>OY728145.1:1189348085-1190719335 GCA_963277665.1 Viscum album
TTGAATGTGGATGAGTTATTTTTATGCCCTTCATGGTTTATGGTTAAAGTATTGACATTTCATATGCTAGTTTTAATATGAATATTTATGTTATATTTTAACCTTTTTTTAAGATGAATGTATTGGACTAGTATGTTCTGTGTTGGGGACTGGTAAAAGTAAGCCCTCCGGGTTGGGGTTTGGTTACAGCAGACCCATCGGGTTCGAGTCTAGTTACAAAGGCTCTCTGGGTTGGAGTCTGGTTACAGAGGCTCTCTGGGTTGGGGTCTGGTTACAGTTATCCCCTAGGTCCTGGCATGAGGCCTTGACACAAAAATTAATGTCTGGTAATATACATTCCCTAATTATGAAATTAGTTATTACATGTGATTATTTGACTAGTAGAATATCCATGTGCATGTTTATAGGGTAATATTTGATTTATTTTTTCCATATTATGTTCATGTTTATGTTTAAAAGGCTATTTTTGTATTACACATCTTGCCTTAAAAGTTTATTTCTTCCGCTAAATTATTTACCCTTACTGAGCATTTGAGATCACCCCTTTCTTATGTTTTATTTTCCCATGATCCCAAGAAATGTTTTATTTTTGATATGTAGGGTTAAGCTAAGTGAACAATTGAATTCTCAAAGGATTATATTTTTTTGTTGTATGTTAGAAAGTGTATTGTAACATTCATGGATGTAATCTATTTTACAAGACTGCTAAACTAATCAGTCTTTCGGGACATTATTCCTTGTAATCATGCCATTGTATTAAAATAATGCACCGACTCTAGGAATCTATGGTCAGGGCGTTACATTTCATCTCAATTTCTCTTCCCTATGACATGTTTTAATGTTATGGGAAAAATTAACATCTCTATGGTGTATATAATTCCCATGAATTTATTTTTTATTACTTTATGATTTATTCATTTTATTTAATGATCTATATTACTTTCAATCATCTAATGAATTTTTATTTAAATATTACTAATGCTATAAAGGTTTTATATTACAATATCATTTTTCCTCAGGATTGTTTATGCTTAAATTATGATAACGATATTATATGATATATCTCTCACAAATCATATATATTTTATTTCCAAATGGATATTTATGATTATTACATGTTTTCATTACATTTTCCTATCTTTATGTACTCTAAAGTCCAAGGAAACATTTTAAGGAAAACAAAAATTATTTTCCCTTTCAGTTAGGAAACTTTTCATTAATGTATATATTGTCTAAAAAATGGTTTCAAAATGTTTTTTTTTCTATTATCTATGTTTTTTTAAAGAAAATGTTTTCCATAATAATTTTTTAAATTTATAGATTTTAAATAAACAATTTCAAAATGAAAAGGGTATTTTACACAACAAATGATCAATTGATTTTTAAAGCTTCTTTTATATGAAAAAAAACCTTTGATATTTCTTATTATTTAATGGGGATATAATGATGTTTTACTATATTTATTATTTCTTTGTATGGTTTATTATTTTGATGATGAAATGTTTATGATACCCATTTTACTTCCATGGGTTAATATTTTATGTATAGATAATTTTTTCATGATCTAATGGAATACATATGAATGGATTATGATTATGTGATGGTTTTTTATATAATAAACCCAGGATGGGTGGTTACGTTATATATCAAGAATGAGTGGGCCTGTTATATCCTTCCAGTCCATTGGATAATGATGGAGTTGAGAAATTACTAAGGGATGACAATATTTAAAAAAATACGTAGAGATGAAGAAGTTAACTGGATGGAAGTTACTTCTAAGAGAATTTTTGAAATTACTAGATAATTATATCAATTATGGGACTTCATCCACCATGATAGTATTGGGAGGAACCTTGACTAAGGAAGTTATTTTCTATGATTATTCAGTTTTCATAAACTTATTTCTTGCGATTATGATATGTTCTCATAGTTCATGATTGATTATTGATGATTACATACTCTTATATATTAGGTATTTTTATTGAAAAAACATTTTTCCATGAATCATGATTAATGATCATTGACTGATTGGTTATGACTATTGTATGTTTTGATCATGATCTCATACCCTTATACGCATCTTATGCTCATTATGTTCATTGATCAATATATCTTACATTTACCCTTAGTGAGAATCCATGATCATCCTTTATTATGTTTCCTTTACCCAGGTTATAGAGAAAGGTTTTAAGTATGATGTGACTAAAAAGGGTGGTATTTGAAAATAACTTATTGGTAAATAATTTAGATATTTTATATACTGATTTTTTATGTATCCATGTTTTCAAAGACTCTAAACATTTTTTGTTTTTTCATGTATCATATTGATAACTAATGAATATCCATATATTAAGATGTGATATTTATGTTTGAAATGTTTGGGTTTCTATAGTAAGTATTAGAGGAATGTTTC
This sequence comes from Viscum album, assembly GCA_963277665.1. Classification (NCBI taxonomy): domain Eukaryota; kingdom Viridiplantae; phylum Streptophyta; class Magnoliopsida; order Santalales; family Viscaceae; genus Viscum; species Viscum album. Next base: position 1,189,350,499 of record OY728145.1, read on the forward strand.
ATCATTTTTGGAAACTATGATGAAAAAAATATAGTGAAAACCCTTATTATAACCCTAATTATTTGAGAATATCCAGTGTTATGGTAAAAAAAGAAGTGTGGTTTTGGTAAGTAAATACATGCCTATTTGATTAATATAGTTGAACATAGTTTTTGAATAGATGAATATTGATGTAATAACCCTGAAATGAGTTGTTCGAGTAGATATCAAACATCGTTCTAGAGAATGGTGAATGTCCCCTTACTACACACCTAGTTTTAAAATACTAGGGATATTCTTGGGATAAATCACATTTCCATTATGAACCATTATGAAGGATTTAGATTGATAATAACCATGGATTACCTAGGTTAAACCTAAGGTGTAATATATTGAAAAGAAGGTTTCTTGGTTTTTACACCCTATGAATTATTTCCAAAATGATATGTTTGGTCATTCTGATTAAAAATTCTTAATGGTTATGATAACCATTTTGGTATTACTAAGGGATTAAATATAGAAAAATAAAGTTGAGGTGGTGATAAGTACACTCAAATAATAAAGAATCTTATTTGAACTTAGTTACATGAAATCCGTTATATCATGAAATGTATATAGGATTGTTAATTTTGTTCCTCAATGATTACATATTGAAAAAATATTACATACTCTTAATTGTATAATTATTTTATATTATGTCTATAGTTATTCTCTGATTAAATTTTGTGGGAATGTGCTTCCTATAAATACTGTTATCCTTCATCTAGTTGAATTAGATATGATTTTGGGCAGGGATTTGATTTCTTTATATAAATCCCACATCAATTATAGAGGAATAAAAATTGTTGGTACCACGTAGAAAATAATTTGTTTTTAGAAACTAGAAGATGTTTGTGTTGTATATTTCTGTCAATGAAGAAGGAGAAATCACCTCACTCTTTAAAAGTTGGTGATTAGACACACAATCGTATTTAGGTGATCAGACTCAAAATTCTTAAGAAGGTTCATTATATTGAGAAGAAGTTTCCTATAAGAATTGGTTCATCAGACTCACCTTGGGTCCAGAATGAAGTTTTGATCAAAATGAGGAAGAGTGTCATAGTCTTAAAGACTTTGATGAAAATAAGATGATTCTATTTTGTTCTTGGAGTTCTCATAAATCATAATTTGTCTATAAAACATGTGATACAATCTTTTTTAAAGAAATGAGAGAATAAGTAATTCCAATCATATTGATGTTTGGTTTAAAAGAAAATGTTTCTAGGGGAATGTGAAGTTACAATAATTTCTATTACAAGATAGCCGATGCTCAATGAAATCCTAAAAGTTTTCAAAGTTTTGAGGAAGTTATGATTACAATATGAAGTTTTAATAAGAAAATTTTGTGAAGAAAAATCTTTCTGGTCTCGATTCTTCAGTATGATATTATTGAACACATAATTGTTCAAAGTCTATGAATTTTTTGGTAAAAACATGAAAATATGAAGATGTTGGTTTTTAATTTGACCAAAAATACCCAAGATACAAATATTTAGAGAAGTATGTTTTTGAATTCTGGAAGTGTAATGTAATCAGAAAAGAAAATAAGTTGTTAAAGTCAAAGCTGCTGATACTGATACATCAGACATGGTGTGCCACCGATCATCGAAGTAATCCTAACACAAATCACCACATGCTGTGGTGGTTACAAAAGAAAATTGGAGGAAATTTTTTTTTTCTATTAGGGGATTTTGGAACCATTGAAACCATTGATGAAACTAGGATTTTTTGGGACCAATGCATGTAAGGAAGTTAGATATTGATCAACTAGTTAAATATCAACAATGTAGTCAACCATTTTAATTTGGTTGAAATGATTTTTCATAACAAGTGGGTCAAGATAAATGAAAAACATTAATATTATTTCAATTGGGTCATGAGTCATTAGACTGGCACTAGAAATGTTTATGAGAGTGAAGAAGAGATCAATTCATCAAATTCAACCTGCCACTGATAACATTATTGAATGTTGGATCATCAGATTGAAGAAAATAAGGAGAGATCTATTTAAAGTATTTTTTCAAAGTGTTGTTAAAGGGAGTTAAATTTTGTTTATTGAATAAGTTTGATGTTAATGCTGATATTTTTTAATGAAGTATAGATATATTTAGATGTTTTTACTATATTAAATACAAAAGAAAAGAAATCATAGTCTAACAAATTAGAAACTATATTTTTAGAAGAATGTTTTCAATTCCTTATTGTTATCATTTGGTATAGATAATCAGAATGAACATATTTATTTTTTTGCAATAGATCATCAGAATGGAAATTTTGTTTTCAGTAGATTCCAAGATTTGAAATGAGAAGTAATATGGTCTTCATTTATTTGTTTATTTTCCAATTGGTGTAGAGAAACATAATGAATAATATTATTTATTCAACATAATGATAAAACTAGAATGATAATAACAATAGAATTGAAAATTTCTAAGAAACATTGAAGTGATATGAAGTTATAAGAACATTTGATAATATTATAGAAGAAATGAGAAGAGTTGAGAAGCACTGAAGAATTCAAATACGCACTTTAAATGTAAGTAAAATTTATTTATTGGGAAATTAGGTTGAGAAAGAAAAGTTTTCAGAATCCAGCCTAAACAAAATTTGGCTCAATTATAAATAGGGGAAGTACTTTTTACTCTATAACACTGAAGTATTATTCATAGGTGAAGAAAAGTGAAAACGAAGCACTAACTGTTTTATAGAGATGGAGTTTCTGGATTGGGAATTCCTGTGTAAGTTTACCAGACAGAAGAAGAAGGAGAAGAAGGATCATATTTAGAGTTTATGGATTAGACTGAGTAATCAGGATTGGATTTACGAACTAAGGTAGAATAAGTTTATATTTTTTTCATCATCATTTTGACATATTATTATTTCAGGACCGTGTAAATGAATTGGGCATATCAGATTGGCAAATCAGATTGAGTATTATTATGATGTCCAGGAAGTTCTTACCTACTGATGGGTAGGATAGTGAAGTTTTTTTTGATGTTTATATTTTTAAAAATTGACAAGGTAGCAAAGTAACATTTTTTGAAGCATCTAGTTAATGTTTCTTGACATGTTACACAAAATTGTATTACATAATTTTGTGGAACATGAAGAACATGAAATGTTGTATTGAACATAGTGCTACACGAGTGTAAGGGAATATCTAAATCATTATATCTAAACCAAAAATATTTTTTCTTAGTGGATTTTGTGGTATGATATTGTTTCCATACCATACCAAGGACACAACTACTCTTGTTGAGTAGTGAACCTTGGAAACTCTTAGATTCCTATGGATGTGTGATTGTTTTATTCTTCATCAGAAAGGTAACAACTATTTAATATGAGGTTAATGTTTTTTTAAAATAAATGAATCTTAAAAAGAAAATATATTACCGATTCACCCCTTCCCCTACTAGTGATAAATTTATCTTTACTAGGTAATCTAAGGTGGTATTAGGGACAATGGTTCCCATTATTTACTCTTTTCTGAAGTTTTTAAGAAAAGTGTTGATGTTGTATCTAAATTATTTGAATAGTAAGGAGATTTCAGTCTTTTATTGTAAGAACTATCATATCTGGAAATATATAATGTTTTATTATCTTATGCATATTGTGTATGATGTTCTTGTTTCCATAATAGATGTATTTCCTCCTATTTATGAAAAATTTCCTTATACATCTGTTGATAAGAAGTATCTTGATAATGATGGAAAGGGAAATAATTCTTTACTTTCATCACTTTATGAAAGTGAGTTTCTAATATTAAAATTGTTTAAACTTATAAATATCTCTTGGATAATATGAAAAACATTTATGAAGGAAATAAAAAAGTGAAGAAGTAAAAAATTACAAATTTATAGGTTGAAGTATGAAGATATCAAGATGGATGAGTATGAATTAGTTGGTTAATTATTTACTGAGGTGAATGATATTGTGATCACTATTATATATCTTTGTGTAAATTTATAATATTCTAGTATTTTTGATAAGATCATGTGAATTATTTTTGTAAATTTTAATGCTAAAGTTTCATCACTAGAGGATAGAGACCCAAAAACATTGTATGTGGATGATTTGTATAGAAATCTCATTACTAATGACTGTTGAGTCAATAAGGTTTTTCTTATGACTTTTCCATTCCTTCATGCAAGGGGGAGATTGATAAGTCATCAAGGTTACCTTATAAATTGACCATTCCTCTATTTTTGAAGATCACAAACACCTTATCTTAAGGCAAATTTTATTTTACCCCTATAAGGAAAATTTCCTTCCCTAACGAAATTTATCCTTACCACGTTTTCTTTGCTCAAAACATAATTATTCTAAGTGTAAAGTTTGGATTATGTCCTCGGAATCATATAATACTTAGATATGAGGTATTCTATTTAAGACTCTGAATTCTAGTTATGAACTCTCATAACGTTCAACTCCGAATTCTGGTTATGAACTCTCAAAATGTTCAACTCCAAATTCTGGTTATGAACTCTAAAAAAGTTCAACTCTGAATTATGGTTATGAACTCTCAAGAAGTTTAACTCCGAATTCTGGATACAAACTTATGAAATGATCGACTATGAATTCTAGTGATGAATTCTGATTACAAATTCTAGATATGAAATCTTCATATTTTTTACCCCAAATTCCCATTATGAATTCTGGTTACAAACTTCTCCAAGTTCGGACTCCGAGTCCTGTGAATACAGAATCTGAAATCTAATGAGTTCTGACTCCGAATTCATATGAACTCTGACTCCAAACATTGTATGTTTAGGTTCCGAATTTTGGTGAAACCAAACTCTGATTTTCCTTGAAATTCAAACTCTGGATTTCAACAGAATTCAGGTTCCGAATTCCTAAAAAAAAGAATCCGAATATCCTTGTGTTGTAGACTCTGAATTCAGTTTTTACTTAGACTCCGAACTTTTATTTACCTTCATTCCAAATATTAGTTTTTGGTTATACTTACACTCATTTTGTTATCAAACAATGTCATGCTATCAGTGATTAACGAACCGTTGTTTGAGTGACACGTGTGCAGGTCTCTCTGGGGATCAAGGAAAAATATGACCGTTGGAGGAGGGATCCTACTGTTGGAGACATGCCTATAAATAGGATCTCATTGGAAAAGAGCTCACAACTTTGACCTTGATATTTGAAAAAGTGCTGTTGAAGTGATTTATAGAGAGAGAGGCTCTTATAAACTCTCAAGATTCCTACAGACTTGCTTTTTCCAGAGGTTCGATTACCTTTTAAATCAGAGACTTCAGGTTGTGAAGTTAGAGGTGCAGATTTCCTTACAAATCGAGGGCTTGCGGTGATAAGAAGACATATACCAATCTTCAGATTGAGGGCTTACCTGGGTTTGAGTAAGATAGTCTATCATGAAAGTATAAATCAAGAGACCTTTTATCCAGGGTTGTTGGATACCCTCCTATTTGGGTTAAATGAGTTTATACTTGTTACTTTTAGCTTTACTACTTTGTTTTTCTGCTGCATTGTATTGTTAAGGAAAGTATAATTTTCTTATACTTCCTCACATTTCTACTCTGATTTAGTTAGATTCTATAAGCTTTAAGGTAGAATCTTATCTGTTGTAAACTTATGTTAAGTTTCATTTCCAGAGTCAATTTTCCAGAATCAAGCAAGTTATTAGAACTTAGAGGTGTTATGAATTTTGGTTATTTGTAAAAGTTCTAATGGAATTTTTAAAGAATACAATTCACCCCATCTTGTATTTGTATATCATTTTACATATTTGATCCTAAATTTGGTATTATAGTATATCATACTCATACATACCATTCTAACAATTGGTATCAGAGGGTTGGTTCAATCTGAATTAATCTCATGATTAGATTCAGAAGGGAATTTTCAGAATTACATTTTCCAGAATCATATTTTTCGGATTCATATATTTGGATTCATATTCAGTTTTTCTTAGAGATACTATTTCTCTATATTTTTCTTGATTAGGATATTTTTCCTTATTTACAAACTCATACTACTAACAATTTTGTGTGCCAATGATTTTCTTAAGAATGACAGGTTTAAATGTTGGTTCTATAGATAATCTAAATCCTACCAGACCTCCTATTTTTGATGAAAATGATTATGAGTACTTGAGAGATAGGATGAAGAATTTCGTTATCAATACAGGAGTTGATAAGTATTTAATACTGACTGGATATTATAAGATTCCGGATATAGATTTGAGAACCTTTACGAATCAGGAGAAATTAGAATATCAATAAAATTTCAGAGTCAGAAATACCTTGTTCTGTTCCATTACTAGGAACATATATAGTCAAATAGCATCATGTGAAGCTGCAAACAGTATCTGGAATAAACTTGAAGTTACACATTTTGGTACATCCATAGTCATTGAAACAAGAAGAGCCATGCTCTGAGCTAAATATCATAGTTTTAATTTTCCTTATGGAGAACCTGTAAGCAAAGTACAACAAAGGTTTATAAATATCATAAATAGCTTACAATCTATGTGAGAAAATGGATTGAATGATGGGGCACTTGTTGATAGGATCATATATATCATTCCAAATGAATGGGAGTGTAAGAGAATAGTTATAGATTTTTTTAAAAGGTGGAGCTTTGGTCAAAAGACCGAAACAATTTTATTAGCAAAGAGAAAAGAAATATTACATGAGTCGAAAAGACGGGATCAAATTAAAATCATTAACTTGCAAAGGAATCAGGTTTTCAGGGAGCTCCTCCAGCCAGGTTATTTCCTGATCTATGCCTTTGTTGGTGAGAGCATCCGCAACCATATTAGCTTCACGGTAAGTATGAGTTTCAATGTAGTTGACGTCATGGAGAGATTGAAGACAATTCATCCTGCGCGTAGTAATCGGCCAAGCAAGATGAAAGTCTCCCTTCCATATGGCTTGAACAAAATTCGTAGAGTCACTTTCAATCCATAAGTTGTTCCACCCATATCAAAGAGAAAAAGAAATGGCATGAATAACACTAAGCATCTCAGCTTCCAGAGAGGAAGCAGTACCACAGCCTCCAAAAAAGCACCCCACGATGTGGCCATGATGATTTCTGAAGACGGCTCCACATCCCGCAGGACCTGGATTACCTTTAGAGGCTCCATCCACATTGATTTTAATCCAACCTGGGAAGGGAGGTCTCTAGAAAACCTCAAAGGTGCGCAACAGTTTTGAGAAAATTGCCTCAACTTGAAGACGTATAAGAATCATAAAGTCAGCCATCGAGTTGTTACAGGAACCCTTCTGGATCAAAACAGCTTCCCGAATAGCGATGAAAATCCTCATTTTACATGCATAAATGTTGTGTGAGCAATTATTGTGAAGAATCGAGTTTCTATCATACCAAATCACATGAATTAGCTCTGCAACCCCAGCTAGGAACAAGATTCTGATTTGTTGAGAGTTGTCCTTAGCAACACAACGTTTAAGCTGCTCATCAACAGAGTTATGAACCATCCATCTGCAATCAAAAGTGTCAAAAATATAGTTCCAAAGAGCAGTGGAAGTAGCACAAGATAGAAATAAGTGGTTAGAATATTATCTATGCTGATTGCAAAAACAACATTTAGAACAAAGATTAATACCAAAACTTGAAGACAGGCATTAGTGGGGACCCTATTGTAGGCGAGACGCCAAATAAGAGTGAGTCTGGAGGGTTTAATCCAGGGCTTGTCAAAGACTTTTTTCCATTTCAAATCATAATCAGAATTGTGTAAGGAGTTATTATAAAACTTTTTGGAGTTAAGAATTCCATTATGAGAAGGTTCCCAAATCAAGAAGTCACACGAGGTAGAAAAATGGTAAGAATCAATAATTTGAACAATGTTTTCGGGAAGGTTGTCAGTGTGAGAATTAAGCAGATTGCTAACAGTGGAGTTGATGTCATCAAGGATATCGGTAAGAGAGGTCAAAGAGATAAGAGGAGCGCCAGTCCAGTTGTCCAACCAGAATCTCATGGAAGAGTTTCTCGAAACCATCCATCTAGCATTGTGCATAATTATGTAAAACATGTCTTTAACAGAGGGCCAAATGGAAGAGGTCATGAAACCCCTATTAGATCTTTTAAATCTATCAATGAACCTGTTTTTGATAAAAGCAATGGGGCGGGGGTGTCATTGTGAATCAGGTTCCAGGTTAATCTGGCTTGAAGAGCTTCATTAAAGTACCTAATGTTTTTAATGCCAAGACCACCCATGTCTAGAGGTTTACAGCACTTAGCCCAAGGGATAGTCACAAGTTTCTTGTCCAAGGTGCTTCCTGTCCAGACAAAGTTTTTTATGTAAACGTTTACTTTTTTAATGAGACTAGTTGGCCATTTATAGACCATCATCAAGTAGACAAGTTTGGAAACAATAACCGACTTGACAAGGCAGACTCTCCCCACCATGGAGAGAGCTTTTCCTTTCCAGGAGGAAAGCTGATTAAGGACCTGGTCAACAATGATTGAAAGATATCAAGCTTTGTGTCTACCCCATAAAATGGGAACGCCAAGGTATTTGAAGGGAATAGTACCTTCTTTGATGTTAAGCTCATTGATAATACTATTTTTTCTAGAATGAGGTAAATTTTTCCCAAAGTAAATGAAAGATTTATTCTATCCAATGACTTGGCCCAAGACCTCCTCGTAATGGTTGAGAGCAGCTTTAAGAGTTCTGATGTTTTTTATATCGCCCTTTAAAAAAAGAATGATGTCATCTATATAAAAGAGGTGAGTGGGGGCATTCACGTTTCTGTAAGCATGAATTGGTTTGAGCTTATTTTGATCAACCAGATGTGTGAGAAAGCGGCTAAAATAGTCTTCTGCAATGGAAAGAAGAATTGCAGAAAGGGGGTCTCCTTATCTGACTCCTTTTGAGCATTTGAAAAATCCCCTAGGAGAACCATTGACCAAGATGGAAACTTGAGCTGAGTGAAAGAGGGTTTTAATTTTAGATATGAAGTTATCATTGAAGCCAAAACCATGAAGAACTTTGAAAATGAAATTCCAGTCCATTGTGTCAAAAGCTTTTCGAATGTCTAGTTGAATGGCAATGTTGCTGCCTCTATTTTTATAATTTAACATGTTAGTGCATTCCGCGGAAAGACAAATGCAGTCTTGGATAGATCACCCCTTGATAAAGCCAAATTGATTACAGGAGAAAATTTTATCAGTAATAGTGTTGAGTCTATTAGAAATTAACTTGGTGATAATTCTATAGAGGGTGTTGATCAGAGCAATAGGGCGGAAGAGGTGGATTTTAGAGGAATTATCAAATTTGGGGATCAAAGAAAGGAATTGGGAATTTAAGTTATGAGGTAAGAAGTCGTTAGCAAAGAAATCTTTAACGAGCTTACAAACATCAGCATGTATGGTATCCCAAATTTTTTTTATAAAAACCATTATTGAAACCATCAGGACCTGGGGCACTGTCAGGGTTCAAACCAAAGACAGTGTCTCTGATTTCATGATCAAGGGGAACACTCAGGAGATAACTGTTATCAGTATCCATCACAATTGTAGGAATGATTTCATTAATGAGGTCTTTGTTCATACAAGGCCCATTGAATAAAGATTCAAAGTAAGAAACAACATGATTAACAATATCTTCTTCTTTATCCAAAAGGTTGTCACCATATTTAAGGGAGGCAAGGGGTCTAATAGCTTGGCGAATTCGTTGTAAAGAGTTATAGAACATGGTATTGCAGTCACCATCAGTCAGCCATTTTAGTTTAAAAGTTTTTTTGCAGATGTTATCCTTGAAAGCGAGGAGCATATTTAGGCTCATAGTAATGTGAGCTTCGTGATTTTGATCATAAGTGAGGTCGGAGTGGGTGATATTGTTTTGAATTTGTTGCAACTCATTCTCCAGAGAGAGGATTTCATTATCAATTTGAGTTGCTTTATTGCTGCACCAACTTTTGAGCTTGCTTTTGAGATATTTTAATTTAAGAGGACAAGGAAAATCGTCATCGTGATGGTTCAGAGAGGACCAGAAAATCTTGATGAGTTTACAACAGTCAGGATCAGAGAGCCAAGCATTGTTGAATCTAAAGGGGAAAAAGCATTTCCGAGTATTGAAGGAAATGGTGACCAAAATAGGATGGTGGTCAGAATGAAGTTTTGTAAGGGTGGTACTGGAAATGGAGTCCCCAGTGTATAAAGCATGGTCATTAGTAAAGGCTCTATCCCATTTTCTATCCACCACTCTATTGTAATGATTCCTCTACCATGTGTATTTGGAGCCTCTTAAAGCAATCTCAGTAAGGTTAGAGGTTTCAATCACAACCTTAAAATCCCTCATAGATAGACTAGAGTGTAAAGGACCAATTTTTTCATCAGCAGAGAGAATAGCATTAAAATCCCCTGTAATGATCCAGGGGGAATGAATTTTTGAGTTCAGAGAGGAGAGGTCCTTTCAGAGAGATCTCCCATCTTGATATTTGTTCTTGGCATAGATAAAGGAACAAAAGAGATGGGCATTTTCAATCATAAAGTCACAAGTGAAACTTTGATCAGAAATATGGAAAACATTTACCTTAGACAGGGAGGGGTGAGCAAAGGTCCAAAGAGAATCATAATTTTTGTTGTTTTGACATGCACCGATGAAGGTGTATCCAAAGCGACAAAAGTGAACTAGATCAGTGGAAAAGGTTATTTTAGGTTCAGCAATGGAAAAAATTAAAGGCTTTTGAATGTTAACCATTCTTTTTAAAATATTAAAGGTGTCAAAGTTTGCAATACCTTGACAGTTCCAATAGAGAATCTTTATTTAAATCTACGTTTGGAACTTGAACTCCCTTTTTTTTACTATCCAAGCCTTTATTCCTATTTGATCTTCTGACATTTTTTGACATATTGGGGCTTGAGGTAGGCACTTTCCTGCCTTTGGTAGGGTCAGAGATATCAACTAAAGAAATAGGTGGGGTTCCAATAACATGGGGGGTTATTATTATCGGTTGTCGGCAAAGCAGAACTGAGAACCTTGTTTTTATCAGCATTAACATTTTTAAAATGTAAACTATCATGCTAAACAGAATTGCTGCAAGTACCTGGCGAGTCATCTGGATCAGTTTGAGGAGCAGCAAGATTAACTGACCTTTGCTCTATGAGTGAGCAATGAGGATCACTGCTCTACCCAGTGCTATGTTCAGAAACTGAAGCCTCCGCAATCGGGAGAGTGTAGTTCTGGATCTGTTGTGTAACAACCGGGAAAGTATGGCCCTCACTGAGCTGCTTTTCCATGCACAAATCTAAAGAACACTACTTCTCTGGCAGGTCAGTGATAGAGTCCTGCATGTTAGTGGAGACATTTTCCAAAGAAACAGGATCATGTAAACTAATATTCAAGTTTTCCTGAATCGCATGCTGCACATCCGAAGTTAATGTGTTGCAGGAAGAAGTGTAGGCATTAGAGGATTTCTTGTTCTGTTCAGCAGTACATGAACCAGATTTAACAATTCCAGTATCCTGTTTAAGGCTGTCTAAAATAGTAAATTCCAGTTTTTCAGAGTGTGCTTTGTTTTTTTCTTCTTCTTCAACAAGGTCGGCCCATTTGGTACCCGAGGTATCCCCTAAATGAGATGAAACTATGGATTTTTTTTGCCTATGTTGCAGTTTTATTTATTTCAGAAGCATTAACCAAGGGGGCTTTGTCCTTCCTAATCCTCCTGATTTCTTTCCAATCATTTTCAGTTGTTTGGATTGGCTGTTTTCTAATCAATCTACAGTTATAAATGTTGTGACCAATGATCTTACAATGGTCGCAAAAAGGAGGTATCCTCTCACACTCAATATTGATTTCCGTTTTGTAATCTTTAGCAGTGAAATTAATAGTATTGGGAGGCTTTGATTCCAGATTAATTTCTACCATGACTCTAGAAAAGAGTCCTAAATCAGCATACAACGTTTGTTGGTCAATTTTGAGGGGTGTGCCGATGCATGAAGCAATGTCCTTCAGTATTTTTGGATGCCAAAGAAACCAATTAAGGCCATGAAGTTTAATCCATACCTGAGCTAATGTATTGCGATAAGTGTGTGGATTGAAATTAGAGTCCCAATTAGAGAGGCAAAGCAAGCCAGGTTTGAGATTAAGATTTCCTAATTTCCAGATATGGTCAAATTCTTCTTGAGAGTTTAACTATATATGAAAGTAACCTTTTACGATTGGAATTAGTTTCCAGTTAACATATTCCCAACATTGTGAGATACAAGCATGCAATTTAGAGAGTGTCCAGGGACGATTACCTTTAAGATAGGAGATACGGGCCATAATGGAGAACATGTACATTTGCGTGCGTTGCTGAATCACGTCTAGATCTGATTCGACCAGGAATCCACCATCATCAAGCTTCTTGACCAGTGGAGTCTTCATCGAATTTACGTTATAATCAGAAGACTTCAGCGCATCTAGGAACGAGATCCCTTGGGTTCGACCAGAGAGATGACTGCGAGCGATCTCCCAAGGGTAATCGTCATTGCTTGTCTTTTCAATAGGGAGAAGTAACTGGGATCCATGGCTCATCCAAGTAGAATCATAGAGATGAGAATGAAATCGTCTGGGCAAAAAGAAGTCTGCCATGCAAGTGAGGATTGAGAGAAAATAGGGGCAAACCCTAGACGGCTCGCGATTTTAGATTGAGATGGTCTCCCATCTCTCTAACCAGTCTTTTTCAGAACAGTTATAGATGAGAATAGGAAAGTCACTCAAATTTCCTTAGATGAGTTGTTTGGAACTCTTCTTCAGCATGAAACCATAATGAAGAGAGATGCTGAAAATGTTAAGAAGAGGAATGGGAATGGAGGAGTTTATTTTACTACCACTTCTAAAAATATGAATTCCAAGATCCCAGAATGTGTTACTAGATCAAATTCAAAGAAAGTCAATATTTAGTCAAAAACTAGTGATATGGAAAAGTCACAGAATGAATTAGAAAATCTTGCTCAGAGAATGAACAAGATTGTACTCAGAAGAATCATCAGAATAAGTACAAGAAGAGAGACTACATAGATAATTAATATGGAGAAATTACTTGTTATGAATGTAGAAGAACAGGTCACATCAGACCTAATTGTCCTTTGTTGAAGAAGAAGGAAAAGAAGGAAAGGAATTCAGAAAAGAACAAGAAGAAATTATATTGATCAAAGCACAAGAAAAGTCCTAAAGCTAATGATACTTGGAGTGCTAATTGTGGAGACTCTTCAGAAAGTGAATCATCTGAATATGATTCACCAGCACAGAAGAATATGGGATTCATTACTGCTACTTCTTTCCCCAATTCATGTCTTATGGACAACGTATGCTCTGTCGAGGCTTTAACAAATTTATCTCTTGATAAAAATTACTATTCCAAAATAGTAATTTTAATGAAGACACTTCATCCGCAAAAAATGAATAAACTTCTTATGAAGAAGTATCTATATTTTCCAAGTTACTTGATGCAAAAAAGTTTAAAATCTCTAGAGAATTAGACAAGGAAAATACTAGGGAAGAAATTCATACAAAATAGATTTTAGATCTTTCTAGAGATCTTGGAGAAAAAGATGATCTTTTAGAAAATCTTTTTAAAGACCTTGAGAAATTAAATTCTGCCAAGGAAGAACTTTTTAATGATCTTAAGAATTCTATTTCAAATATAAATGTTTTTGAGGAAAAATCTAACTCTAAGGAAATGATTCCTTAGGATAGGAATTTATTCATCAGACTGAAATCCGAAATATTTTCTCTTAAGAAACTTCTAGAAAAATTTACCTCTGGGAAGGAAAATTCTGACAATATTTATTCTCAAATCAAACCTCAATAAAACACTACTAGAGTAGGTTATACTCACCAAAAAGTAGTTTTAAAAAACAATTATTTTGTTCCTTGTAAATCCCCTTTTTGTACTAAATGTCAAAGTGGTGGGCATTGGATGAAAAATTGATCTTTGAATAAAGTTTAATCTCTGGGATTTCATAAAGCTCATTTTTCTAAACAGATGTGGATTCCCAAAATTTTGTTGTTTAAAAATTCTGGATCCAAGAATGTTTGGATTCCAAAAACCTAAATTTTTCTTATTTTCAGGAAAATAGAGAAGTTACCAACAACATCATGTGGTATATGGATAGTGGATGTTCCTGGCATATGACTGGTTACAAAAACTATTTTGAAAACATTATCAAGACCAAAGGAGGAAAATTAACTTTCGGAGATAATGCTCAGGGAGAAACTATTGGTATAGGTAACATTGTTCTTATTGGAAAAACTTTGATTTCAATTTTTTTATTCATTAAGGGTCTTAAGCACAACCTCATTAGCATAAGTCAGTTATGAGATGAAGGCTATCTTTTGAATTGTAGGAATGACATGTTCTTATTACACAATTCCAAGGAAGAGTTTATTCTTTCTACCTATAGGTAAGAGAATGTCTACACACTAAACATAGAAGACCTTAGAAGCCAAGATTTACCTTACCTTAGTGCAATGTAAGACCATTCTTGGTTGTGGCATAGAAGGTTAGGACACTGTAACCTTAGGATCTTTTTCAAACTTTCTATGAAAGGACTAGTTAAGGATCTACCGGAGCATAGATTGGATTCATAAAAATTTTGTGAACCCTATCAATATGGAAAGAAACATAAATAACGTTTTAAATCAGTTGGTGAATTCTCAACTACTGATGCATTACAGCTAGTGCATATGGATCTTTTTGGTCCAACACAAACTGGAAGCATTGGGGGAATGTACTATGTATTTGTTTTGGTTGATGATTACACTAGATTTACGTGGGTCTATTTTCTAGAAAAGAAGTCTGAATATTTTTCTTATTTCAAAAGTTTTATAGCCCAAGTAAAAAATTAGAAAATCCTTCCATTGAAAACTATTCATAGTGATCATGGAGGAGAATTTCAAAATTCTGATTTTGAAACTTTTTGTAGTAGAAAAGGAATTACTCATAACTTCTAAGCACCGAGAACACCTCAACAAAATGGTGTTGTTGGAAGAAGAAATATAATTCTTCAAGAGATAACTAGAACCATGTTGAGTGAGTATTCTATAGGCAAAAATTTTTGGGCTGAAGCTGTAAGTAATTCTTGCTATACTATAAATCGAGTTTTGATTAGACCTTTTCTTAATAAAACTCCTTATGAGTTATGGAATGGTAGAAAACCTATAATTTCCTACTTTAATGTTTTTGGTTCAAGGTATTCATTCTAAATACTAAATATAATATACATAAATTCGCCCAAAAATCCGATGAAATTTTTTTAGGCTACTCCACAACTTCTAAGGCTTATAGAGTTTTCAATGAAAATACTTGTACTGTTGAAGAGACAGTGCATGTGAAATTTGATGAAACTGATACTTTAGTTTTTAAACAACCTCAACCTACATCCTTGGATGTGTTTACAGAAACTGATTATCAACCCTTGATAGAAGATCCTTCTGATAAGGAAAATGTTCAAGAAGATACTTCTGAAACATTTAGCCCAGAAGATTTCCTAACCTATGTTGATGAATAGGTTTTACAAAACATAAACCAGTAATTTCTAAAGAATCATCCCAAGGATAGTATCATTGGTGATGTGAATAAACCTGTAAGGACTATAAGATCCATAAGAAATAAGGTAGAGAACATAGCATTCTTTTCCCAATTAGAACCAAAAAGCACTGATGAAGCTTTAGGTGATGATGATTGGATTAAATCCATGCAAGATAAACTAAATGAATTCGAAAGGAATAAAGTCTTGGACTTGGTTGAAAGACCTAAGGAAACTTCTATTATTGGAGTAAAATGGATTTTCACAAATAAGTGTGATGAAAATTGAATCATTTTAAGAAATAAAAATGGATTTGTTGCTAAATGATATAATCAACAAGAAGGAATAGACTATGAAGAAACCTATGCTCCAGTTGCTAGACTCAAATCTATTCATATTTTACTTGCCTTTGCAGCATTATTCAATTTTAAACATTTTCAAATGGATGTGAAATGTTCTTTTCTTAATGGTTATGTTCAAGAGGATGTTTTTGTGGAACAAACTCTTGGCTTTGAAGATACAAAACATCGTGATCATGTTTTTAGACTTACCAAAGCTTTGTATGACCTTAAACAAGCCCGTTGAGCTTGGTATCATAGAATTACATGATTTTTGATTCAAAATAAATATGTTAAGGGAAATGCTGATCCAACCCTTTTTATAAAGAAAGACAAGAAAAATGTTTTGACTGTTCAAATTTATATTGATGACACTATATTTGGTTCAACTCAGCAATCTTTAACTGATTCCTTTATGGATATAATGAAATCTGATTTTGAAATGAGTATGATGGGTGAGTTAACATTTTTTCTCAGTTTTCAAATTTCTCAAAAACCGGAAAGAATCTATATATCCCAACATAAGTATATTAAAGATATTCTTAAAAAGTATGGATATGACAACACTAAAAGTATAAGTACTCTAATCGTTACCTCAAACACACTTGATCTTGATGAAGCTGGTAAACCAGTAGATCAAACATCTTTTAGAGGTATGATAGGAAGTATACTTTACCTGACAGTTATTCATCCAGACATGATGTTTTCAGTATGCTTATGTGGAAGATATCAATCTAATCCTAAGGAATATCATTTAAAAGCAGTAAAGAGAATTTTTCGCTACATAAAGGGAACCATGGATTTAAGATCGTTTTATACTTTTGGAAATGATTTTTTTCTAATTTTATTTTCAGATGTTGACTTTGGTGGATGTAAAATGGATAAAAAAAGTACATCTGGATCTTTTCTTTTCTTCGGAGATTCATTAGTTTCTTGGTAATGCAAGAAGCCACACTCAGTAGCAATTTCCACTGCTGTAGCTGAATATGTTGCAGCTGGAAGTTATTGTGCTCAAGTGTTATAGATTCAACACACACTCACAGACTATGGCATGAGTTTTACTAAGACTCAAATTTTGTGTGATAACACAAGTTCCATTTCCCTTATTAAAAACCCTATGCATCACTCTCGTGAAAAGAAAATAGATATTAGGCATCACTTTCATATGGATCACACACAAAAAGGAGATGTCATTCTTCAATTCATCGGAAAACAAGATCAAATTGCTAGCATTTTCTCAAAATCATTACCTTCTGATAGATTTGAATACATTAAACAGAAGTTAGGAATGATAATTGTGAGGTAATCTTCCTCTATTAAATTTCTGTTCAACCAATCTCCTTACATCAATAAACTCATTTTCATAGGGGGAATACATATATTTTCAATGTTTTTGAAAATTTTTGTAATTAGTTTTTTTTTCAAAATTTTTCGTAATGAAAATTCTCATATTCATTTTTTCAAAATTCTCATAATGAAAATTTTTGTAGCTAGTTGTTTATCAAATTTTTTGTAAAGAAAATTTTCATAATATGTTTTTGAAATTTTTGGATTTGAAATTTTTATATAGGAAATTCTCATATTTGAAATTTTCGTAACAAATATTCTCAAATCTAAAATTTTTTTAGTGATGTTTTTTTTAGTTTTCAAGTTTTTTTTGGAATCCAAAATTATTCAAGAAGAACATTCTTCAATACGAATAATCTTCCTAGAAACTTGAAAGGTATGATTCTTTCTCAAGTTTTTCGTAATTACCTTTTACTTTCTTCCAGCTTCTTTTGTTTTTTAAAAATTTCTCAGATTGATGTTTCCTTAAATCTGAATGTTTTCTTTAAAAACCTCAAATGATCGGAATCACCCAAAATTTTTTGTGGCAATTATATCAACTGTCAGATCAGATCCGATCGTTTCTCAGCCGTTAGATTGGTTTCAGAAGTCAAAAGGTCGCTTCAACGCCTATATAAAGGGGACTCCGGATGGTTGTCCCACATTGATTTTCAAGCTCGTGTATGTTGAACCTATGACCCTCTACAAAAGTCTGTTCTGAATTCTTCAAAAGTGCTCCAGTTTGAATGTCTGCAGAAGTCCCTTCTCAGGAGATGTTGTCCGTTAAGCCAATTTCAGAATGGAAAATATATAGGGAAAGGTTGGTTTATCTAAAATTTCTCAATAAGTATGACACTATAATTTCCAATAATATCAGACTCAATGGATGGGAAAGTGTAGCTATATCTAAGAATCGAGCTCAAGATGTGGTGTATCTGGATTTACTCATAGAGTTTTATTAGTCAATTTATTATTTTAAGGATGATTTAAGGGAGAATTTCTCCTTCAAAAGATATTGGACGACGTAAGCCTTCTCTTATACCAAGGCTGCTAGCTTGGTTGGAATACCTTACAAAGGAGAGGCTGAGTTTTTCTCTCACAAGTTGCCTGAGGTCCAGGGTAGTTTTTTCAAGGAAAAAGCTATAGAGTGTCTAGGTATTTTTAACATAAAAACTACAAGAAGATCTCCCATATTTTAACCAAAAATCAGATTCTATAGATTTGGATGCAAGGGTTTATCATACATAGGAAGGGTGATAAGGATACCCTTAAGAAGAGTGAGATGTATATTTTAGATTTTTTGGTAAATCTAAGGAAGGTGAATCTCATGAGACACATCCTCATAACCATTAAGAACATCAAGAATAGATATCTTATATCTCAGATCATTATATATCCGACATTTATTTCAAAGTTTATAGTTCGGTGTCTTGAATCCTTCAAGATCCCATGTAGCTCCATGACGAGAAATTACAAGGTGATGCTGATTAGTGATGACACCTTAAAGAGGATGAATGTCCATTTTTCCAAGGAGACAAGAGATTTTTATGATCTTCCAGAAGAGGAGGAAGAACCTATTCCAGAAAATGTTGAGAATGCTGAACCCTCAAAGAAGGCTGGTAAGAAAATTAAATTGAAAGAAGTGGAATCTAAAGATAAAACACCTAAGTTTAAGGAAGTCCAATCCGCACCTCCAAACAAAAGAAGCAAAAGGCCTACCCGGATGAGGTGGTAGGAAAGTGGAGAGAGGACAAGAAGAATAGAAAAGTAGGGGAGCCACAGTTTGGTTTGGATCCTGCTGAGGAAAATCCCTTAAAATAAAAAACTTTTGAAGAGCATGAGAGGATAGCAAAGGAGAAAAATCAAAAGAAGAAAATGTATGAGGCTCAGATTGTCCAATCTCCCTTGAAGGATGCTGAGGTTGCTTCAAAAAACATTCCTGTTTCGAAATATTTCCTTATAGAACAACTGCCTGAGACTCCATGAAAGAGGTTTATGTCACTAGAAAAGAAACAAGAGATTACTGTGGAAGAGAAGAAAGCTGAAGAATAAGTGAAAAAAGCTAGGAGAAGTAGTGGCTCTGATGATATAATAAATAAAGTTGAAGTCTATCATGAGAAGGATAGTGCTTCTGAGAAATTTTCACTCCAAACTTCTAAAGCCGTATTTTCAAAGCTTGTTACACCCAAAGATGATGAGAAGACAGAAGAGGAAGTCAACAAGCCATCTGAGAAAGAAATCCATAATCATGACTTTATCCATCCCGAGGATATTGTGGCTAGTACTGAAAATTAAGAAGTTGATGAAGACAATATCATACAATTATCTGGAAGTGAGCATGAGTCACCAGATGAAGAGGCTAATTTGAAAATAAGTAAGGGGAAACAAGTGATTATTGATACCCCAACAAAAGATATTTTGAAGAAAAAGGAAGCTGGAGGTTCTTCAAAGAGAAAGCTGGTGGAAATAGAAGAAAAAAAATCTCATAGTAAATTGTCTGGTTCAGACTCATATGCATTGGGACATGATTTTGTGGTCCAATCCCTGAAGAAGCTGGTGGATACAATTCTGAAATTTCCAGCAATTGAGTCCAGATGCCAGATGCTTCAGCATAGTATGAATCAAAAGAAAGACTTTGTATCCATGGTCATGGAAAGATGTGTGATGATAGAGGTTGATCACAAAAATCTCCTGATCAACTATGAAGCCCACAGGAAATCATGCAAGCATATGACCAAATGGTCTAAGAAAATTATTGAAGATTTGGAAGAGCTTGATCAGTTTCAGGAAGCTGTCAAAGAATCTTTCGGTACCAAAGATGCCAAAATCAAAAATCTTTCAGACATTTTTTAGTAAAAGCTAAGTCTAGAACAAAGTTCTCGGATTTAGGATGTAAAATATCTAAATGGAAAGCTGAGCTATATTGTTCAATGCTTGAAAATAGAGAAGGAAATTTGTATTGAGATGCAAGAAAAACTTTTGAAGCAAGATGAATTGCTGAAGGCTTAGGAAGAGGCCATAAAGGCTCAGGAAGAGGACCTGAAGGCTAATGAAGACATGATCAAGGAATTAGAAAAGAAAGCTGAGGAAGATCATAAAGAGCTGATAAAGTTGAAGACCATTGTCAAGATGCTAATGCCTAAGGAAGAAGAAACAAAATAAACAACTCCAATCTTTTGTTGAAAATGTTTTTTTCCATGTACTAATTCTTTTAATCATATTGGAGTTATGGTTGTGTGTTTGGTTTTCTACACTAATATTTCAGGTACTTTATTATTTTCCATTCCCTTAAACTCTTTTTGAAAATCACAAAGGGGGAGAAGGAAAAAGAATTCTAAAGAGGAGAAAGAAAAAGATATATCCCTATGTAAGGGGGAGTTTATCAAAGGGGGAGTTCTCATTAAGAAGATTTCCACATCGAAATGAAATTTCTCATTTCAAAAACCTAGAATAAGATCCTTAGAGTTCCAAATCCTAAGGGGGAGATAGTCATATTCACCATTGTCCATAAACAAAGGGAGATAAGCATTAATTTCAATGTCTAGAAATTTATTCTAAGTTCCTAAATTCTTTTCCGTAAGGATTTTTGTGCTTTCCAAAAAGGGGGAGATTGTTGAGTCAATAAGGTTTTCCATATGACTTTTCCATTCCTTCATGCAAGGGGGAGATTGATAAGTCATCAAGATTTTCTTATGGCTTGACCATTCCTCTAGTTTTGAAAATCACAAACACCTTATCTTAAGACAAATTTTATTTTACCCCTATAAGGAAAATTTCCTTCCCTAAGGAAATTCATCCCTACCATGTATTATTTTCTCAAAAAATAATTCTTCTAATTGTAAAATTCAGATTATATCCTTGGAATCTTATAATAATTAGATATGAGGTATTCTGTTTAAGACTCCGAATTCTGGTTACGAACTCTCATAAAGTTCAACACCAAATTCTGGTTACGAACTCTCATAAAGTTCAACTCTGAATTCTTTATAAAATATCTCATAAAATTCAACTCTGAATTCTGGTTACGATCTCACCTGAAGTTAAACTCTGAAGTCTGGATATGAACTTATGAAAAGATCGAATATGAATTCTATTCATGAATTCTAATTATGAATTCTAGATACGAAATCTTCACTGACTCCAAATTCCCATTATGAATTCTGGTTACGAACTTCTCCAAGTTATTACTCAGAGTCCTCTGAATACAAACTCTGAACTCCTATGGGTTCTAGCTCCTAATTCTTATGAACTTCGACTCTGAACATTGTAAGTTCAGGTTCTGAATTCTGGTGAAAACAGACTCCAAATTTCCATGAAATCCAGACTCTATATTTCTACAGAATTCAGGTTCTGAATTCCTACAAAACAGAATCCAAATATCCTTGTGTTGTAGACTCCAAATTTAGTTTTTACTTAGACTCTGAACTTTTATTTACCTTCATTCGGAATATCTGTTTTTGGTTATACTTACACTCATTTTGTTATTAAACGATGTCTTGATTTCAGTTATTAACTAACCGTTGTTTGAGTGACACATGTATAGGTCCCTCTGAAATTCAAGAAAAAATATAACCATTGGAGGAGGGATCCGACCATTGGAGCCATTCCTATAAGTAGGATCTCATTTGAAAATAGCTCACAACTTCGACACTGATCTTTGAAAAAGTATTGTTGAAGTGATTTCTAGAGAGAGTGGCTCTTATAAACTCTCAAGATTCATGCAGAATGTTTTGAACTGCTCGTTCAAACATTTCTTTGTGCAGACTTACTTTGTGCAGAGGTTCTATTACCTTTAAAATTAGAGACTTCTAGTTGTGAAGTCAGAGGTGCCAATTTACTTACAAATTGAGGGCTTGCGGGGATAGCAAGAAAGATACCGATATTCGGATTCAGGGCTTACATGGGTTTGAGTAAGATATACTTTATTGAAAGTATAAATCAAGGGACCTTTTATCCAGGGTTGTTGGATACCCTCCTCTTTGGGTTAAAAGAGCTTATACTTGTTACTTGTAGTTTTACTACTTTGTTTTTCCACTGCATTTGTATTGTTAATGAACGTATAAATTTCTTATACTTCCTCATATTTGTACTCTGATTTAGTTAGATTCTATACGCTTTATGGTAGAATCTTATCTGTTGTAAACTTTTGTTAAGATTCATTTCCAGAGTCACTTTTCCAAATTCAAGCAAGTTATCAGAACTTAGAGGTGTTGTGAATTTTGGTTATTTGATAATGTTATAAAGGAATTTTTAAAGAATATAATTCACCCCCTCTTGTATTTCTATATCATTTTACATATTTGATCCTACATTTGGTATTAGATTATATCATACTCAGACACACCATTCTAAGAATGACATGATAAGGGAAAAGTCTATAAAGGGAAAATAAAATTTTCTCAGGAAATTTCTTTCAAAGCTACTAAGAAAGAAAATAATAAAAAAAATTTGAAGAAGAAGCTAGATATTATAATTCAAAAGATGATGTATGTAAAAATATTGATGAATCTTTATCCTTGTTTTCTAAAAATTTGAAAATAGGTATAGGTAAATATAAATTGAAATATAACTTGATTTGTTTTTAATGTGGATCCATTGGTCACTTTTGGGATAATTTTCCTTGAAGAAAAAAAATAAGAGGATAGTGATGAAGATGATAGAATACAAAGAAGATCATAGAAGAAATAATGCGATAAGGATAAATCATATTCCAAAGACAAAATGTTCTCTAAATATAAAAGGATAAGATTTTTATATAAAGATAATGAGGAATTATATAGTTAATATGAATTTTAAAAAACTTATAAGCATTATGGAGATAATATCTTTATTGAAATAGTTAAGAGTGAAGAGTTCCAATGCATTAGCTCTAAATAAGAAGAAAATCAACTATAATTTCTTCTAAATGAAGAGTTGAAAAAATATATAAGAAATATTGAGAGGATTGAGAAAGAAATAAAAAAGTTGAGAAATGAAAATTATTTAATTAGAAATCAATAATGTTTTCATGATGAGAACGTTAAGCTGCTGGAAGAGATTAATGAATTGAAAAACTCTCTTGATAAAGAAAATAAATGGAATGAGAACATAGAAGAAAAGTTTAAAGATAAAGAAGAATAATTGGAACCCATCCCACAAAAACTTTCAAATGTTTAACAAAGGGTTAAAAGTTTCAAAAATTCTATCAATAAATATAGTGAAAGCTCTGAAAAGGTTGAACCTATGAAAGATAAAAAGTTACCTTCAAAGGTTTAAAATAAATTAGAAATTGTTCCCGAGGAGAAGAAATATGGTGAAGTTATGTATGTTCTAGAGGCTAAAAAATAGGGGAAGTTAGAAGTTTCTAAAAATTCCATGATTAAAAAATTTTCTACTACTTTCGGATTCTATAGACTAAAAATAAAACTAATCTAAAAAAGAAAATTTCTTGTGGTAATAGAAATTTTGGTGACCAATGAAGTTCATATATGATGGTTGTTGGAAAACATGCTCATAACTCTGGTTGGTATGGAAGTGATTGAGGAAAATATTATTTATATGGGAACTATAGGTATTGTGGTGGATTCAGACACACAAAAAATATGTGTTGGTTTAACCAAAAAAATTACTACTTTTCCACAAATTATAGAATCCAATGATTTATGTGGATTCAATCCTCTCAAAGGAATATTTTCGAGAAGGATTTTTTTTAAGAAACCTAA
Organism: Viscum album; assembly: GCA_963277665.1. Taxonomy (NCBI): domain Eukaryota; kingdom Viridiplantae; phylum Streptophyta; class Magnoliopsida; order Santalales; family Viscaceae; genus Viscum; species Viscum album. The sequence goes on from OY728145.1 coordinate 1,189,374,389, forward strand.
GAATGTTAGTGTCAAAATTGAAAATATGATCCAAACAATGGAAACTATTTATTAAATATGTGAACAACCTAGACATGTTGAACAAATGATGTCTTGTTTTGTTCCCAGCACACAAATATGTTTTTTTCACAACTCTAAAAATTAGAAAGTAATAAAAGATAAAAGGAAATAAAAATATCATACTGTAGAAATATATACCAAATAAGAAAAGTAGAATAACCTTGTTTATTGGATAATGGTATTTCTTATCATATTATAGGAGGCTTAAAATTTTTGAATAATGTAAACAACTTCTAAGAAAGGATAGTTACATTTGGAAATGATGAATCTCTTAGAATCAAAGGTGATGGATCAACCATCATTGGGAAAGAAAAGTTAAAATCTAAATTAGATTTACTTTTTATTGGCTTAAACACCAATTGATAAGTGTTTCACTACATTATAATGAAGGAAAAAAGTTTATTTTTAGAAAAGATGTGTTTTTTGTGAAATGTGAGGATGATTTAAAAATAGTTACAATAGGATAACGTACAAAAGGAATCTTGTTCCAATTTTGTGAGAAAAAAAACTCTTGTTACTTAGGAATGGTGGAAGAGAATCAGTTGTGGAGAAATAAGATGGTACAGACGTGTCTGTGAAATAAGAGAATGCTATCAAATTTAGATAATGTATTTGGAATTCATGATATGTTAGGAATAAGATATTGGTGATGAAATATTTTTCGTAAGGGAAAGATAACAAACTCTATGAATAAGAATGTTGACATTTCATCAAAACAACCCATGGAACTTGTTTATTCTGATATTTGTGGGCTAATGAGAAAACAATCAACTCATCGGTATAAGAACTTCATTACTTTATTTGATGACTTTAGTCACTTGTGTTATGTATTTGAAACATAAGTCAAATATTTTAATTTTTTTAAAAGATTTAGGAGGTAAGATGAGAAGTAATGTGGGTATTTAGTGAAGAATTTTAGAACATACAATGTTGGTGAATACAAAAATAAAGAAGTTGGAAGTTATATTGAAGATCATGGAATTCAACAAGAGTTTAGTACACCATTCAGTCCATAAAAAAATTATGTTATTGAAAGAAAGAATAGAAGTATGGTTGAAATGGGAAGAACTATGTTACTTGAACTGGGTATGTCTCATTACTTTTGAATGAAAGACCTGAGCACTGCTGTTTATTTTCAAAACTAATATTTCTACTGGACAAGTTCAGATATGACTCTGTATGAAATTTTTTATAATAAAACTCCATGTTTGAAACATTTAAGAGTTTTAATGAGTCCATGTATTATAAGTTAGAAGGTGGAAACCTTGGTAAGTAGGAGTGGAGATGTGAAGATATATTTTTTCTTGGATATCCTCCAGAAGGAATAGGATATATATAGTTCAATAAAGAAACATAAAGATTACTTTAATTTTTGTTGTAGTGAAAGTTATAGAAAATGATAGGGAGGATGTTGGACATAATTTTGATGAAAAGGAATATGAACAGTATGAATGAAGATTTGTTAAAAATTATAATAAGGATACTAGCAATGGTAATACTAATCAAGAAGATGAATTAGAATAATCGATTCTTATTGATGAGGAAGAATATCTAAAATATCATCATAGATTAAGGAAGAAAGTGGAAGATCAAAACATTTTTGGTGATCAACATCAAAAGGTTCAAATAAAAATAACATAAAAAGTAATTACACATACTTCTTTCTATTCAAATATTGACCCGAAAGAATTAAATGAAGCTTTTGAGCATCTTGAATGAGTTTAGGAAATGAAGAAAGAGATTTGGTGAAAAAGAATGATACTTGGGAACTCTTATCAAAACCAAAAAAAATGTTATCAGTACTAAGTGAGTTTTCCTGAACAAGTTGAATGAAGTTGGTGATGCGATAAGAAACAAATCAAGATTAGTGTACAATGGTTACTAACAGATTTAAGTCATTGATTTTTATGAGACTTTTTTCTAGCTAAAATGTTAGAAACTATCTTAATATTTCTTATTATTATTGAATAATGAAGTTACAAAATTTTTCAGATGGATAAGAAATCATCATTTTTGAATAGTGATCTTGATAAAAAAGTTTACATTGGACATTCATGTGTTATTTTTTTATGAAAGATAAAAGTTATGTGTTCAATTTAAAGAAATACTTCTATAGGCTAAAACAAGCCTCAAGATCATGGTATTCCAAATTATATACCTTCTTAAGAATGATGCATTTTAAGAAAGGAAGGGCTGATAATAATATGTATATCAAAGAATGTCAAGAATTTTTCCTCGTCTTAATTTTTTATGTTGATAAAATAACCATTTCTAAGAATGATGAATGAACTTGTGAAATATTTGGTGAGGAAATGAAAAATTTGTTTGAGATGTCTATGTTGGTTGAAATGAAATACTTTCTTGGGTTAAAAATTTTACAGAAGAAGAAACATATTTTTCTTTCTCAAGTAAAGTATGCTAAGGAACTCCTTATGTATTTTTTCTTGGAAAATTAAAAACCAATTTCTAAATTGATTTCAATGGAACATAGTAGAAAAATATGGTGAATAAAAGCATGTTCATTCAACAGAGTTTCGAAAGATGATTGAAAATTTATTGTATTCGACTACCTCAAGACCTGACATTGTCTATTCTGTTACTCCATGAGAAAGATTTCAGAGTGATCTAAAATAATCACATTTATTGGATGGAAAAATAGTTCCCAGATACATAAAATTTATAATAGATTTCACAATTAGGTATGATAGCTCATAAAATATTGACTTGTTTGGGTATTCAGATGTTAATTGAGCATGAAATATTGATGATAGAAGATCCACATTTGGTGGAGTTTTGTTTCTTGGAAAACATTGTGTTAGTTTTCATACAATGAAACAAAATTTAGTAAGACTAAGCATAAATAAAGTTGAGTAATATTCTACCACTAAAGATACTACCCAACTTATGTGGATAAAGACACAGTTAGAATATTTACAGGTTGAAGTGAATCCACCCTTTCTCTTGGGTTGTGATAATCAAAGTTAAATTAATATTATAAGAAACCTTGTACAAGATTCTCAGTCAAAACATACTGATATCAAATATTATTTCATCAAACATCATTTGAAGAAGAATGAAATGAAACTGGAGTATGTTTCTATATCAGAACAATTTGTAGACATTTTCATGAAATATTTAATAAAGGAACCATTTTCTAATCTGAGGTTGAACACTGCAATCCATCCTCTTTCTAATAAATGTTGAGGTATATGTTTTTGTCCTTTATTTCATCTTTTATTTGGATAATGTTTTCAAGGGGTATATTTTTTTCATAAATCTATCCATTGATATGTGATAAAACTTTTAAGGAAGCATATATATAAAGGAACTTTTGGTAAGTTGTGAATCCAGCATGTAAATGTGTGAAATTTTCAATATTTTTCTTGAAGTGTATGTAGGAAACTTTGTTTTCCCAAAAAAATAAGTGAATAAATATTTGAATAATGGTTGAATAAGTCTCTTGAGTCACTAATTTTGGACAACATGGTTTTTATGTCAATGATTCTTGTTTCCTATAATGGGTTAGCTCACATTGGATTATAATTTTTGATAAGTAATCCATTTCTTGAGGTTAAAAATTTGAGTGATTTATAAACCTTGGTTGAAAAAAAAATCAAAGGGGGAGATTTTGGGGACCAAGTTGGAAAGAAGTTGTTTTTGGAAGCTAGAAAATGTCTATGTTGTCTTTAGTTTTCAAAGAAAAAAAGAAAAAAAGAGAAATCACCTCATATTATAAAATTTTGTGATTATACACACAATCATAATTAGGTGATCAAACTCAAAATGATTAAGAAAGTACATCGGATTTAAAATAAGTTTTCTGGAATAATATATTCTTTGAACTCACATTGGGTATAAAATGAAATTTTTATCATAATGAGGAATAGTATCAGAGTCTAAATGGTTATGATGAAAATCTGACGATGATTTTATGATCTTATAGTTATAATAAATCATATGTTTTCTCGAAAATTTTTGATGTAATATTTTTTAATGAAAGTGGATAACAAGTGATGCCAATCATATTGAGGTTTGGTTATATGGAATATGTTTCTCGAGGAATGGAATATTACAATCATTTCCATTATAAGTCAGATTATGATGAATCTGATCCTAAATGATTTTAAAGTCATGATGAATTCATGACTACAAGAGGAATTTTGTACAAGAAAAGTTTGTGAAGATAAAAATTTATGATCTCAATTCATCAGTGTGAGATTACCAGACAAATAATTTTATAAAGGGTGTGATGTTTTTTTGAATGTGAAAAGATGAATATGTTGGTTTTTAGTCAGAATACAAATATAAAAGATACAAATATTGGAAGAAATTAGTTTTTGAATGCCATAATATTTTCATAATCATAACAAGAAATATATTTCTAAAGTTAAAGCTGCTAATACTAGTTCAACATACATGATGTCCCACTGATCATCAGAGCAATCCTAACATCAATCATCACATGATGTAGTGGTTGAAAAAGAAAATAAGGGGAATTTTTTTTATTGGGGGATTTTGGAACCAATGAAATTAATGGAGAAATTAGGAGTTGTTGGGACTGATGCGTGTATGGAAGTCATAGACCGATCAACAAGATAATGATCAACAATGTAGTGAACCATTTTCTTTAGGTTGAAATTATTTTTCTTATCAAGTGGGGTAAGAGAAAAGAAAAACTTTGATATATTTTTAATTGGGTTAAGACTCATAGGATTGATGCAGACACCATTTATCTAAGTGAAGTGGAGATAAATCCTTCAGATGCATCCTAGAACTGATAACATTATCAGATATAGGATCATCAGAATGATTAAAATAAGAAGAGATATATTTGATGTTTTTTTCTATGTTTTTTCAAAGGGTGTCTGAAAATATATTTTTTAAATAAGCTAGAATTTTATGTTGATGTAATTCTAAGAAGTATATATATCTTTAGATGTTTCTGCTATGTTTAAGATAATAGAAATGAAAATAGAGTCTAATGAATTAGAAACAATGTTTTTGGTAGAATTTTTTCAATGATTTATTATTATCAGTTGGTATGTTACATCATAATGAACATATTGTTTTTGTTGGTAGAGTGAATCAAAATGGAAAGTTTGTTTTCAGTTGATTCTAGAATTGTAATGAGAAGTCATCTGGTCTTTATATGCTTGTTTATTTTCAAATTCGTGTGGAAAAACATAATGAAATATCTGTTGTCCTCATCATAATGAGAACATCATAATGGAAAGGAAAATCAGATTGAAGAATCTAAAGAAAGTATAACGCGAGTTGAAGTTGTGAGAGGATTTGAGAAGGTTTGAGAAGAAATGAAAAGTTAATAAGAACTAAAGAAGTCAAATATTCACTCAAAATGTAAGTAAAATTTATGTTTTGGGAAATTTGGTTGAGTGGGAAAAGTTATTAGAATCTTTCCTAAACCAAATTTGGATCACCTAAAAATAGAGGAAGTACTTTATAATTTTTGACACTAGAGAACTATTCATGGGTGAAGAAGAGAGAAGGCATAGCACTAAAAGTTTTGGATAGAAGGATTTTTCAGATTGGGCTTTCCTAAGGATGCTTATCAAATAGAAGAAGAAGGAGGAGTATCATTTTAAGAGTATCTATATTAGACCGAGTAACCAGACTGGAATTTAGGAATTAAGGTAGAAGCAATTCATATTTGTTTTAGTGATATTATAGTACAATATTATTTCCAGAATAAGCAATCATGTGGGGCATATCGGACAAGTAAATCTGACTGAGTATCATTTCAATGTCTATTAAGTTCTTACCTACTACTAGGTAGGAATGTAAAGAATTTGTTTTAAAGTTTATATTTGTGAAATTTGATAAGGAATCATAGTAATAAGTTTTGAATCTTCTGGTGAAATATTCTTATCTTGTTATAAAAAATTTTGTTATATCATTTTGTTCTACTTGAAGCACATGTACCATTTTATTGATCATAGAGCTACATGAGTGTAATGGAATATCTTAATCTTTGTATCCACACAAAAGGTTTTATTTCTATTGGGTTGTGTGGTATTATATTGTTTCCATACCATACCAAGGACATAACTAATATTATTAAGTAGTGAACTTTGTAAATTCTTGTATTTCTATGGATGTGTGATTGTTTTTTAGCAATGTAATAACTCTTTAATAGGAGGTTTAGGTTGTTTGAAAAGAAAGGAATCCTAAACGGAAAAGATATCCCTAATTCACCCCCTCTTAGTGACATATTGATTTTGACTAGGAAATATATATAAAGTCACATTTAATATTTTGAACCAACCTATGATCCTATATCGATGCAAGGATAGATGTGAAATTCCAATGGAAATTACATCCATTACATGAGACTTTATTCCTATTAAAAGGGGGTATTTTTTCATATTTGGTTTGGGGAGAAACTCATAATCAATGATATAACTATTTTATGAGAGTTTCTTGCTGTTTTTTCTGAATATTATCTTAGACATCCTCTGAATTGTGAAGTTGATATTTTTGTAGAACATATACCTCATGCTACACCTATTTCAAATACTCCATATAAAAAATACATGATTGAATAGAATGAATTCAATAATTAACTCTAGGATAGTATAGATAATGGATTTATTCATCCAATTACATAACCATGGTAACAAATATTATTTTTGTTAAGAAGAAAGATGGATCAATGCGACTCTAATATGATTTTCAGAAACATAGTAATATCTTGATAAAAAATAAGTATAATCTTCCCCATATTTCTGTTTTTTGTTATCAATTTCATGGTGATGAATGTTTTATTATGATATATCCTCAATATGGATACTCTCAGTTTAAGGTTTAAAGTAAATACATACCCAGAACATCCTTCTTCTTAAGTTATAGAGATTTTGAATTTATAGTGGTTCTATTTAATATTAAAAAATATTTTATTAAAATATTTTATTTAATGAATATATTGTTTAAATATTCCATTGATTAATTTTTGGTTGTCTATATATATTATATTCTTACATATTCCATTATTAAAGACGTCCATTAATATCACTTTAGGATTGAACTGGAGGCCCCTAAGAGGGATATTTTTTTTGAAAAAATTTCCAAGTGTAAATTTTGGCTAATTTTTTTTTTCATATTTCGGTTATATAATCTTAAGAGAGGGTATGTAAGTGGATACATAAAATATGGAAGTTAATTAACATTATCCAAACCAACCACTATGAATGAGGTATGTAGTTTTCTTAGATCAAATGGATATTATCAATGATGTGTGAAGTATTTATAATATCTATCTAATCCAATCATATAGTTAATTTAGAAAGGTGTTAAGTTAAATCATACAAATCTTTGTGAATAAACTTTCAATAAACTAAAGAAAAATTTGTTCAATAGAAATTTACTCACACTACCCTATAGTGGAGAAAGGTTTATGATTTAAAATGACACCTAAAATAAAGGGTTGGGATTTTTATCTTGTAGAAGGATACGGTGATATCTTATGCATCATACTAATTGAATATTCTTGAGAAAAATTACTCAAATCTTGATTTGGAGTTAGCATCATTAATCATTACATTAAAATTATTGATGCGTTATCTTTATAGAGAACAATGTGACATATGTACTGATCATAATTTTTTAAAGTATATATTCACCCAAAACGAGTTGAATATGCACTATATAAGATGGTTGGAGTTGATTAAAGATTATGGCTACTCAATACATTACTACCCTAGGAAAGAGAAAGAGATCGCTAATGCTTTGAGTCGAAAGGATCATGGTAGTTTATCTATGACAAGGATCACAAAATATCCATTATTTTATGATTTTCAAATAATGAACATTGAAATAGTGAAGGAAGGTGATAAATATTATCTTATTCAAATGAATAATCAATTATCTATCCATGTGAATATTAAAGAGGAACCAAAGGATGATGTAGAGATATACATGATGGTGATAAATGTTCTTTAAATCAACCTTAATTTTTATGTAATTTAAAGTTTCATGAATCTAGTTTGTGTCCCTTAAATTCTAGAATTGAATAAATATCTATTGGAATAAGCTCATAACTAATCATTCAATATTCATCCTAGATGTATGAAGATATATAGGGATCTAAAAGAATATTTCTAGTGAAACAACATAAAGTGAGATATTTTATAGTATCTATCTCAATGATTGGTATGTTTATAAGTTAAGTTTTTGATACAGAAGTCTAAGGGTATGTTATAAACATTATCCATACCAGAATAGGAATGGGAAAACATCACCATGAGTTTTGTCGTTGGAATCCCCAAAACATCTAAAGATAATAATGTTATCTGGGTAATAGTAAATTGACATATGAAGTCAGTATGGACCATTGCAATTAGATAATATTTCTCTCTGGATCATTTTACGAAGATATATATTAAGGATGTGGTAAGGTTTCATAGAGTACCTTATTCTATTGTATCTGATTGAGATATGTGGTAAACCTTGATGTTCTATAAAAGTCTTTAACAAGCTCAAGATATATAGTTACATTGAATACCACTAATAATTCTTAAATAAATGGATAACCTGATTGGACCATTAAAATAATATAGGATATGTTGATATCCTATTATCTAGATTTCAAAATTCATTGAGATCATCACCATCCTCTAGTTGAGTTTTCTTACAATAATAACTTTCACTCAGGCATTGAAATAAATCCTTCTGAATCCCTTTATGGAAATAAGTGTATAACTATGACATATTAGGATGAAGTCGGAGAAAAAAAGATACTGATACTCGAGCTAGTTGATGAAATGGAAGTGAAGGTTAAACCCATTTAGAAGTACATTAAGGTTGCTTAGATTATATAAAATATTTTTGTTGACAATCATTAATGATATCAAAAAATTGATTTTGGTGAGAAGGTCTTACTCTAAATTTATCCATACAATAAGTTTATGAGATTAGAAAATAATGGAAATTTTAGGGCGAGGTATATTATTCCTTTTAATATTCATGATTAGATTGGGATAGTTGCTTATTGCATGAAATCCCATCAAACATCTCTCAAGTTCATGATGTGTTTTAGGTATCTATTCTAAGAAGTATATACCTGATCCACCACTTTTACTAAACTCAGTGGTTGTACCATCAAATCATCATCTTTTATAAGAAGAGAAACTATTATAAATCTTGGATCATAGAGATAAAGTAGTATGAAACTACACTACTCAACGGGTTAAAGTTCTTTGGTAGAATCCAAAATTTGAGAAAGCTACATGGGAACCTAAGGATGTGATAGATAAAATATATCCTCATTTTTTGTATTAGAGTGATGAAGGGTGTATAATGTAACACCCCGAGATTATATATCTATTTCCTTTGAAATAAACGTTAGCTTTTCGATATATTGTCTTACACAAAACCCTGTGTCTTTATGAACCATGTTAACATAACCATTAGATTAATAGGTATTAATAGTAATAACCACATTTAAAAAAATATTTATAATGGTTTTAAATGGTGAAATTGTATTGATTTATTCATGATAAATAAGTATTAAATTTATAGTAATGTCATTTTATTCTCCAAAATATTTTTTCTTCAAAAATAGATTTTTATCTTCTTTTTTACAAGAAATAATTGTAATTAATTTATAAAAATTTAGAAATTTTATTTAATTAAATTAATATAATTGTTTAAATCATAATTTTATTATTATATTAGGATGAATTTTTAGGATATTTCAAAAAATATTTTTTCTATGAATAACAAAAACATATATTTTTGGAAAAAATGTCATTTACTTTCAAGTAAATGTTCCACTATGTATTGGATTTTATCTTAATGTAACATAATTCCCATTTGATTAGAGATAATATAATTAATTATATAAAAATCAACATTATAATTTATTTTTTAGAAGTTATTTTTTGGGCTTAAAACACATTTTTTTAAAAACTATTTTATGTGCGCAATGTGTTTTTATCATAATAAATGAATTAATATATTTTGATTGAATGTTTTCATAAAATTTATATATCTTATATTCAATTATATATTTTAAAATTCATTTTATGATTTTTACAAGGAATGTAATGGAAGTAAATTATTATTTTTTTCTTAATTTTTTTTTTCTAAAATAAGTTTTCATCACAGTTTATACACTTATTTGAAAGTAAATAACACCTCTTATAGAAATTAATTATAGAAAAATGGATTATCAATTTTGAATAAAATTAATTAATATAATTTAATAAATTCAAATTAATTTTTCATCACAGTGAATAATAAAAACTATAATTTGTTTTTCCATGTTTATGAAAAAAAATTGGGTTATCAGGGGGGTTAAACTAAGATATAAGGCTGTTATTGTGACCAAAACATTTCTAATTTTTATTGGTTGAAGATATTTCAACCATAAAGTATATTAAATTCTAATCATTGGTCATTTGCAGTAACTTTATTGTGAAATTGACCTTATATAATTGAAATCCTGTAAGAAATTACATGTGTATACCTACCCTCACTTATAAAATGGGACCTCTTATCCCCCTTATTCACACTATTTGAGACTTCTAACTCAAAAAATACTAACTCAAAAACCATTCTAGAATCCTTTCTTTCATCCTATAGCTTCTAGTGTTTTCATTGGACTAATCCTTCAAGATTTAATGTATATTCCAAACGAGTTCTCTCAAAGGTGATGAGGTTAGAGCACTTATAAGTCATAATAAACTTGAGGTAACTGTTTTTCATCTCAATTTCTCTTTATTGAGAGACATTTTAATGGAATATAGTAATTTATTTTATCTCTTTGATTTATATACTTCCCAATAAATTATTTTTACATACTTTGTTATTTAATTTATGGGATTTAATGATCCATATGAATTTTAAGCAGCCAATGACTATTAATTCAAAGATTACTAAATCCACAAGGGTTTCATGTTATAATCTCATTTTCACTAGGTTTATTTATACTTAATTATTGATGATAAAATTAAATTATCTATCTATCATAATTTTTTTTCTTATTCTATATTTATTTCTATAGATTAAATATTTTCCTATCCTTTTCCTCTCTCTATGTACATGAATGTTAAAAAGTATGTTTTTACCAAAACTAACCTTTTTTTCTCTATGGTCGTGAATATTTTCTTCCAAGCCCATATTTTTCTAAAAAACATTTCTAGAATTTTTTTTCTATTCTCTTTATTTATTTTCAAATAAAATAATTTCGATCTTATTTTAGATATTTTTAGATTTTAAATAAGTTATTTCAAAATGAAAAGGGTGTTTTCTAAAAGAATTTTTATATTGATTTAAAGGAATTTTCATCTATAATAATATCCTTTTATGTTTCTTATGATTTACTTGGGATATGATTTAATGTTACCATCTTTATTATTTCTATGTATAGTTTATGATTATGATGATGAAATGATTATGAAACCCCTATTCCTTCCATGGGTTATGATTTGATGTTATGATAAATGTTTTGATGATCTTATGGAATATATATAAATGGATTATAATTATATTATATGTGGTTCAAATATAAACCAAGGATGGGTGGTTATGTTATAAACCAAAGAAGGGTGGTTAAATTATAAAAATAGGATGGGTGGATCCATTATAGTCCTCTAATGCATTGGGTAATGGTTACCATATTGAGAAACTATTAAGGGAAAATGGAGTTAATAGGATAGAAATTACACTTTATAGAATATTGGAAATGACTTTCTAGGAATTTCCATTATTGGTATATTTCCAGCATGATAGTATGGTGAGTAAACCTTAACTAATGAAGTGATTTTATATTCTTATGTGAATTCAAAAAACTTATGTATTTTTCTTATGATATATTATCATGGTTCATGATTGATTATTGATGAATCCATGATCTTATTTCTTATGTCTTTTGATTAAATAACCTTATTCCATGATTCATGATTAAAAATACTTGACCAATATTGTATGATTATTGTATATTTTGATTATGTACTCATAGACTTATGCATTCATTATTGTCACTTATAATCATTTATTTATATCTCTTATGATTACCCTTAGTAGTATCTCATCTCACCCTTTATTATTTTTTATTTACATAGGTTATGATGAATGTTTTGAATTATGATGTGTATATACAGGGTTCTATTTATGAATAAATTAATGGGAAATAATTTAGATCTTTTATGTACAAATTTTTTATATATCGAATATTCCAAAGACTGTAAAATTTATACCATGGATAAAATTGATATGTAATGAATATTTATCTATTAATATGTGGTATTTATATTTGAAAAGTTTGTTCCTATATAAAAACCAATGGATAAGTTTGAATTTTAATGAAAACATATTAAAGTTTGGGTAAATCATAAGATTGTGTGGTTTCTAAGAAATAAAATTCATGTTTACATACTATAAGTGGATGTGGATGTACTACAAATGTACATAGGGGTAATAACTATGAAAGTGAACATTGGGTATTAACATTAATTATACTAGGTGCATGTTAAAGAGGCCATGAAATAATCCTAGTTTTACACTCCAATGGGATATGCTTAGGTTAAATAGAGCATTTATACAAACTAATATAAAGGATATATAACTACATTAATTAATTCTCCTATGGTTATAAATAGATTAAATTATCTGATCCTAAAATAATCATTTGAGAAAAAGGTTATACTAAACATAATAACCCCATATAAGATGAATTTATTATTGAATTTCACATAAAAATAAATTATTTACTCATGATTTATTGAATTTTGTTTTGTTTTAAAAATTTATATTTTAGAAAATGGTGGGTACCATGAGAAACCAAACCAACAACTAATGGGAGGGACAATGAAATGATTATCCAAATTATATTCCCAATGTAACGGGAGGTGGTGTTCAAAACATCATGCTGATGCTTACCCACCTATCTTAGTCTATGAATAATAATCTAAACCATGTTGAATGTCTTTTTTCACTTAAGAATTAACAACTATCCACCCTGCCCTTTATACATGAACTACCACCTATATTTAAAGGATCATCAGATCCAATTTTTATAGAATTGTTGGTCAAATTAATGTAAAAGATCATTTATATGATCCACTTTTTTGAGAAGGTGAAATTTACTATTGTTGTATATTATTTAGATAGAGAGTATAATAAACAGTGTAAATTGATAAAAAATAAGAATTTGAAAGAATAAATAGATGAAATGGAATGGGAAGTCTTTAGGAAGATATTTTTAACATGTAATTCTTTCAAAATCCTTTAATAAATACAAAGAGGGAATTTATAATGATTAATAAAATGGATAGTGAATATATTCTAAATTATGAGGAAAATTGCACAACACTTTCAAGATACGCCTCAAGTATTGTTATATAAATGAAAACTGAATAGATATATTCTTTAGTGGTTTAAGACCATATCTACAAAAGGATCTATCTATCCAAGACTTTTGTAATTAGGAAGAATTTGTTAGATGCACCCTCAAAGTAGAGACGGAGTTTGGAGAATGGATTCTTAAAAATGGATATAAGAAGAGAATAATAGAATTTCAATATGGTAGATCAAATGAAAAAACATTTTTGTGGTTTTTAAAGTTATTTAGATTTATTAAACCTAATATTATTGATAGATTTGATTGAACCAAAATAATTATAAAGAATTAATATATGTGTTTCTTATTATGATGTTTCAGAGTGGTTGGGAAGTAGGGTTGTCAATAGATATATTTTCATTGTCATCAAACAATGATGATTAGATTGAGATCACCAGAACAATTTTCACTTAGAGGGTCTTCACTAGGAAAAGAAACTCAATACATTGGGTATATTCAGAGTGACCATATATAATAATTTTCATCATATTTGTCAAAGGGGGATTAGTGGTTTCCTAGGTCAACATGATACTGACCATGAATCTCATAAGTCGGTATAACTGATTACCTAGAAAAAGACCTCTATAAAGAGGTGTGGTGACCCATATTTGATGTTATACTATTTTTACATATCTTTTGATAAAGAAGTGGGGGTTTCTAAATAATTTTCTAATACCCTAGAGTGTATTAGAAGAGAGTGGTGTGTATTAATTTCTCACATCCCCATAATTAAACATGTTTTCGTTTTCATCCCATGGATGTAAGACTTTTGTTGAACCACAAAAATATTTTTTGTCAATTTTTTTTGCAATTTTTATGTGTTTGAAGAGTGATCATGGAGTTTTTTTGTAGTGATTAGGTGGGATGTAATACAAGTTTATGTATAAAAAATATAAAGGAGTAAAATATTAGAAAAAACAATATCTAGTAATATTGTGAAGATTTTCCATTATATAGGAAGAATTGATAAAAAAACATAACAATCTGGTGAAAATTGTCTTTATGGGGTTATCCATTGAATGGAATAGATAGATAACTTCATGGGTTTTGGGTTTCCTCCCAATAACTACTATAAAAGGATAAATGAGTTCTACTTCATGAAACATTTAGGCAACTTATCCTAATGGATTGAAAGTTATTTTATTTTAATTGGTTTACTATTATAAGTATAATAGATTTGGAGGAATGGAAAGTTCATATAGATATGTTTGATAGAACAAACTTTGAAATTTTGAGAATTTATATTGAATATATTTTAATAATAAATGATATTAATGTCCCTTTGTCCAGTGTATTTTTTATGACCAAGGACAAGACAAAATGGGAGTGGTCGGAAAGGTAGTCTGTGGACTTAATTAAGATATCTCTATCTCAGAATGTTGTATTCAACATTATAGAGAAAAAAAATAATACTATGTTTTTATAATAATTGTATTAAATGTGTAAGAATACAAAATTTGTTAATAATTCCTTCATTATGTGAATATTGTTTATCTTGAGGTTATTAGATGGAAAGTTTATAGTTGATCACATGAATGATTTCAAAATGATCTCTAGGAAGCTCAAATCGATGAAGGTAACTTTCACAGATGATGTCTGGTCATTGCTACTTTTTTCTTCACTTATAAAGAATTGTGATTCCATGGTGATAGTGGTGAGTAACTCTAGTGGGAAGGAAGATATTGTTATTGATGAAATTAAAAACATGATCATAAAAGAGGAGTTGAGGAGGAAGAAAGTTCAAAATCTGACCCAAAGTGGTCTCATTACCACTATATGGGGATATTCAGTTCAACAGACAGATCGTCAGAATAAGAAATCATCATAGGGTAAGTCCTAACAAAGAAGTAGAGGTAAATTGATTAGTTTAATCTATATATATTGTGTTTATGGAAAGAAGTGGCATATCAAGAAAAATTGAAAGAATCCAACATATACTACATGTCCTGGATAGAAAAAATAAGTTAGCATAATTGATGGAGGGTTTATCCTGATACTAAGCATGATATTTCTAGGGAAGTCATTGATTATTTTCCCAGAGCAATAATTTTATTTGATTATTAAGCCTTGATGCATGAATGATTATTTATTGAGAATCTTAGGTAGAGTATATCTATAATATCATGGAGCTCTCGATATAGTTAGGCAATAATATTGGAATAAATAATGGAATTTTATTGAGATGAAAAAATGTTACGCACATTCCTGGTCTCTAGAAGAAGCTTATATTAAGAGGAAAAATTGATGATGTAGGTTTTAGAATGAATTTTTTGAAAAGAGTTTGAAATATCAGCAGAGGGACCATGGTGATTGCTTATGGATTAAGAATAGTACCCTATACCTTATCAGATTGAGTGATGAAGTTGTAGCCATCACAATGTCTTCAACAGATGGCCTGATAATGTAAAACTGTAGGGTTGATCACCCCTATGGGAAGAGTCAAAAAGTTATAGCATCAAATATCATACTCAATCCCAATCCTGCAGACCTTGGATGATATGCTAGTTGCATGTTAGAATAATATAAAATAGTTTCCTTTAACATGGATGATAGAAATGCAAAGAATAAATATTTAGAACTTCTTCATTCTAATGTGTGGGGTCTGTAACGACCCAAAATTTCATTAATGGAAATCACTCTTAATCTAATTAAATGTATCTTTATGTTAAATGTTTATATAAAATATAAAATTCTTTGGTTTTATGTTTTTGGATTTTAAAATAATGCTATGAATTGTGACTGTTGCTAATATAGACATTGAATAGTGATAACATGATTAGTATAAATATAGGGCTTTAACAAATCCAATTTACTCAGAAAAAGGAAGTGATGACCTAATCCTGTAGACATGCCCCATACAAAGCCCATTTGTTAGAGCTTGGAAAGGAGGTTGCATCTTTGGGCTTCGCTCTTGACCAAGCCCTAGTTGAACTTGAATATCTTAAGCTCGAGCAAGACTGCCTACGAGAGAAGTGGAAGTTGACAGAGATTACCACTCGAGCGAGGTTATCCGATCCACCCCAAGAGTTTGTCACCATCACACACCTTACTATTCGGTCGTAGGCTGGTGTTATAAGGTGTTATGTAACATGAACTTAGCACTATGGCTATGTACATTATTTTTGTATATAATATTGATTATACTTTCATTTTATTAATGTTACCTTGTAAATTGTTTCTAAAGCACAAATATTATTTTTATTTAATATTCAACTAAGAAATCTTTTTTGATGAATTAATGGATTCTTGAATAAAATAATATTTTAATAAAATATTAATATTATTATAATATTAATTTTTATTAAATATAAATGATCATATAATTTTATGACTACAATTATAATTTTATTAAGGTTTGAAAGCCAATTTTGTCCAAACCCATGAATTTTTTATAAATGTCAATTTTTATTTGAAAAGTAAAAATTAAAATATTTATAAAATTATTTAGATAAAATGATTATTATTTCTAGAATCAGGATGTCGAAATTATCAAATGGTGAATTTTTCATAATTTTCTGAGACATTCATATTTTTGGGTAAAAATTTAATACCGTTTAAATATATAATGTGTTTTATGACATCATAATGACCCAATAGTGATGTAATAAAATACTATAATGTTTATGTTCGTCTAATATATGTTTTACCATTAAAATAATGTGAATTTGGGTTTGTTTGATTTATTTTACAAAGCTTTAGTGGATCCTTCAAGACTTATTAAACATTTTTTCTTTTTAAATTGTTTTCCTTGGGAGTGTGACTCACCCCCACATAAGCAACCCCATTATTTTAAAAGGTTTGGACTTTGGAATTATAAGATATTGTTTTCCACTTCCCTTTTCCAAAAACCATGGGCAAAAACCATGGTCTGATTTGTTGTTTGGATTAGTTTAATGTGAGGTGTCCCAAACCAAAATAATAAATAATTCCCTCACATTTCCTATATAAACCAACCAAAGCTCCCACTTCCTCCACACTCAAAGACTTTGGATTTTATCCAAACTCTCCCCTCCTCTCTATATAATCCTCCCAAGGTTCCCCAAGATCCCAAGAATCCTGTCTTATGCCTTTCTCAAGCCTTTGGAAGCACACTGCCAAGTAAGGGGTTTTCTTCCTTTCTCAATTTTGTCCAATTTTATTAATGTTGTTATGCCCTTTTAATTTCAATTATAAATATTAAGGTATGGTTTATAACCTCCCCTATACTTCCATATTTATATTTTAATTATGAGAGACCCCTTTCTCTCTCAATATATTCCTCCCATGTAATCTTGTTACTATGCCGAAATTCCGTGAGGGATTTTCTCTCTTTTTTTACATCCAAGTAATCCTTTGTATTATGCATCTAAATTTCATTATAATTGTTGGAAAATGTATCTATATGACCCCCATTACTTTCCATTTTATGTACATATGATGAGACAACTCTTTCTCTATCATCAACCATTTTTATGATTTTTTACGTCACGCTGTTACAATGCCGAAATTGCACCTATTTTCCAAGCCAATGTCATTATGTAGTGAATACAATGCCCATATCTCTATCAAGGTTAATCACATTTATACACATTTACTTATTGATTATAAAGTTTCATTTATGAATTCCACATTCTTTTATCATGGAAAAATGATGATTTTTTTTGAATCCGTGTTATATGATCCATGTGGCACACTGATGCATGAAATGAAATGTTTAAGAAGGGTGCACCCTTATTGTGCTCCAATGCATTGGGTAAAGTATAGTATAATGATAAATCATGTGCAATGGGTGTTGAATCATTCTAATTCTATTTCATTTAGATTTTACTCATTCTACATATGCAATGAGGGTTTACACATGCTCCATGTGCAATGAGCCTTGGCTTATGCTAATTCCATGTTAAGGGTTGTTGCCACATTTCGATGTTATGATTATCATGATTTATCATGCCTTTATGTTCATGCTTCTCTGATACTCTATTGATATGAATACTGACTAATATATATTTTATTCCTTATTTTATTCCATGATTATTCCCTTACTGGGCTTTATAGCTCACCCTTTTCTTATGCATGTTCTCAGGTTATCCCATGCAATGCTAAGTACAAGGGAATGTAGTGGTCATGTAAAAAAAGTTTTCAATAAATATGTTGTATTTAATGTTTTATGTTGTTATGTAATGATCCTAACACCCACATACACTAGACCTCTCTATCTTCTATGTTGTATCAAGTGACGTTTATGTAATAAATAATGTTTAATTGTGTAATAAAAGATCAGGGTTGTCATAGTTGGTATCAAATGACAGGTTTAGTTATTTTTGTGATTTGGATTAGAAAATCCTAATAAATCCTTAGAGACAAGGCTAAGTATAACAAAAAAAACTAAGTTTTGATTAGTATTGAGTATGTGGTTTATCAAGAAAATACATCCTTGTTTGGATATGAGCAGGTAGAGGCGGCTCTGGCACAGATGTATCCTAGGGGTAAAACCCAAAAACACTGCTTTGAGCTAGACTTGAATGGGAATTGGTGCACAAAAATGTGCCTTGAAGCACTCTTGGTTATGACACTCCTGGTTGATATGCTTTGGTAAATTCACAAGCTTAGTATGAACCATTATTAGGGGACAAAAAAATTCCATAGGAATATATGTTAGAAAGTAGATCATGGATAACATAGACTGAAGCCAATAGATTCATATGTTAAGGAAATAAATGTTATTTATAAGTCATCAGTTTTTTCCTTGTATTACCCTTTATGTGTTACCCCTAACTTTTCTTTTATTCTAGCCAACGGATGGTAATAGGAGGACTCCAGCTAACAACCGATGTGACGATAAATGTGAGGACTATACTAATAAGATGCCCAATCCAATGGGAGTGGGAATCATGAACTTTGTCATGCTTTTATCTTAGCTAACTCAAGATTTGAATAGAAACATGGGTCAAGAGGAATGTTCAACCCCCCTAAGAAAGAACAAGTCGCTATCGAGAGCTTCATGAGACAAAGGCCTCCCACTTTTAATGGATCATCTGATCCCTCAATCATTGAACCATGGATCAAATCCATTGAAAAGATCTTATCTATCCTTCAATGTTCTAAACAACAAAAGGTTCTCCTAGATGTTTATCATGTGGATAGTGAATCTGATCAATGGTGAACGTTGATAAAAAATACAAATCCTGAGGAGGAGATTGAGGCATTAGAATGGATAGATTTCTAGAAGATGTTTTTTGATAAATATTTTCCATGCTCCATCTGGCTTAAGATGGAAAGGGAATTCCTTTACCTCAAGCAAAAAGATGATGAATCTGTTGGAGCATACGAGGAAAAATTTACAAGTCTTACAAGATACACTTATGACTTTTTCGTTACCCTCGAATTCAAGGATGACCGCTTCTTTAGTAGGCTGAAACCGAGCCTATGGAAAGCACTGGCGATCCGTGACTTTGACAGCTATGAGGAAATTGTTCGATTTTCCCTCAAGGATGAAATGGATATTGGAGAATCTCATGGTTATCATGAGGATAAGATGTGTGAGGTGGAATTCAATGCTGGCAGACCGATGGCTAAATCTAATGGTGCTAAGAAAATCTAGAACCCCACTTGTCAAAGGTGCGGAAAGAAGCACCCTATAAATTACATGAAGGGTACGAGGAAATGATTTAGGTGTGAAAGAGAAGGGCACCAAGCTATTAACTGTCAGCAAGAAAGACCCACGTTTGTGAAAGAGGAGAGGAATGGTCCATTTGAGCCTCAACGTGTGGTTCATTGATACAACTTCAAAGAACCAGGGAATCTTGCAAATCAGTTCCCTAAGCCAAGGATTTTTGGAGGCAACAAACAACCTCCAAGGTAGAAAGGGAAATATTTTTCAATCACTACTGCTGAAGTGAACCCTAACAATGAAGTGGTGATAGGTATGCTATTTATTCATTCAAGAATAGTGAACGCACTTTTTGATTTAGTATCTACACATTCTTTTATATCTCAAAATATTAGTAGAATAATCCCCTCACCACCACAAATCATGGAAGTGAAGATATTGGTGAGTACAAAAATTGGGGAAATCATTGTATCCCATAAATATAACCCCTCTTTCATAATCTATGGATTGAACTTCCTGGAGAACCTCATCATACTCCCTCTGGTGGAATTTTATGCAATTCTTGTCATGTATTGGCTTTCATTATATATACCCAACATAAATTTCCATGAGAAGGAAATCACTCCCCATTTGGGGAATCAACCTCAAATTCTTTACAACTACAAAGAGGAAGATGAATCTTCTTTAGCATCATCATCTCAAGCATAGATATTACTGCCCTGTGAGAACAAGTATATTGCTCAAATGATTGAGTCTAAGGAATCAACCATCCTTGAAGAAATGTCTATTGTGAGGGAATTCGCTGTAGTGTTTCCTGAGGAATTTCCTGGTCTTCCTCCTAGAAGAGATGTTGAATTCTCAATTGATCTTATACCTGGGTCATTGTCAATATCCAAGACACCGTATAGAATGGCTGTTGTGGAGCTTGAGGACCTGAAGAAACAACTACAAGAGAATTTGGGTAAAGGGTTTATATGACCAAGTGTTACACCATGGGGTTCACTAGTCCTCTTCGTCAAGAAGAAGGATGGGTCAATGCACCTTTGCAACGATTTTCCTGAGCTTAAAAAAATCATGATAAAGAAAAAGTATCCTCTACCATGAATTGACGACTTGTTCTATCAGTTATGTGGTGCATAATACTTCCCCAAGGTGGATTTTCAGTCGGGATATTATCAGGTAAGGGTGAATAGGGATGGTATCCCCAAGACTACTTTTCTTACAAGATATGTGCACTATGAATTCATAGTAATGCCTTTTGGACTCACTAATTCTCCATCAATATTCTTGGAATTGATAAATAGGGTCTTTAGATATTACCTCGACAAATTTTTCATAGTCTTTATAGATGATATTAAGATATACTCCAAATCCAAGGAGGATCAAGAGGAGCATCTAAGAACTGTACTAGAGACATTGCGGAAGGATAAGCTCTATGAAAAGTACATAATGTGTGAGTTCTAGTTGAATAAAATCTTATTCTTAGGCCATATCATCACAAGAAATGGGATATCTATGGATCCATCTAAAACAGATACAATTGAGGGATGGATGAGGCCAACATCAGTAACGAATATCCATAATTTCTTGGGTTAGCTGAATATTATCGAAGATTTGTGAGAAATTTCTCATGATTGTCCAACCCTCTTACCAAGATAACTTGGATGGGAGTGAAGTTTTCCTAGAGTGATGAATGAAAAGAGATCTTCAAGGAGTTGAAAATGAGGCTTATCACTACACCCATGCTCACTTTACCCACAAGTGGAGAAATGTTTGTGGTATTCAGTGATGCTTCGAAGAAGGGCCTGGGATGTGTGTTGATGAAAAATGACAAAGTCATTATCTATGCTTCAAGGCGATTGAAAGTTCATGAACAGAAATATCCAAAACATGACCTTGAGTTGGCTATAGTGATCTTCACTTTGAGAATTTGGCGGCATTATCTCTTTGGGGAGAAGTGTGAACTATATATAGACCACAAAAGCCTCAAGTATATATTCACACAGAAAGAGTTGAACATGTGCCAACGAAGATGGTTAGAGCTAATCAATGATTGTGACTGCTCAATCGATTACCACCCTAGGAAAGCGAACAATGTGGCGGATGCCCTAAGTAGAAAGGACCCAATGATTCTATCATTCATGTGAATTGAAAAGGATCCAATCATTCTAGATTTGATAAATATGGAAATGAGAATCATAAAGTAGTGAACATCATCAATCCTTTCACAAATGATTGCTCAAACATCACTTTTGGAAAGGTTAAAGGATGATCCAAAGGATGATGTGGGAATTTACAAAAAAGTGGAACCTAAGGGAAAAGGGAAATCCTAGGAGTTTAATGTTAATGGATAAGGAATTGTGAGATTTGGGAAAAGTCTATGTGTTCCATCATGTCCAGAGCTGAAAAAAGAACTTTTGGATGATGCACATAGTTCAGATTTCTCAATTCACCCAGGAAACAAAAAGATGTATCTAGATCTCTGAGAGAGTTATTGGTGGGATAATATGAAGAAGAATATCACTGAATATACATCAAAGTGCCTGATGTGTCAGCAAATGAAGGTAGAGAGGCAGAAGTCTAAGGTGATGATTCAACCATTTCCCATACTAGAATGGAAATGGGAGAACATCACCATGGACTTTTTCACTAGACTTCTGAAGATATCCAAAGGAAACAATTAAATCTGTGTTGTTGTGTATCATCTTACAAAGGCTATACACTTCATTTCTATTCAGGAGGATTTCTCATTGGATCAATTGGCACAGATATATATCAGGGAAGTGGTAAGGCTTCATGGAGTAATACTATCTATTGTGTTTGATCGAGATCCAATATTCCCCTCTATGTTTTAGAAGAGTCTTTTACATGCTCTGAATGCTGAAATGAACTCTAGTACAACCTATCATCCTCAAACTGATGGCCAATTCAAGGGGACTATCCAGACAATTGAGGTCATGTTGAGAGCATGCTCAATGGAATTTAACGGAGGATGGGATAAACATATTTCTCTGGTTGAGTTTTGTTATAATAACAATTTCCACTTGATCATCCAAATGGAACTATATGAATCCTTTTATGGGAAAAGGTGTAGAACACCAGCGTGTTGGGATGAGGTTAGTGAAAGTAAGCTTCTTGGACCAGAAATGGTTGAAGAAATGGTGGAGAAGGTGAAAACCATTCAATAACATATCAAGGAAACCCAGAGTTGACAGAAGAGTAATGCAGATAACCTTCAATGATACCTTGAGTTTAAAGTTGTAGACATGGTATTTCTACACATATCTCTATGGAATAAGGTCATGAGGTTTGGAAAGAAAGGGAAGTTAAGTCCAAGGTACATCGCCCCTTTGAGATTCTTGATCATGTTAGGGCTGTGGCCAATCGACTAGCACTTCCACCAACCATGTCCAAAATACCTGATGTCTTTCATGTATCCCTCTTAAAGAAGTACATACCGTACCCTTCTCATGTACTCTCTTCAGAGGTGGTATAGTTAGAGGATAATATTTCTTATGTGGAGAAACCAGTGAAGATCTTAGATCATCGAGAAAAAGTTCTATGAAATAAGATAATGCCCCAAGTCAAGGTGTTGTGGCGAAACCACAAGTTTGAAGAAGCAACGTGGGAATTAGAGGAAATGATGAAGCATAGTTACCCACATCTATTTTAATGTGGGAAAAGGAAACTTCGAGGTCGAAATTACTTAAGTGGGGAAGATTGTAACGACCCAAACACTCATTAATGGAAATCCCTCTTGATCTAATTAAAAGTCTCTTTATATAAAATGTTTATTTAAAATTTCCACTTATATGGTTTTCTGTTTTTGGATTTTAAAATACTTTAATGAATTGTGACCGTTGGTAATATTGCCATTGAACAGTGATCACATGATTAGCATAAATATAAGGCTTTAACAAATCCAATTTACTCAGACAAAGGAACCGATGGCCTAATCCAGTAGACATGCCCCATACAAAGTCCATATTTCAGAGCTCAGAAAGGAGGTTGCGACTTTGGTCTTCACTCTTGACCAAGCCCAAGCTGAGGTTTAATATGTTATGCTCGAGCGGGACCGCCTACGAGAGAAGAGGATGCTGATAGAGATTACCACCAGAGTGATGTTATTTGGGCCACCCCAAGAGTTTGTCACCATCACACACCTTACACTTCGGTCTTATGTGGGTGTTATAAGGGGTTATGTAATAAGACCTTAGCACTATGGTTATATGCATTATTTTTTTATATAATAATGAATATACTTTCATTTTATTATTGTTACCTTGTAAATAGTTTTTAAAGCACAAATATAATTTTTAATTAATGTTCAACTAAGAAATCTATTTTGACGAATTAATGGATTTTTGAATTAAATAATATTTTAATAAATAATAATAATAATTATTTTTATATTAATTTTTATTAAATATAAATGATCGTATAATTTTATGAATGCAACTGTAATTTTTATGAAGGTTTGAAAGCCATTTGTGTCAAAACCCATGAATTTTTTTATAAATGTCTGTTTTTATTTTAAAAGTGAAAAATAACATATTTAGAAAATTATTTAGATAAAATGAATATTATTTTTGGAATAAAGACATCGAAATTATTAAAAGATTAATTTTTCATAATATTCCGAGACATTCAATTTTTTGGGAACAAAATTAAATAACGATTAAATATATAATTTGTTTTATGACATCATAATGAACAAATAATGATGTAATAAAATACTATAAAAATTATGTTCGGCCAATATATGTTTTACCATTAAAATAATGTGATTTTGGGTTTGTTTGATTTATTTTACAAAGCTTTAGTGGACCCTTCAAGACTTATTAATCAATGTGTCTTTTTTAAATTGTTTTCCTTGGGATTGTGACTCACCTCCACATAAGAAACCCCATTATTTAAATAATTTAGGACTATGGCTTTATAAAATATCGTTTTCCACTTCTATTTTCCAAAAACCATGGGCAAAAACCATGGTCTGGTTTGTGGTTTGGATTAATTTAATGTGAGGTATCTCAACCCTAAATAATAAATAATTTCCTCACCTTTCCTATATAAACACACCCAAGCTCCCACTTCCTCCTCACTCAAATCCTTTTTAGTTCTTCCAACCTCTGCCCTCCTCTCTCTAGAATCTTTCCAAGGTGCGCCAATCTCCCAAGATTCCTCTATCAAGCCTCTATCAAGCCTTTGGAAGCACTCTTCCAAGTAATGCTTTTTCTTCCATTCTCATTTTGTCCAATTTTCTTAATGTTGTTATAACCTTTTAATTTCAATTATAAATTTTGGGGTATGGTTTATAACCTCCCCCATACAGCCCTATCTATGTTTTAATTATGAGAGACCCCTTTTTCTCTCAATAAATGCCTCCCATGTACACCAGGTACTATGCTGAAATTCTGTGAGGGATTTCTCTCTCTTATTTTACATCCAGGTAATCCTTTTTTATTATGAATCTAAATTCCATTACAATTGTTGGGACATGTATCTATATAACCCCCTTACTATCCATTTAATGTACGTATGATTAGACAACCCTTTCTCTATTATCAACCATTTTTATGAGTTCTTACGTCACGCCGTTACGCTGCCGAAATTGCACCGATTTTCAAAGCCAATGTCATTATGTAGTGAATACCATGCCCATATATCTATCAAGGGTATTCACCTTTATGTATATTTACATAATGATTATAATGATTCATGTTTGAATTACACATTCCTTTATTGTGGAATAAATGATGATGTTTTATTAATCCATGTTATATGATCCATGTGGCACACTTATGCATGAAATGAAATATTTAAGAAGGGTGCACCCTTATAGCACTCCAATGCATTGGGTAAATTATAGTATCATGATACATCATGTGCAATGGGTGGTTACTCATTCTAATTCAAGTGCAATGAGGTTTTACTCATTCTTCATGTGCAATGAGGGTTTACTCATGCTCCATGTGCAATGAGACTTGGCTCATGCTAATTCCATGTTATGTATTCTTGCCAGATTTCTATGTTATGATTATCATGCTTTGTCATTCCTTTATGTTTATTCTTCTCTTGTGCTCTATTGATATGCCTATTGTATAACATGTATTTTATTCCTCATGTTATTCCATGATTATTACCTTACTAGGATTTATAGCTCACCCTTTTCTTATGCATGTCCTCAGGTTATCCCATGAAATTCTAAGT
The DNA here is from genome assembly GCA_963277665.1 of Viscum album. Taxonomy (NCBI): domain Eukaryota; kingdom Viridiplantae; phylum Streptophyta; class Magnoliopsida; order Santalales; family Viscaceae; genus Viscum; species Viscum album. The sequence goes on from OY728145.1 coordinate 1,189,400,605, forward strand.
ACTAGGGATTGTAGTGGTCATGTAAAGGAAGTTTTCAATAAAGATGTTGTATTTAATGTTTTAAGTTGTTATGTGATGATCCTATTCCCTAAATACACTAGACCTATCGATATTCTATGTTGTATCAATTGAATTTTATGTAATAAATTATGTTTAATTATGTAATAAAAGATCAGGGTTGTCATAGGGTCTAACCCTTATTCACTCATATGAAAGATCATTATACATTGTGACCATCATTGGTGATGATACTTGTATGGTATGGGTTTAATTATTGAATAATAAATATGAATTGTTTCATGAATTTATTAAATGGAAATTTTTGGATAAGAGAGATTCAAATAAAGTTGAAATTTCTTCAGAAAGATAATGGTAGAGAATATACTAGATAAAACATTCATTACTTTTATAATAAGAAGGGAATCATTCATGAGAAGACCATTATAGGAAATCCACAAAAAAATAGAGTAACTGAGCATATGAATAGGAATATAAGGACTAAATATAGGTGTATAATGCATCACCCAAGAATAAATAAGAGAATTTGGTAAGAGTATTTGAATACAAAATGGTACTTAGTGAACGGATTTATGACTTCTGCTACATGATAAGAACTTCCGAAGGAACTCTCATTCTAGACAAGGCCAGGAGTAAACTATTTAAAAATCATTAGAATTAATTCATATATTCACATCAATAATAAAGATATAGATAAATTAGAGTTAAAATCTAAATTTCACTTTTGTATTGAATATGGTGATGGGAACATGTGTTATTATATTTGGGATGATGAATAGAAACATATCATCTTGAGATTAGATTTTATTTTCAATGAAGAACTTATGTGGAAATTTCAGAACTTTTTTGAGAAGGAAGTTAAGGGAATATCAATTATCAATGTTCAATGAATTCTGAACAAGGTTAATAGACAAATTTTCAGTCTAAAAAATGTAGAGGAAAAATTGGTGGATTGTGATCCAATATCTAACTACAAAATAGAGGTCAATCAACATACTTTTACTAGATGGTGAAAGTTTTGATAGAAAGGTACCAGATGGAGAATGTTAAAACATACCTATATTATACACATGACTACAAGATACATAATATTTACTGGATGATATTGATATTAGGCTAAGGATTTACAATCATATAGGGAAACTAAATCATATATTTAGAGTTAATGTGAAATTATTAATTCTAATAGATATAGGGAAATTGGATAGTCTAGAGGTGTTAAATAATCATAGATAATCTAAACAATGGGATCCACTCATGATAGAGGAAATTTTTTCCTTAAATATCAATGATACTTGGGAGTTGGGTGTGCTACCAAAATGAAATAGGGCTCTAAAAAGAAAATGGGTTTTTCATTTAAAAGAGGAAACTGATGGATGTAATAGATACAAAGCAAGGTTGGTGGTGAAATGTTTTCAACAAAAGGAAGGTATTAATTTTTTTTAAACTTTCCCACTATAGGGGAAGAAAAAATCCATTTGAACATTGCATATAATTTTTGTATTTGATGATATAAAGTTTGATAGGATGGTTATAAAGACAACTTTTCTTCATAGAGATTTAGAGAATTAAATTTACATGGTTTAACCCAAGGTTCATGAAGTTCATTGAAAGAAGGGTTTTATTTGTAAGTTGAAATGATTTCATTATGGCTTGAATAAAGATACTTGATAGTGGAATTGTATGTTTGAAAATTTCATTCATGGATAAATATTTATACAATTTGGTTCTGATCACTATTTTTATATAAATTTTTGGGATGATAGAACATATATCATAATTTTTTGTATGTGGATGATATATTGATTACTAGTCCATAGTTCCATTAGATTGAGGCACTAAATAAGAAAATATAAATATGGGTTGATATTAAGAACCATATATAAAATGAGAATACCTTGTGATGATAATAAATAGGGATATGAAAGCCATATCCATGGTTTTTTTCTAAGAAGGAATACATTAGTAAGGTCATCAAAAAATTCATAATGGGTGATTATAAACTTATCTCAGCCCCCACATAAAAAACTTCAAACCATATAAATATCAGGAACCATCATTGGATAGAAAATTTCAAGACATAAAAAATGTTTTTATGTGTCAGTTATTGGAAGTCTAATGTATACAATGGTTTATACTTGACCATATATTTCTTTTTAGTCAGATTTATTAGAGGATTCATGTAAAATCCTGAAAGGAAACATCAAGAAGATATGAAATTTATCTCATGATACTTGAAAGGGTTAGTGAATTAATATTTATGTTTTAATGATGATGATCAGTTGAATGATTTTTTAGATATAGATTTTAATGTAGAAATAGACTCATGGAAAATTACTAAATTGTTTGTATTTAATTAAAGTTGGACTATAGTTAGTTGGATGTATTAGTTGAGATCAGTGGTTACTTTATCAATAATATAGGTATAATATATTTCTACTACTGAAAGTATGGAAAGAGTTGATATGGTTTATGTTTTTGTTGAAGGAACTCAAAAAATGATATGATAAAAGTATTATATTATGTGATATTTAGAGTATCATTAATCTTTATTTCAATCCTATTTTTCATGAAACAAAAAAAATATTAACAAGAAGTATCAATTTATACAATTTTTATTATAAAATAAAGTATTGTAGATTCATAAGGTTATTGGGAATACTAATCCAAGGGATATTTTTATAGAGTTAATAGTCTATGAAATTATATGGCAACATTATGCCTTAGCAGGGATATATTAATCAAACAGAGTGGAGAACATGACTTACAATGAGTAGTGGATGAGCTCCGGTGTTGGAAATAATGTTGAAATCCAAAATAAATTTCCTTGTGAAATACTATTGGGTTTTAAAAGTTATTAAGATTCATTATAATAATAATAATTCTAGATTGAGATGATTAGACTAAGATGATTGGACATACTGGATGAATGTGTTTCCTACTATGTTGTTTTAGAGTGTTTGGGAAGAAAGGTTTTTACCAAATAGACATCCATCGAATAGAGTCATCATATTGTGATTATCAAAAGAACATCATTAGATATAGTTTCTAATATTTTGTGTTCACTAGGGGAGGAAACTCAATTCCTAGGTTGTATGAATGGAAACCAAATATTGATAGTTTCATGGGATTTATCAATAGATAATTGGAGGTTTCCTAGCTAAATAAAAGGTTGACCATGAATCTTGGAGGTTGTTGCACCCGTTTTACTAGAAAAAACCTATATAAAGAGGTTAAGTGTACCAAATTTGTAGTTTTACTGTTTTGAGAATGTCTTAATATGAATAAGTTGGATTTTATGACATAATTTTTTGAGACATGATAGTGGATATAAATTGATTAATAAGTGTTTTCATTATTTTTATCTTCTTAATAAACGATGTTTGTATTGTTATCTCATGGATGTATTAATTTTTTCCAAACCATGTGAATATTTTTTCTTTTTTTGTTATCTCTATGTGTGTGAAGAGATATAGTGATGTTTTATGTGGTTATTATGTGGGATATCATCCCAGTTCTAGTGTATAAAACATTTATGAGGTAGATATAAAAAAACCTCTATTTGGTACGATTTTGAATCTTCTCTGCTATGAAAGATAAAGAGATAAGGTGGACATCATTGTTTGGTGAACTCTAACTTTCTCAGTCTGTCCATTATATCAAATAGATACAGTTCTTATAGGGTTCTAGGTTTACTTCCAACCAGAAGTAAATAAGATCCACCCAACCAAATGTTATAGATGCGGTAAGAATCACATGGTAATTTTCTCAAATAGAAATGAAAATGCTTTAAGTGCAAGAGAAAAGGTCACAAATATCATGAATGATGAGGGGATATGAAGATGCTGACCAACATGATGGAGGAAATGAAGGCATCTATTTATACACAACCCATGGTTCAATACTTTACCTATATGTATGAAGGGAACTCTGAAATCTAATAGACTAAACTATGGGTCTTCAAGGGTAATCAATGTCAACAACCACTAAAGACAAGGGAGAAACAGAAAGCTTATTCCATCACCACCACATAGGTGTAACATTAAATTTGTTTCAAATAAGGTACACTTACTATTTACTAATTAATAGAGAATGTTTAATTTGATTTCAGTTCTATGAATTCCATTATATCATGTATGTTTTCTATAACTACTGAATCACATCCCCTATAAATTTAATTAGAGATATTTATAAAAATAATAAGTGGTGTGATCATTTTAACTCTTGTTTTGAACTTATATACTATAATAATAAGTGGTATAATTCCTCTAGATAATATCATAATCCTTCCCTTGGTGGAATTTGACACTATATTGGGTTTATATTGTCACTTTTTTATAGAGATCACATTAAATAGTGGGAAAATGAATTATCAATCAATATTTAGAACCATCCCATATTCCATTACAAATTCAAGGAAAATCATGAATCTGATTAGTAAAATCCATCAATGGTGTGGGTGTTGATACCCAATAAAGAATCATATCATTCCAAAATGATTATGTCAAACGAAATTAAAAACCTTGAGAAAATTTTCATTGTGAGGGATTAAAAAGATGTATTTCTCAATGAGTCTCTCAATAGTCCCCTAGTTTATGAGGTGAAATTCTCAAAAAATATTATCAAATCCACCCCTATTTCCATATTTCCCAATAATATAATCTTTATAGAACAAGAGGACATAAAGAAGAAACTATAAGGGAATCTAAGGAAAGAGTTCATATTCCCTAACACATCACATTGGGGTGTACTGATTATAAGGATAGATCAATGTATCTATGCATTGATTACCAAGAGATAAATAATATCATTATAAAGAACAAATATCCCCTTACAAATATTGACAAATTGTTTAATCTACTTTTAGGATCTCGATACTTTTTGAATGTAGATCATCATTTTGGGTATCATCAGTTAAAGGTTAAGAGAGAATACATTTAAAATATATCCTTGCATACAATATATGGGCACTATGGTTTTATATTTATGCCCCTCAGACTTACCAATTCCCCATAAATCTTCATAGACATTATTTTTAGAGTATTTAGAAAGTGAATTTAAAAATATGTGGTATTATTTATTGAATACTTTCTCATCTACTCTAAGAGAAAGGGGAACACAGAGAGAATATATGTATTGTGATGGATACAATAAGAAAAGAAAATATATTTTCTATGTTCAAAAAGTGTCACTTTTGTATACAAAAAGTTATATTCTCGGTGCATGTAATCACTAGTGAGAAGATTTCTATAGATACTTCAAAGAAAAATGAAATTGAGTTATATACCAAACCCTCAAGTTTATATAGTTTTATTGGATTAGTGGGATACAACTGATGGTTTGTATGAAATTTATCATGATTTTAAATCCTAATAACAATGTTATCATAGAAAGGGGTAAGGTATATATAGACTGAATAATGAGATTAAATATTTTAGGGGTTTAAAAAGAGGCTAATCCCCACACCCGTACTCACAATACCTTCAAGTAAAGAAGGGTTTATGATATATAATGATGCTTAAAAGAATGTATTAGGTTGTATACTAATGAAAAATTATAAAGTGATATCCAAATCCTAATGAAAGATAAAGATCCATGAGAAAAACAACCCAAAACATGATCTAAAGTTAGAAGCTATGATTTTCACATTTAATATCCAGTAGCACCAACTCTATGATGAGAAGTGTAAAATATATATTGATAAAAAGAGTATAAAGTATATATTCACCTATAAATTAATCAAAATTAATTAACAAATATGCTGGGAGATTATCAAGGACTATGATTTCTAAATTCACTACTATCCTATAAAGCTTAATAAGGTATCTGATGCCCCTTATAGAAAAGATGATATGACACTGTCCATGGTGTTGATTGTGAAAGATCAAATATTTATGAATATGAAAGAATTTATTTGTAAATCATAATAGTTGGGAATTAATCCTATCTTCCCCAAATTATTTCTTAACCATATATCCATGATAAGATCAATTAGGTACCGAGGGATGATTTGGAGCTTAAAAATAAGGTGAAAATAGAAAAAAGGGAAGCTTCATGAATCTCACATTTAAGCATATAGTGTCATTTGGTTTGTAATTAGAATTTGTATGCCTTTATCACCTAAGATAAAGAAAGTGATATTTGATATTTATCATATCTTATATTTATCCATCCATCCTAGATGTACAAAGATGTATCATGATCTTCAAGAGAACTTCTGGTTGATAACATAAAGAAGGAGATGGATGAGTACACCTAAAAATTAATGGTATAATAGTAATTTGAGAAAGAGAAAAAAATTACAAGGGGATGAAATAACTGCCTGAGATTTTATGAAAAATATTCTTTTAATTTCATTGATGTCTTCTATTATACAGCACACCAAGTTTAGCTTGTACTATACGAAACACCATATTAGCTTGCAGTATACGCAACACTATTCTTGGCTCGTGTTACACACAATTTCATATTCATTTTATAATAGTAATTCTACGCAACATTGAGTGTGTGTATATATATATATATATATTCAATATATAAATGAAATATGGTTGGATTCTATTATACGAAACAACGAAGGATTCTTGCACAACACGCAACCCTAACTTGGCTTGCATTACACGCAATCACGACCTTCCTCGATAGCGTGTGTTGTACGCAATACCGGGTATTACTAAACAACTATATATTATTATAATATTATTATGAACTAGCTGTTATGAATAGTATTTACTAAATTTTGAATTTTATAACATTATTATTCATCTTACACATTTTCTAGAACATGGTATAAGAACAAAATAAATTTTTCTAGTAAAATAAGTATTTTTCAAAAAATGTATTTTTGCCGCCTTTTGATGGCGCACCCACTTTAAATCTTGTTTTTGAAATGTTTATAAGTTCAATTTTACAAAAATAAAATTCTTTTTTTGAATCGGGATATAAAAATTTACATTGGATAAAGTTTTGATATTTTTCTGATAACTTTCATATTTTAATGGATAGTAAAAACACGCTATATTTTAATTAAAAAGAAACTTTTTCATCATAATAATTTATATGGTTAAATTATAATATTGAACGGTTTTAAAGTATAAATAGAATATATTTTTACCATTTAATATACTGTATGTCATTAGCATTAATTTTACCTTGAATTCATATGTTAAATCAATTCAATCTTTTGCAATGTTTTAAACAAAAACCCATTTTCTTTCGACAACGGGATTAATTTTAATTTAATTTCTTCAACTTTTGTGTATTGAATTTGGAAAAGTGGATTCCATATTTGGAATCAGTGGGTCCAAATTATGTTAATAAGCTAATTTTTATTTCTGGGCTTTATGAATAGTAACTACGGTAATTTTTATTTACTACGGTTAAATGTAAATATAGTAATTCAAGGTTAAAAGAATATTATAATAATTCAAAATTACCTTGGAACTTGTCCTAACCTTATTGGATGAGTATTTGCCGACCATGGGCATCCTTGGGTCGATTTTGGGACCCCAAGGAGCCACTTATGAAAGACAATGACACATTAGATTAATTAATTTAATGTAAAGACAAAATTGGAATTAACAAAACTTGTTTAGTAATTTATTTTTATAAGGGGAAATATAAATTATATTTTTGACTATAAATATTAATTGGAAAGCTAATAAGATTTCCTACATGTTTTTATTTTGTTTATAAATTTTAGACATCATATTTATTAAATTATGTATGACACAATAATGATACAGTATTTACCTCATTAATAAATGATTTAAATAAATAAGATTAAAATGATTAAAATATCATCCAAAACCTATCCAATTCATATTGGATGATTTTATTTCGAATATGAGTCATCTTATATTAGAAATTAATGAGTTTTGGACCTCTTGAAACCGAAAATAAGTTTATAATAAAATAATGTCTACACACTTTCCTAAAGAGCCCCTCCACTTCCTTATAAAAGGAGACCACTTCAATGCAATTCTTCACTCCTCTCAAGCCTTTTTACTCAACCAAACTCTGCCCAATTAAGCTCCCTACATCCCTATACTCCCCCTTGAAGCCTTACATTTGGTATCAGACTCTCCAAGAAGTCCTTTTGGTTCAAACCAAAGGAAGTTACCAAAATTAAAGGTAACAGTTTCTCTTAAGTTGTTTTCTTTTATTCTACTTCTCCAACCCTAAACTCTTTTTAATACTTTATTTTGTAACAAAAAAAATATCTTAAATATACTAGTATGTTGTTATGATATGGATTCAAACTACACATACACACACATCCATCTAATGGACGAAGAACATAATGTTTCTATGATGGCAAACTAACGCCTCACGAAATGATGATTGTTCGATTTTCTCCTACCGCCTCTCCTGGTGTCCATTATGATGCAACTATATTTATATATAATATATATTATGTTTATTATTTCTTTATGCTTCTTTAATTTTCAATTATATCAAGCCTTTAAGATTTCCATAGTCAGTAAATAAGCTAATCTCATTTGAGGAAGTGTGGACTACCGCCCCCTCAAAATGATGTGATTAGTTAATACATTTTGTGGGATGTATAAAGAATATGGTTAATGATATTATATATGATATCATATTGGAATTATAATATATCTATGTATCATTATGTTTTAATTAAAATAATAAATAGAAATGAAAGTAGTGTTCATGCGTACGTACATCTTACCATCTCCATGAACGATGCGTTTCATTTCTTACCTCCATATGTTATGTACTATTATAAATGCTTGTATATGCTGGATATATAATGAATTTATATGATATATAAATAATGATTTAAATTTTGGAGGTAATTAAGTCATGATATAAGTAATAATAACATCAAAAACAACAAGTCCAAACACATACGATAAATAAGATGATTTTACCCAAAACGATACTTTAACATTAATTTACATAAGAATGGGTAATATAAAGTCATAAGTGAACCATATATGATATCATAACAATGGATACGATTCCTTAATAAGTAAATGACATTATTTAAATCATTATACAGGAGTTTCAGACACTTACGAAGCAAATTGGACCTAAAGTAATGTAAAATATCACAATCTCATTTTTATCCGAGATTTTTTATACTTTGGTATTTACTGGGGTGTATTTTATCATCCACATCCATGTTTCCACAATATGTAATATTATTTATATCAACCTACAATTGTTTAAATCCAATTTTACCCTTCGATGAGTTTTTAGTAAAATATATGAAAAGAATCTTTTGTCATTTTTCGTACGAGGTACTTTTTGAATTTTCTGACAAAAGTACGAGAAGAATGTTTTTTAACTTATACGGCATGAATGGATTTTTTTTAAAACATTATTACCAAGAAGCTTCCTTTACAAGTTTTCAAGTTTATTTTTAATCAACTCCTTTTAGTTTAAAATTGTATGACATGTTAAGAATGGAAAAATGATTTTGAAGTAGAAAGGATATTTTCCTCAAGAATGGAGTTAAAGTGTTTTATCAAAATTATTTTCCATCTAAGAGAATATAGGGTTCTGTTTTTATCCCTATTATTACATTGATTTGATTATATTGTGATAGAAATATTTTTATGAATTCCTTTATCTTATATGAATTGTTTTATGATGTCGTGATGTTTATGAAACCCATTTTATTTATTGGGTTATTATGAATGATATATGTTTATTTTGTGGCACATGTAAGAATGATTTCATTGTGAGATGGGTGGGACCTTATATCTCCCTCCAATGCATTGGGTAAAGAATTATATCTCATGAGATAGACATGGCTGGAATGGCAAGTTAAACTAGTTTAGTAATACAGGACTAGAACGAGGAGTGAACTCGATTCAGAAAGGGAATTTGTCCACTAAGGTGGTCTTGGCAGCAATGCCTTGGCTGCTATGGAAATCATATCATGTGCTTAATGGTTTCCACAATTACATGTGTTATTCCCATGCTATTTTATCATTATTGATGTTCCCTTATGATATACGCCTTACGTACTTCCAAGATTCATGTCTTTGCTCAAGATTTTGATGTTTAGATTTTATGTTCAAGTTTTTGCATTTAAATGTTTATCGATTATTTTATGTTCTCTATGTTTACCCTTACTGGGAATTTGAACTCACCCCATTTAAGTTTTCTTTTCGCCAAGATATAAAGAAAGGTTTTAGGTAAGGAAACAAAAAGTGGAAGATCTTTATGAGAGATGTTGAAGATCTTTCACCACGATTAGAAGATTACGTTCCGAGTTCCCAAAGACACTAAACTATTATGGTCCTTGTGTGTCTGCTTTTGTTATGTATTAAGTATTCCAAAAAAGTAATGTAATGTTCATGTACGTCAAGCTTCGTGTCTCTATAGTTGGTATCAGAGGAAAGGTTTAATCATCCTTTGGAAACTATGATGCGAGAACTTTAGTGAGATCCCTAGAGATATTTCTAAGATATGTCTATGGATGTCCCTAAGGTTAAGTATATGTATAGGTTATAGTCCTAGAATTATAATAACGATATTAGACTAAACCTAAGATGTTAGATATTGAAGGTACTCCCTCTTTATTATGTTGTTTTCCTAACATGATTTTTGCCTCTCAGACCATTATTTTTGGGTTTTAGACGATGGATGGAACCCGAAGGAACCGTGTTGATCAATGTAATGGATGATGCAATGATTGTCCTCCTGAACAAACAAATGTTATAGGAGATGGAGTGAAAAATCTTATTTCTATACTTACACAAGCTATGAATCATTCTGGACTTCCAAATGAGTAGAGAAGGGAACAATATTCAAATGAGTCCTTCATGAGGCAATATACACCTTTTTTCAGTGGGTCTTCTGATCCACTTGTTGCTAAAAAATGGATCATTACCACTGAAAATATATTTTCAGTTCTTCATTGTTCTGAACATGATAATGTCATCTTAGCAGTATATCGTCTGGAAGGTGAAGCTGATCAATGGTGGAATCTTATCAAGAATACGAGGCCAAGTGATGAAATTGAGTCCATGGAATGGGACGAGTTCAAGAACTTATTTTTCAATAAGTACTTCCCTCATATTCTTCGAACAAAGATGGAGAAGGAGTTTCTCGAGCTTAAGCAGAAGGATGATTAATCTGTTTGTAAATATGAAGTGAATTTTACAAGGCTTTCAAGGTATGAATCTGGCTTTATCATCCAACCTGAAAGTAATGTTGATCGATTTTTCAGTGGCTTAAAACCAAGTCTTCGAAGGGCATTAGCTATAAGAGACTTTAGTAGCTATGAAGAAATTGTGCGTTGTGCTATCAAGGTAGAATTGGAAGTTGGTGTAACATATCCATCTCATGGTTTTGACAAGAAATGAAAATGGAGTTTAAGGAGAAATCTCAAAACAATGGTGAAAAGAATATGAATGTTTCTTTATTCTCAAAGTGTGGAAAGAAGAATGGTGAAGATTTCCTAAAAGGTACTAGAAAATATTTTAAGTGTGTTAAAGAAGGTCATCGAGTAGATGAGTTTCGAAGTAATGGAAAAAGGGTTGCTAATGATGTGAATAAAGAAAAGACTATAGAGAGAACACCACCAACACTTCAATGCTTCAAGTGCAATAAAATGGGGCCTTATGCTAATCAAAGCCCTAATCCAAGGGTTAATGATGATCGACATGAGCAACCTCTTAAGGCTAAGGATAAAGGGAAGTCACATGCGATCACTATTAGTGATGTTTAATATGACAACAATGTGGTGGAATGATTAAGTTTTTATGTAATGGATTCCAAAATAATGTTGTGTATAGTATCGTAGAATATTGGAATATTTATGTATTGGTCTATTGTGGTTTTAAATAATTTTATGGTACCGGTAAGCATGGAAAGTGATTGAGATATTTTTTGGAAAGAATATGATATGAGAATAATGAAGGGATAAAGAGAAAATGAAATGTTTGACAGTATTCATGAACTCATGAAGGATATAAGGAAATAGTTATATCATGGTGTGAGTATATAGAATTTTGGGGTTTTGGTATGTGGAAAGAGTTAACATTTGACAGAACTCATGTTTTCACTAAGATTCAATGGGTATTCATTTTTCAATTGAATACATGATTAAGTCCATTTAATGTTTGGAATGTGACAAACAAGACATATCTTATGATATATGGGGATCAACGATGGTATTAACATGCTTGTTATATAAAATCTCTGGTAATCGTTTTCACTATAATATGAGAGTGGACTGCAGTATTATGGATATGCCAAAAGATTGGAATGGATTACGTTGGACATAAGTTCGTATTATTTAAGGATAGAAGTTTTTTTGATATTATTGATGGGATGTTATAGTAATTTAGTTTTAGGAAAAGGTCAACCAGCAGGATGGACGACAGCCCATCGCGTTGGACAAGGCTGTGGGAATCAAACCCACAACCGAAGTGCGACTGGCCTTTATCACCTACCACTAGCCTATAAAAAGTCCTTGGTTAGTAGAAATTGGTTTTATTTTATTAAGCGGTATGATATATGAAGTATAAGATCATTTTTGGAATCATATACGATTAACCTCATCATAAATGGACTTATGTATATTTGATTACATTTTATAACCTTTTGTTTGAAACAGATGGAATGACACATCATTCTATCACATGATCTGTTAAAACTTCACTAATAACAAATTCAACTTCATTTCTTTAAGAGATGAAGTGGAAATGTTTCAAAGCACGAACAACAGTGAGATTGTACCAAAATAAAGTAAGTATTTATTCTAATTATAATTCTTTAACTTTAGGGAAATTCTCTTGAAAACCAAAAATGTTTTCCTAGTACCCTTATATCTGATGATTCAGATGGTACCCTAGATCATCACAAATTTATGGCTTTGTGATTGTTGGCTTTTTCATGGCCATGTTCTCTACCACTCTCCATCAGAACATGATGGTTAGATTTCTCTTCTATATCCATATTATCACCTATGTTATAATATGTGGAAACCCAGTGATTAGTTAATTTGGGTGAACATTACGTTTCATACTTTAGTTTCTAAATCCAAGTTTTGGTATTCCTTTTTACAATGTGGGTTTCTATTAAAGAAATCTTCAAGTAATAAACGATTTATAACCCCGACGAATTTCAAGGACAAAATTCATTTTAAGGGGGGTAGAATGTTACACCCCAAGATTTTATGAAAAATATTCTTTTAATTTCATTGATTCCTTCTATTATATAGCACACCACGTTTAGATAGTACTATATGCAACACCGAATTAACTTGCAGTATACGCAACACTATTCTTGGCTCATGTTACACATAATTTCATATTCGTTTTATAATAGTCATTCTACGAAACATTGAGTGTGTGTATATATATATATTAAATGTATAAATGAAATATTGTAGGATTCTATTATACAAAACAAAGAAGGATTCTTGCATAACACACAACCCTGTCTTGGCTTGCATTACACACAATCACGACCTTCCTCGATAGCATGTGTTGTACGCAATACCGGGTTTTACTAAACAAAGATATATTATTAAAATATTATTATGAACTAGCTGTTATGAATATTATTAACTATATTTTTAATTTTATAACATTATTATTCATCTAACACATTTTCTAGAACATGGTATAAGAACAAAATAAATTTTTCGGGTAAAATAAGTATTTTTCAAAAAATGCAGTTTTGTCGCCTTTTGATGGCGCACCCACATTAAATCTAGTTTTTGACATGTTTATAAGTTCAATTTTAAAAAATAAAATTCTTATTTTTAATCAGGATAAAAAAATTTACATTTGGTAAAGTTTTGATATTTTTCTAATTACTTTCATATTTTAATAGATAGTAAAAACACGCTATATTTTAATTAAAAACAACTTTTTTCATCGTAATAATTTATATGGTTAAATTATAATATTGAAAGGTTTTAAAGTATAAATAAAATATATTTTTACCATTTAATATAATTTATGTCATTATCATTGATTTTACCTTGAATTTGTAGGTTAAATCAATTCAATATTTTGCAATGTTTTAAACAAAAACCCGTTTTCTTTTGTCAACGGGATTAATTTTAATTTAATTCCTGCAACTTTTGTGTATTGAATTTGGAAAAATGGATTTAATATTTGGAATAAGTGGGTCCCAATTATGTTAATAAGATATTTTTTATTTTTGGGCTTTATGAATAGTAACTACTGTAATTTTTATTTACTACGGTTAAAGGTAAATATTGTAATTCAACGTTAAAAGAATATTATAATAATACAAAATTACCTTGACACTTGTCCTAAACTTATTTTATGAGTAGTGGCCGACCATGGTCATCCTTGGGTCGATTTGGGGACCCCATGGAACCACTTATGAAAGACAATGACACATTATATTAATTAATTTAATTTAAAGGTAAAATTAGAATTAACAAAAATTGTTTAGTAATTAATTCTTATAAGGGGATATATAAATTATATTTTGGATTATAAATATTCATTGGAAATCTAAAAAAATTTCCTACATGTTGGTATTTTTTTTCTAATTTTTAGACATCAGATAAATTAAATTATTTATGACACAATAATGATGCAATATTTATCCTCATTAATAAATGATTTAAATAAATAAGATTAAAATGATTAAAATATCATCCAAAACCTGTCCAATTCCTATTGGATGATTTAATTTAAAATATGAGTCATCTTAACATCGACATTAATGTGTTTTGGACCTCTTGAAACCGAATAAACGTTTATAATAAAATAATGTTTTCACACTTTCCTAAAGAGCCCCTCCACTCCCTTATAAAAGGAGACCACTTCTATGCAATTCCTCACACCTCTCAAGCCCTTTGGCTCATCCAAAATCTGCCCAAATAAGCTACCTACATCCCTATACTCACTCTTGATGCCTTAAATTAGGCAGATGACTCTCCAAGAAGTCCTTTTGGTTCAAACCAAATGAAGTTACCAAAATTAAAGGTAACACTTTCTCTTAAGTTGTTTTCTTTTATTCTACTTCTCCAACCCCTATACTCTTTTTAATCCTTTCTTTTGTAACAAAAACAATATCCTAAATATATTAGGATGTTTTTTTGGGAAGGATTCAAACTTAACTTACACACACCTCCATCTAATGGATGAAGAACATAATGTTTATGTGATGGCAAACTAACGCCTCACGAAACGATGATTGTTCGATTTTCTCCTACCGCCTCTCATGGCGGCCATTATGATGGAACTGTATTTATATATAATATATATTATGTTTATTATTTCTTTAATCATCTTTACTTCCAAATTATATCAAGACTTTACGGTTTCCATAGTCGGTAAATATGATAATCTCATTTGAGGAAGTGCGGACTACCGCCCCCTCAAAGTGATGTGATTTGTTAATACCTTATGTGGGATGTATAAAGAATGTGGTTAATGATATTATATATGGTATCATACTGGAATTATAATATACCTATGTATAATTATGTTTTAATTAAAATAAGAAATAGAAATGAATGTAGTGTTCATGCGTACGTACGACTTACCGTCTCCATGAACAGTGCGTTTCATTTCTTACCTCCATATGTTATGTACTCTTATAAATGCTTGTATATGCTGAATATATAATGAATGTATATGATATATAAATCATGATTTACATTTTTTAGGTGAGTAAATCATGATATATGTAATAATAACATCAAGAACAACAAGTCCAAACACGAACGATAAATAAGATGATTTTACCCAAAACGCTACTTTAACATTAATTTACATAAGAATGGGTAATATAAATTCATAAGTGAACCATATATGATATCATAACAATGAATATGATTCTGTAAGAATTCAATGACATTATTTAAATCATTATACAAGAGGTTAGGACACTTACGAAGCAAATTGGACCTAAGGTAAGGGAAAATATCACAATCTCATTTTTATCCGAGATTGTTTATACTTTGGTATTTACTGGGGTGTATTTTATCATCCAAATCCATGTTTCCAAAATTTGTAATATTATTTACATCCACCTAAAATTGTTTAAATCCAATTTTAACCATTGTTGAGTTTTTTGTAAATGATATGAAAGGAAACTTTTGTCATTTTTCATACGAGGTACTTTTTGACTTTTCTGACAAAAGTATAAGAAGAATATTTTTTAACTTATACGGCATGAATGGATTTTTTTTATAACATTATTTCCAAGAAGCATCCTTTATAAGTTTTAATGTTTATTTTTAATCAACTTCTTTTAGTTTAAAATTGTATGAAATTTTAAAAAAGGAAAAAAAAATTGAAGTAGAAAGGATATTTTCTTCAAGAATGGAGTTCAAGTGTTTTATCAAAATTATTTTCCATCTAAGAGAATATAGGGTTCTGTTTCTATCCCTATTATTAAATTGATTTGATTATGTTGTGATGGAAATATTTTTATTAATTCCTTTATCTTATATGAATTGTTTTATGATGTCATGATGTTTATGAAACCCATTTTATTTATTGGGTTATTATGAATGATTTATATTTATTTTGTGGCACAAGTAATAATGATTTCATTATGAGATGGGTGGGACCTATATCTCCCTCCAATGCATTTGGTAAAGATTTATATCTAATGAGATAGACATGGCTGGAACGGCAGTTTAAACTGGTTCAGTAATACACGACTGGAACAAGGAGTGAACTCGATTCAGAAAGGGACTTTGTCTACTTAGATGGTCTTGGAAGCAATGCCTTGAATACTATGGAAATAATATCATGTGCTTAATGGTTGCCACAATTACATGTGTTATTCCCATGATATTTTATCATGATTGATTTTACCTTATTATATATGACTTACGTACTTCCAAGATTCATGTCTTTGCTCAATATTTTGATGTTTAGATTTGGTGTTCAAGATTTTTCATTCAAATGTTTATCGATTGTTTTATGTTCTCTATGTTTACCCTTACTGGGCATTTGAGCTCACCCCTTTTATGTTTTATTTTCCCCAGGATATAAAGAAAGGTTTTATGTAAGAAAAAAAGTGGAAGATCTTTATGGGAGATGTTGAAGATCTTTCACCATGATTAGAAGATTACGTTCCGAGTTTCCAAAGACACTAAACTATTACGGTACTTGTGTGTCTGATTTTTTATGTATTAAGTATTCCGCAAAAGTAATATATTGTTCATGTACGTCAAGCTTAGGGTCTCTACAATAACCATTTCCCATACCCACATATAAATGGTAGAATATCACTATAGACTTTGTCAGTGGTCTTCTGAAGATGACCAATATAAGCAATGTGATATGGGTTATAGAAGATTGATTCACCAAGGTGACCCACTTCATCTCTATTTGGGATGATTTATCTCTAAAAAATTTCCATGATATATGTAAAGGAAGTAGTGAGGTTTCCTGGGGAACCAATTTTGATCATTTCAAATTATGATCCAAGGTTCCCTTCTAAATTTTGGAGAAGTCAATAACATGCTCTAAATACCGAATTAAACTTTAGTACAACCTATCACCCCCAAACTAATGGACAATATAAAATGAAATTTTAGATACTTGAGGATATATTGGGATCCTTTTAAAAAGAATTTAAAGGAGTATATGATAAATATCTCATATTGGCTGAGTTCTCATACAATAATATCATTCACTAATGTGTTAAAATGGATTTATATGAAGCCCGATATGGAATGTGATGTAAAAATCTTACAAGTTAGGATAAAGTAGGTGAATAAAATATACTTTGATGTAATATTATAAAAGGACTGATAGAAATGGGGTTTAATACAAAAAAAATATAAAATATACACAGAGTTAGAAAAAGATAAATTTCAAAAAACTTCAAAGGGACACACCGTTTGAATTTAAAGAAAAATTATTCCTTTGAATATCACCCTGGATGAGAGTCATGTTGTTTGGAAAGAAAGGGAAGCTTAACCCTAGGTACATTTCCACCTTTGAGACCCTTGATATCATAGGAGCTATGAAATATCAACTATCACTTCCACCAAACCTTACTCAAGTTCAAGATGTGTTTGACATATATCTTCTTAGGTAGAATATACCCGATCCGTCACATGTACCAAATCTGAAGGTTGTATAACTGGAGAATGAAAACACTTATATGGATAAACAAGGTAAGATCTTGGACCATAAAGACAATTTTTTTTTGTAACAAGGAAACACACATTATTAATATTATTTGGAAGAATGAATTGTACAAATAAGCATTATGGGAACTTGAGGAGGCAATGAAATTGAAGTACACTCATCTATTATTAGCTAAAGATAGGATTAGAAATTTGGAGGATGAAATTTATAATGGGGGTAAAAATCCAACAATCCAAAATTATATATATATTGAATTTTCCTTTTTAATAAATAATAATTGTTTTAATTAGGGATATAATATAGTTTAAATGCATGAAACACTTAATGATTTACTTTATTAAAAGAAAATATTATGTTTTTTAAAAAATATATCCATGAGGACTGAAAATATTACAACTGGTAAATAAATATAAGAAAAATTAAATTATAAGAAGAAGAAAATTTGGATCATATTTATCCCCTATAATAATCATAATGAAGAGAAAAAATGTTAAAAATAAAAAACATTAGTAATCCAATAAAAATCGTAGAAATGAAAATTTAGAAAATTTAGTGGATTTGAGGTGCATGGTGAAAAAATGAATTAAAGGTAATTTACAAGAGATAATATAAACATTGAAAAAGTAATATGACTATTATAATAGTAACATGAATGTCAGTAATAGTAACATGATCATTAATAATAGTAACTTAACCATTGTAAATAGTAACATAACTGTTGGAATAGTAATTTGTCTTCAAAATTATAAAATGAGAAAAAAACTAAGATTTTTCATGAGTTATTTAAGAAAATATAATTATTTTAATTCCATTATGTAAATATAAATATTTAGAACATAAAGAAACTATAAGAACATTTTTAATAAACTATATTTCAATGCTTTTCTTAAAAATATAAAATTCTAGGTAAATAATTATAATTGTATATGTTAGATAATTATTTAAATAATTGAATGCCATTTTTAGTATCCTCATGTTGAAAGTATCTAAGGGTTATGTTTTTATATTTTTTTAAAATAATTCAATTTTTAGTTAATAGTAAAAATATAGTTTTTACATAACCAATGTATTTTAATTACCTCATCCAAAAGGAAAAAACGACATAATAAATTAAAAAACCTATGGATTAATTTTTTTTAATTTAATATGGTAAATGAGTCATTTAAAAATAATAAACTTAATTTCTAATCTTAGATAATATTTTCCAAAGTTAATAATGATAAAGTATTCTATTAAAATAACTATTTTTCTATTTTCCACTTTACGTTTTATTAAACTAATGAAATTGGGTTTAGAAATTTCCAAAAGTCGAAAAATAATTTTGTTTTATTCAAATATGACTTAAAATTTTAATAATAACACTATTATAATTTTTGAAAAGGAAATTTAGCTTTTAAATATTATAACTAAAAAAATACCCCACTCCTCAAGTATAAATACCTCCACCCCTCCCATTTGAAAACCACATATATATCTCCAAAAAAATTAATATACTAAAATTTTCTATATTAATCCCATTATAAACCTTGGATATTTTCTTGACCGACTCAACTCCAATAATTCAAGGATTTTAGTGGTATAGAAAAGAAGCAACACTGAGATGAGTGTACTATTTCATTAATATATTTTCTCACTTTCCTATCATCTTCCTCGTTTTATCTATTAATTTGAAACAAAAACCTTCTAAATTTTTTTATGTAGTGTGTTAAAAAAATATAAATTATTTTTAAATACTTTAGTTATTACAGTTATTACCTGTTATATTTCATACTAATCATCCTCCTCTTTTGATAGTGTTCCAAAAATAGTTGGTTAACCGCTTATGAAAAAATTACAGACTCTCTGCTTATCACTGCCTTTATGGATGGATAATATGAATTTTATATAATATATAAATACATAATTATATTTATTTTAATCTTTTGTAATTAAATTTACTTATGTATAAACGAAACTAAAAAAATATAAAAAAATCAAAATAGGATAGGATAATTTATTAAGAAAATGACATTAAAACAATCCTAATTTAAAAATGAGTATTATAAAATAGAATAAAATAATTATAATGGAAGAATAGTAACATAAATTATTATAATTAAATTCTATTTTTAAATTCTGTCAACATAATTTTAATATAGAGGAGTTGTATACAAGAAGAAACATAATGGGATTTAAGGTAAGTTAGTTCCCAAACACTACTATTTCGTTTTTGGTTATCACCTATTTCAAATTATTTTCATTATGGATATTAATATAAAGTCATTAAAATAATTTTTCATTATTCTTTTCCTTTTCTATATATATATATATATATATATATATATATATATATATGTTTCCATATTTTTAAAATGATTTCCAATCCAATTTAAAAGATTTTTCAAAGAGTCTTTATTTTCCAAAACATCACATTGACTCACATTGAGTTGTTTCTTCTCCAATCAAGAATCATAATCATTTATCAAAATATATGATCTATAATATTCTTTTGGAAACCCAAAAAGTTATTCATTAATTTAATACTTATGATATATTTATGAAACTCATTCCTTTCCATGTGTTTATTTCATGACTATGATTAGTATATGTTCTCTTTCCATGTGGCATGTATGATTATAATGATTTTATGTTGTGACAGGTTGGTCTTGAATTATATTTCTCTATAATGAATTGGGTAATATGATATAGATCATGATATTATCTGTATTATTTGTGAACATGATGTAATATTTGTTCATAATTATGATTTTACAATTTATGCACATATGTTATGTTTGAACATGATGCTGGATTTTTTCATAATAATATGTGGTATTTTACCACTATGTTATGATGTTTCATTATAATAAATATTCCATATTCCATAAATGTTTCAAATTATTCCATCAGGCTTATGATGATGAGCCAATTCTTATAATATGATGATGTTGATTATTCACACTAATGTACTATTCAATGTCTCTTATTACTTTTATGTCATATCTCCTCTTACTAGGATGTCAGATCACCCCTTGATTAGATTTATATCATTAGTTGAAACATTCAATAATGTAAAAATGAGAGAGTTACAAGGACTATGCTCATGAAATGAAATATCTTTTATATTTTACTATTTATAACTGATTTATGAACATGATCGTTCTAAGATACTAAATGTTTTGATCTTGTAATGTTTTAATGTTATGTTATTTATCATAGAAATGATGTAATAGACATTTAAAAAATGTGTGGTTGTATATGGATAATAATAGAATTCATATAGAATGGAGATACATAATGAAGGAGAAAACATTTCATCAGTGTAAGCTAAGAAGATCATGAATGAAACAAATATTACAATGCTTTGTTTTTCATTGTGATACTTGATAATTATGATGGAAAAAGATGTATTGGGGTTTTTTCTCATTGTAATGAAATAAAACATTGTTTTAATACATATATGTGTTTTAAATAGTTCTCAATTTCATGAAAAATGAATTGTTGGAAAGGATCAAAGAATGAGAAGGTTTTGAGCAGTTTGGAAGAAAAAGAGATTTCAGGTTGATCCTAGGAAAATCACCAAGTATTAAGATCATTATATTACTCCAAGTGCAAGAATTCATCATATATATTTCTGAATATAAGGCTTTTAAGTTTAAATACTTGGAAAATGAGAACTTACATTGAAAATGAGAAAAAGAATATTTCCAAGAATTTTGTTCCCCAAATTATTGAGCCACAACTGAAATTGAAATATGTATATGATTTCATTACCACATGGGTATGAAGAAAATGGGTTATATGAAAGAATAATAAAAAAATAAACACACTCGATCTATAATAATATTAAAATGGAATATCTAGGAATTTAAAAGGCTGATATTTAAAAGTCTTTAATCACTAAAAATCCTGATTATTCAAAAATAATAATTCGAACTATACATAGAATTCCTAAAGAAAAAGGAAAGAGGTACTCAATTATTATATATTTTATTTTCTATATATTTATATACACTATAGATTGATATATACAAAAAATAGTGGGTTTGAAACTTCCATTCTAAGAAGAAAAACATTAGTTTAAAAAGTGTGAAGTACTGATACTACACCCCAATTTCACAACTATGTGTATCGAAGAAAATAGATAATTGATAAGGACTGGTTCAATCCTTGTGAACTGATGAAATAAGAAAAAAAATGAATAAGTAGCTCCCTAATTTTCTCCTATCAATAAGAAGAAGAGTTTTTGTGTGGACTCTCAGGCATACATGATATGAAAAAAAATTACTTGAATATTGTTATGTAATTTAGAGAAGAAGACATATAATCCAAGGAAACACTATGAAAAGCCACATAATTCACATACAGTGGAATACTTTCATGATGTTTCAATGAACATTAAGTTGTTTAACACTGTCTTTATAGGTAGTATAAAAATATAGTGAGAAGCTTCATGTGGATCGAGCAATCACTAGTCCAGGGAGTCAGGATTATCTTTTATCCCCTCCTAAGGTATAGGGAACCAACTTCGGTATAGAATTATTTTATGTCCAAAAAAATATAAATGGTGTCTCATTAAAGTATAAAATATATTTTTTAATCACCATCATATATTAAAAGGACCAATTACTCTTTCTATATAGAAAATGATAAAAAAATATCAAATTCCTTACTTTATATGTTTTATCATCTCATATATGATAATGAAATGATAGATAAGAACCGATCACCAAACTGTAATGATGGAAATTGTCTAAGGTATAAAATTATAATTAGTTTGAAAATCACCAAAATTGATTCACCCCCTCACATTATAGAATTTTTACTTAACCATTCATTTTAATTGGTATTATATAAATGTTCATTTTTGATTGGCTTTTCAATTTTTTAATTTTTTATCTTTTGAATATCTAAAGTTTATTTAATGATTTATAATGAATTGATATTTTAAATAATAATTATCTATCTCAGATTAGAATTCTATTTCTTCCAAGACCCTTATGAATAAAAAATAAAGATATGACAAATACATGAATGAAGGCATTTGGGTCTGAAGAAGAAGTATTTCCAAAAATTTATAGACACAAATAAGATACATCTAGACTCGATAGAGAAGAACAAGAAAATATTTTGACACAAAAAAGTTATTGGAAAATCCTTACCCCTCAACTGGATAAATGGATTCAAAAGATCATTAGGCTTTCTAAAATTATTATCAAAACCATTATGAACAAGATTATAATATAAGTGAGTGTGGCCATATTTTTACTAGATCACAATATATATTTCATGAAATATTAAAAGAAAATTTTAATTTCCTTCCCAAATAATTTGGTTCATTTATTTATGGGATTTTTGGAGGACAACAGTATGAGATCAGTCATCAAGAAGGAGAGGAAAATGAGTTGAAGAAAACATTAAGAGAAAACTTTTTTAATTTGCACAACATTCTCAGAAGAAGTTAATGTCATAGACGATATTAATAATGAGCTTCAAAAGAGATGATTTAAATCTAAAGAAGTGTGTGTTAATACAATTAATGATAATGATGTGTCCACTTTAAAATTTTATAAGAATGTTAATTAATTCAAAGAAAAATAAAAAAACATCAATTATGTAAAAAATATAAAATTATAGCTTAAATGTAATAAAATAAATGAGAGTCATAAATTATTATACGTTAAGGCCAAAATTTTTGATTAAGAAATTTCAATGATTATTAAGGAGGGTGAAAAATGGATAAATAGAGATTGTATATGAGAAAAATATTCTCAATATAAGAAATATTATTCTTCTGATTATATTAGAAAATTTGAGAACCACTCAATCCATGCATTCACATGTAGATAAATAAAAATTCAATTCTCCCACATAGAGTTCAAATGAGAGATTATATTTTGAAAAAATCTTTATTATATAAAAATAAAACATTGGGATCATCCCATGATCAATGCATAAAAAGATCACAAGAATAAGTACCATCATTTTGAAAGTGTATCTATCAGGACAAATCAATTTGTGAAAACATTTCATGATTCCAACTTAATCCTATATAAAAACGGGAAAGTTTAAATGATGATAAGCCTACAACCATATAAAAGGTGTTTTATTGAATAATAAAGGAAGATGTTTCTCTGTGTAGAGAAAAACAAGTGGTGGATAAGTCCTAAGAACAATATTATATTAAATATGGACAATAAGTATGTTTGAAGAGAATATGGTGGTTTGTGGGGATATTTTGGAGATGTAATAGGTTTGGATGATCAGAATTAATTTTTTATAATAATTACTTAAATGTGAATGTTTAAAAAACCCTATTTCAAAAGGAAAAAATCTGTAGGGGTAGAAACATGCACAAATGAAAAGGAATCTATCGACATTAAATAGATTTTGAAATCTTGATGAAATATTTTATTTTTTTAATGGTTGTGGTCATATAAGGGATGTATGTTCATTTCCACATGTATCCTAAAGAAATGAGAAAATAATTCCACTAAAGATAGATAAGAAAAATGTTCCATAAATTGAAAATAAACTAAAGGGAGATTCAAATTTGTATAGTCACAAGAAGATTGAAAATACAGCTAATGATTCATCCTTGGGTAATTAACCCAATAAGACAAGAAATACTACATCATCTAAAATGTTTGATAAGATTAATGTCACTCACAATATTCAAAAGGAAAAACCCAAACATGCTATTGATGTACCCAATGATAATTTAGTCATTTTTATAGAATATTTGGGGATATAAATAATGTTTTAATTGGCACAATAAAAATTGAATGCCAATGAATATGAAGACCCTTATCATGAAGATGTTAAATTTCATGAGAGGTTTTCAACAGGAGTTAACTGTTATGTTAAAAATAGTTGTGTGGTATATGTAAAGAATATTGAATCAATGAAACAATGTTCCTAACTATGTTTATAGCATAACAAGAATTCCTTAAATGTATAAAGAATTAATTTTTCATATAGGATATTGAAAATAAAAGTTCCCTACATAAAGAAGATGAATATATGAATAGTACCATGCCTCCCAAATAAATATCAGATTTTAAGACATTTTTTAAGAATGAATATTAGAAATAATAAATAATCACAGTTAATAAAATCATTTCAAGATTTCTTTTTTACATTTAGAAATATTATTATTCACTTTATTACATTAAATTTGTGTGTTGTTTTTATGCTCTTGCATTATAAGGAATGGGAGGTGAGGAATGGTCTTAGGAGGAGAACCTGAGGAGGAGTGTTGGTTTTCAAATATGGAAAACCACTTGAATAATATCAATTTTGGTGTATTTAAAAACATGTAATATCATAAAATTTATCTTTTTAAGAGGTATTTCATTATTAATACTGAATATAATGTCTCTTAGAGGAGAATATAAATGAAAAAGAAGCTTCCAAAAATTATTCCTCATAAAAAATGAATATCATAGATTGTTCTTAAAGAGGTCTCATAATCAATGACAAATAATATAATGTTTTAAAAAATATTCAGATATGTTTACTTGAACTTAATTCAGGTCATTATAATTTAATGTTTTTAATTTATTTGTCAAAGCACAAGAAATTCTGCTTGATTTATCGTATGTAAAATTCATATCACAAACTGGTAAAATATTGGTATCATTAATTGTATTAGCTTTATATTTTTAAATAGTCTCTAAGAAAAATAAATAATATCTCATTTTATTTTATATTATATTCAGTTGATAGTTTATATCCTTGTGGTTTATATCAAACCTTATTTCTTTCTACATAGAGTGAGAATCACGTAGACTTATAGTGAAATGATTGATGAAATATCTCTTGATTATAAATTTATTCCACTTTCCCTACTTCATTGTATTTCTTATCAATAAGTGGGAGATAAAGTGAAATTAAAGATTGATGTGAAAGGATGAGAGTAGGAATAATGACAACACATATTAAAATGTCATTTAAAAGTTATTTCCAAAAAATAAAATGGGGGAGATTATTGAGCCAAATTTTTATGAGTTTTAATTATTGTAATTTTTTTAATATTTTTGATAAAGTTCTTAGAAGATTTAAAGAAGAATCCAAGATTGATATAGAATAATAAGTCCTTCACTTTGTAGATTGGAGATCAATTAATATTATTAAAGGAAAAATAATATAATTTTTGAAGTCATATATAGTCTTTGAAAATTTTAATTTATAGTGGAAAAATATTTTTTAGTTGATTTTATAAAAATTATTTCAATTCAGGTCATTTGTGGAAGCCAATTCGACCACAAAAACTATAGTTTCCATAAGAACCATCTCGACCACACCTAGCCAGCCTGAGTGCATAGGAGGATAATAATAATGGAAGATCATGTGTAGTGGTGAACACGGGTTACAAATCAATCATTTAACACCCTGATATGTTTAAAAATATAATTATGTTTGATAGAAAATATGACACACAACAAAAATCGTAAACAAACAATTAAATATTACCATTTAAATTGTATAAATATAACCAAGTTGTTTAATTTGGTGGTATGAATAATATTAAAAAACACAAGAAATATTTTTAATATTCCTATGAAATAATAATGTATTGATATATTCTTATTAAATAATCCCCCAATTTTGAGTGAAGACATTTTATGATTCTAAAATACATTTTCTTTTAAAACGATTTTATTGATTTTTATAGAACATAATATAATTAATATAGTGATATTTTATAAAAAAGATTTGTATAAATAAAATTTTATTTTTAAAATAATTTTATCAAAATTATCTTAGGGTAAATGTTTTAATTTTTTTCTTAAAATATTGATTTTTCATTGAATAGTGGGAAATAACGATTTATATAAAGTAGTCAGTTCTTTTCATTAAATAAAGTACATTAAATGTAAAATTATGATTTGAATTTAGTCTCAATGAAAAATAATAATTATTTATTTAGATATATACTAATTAATTATTTTTTTATAATATTTATAACTAATTTTGGTAAAAGTACATTTTTGCATTTAGAAACACATTTTTTCTGAGAAACCCATTTTTCATCACATTTTATGAATTTAAATATAAATTAATTTTTTTAATATTTTTATGAATTAAATTTGACAAAATTATTCTATATTTTAAATCATAATATTTAACATTATTTAATAATATTTAATTATTTTTTTCATAATGAATAATAAAAATAGTAAAAATTTATTATGATGGTTAAGGTCAAAACATACTTATCTATGAGTGAAACAAAAGATATTGAGGATAAAATTACTAAAAAACTTTTCTAACTTATATTCTAAAGATTTATTTCAACCATTTATAATCAAATATTCAATAATGTACCTTTTTGAATCCATTTTTTATGAATAAAACATTTACATATTTTATTGTTTTAAAAAATTTCCAATGGGTCCTCTCCCCACCTATAAGAGGACACCCCTCTCATCTCATGTCCACAAATAAATATATTTTTGGTACAAAAAATAACTTTCCAAATACCTTAATTAAATCAATCCCCATGACATAGAGTATATTTTCTGATAAAAAAACATCGAAGGAAGGATTTTGGTATAAACTTAAGGAGGTTGTCTGAAGAAGATGTATAATTCTTAACCATGTGTTTTCATTTCATTTTATCCACCTCCTTAAAATATTATTCAACAATTATTATATAATAAAATAATTATATCCCATATAATGATATTTTATTATGTTAATTTCATATCCTAAATCCATCTCCTCTCCTATAAAATGGGAAATAAAACCATCATTCCTATGTATGATGGACTATGGCCTTGTGGACTGATGTAATTCATTTTCCATAATCACCTATCACCGATATTTATGATTATGGATTCAGTATATATATATATATATATATTAAATTAATGAAATATTTCTCATTCTATAAAATTAATATATCATATATTCTATTACCTTTTTTATTCATAGAAAAATGATAACGTCATTCTTGCATACGTGTGGATTACCACATCCTCATTACTGCATGACATTGATGTGATATAAAAGTTTATTTAAATAAATAATATTATATTTATTATATAATTATAATTCTATAAAGATAATATAATTATTAACTTCATTCCACCATGATCATTGAATAATGGAAACATCACTCATGCATATGTATGACCTACCATCTCTATGATCGTAACATAGTTCATTTTTCATTACAATATTTTATGATTGGTTTTAAACATATAATTTATGTATAAAAATAATATTTATTTTAGTATTATTATTTTTTAGGTGATTTAATAATGACCTATTTGACAATATTCATCATACTAATTTCATTTTGGACATATGAGCTAAATATTGTCAAAACGACTAATAAGAAATTAATTGATTAAGTAATTGAATATGAAACTATAAAAAATTAAATAAAATGAAAAAAAAATTGAAAAAGGTTCTTAAAAAACTAAATAATTAACATTACTTAAGTATTCAAGAATATAAAGAACACATGCGACATTTTAGGCTTGAGGTAAGGGGTCTCTCTAAACCACCCTTTTCTTCGGGTTATAAGATTTTTTTCTCTAACCGAATTTTTAAATGTATTTAATGTTATGGAATACTTTAAAAAAACTATATATGTATCTATATCACACACACACTCACATATATTATTTCCCATTCCATTAAGTGTGTAACACATGCCTTACAATCATTTCTCAAATTCCTTCTTTAAGAAATATCATTTTATTATGATATGAGGAAAGATTATAGAACCCACTTATTTCTAAAGGTAATTCTTATTTTTATGCCTTATGATTGATTTAATTATTTTATCACATGTAATCATGAATAAATTATGATGTGTGTTCCCAGATATAATTCCAATACATTCGTTAAATATTTAGTCTCATAAAACATAACAAATAGGATTAGGAAGTAAACCTATTCCACTATGGGAATCTTTCCTCCATGCGATATCATCTAGGAAGTTTATCATGACTTATTACTATGTCATGTTTTTTGTTGATTCCACATTTTCTTTGTTTCCATAATCTTATGATACCATGTTTTTTTATACTCAAAAATGATTATTCATGAGCTTTCTCTTTTATGATTTCATGTTATACCTTTGACTCACTTATTATGTTTTCCTATAATGTTTCTTCCCTTAATATGTTTTTATCTCGCCCATTTTTTCTAAATATTATTTATGTTATTGTATGGATTTTAAAGATATTTAATTTATTTAAGATCTCATTATTGAGATTACAACAATGTCATTTTATTGTAGTCTCATTTTTATGTATTATGAAACTAGTCTTACAATGAAACTTTTCCTTTTTTATCCTTGTTTTGTATTAATATATATTAATGTTAAAAATCATGTAAAAATATGTTTAAAAAGTATTGGGTTTCTATAGTGCATAGATCGGTTCTTGTAGGGTGATTGGTGGTTCTTAGCCTCTAACATACGGGGTGGCACGAGTGACCTTTGGTGAGAACCAACACCTCTGAGGATTTCAATACCCCTGTAAGGAATGACTTGTAATATTAATCATTGTCATGGAAAAGTAAGATTCAATGTTTGTATTAGGATTACGATACATTATTCAATTTTAATGTGTTTCATGTTTGGATTTAAATGATTATCTATAGATCTGATTATAATTCAAAATGAAATTTAGACGAGGTCATCATCAACCTCTAGGCATTCAAAGGCTCTCTGCATTTGAGGACATACATTCCCTCTCCTGTGATCAAATTGAGCACTCTACAATGTTTAAATACCACATGTGATATCATAAAATGTGATCGAATCATGTAATGAGGGTGAGATAATGTAACACATCTAAAGATAAAATAGTGAACACATGAATGAGATGACCAAACACACTTCATATTGTTGACCATGACAAATGTGATAGATGGATCGATCGTAAGAAAGGAAGTCAACTGTGAGAGACATGGTAAGATGAATCAATCATGAGTGAGATACTTCCAACAAAATGAAGGTGATGACCTACCATGAGATTCATAAAATATAAGAATCTACCAGGAGTAAACGACCACATGAATATATGTGTACTAACTACCTGAAGAAACATGGATTGACCTTATGAAGAAATACAGACCGTCCTAATAAGAAAATAATGATGGGTCACATGTTTTATGAATTAAAATTTGACGATCCAAGGTAATCAAATATATGCCTTTCTATAGATCATATTACCATAAGAATAATAATAATATTTGACGAGTGTAAAAATAATTTAATATTAAACCAACTGATGAAAAGTGGTTTGTGATTTAGTATTATTAACATCACGATTCTAATATTGTAATCTTGAAAAAGTAGAGAAGAAATGATTCATTTAATATGAATATATAAGAAGAAGAAAAAACAAGATAAATTATTTCGAGAGGTATTGAATATTTCATAAATAATAGAGTTATATAATGAATAAGAAAAGATCCAGTCGGTGCTTGGTAAGTAGATCATGAATGAAAATCAAATATCATGTTGCTTTCTTTTTCACTATGATATAGGCTAATTATGATGGAAGAAAATTTTCCTGGGGTTTTCTCCCAAAATGGAAAAATTAAATACACACACAAACACATATATATATATTAAATACATGTCAATTTCATTAACAAAATGTGAAGATGCACGAAGCTTTAAGGAATGATAATCTTGTAAGATTCTTAAAGAAAAGTGGATTTTACACTGGTCATATGCCTTTCAAAAAGAATTATTATCATTATATGAATTAGAGAATAAAAAATCATTGTAAATAATTTTGATCATAATTATTCATAGCATAATGATTTAGTATATGAGAACCTATTTTAAAAATAGAAAATATTTGGATTTCTGATATTCTTTCACCACAAATCCTAGATCTACAACTGTAATTTAAATATACATGAGAGTCCATACCAATGTGGTTATGAAATAAATGGGTTCTATACATTAATAATAAAAAGTAAACATACCGAATCAATATATGGGTTAAAAGAAGAAATATAAGGATCTAAAAGGTCAAAATTTGGGTGTTCTGAATCACAAAAAATCATGGTCATTAAAAACTAAGAGTTCCCACTATATAGGGAATTCTTAGAGAAGAAAGAAAGAGGAACTCTTTCATAAAATACTTTATGTTCTATATATATATACTACATATCGATGGATAAAAAAGAGACATAGACAGAGTTTTCAACACTACAATTCTAATAAGAATACCTCTATGCTAATAAGAGAGAGGAACCAATACTATATCACAATTATATAAATGAGATTATCAAATAAAAGAGAGAAGAGAGAATAATCAACACAATCCTTCTACACTGAAGAAATATGAAGAGGAGGAAGAAAAATCACTATGGTTTTCTACTATGAAAAATAATAAGATTATTTGTGTTCACATTATTTCATACAAGAGAAGAATAAAATAATATATTTTCATGTTTGTATTCAAGTAAGAGAATTATAATTAGAATCAAAGGAATTACTACAATAGTCAACTAAAATAAAATTTGGCGGAGGACATTATTTAGGTTTCATGTAACATGGTAAAGATTCACACTATCTAAAGATACAATATAAATACCTTATAATAATCTATATGTGGACTATATTATCACCAATTTGTGGAATTAGGATTGTTTTCCCTCCTAAAGTGTAGTGAAAGAAACCCTAGTTCAAGATTATTCCCAACCCAAACCAATATAATTTGTAAGACATTATAGTATAACATATATGTACTAGTTATTACTATTCACAAAAGGAAAAATTAATCTTTTTGAGTAGTGAACTTTTTAAAAATATTTCACACCTTTTCTTTTTTATTTTCTCCCATATTATAAGGAAGATACAACTTAGAACCCCTCACCTAACCATGATTGTGGTAATTGTCAATGGGATAAAATAATATTTTTTTAAAATCACCATACCTGATTCACCCCCATTATTATTGTGGAATAAATCCCTAAACAATGCTTTCAATTGGTATTAGAGACAGGTTCACCTCTTATTGTTTTATCAATATTTTAAGATGTTATATATTTAATAATTGAGTTTAGTTTCTTAATTTATAATTAAGTGAAATTTTAGAGAAAAATTATTTATCTCAAATTAGAATTATTATGTTTACAATTGACTTGATAATCATGAAAAATAAAGTTAAAAAATATGAGAAATATGATTCTATGTTTTAAATAAAAAGAATTTTACACAATCCATAACACTTGAAAAGACAGATCTAGCCTTAAAGAAGAATAATGGGTTGTTTGGTGTACATACATTTTATTCCTCTATTTTCTAGTTTTCTTTTACTATAAATTTCTTGATTCGAGTCCCAAAATGTATATAATCCATTAACAATATTTCAATGATTCGAAATGATGAAATATTTCCAATAATTTTAAAAAATTTATCCTCAAAATTTAAATCTAAATCATTACCATATATTCTTCTTCAAGGTGATAATTAAATAGAATGAAATTAATCCATATTAAATAATAATTACATATATGATGAGAAATGAAGTTTAATTTATAAATTTTATTTTCCATATATTTTATTAATAACAAATAACATTCAAAGTCTTCAAAACAAAATGAAAAATATATACTTTTAGAAGATAATCACAAGCCCCAAATTGGGTTTTTTCTAGTATTTAAAAAATTTCTTTCATACCTTGTAAAAAAAATTACTGGAAAACAAATTTTGAAATACCATTCCACTATCAAAATATGTTTTTTTAAAAATTTTCCATGTTTTAAATCATATAAAAAATTATGAAACCCATAAAAATAATTTGAAACATGGCACATATGCAAGAATATCCCAAACCCAATACCATTTATTTATTGAAAATCATTGACACCTTTCATTCAATTCCAGTTAATTATGAACATGTGTCAGGAATCAAAATGGGCATGGGGGTTCATTTTTATTCAAGGAGAAAATATGGATGTACTATGTACAAAATAGATTTTTACCAGAAGATAAGTCTATAATTTATTTATTATTTATTATTTTTTACCACAATAGTATTGAAAATCCCAAATCTAGCTAAATAACTATAGAAGCACTATCCCTAAGTTCTAGGTACTATACATTTGGATATTCTAATGCACTAAAATAGATATTTAAATCCTAAATATGGGAAAGAAAACTATAAAATCATTATCCCCAACTGTTGGAATCCACACACTAAGTTAATCCATTTCCCTTCATATTCATTTTATTATTTATTTTAATGATTACTTGTTCTATTTTTTGGATACTATAATTAAAATTAAAATGTTCACACAACATATGCTAAAATTAATTGACCATAATAACTAAAACTCCCCCACCATAATCTAAAGGATGCGTATTGTCTATTTTTTGTTAAAATGGATAAAAATGTAGATAGTAAAAAATAAAATTCTATAACCATGCTTACTAATATTTATGCTCATGAAAAAAAAATTTATAAAAGATTATAATCAATAAATGAAAAATTATTCGATATTCCATTTTATGTTTAAAAATTTTATTTTCACATAAAATAATATGTAAATAATTTTTTTTCTATTTATGTTTATTTTTTTCACAAAAATACCATATTTCCATCCACCAACTCAAAATACACTACTATAAATACTGAAATAAGAATAATAAATTTTTTAAAATAAGGGATAATGTTAATGGAGTTAACTTCAGAAAAAAATTTGAACTGAATTCACGGAACAAAATCTCTTGGTTTAAAGACGAAGAACTAAAAATAAGAAATTATTCATTCGGCCACTAGCTCACATGTAGATTCATCAAGGATGAATAAATGTTGAGTTTCAATTATAAAAAAAATTGATTCAATTTCTAATACTAAAAATTTATCAACTACTAAATCTCACACCCAAAAAACATTATAGAACTGCAGAAAACTAAAAGGATTCCATTAAACAAAATATAAATAAAAAACAGTGGAATAATAAAAATAAAACCATTTTTTTCAATAAATATAGAAAAAAAAGGAAAATAAAAAGCATTTGGAGTATCCGCCGAAAAGTATTTAGGTTGAATTTATTACCTCAACATGGACCCTCTAAGTTATAAAATATTTCCTCCTTCATATATTGCATCATTAAAATATTTTTCAAAATCATTTTTATGATAAAATTTTGTGAATGGATTTATCCTATGACCATTTACAAAGAATATGTGAAAAATAGTGGTACCCCAAATGCCAATAAACCCAAAGGGTAGACATGATGAAAATTATAAGGAATCAAAAATTTCATCATTAACTTCTCTAGATTCAAATGAATTTTGTAACTATATATGATCAAACTTTTAACATGTTAAAATTGTTTGGATATCATATTTCAATATTGGTTGGATTGAAATCTAGGTTTTTTGATCATTTAATTTTCATAATCCTTTATCCTATTTTTATCAAGTTGTTAAGGATTACATTCTTATTTATTCCATCCAAGTAAATGTCAAAATATAGTTTATTGATATCAAAAAAATCCCTGAAATGAATTTAAACATGTAAATGAAAATATTTTCCATAAGATAAATGAAATTGTGACACAAATAACATGGTTTTGTGTATGGACCAATATTCAAAAAGGTCATCCAATATCTTCATTAACCTATTATTCATAGATGGACTGATAGTTATTTCAATAATTTTATTTATTTAACAATTAAAAAAATCAAATTGTCTATTGGTTTTAGCATGATAGGATAAAGAAATTTGTGAAATATCACATACTTGGAAATGAGTTCCAAGAGGGGAAAATTTTATAAATGGGCTCTACAATCAGTAATGATATATCTATGAATTCCGAATCTTAAAAATATTTTTTATTTAAGTAATTGAATCATAGCATGATTATTTTTAGACTCAGTGGGAATTGGGCAAACCCATTTAGACATGTAATCAAAATATAGGAGGATGGAGTGATATTCCCTAGATTTTGGAAAGGTTACCATAAAATCTATTCCCTAATAATCAATTATCTCACCAACTAGAGTGATGTTATGGGGAATTTGATTTCATTCAATCATGGAACCCAATTGTTGTCAATGAGGAAAACTTTTATAGAATTTTTAGGAATACACAGTGAGGGTAGACTATAATAAAGCTCTTTGTAAAACATTTATAGTTGTTTTATTTTTGTAAAAGTATCCTTAAAATGACTCTACCTGGAATAATTAATTACAAAAACATTGAAATATTTTGGGCATAAATAAATTTATTTTGGTGAGTAACCAGGTCTAACACAGTGATAGATCAATCAATTAATTAATTTAGTTATATAATCAATGAAGAAAACTTAAATGGGGTGTTGTGTGTGTAAATGTATTAGAATTTAAATTTATTTTTAGTATTTTAAATTTTTAATGTGTGTATACATGGGTTAGGTAGTATAATTTTATAATAAATAATAAGTCCAAGGTGGTTGATTCTACTTGACATGAGTAGGTATTTTAGGTTAGTGATCACCTTAATGATCTATACCCAATAAATTTTCAATATAAATTCACTGGAAACATCACTATCTCCCTAAATATCACCCTCATGGTAGTAAGGGACTTACTCATAAGGTCAGGATTCCTAGTAATGTTACCCTCATCCCCCACGAGTAGTGATTATAGTCAAATTACTAAGATTATGTCTTAATTTCATCCCCTGAACTCTCACTCTTTAGGATATGACGATCATGACTTGTTTCATATTTTATGATTCAAAACTCATTCCATCACCCTAAACCTCTCATTTTTTAGTTATTTAAATAATAGTTTAAATCACTAATATCAATATCATGATTAATACTATATACATTTATCACAGGGCATAAAACAGAAGAATTTGTCACATCCCCCTTACCCCCACCCAAACATACAATCTAAGAACACTATAAAATTAAGAAAAACTTAGGGAGAAATAAGTCCCCATTATAGATATTTCTAGGCCTCCATGGCTCCTTGAGCTATAGCTGCTTCCTTAATAGTATATTTATAGATGGAATGATGAATGTGTAAATTGATTAAGTATAGCTAATATAAATAAAGTGAATAATGTGATATTTACAATAGGGCGGAAGGATCATCTGTGATATGTGTATTATGAAATGGATAAATCCTCTATATTAGGCTCCCTCTGTAAATAGTGAATTCCCTAGTTTCCCTCCAAAATCTCCAATTTTCAGGTGATTTTTCAATTTGGATCAATTTATAATACTTAAAAAAGTTCCAACATTATCTTTGACTCACCATACTTTGAGGTAATCATTTAGTTTTCCAATATGTAGCCTATGGGTTGAAGTAGACACATGAAGAATAAAAACTGTTATCATTTCCACATATACCTAAGAACTGTTCTAAATTAACAAAACATGTTACTTCTGGTTTGGGTTATAATGTGTAAAACTATTGGGGTGAGTTGATTTAAATAATTAAATACACTAAGATTCAAATTAATGAGATTAGTGAAAATGGTTAAATCTAAGGTTGTTTTAGGGATATATTTTATGTTTTTTTAAATTTAGCCATATTAATTCAACAAGTATCAATTTCAATTTTATAATACCCTACCTTAAAATTCAATGATTTAAAACTTATAAAAATACATTTCTAATCACCTATTAGCTTAGAAAATCATTTTAATGTTCACTCTATGGTATAAGAGCATATTGGTATTTAAAATATGAATTATATAAATTAAAAAAACAAAAAATAAATAAATAAGTTATGAAATGAAACTATCAAATTAAAAAATACATTAGAGATTTAAATAACATTAAATAAAACACATTACATCCCACGAAACTCCATAAAATAAATCCATAAGTGGGGAATCACTCTATTGATGTAAATATCTCAATCAAAGATGAAAGTTGACTTAATGAAGTAGGATTAAGGAATAAAAAATAATGAAATAATGAGAACTCCACCATTTTTAAAGAGTTTAACACCATAGAAGAAATGGAATCAAAAATATAATAAAATGAATAAAAATTATTAATAAGAGTAAATTATTATAATTATAAAGTTAGAGTGCGTTTGGATAACTAATAAATAAAGAATACACCTATAATAATAAAATGTAAGTATAACATTACAATAATAATAAACAAAAAATCACTATTTACTACCATAAATCATCTTTTTATATATATTTATGGATCCTTGGGTTGATCAAACCATTTAAAATTCACAAAAAATGATTAGGATTGGAAAAAGTGTGGTGGAAATGGTGGAAATTTTAATTTCTCGTCATTATTAAGATTACATGAATGCTTTTATCTCACAAAATTAATAAACCTAAATGACCCTTAAGATGGAAAAGTTTGGGTAAATAATTCAAATATGAAATTTTAAATAAAATATTTTTTTGAATTCAATAAAATTTTAGCCTTATTATATTAGGCATGAAGAATTTATTTCTGAAATGGTGGGAAGTCATTTTGGTCTATGAAGACTCTACCATAATTTTATCTTCAACTTGGGATCCATATAGAAGCTTAAAAATGATATAATCATCTTTAGTAATAGTTAAATTAAATATTACTTATTATTAACACTATATATTATTTAAATTTCATCACTATTGGACTTACATTTTGAGTTACAAAACAATTTTACTTCATGGATTTCCCATTAACTTATCCCAAATATTTTTGGATTATAGGGACAAAATTCCCATCTTTTTTATGAATATTCTATGAGAAAATAATGAAGAAAATTTACCTCTAAATATTTAGTATAACCATTACACATTTTCTATTTTTTTATAATTACATTAACCTCACTTTGTTTTATATTTTTAGTTATTTATTTTATTCCTTATTATTTATAAAATTCATATAACATGATTAATCACTTTTTTGTGTTTGAGAAATATTTATTTTATTGGTTATTTAAAATGGATAATATATGATGATATTTTCATATATATTTAATGAATTATAATATTATGTATGAATTCTACATTTTTGGTTTAGTCAGAATATTATGCACAGTGAAGCATATTGAATATTATATTACATATGAACAGTTCCTGAATCTTTATAAGTTTTAAAATATTACATATCATAATAGAGATGAATAAAATATCCTTCACATGATCTCTATTGGAAAATTTTAAAATTTTATAATATTACACAAAAGTGAATATGTTACATAGGCTCGAGAATACATTATGTATAAGTATTCATATAATTTCATTGAGTAAATAAGTAATGTATTACATTAGAATATAGATATCTTTTTTACATGATGAAAATTTAACTGTGAACTAAATATTAATAAAGAATGAAAAATCATCACCTACCAACAATTTGATATTATTGTGCTCTGCTATAATGTGTATAGTGTCACTTAGTACGTATCCTCATCAATGGTACTATATTCTTTAGTTAATTGTTTTTGTTTTATATTTTTAATTTGGGTGGGGGTCTTAACAGAGCTTAGGTGAAGTGGTTAATTGATGAGCTTAATTTAATTATATGATAAATATTGAGGTGAATTTCTTATGGTGAATGTAATATTATTATATCCTTGATATTTTCAAAAACTGTTCACTAAATTAACATCCACTTCATTAGGTGATTTCGATTAGAATTCCCAATTGTTTTGGCTTTGACCCAAGCCTTACCTTGGGTTTTAATCATTATCAATTCTCATTGATTTAAGGTTCATTTATTCATGGACCCATGTGTATTTTTGGTTTCAATAATCCATATTCCAAGAAAAATATGTGATTAGTCCATAACATAATCTGTTTTACATATACAATTTTAATTCAAATATTGTTAAATGAGAAAAATATCTCAATCAATTACATTGAAAAATTATGACTCACCATAATGAGGTATTTAGTCAACCATTTTGGTGGTTAATAATTCATTTTAAAATGATTATGTT
Organism: Viscum album; assembly: GCA_963277665.1. NCBI lineage: Eukaryota > Viridiplantae > Streptophyta > Magnoliopsida > Santalales > Viscaceae > Viscum > Viscum album. Next base: position 1,189,439,584 of record OY728145.1, read on the forward strand.
TGTTTGTTTAAAATATAAGAAAAATAATGGGAGAAAATAAGGGTTTTGCACCAAATATACACAAAAATGGTGAAGTTAAGTAAAACAATCACTTTAGAATAAATTATAATGTGAAGGAGGGAAAGAGTTATTTTATAATGGAATTAATTTTATTAAATTAATTAAAAAAAATTTAAAAATAAAAGGTTTTATATAATGGAAACCATTCATTACATAGAATTAAAATGAAAAAACTTAGACGATGATAATTGAAAAAAACAAAAATGAATGTGAAATGAAAAGTTGAAGAGAGGGATTCAAACAAGAGTATTTAATTTAATCCAAATAATTTTGAATGTCTATTGTAATTCAAATGATCCACATTGAGTTATGAAGCTCCAAAATTATAAGGGTAAGTTGGGAATGTATTTATATCCCATGGTGGTGGACTGTTTTCCTTCCAAAACTGTTGGTCATGTGGTATCAACTATTATTCTATGAAGGAAACTCAATATAGTGATATATTATTCATAAATTTTTTATATATGGATTTATATAGTTCAAAAATCAAATTTGGGGGCCATTGAACTTGTTAATCCAAAGATATGTCCTTTTTATTAAACCATGTAATGCTATACACAATTTTCCTATTTTTTTCCGTAGACTAAATGTGAATGTGTTTTTGGATAGAAAGATTCCATTAGATGAAAATAATTTAATAAAATTTTTTATACTAACAATTTAATCTCTATACATAAAATATCAGCCTGATTCATCTAGTTGATTATTAAAAAATCAATAATTATGGGTAGTGTTGAAATCGCAAACAAAATAATGGGATAGATATTAATGCATAAATTTGGAAACTTATTTGTTTATCTGGGAATTAAAGTTTTCATCAAATATGTGTTTGTATATTCTCAAACATATTATAGAGTTTTATTAAATTTATTCTTCTATTCTGAGGCCATAAATTCAGTCATCATGGATAGTATAGTTTTCTCCACAAATTTAATGGGCCTTTTGTGTGGTCCATATCGCCATTTATGTTAATGAATTATCTAATTATCTAGTTTACTTATTTTTTAGAATTTGAATTTGTAATACTATAAAATTATAATCATAGAATTTTAATATATATATTGAAAATATGATCAAAATAATAAAATAATGTTTAATTGAATGAATTTGATGAGTGTTCCCAATATGTGTTAATGATAGAAAATTAACACTCAATGAAAATTAGTCATTTATCAGTAAAACATTAGTGTTGAGAGTAACATAAAATCATTAATTAATATTTAACATCAACTCCCCTACACCTAAGATTGTGAATTCACCCTGGCACATAAAAAATTACATAAAAATCATTTTTTCTCATAAAAAAATATAATAATTTTGTATTTTTAAATCAAGGGACGTCTAATATAGTTCATCATCCAAAAAAAATCCACAAAAAATTGTTATATAAATCTTACGTTAATAAAAATTCATACTTCATAGTCAAAATTAGAAATGGAAAATGTGATCACACAAATATCACACTTTCACAACTATATCAAGTTTATTTATGGATGTTCAATAATTCACCTAAAAAAATTGAAAATCATAGAGATTCTAAGAGATATAATCTTACATTATCCATTATAAAGTTCAAAATAATCAAGAGTTAATTTAGGGTGTTTTTAGTTTCTATGGGATGGAAGGAAAATAATAGCCAAAAGAGAGGAAAAGAGGGGGAAAACCAACATGGAAAAATATTTGAAAAATATTTTAAATGAGTCTTGGATGGAAATAGAAACATATATTTACAAGGGTAAGAACATGTCAAGAAATAAGAGAGAGAGAGAGAAAATTATAAGTGGATGAAAATATGGAATATATACAAGAATTAAATCTTCTTTGAACAACACAAGAAAACATGATTCATGTATTATTTTTTTTTTACTTTTTTAGTTTTTTTGGAAGTTTCCCATGGGAAAAATCTCACAATCATCTTTAAACCCCTACTTGATCTACACATGAAGATAATTTTGATAGTTATAGCAATATTTAAGGTTTAAGAAGTGTGATGTTTTACCCACCCATGACACAACTTATTTTTTTTTAATTTTTTTTTCATTTTTTTCATTTTCTTGAACACTTTTCAAAAAAATTTTGAAAATGACATAAACATAAAACCATTCATAAAAATAGAATTAAAACCTCTACCTCAAAATTAAATGGATGCATGATCTAAGTCATGTAATGAAACAATGAAAAAAAGGAAATTATACACAAAATAAAATTCTTCCCCCCACACATAAATTTCAATATATTATGTAATAAAAATACATTTAGAATTTGGGATGGATAAGAATTTTGGATTGTAATGTGGCTATAAAAAAGGTTATCATAGTGATTAAGGGGATCCCAAAAATGGTTTAACGTATGAGTAGTGGGAGGATATTTGGCATTTTTGAATTTCATTTTGTTCAAAAAATACCTCTATCAAATTAATTCACACCAAAGTAGAAAATTAAGATTGATGTTCCCTAAAATAAAGACACACAATCATTAGTGAAAAAACAAAATATAAAAATATGTTCATAGGTGACCTTGGAATGAAACCTGAAATTCTTCCTCAAGGTAGGGATAAATAATTTTCTGAATCAAATATTGGACATTAAAAACTTTTTGTTCTTGAAAAAAAATTATTTATCCAAGATTATGATGAAAATATAATATTTTTTAGTTGAAAATAAGTTTTTAGGTTCCCCAAACTGGTCATAAAAAATTTTAAAAAATGGATGGTGAGTAATTATGATTTTTTTGTTTTTTATTTTCTTTATTTTGATGAAAAAGAACCCAAACAAAAGAACAAAATTTTGGATGGATTAATTTTTAATGAACTGACCTTGATACCCTCTCAATATTGACAATCTACTTGATCCACACTTACTTATAGGGAGTTCTCAATCCTCACAGAATGGTGAATAACACCCAAGCATCAAACAAAAATGAATGGGAAAAATTTCCCCCAAATTGAAGCAAACATAAGGAATATCCACACATAGCTGAGAAAAACAATAGAAGATTCAAATATATACCATAATAGATTAGGAAGAATGGAAGTGATAAAACTGAAAATCTAAAAAAGATAATCTCTAAGAGACAAGTCCAACAAAAAAGGATGAAAAAACTAAAAAAACTACTCCAATAGCTCCTTGTGATAGAATATGAAAACTCCCACAATCACACCACCAATAACCAAAACCCAGTTGAAAACAAACCTCACCACCTCACTACATCATTTTGTCTTTCCCTACATCAAAATAGATAAAAAGGTCTATTCACTATTGAAGGGGTGTATAGGGTGTGAGATAACATGCTAAATAGGATCTCACCCAGGTGTCCCATAACAAGTATCAGTATAATAATCCAAGAATGGTTTTATGTAAAGACTCTTAAATTTCAAGGAAAATTTTGTCTTAAATTCTATGGGATTTTATGAGTATGTAGTTTCTAATAGCACCTGATTCCGAGGCTCAGTGTGCCTGGAATCATTTTCTGAAGTTTAGATCGGGTAAGTTTATTGAATGAACGAGTGGGTTTTTCAATCTTTTGAACTATTGCTCGGAATTGAAATCATAGGGCACCAATGGAACTGCAACGCCAGTAATTGCTTAAGAGGACCATTACCAAAGGTGCGTTTTCTTGGGAGGAGTTATAAAAAATTGTGGATTAAATGATAAGTAAAATAAAATTGTATAAAATTTTATTTTATACATGGAAGTTAAACTCTCTCATGGGAAGTTGTTGGTGGGGCCCATGAACACCCAACTTCCCATGTGTGGATATGTGGGAGGTGGGGCCCACATGAGCCCCCACCTTTTCACATTCCTTAACTCCATAACTCCCTTTTTTTTGTTAGCTCCCCTTTAATGTGAGACCACTCACCTCCTCCACTCTCACTTTAATATGCAAACACACATTATTTAATTTGTTAAAACTTTTCTTTTAATTAAATAAGCATTTTGAATTTAAAATTTGAAAAGCTGGTCAATGTAAAATAAAATATTATGGGTCTTATTTTATTTGAAGGGTTAGCTTGTTGTGTGAAGTTTTTGGGAGAACTCTAAGTCCATTGAAGAGCTTTATCCTCCCGCAAAGAACAACACCCTTCAATGAATAACGTTGTCACCATAAGGAGAGAAGACATGTCATTACTTCATCTCTCCGCAGCTAGTGTGAGATGCCATTCAATCATTGGACGCACGCTAATGCCATCATCAAAACCCCACCCCACGACGCTAACTTTCGCGTCGCTAGAAAATGTCAACGTTTATCAAGGTAGGGGTTTGTTTATGAATGAGCAACATTGATTTCCCTTCCATGTTATTGGTTCTATCTAAACCTTTTTCTATCAAACTAATATGGATTGAACCAGACCAAACTAACACAGTCAGATTCATCCGTCGTTCTTGTTGTATGGTGTTCTCTAACCGTTCTTGAGCAGTGAATTAAGGCAAGTTTTTTGGAGATGATCGGAGGCCCGAAAACATCGAAAACGGCCTCCAAACACCTGGACGACCTAGGAATGGAAGTTTTGTAGAAAAAAGATCATTGGAAGAAAGGATGGTTGCATCAGGATGCGTGCGGCCAGAGGTGTCTTTTCTAGAAAATTCCAGAATACACAGTGTGTCCTTCCAAAGCACACGCCGTGTAGTACAAGCGTTCAGTGAAAAAAGTAACAGACAAAAGAAAAAGTGACAAACGACATGTGACATCGGTCACACGGTGTGTACTTTCCACACAATTTGACATAGGATACTTCAATGGACATGGGGTGTATTTAAGGGAAATACATAGACAAAAACAGAAATACACGGCCACGAGGCATGACATGTAGTAACTTCATTGAAAGGCAGAAGTGGCTTCGCAAGGCTCGGCATGTAATCCGAGAGATACATAGACACGGGCAGAACCACACGGCCACGAGGCATGGCATGTACTACCACCACCATGGGAGAAGTGGCTCCGTGAGGCTCGACGTGTAATCTTGGTGATACACGGACCCAGGAAGAACCATACGACCAAGAGGTATGACATGTATTCTAGAAATACACGGGCATGGGGTGGAGTACATAGGAATGCACTCCACCACACGGCCATCACACATGGAACTGACCCTAGAGGTTTGGACACGATGTCTAACCATAGTACATGTTGTGTATTTACTTATTTACACAACCAGCCCTGCGACACGGGCCGTATCACACGGGCAGTACCCAGTGTCTGAAGTCACGACATGTATCTTTTACCTACATGCCGTGTACTTTTGGAAAAAGTATTGGTTATCTTGTTCTTAGTGACTTGGGCATGTTTTGGTTTCTTTTTCCCTTATGACATGGTATGGAACTATGGGATAAATCAACTCTGGTCTTTGTGATAGTTGATGTACTGATGTTTGACTCGAGGAGCGGACCCTCCTAGAATCGAGCGTGCTGTGTGCGGGAAACCTAGAGCTGGCTGCGACTGCAATGACAATGACGACTGTACATGGATCCTCCATGGGTTCAGCAGTGAGGACAATTGTACTTGGATCCATTGTGGGTTCTATAACGATGGAAATTGTACTTGGATCCTCCGTGGGTTCGGCAGCGATCGTGACTGTACATGGATCCCATGTGGGTTCGGAAGTGATGGATACTGTACATGGATCCTACGTGGGTTTGGCAACGATGATTTCTATATTTGGATCCAATGTGGGTTTGGAAGAGGAGATAATTCAGATGTTACATCTAATCATCTCCACCTCTCTTCGTGATTAGTATACCTATGTGAGCTGAGTCTTGACTTTCAATCATTATCATTGATATGATTGACTTGTTTTCTTGTGTGGATTGGGATGTGCTTTCCTGTGTGGACTGGGTAGTTCTTTCCGATTTGAACTGGGATGTACTTGGGCTCGTGAGTTGGAGCCAAACTAGAAATGATGACTTAGGAATATGTATGGGCATATATCTAGGTAGAGATGGTTGATACTTCGTGTTTGTATCCTTCCTTTCTGGTTTATCCTTTGTGGATTCCGGGAGACCTTTGGGGGTCTCGGGGTCCCTACTGAGTATCGTATACTCACCCCTTCATGGGATATGCCTGCACTACGTTGTGTTGGTTGGAGATGACAGATAGCGCTGATCATGGTTGAGACTTGTGGAGCATGACATTACCTGGGGGTGGACTATCAGGCGGGATGTACGTAGAGCGGACGGCCGGACCTGAGGAGATGAGGAGACCATATGTACCCACCCTTCAGGTGGGATTGACGGAGGACGACTTGGTGGTTGCTGATTTACGTTACTACTACTGTACTTTATTTTCAGTTGTACTGTACTTTTAGTTGGGTTTGTATTCTGGCCAATTTACTTTTCAGCACTTACTTTTGTACTCAGTTTACTCAGTATTTACTTCAGCTTGTGTACTCTATGGTGTTTGTTCTCTAATATAAAGAAATTTCCTTCCCTTTTATCAAGATTTACGCCTTTGGTTCTAGTCACCAGCCCCTGTACTATGGAAGGCGGGCTTGGGGTAGTCACGGCAGGGGCCCCAAGGATGGGTTGTGAAAACTTTTTATCAGAGGAGTCAGTTATACCGCATAACTCAAGACTTTGATAATTTATTCAGTGAGAAGAAATAGTGTTAAGGGTTTTGAGTGTGGTTATCAGTCCAGGGAGTCTAGTGTTCGTGCGGCGGCTGACATATCTATTCACTAGGACCCTAACTTTTGATTCCCGAATCAGTGCATGAAAACATTGATTGCATGTGTGTTTCAAATGATTTCTTTGTGATTACTTTGTGTCAGATCACCAGGTATATTGTATTAACCGTGGCGCACCTGTTTGTTTTCAGGATGGCCCCAAGATGGCAGCCAGATAGGGTTTCGAGCTTTGTGGGAGATGGCAGCACACTGAGCAATGAGGCCTCATTGTAGGGCCCCATTACTACAGAGGCAACGGTGATACCTCTACCCGCCGAGACACCGATACCACCAGCCCCAGTAGCTGAGAGTGCATGTCGCCTGAGTGCACTTCACAAGTTTCAGTGTCAAAGACCACACAGGTTCTGTGGGGAGGTGGACCCTTAGGTAGCCGAGGACTGGCTAAAGGCTGTTGTTCGAGTCTTCAAATTAGTAGGGACACCAGCTGACCTCATGGTCATCCTTGCGGTGAGTCTCATGCATGTAGAAGCAGGTAGATGGTGGAGCCTAATGCTCCAGGAGCACGATGAGGCATCATTTCTTTGGTCGGACTTTGAGAGCCTCTTCCGCTCGGAGTTCGTTCCAGCCACCTTCTGTGTGGTGTGCATCCAGGAGTTACTACAGCTGTGGCAGGGCAGCATGATAGTAGCCCAGTACTCGGTAAGATGTACCGACCTCTCGCGTTATTCCACTGACATGGTACGTGACCCATTCTTCCAGGCCCGGACCTTCGAGCAGGGACTGAGGCATGAGATCAGGGAATCAATGATCTCCCTCAGTATTCTAATGCAGACAGGAGTACTGGAGCGAGCCCTTCTTGTGGAGACCTTTCTTGCTAACCCATCACTAGCAGCGAGACCTACGGCAGGGCAGCACGTAGCGGATTCTTCTATAGCTAGCAGTCGACAGATGTCACAGGGGTCCAAGAGGACCCAACCATAAGGTGGGTGACCACAGGATACTTGTTCAGATGTGCGGGGCACACATAGCAGATCCAGTCATTCAAGAGGCAGACAGTGCTATACATGCGGTGGGCAGGGCCACATGGCTCGTGACTGCCCGACCCACCATGCAGAAGAGCAGTAGTCGGTTAAGGGACCACCCAAGTAGAGGCATAGGTTCGACTGTGGTGGTATACAGGGATCAGACAGACGAGGTAGGGTAGTTGGCCGAGTAGTAGATGGTGGACGACGCTTCGGGGCTCTACCACCACCACCACCACCAGGAGGACCACCCTGAGCGCAGGGAGCTGGCGGACAGAGGCAGGATCAGCTTCAGGCAGTGGAGTCCTATGACCACATCGCAAATGAGATGATTAAAGGTATTATCTATGTCTACTACACCATTGTTGTAGTTCTTATAGACACAAGAGCAAGTCATTCTTTTATTGCTGCTGCCCTTGTTCGGATCTCGGAGATTCCAACAGAACCGTTGGCTTGATCCTTACAGCTAGAGATTCCTACGAGAGCAGAATAAATGACTAAGGACTAGTTCCGGCAGTGTGGGATTACTCTAGGAGGTGAGAGCTTCGGCTGGAATCTTCTTGTAGTGGCGTCGAGGCCTTACGATGTCATCTTGGGCATGGATTGGTTATCTACGGACCATGATCAGATCGACTGTATTAGGTGCAAGGTGCGATGTGTCTGCACCGATGGGAGCAGGTTCAACTTCACCGGCGAGAAGGGAGCCTTTGTAGTGTAGGATGGACTCACACAGAGGAGAGGACAACCGATCACTCATCAGTTGGCCAGTCTCATCCTAGGAGAAGTTGACGTGCGAAGTCCGAGTTTTCCTGTTGTGGTGGATCAGTATGTGGAAGTTTTTCTTGACGACGTTCCAGGACTACCCCCTCAGAGAGAGGTAGACTTCTATATTGACCTGTACCCCGGGACAGCCCTGATATGTACTCCAGCATATTGGATGGCTCCCACTGAGCTTCGAGAGATATGGGTATAGCTGGAGGACTTGCTGGGCAAGGGATTCATCCGACCCAGTGTTTCACCTTGGGCGTCCCCAATTTTATTTTCCAAGAAGGCAGACGGAAGCGTGCGACTGTGTGTCGAATACCATCACCTGAATCAAGTGACTATGAAGAAGAAGTATCCACTTTTGAGGATTTATGACCTCTTCGATCAGCTCAAGGGAGCACGATGTTTTTCAAAGATAGACCTCAGGTCAGGCTATCATCAGCTCAGAGTTCGAGACGAGGATGTGCAGAAGACAACTTTTAGGTGTCGGTATGGCCACTATGAGTTCTTGGTTAAGCCTTTTGGTGTAACCAATGTTCCAGTAGTGTTCATGAGTCTCATGAAAAGGATCTTCCAGCCACACCTCGATCAATTTTTCATAGTCTTAATTGATGACATATTAATTTAGTCAACTACTGAGGAGGAGCACACCTATAACTTAAGGGTTGTACTGGACACACTCCGAGAGCACCAGCTTTATGATAAGCTCTCGAAGCGTCTATTATGGATTTGAGAAGTCCAATTCTTGGGACACGCCATCTCTAAGGTAGGAGTTTTGGTGGATGTTGTGAAGATTGAGGCAGTTCTAGCATGGGAGCTACCCATGAGTGTGACATAGGTCCGGAGTTTCCTAGGTTTAGATGGGTACTATAGAAGAATTGTTCCAGACATCTCCAGAGTCAAAGCACCGGTCTTATCTTTGATGAAGAAGGGGAAACCCTTCGTGTGGTCGGATAGATGTCAGTAGAGCTTCCAGAAGCTGAGACAGAGATTGACCAGTGCACCCATCTTGAGGCTACCAGAGGGGGGCGTAGGGTATGTAGTTTACTATGACGCATTAGGGACCAGACTTGGGTGTGTCCTGATATAGGAGCAGTCAGTGATCGCCTATGGATCATGCCAGTTGAGGCAACATGACCATAACTATGCTACCCATGACCCGGAGTTAGAAGTAGTGGTCTTTGCCCTGAATATGTGGTGGTAATATCTGATGGGTGAGCGTTTTACGGTCTAATATGACCACAAGAGTCACAGGTATATCTTCTCACAAAAGGAACTGAACCTGAGAAAGCGGAGATGGATTGAGTTCCTCCAAGACTATGACTTTGAGATAATATATATTCCTATAAAGGGGAATGTAGTAGTTGATGCTCTCAGCAGGAGGATGAGCATTCAGCTATTTGGAGAGGCAACAGAGCAGTTAACTGCTTTGCAGATATCCTATGTGGATAGAGATGGGGTTGCCTTTCTATAGTCACTCACAGTCACTCCTCCACTACTTTAGTGGGTCAGAGAGGCACAACATTGGGATGTTGACTGTGAGACTTGACGTACACAGATATCCTCAGGACAACCACCTAATGGATTCTCTATAGGAGGAGAGCACATCATCCTTTTTAGAGGATTTACCTTGCTACCAGTTGCATTACAAGAGGAGGTTCTGGGAGAGTTTTACACTTCCCCATTAGCGGTACATCCAGTAGTGGAGAATATGTACTAGTATCTTAGATGACAGAACTGGTGGCTGGGTATAAAGAAGGCTGTGGCAGAGTTCGTTTCATGATGCCTCACCTGCCATCAGGTGAAGGAGGAGTACCAGGTACCAGCAGGCTTGGTACAACCATTGGAGGTTTGGGAGTGGAAGTGGGACATGATATCTATAGATTTCATGACAGGGCTTCTACATACATTCAGAGGACATGACTCTATCTGGGTGATCCTAGACTGGCTCGCCAAGTCGGCCCACTTCTTACCCATCATAGAGCAGGGCTCAGTGGAGAGCTTGAGATGCCTCTACGTTCAGGAGATCGTATGGCTTCATGGTGTAATATCGACTATAGTCTTAGATTGAGATGCTCTCTTTACTTCCCAGCTTTGGAAGAGGTTGTAGGAGGCATTTGGGACGAAGCTACACCTGAGCACAGCTTTTCACCCTCAGACGGATGGTCAGATGGAGAGGACCATTCAGACACTCGAGGACATGCTCTTTGCATTTGTCCTTGACTTTGGTCGCAGTTGGGAGGACCATCTTTTTTTGGTGGAGTTTTCATACAACAACAACTACCACTCCACCATCAGGATGGCACCATATGAGGCATGTATGACCGACCTTGTAGATCACCTCTGTGCTAGACAGACCTTGGGGAGTCAGCACTTGTAGGACCATAGATGGTCTAGGCCACGATGGAAAAGGTACAGATCATCCAGGAGCAGATGAGGACTACCCAGAGCTGATAGAAGTCCTATGATGACAAGAGGCGGAGATCACTAGAGTTCAAGGATGGAGAACATGTTTTTTATGGGTCTCACATCAACTTGGATTAAGAAGATTTGGCCAGGGCGGTATGTTATCTCTACTTTTCATCGGACCATTCTAGGTTTTCAACAAGATAAGTTAGGTGGCTTATCACCTAGCTCTTCCACCTCAGTAGAACTGGGTGCACGACGTCTTCCGCATATCTTAGCTGAGGAGATACATGCATGACACGATGCATATCATTCATCACAGGGATCTAGACATCGATGACCGGGAGACATTTGCGGAGGTCCTAGTGGAGATCGAGGATCGACAGTTGTGAGTCCTACGTGGATGGTCGATTCCTCTAGTTTACATCAGGTGGTAGCACGAGAACCTCCATGAGAGCACATGGGAGCGGGAGGCTCAGATGCGTGCTCAGTACCCTCATTTGTTCCCCTAGATTATGATGTAGCTTTAAAGGGTTGTAAATCCCTGAGGCAGAAGTAATTTAAAGACCCATAAATTGCAAGGAAATTTTTTTCTTAAATTCTTTGAGATTTTACGAGTATGCAGTTTCTGAAGGAACCTGATTCTGAGGCCCATTGTGCCCGAAATCAATTTCCGAAGTTTAGCTTAGGTACGTTCAGTGAACGAATGAGCGGGTTTTTTCCATCCTTTGAACTGGTGCTCAGAATTGAAATCCAAGGGCACCGATGGAATCGCAGCGTTGGTAATTGCCTAAGAGGACCTTTACCGAAGGTGCGTTTTTTGGGAGGAGTTATAAATTTTTTTGGATTAAATGATATGTAAAATAAAATTGTGTACAATTTTATTTTATCCATGGAAGTTAAACTCTCTAATGGGAAGTTGTTGGGGGGGGGCATGACTACCCAACTTCCCATGTGTGGATATGAGGGAGGTGGTACCCACACGATCCCCCATATTTTCACATTCCCTAACACCATAACTCCATTTTTTGTTAACTCCCCTTTAATGTGACACCACTCACCTCCACCTCTCTCACTTTAAAATGCCAACACACATCATTTAATTAGTTAAACCTCTTCTTTTAATTAAATATTTATTTTGAATTTAAATTTTTCAAATCTTGGAAAAGTAAAATAAAAAAAATGAGTCTTATTTTATTTGGAGGGTTAGCTTGTTGTGTGAAGTTTTTGGGAGAACTCTAAGTCCATTGAAGAGCTTAATCCACCCGTGAAGAACAAACCCCTTAAATGAAGAACGCTGTCACCGCAAGGAGAGATGGCATGCCATTCCTTCTTCTCTCCACAGCTAGTGTGAGATGTCGTTCCATCCTTGGATGCATGCCAAAGCCATCATCGAAACCCCACCCCACGATTCTATCTTTTGCGTTTCTGGAAAACGTCAACATTTATTGAGGTAGGGGTGTGTTTATGAATGAGCAATGTTGATCTAACTTCCATGTTATTGGTTCTATATAAACATTTTGCTATAAAACCAATGCATAAGGAACCAGACCAAACTAACATGGTCCGATTTCACCGCAATTCTTATTGTATGGTGTTCTCCAACCATTCTTGAGTAGTGAATGAAGGAAAGTTTTCAGAGCCGATCAGAGGCCCGAAAAGATCAGAAACAACCTCGGAACACTGGGACGACCTAGGAATGGGAGTTTTGTAGCAAACGGATCATCAAAACAAAGGATGGATGCCATGGGAGGCGTGCTATCTAGAGGTTCCGTTTTTGGAAAATTCCAAAATACACGATGTGTCCTTCCAAAGCACACACCATGTAGTACAAGCGTTCAACAACAGAAGTAACGAACATTAGAAGAAGTGACACATGGCGTGTGACACCGGTCACATAGCATGTACTGTCCACAAAGTTTGACATTGGAGACTTCGATTAGCATGGCATGTATTCAAGGGAAATACACGGACACAGACAGAAATACACGTCCACGAGGCACGACATGTATTAACTTCATTGAAAGGCAGAAGCGGCTTCACGAGGCTCGACGTGTAATATGGGAGATACACAGACATGTGCACAACCACACAGCCACAAGGAATAGCGTGTACTACCACCACCATGGCTGAAGCGGCTTCGCGAGGCTCGACATGTAATTTGGGTGATACACGGACACGGGCAGAACCATATGGCCAAGAAGCATGACGTGTATTCTGAAAATACATGGGCACGAGGTGGAGTACACGAGCATGTAATTCACCACACATCCAGACATGGCCAGTGCACATGGAACCGACCCTAGAGGTTTGAAAACAATGTGTAACCATAGTACACGCCGTTTATTTACTTATTTACACAACCAGACCTGTGACATGGGCCGTATCACTTGGACTGTACCTGGTGTCTGAAGACACGACATGTATCTTTTACATACACGCCGTGTACTTTTGGAAAATGGCTTGGTCGTCTTGTTCTCCATGAATTGGGAATGTTTTGTTTGGTTTTTCCCCTATGACATGGGATGGAAGTATAGGATACATCAACTCTGGTCCTCATGACAATTGATGTACCGATCTATGGCTCGAGGAGCGGACCCTCTCGGAATCGAGTGTGCTGTGTGCGGGAACCCTAGAGCTGGCAGTGACTGCAACGACGATGACGATTGTACTTGGATCCTCCATGGGTTCGGCAGTGAGTATGACTATACCTGGATCCTCTGTGGGTTCGGCAGTGATGGCGACTATACTTGGATCCTCTGTGGGTTTGGCAGTGATAGCGACTATACGTGGATCCTACATGGGTTCGACAGCGATGGTTACTGTACATGAATCCTACATGGGTTTGGCAGTGATGACTTCTATATTTGGATCCTACGTGGGTTTGGCAGAGTAGATGATTCAGAGGTTACATCTAATCATCACTACCTCTCATTGTGAGTAGTATACCTGTGTGAGCTGAGTCTTGACTTTAAATCATTATCTTCGATATGATTGACTTGTTTTCCTACATGGATTGGGTTGTGCATTCTTGTGTGGATTGTGTAGTGCATTCCTTTGTGGACTGGGATGTACTTGGGCTTGTGAGTTAGAGGCGAACTAGAAATGATGACTTAGGAATATATATGGGAATATACCTAAGTAGAGATGGTTGATACTTCATTTTTGTATCCTTCCTTTTTGGTTTATCATTTGTGGATTCGGGGCGACCTTCGGGGGTCTCGGGGTCCCTACTGAGTATCATATACTCACCCTGGCATGGGCTATGCCCATACTATGTTGTGTTGGTTGTAGAAGACAGACAACACTGATTGTGGTTGAGGCTTGTGGGGCGCGACGGTACCTGGAGGTGGACTATCAGGCGGGACGTACACGGAGCGGATGACCGGACCCAAGGAGATGAGGTGGCCATCTTTACCCACCCTTCAGGTGGGATAGCCAGAGGATGACTCAGTGGTTGCTGATTTACTTTACTACTGCTGTACTTTCTTTTCAGTTGTACTTTTCTTTCAGTTGGGTTTGTATTCTGGAAAAATTACTTTTCAGCACTTACTTTTGTACTCAGTTTACTTAGTGTTTGCTTCAGCTTGCATACTATGTGGTGTTGGTTTTCTTATATAAAGGCAATGCATTTCCTTTTATCGGGATTTACGCCGTGGGTGTTAGTCGCCATCCCTTGGCCTATGGAAGGTGGGTGTGGGATAGTCACGACACGGGCCCTAAGGATGGGTCATGACATTTTATTTAAATAAAACAGAGAAAGATATATATTTTAGCAGGTTTATTTCAAAATCATTGGAAAAAAATTTAATTCCCCCATTTTAAACATTTCCAAATAAAGAAAGTAAATTAGTTTCAATGAATTAAATATAAATATATCAAATAATATATATCAACAAATACAAAAAGTGTATCACATATCATAATGAAATACATAGAAGTAAAACCAAAATAGCATAATCCTAAATATCCCAAATTAGAAAAAAGTATAGGTAAAATCAGGCCAAGTGTTACAATAGTGTAGGATAACTAGTACACTCATACCTAACATAGAAAATAACATCCATCAATTCCCTAGACATATGCCTCAAGTCTATAGAGAATAGGAACACCTAATAAATTGAACCCCCCAAGATCTAACAAGTCCCTAGAACAAAGATCCTAGGGGGAAGAGGAAAGCCCCATGAGAAAACCCCTTGTTAGTGGAAAAGGAATACTACTACACATTCAACCTCTGTACCAAAGGCTTCCCATGTGAATTATTAACCAAATCAATTCATCAATCTATTTTCTTCAAACCATTATTTGAAAGTAATTTCAAATACAATTTCATACTGCTTTGAAAACACTTTTCATTTACCCAAACTAGGGGAAGAATATGTTTTATCAAAAAAACAATTTCAACAAATAGAAATCAAATCAGTCAATCATACTATTTAATTTATATAAAAATTTATCAAAAACCAGATAAATGAATTTTACCATTATAGGAAAGATATGTAACCACCTACCTTAAAAATTGTGTTGCACACACATAAAATAGGATCTACCAACAAGGAAGAACACACAACAATAATAGATGCCATAAAAACAATATAGACATCCAAAAATTTATGAAACTAAAAAAAAGTGTCTGTGGAAAAGAGGAAACAAAACACAACTCAAGAACACACACCCTTCGTGTGGCAACTAATAAAGAATTTGACATTGGAACAAGATCACACTATAGAACTAGAAAGGTTTCAGGAGAATCATCACCACAAATCAATATATCTGATAATGCTATGAAATGATGATGATGTGAGAAAGGGAAATGGAGAATAAAAATGAATTACACACTTAGATAGATACAACCCAACCTTAATGGTGATCAATCACTAAAAAAAGTGATTCATTTAGAGTGGATGTCCCCAAAATCAACCGAGGATGGCTATAGGTCAAGGGAAAAGATTCCTGCACACGAATGGGAAAATATATAAATTTTATAACTTCCTAAAATACCTCTCTATAAAATTTAAATATTTTTAAACCCTTTTACACGTCATAAAATCTATGGGGTCCAAATACACCATAAAACTCATCACCTTTTTTTATTAAAAATGAATTTT
Source organism: Viscum album (assembly GCA_963277665.1). Taxonomy (NCBI): domain Eukaryota; kingdom Viridiplantae; phylum Streptophyta; class Magnoliopsida; order Santalales; family Viscaceae; genus Viscum; species Viscum album. The sequence goes on from OY728145.1 coordinate 1,189,455,564, forward strand.
TTTCCTTTACACGACATGCATTCCCCTTACACTATGTACTATGTTCACATCATTTTCCCTAAAAAAATTTCACATCCTGAAATCCAATTAAATTTTGTTTATTTCTCTTTAATACTATAGAAATTATACTTTTGCTACATGAAAAATCCATAAAATATCAAGTATTCTGTAAAATTGAGGATAACCCTATAAATCCATTACATGTTTATACATAGACTCTATTAATGCACAAAAATAAAAATCCCTAGACATTAGGTCATTTTCCCAAAAAAATCATCTCCATCCTTAGGAGTCATAAGACACACCCAATTAAAGTGGAAAAAAGTAAATAGAAGATAAATACCCAATGTATGGGGACATGATGTTACAAAATCCCCACCATAGTAATTTGTATCCCTGAGAATTCATGTGGTAGAATGAAGTTTCGTAAAGAGGTGGGGAAATTTCTCCCTCATCAATGAATTAGGCTCACAATTCTCATAAGAATATTATTAGTACTTCCATTACACATGAAACAACATAATCGATTTCCCACATAAGACATTCACTTGAGAATCAATAATATCTTCTAGCTATTCCACACCATAAATATTTGGCTTTAACTCAATCTCTTACCTACTCAAAATGTAAGAGGGATTAGGATGGTAATTTCTAAGCTAGGATATGCTGAAAAAATAATGAATTATTATCAACTATATCAACAATTATAACTGATAATAAACCTTCCCAAGCTTCTCATTCATCCCAAGTGGTCCAACATATCTTAGAGCCAATTTCCATTTTATTCTAAGCTGATGGTGACCCAACCGAGGAGAAACTTCTAGGACAACTCAATCACCTATAGAAAAATAAAAACCTTGGTTCTATTGATTAATATAATATTTTTGTTGACAATATGTTGTAATAAGATGATGGCATATATCTTGTATCCTCATAGACATATAATGAACCGAACTTGGTTCCACTAAATAAGCTTCACCCACCTCTGGCCAACAAAGAGGTGATCTGCATGGGTGACCATACATGGTCTCCAAAGGATCCATTCTAATTGAAGACTTATAAATTTATTTATAATAAAACTCAACTAATCCCAAATATATATCCCAAGATCCACCAAAATCCAAGAAATATGCATAGAGTATATCCTATATAATTTAAATAGAATCCTCTGTCTAACTGTCTTTCTATGGATGATAACCTATACTCAACCTGAATTGAGTCTCCATCACATTTTTGGATAATTCTACAAAACCTTGAAGTAAATGTAGGATTATTATCTGAAATAATTTCATAAGGAACCCCTTTTATCCTCACGATCTTCTACACATACAATTTACCCATATCTTCAACTTTAGTGGTGTCTTTGATCAAAATAAAATTACTTGACTTTTATTAACCGATCAATCACTAACCAAATAGAAATATTTCCTTAAGAAGTCCATAGTAATCCTACTAAAAAGTCTATGTATACCTTATCAAATTCCCAAATCGACAGTAGAAGAGGCAGAATAAAATCAAAAAAATTTTAAATTCTCTCCCTTTATCTACTGGAATGTGTAACAATTAGACACAAAATCAACAATTTCACACTTTATACACAATCACCAGAATCATCTTCTCATTTCAAAAATACATATTATTAGTTATTAGATTAACGAAACATAAAAATATGATAATAAAATAAAATGAGATCCTCAAAGATGATGAGATAAAAATTGGTCCCTAAAACTAAAAATACGATCTGAAAGGAGAGACCAACCAGAAATGGTCTCCCTACTACATATGGTTTCTTTAATTCCAAGAAAATCTTCATATTATTACTGAATATACAGAATAAACTCAAATAGAGACGATAATAACTAATTAAAGGCCTTAGTAATACATGAAACATCCACATAAGAATATAGATGAAAATAAAAAAATCCCTATATGGTTATACTCCTCCTTTGATTATGGATTATCCTGCGATAACACATCCTTGATAAGAACAGTTGCAACAACATTCATGTTTCCTAGATTATAAGAATTATTGAAGTCAAATGTATAAATTTATCCCACCCACCACCTCTTTTTTGGATTCAAGTATTTTTGAGAAAAGATATAGATTAGAATCATAGGGTCAAAAAATACTATGAAACTCTCCCCAAAAATATCATATCATAAACAAATAAGTAGATGCATCACTACGATAAGATCTAAATGAGGAGTGGGATAAATCTATTCATATGGTAAAATATAATGAGAGTTATAAGATACCACATGATCATCCAACATGAGAACATAACCTAAACCAGTTCCAAAAGCATCACAATAAACTAGATACCCCTTACAAGGATCATGTAAGATAAGAATAAGATCTGATGTCGAAAGTTATTTCAACTCCAAAAAGAAGAAAAACACTTTGAATCACATGGGAATCTCACTAAATTCCTATTAAGATTAGTCAAAGGTGTTTCCAATTTGGATAACTCCTTGATGAACCATTGATAGTTTCTAGATAGATTGAGGAAGATCCCACTCTCAAAAACATTTCTTGATTCTTCCCATGGAAAGACAACCTTCTATTTTGTAGGATCAACTAATAATCCATGCTCAAGAATCACATTCCCCATGAACATCACTTATTGAATCTAGAAATTTCAGTTTTAAAAATTTCCATACCAAGAGTGAATCCATATGATTTCAAAAACTAGATTCAAATAGTGGTCGTGCTCTTGATCATACCTCCAATAAACCAAAATATCATCCATGAAAACTAATATTAGAATGAAATATTTATCAAATCCATAAAACCTATATGAGATTTACTCTGACCAAGTGACGTCACAAGATATTAAAAAATGGGTATACCTACTCCTAAAATAATTCTTTGATATATCATACTTCTGAAATTATGTGCTGATGATAACAATGCCAAATATCAATCTTCTGAAACAACTTTTCACCATTTAGTTGACCCAAAAAATCATCCACATAGGGAAAATGACACTTATTCTTATCCATTACATGGTTTAACTTCTCATATTCCACACAAAATTAGACCAAACCTTCTTCATTCTTGGAAAAGTTCCTTGGGGATACCCAAGAAAAAACACTAGGGTGAACAAAACCATTTACCACCAGATCATCCAACTGAATCTTATGATTTTTTAGATTGGTCGATGCCTATAACATCACCTGTTTTTGGAGAAATTCTAATCCCTTACCTGTTTTGATTTTTTTGGGGTTTAGTGAGTGTTTTAATACTTTTCTCATTTATGGGAAACGTAATTCTAAGAGTTTATATGATCCAAGAAATTTATAATATATTTTTCATAATGCTTGGAAATTGTCTTGGGGTTTTTTCAAAATTTTAATGGAATCAGAGGTAAAAACCCAAAACATTTGAGGTGTGAAGACTAAGTCACATAGTTTGAACAAACTATGTATCCTCTTAGGAGTAACCATATGGACCTCCAGGTGCTCTATGTACATTTTTTAAAACCATTCAATAGGGGGTTCATGGCCATGTGAAACCTCTACAGTTTTTAGAAGAGGTGATTCATATGGTTTCCAAATAGTATGGAAGACAGTGTAGGTCAACCGTGTGAGCTAGAGCTTTGGGTATGGGCAACTGCACAAGCTATGAATGATTATAAATATCATGAAATATAACCATATAGACCATTAAAGAGGAGAAATTATCATTTTCCCTCCTACGCTTTTATCTTATTTCATCCATCTTCCTCTTTTAGTCATGCACAATAGGGAGCTCCTCCATCTTTTCTTCCACTTCTAGGTGTGGTGACAACACTCTCATCCAAGCTTGATTTCTCAATCTTTCTATGACATTGGATCTGTATTGGTGAGAATATTAATCCTCATTCCACTTTTACTAATTTTTTGACATACAGAACACTACATCCATGTGAGTTGTTTTACCCTTTTTCTCAGTGCGTTCATCTAAAAAAGGAAATTTTTGAAACATCACATTGAGTTAGAGGATAATATAAGATGATGGATGTTTACCAACACAAGGTAGGTGGTTCTAAAAATTATTTTTAATATATTTAGTGTTTTGGGGATGTGGATTGGAGCACTCAGTTAGGTAGATTAGTGGATGGCAGTTAGGTAGATTAGTGGATGGTTCATTTTTCAAATTGGGTTTTAGAATGAAATTATGTGATTTGGAACACTTCAGAGTGTCTTTAGAATTGGTTAAAGGTACATGGGGTCCCTTGGGTGTTTTATAATGTTTTAATTGTATAAGAACCTCAAAACTCATGTTTTAGGTGGATTGGTAAGGGTGAATGGTTTTTTTGAAACTGTGTGGTCCACAAGTGCATATTTTGCACCTGATATAGGTGAGAAGCTGTGAACTGATAGACTATGCATGGTTTCCCAAACCATGCACCTAGAATAAACACTTTATTCTAATTAGGTTGTAAGTTGGAACTAGTCATCATATATTTGGCACACCATTTAACCAAACTACATGACCAAACCATGAGGCCCATTAACAAGGATGAAATGACTCTTTTACCCTTATTGAACCTAAATCTAACCCCCTCTACTCCCTCACTTTTAAAATGGGGTTTTCATCCTCCCCTCTTACGTGAGCCCCCCTCCTCTTCAATGGTTTGTTTTTTTATAACTCCTTCGTCAGTCATCCATATTGATATACTTGAATGTATCAGAAATCATGAGGTATTACCTACACTCCTCTTTCTTATATTTCCCATTTCTTCCCTCTTTAACTACACTATTTTAGTGTCACCTAATTAACCCTATTTTAAGTCCATTCATCCATTTATTCAAATTATCTAGAACCAGACCAAATTAAATCTCAATATTGGATGTGCGGTTCAACCATGATTTATTTCAGGTGGTCTACCTTCTTTCATATAGTTTCATTTCATTCATATAGTGTGTCTCCATGCTGCGCACCTAATCCTTTCAATGAAACTTATTTTATGATAAATAAATTAAATTGAATATGTTACCATGTCTGGATTGACCCAAGTGTGTGGAGAATCACCCCTTTTGGTGATCTCTTTGGATATTTACACATAGATGGGTATGGTTCCACATTTGTGACCAAATTACCTTGATACTGAATTTAATGAACACCCTTGGGGGGTGTTTCACTCTTAATAAATGTCTTTAATTAATAAAATGATTTCATATCGACTGTGTCCATGAGTTACTCCCTTGATCTTAATTTCTATACCCTATTCTATGGTTTAAATCTCTATATGAAATGTGTTAATTTAATCTTGTGAAAAAAATAAATGCAATACCTTTTGTTTATTCCTTATGTTTTTCTTTACACTATTTCTTTTTAACTCATACTATATAATTAGTTCCTTATGATGAAGTTGTTTCATTAAAATGAAATGAAATGGATTGTTGAAAAAAAAATTATGTTTTCTAATAAAACCCCTTGATGAGGTGCACTGTATTCAATTGGAAAATGCCATATGTTCATTCCTTCTAGCCTAGTTATTAAGTTTATGTTATCTGAATTGTAATCATAACCTATTGGTCATGCATTATGATTGTTCCTTACAATACGTTCCATCTATTTGATACAATTTGTTTAATATTTATGCTTGTTTTTATCCTAAATTCCTTGTGATTATCACCTTATTCAATAGTTATTTGGCTTAGAGTAATTGTTTGGATAACTTATTATTTTTACTATACGTTCTTTTCCTTGATGACCTATGAAATTGGTTGCTATGATCGAATACTTTTGATCTGAGAGATGACATGGGTCCTGACTTAAGGACATTGTGGATGGACTCGTCGTGCTCAACTTGGTATGGCTTGACATACTAGGAGAGCTCCTTTGGCTTAGCCTTGGATTAGATCTCCAGAAAGATTACTATACTCATTAGTTACATCGGTCCCCTAGGAGATAAATTGTGGTAAAAATGTTGAAAAGATGGCTATTCCATGCCTCAAGTGATACTTGGTCCCCTATATGAGATACTTAATACAGACTCAGAGTTTCCATACCATGAATGATACAAGGAGTGTCATTACAGATCACATAAGATGGACTCGGTGTTATTGGTTATATTGATGGAACATATAGTGACTTAGGTTATTCCATTATGGATCACCTTGGGTGGTCTCAGGTTTCCATGATTGTATTTGATAGATTTCTTATGGTGATTTATTATTATTATTTTGTTGTGATTACATGTGGTTCCAAAATTCTAAGATGTTTCCCTAGGGGTGTGACCCCAAAGCTGAAGCACCATCTTGGGGTCAACCCACTTCTCTGGATTCATATATTATGCCATATTCATACCATATTACTCAAAAAATTTCCATCTAGTTTAGAAATCTGAATTATGATGAAGCATATAGATTCAGTTGGGTAACCATTTAGGAACCGAAGCAGAGTGTTTATTTATTTAGTAATTTATTTACATGTACATACCTATGCTGGTACACTATCCATATATTATTGTATGAAATAGATTTATCTAGAAATATTTGGTGGTGGCCTATTAGGATTGTATCTCACAACTTGATCGGACCACCATTGCACTGGGGTACCCGATAATTTCGCCATGTTTTCAGGCCATTGGATTTATTTTTTGGGATGTACTACTTACTTGGGAGCTAGGGAGAACATGACTGAGCTAATATTTAGGATTCTTGTGGAGTCAACCTTTGGGAGCTTTTCATTTTATTACATGAAATATTTTTTACACCACCTTCATATAACTTGTATATTTAACTGGAGATGCATGCATCATTTCAAGTGTTGGATTTATCCATTTTACTTTTATTCTATAGGTTGATATTATTCTTCAACTATTTTTCCAGTTATTACTATGAGTTATTCTATTTTCCATTTATTTACCTTTCTTATACCACTATGTAAATTTGGCCATTAGGGAATAGTCTCCCCACCATATCATCATTATAAAATTGCTACTAGTTGGAATCATCTAGAATACGAGGAGGCTTCCTTGAGGGCATGTGTTTACCTGGTCGACTACCTATTTAGTGGTCAGTCGGGCCAAGACATTACAATGTTGGATAATATCCCTCTTTTCATTTTGTCTTACTATTTGGGTTTGGTCGACATGAGACTAAGAATGTGTCAACACTTGGTAAATAGAAATTCCTAGGATTAATCAACCCACATGTTGGGGAAAGTCTAAGTGGCCATGGATGGGATTGATGTTCAGGATGTTTTTTTTATTACAATTGATTATGATTCCACCTTGAGTGGAAGGTTTAATTTCAAATTCTTATTAATTAATGAGATTTATAATAATTTCACATGGCCTAATGTGGTAGGGAAATATAATTACATCCATCCTAATAGGCACACAAAAATTCCCATTCCATGTATATTCCATGCCATGTATATGCCATGCCATGTAGGTTTCATTATTAGGATACTTGAGATTGTTGATGTTCCTTGTGTGTTGTTTTCCTTGAGTGATATACCCTGAAACCATGATTTTACTATTATGATTATAATATATATGTATTTCTATAGTTATGTAATGGCCTTCCATGGTCAATTTTCTTACTTCCGTATTTCTCTACAAAGTTAAATAATGTGTAATGATTGTGTTTATCATTCCTAGTTATAAATTTTAAAATATGAAAATGACAAATGATTGAGACACCTCAATAATTAATTATGACATGTTTGAGCCATGGACCATTGGTTCCATGGGTTGAAACTTTATAGTTATAGTAAAATGGGATCCAATTGAAATTTGTAAAGAGTACGAGTGCTTTATGAATTAGATAATAGTTTCCAATATAATTGAACCATTATAGACACAATTTATATACATATGGACTATTATATAATTGATAGGGAAATTTAATTTTCATTTATCCTAGAAAAAATGGAAGTAGTTTGATGGGAGTCACTTACAAATTTTAAAGTGTATAGGTGCTTTATAATTTGAGAGGTGGTAACCGATAAAACTAAACCATATTCTTTGAGCATTATACTTAGATATAGAGGAATATATATAAAAGATTTTGACCCTAAAATAAATTAGCTTCCATTGTAATGATTATACCTCTATTTCTTGGGATTAGTGGCTCATATTGCTAAATTTTTAAATGAACAACTAGACCTAAGTAGGTCATCAAGGGAATGTTTCTTATGAATAGAAATTTTATGGGTGTTTTAGTTAATTAATATTTAAAAATGTTCAATATTCATTAAATTGAATCCTAAATGAATTAATGTGGCCCTTTTAGGTCACCTTTTCTTTTGGTAAGCCTTAGTGCTCAATCTTGTGGGGGTGTTCTTATGATATTTGTTGAAGAACCTTTTAAAGTGTCCGTATCGACATATGTGAATTCACATATAGACGTAAGGTGGATTTCTTTTTTAATATTACCCCCTTAATATAGAAAATATTTTAGTCTGTTTGAGCTGTAATTTTGTGAAAGATTGTAAATTAATTAATATTTTTTAAAATTGGGTTATGTGAAAAAATGGCCAATTTATAACAGGATATCAATAAATGATACATCTTAAAAATGAAGTTAAATATAACTTTCCTATTTTTCCTTACTACCTTATCTATATTATTTTTCGATATGAATTTTATTAGTTCTTCTTTAAAACTAAACCATGAAGTGTTAAAAATTTAAGTGAGTCTTGGTTTAATACCTTAAAATAAAAACATAAGAAGTGTTCTTGATTTGACCATTATGTAAGGGTCATTAAATGTTCCTTGAGATTTCATTAGAATGGGAGTGTGAACATTTCTCATAGGCTACTTTTCTTATATCACGAAATTAAGTTATTGGATATTTAGCATAATGAAATTTTTTATCATGATCCCTTGGTGAGGTCGATGCTTTCTATTTCTATAAGAAGATATCCTGTTTTAGGGAACACCCTTAGATATCTAAAGTCTTGAATAGTTTCTTGTGACCTTATTTTTGACATATGGTATTTTTTGGGTTCCATTTTCTGTGTGGGACAATTAGATTCCAATACAACACCCTTGTTTTCATGGGTGTTCATGTGTTGTTTGATCTTTTTCTTGAGTGTGAGAATTCTGAAGTTCATAGTTCTAGTAGGCTAGACATACCAAGGGATAGGTCCATTAAGCCTATGGATAGTATCAGGGATAACATAAGAGGTAGTCATCCTGGTTTATATTCATACGAAGGATGTGACACTAGGTTAATGATTTTCTTCAAGACACTAGATACTTGAATGGATAGGTCCGTTAAGCCTATGGACAGTATCAGGGATGTTCCATTTTCACAGGTGATCTCGGTGTAGTGTACACCAGCATATGAAGAATCAACAAGTTATTAAGTGGGAATACAAATGATTTGGTTTGGTAGGAGATGTTTAAACCTTGAGGTAAGATTCCCTAGTCATAGGTAATCCCCATAGTAGAGTGACCTAAGAATTTTATGAAATCAAAATCATCCCAATGTGGGGGATGGTATCTTAAGATGAACTAAGTGTTTGGAATACTGGTAAGTTATTATAAAATTTATGACTAATGTTATGGAACATGTGGATGAAACTCAATGGAGAGTCAAGTGTATTCCTATATGTGAATATAATGTAGTTCTCTTAAGAGGCTAGTTTCCAATATCATTATTTTAATGTTTTCTAAAGTGTGATGGCCACCTCTAGGACCATAGTTAGTGGCTAGTGGAATGTGTTTCAAGAGATGAGATTCCTCTCTATTTAAATACAACATTTAGGACACTCATAAGGTTAAGAGAATCACCTCAATTATAGTTAAATGCATCCTTATGAGTACTAGGAGTAAACCTAGGAAGACCATTTAGAGACGGTAAATGCATCTTCTAATTTCCTTATGGATAGAAATATTTCTTTTAAGTCAGTGCTTGCAAGGCAACACGATGATGACCGGGTGGTCGTATATGCAACCCTTCAAGAACATCATTGGTCATAGATGGACTTTGGTGGCTAAAAATGAAAAATCAAAGGATTACATGGATAATAAAATCATCATGGTTGGGTAATAGAAATGCATAAATGGGATTATTTGAGCTCTTCTGAGGAAGTCGATATATGGTGGCTCAACCATCCTTATCCTTGCATTGTTAGTTAGGAAATGTATAGAGATTTATAGATCAATTCCTTTGTGTTTTAGCAGAAGTTTCTCATGCCATTTTTGAAAGTAATTAAAATACTATTAGTGTACACTCTGTTAAATGATGATCATTTCCCTTATCTTAAAAACATATAGGTATACTTATAGAGCATCACTTTTATGTCGAGCTAAGTATAAAATCAACTGGTCTTGTTTTGTGATCGCTATTTGAGTGTGCTATGGAAGATTGGTTGTACATAGAGGCATGGATGGACTTGAGTGATAAATTGGTTCCCATTTAGGAACACTATGGTTAGACTCCTAGAAACCATCAATTTCCTTTGACTTTATCACTTGGATGATGCGGTTTAGGGACAGTCTGCATTCTTGTGATCTAGACTTCAAACCCTGTACCGATGTCTCTCTTATAAGCGTAATTTATGGTTTTCATTAGTTGATATCTATGAACACCTATTTATGAGTCCAAATATACCACAAGCTATAGATGGGATTATATGAGGTGTTTAAAGAGGGTATTGATCTAAGTATGATAGATCAAGTGTATGCCCATTACCATGATGAGGCCTGATAACTTAAATGGGTTCTTGGGCTACAGATGTCATCAGAATCCAATCACTAACTTTATTGAGCATGTTCAAATAATTCTTTGGGTGAATTCATCTAATGAAATCAAATCATGATTTTGAAATACATTGGTCATCTAGGAAAGCACTTTGGGGATAGAACAACGAAGACATTTTGACCGGTTACACCTCTATATCTAATCATATGTGACTGAGGAACCGCTTAATGGAATTTTTTAGGGTTGTGGAAAGTGTGGGGAGTTTGAGATGATAATTTTCACGAAAATTATGCTTGACCAGGCCTCTGGGGTTAATTTGTAGTTGATCGACCATTTATGCATGGAATCATGTGAATAACATCATTGGAGTGCTAAGGGAATGCCTTAATTGGCAGTTCCACTGGAGGAATAACGTGACTCAGTTTTTTCCATAATACTACTATAGCCTAATGATAAATGATATAACGATTTGATCATGTATTGAGTATGATAGTCTTGGGCAGGAACCTTCTCAGTGTTTCAATTTGGAAAATAAATTATTGGCATAAATTTCTATGGCTTATGTGTCGTAGGATAAGGTGATGCTCATAGGTGCGTGGGGTACTTGGGAACACAACAATACTGTCTAAACAATACTTCATGACCTGAGTATTTTGAGGGTTTTTCTCCTTGTTTCCCCAAGTATTCAGAGGGATGATATTTTTTATGGTGGGGATATTATAGAGTTTTGTGTTTCTAGACTGTATGGAATTCAATATAAATTTTAATTTCATGATCTAGTGGATGGACCATTTTTTCAAACCAAGATTCAGAAAGAAATTGATTTATTTATAACACCTCCATGGGTTTTTAGACCTCTTTAAAGGCCTGAGGGGTACCTCAGGTGTTCTGTCAAGTTTCTAGGGCATGGGACCTTGGAAACTCATGTTTTGGGTAGACTGGTAAGAGCACATGGTTTGTCTGAAGCTTTGTAGCCCACCAATACAAACTATGAACCTACAGCTGATGAGAAGTAGTGAACCATATAGTCTATGCATAGTTTTCCAAACTATGTTCCCATCCCACACACTTGGGGCCAATTAGGCAGTATGTTGGCACTATTCATCACACAGTTGGTGTAACACCCCAAAATTCCATGGTACGTTTCCCTTTGAATAATGCAATATCTTGCATTGTACGCAACTTCGAGATTCTAACACATCGTGACCAATCAAACGAGCTATTATGAATAGTAATACCCACTTTTAGAAATTTTATACATTTTATCATTCAAAATTGACTTCATTTTTGGATTAGGAATATCAAAATTATCTTAGGGTTATTTTTTGGTACTCTTCAGATAACTTTCATATTTTGATGAATAGTGAAAATTACTAAATATTAATTAAAAACATCTTTTTTAATCGAAATAATTAATAGTGATAAATTATGAATTTGAGTGATTTTAAAGTATATTTAAAATATATTTTTACTATTTAATACAATTTTGGTCATTGGATATAATTTCACATTTAAACCGAACATAAACAAGTGTCAATCTTTTAATAGTTATTATTTCTTAAAAACAAGCTTTTTTTTTGCGAGAATTAATTTTAAATTAATTTCTGTCACTTTTGTGTTTTGAATTTGGAAAAATGGATTCCATATTTGGAATCAGGATGTCCAAATTGTGTAAATAGGTAACTTTTATTTTTAGTCATTTTCACTAATTACTTCGGTAAATATTTTATTTACCATGGTTAAAGTGTAAATCCGGTAAATAAGGGTAAAGAAATAATATTATTATAATAATAAATTACCTTAAAACGTGTCGTAACCTTATTTATTGATACATGTTCAGCCATGGGAATCTTTGGATTGATTTTGGGATCCCATGGAGCCACTTGTAGGTGATAAGGACACTATATTAATTAAGTTAAAGTAAATACAAAAATGACATAAACATACATCGTTTAGAAAAACAATTCTTACATGTGGTTATATAAGTTATATTTTTTATTTTAAATATTCATTAGAAAGATAAAAATATTTCCTAAATATTTTTATTTTATTTATAATTTTTAGACATTTAATAATTAAATTTATTCATGACACAATAATGATGCAATATTTTCCTTATTAATGAAAAAATCAAATAATTGGTATAATAAATGTTAAAATAAATATAAATTGAATGTTTTGATGCCATCAATGAATTTTATTTGTTAATATGACATTTTAGGATTTCTTAAATGATTTTTTTCAAAATTATAATGTTTTTATGACTTTAACAAAAATCAATTATTAAATATTGTCAAAATTGACATAAATGAGTTTTTCAAACAAGTATTATATTATTAATTGATATTCTATTCCAAAAATCTATGGTTTCACAAAAGGACTTATATCAAGATAGGTGTATCATTAAGGGACCACTTTTTGGTTGCTTGGATGTATATAGTATGTTTTTAACAATATAAAATAAAAATAGAATGTGACATGGTTAATGTCAGTCTAATTAACTAAGAGTTAAGACTAAAAGATATGGTTAATATAATGACCCAAACCGATCTAAAATCTATTGGATGAAAGGATTTCGACCCATAACCACCTTAGACTTTGAATAATCTACTTTGGAGCCATTATAAACTGAATATTAATTTATTATAAATTAATACTTTATTTTTTCCTAAAGAGCCCCTCCCCGTTTATAAAAGGACACCACTTCTAACCAATTCTTCACACATTCAAAGCTTTTTGGTTCGGCCAAAACCTACCCAAATACTCTCTAAACTTCACTCGATTCAACATATTGGACTTATTTTGATCATAAATCCAACCTAAGGAGCCCTTTTGATCAATTAAAAAGGAATAACCTGGAGAAGAGGTAATGTTTTCACCAACCATTTTCAAGTTCCTTTCTTCTTCAACTTCTTCTTTCTTTGTTATTTCCTTCCTAAATTAATAACTCCAGTATGTTCTATATACTATGATGTTATTATAAATATGGTACAACCATATTCAGAATTCTATCCATCCTTTGAATGACATGTCACCACACGTGCGTACGTACGTCTTACCGTCTCCACGTCATGGTGTAATTGTTATTCAAAAAAATTATTATTTGGATGGGTATGATAATGATATGTAATTGATGTAAATAATAAATATAACATGATAATGAGTCTGTATATATGATATACCAACCAATTATATATTATTTTAATATCAAAAGAATGATATTGTTGCTCGTGCCTACGTACGGACTACCGTCTCCACGAACGCGATGAGATTCATTCCCCATCATATCCATGCAATTATAATTCTCATGTGATGATTGAAAATAATTTTTAATGACTTGATATAATTCTAGATATGAATAATATACAACGTATCCATTAAAAACATGGATTATGTAACAAAATATATAAAAGAAAATGAGTAAGTTAACACCCAAACGATGATAATACTGAGATATTATTAACAAATCAATGTTAAAAGATCATGTATGATATAATATTAATGTATATGATTTTTGTATAATTTAATAACAATTATTTCACCATTATACAAGAGGTTAACCTACCCTCAACCAGGGAAATTAGAGGTAATGGGTTTTCATCTCACTCCTTATTCTCATGAGATTCATGCCATATTGCCACAATTACCTTTTCTGTGGTCTATGTGCGGTCCATAATTGAATTATTTGTGTAATACACTTTAATTTATGTGTATTTTGATATTTATTGTATGATACCTCTTTCATGGGGTGTATGTTTCGTATGTTATAAAATTGGTAAGAGTTAATTCCTCAATCTCATTATTATCTAAGATTGTTTATGTGTAAGTATTTACTAGGACATTTTTATTATCCATGTCCATTTTTCATAAAAATGATTTCAAAATGAACATTTTAAGGATTTCTGAAAGGCACTCTTTATCAAGATCATAATTTTAAATGTTTTTATGATTTATCTTTATAAATATTTTTAATTAATGTACATGTTTTCAAATTGATTTTAAGGATTTATTTATATGGACATTAAAGTTTTAAATTTAAAATTCCATTTAAAAGTTTCAATGTGGTATGGGAAACTTTGATACAAAAATATCTTTTAAATTAATTACTTTATAAATGCGTAACTTTTAAATTCTTTCAAAAAAGATATATTTCTCTCAAATAGTTTTGATTTCATCTATGTCAATATCCTTTGATGGATTTCAAGATTATTTGAAGTTGGTTTATTATGATACAAAATTTCCATATTGTGTTGAAGGTTTTGTGATATGTTTGACTGTGGATGAGTTATTTTTATACCATTCATGGTGTATGGAGAAAGTATTGACATTTCGTATGCTAGTTTTAATACGACTGTTTATGTTATGTTTAAACCTATTCATATGAGGAATACATTGGACGTTGTAAGTGATGGGGGGCGCTCGCTATAGCTCCTCGATGCATCGATAGGTCTCATGAGAAAAAATAGTGTTTTGGCATGAGGCCTTGACAAAATATTATTTTTAGTCTTGGCATGAGTCATTGGGTACGTGGTTATGATAGTCTGGCATTATGAATTCCATCATTATGAACGTGGTTATTGATATTGCATGTGATTATTCGATTAGTAAAATATCCATGTGAATAAGTAAATGATATTATTTCATTTAATTTCTGACATATTATGTTGAAGTTCATGTTTAAAAGGATTTTGTTTTAGTTATACATTACCTTAAATGTTTATTCTTATTTATGAAAGTTCCCTCTATATTGTTATCATTACTGGGCATTTGAGCTCACCCCTTTCTCTGTTTTATTTTCCCCAGGATGTGAAGAAGTATTTTATGAATGACCTGCAGGGATAGTAGTGTGGACTATGGAGACTATGTTGTTGTAGTTTCATTTTATGATTTAATGTAAACTTTATGAATGTATCTAGTGATTCCAAGGCTAATAAACTATCCGGTCCTTTGGGACATGATTCTTTGTAATAGTGCCAATGTATAAAAATAATGCACAAACTCTGGGTAACAGGGGTTGGGGCATTATAGTTGGTATCAGAGGAAGTTTAGTAAAAACCTTGGAAACTAGATTTAGATAAACTCTAATTAGAGCACATAGACCTAAGATAGACTTTGAGGATTAGTATAGAAGAACTTCCTAGAATTTAAGTATTGTAGAGATTTTGTGAGTTCTCCAAGAAATACATCTCTGTCCGGATACGAGTAGGTAGAGGCCGCTTTGGCACAGATGTACCTTGGGGTAAAACCCGAAAACCCCTCCTTGAGCTAGAATCAAACAGGAACTGGTGCCCAACAACAGGCCTCGCTGCACTCTTGTTTACGACACTCCCATGGGATATTCTTAGGATAATTTTCATTTTCATTACAAACCATTATTAAGGGTTTATGAGTATATACTTCCTCAAAGAAGAAATTTTTATGATTATGGATTATATCCAAAAAAAATTTAATTTATGTTAAGTGTTTTACAAGTTTGGGATTAGGTATTTATATTCATAAACTAATCCAGTGTATTCCATTGTTTAGAAATGGCGCCCAGTAGAAGGAATAGTAACTCCAGCAATACACATGATCCAAAGAGTAATAAGGATCATATCTTTCATGGTCTTAAGATAAAATTTATAAGGGAAATATTCTCCCATGTATTATCATCATATAAAGAAATAGTATCATGTGTTGATAAGATAAGTAAAGAAATCTCAGAGTCCTATGGCTTTGAAGGAAATCCAGAGAACGAATGGATGGTAGAGAGATGGACATATAAAGGGAAGAAGGTAAAGAAGGATTTTCACATATGTGTTAACTATGGAAAGAATCAAATTGGATAATGCTTGAAGGGAATGAGAGTATGTTATAAGTGTGGAGAAAAAGGACACCAAGTACGTGACTGCAAGGGTAAGAAAAAGGTTTCAAATATACAATGTTTTATCTACAAGGAGTTTGGACACTACACGAACCAATGTTCCAGTCATCAGACTATGCCACAAATGATGCTATTGGATAATAATCAAGTTATAATACTACCATAGATGAAGAGGAATGACTAGTGTTCTTTTGTTGTTATTTTAGAATTATTTTACTGAAGTGTTGTATCAAATATGTACTAGAAATAAATAAGGATTTTACTATAGTAATTTTTCATTGAGGATTTGAGATTTTATGGTACTAATAAAAGTGACTCTATAGCTAGTTAATCATTTTGGAAATTACATGGTTGATGGAAAGATAAACCTTAATATGGTCCTAATATTGAGGTACCGATTTTGGAATAAGATATGGTTGATTTGGGTAAATTATATTGGATATTCTTGACTTCCTTGAAATTGATTAAAGATTTGTATATTCCATCATTGTTGGAGTTTACAACATTTTTGGATGGATGATGTATTTCCAGTATTCTATAAGGAATGAGGGAGCATGAATGTAATCAATATGGTTTTATGGTAATTTAGGATTTTTTTAGTGTTTTAAATGAATACATGATGAAGGTATTCACATGCTATTACGGGGTAAAGATGATCTACATTCTGTTTACCTTTCATATAAATTTTGGACTGAGGGGTTACGGAAGTATTTTGTATAAGTATAAAGGTTGGAATGGATTATTTTTTACATTGGATACTATTGTTAAAGTTATTTTTGGATAATTATAAAAAAGACAACATGAAGATCGTGTGACAACCAGTCGCGTCAGACAAAACTGCGGGAATCGAACCCACAAACATTGTGCAATTGGGATTTATCACCTACCAGAAGACTACATGAAGTCCCTGGAGTGTATAATTTAGTTTTATTTTCTTAAAAGTTCTGATAGGTGAATTATAAATTTATTTCTAGAACTAGATACAGTTAGGATAAATAGAATATTTTTGAGTTCTGTTACCTTTTGGAGTGAAATATGGGTTTGTGGTAAAAATTTATTAAAGAATAAAAGTCTACATGACAAGTAAGTATATTAACTAACATTCATAATAAATCACATAAATAAATTCCTCAAACTTATGAAAGGTAACATAAAACAAAAATGTTTTCAGTTAACTTTTCCTGCCAGGGAATCAAAGACCGTTTTACCAATCACAAGTTTGTGATTTTCTTGTAGTTAACTTTCTCCTAATCCTATTTTCTACAACTCTCCATCAGAACATGATGGTTTTTTCTCCACCATATCCATGTTTTCATAGAATCCTAGTATGGGCTATCTTGGGTGACCTTTGTACTTAACTTTCTTTCTTTTAAAGTTATATTTTTGTTAAACCTATTTCAGATATGAGTTTTCCACAAAGGTATTTTCTATTTTCAACCTTTTATTTTCGAAGAACATTTTAAAATTATGAGGATGAAATTTATTGAAGGAGGAGATAATGTAACACTCCAAGATTCCATGGTACATTTCCCTTTGAATAATGCAATCGCTTGCATTATACGCAACTTCGATATTCTAACACACCGTGACCAATAAAACTAGTCGTTATGAATAGTAATACCCACTTTTTGAAATTTTATACATTTTATCTTTCAAAATGGACTTCATTTTTGGATTCAGAATATCAAAGTTATATTATGGTGAATTTTTGGTAATTTTCAGAAAAATTTCATATTTTGCTGAATAGTGAATATTAATAAACAAGTTTCAATATTATTTGTCATTGGAAATAATTTCACAATTAAACCGGACATAAACAAGTGTCAATATTTTCATAGTTATTATTTTATAAAAACACGATTTTTGTTTTGACAGCATGAATTAATTTTAAATTAATTTCAACCACTTTTGTGTTTTGAATTTTGAAAAATGGATTCCATATTTGGAATCATGATGTCTAAATTTTGTAAATAGGTAACTTTTATTTGTAGACATTTTGAATAATTACTTTGGTAAATATTTTATTTACCATGGTTAAAGGGTAAATTCCCATAAATAAGGGTAAAACAATAATATTATAATAATAATAAATTACCCTAAAATGTGTCCTAACCTTATTGGTTGATACATGTCCGACCATGGGCATCTTTGGGTCGATTTTGGGACCCCATGGAGCCACATGTATGTGATAAGGACACTTTATATTAATTAAGTTAAATTAAATACAAAAATAACATAAGCATATATCTTTTAGAAAAACAATTTTTACATAAGGTTATATATGTTATATTTTCGACTATAAATATTAATTAGAAATCTAAACAGATTTTATACATAATGGTATTTTATATATAAATTTTAGACATTTAATAACGAAATTTATTTGTGACACAATAATGATGCAATATTTTCTTATTAATGAAAGAATCAAATAATTGGTATTATAAATGTTAAAATAAATATAATTTGATAGTTTTGATGCCATAAATGAATTTTATTGGTTTATATGACATGTTAGGATTTCATAAATAAAATTTTTTCCAATTAATAATGTTTTTAATACTTTAATAAAAATCAATTATTAAATATTGTCAAAATTGACATAAATGAGTTTTTAAAACAAGTATTATATTTTTAATTGATATTATATTCCTAAAAATCTAAGGATATCCCAAAAGACTTATATAATGATAGGTGTATCATTAATGGACCACTAGGGGGTCTCTTGGATGTATATAGTAAGTTTATTAACTATATAATATAAAAGTACAAAGTGACAAGGTTAATGTCAATCTAATTAACTAAGAGTTAAAACTAAAATATAAAGTTAATATAATGACCCAAAACTATATAAAATCTATTTGTTGAAATTATTTAGATTAATAACCACCTTATAATTTCAATAATAGACTTTGGAGGCATTAGAAACTAAATATGAATTTATTATAAATTAATACTTTAATTTTTTCCTAAAGAGCCCCTCCTCCCCCTTATAAAAGGACACCACTTATAACCAATTCTTTACACATTCAAAGCCTTTTGGGTTGTCCAAACCCTACCCAAATACTCTCTCAACTTCCTTAACTTAAACCTAGAGGCCTTAGTTTGATCATAAAGCCATTCTATGGATCTCTTTTGATCAAATCAAAAGGAAGAACCCGAAGAAGAGGTAATGTTTTCACCACCCTTTTTCAAGTTCCTTTCTTCTTCAACATATTCATTCTTTGTTATTTACTTAATAAAATAATAACTCCATTATCTCCTATATACTGTGATGTTATTATAAATATGGTACAACCATATTCAGTATTCTATCCATCCTTTGAATGACATGTCACCATACGTGCGTACGTACAGCTTACCATCTCCATGTCGTGGTGTAATTGTTATTCAAAAACATTATTATTTTGATGGGTATGATAATGATATGTAATTAATGTAAATAATAAATATAACATGATAATTAATCTTTATATATGATATAATATCCTATTTTATATTATTTTAATATCAAAAGAATGATATTGTCACTCGTGCGTACGTACGGACTACCGTCTCCACGAACGCGATGAGATTCATTCCCCATCGTATCCATGCAATTATAATTCTAATGTGATGATTAAAAATAATGTTTAAGGACTTGATATCATTCTGGATATGAATAAGATACAACCTATCCATCACAAACATGAGTTATGTAACAAAATATATAAAATAAAATGAGTAAGTTAACACCTGAAACGATGATATTATTAAGATATTATTAACAAATCAATGTCAAAATTTCATATATGATATAATATTAATTTATATGATTCTGGAATAATTTAATAACAATTATTTCACCATTATATAGGAGTTTAACCTACTCTCATTCAAGGAAAAGTACAAGGTAAGGAGTTTTCATCTCACTCCCTATTATCGTGAGATTCATGCCATATTGCCACTATTACTTTTTGTGTGGTGTATGTGATGTCCATAATTGTATTATTTGTGTAATACACTTTAATTTATGTGTATTTAAATATTTATTGTATGATACATCTTTCATGGGGTTTATGTTTTGTAAGTTACTAAATTGGTAATGGTTAATTCCTCAATCTCATTATTATCAGAGATTATTTACGTGAAAGTATTTACTAGGACATTTTTTTTATCCATGTGCATTTTTCATAAAAATGATTTCAAAATGAATATTTTAAGGATTTGTGAAAGGTACCATTTATCAAGATCATAATTTTAAATGCTTTAAAAATTTATCTTTCTAAATATTTTTAATTAATTTCCATGTTTTTAAATTTATTTTAAGGATTTATTTATATGGACATTAATGTTTTAAATTAAAAATTCCTTTTAAATGTTTCAATGTGGTATGGGTCACTTTGATTCAAAAATCACTTTTAAATTACTTCCTTTATAAATGTGTGACTTTTAATTGATTTCAAAAAAAGAGACATCTATGTCAACATCCATTGATGAATTTTACGCTTATTTGAAGTTGGTTTATTATGATACTAAATTTCCATATTTTATTGAAAGTTTTGTGATACGTTTGGCTATGGATGTGTTATTTTTATACCATTCATAGTTTATGGAGAAATTATTGATATTTTGTATGCTTGTTTTAATACGAATGTTTATGTTATGTTTAAACCTATTCATATAAGGAATGCATTGGACTTAGTAAGTGATGGGTGGAGCCCTCTATAGCTCCTCGATGCATCGGTAGGTCTCATGAGACAAACTATTGTCTTGGCATGAGGCCTTGACAAAATCTTATTTGTAGTCTGGGCGCGAGGCCTTGGCTACGTGGTTATGATAGTCTAGATTTATGGATTCCATCATTATGAAAGTGGTTATTGATATTTCATATGATTATTCGATTAGTAGAGTATCCATGTGAATAAGTAAATGGAATTATTTCATTTTATTTCTTCTATATTATGCTGATGTTCAAGTTTAAAGGGATTTTGTTTTTGTTATATGCTGCCTTAAATTTTTATGCTTATTTATGAAAGTTACTGCTTTATTGTTATCCTTACTGGGCATTTGAGCTCACCCCTTTCTATGTTTTATTTTTCCTAAGATGTGAAAATGTATTTTATGAATGACCTATAGGGATAGTATGAGGCGATATGAGTGTGGACTATGGAAACTATGTTGTTGCTGTTTTCATTTTATGATGTAATGTAAACTTTATGAACGTATCTAGTGATTACAAGGAAACTAAACTAATAGGTCATTCAGGACATGATTCTTTGTAATCGTTCCAATGTATTTAAATAATGCACTGAATCTGGGTAACTGGGGATGGGGCATTACAGTTGCTGCACGGTTTGCCCAAAACTTTGCAGCCAAACTATGTGACCTAGTAAAGAGGGGGAAATGGTCTTTTTACCTATAATAAAATTAAATATAACCCCTATTTTCTCCCTAAATTTTCATGTGGGATTTTCCTCCTCCCCTCTTTCCTTAGTCACTATTCATCCTTTAATGTAGGGTTTTTTGATAGCTCCCTCACCCGTTGTCCAAATTTCTCACTATCATAACCATTAGAAATCATGAGGTAAACCCTACACTCATATTGTTTCTATTTATCAATACCTACCTCCTTTGCAACACTATTTTAGTGTCACATAATTTTCCCAATTTTCAGTGCATTCATCCTTTTATTTGATTTCTCTAAAACTGGACCAAATTAAAGATCAATATCATACGTGTGAATCATCCTTGGTGTAAGGTTGTTGGTATTGATTCTTTCTCAGAGTTTCATTGATATCATATGATGTGACATTGTTTCGGACACCAAAAACTTCTAGTAATATTTCTTTTTTATTAAAAAAATTAAATTGAATATGTTTCCATGTTCGGATTGACCTGAGTGTGCGAAGAATCACCCCTTTGGGTGATCACTTTGGATCTTTCCAATTAAATGGGTGTGGTTACTCATTTGGTACCAAATGACATTGAAACTTGATTTTTTAAACACCCTTGGATTTTGTTTTACACTTAATAAATGTCTTTCACTAAAAAATGTTTTAATATTGAATGGTTTCCTTGAGTTACAACCTAGAGATTAATGTATATAACCCATTCTATGGTTGAACTCATTATTTGAAATGTCTTTATTTATTTGGTAGAACAACATTAACAAAACACCTTTTGTTTATTTCTTATATCTTTACTTTCACTCTTTCTTCATGCTGCACACTATATACATAATTCCTTGGATGAAGTTGGTTTATTTAAATTTAATGAAATGAATTGTTAAAAAATTTCATGTTTTATAATAAAATCCATCAATGAGGGGAACTGTATTCAATTATAAAAGACAATATGTCCATTCCTGGTAGCCTTGTAATTATATTTATGTTTAACATATTGTGCTCATTTTTTGTTAGTGATGCATTATGATTGTTCCGTACACCACGTGTCATCCATATTATACAAGTTGATTAATATTTATGCTTGTGTTTATTCTAAATTTTTTGTTCTTGTCACTTTTTTTTATATTTATTTAGATTGGAGTAAATATTTGTCCATCTTGATTATTTTTAGTGTACATGTTATGCCTTATTGACCTGTGAAATTAGTTTCTATGCTAGATTTATTGCAGTTTGGGAGAGAATAAGGATCCCAAAATAATGATGTTGTAGAGGGACTCATCATTCTTAGCTTGTTATGAATTGATGTGATGGGAGAGATCCTTTGGATTAACCTTGGATGAGCTCTATGAGAAGATTTTTATACTTATGAGTGACACTGGTTCCCTAGGGGAGCAACCTTAGAAGGACTCATTGGAAAGATGGCCATTCTATAACTCAGGTGATACTCAGTTCCTTATGTGAGATAGTTGGTATGTAATTAGAGTTACCATACCATGGGTGATAGAAGGGATGCCTTTACAGGGTAGATCGAAAGGAGTTAGTGGTATTGGTTATATCGAGGGAGCCTGTAGTGACCCAGGGGGTTCCATTATAGATTTCCTTGGATGGGATCAAGTTTCCATTTTTGTATTTTACAGATTATTTGGGGTATATTATTATTATTATTTTTACTACTACTACTAGGGCTTCATAAATTATTGGATGATACCCTAGGGGTGGGACCACTAAGTCGAAGCACAAGCTTGGGATCATCCCACTTTCATGGCTTTATATATGATTACATGTCCATACCATTTTACTTCTATAGTTTCCCTTGGTTCAGAACTCCATCTTATGTTGAACCAGGTATATTTGGTCAGGCATGCATTTAGTAACCTAGTATGATTTTTTCATTTATTTAGTTATTTATTTCGTTTTACTTTCCTATGATGGAAAACTAACCATCTATTAGTGCACAAAATGGATTGATCTAGAAACCATTGTTGGTGTACTACTGGGATTATATCTCACACCCTGTATGGGCTTCCATTGCACCGGGGTACCTGAGCGGTTATTTATGTCTTAAGGTCCTTAGATTTATTTAATGTTATATATTTTGTACTTGGAGGATAGGGAGCATAGTATTTAGATAGTACTCAAGATGGTCATAGAATAATACTTTGGGATGTTTTTCATTTTATTACATTGGATTTTGTATTTTAACTCCTTCCTATAAATTGTAGCATTACCTATAAATCAATGCATCATATCATGTATTGACATTGACCATTTTAATTTTATTCAGTTAGTTGATATTATTCCCCCAATGTTTTTACATTTATTACTATTTCTTCTACTATTTTCCATTGATATACACCTGTAATAACACTATACGACTCTGATCATGAGATTATAGTCCCCCCACCATACCATCATTATACCCTTGCTACTAGTCAGTAGTATCTGGACTACAAGGAGGCATGCTTGAGGTCATTTGAAAATTAGACCAACTACCTTCTTAGTGGTCAGTCAGGTCGGGATGTTATTGGTATACTAAGTGGAACCCATATTTATTAACAAAATATCATAAATTAACTATGGGACCATATGGGATGCCTCAAGGATTGACCAATCCATTTCTTCCATGAGTGTGATAGGTATGGTGATTGATACCACTTAGGCAGTTAGGACATGTGTGTTATTTATATCCAATTGATTTTTTTAGTGATTATATTGAAAAGATGAGATCCAAGGGATCATGAAGGGCTCATCCCATGATTTGAGAAAATGTTGTCTATCTAGACTAAGGTGACATAATCATCAGGCTGGGCATAAACTGATATATATATATATATATATATATATATAAATATATTATGAGTGATGCTGATCACTAGTTGGGTGACATGGTTATCGATGTGGCAACAAGTTGATCAGGTTATGAGAAAGGCCCATGTGATATTTCATGGTGATGACCATCGGTTTGAGACACATGATCATAGGGGAATGAGGCACCATAATGTTTTCACTTAGATTCTTCTTTGGTGATTTCTTCTTAGCCATGTTGTCCAACGTACCATTATGAGTCATGTGGACACAATAAAACTTCGATGATGTGGTGGTATTGACCACTCATGTGGGTAGAGGCTTCTGTTATTTACATCTTAAGAAAAACGTTGGAGTTTATTACTATAGAACTCCATGAGGATGGTGAGGATCCATCAGTTTTTAGTGTATTTATTTTTGATTGGGGGATGAGGCTCATCGTACTTAAGGCCATTGAGACAAAAATATTTGGGAAAAAGGAAATAACCATTCCTTGAGATGTTAGTTGTTGAACTGATGGTGATATTATTTTGCTAACAAATATCACTGTTCCTCATACATTGGGCTTCCAGCTGATGATGTTACTTTTGAGTTGATGTCTGAGGGATTAGGTACTTGATTGGGGTGTTTCTTTGATATTTTGGTTAATGGATCCGGACATGTAGTGTTGTTTAGAATGTGGTTCTGGGTGATACTATTTAATGTGGAACTTAAGGGTTTACTTGGGCCGATTTACATATGGGTATTACATGGGCTGATTTTAAGGATACTCTAAAATACAAAATTTTGGAATTGGTTGAAACAAGTGATCACTCCCTTATGGCTGCTTAGCATAAGGAAGTGGGTTATTATTATTTTTGTGTGAAATTCTATTTTATTTATTTTTTAGATACACCTACTTAAAAAATGTAATATAGGAATAATTTTTTGGTGGACTAATATGATTCTTTCTCACACCATACATAGGCCGATCGGGATGAATATAGATTTTATGGCTTTGCAATTAGGAAAGGTTTCAGGCTATGTGTAGGTTTTGGGCACAGCGGAAGCGCGTTGCTGGGTTTTCCCAACTTTAATTTTAACGTTTAAACAATGTTCAATCCGAGATACTTCATGATATAAAATTCCAAATCTTTGGAATGGAATGAAGAACAAAAAACATAAGATGGAATCCCGTAACCACAAAGATAGGTTCATCATATGTTGGTTATAATTAATTTAATTAATTCACAATAATTACCTTGGTGTAATTCTTTCATCATTGATGTCCGGTCACGATTCAGTGATACGTCTTTGCATCGTAGAATCCAAGTGTTGGATTATTCTAGTGGTGATCCACATGTGTTCCATGTATCTCCAGACATCACCGAAGGGATCTCCAGGTACAAGCGTGGAAGAACCTTCGCTTGTGATGTCCACCTTCAACCACCTTGATCTCTCAGTTTCGAGAGCATTCTTGGAGGAAGGAGTTCTTTCAGCCTTGAAAGAATTTTCTAGAATTGTTGTGTACAATGATTCTCTTGTGGAAAAGTGTTGGGGTTGTGAGGATATTTATAATCAGGTTTGAGGTTATATAGTTACAATAAATAAACGTGTTACGCGTTTTATTTATTTCATTAACTCTTATTGAAAACCCCCCATGTCGAATGATTAATTCCTTGACATGTCCCAATGTTGATTATAATAAATATCACAATAATGATATTATTTCCTCAAAATACTGACTTGAAAAACAACACGCCGTGTAATCATTAATACATGGTGTGTACTTGTTTTCCATAAATCTACCCAGTGTGTATATTAAATATACACGGTGTGTACTTTTATATTCCACTTTTCATTATTTCCTAAACCACATTTATTAGACCTTGAGTAATGGCTAATTATTTCTTAAATATATATAACTGCATTACTTGCTAATAAATATTATTTCATCCACAATATATTCTCTCGAATAACTAGTGTCGAAATAAATGAAATCAGGCATACTTAAATAATTATTACACCACAGTCGATAATAAAATTTATTTAACTTGTTAAATTAATATTTAACCGAGATACATGGACACACTTAGTGTGTGACCCTCTAGGCCTCTTTCTCAGTGGCTTTAGGCGGTGCCTGCCTAAAGTATAAGGTTAGCATCTAGAAACATGAAAAGTCACCCATATAGAAATAAGTTAATGCTACAATGATGTGTCACCTCATACAAATGCTTACCGTGTAATATAATCCATTTCTCATGATATCTCGAATCAAGCAGGTTGCATGCTAGTGTCATCAACCCACGTGCTGGATTATTTTTTCTTTGACTATCTAGAATCGAACTCACCCATATCTTACCATGGGCATGGATGTATTTAGGCTATATCAATTCCATAAAAGGCCTTGAGATATCTACTTTGGTTATGGAATAGAAGGGAAAAATCCTTTCTCGCATTATCTATTAATGCAGTATTACTCGTGACGCACCCAACATATCCCACCTCACTACGAACTATGTGTCATCACAGTTTTTGTCAACACATCTAAGTGCGTGAGTTGTAATACCCATTAATAATAATCTTAAAGTCTAATGATCAATACACATGTCTGTAGATAGGAACATCCAATGACACTATGAAATATAGATTTCCTACTGGCAGGTCTCATTCTTATAATATACTCCTGGATATTACCAAGGGTGCACACCATGATATGGTGCCTCAACATTTTATGGGTCCTCAACCCTAATGTCCTATATTATTTGTGTCCCTAAAATAATATCATCCAGCCATAGAAAATATATTCAAGAATAGTGTTATGGCACTTCTTGGTTCTCATCATAGCAGGGATCCACCATGACCCTTTAATGCAACAACTATCCTTAAGACATTATCACTTGCATTGTCACGCAAAAGAAAAATCAAGATGTGATAAGGCTTTTATTAATGAATAAAGTACAATTTAGTAGGTTCTAGGCCACCAATTCCAACAGACTCCCACTTAGACTAGAGCCAACTACTAACAACCTTTAACCCACTAGCTGTCACATGATATTCATGCTTCTTGCTGAGATAGGCCTTTAGTCATGGGGTCTGCCACGTTCTCTTCCTTGGACACTATAATCACTACAACATCACCCCTTTGAAAGGAATCCCTCAAGAGGTGATACTTACAGAGTATGTGCTTTGTCTGTTGATGTGACCTTGGTTCTTTTCCAAGAGCCACCGCTGCAGTATTATCAAAATACAATGTAATGGGATCTTTACTGCTAGGCACCACATAAATATCATGGGCAATGTTCTGAATCCAGATGGCTTCCTTGGCTGCATCAGAAGCCACTATATATTCGGAATCTGCTGTAGAATTGACGAAAACTGTCTTCTTTGAACTCTTCCAGCTCACAGCTCCTCCATTGAGACAAAAAACATATCCAGATTGCGACTTTAGATAATTTTGATCTTTTTGAAACCCAACATTAGCATACCCTCTGATGACAAACTCCTCGTCTCCTTCATACACTAGGAACATATCCTTAAGTCTTCTCAGATTCTTAAGGATAGTCTAAAAAGTAGTTCAATGATGTTCTTCTGGATCTGCTTGATATCTTCCTACCATGCTCAATGAATAGGCAACAACAAGACTAGTATATAACATGGCATACATGATGGATCCTATAGCTGAATCATAAGGGATCTTACTCATTCTATATTTCTCTTATTGTGTCTAAGGACACATTTTCATAGAAAGATGTAGGCCATGTGACACTGGAACTAATACCTTCTTGGATTGTTCCATACTAAATCTCATCAGTATATGGTCAATGTATGTACTCTGACATAGTCCAAGAAGCCTCTTGGATCTATCACGAATGATCATGATCCCTAGAATGTAGGTTACTTCACCCAAGTCCTTCATGGAGAAACACTTGTTCAACCGGTCCTTAACTAACTATAAGACTATTATGTCGTTTCCAAGAAGCAATATGTCATCAATATATACTACTAGGATAATGATCGCATTCCCATTAAACCTCTTATAAACACATGGCTCACATTCAATCTTAATGAACCCAAATTACTTTATGGCTTCATCAAATCAAATGTTCCTTGGCTTGAATGCTTGCTTTAATCCATAAATGGATTTATAAAACTTGATAACCCGTCCGGATTCACCTGGTGTCACAAAAACTTCTAGGTGTGTCATATAGACATCTTCTGGAAGGTTCTCGTTATGGAATGATGTTTTGAAATCCATCTTCCAAACCTCATAGTAATGGTAAACTGCTATGGAAAGTATGATTCTTATGGATTTATGTATGGAAACTGGCGAGAAGTTTTCATCATAGTCAATTCCATGATGTTGTATAAACCCGTTAGCCACTTGCCTTGATTTATAGGATCTAACTTGAAATTTTGTGTCCAGCTTTCTGTTGAATACCCATTTACAACCAATAGACTTCATATCAACTGGCTCATCGACTAGAACCTAGAATTGGTTCTGATATATAGAATGCATCTCAGAATTTGTAGCTTCTAGCCATCTTGCAGCTTCTGAGATTTCTACTGCGTCTTTGTAGGAGAGAGGTTCATCATTGTCCAACAATAATGATTCACCATCCTTGGTGACTAGGAAACCAAATCTCCCTAGTTCCCTAACCTTTCCTGAGCTCCTACGCAGTACTTGTGTTTCTGGAACCTCTTCCATAGGGACCTGTAGAACTTGTTCCTATACCAACTCATGTGTATGTTGATCATCAACTTCATCGAAGTCAATCTTTCTCCCACTATACTTCTTGAGGATGTGCTCCCTCTCAAGAAAGATGGCTTGTCTGGCGACAATAACTTTCTTGTTTGAAAGGTTATATAGGTAATAACCTTTTGTTTCCTTGGGATATCCTATAAAGATACACCTCATGCCCCGGGGTGCTAGTTTGTTTCCTAAGGGGGCCTTAACAGACGCCTCGCATCCCCATAGATGTGTGTGCAAAAAAATGGGTTTCTTCCCATTCCATAGCTCAGAGAGATTTCCATTTGTCGCCTTAGTTGGTACTCGGTTTAATGTGTAGGCTGTAGTTTGTAATGCATATCCCGAAAAGGATAATGGAAGATCCACATGACTCATCATCAACCTCACCATGTTCAACAAGGTGCAGTTCCTCCTTTCACTAACACCATCCCACTGTGGTGTATAAAGAGGAGTGAGCTGAGATAGAATCCCAGACTCCCGTAGAAGATCGATGAACTCTTGGTCCAGATATTCTCCACCACGATTCGATCAAAGTTTCTTTATCTTCTTACCAAGATGATTCTATACTTCATTATTGAATTTTTTTAATTTCTCTAAGGCCTCTAACTTATACCTCATTATGTATACATAGCCATATCTACTCAAATAATCAGTAAAAGTAATGAAGTAAGAATATCCCCCTATAGCTTCTACCGGAAAAGGTCTACACACATCCGTGTGTACCAATCCTAGAAGCTCTGTTTCCCATTCAACCTATCCACAAAAAGGTGTCTTGGCCATTTTTACTTGTAAACAAGAGTGATATCTATCAAGTGGTTTTAGCTCAGTAGAGTCTAAATAGATATCTTGGCAGATCTTTGTCAAGCGCTTCTCGTTCACATGATCGAGACAGTGATGCCACGACTAGGTGATGTATGAGTCAGGTGAGTTTGTTTCATTATCTATTTCAAAAAAATGGTTTTCATAATTTAATACATACAAACAATTATTTAAATGTTCTATACAATAACATACATTGTTCTTATAAAAAATTAAACCCTTCTTTCCAAATATGAAAACAAATCCACCCATATCTAAACAAGATACATAAATTATGTTATTGGTAACACTAGGCACATTATAACTGTTATGTAAAACCAAAATCATCCAAGTTGGTAGTGAGAGGTGGTAATCACCAATAGCCAAAGTAGCCGGCCTTGCGCCATTGGCAGCTCGAAGATCCACCTCTCCTCTGGCAATATTTCTAAATCTACTTGTTTCCTTCATTTGAATATAGATGTGAGCCCCACAAGCTGTATCTAATACCCAATGTGTAGAAATAGAAAGATTACACTCGATAACAAATGCACCTTTAGCGTCCCCATGCTTCTGGGTGCAGTTCCTCTTCTAGTGGCCCTACTTGACAGATGAAAAACACACCACCTCCCATTCCTTTCACTATATCTAGACCTTCCCCTTCTTTGAGGGATGGTGCTCAGGGGATTCAGACCGTTTATAAGTCTTTGGCCCCTTTCCCTTGTCCTTCCTTTTCTTGTTCACCATAAGGACTGTGGGATTGTTATGCCCCATGTCCTTGTCTTCCTCGCGAATCAAGTTTAGAAGATCCAATAGAATCTTCTCATTGCCGATCATGTTATAATTGACAATGAAGCTAGAGAAGGTATTGGGAAGAGATGATAGAATGAGATCTGTATGCAACACATCCAAGAATTTAATCCCTAAGATGTCCAGGCATTCAATGTTGCCAATAAGCTTGACTACATGAGACCCAGCTGGCACAGACTCTCCAAGCTTAGTTGTAAACAAAGCATTGGAGATCTCATACCTCTCCTGTCTTTCCTTCTCTAGGTAGAGATCCTTAAGGTAAGACATCATGCTATACACGTCCATGTTTTCATGTTTCTTCAAGGGTTCATTGGACATGGATGATAGCATGAAACACTGGACATCTGAGTCATCATCCATGTGTTTCATATAGAAAAATAATTCCTCATCACTGGCCTCTTTCCTAGGCGCAACTGAAATAGGCTCTTCCAGCACATACAATTTCCTTTCGTGGAGAAGGATAATGCATAAACACCTCTACCACTCTTGGAAATTGGTGCCAGTGAGAAGGTTTTCCTTCTCAAGTATGGTTCACAATGATATGTTTGAAGTAGTTTTCTTGTCATTTCTACAAATTAAAATGAGAAAGGGTTTAACACTTTATTACAAAACTAAGACAAATAAATAAATTAATACTTATTAGTCTTCAACTATTTTATCGAAATCCAATAGCCCTCACCATTGACTTTGGAATATTCTCTTGCCTGAATATTCTAGTGGCAAGGTTATATATTTCCCTTCGAATTACACCAACTAGGTTTGGTTAAGAAACTTGAAGGGTTTTAGGTAGGCATTCCAAATGCCAAATGCATTAACTCGTAGCTCCTTGATCCGCTGAGTGGACTCCCCAATCCTGAAATCCTTTTCTTTGGGATTTCCACAACCTTTGCCTCTTAGTCACACCAAGTCCTGCTGTGGCAGTCAACCCTTGATGTGAACCAATTCACGTCAACCCAAAACCTTGAATTATAATTACTCAATAATTGAAAGCACCCCAACTAGGGTTGGTCAAGAACTTTGAACTATGGTTCGATTCTAACCATGAATATGGAAGGCTATACTGACTTAATATTTCTTTTGATGGATTTTATCCTTATACATAAATTTCCATTTTATTATCTTTGATTACAAGCTTGTTAATATTAAGTGGGATATACTTAAGTGATTAACCATGTCTAAGATAATATTTACGCATAATCCAGTTTTTATTTTAATTCAATATTGCATGCTTTTTTAATTAATTAATTGTGTGATCATAACAACACACCCACAATAAATAAAACATGAAACTGATAGAAATAACACAAATGGTATGATCATAAGATTTTATATTGGTTAGTTTATCTAGTGGTTGATAAACTAACCCAAGACCTTGGGGAGAGACACCTTGAACCATTTGGGTTTGTGTTTACAGCTTTCCACCTATCCACCTTGGTATCTCCTTGGATTGGTTTCACCTTGGCTGCTGACTTGAGCCACCTCCACTAGATTTGGAGATCCATCCATTATATATGAATTTATCTCGCACGCAGGTGAGGGGTAAAAAAGGGTTTTTACATAAAAGAATCCTAGGGCACACATGCCCTACATATTAATAAGGAGATGGCTCGTAGGCCAACAAATTTAATTTAAATAATTAAATTAAAAAAAACCATTCACATACAAAGGTATCGGTCTAGCTCATAATCATCCATACATACAATGATATTTACGCATAAATAAAAATAGCATTCAATTCTTTAATCATTCTTGTTTAAGATAAATCATTCTCAAATCAATTAATTATCTTTAATTAATCAATCCTTTTATCTTAAACCCTTTTCTAAATTTCCTTGAGATTCTCATCCATCACAATTTTAAACAAATAAATTTATTTAAAATTATCCTTGTACGTAACTTGTACCTTGGAGGAAACCCAGTGAATTCCCATCTATTATGAAGTAGTTAAATTAAACACATATATATAAAACACCTATCACGTGTTGTGCCTCACCTTTACGCCTGCACTATGGTACATTATTCAAGGGTTTGTATAATATAATAATAAAGTTAAATAAATCTGCGTAATTTTGGTGAGTACACGACATGTAGTTCCGACTACATGGAGTGTACTTTTCTTCACCATCCATCTGAAGTACACGCCTGGGGACATGGCGTGCTAATGTACTTAGGAAATTTTCAGAGAACACAACATGTACAGTGGGACACATTCCATGTATTTTCTGCATTACATGGTTTCCAGCTAGGCAAGCCGTGTAAGGGGTACACAGTCCAACCCAAAACCGAAGGGACTACACGGCGTGTTCAGTATGACCACACGACATGTAATCCGGAAACCGTGTTCCACATGTTCATGGTCAACACACGGTTTCATAAATGACATAGGTATACTCTAATACATGGCCTGATTTGGCGGATCAGTCAATGCATTGATCCTAGACTACATGAGGTGTACTTCTGAATACACGCCGTGTATTCTGGTGTTGTATGGCCTGAAACAATTGGCTCCTCCGGATGAGTTCCTCTATTTTATTTTAATCAAAATTAAAAGAAAAATTCATTTCTGTGAGGTGAACTAGAAACGAGGGAGGATG
The DNA here is from genome assembly GCA_963277665.1 of Viscum album. Classification (NCBI taxonomy): domain Eukaryota; kingdom Viridiplantae; phylum Streptophyta; class Magnoliopsida; order Santalales; family Viscaceae; genus Viscum; species Viscum album. Next base: position 1,189,489,197 of record OY728145.1, read on the forward strand.
AATAGATCTCAAGATTCATATTTCCAGAAAAATTAAACATGAATTGGAACAAATAAATTATTAAATGCGTAAAACATCAATGAAAAACTAAATAATTATAATAAACGATATGACCACTCTGATACCACTTGTAGGTTCTAGGCACAACAGAAGCGCGTTGGTGGGTTTTTGCAACTTTAATATTAATGTTTAAATAATGTTCAATCTGAGATCCGTCATGATATAAAATGATAAATCTTCAGAATGGAACGAAGAACGAAAAAAATAAGACGGAATCCCGGAACCACAGAGATAGGATCATCATATGTTAGTTATAATTAATTTAATTAATTCACAAGAATTACCTTGGTGGAATTATTTCTTCGTTGATGTGTCCGGTCATGATTCGGTGATCCATCGTTGCATCATATAATCCAAGTGTAGGATTCCTCTAGTGGTGATCCACACATGTGCCACGTATCTCCAGACGTCACCTAAGGGATCTCTAGGTTCTAGCATAGAAGAACCTTTGCTTGCAATGTCCGCCTTCGATCGCCTAGATCTCTCGGTCTTGAGAGCGTTCTTGAAGGAAGGAGTTCTTCCGGCCTTGAAAGAAATCTCCAGAATTGTTGTGCACAACAATTCTCTTGTGGAAATGTGTTGGGGTTGTGAGGATATTTATAATCAGGTTTGGGGATATAGAGTTATGATGATAAATAAACACGTTAAACATTTTATTTATTTCATTAACTCTTATTGAAAACCCCCCATATCGAATGATTAATTCCTTAACATGCACCAACACTGATTATAATAAATTTCACAATAATGATATTATTTCCTCAAAATCACGAATTGAAAAACTACACACCATGTAATCATTAATACACGGCGTGTACTTATTTTCCATAAAACTACACGGCGTGTATATTAAATATACACAGCGTGTACTTTTATTTTCCACTTTTATTTATTTCCTCCGCCACATTTATTAGACATTGAGTAATGGCTATTTATTTCTTAAATAAATATAACTGCAGTACTCATTAATAAATAGTATTTTGTCCACAATATATTCTCTGAAATAACTAGTGTCGAATTAAATGCAATCAGACATCCTTAAATAATTTTTAAACCATAGTCAGGAATAATATTTATTTATCTTTTTAAATTAATATTTAACTGAGATACATAGACACACGTATTGTGTGACCCTCTAAGCCAATTTCTCAGTGGCTTTAGGCGGAGCCTGCCAAAATTCCAAGGTTAGCGTCTTGCAACACACTAAGGCACCCATAAAGAGAAAAGTTTATGCCACAATGACATGTCACTTCATATGAATTCTTACCATGTAATATAATCCCTTTTTCATGATATCTCTAATCAAGCGGGTTGCATGCTAGTGTCATCAACCCATGTACTCGATTATTCTATCTTTGACTTTCTGGAATTGAACTCACCCATACCTTACCATAGAAATGGATTTATTTAGGCTATATGAATTTCATCAAAGGGCCTGAGATATCTACCTCCGTTATGGAATAGAAGGGACAAATCCTTTCTCGCATTATCTATTAATGCAGTATTTGTTGTGACACACCCAACGTATCCTACCTCGCTGCGAACAATGTGTCATCATATTTTTCATCAATACATATAATTACGCAAGTTGTAATACCCATTAATAATAATATTAAATTCTAAGGATCAATACACATGTCTGCGGATAGGAACATCCAATGACAATAAGAAATTTGGATTTCCTACTGGCGAGGCTCATATTCATAATATCCTGCTAGATATTACCAAGGGCGCACACAATGAGATGGTGCCTCAATGTTTTATGAGTCCTCATCCCTAATGGACTGTATTATTTGTGTCCCTCAAATAATATCATCCGGCCATAGAACATATATTCAAGAACAATGATATGGCACTTCTGGGTTCTCATCATAGTCGGGATCCGCTATGACCCATTAATGCAACAACTATCCTTAGGACATTATCACATGCATTGTCACATAGAAGAATAATCAAGATGTGATAAGGCTTTTATTAATGAATAATGTACAAAGTATTTGGTTCTAGGCCACAAACTCCAACACTATGAAGATGGACCTTAGTGTTGGGATGTTTATATTGGGACAGATATAAGGGGACCTTGAGGTTCTTTCCTTTGATGTAGTTTCTATTTTGTTTTCTTTTCTATATTAGCATGCTTATATATGTATATTCTTAAGTCATCCATTAGTGAACCATATAATTATTTCGCTATATGACCTATTATGTATTCATGATTTTATTTAGTATTTACAAATGGTATGTTGTGAGGTTTAATCCAAAAAATGGTTTATTTTGAGACTGTTGATATTATTATTTCTTCCACTACTATGTGATTCCCCGATGTACAAGTTACTATTTTAGTGTCTTATGATCTTTCTTTTTTTCTCCTTATACATATATAAACCTTTATTACATCGTCACTATAGGGTATAGTCTCCCGCTATCACCTTTTTTACACCCTCACTACTAGTTAGCAGCCTTGGACATTCAGGGAGGTGTGCTTAAGGCCAGTGGTACTTGTCCCAAAGCACTGTTCAGGTTGAAAAATAGGTTGGTTCACTACAAATGGTATTAAAGGAGTTTCTCGGGACTTACTATTTGGGATATGGTAGACCATATATTAGGATTTTATCAGAAGTGGGTTTATAGTTCATGTTTTGGTGTACATGGTCCCATGTACGGGGGAAAGACCCATTTTCCATTGGTGGGAATTGTTGTTATATTTTTCTTATTTCATATTTGATATTATTTCCACCTTGAGCAGTGCACATGGATGTGTAATTGTTAAATATTATGATATGTGACCCTTGACCTGGTATGGTAAGGGGAGAGTTATTTGGACCCTTGGATTTTTATTTCAAGGGTTGATTTTTATGATTTTGATAGGCACATATGATGATTTATATATATGTTTTCGGAGTTAAATTTCCTATGACATGTAAGATAAGTATGTGTATGTGGGCTTGGATCATATAAGACAAGACATGAATGATTATGTGAGGTGATATTGATCACCATGTTGGGTGACATGGTCCTAGGTTGAGGTGACATGGTTTGTCTAGAAAGGCATGGCCCGAGGCATATATGATACCTAGCTCTGATATGGGTGGGTAAGGGGGAAAGAGGACATATGTCATGAGACATGGTTATGATGGGGAAGTATAAGGGTAGCGGTATATAATTTCCTATTATTGATTTTCATATCTATGTTAAATATATATATATATATACATTATTTTGGTTGTTTGACCATTATATTGGTATTTAACAAAATACCACCTCGACAGGCATCAATGTAACGTCAGTTGGATGATGATGTAGTGCCATAGGATCACGAAGAAGTTGATAGATTTGGGATGAGGCCCCAAAGGGTCAAGAATATCATGAAACACAAGTATATACTCAAGTGTAGACTCTAATTTAGGTGGGGAAATTTCTATATCTGATAGCTTTTGGGTTACAGCATGACTAGAATTTCATAAAGATCCAAGTATGTGTCATCCAGGAGATTGATAGGGGAGATCAGGGGGTAGATCATTCTATGGAATATTTGACTTGAGAGTTCCAATTGTAGAACCCACAACTATTTTAAGTTGAGGGAGGTCCATAGGTGGTAGATATATAGATTGAGTTGATGCAGATGATCTTAGAGTACCTTGAGACACCCTTAAGGAGGAGGGTGGAGAAAGTGACATACATGCTTAGAGGATAGATAATGTGATAGGGGGACGTCTAGGTCTAGGTTTCCAAACTTGAGAGACTAGACTGGATGTATTTTTAGGTAAGGTTCTTTGAGAAATTATTCCGAAATACACTGAGGGAAGGAAGGATTAGAAGATCTTGAGTCTACATTATAGAGATGTATCCATCATGGACTATGCATCAACATTCACTAATTTTTCTCATTTCACACTCGATATGGTGGGTGACAAAAAAATCAAGGGTGAGGTGTTTTGAGGATGGTTTACGGAAATAAATTTGGGTGTAAGTAAAAATCTTACGGTTGGTCTCATTCTCATAGGTGGTGAGTAAGGTGCTCATAGTCGAGGAAAACTTGATGGATCACTATTATAGGGGCCATGTGAGGGCTTCTAGTTATTTTAGTGAGGATACATCAGATATCATTAATTGATTCCAAGAGGAGTTACAGTTAGGAATTCATTACAAGGACTTATTTATACTACCGTGGAGTGGGCTTTTGATGGTTTTCTTTCAGTGTGGGTAGCAAAGTCATGTGTGAATATAGTGAGATCAAGCAATGAAGGAATGTTGAACTTGTAGTCTGGTTGGGCATCTCAAGTGGTTTTAAAGGAGGCCTTCAAAGACAGTAAGAAATCAAGGATCATGGAAGACTTATGGTTATAAGGTCAGAAAAGGAGTGGTATCAGGAGATGTTTTATGAGACTCATATGCATGTGGAGGTTGTGGCAGAGACAATAGGACCTAATATTGGGATCAGTGTCTAGTGGCTGGTGTAGCACCACGAGGATGTTAGGCTTCAGACAGTTGGGCTTCTGGCTAGGTGAATTCCATTGAGCTTCTAGGGTCATAACAAGCTAGTGATTTAGTTATAGTTAGAGGTATTATATGGGAATAACCATGTTCCTTTTTGTTTTATTTCAACATGGACTTTTTCGAGGAATGTCCATTTTGTGTGCCCAATGTGCACAAGATGTATCGTTGGAATAACCATACAATGGATAGTAGGTTGGTATTGGTTTGGATGTGGTATATATATATGAGGTGCATGTCATTAGGATAATTTATGAGCTTCATTGGAATCATGTCTTGGGAGGTGCCTTAGCATCTGGGCATCATAAAGATGTATGACTTTTTTATGGTGAAAGGCCTAGGGATTGATTTTGGGCAACCATTGAGATGTGGGGCCCCATTGATTCCATGTGAAACACGGTAATGAGGCATGCATCAAAGAGATGTGGTACACAATAGGTTTCATGTATGACATCAGAGCACCTGATGAGGTTAAACAGTGAGGATTCACCACTGGAGGACTTTGATTCCAAGGATGGTTGATGGACAATCCGTTTTTTTGTTTTTGGATAGGATGAAACTATGGTAGGTAACTCCTATGGTGGGGATCACCTTGAGAGAGTTGACCTATGCCATTTTGACCTCGGTTTTCCATGTTAGTTTGAATAATATGGGTATGTTCAGTAAAATATATGGTTTTTATAGCTCATGGATCAGCTATTTTATAGTGGTGTGATTTTAATGTACTGGGTGTTTGGAGTGGGTCAAATTCCTCAGTTGTTTTGAATTTTTGGGATTTGTTAAGTGTGACACTTATTTAATAATTTATTAGAACTTAATTATGATAGTTTCTTTAACCCATGGTGTTTAATTTAGACGAGTCATAATTTTTAGAAAGTGTCTTTTTTTGGTTTTAGGGATGTTAGAGACTGAAAACCAAGACTTTATAGAGTCTGTAGACTAAGTAACACATTATAAAAAAATTGTGCTGCCACCAAGGAGTAACTATGTGTCCCTCCAAGTTCTCCATTATTGATTTTACAAAACATGTAGAAAAGGGTGCACGACTGTGAGAAACCTATGTAGTTTTTAGCAGAGATGATTCATGTAGTTTCCGTAATGTTTTGAAAACCGTGTGGGAAAATCATGCATGCTAGAGCTTTGGGTAGGGGCTGTCACATGGGTTGTGATTGGTTAGACAAACCATTTAAGTTAACCAATCAACCGATTAATGTATAAAATTACCATTTTTTCCTTCTAACCTTTTATCTCATTTCATCATTCTTCTTCATCATTTGTTCATGCATAGTAGGGGGATCCTCCCACTTTCCCTCCCTCACTAGGTGTGGTGCCAAATCCCTCATTTGATCTCCATTTCTCGATCTTTCTGTGGAATTGGATATGTATCGGTAATACCTTTAATCTTTATTCCTATTTTATTCCTTTATATTTCTATATGAAACACTAAATATGTGCAGTCCATTTTACCCTTTTTATAGACATTCTTATAAAATTCTGATTTCTTCCAAATTAGCTTGAGTTAGATGCTTAGATCGGATGAGTGGACATCTAGAAAGAAGAGGTTGTTGTTTATTGTCTTTAATGGTATTTTCGAGTGTTTTGGGGGTGTAGATTTGAGCTGTTAATTGGGTAGACTAAGAAAGACCCAAATTTATTAAGGAAATGCCTTTAAATTAATTATGAGTGCATATGGAATGACTCTAGGAATGCCCAAGCCATTGCTTCCATGAGGGAGAAAGATTTGGGGCTTGAGACCACTTGGGTAGTTAGTATGGGTGTGTTATTTATATTAAATTGAACTGTTTTTATTGATTATATTGAAATGTTCAGATCCATGGGATCGTGATGGGCTCGACCATAGGATTGAGACGACATTGGCCATATGGACTGAGGCGATATGACCATTAGGATGGGAGTGGAATGATATATATATATATATATGTGTGTGTGTGTGTGTGTGTGTGTGTGTGTGTGTGTGCGTGTGTGTGTGTGTTATGTTGATCGTTGGTTGGGTGACACATTCATCGATGAGGTGAAAAGGTCATCAGGTTATGGGTGAGTCTCATGTGATAATGGATGTTGATGACCACTGGTTTGAGTGACATGATTGGATTGGAATTAGGTTCTAGAATGGGGTGATTTCCACTCACTCTTGTTATATAATGTATTGATTGTAGTTGTGTACACATTGTAGGACTCAGATGATGAGGTGGTATTAACCACTCGTGTGAGTAGAGGCCTATATTAGGTTCATCTTAGAGAAAAGGTTGGAGGTACATGCCAAATAAATCCATGGGTATATTGAGTAGTCATCGATTGATAGAGTTGCGACTATTAGTTGGGGGATGAGGCTCCCCGTAATTGAGTCATTGGATCAGAACTATTTGGGATGTGAAATATATCCATTCCTTAGGACGTCAGTTATTGATCAGAGGAAGATATTATTTGGATGAAATATATCATTGTGCCTTAGATGTAGAGCTTATAGCTGATGGAGTTACTTCAAAGATGAGGTCCAAGGGACTAGGTACTTGATTGGGGAATGCCTTTGGGATGTCAGTAGCTTGATTTGGAAACATGGGGTTGGTTGGAATGTTGTTCAAGGTGACTATATTATAGGTATTACTTTAGTTTTAACCTATTTTTATTTCATCAGGGGGCTTAGGGCATAGGCTAATGATCCTTCCAAATACGGTATTCTTCTACTAGATAAAGTATTAGATCACTCCCTTGTGGTTGTTAAGAACGATGAGAGTGGATTATTATTATACATGTATACAGTGTTGTTTTATTTAATTTTTAGATATACCTTATTCATAAAAATTTAATATAGTTACACATTGGTGGTGGACTACTAAGATTCTTTTTCCCACCCTACATGAGCTATTCGGGATGTGTGTAGATTTTATAGCATTGCGATCAAATAAGGGTTTGGAATCTGGTATAACAACCCTACTCTTTATTTCATATTTAAACATGATTTATTATATAGAAATTCCATTAATAAAACTCAAAAGATCAAGAGCTATAGTGTGTTTGGGGCTTTTGAACATTACAAAACAAATTAAAACAAGAAATACAATATCTTTATTGAAAGATTATTTTACATGATGACAACATTCCTTGGTACTTAAGACTGCATGGGATGACTTGAGGATGTACACAAGAAAGGGGTGAGCTATAAACCCTATCAAAGAAGTAAACAATAAATAACCTGAATAATACAATACATGTTAGGAAATAGACATATCAATGGAGCATAATAGAAACATGATCATAAAGGTATGATATAACATGATTATCATAATGTGGAAATGTGGAAACAACTTCGAATACTATATCATAAACATAAAGGAATATTGTAACCCCTATCACATCATGGTGGAAATGGTCTTTAAAGGAATCAGGTAAACCCATATCTCAATATGACATATCATGATACTAAACATTACCCAATGTATTAGAGCAGTATCAGGGTGCACCCTTCCCAATCATTTTAATCTCATGCTTAAGTGTTCCACATATATCATATGACATATATTCATTAAACATAATAATTTATGACACAATAAAGGATTTTTTAATAAATACATGATTCTCTATGCTCAATAAGCATATGTTCATAATGCAGAATACCCTTGATAGAGAATTGGGCATGGTATTCACTACATGATGATTTTGTATAGAAAATTACTGTGCAATTTGGGCAGCATAACGACATCACCTAGTGATTAATAAAATGGGTTGATGAAAGAGAAATTATCTCTCATAATTTAGAAATGAAATGGGAAGTAAAAGGATTATGGATCATAATATCCCAACATATTAAATGGAAATTTAGATGCATAATATAAAAGAAATTCTTGGACGGAAATGAGGAGAGAGAAATACCTTAGAGAATTTTGGCATGAAAAAGGTGTAAATGGGAGGGATTGATGAGAGTTAAAGGGGTATCTCACCATTTAAACATAATAAGGGATGTATGGGGAAGGTTAGAAAACATACCGCATAATTTTTAGTTGAAAATTAAAAGGGTTTAGCAATATAATGAAACATGGAAAAAAATTATAAAGGAAACAACACTTACTTGGATGTGTGATCCTAAAGGCTTGGGAGAGGATTATTTAGAGATTAATGAACCATTGTAGGAATTTAGGGAGTGGAGAGTAGAAATAGGATGAGCTTCTAAGATTTTTAGTGAAGAGTAATGGGTGATTGTGTGGGCTTATATAGGAAAGGAGGGAGAATTCATTATTATTTAGGTTTTGGACACTACACACTAACATATTCCAAACCAAAAAACTAACCATGGGTTTTCCCATGGTGTTTTGAAAAGGGGATTGAAAAATATCATTTTATAATGAAAAGGGCCAAATATATTAAAATATTTTTCTTTCTTATGTAGGGGTGAGCCACACTTTCAGGGGGTTGATTTTAAAATCTTAAAATATTTTATATGTCTTGGAGGATGTACTAAGGATTTATAAAATAAGTCAAATAAATATAAAATTACATTATTTTAAAGTTAAAACATATATTTGGTCAAACATCCCTTTTATGGTATTTATTACATAACTATTAGATCATTACGATGTCAAAAAACACACTATATATTTATATATTATTTAATTTTTACCCAAAAAATTTGAAATTCTCAAAAATATATAAATATTTACTCTTGGATAATTTCTATTTCATGATTTTAAAAATAATATTCATTTTATCTAAATAATTTTCTAAATATTTTAATTTTTACTTTTAAAAATGAGAGACGACATTTATTGAAAATTGATGGGTTTTGACAAAAACAGTTTTTAAACTATAATAAAAATTACATTTGAATTCATAAAAATTATATAATAATTTATTATTAAAAAAATTAATTTGACAATAATATTTTATTAAAAAATTAATTATTTCAATAATTCATTAATTCCTTAAAATATTTTTTTGTAAAAATAATCTCTATATTTTATCGTATAAAAACATAACTCGTATCAAACTGATTACCTGATCATTTATAGATAAGGAAATGATATAATCCTCATTAATAAGAATTGTTTTTATAATATTATTAATAAAAACATAGTTTAATATAATAATTCATATATTTCTCCAAAGTTTAATTTTTACCTGAAAATTCAATTTCTCAAATTCATATTTTTTTAAGAAAGACTATTCCCTTAATGGAATTGATAGAATAAAACAATTTTTATAGAAACAGATTAATCAATAAGTTACTAATACCTTGTTACATAAACTCTTATAAAACCCACATAAGACCTAAGGGTAAGGTGTGTGATAATGACAGACTCTTGGGGTGGCTTGGATAACATATCCTGGGTGGTAATATCTATTAACCTAATATTCTCCCTGAAGTGATTCAGTTGAATATTAAAGTGTTGAAGCTCTAATTGGGCTTGTTCAAGAGTGAACCCTTGTGATGTTACCTCCTTTCTGAGCTTTAACAAAGGAGCTTTGTACAACTGGAGTCTACTGGATGAGGAAGTCATCTCCTTTGTCTGTGTTGAAAGGATTTTTTAAAACCTTATAATTATATTAATCGTGTGATCACTATTCAATGGATATATTATCAATGATAAAGATACATCATAGTCATTTAAATCTAATTATATATTACAATTAAATAAAAAATTGTTCATTTGTTTTTTATATCCATGAGACATTTAATTGAAATAAAGGGAATTTTATTCATAAATTATGGGGTTGTAACAACCTTCCTCCCTTAAGAATTTTTTACCGCAGAAATTTTATTTTCCCACACTAAAACATATAAGGGTAACAATTCCTCATCAATTCCTCCAGTTCCCACGTTGCTTCTTCAAACGTGTGGTTTTTCCACAACACCTTGATGAGGGGCATCATCTTATTTTGTATAACTTTTTATCTATGATATAATATCTTGACTCTCTTCCCTTCATAGTAGAGGTCATTCTATAATGGTACCACCAATAAAATGAGCACATTTGATGGTTCTGGTATGTACTTCCTTAAGAGTATAACATGGAATAAATCATGTAGTTGAGACAAGTTCGGTGGGAGTGCTAGTTGATATGACACTGCTCCAATGTGATCAAGGATGTCATGGATGAGGTACCTTGGACTAAGAATTCCATTATTCCAAAATCACATAACTCTATTCCACGGTGATATGTAGAGGAATACCTTGTCTGAAACATCAAACTCGAGGGCTCATCGACGATTATCAACATAGCTATTTTATTAACTCTAAACAGATTTCATGTGCTGCTGAATGGTCTTAACCTTCTCCACCATTTCTTCGACCATTTCTAGACCAATAAGTTTCCATTCTACAACTTCATCCCAACATTCTTGTGTTTTTCACCTATTCCCATGAAAGGATTCATAATGGGCCATTTCTATGCTTGATAGTAAACATTTGTTGTAAGAGAACTCCACCAAAGGAAGATATTTGTCCCATCTGTCATTAAAGTCCATTGAACAGGCTCTCAACATTTCCTCAACTGTCTAGATAGTCCACTTAGATTGGCCATAAATTTGAGGATGAGGCTGTAGTTTAACATAGTGTTCAGAGCGTATTTGAGACTCTTCTAGAGATTATAGGTGAAAATTTTATCACAATCAAATAAAATCGATAATGGTAGCCCATGAAACCATACCACTTCTATGATGTATATCCTTGCTGGTTGATCTAATAAGAAATACTATTGAATCATAATGAAGCGTGATTCTTTATAAGATGACCCACCACAACCAAGATATATTTTTTCTGTTGGAAGTCTTTGGAAGTTCGGTGACAAAGTACATAGTGATGTTCACCCATTTCTTTGTTGGTATAGGTAATGGTTGAATCCTCCCCTTAGACTTTGTCCTCTTCTCATTCACATTCCCACATACCAGGAACTTTGATGTATATTTTTTGATCACCTTATTCATGTTATACCACCACTAATTCTCTCTAAGAAACCGATATATCATTGTGTTTTCTAGATGAATAGAGAAATTTGATCTATGTGCATTATCTAAAAGTTCTGTCTTTAACTATATATTTTATAGAACATATAGTCTTTTCCCAAGTCTCACAATTAGTTCTTCATTAACTTTCAAATATGAGGATTTCCCTTTTTTATAGCTTCCACAGTCTTTTAAATTCCCACATCTACTTTTTGATCATCCTTTAACCCTTCCAAAAGATACAGTTATGAAATAATTTGTGAACGGATTGATGAAAATTCTTTCTTTATGATTCCCATATCCATATTCACCAAATATAAGAAGATTGGATCCATTTGATTTATCATAAATGATAGAATCGATGGGTCATTTCTACTTAGAGTTTCTACCACCTTGTTCTCTTTCCCAGGGTGGTAATTGATTGAGCATTCATAATCTTTGATTAGATATAACCATATTCATTGGTCTAGGATTATATCTTTTAGTGTGAATATATATTTAGGAATTTTGTGATCTGTATATATTTCACACTTCTCCACAAAGTGATAATTATTCCAAATTTCCAATGAAAATATCACCACTACCAACTCTAGATCATGTGTGGGATAGTTTTTCTCATGAATTTTCAACTACGATGAGGCATAGGCAATGACATTGTCATTCTGCATCAACACAGAACCCAATCCTTTCTTTTAAGCATCACTAAAGATTAAAAAAACTCCCCACTTGTGGGTAGTTTTGGAAAGGGGAAGTGATAAGACTATTCCTAAACTCTCTAGAAATTTCTTCACAATCATCATTCCAAGAAAACTAAACTCCCTTTATGAGTTATCTTGGTAAGAGGTTTTGACAGTCAATAGAAATTTCTCATAAATCAGCGATAATATCTAGCTAACCCCATGCAGCTACTAATATCCATCACAAATGTCGGCCTCAACCATACATCAATTTTTTATTTTTGGAAGGATCCACAAATAACTCATTTCTTGTGATAATATTTCTGAAGAATGATGCTTCAACTAGAACTCATACTTGCTGTACTTTTCATAGAGATTATCATTTTGCAAGATCACTAGTACAGTGCTTATATTCTCCTCATGATCCTCCTTGTTTTTTGAGTATATTAGAATATCATCTATAAGTACTACCACAAATTTTTTTAGGTATACTATAAAGACAGTATACATCATGTCCATGAAGATTGATAGAGCATTAGTGAGCCCAAAAGGAGTTACAATGAATTCATAGTGCCCATACCTGTAACGACCCAAAGTTTCATTAATGGAAAATCCCTCTTGATCCAGTTAAATGTTTCTTTATGAAAAAAAATGTTTTAATAAGATGTCAACTTCTTTAGTTTTATGTTAGGATTTGTGACCGTTACTTTTATAGCCGTTGAACAGTGATCATCTGAGTAGTATAAATATAAGGCTTTAACGAAACCATTTCTACTCAGACAAAGGTAGCGATGGCCTCATCCATTAGAATTTCCCCTTACGAAGCCCATTTGTCGGAGCTCGGAAAAGAGGTGGCATCTTTGGGCTTTTCCCTTGACCAAGACCAAGCTGAGCTTAATCAAGTCAAGCTCTAACATGATCGTCTACGAGAAAAATGGAAGTTGATAGAGATTACCACTCGAGCGATGTTATCCGAGCAACCCCAAGAGTCTGTCACCATCGCACACCTTACCCTTAGGTCTTATGCGGCTATTTTAAGGGGTTATGTAACAAATAAGTAGCACCATGTTCATGTACATTATTTTGTTTTTTTGTATATAATAATGAATATAATTTCTAGTCATTTTTGATACATTGTAATTAGTTTTTAATGTACAAATGGTGTTTTTAGTTATTATTTAATTAAGAATTATATTTTATTAAATTAAAGGATTTTTGAATAAAATAATATTTTAATAAAATATGATTATTAATATTAAATTAATTTTTATTAAATATAAATGATCTTATAATTTTATGAATGTGATTAAAATTTTTATTAAGGTTTGAAAGCCATTTCTGTCAAAACCCGTGAATTTTTTTATAAATGTCGGTTTTTATTTTAAAAGTGAAAATTCACATATTTAGAAAATTATTTATATAAAATAAATATTATTTTTGGAATATGGACGTCGAAATTATCCAACGGTGAATTTTTCATAATTTTCTGAGACAGTCAAATTTTTGGGTAAAAATTAAATACCATTTAAATATATAATGTGTTTTATGACATCATAAAGACCCAATGGTGATGTAATAAATACCATAATCCTTATGTTCGGCCAATATATGTTTTATCATTAAAATAATGAGGTTTTGGGTTTGTTTGACTCACTTTTCAAAGCATTAATGGAGCCCTCAAGACTTATTCAACACTTTGCCTTTTTAAATTAATTTCCATGGGAGTGTGACTCATCTCCACATAAGAAACCCTATTTTTTTAATAAGTTCAGACCTTGGACTTGTAAAATATTGTTTTCCTCTTTCCTTTTCCAGAAATTATGGGCAAATACCATGGTATGGTTTGTGATTTGGATTATTTTAATATAAGGGGTCACAAACCTAAATAATAAAGAATTATCTCAACTTTCCTATATAAACCCACCCAAGCTCCCACTTCCTCCTCACTCAAAGCCCTTGAAGTTCGTCCAACCTCTGCCCTACTCTCTCTAAAATCCTCTCAAGGTGCCCCAAGCCCCCAAGAAGCCTCTCACAATCCTCTCTCTAGCCTTTGGAAGCACACTTCCAAGTAAGGGTTTTTTTCTTCCTTTCTCATTTTTGTCAAATTTTTTTAAGTTGTATTGCCCTTTTTATTTCAATTATGAATGTTGGGGTATGGTTTCTCACCTCCCCCATACTGCACTCTTATTGTTTGAATGATGGGAGAACCCTTTCTCTCTCATTAAATGCCTCCCATGTACACCCGTTACTATGCCGAAATTCTGAAAGGAACTTCTCTCTCTTCTTTTACATTCAAGCAATACTTTTGTATCATGAATATAAATTCCATTTAGATTGTTGGGACATGTATATATATGACCTCCTTACTGTCCATTACATGTAAATATGATGAGGAACCCATTTCTCTCTCATCAACTTTTTTTATGAATTCTTATGTCACGCCGTTATGCTGCCGAAATCGCACCGATTTTCTAAGCCAATGTCTTTGTGTAGTGAATACCATGCCCATTTCTCCATCAAGGGTATTCACCTTTATGCACATGTACATATTGATTGTAAAGTTTCATGTATGAATTCCATATTCCTTTATCGTGGAAGAAATAATTATGTTTTATGAATCCATGTTTTATGATCCATGTGCCACACTTATGCATGAAATGAAATGTTTAAGAAGGGTGCGCCCTTTATAGCGCTCCAATGCATTGGGTAAAGTATAGTATCATGATACGTCATGTGCAATGAGTGTTTACTCATGCTAATTCAAGTGCAACGAGGGTTTACTCGTGCTTCAAGTGCAATGAGGGTTTACTCATGCTCCATGTGCAATGAGCCTTGCCTCATGCTAATTCAATGTTAAGTGTTGTTGCCACATTTCCATGTTAGGATTATCATGCTTTATCATGCCTTTATGTTCATGTCTCTATTATGCTCTATTGATATGCCTATTGCCTAACATGTATTTCACTCCTCATGTTATTCATTGTTTACTCCCTTACTGGGCTTTATAGCTCACCCTTTTCTTATGCATGTCCTCAGGTTATCCCATGCAATGCTAAGTACGAAGGAATGTAGTGTTAATGTAAAGGAAGTTTTAAATAAAGATGTTGTATTTCAAGTTTAAAGTTTTTATGTAATGATCCTAAGCCCCAAAGACACTAAACATCTCGATCTTCTTTGTTGGATCAAGTGAAGTTTTATGTAATAAAGCATGTTTAAGTTGTAATAAAAAGCAGGGTTGTCATAGTTGGTATCAGAGGATAGGTTTAGTTATTTTTGGGATTAGGAAACCCTAGTAAAGCATTAGATACAAGACTAAGCATAATAAAAAAATCCCTAAGTTTTGGTAAATACTAAGTAAGTGGTTTATCAAACAAATACATCCCTGTCTGGATACGAGCAGGTAGAGGCGGCTCTGGCACAGATGTATCCTAGGGGTAAAACCCGAAAACACCGCTTTGAGCTAGACTCGAACGGGAACTGGTGCACGACAACGGGCCTTGCTGCACTCTTGGTTACGACACTCCCGGGGGATATGTTTTGATAAATTCACAATCTTAGTATGAACCCTTATTAAGGGAAAAATGCCCCTAAGAATATATGTTAGAAGGAAGATCATGAAAATCCTGGATTGAATCCTATAGACTCATTAGTTAAAGATATTAAAGTTTTTTTATAAGTCATAAACTTTTGTCTTTGGATTACCCTTTATGTGTTACCCCTAACATTCCTTTTATTCCAGCCAATGGCTGGTAATAGGAGAACTCGGGCTAACAACCGTTGTGAAGATCATTGTGATGATTGTACTTATGAGATGCCCAATCCAATGGGAGCGGGAATCGTGAGATTTGTCACGCTTCTCTCTCAGCTAACTCAAGTTTTGAATAGAAACACTGGTCAAGAGGAAGATTCAACCCCCCCTAAGAAAGAACAAGTTGCTATTGAAAGCTTCATGAGACAAAGGCCTCCTACTTTTAGTGGATCATCTGATCCCATGATCGCTGAACAATGGATCAACTCCATTGAAAAGATATTCTCCATCCTCCAATGCTCTGAAAAAGAGAAGGTTCTCCTGGTGGCTTATCATATGGAGGGTGAAGCTGATCAATGGTGGACGCTGATCAAAAATACGAAGCCTGAGGAGGAGATCGAGGCTTTGGAATGGAAGGTATTACGGAAGATGTTTTTCGATAAATATTTTCCACGCACCCTCCGTCTTAAGATGGAAAGGGACTTCCTTTCCCTCAAGCAGAAAGATGAGGAATCTGTGGGAGCGTACGAGGCAAACTTCACAAGGCTTGCACGATACGCTTCCGGCTTTGTCGTTACCCTTGAATGCAAGGTTGACCGCTTCTTTGGTGGGCTGAAGCCTAGCTTGCGGAAAGAATTAGCGATCCGTGACTTCGACAGCTATGAGGAAATTGTACGATGTGCCCTCAAGGTTGAAATGGAGATCGGAGAATCACAGGGGTATCATGGGGACAAGAAGCGTAAGGTGGACTTCAATGTTGGTGTTCCGATGGATAAATCCAACGGCGCTAAGAAATTCCAGCACCCCACTTGCCAAAAGTGTGGAAAGAAGCACCATGGAAATTGCCTTAGGGGGACAAGAAAATGCTTCAAGTGTGGAAGAGAAGGGCACCTAGCTGTTAACTGTCAGCAAGAAGGACCCGCGGCTGCGACAGAGGAGAGTAACGCTCCGTTCGAACCTCAACGCGTTGTTCAATGCTTCAAATGCAAAGAACCAGGTCATTTTGCGAATCAGTGCCCTAATCTAAGGGTTATCGGAGGCAATCAACAACCTCCAAGACAGCAAGGAAGAGATTTTGCCATCACTTCTGCCGAAGTGAACCCCGACAACGAAGTGGTGACAGGTACGCTAGTTATTCATTCAAGAATAGGGAACGTACTTTTTGATTCAGGTTCTACGCATTCTTTTATATCTCAAAAGTTTAGTAGAACAATCCCTGCACCACCACAAATCATGGAAGTAAAGATGTCGGTGAGTACGAAAAATGGGGCAATCATTGCATCCCATGAGTATAAGTCCTCCCCTGTTATAAT
Source organism: Viscum album (assembly GCA_963277665.1). Classification (NCBI taxonomy): domain Eukaryota; kingdom Viridiplantae; phylum Streptophyta; class Magnoliopsida; order Santalales; family Viscaceae; genus Viscum; species Viscum album. The sequence goes on from OY728145.1 coordinate 1,189,506,446, forward strand.
ATGTGGATTGAATTTCCCGGTGAACCTCGTCATACTCCCTTTGGTGGAATTTGATGCAATTCTTGGCATGGATTGGCTTTCCTTATATAGAGCCAACATAAATTGTCAGGAGAGGGAAATCACACTCCATATGGAGAATCGACCCCCGATTCTTTACAAGTGTTAGGAGGAAGATGAATCTCCTTTAGCTCCATCATCTCAAGCATGGATATTACTGCCTTATGAGCACGCATATCTGGCTCAGATGATTAAGTCCAAGGAAGAAACCACCCTTGAAGAAATGCCTATTGTGAGGGAATTCGGTGAAGTATTTACCGAGGAACTTCCTGGTCTTCCTCCAAGAAGAGATGTTGAGTTCTCAATTGAACTTATACCTGGGGCGCTACCAATATCCAAGACTCCATATAGAATGGCTGTTGTTGAGCTTGAAGAGTTGAAGAAACAACTACAGGAGAATCTGGATAAAGGGTTTATACGCCCAAGTGCATCACCATGGGGTGCACCAGTCCTCTTCGTCAAGAAGAAGGATGGGTCAATGCGGCTTTGCATCGATTATCGTGAACTTAACAAAACCACGATAAAGAAAAAGTATCCACTCCCAAGAATTGATGACTTGTTTGATCAGCTGCGTGGGGCACAATACTTCTCCAAGGTCGACTTGCGGTCGGGATATTATCAAGTAAGGGTGAAGAAGGAAGATATCCCCAAGACTGCTTTTCGTACAAGGTACGGGCACTATGAATTCATAGTAATGCCTTTCGGACTCACCAATGATCCAAAAATATTCATGGACATGATGAATAGAGTCTTTAGAGATTACCTAGACAAATTTGTGGTAGTCTTTATAGATGATATTCTAATATACTCCAAAACCAAGGAGGACCATGAGGAGCATTTAAAAACTGTAGTAGATACTTTGCGCAAGGAGAAACTCTATGAAAAGTACAGCAAGTGTGAATTTTGGTTGAAGGAAGTCTCATTCATGGGCCATATCATCACAAGCAATGGGATATCTGTGGACCCCTCCAAAACAGATGCAATTGAGGGATGGCCGAGGCCAACATCGGTAACTGATATTCGTAGCTTCTTGGGGTTAGCTGGATATTATCGACGATTTGTGAGAAATTTCTCATGATTGCCCAACCCTATTAACAAGCTAACTCGAAAGGGAGTAAAGTTTTCTTGGAGTGATGAATGTGAAGAAAGCTTCAAGGATTTGAAAAGGAGGCTTATCACTGCACCCGTGCTCACTTTACCCACAAGTGGGGAGCTTTTTGTGGTATTCAGTGATGCTTCGAAGAAGGGATTAGGATGTGTGCTGATGTAGAATGATAAAGTGATATCCTATGCCTCAAGGCAGGTGAAAATCCATGAGCGAAACTATCCAACGCATGATCTGGAGTTGGCGGCGGTGATCTTTGCCTTGAAAATCTGGCGGCATTATCTCTATGGAGAGAAATGTGAGATATATACTGACCACAAGAGTCTTAAATATATATTCACACAGAAAGAGCTTAATATGCGCCAGAGAAGATGGACAGAGCTCATCAAGGATTATGACTGTTCAATACATTACCACCCTGGGAAGGCGAACAAGGTGGCAGATGCCCTAAGTAGAAAGGATCCATCAATTCTATCAATGATGAGAATTGAGAAGGATCCAATCTTCTTAGACATGATGAAGATGGACGTGGGAATCATAAAGAAGGGAACATCATCAATCCTTTCACAAATGATTGCTCAACCATCTCTTTTGGAAAGGTTAAAGGATTCTCAAAAGGATGATGTGGGAATCCAAGAAAAAGTGGAAGCTATCAAAAAGGGAAAATCCTCTGAGTTTAATGTTAATGAAGAAGGAATTGTGCGGTTTGGGAAAAGACAATGTGTTCCATCAAGTTCGGAGCTAAAGAAGGAACTTTTGGATGATGCACATAGTTCAAATTTCTCTATTCACCCAGGGAGCACAAAGATGTATTGAGATCTCCGAGAAAACTTTTGGTGGGATAATATGAAGAAGGAGATCGCTGAATATACATCGAAGTGCCTGGTATGTCAGCAAGTGAAGGAAGAGAGGCAGAAGTCTAAGGGGATGATGAAACCATTGCCCATACCAGAATGGAAATGGGAGAACATCACCATGGACTTCGTCACTGGACTGCCAAGGACATCCAAAGGCAACAATGCAATCTGGGTTGTTGTGGATCATCTTACAAAGACTGCACACTTCATTGCTATTCGAGAGGATATCTCTTTGGATCAACTGGCACAGATATATATCAGGGAAGTGGTACGGTCGCATGGAGTACCACTATCTATTGTGTCTGACCGAGATCCAAGATTTACCTCTAAGTTTTGGAAGAGTCTTCAACATGCTCTGAATACTGAACTCAACTTCAGTACGGCCTATCATCCTCAAACTGATGGCCAATCCGAGCGGACTATCCAAACACTTGAGGATATGTTGAGAGCGTGCTCAATGGACTTTAAAGGAGGATGGGATCAACATCTTCCTCTAGTTGAGTTCTCTTATAATAATAGTTTCCACTCGAGCATCCAAATGGCACCATATGAAGCCATGTATGGGAAAAGGTGTAGAACACCGGCATGTTGGGATGAGGTCGGTGAACGTAAGCTGCTTGGACCAGAAATGGTCGAAGAAATGGTGGAGAAGGTGAAAACCATTCAGCAGCATATCAAGGAAGCCCAAAGTCGACAGAAGAGTTATGCAGATAATCGTCGATGAGACCTTGAGTTTAAAGTCGGAGACATGGTGTTTTTACGCATATCTCCGTGGAAGAAGGTCATGAGGTTTGGAAAGAAAGGGAAGTTAAGTCCAAGGTACATCGGCCCATTCGAGATTCTTGATTGTGTTGGGGCTCTGGCCTATCGACTAGAAATTCCACCTACTATGGACAAGGTGCATGATGTCTTCCATGTATCCCTCTTAAGGAAGAACATACTGGACCCTTCACATGTACTCTCTTCCGAGGTGGTACAATTAGAAGACGATCTTTCTTATGAGGAGCAACCAGTGAAGAGCTTAGATCGTAGAGAAAAAGTTCTACGAAATAAGACAATGCCCCTCGTCAAGGTGTTGTGGAGAAACCACAAGTTTGAAGAAGCAACTTGGTAGTCGGAGGATATGATGAAGCTAAGTTACCCACATTTGTTTTAGTGTGGGAAAAGGAAAATTTCGAGGGCGAAATTTCTTAAGGGTGGAATGTTGTAACGACCCAAAGTTTCATTAATGGAAAATCCCCCTTGATCCAGTTAAATGTTTCTTTATGAAAAAAAAAATGTTTTTATAAGATGTCAACTTCTTTAGTTTTATGTTAAGATTTGTGACCGTTACTTTTATAGCCGTTGAACAGTGATCATCTGAGTAGTATAAATATAAGGCTTTAACGAAACCATTTCTACTCAGACAAAGGAAGCGATGGCCTCATCCAGTAGAATTTCCCCTTACGAAGCCCATTTGTCGGTGATCGGAAAAGAGGTGGCGTCTTTGGGATTTTCCCTTGACCAAGCCCAAGCTGAGCTTCATCAAGTCAGGCTCGAACGTGATCGTCTACGAGAAAAATGGAAGTTGATAGAGATTACCACTCGAGCGATGTTATCCGAGAAACCCCAAGAGTCTGTCACCATCGCACACCTTACCCTTAGGTCTTATGCGGCTATTTTAAGGGGTTATGTAACAAATAAGTAACACCATTTTCATGTACATTATTTTGTTTTTTTGTATATAATAATGAATATATTTTATAGTAATTTTTGATACATTGTAATTAGTTTTTAAAGTACAAATGGTGTTTTTAGTTATTATTTAATTAAGAATTATATTTTATTAAATTAAAGGATTTTTGAATAAAATAATATTTTAATAAAATATGATTATTAATATTAAATTAATTTTTATTAAATATAAATGATCTTATAATTTTATGAATGCAATTAAAATTTTTATTAAGGTTTGAAAGCCATTTCTGTCAAAACCCGTGAATTTTCTTATAAATGTCGGTTTTTATTTTAAAAGTGAAAATTCACATATTTAGAAAATTATTTAGATAAAATAAATATTATTTTTGGAATCAGGACGTCGAAATTATCCAACGGTGAATTTTTCATAATTTTCTGAGACAGTCAAATTTTTGGGTAAAAATTAAATACCATTTAAATATATAATGTGTTTTATGACATCATAATGACCCAATGGTGATGTAATAAAATACCATAATCCTTATGTTCGGCCAATATATGTTTTATCATTAAAATAATGAGGTTTTGGGTTTGTTTGACTCACTTTTCAAATCATTAATGGAGCCCTCAAGACTTATTCAACACTTTGCCTTTTTAAATTAATTTCCATGGGAGTGTGACTCACCTCCACATAAGCAACCCTATTTTTTTAATAAGTTCGGTCCTTGGATTTGAAAAATATTGTTTTCCTCATTCCTTTTCCAGAAACCATGGGCAAATACCATGGTATGGTTTGTGGTTTGGATTATTTTAATATAAGGGGTCAAAAACCTAAATAATAAAGAATTCTCTCACCTTTCCTATATAAACCCACCCAAGCTCCCACTTCCTCCTCACTCAAAGCCCTTGAAGTTCGTCCAACATCTGACCTAATATCTCTAAAATCCTCTCAAGTTGCCCCAAGCCCCCAAGAATCCTCTCACAAGCCTCTCTCTAGCCTTTGGAAGCACACTTCCAAGTAAGGGTTTTTTTCTTCCTTTCTCATTTTTGTAAATTTTCTTTAAGTTGTATTGCCCTTTTTATTTCAATTATGAATGTTGGGGTATGGTTTCGCACCTCCCCCATACTGCCCTCTTATTGTTTGAATGATGGGAGAACCCTTTCTCTCTCATTAAATGCCTCCCATGTACACCCGTTACTATGCCGAAATTCCGAAAGGAACTTCTCTCTCTTCTTTTACATTCAAGCAATACTTTTGTATCATGAATCTAAATTCCATTTAGATTGTTGGTACATGTATATATATGACCTCCTTACTGTCCATTACATGTAAATATGATGAGGAACCCCTTTCTCTCTCATCAACTTTTTTTATGAATTCTTATGTCACGCCGTTATGCTGCCGAAATCGCACCAATTTTCTAAGCCAATGTCTTTGTGTAGTGAATACCATGCCCATTTCTCCATCAAGGGTATTCACCTTTATGCACATGTACATATTGATTGTAAAGTTTCATATATGAATTCCACATTCCTTTATCGTGGAATAAATGATTATGTTTTATGAATCCATGTTTTATGATCCATGTGGCACACTTATGCATGAAATGAAATGTTTAAGAAGGGTGCGCCCTTTATAGCGCTCCAATGCATTGGGTAAAGTATAGTATCATGATACATCATGTGCAATGAGTGTTTACTCATGATAATTCAAGTGCAACGAGGGTTTACTCGTGCTTCAAGTGCAATGAGGGTTTACTCATGCTCCATGTGCAATGAGCCTTGGCTCATGCTAATTCAATGTTAAGTGTTGTTGCCACATTTCCATGTTATGATTATCATGCTTTATCATGCCTTTATGTTCATGTTTCTATTATGATCTATTGATATTCCTATTGCCTAAAATGTATTTCACTCCTCATGTTATTCATTGTTTACTCCCTTACTGGGCTTTATAGCTCACCCTTTTCTTATGCATGTCCTCAGGTTATCCCATGCAATGCTAAGTACGAAGGAATGTAGTGGTCATGTAAAGGAAGTTTTCAATAAAGATGTTGTATTTCAAGTTTAAAGTTTTTATGTAATGATCCTAAGCCCCAAAGACACTAAACCTCTCGATCTTCTTTGTTGGATCAAGTGATGTTTTATGTAATAAAGCATGTTTAAGTTGTAATAAAAAGAAGGGTTGTCATAATACCTGGTACAAAAAGCAGTCTTGGGGAAATCCTCATTATTCACCCTTGGTAACATATTGACCATATATCCACCTTGGAGAAGTATTGTTCTCTATGTATTTTATCAAAAAATTAATCAATTATTGAAAAAGGATACAAGTTATTTATCATGATTTTTTTGAGCTCGCGATAATCAATACAAAGGTGCATTGACCCAACCTTCTTCTTGATGAAGAGGACAGGTGTACCCCCTGGTGAAGCACTCGGGCATATAAACCCTTTGTCCATATTCTTTTATAGTTGTTTCTTTAGCTCCTCATAATCCAAAATAGTCATTCTATATATATTCGTGGATATTAGCAATGCCCTAGTTATAAGATCAATCGATTATTCAACATATCTTCTAAGAGGAAGACCAGGGAATTCCTCGGGAAACACATCAAAGAATTCCCACACAATGGGAATGTCTTCAAGGATGGTTCTTTCCGTAGACACAATCATCTGAGAAATATATGCATGATCAAAGGTAAGTAATATCCATGGTTGAGATGATGGTTCTAAAGAATATTCATCATCCTCCATGCACTTGTATAAAATCCAGGGTCGATTCACCATATATAGAGTGATTTCCCTCTCGCGATAATTTATGTTGGCTGTATATAGGGAATGAAAATCCATGCCAAGAATTGCATCAAATTCCACCAAGAGAAGTATGATAAGTTTTATAGGGATGTTCAATCCAAAAATTGTGACAGTGGAAGAGTTATTTTCATGGGATGAAATAACTTCTACATTTGTTGTTTTCACCGAAATCTCTAATTCCATTCACTATGGTTATATTTGGATTGTTCTACTAAACTTTTAGTATATAAAATAATTAGTTGAACTAGAATAAAAAAGTGAGATTTCTATTCATGAATGAATATAAATTATACCGGTCACCACTTCATTTTTGGGATTCAGTTCAGTGGTAGTGATGGAAAAAGTTCTCCCTTTCTTCTTTGGTGGTTGTTGTTTGCCTCTGAAAACCCTTGGCTTAGGGAACTGTTTCACAAAGTGTCGTAGTTTTCTACAGTTGTGGCAATGAACAATCTGTTGAGGATATAATAGAAAATTCCATTCCTTAGTCACATTAGTGGGTTTTTCATGCCTAAAATCACTGGCAAGGTGCCATTCCTTCCGAAACCTAAAGCGTTTCTTCATCCCCATCATGAAATTTCCTGGGTGATTTTTCACTACTATTGCAAATCGGGGTGTTGAAATTTTTTAGCATGGATGAATTTATATATCATACTGATAGATATAAAGTACACTTTTAGCTTCTTTTCCCCATGATTACTCTGATATTCACCGATCTCTATCTTGACTTTGGGGTAGATTTAGAAAATTTCCACATAGCTATCAAAGTCAGAGATTGACGGGGCTTTTTGTAGGGTAGGTTTTAGACCACCAAAGAAGAGGTCTACATTAAATTCAAGGGAAATGACATAACTAGAGGCATATCATGAAGGTCTAGTGAATTTTTCCTCATATGCCCTAATAGATTCATTATCCTTTTTCATGAGTGCAATGAAATCTATTTCTATCTTAATACGGAGGGTGCATGTAAAATATTTATCATAAAACATTTTCTGGAAATCCTTCCATCCCATTTCCCTGATCTCTTCCTCAGGATTCATAGTTTTGTTCAATGTCAACCATTAAGTAACTTGAACCACCATACAATAAGAATATATAAGAATCTTCTCCTGTTCAGATCACTAATGGATGGATAAGATCTTCTCAGTGTAGTTGATCCATTTTTTAGCGATTGAGGGATCAAGTGATCCATTAAAATTAGGAGGCCTTTGTCTCATGACGCTCTAAATTATAACTTGTTATTTTGGGGGGGGGGGGTGGGGGTGGGGTTGGATGTTCCTCTTAATATATATTTCTATTCAGAACCTAAGATAACTGAGAGAGTATCATGAAAATATTGTGATTCCCACTCCCATTAGATTTGGAATCTCATTAGAGAAGTCATCACATTGATCTTCTAATCATTTATTTGCCTGATTCCTTCTATTATTGGGAATTGGATAGATGAAAAGAAAAAAATTGGGGTAAATATTTAAAACTATTAAAAACATAATTGGGAATAAAATGAGAAAAGGGATAAATTATAAATTACTTTTATCTCTTTAGCTTATGAATTTCTAAGAATAGATCTAAGATATCCATGATATACTTCCTAACATATATTCTTTGGGTATTTTTTTATTCCCATCATAATGGTTTGTACTAAGATTATGAATTTAACAAAGAATATCCCCCAGGAGTGTCAATCCAAGTGTACAGTAAGGCCGGTTGTCATGCACCAATTCTAGTTCGAGTCTAGCTCAAAGCTGTGTTTTTGGGGTTTTCCCCTAGATACATCTGTGATAGAGGAACCTCTACTTTTTTGTATCCATACAAGGATTTATTTTCTTGATAAACCACTTACTCTATACTCACAAAAAATTAGGGAGGTTTTTCTCATACTTATTCTTATCCCTAAGGATTTGACTATGGGTTTCTAATCCAAATCGCAATAATAAGTAACCCTATACTCTGATACCATCTATGACATCCATGCCCTTTATTTCTCATTTAATCATGATTTATTACACAAAATTTCACTTAATAAAACTCCAAATATTGAGAGGTATAGTGTATTTGGGGCCTAGAAATATTACATAACAACTTAAAACATGAAATACAACATGTTTATTGAATTATTCTTTTACATGGCCATAACATTACTTCATACTTAACACTACATGGGATAACCTAAGGATGTGCATAAGAAATGGGTCAAATATAAATCCCAGTAAGGTATTAAATAATTACTAACACGAAGAATAAAATACATGTTATGAAATATATATACGAATGGAAAATAATAGAAACAAGAACATAAAATCATGATATGGAATTATTATCATAACATGGAAATTTTGGAACAACATAAAACACTTCATTATAAACATAAAAGAATCAGGTAGCCCCTATGCCAACATAGTGGAAAAAATTACTAAAAGGAATTAGGTAAACCCATGTCCTGATATGGTGTACCATGATACTAAACATTATCCAATTCATTAGAGCACTATCAGGTACACCCTTCATGAACATTTTAATCTCATGATAAAGTGTGCTACATAAGTAAAATAACATGGGTTCATTCAGCATCATAATTTATTCCATGATAAAAGAATGTGAAATATATACCTGAAATTATATAACCAATAAGTATATATGCATAAAGGCGAATATACTTGATAGATAAATGGACATGGTATTCACTACATGATGATTTTGGCATGGAAAATCATGGTGCAATTTCAGTAGCATAATGACATCACATGGGGATTCATAAAATAGGTTGATGAGAACAAAAGGGTCTCTCATAATTTTGACATGAAATGGAAATTAAGTGGATCATGGATTACAATATCCCAATATATGAAATGGAATTTGAGATGCATAATATAAAAAAATGCATGGATGGAAATGAGAAGAGTGAAATCCCTTATGGAATTTTGACATGGTAATAGGTGTACATAATATGGATTACTGAGAGTGAAAGGGGTATATCCCCAATTAAAAATAATAAGGGATTTATGGGAGTGGGTACAAAAATATACCCCATCATTTTTAGTTGATAATTAAAATTTTATAACAATATAAGGAATCTTTGAAAAAAATGAGAAAGTAATGAACCATTACTTGGATATATGATCCCAAAGTCTTGGGAGAGGCTTCTTGGGCACTTGGGGCACTTGGGGAGGACTCTAGAGATTGGGGAGCAGAGTAAGGGTGAGAATAAAAGAGTTTTAGTGAAGAGGAATGGGTTCTTGGTTGAGTATATATAGGAAAGAAGGAGGAATTATTTATTATTTAGGATTTGGACACTACACACTAAATTATTAAAAACCACAAACCTACACATGGTTTTTCTCTAGTTTAAGGAAAATGGGAGGGGAAACATTATTTTATCAGGAAAATGGCTGAAGGTATTAATATATTTCCCTTGATTATGTGGAGGTGAGTCACACTTTCAAGGAAATGATTTTAAAATCTCAAAATATTTTATATGTCTTGCAGGATTCAGTAAAGATTTATATAATAATTCAAATAAATTTAAAATTACATTATTTGAAATTTAAAACATATATTTGTTTGGATATACCTTTTATGGTATTTATTACATCACTATTAAGTCATTATAATGTCATAAAACAAAATATATATTTATATATTATTTAATATTTACCCAAATATTTGACTATCTTAGAAAATTATGAAACATCCACTATTGTATAATTTTGATATCTCGATTTAACAAATAATAATCATTTTATTTAAATAATTTTCTAAATATGTGAATTTTTACTGTTAAAAATTAGAATAGACATTTATAGAAAATTGATGGGTTCTGAAAAAAACAGTTTTTAAACATTTAGAAAAATTACATTTGACTTCATAATAATTATATACTCATTTATAATTAATAAAAGTAATTTTATAATAATATTTTTATTAAAATATTAATTATTTCAAAAATTAATTAATTCCTAAAAAAATTCTTTAAAAATCTACACTTTCTATTTTATAATATAAAAATATTAATCGTATCAAACTGATTACCTAATCTTTACAGATAAGGAAATGATAGAATAATCATTTACAAGAATTTTTTTATAATATTATTAATAAAAACATAGTTTAACATAATCATTCGTATATTTCTCAAAAGCACCATTTTTACTTGAAAAATCAATTTATCAAATTCATCATTTTTTAAGAAAGAATATTCCCATAAAGGAATTGATGGAATAATAATTTTATTTCATAAAAAGGATTACCTAATAATTAACTAATACCTTGTTACATTAATCCTTATAGCAGCCGCATATGATCTAAGGATAAGGTGTGTGATGTTGATAGACTCTTGGGGAAGCTCAGATAACATCTCCTGGGTGGTAATCTATATTGACATGAACTTCTCCCAGATAAAATTCTGTTCAAGATTAACATGTTGATGTTCAACTTGGGATTGGTCAAGAGTGAATCCCAATGATGCTAGCTCTTTTCTGAGGTTCGAAAAATGAGCTTCGTAAAACCTGAGCCTACTAGATGAGGCCATCATCTCCTCTGTATGTGTCGAAAGGATTTTTTAAAACCTTTTATTTATATTAGTCATGTGATCACTATTCAATGGATATATTAGCAATGGTAAAGATAATTAATAGTCATTTAAATAGAATTATATATAACAATTAATTAAAAAAGAGTGCATGGGTTTTCTAAATCCATGAGACAATTAATTGAAAAAATGAGATTTTATTCATAAATAATCAGGTCGTTATATCTGGTGATGGGCTTAGTGTTGGGCTATTTAGAATCAGATGAATGGAAAGAGACATAGGGGTTCTTGCCTTAGCTGGTGTTTCTCTTTTGATTTCTATTCTGTGTCAACTTGATCATATATGTAAATTATGAGGTCATCTGTTGGCAAACCTTCCACGTATTTATCTATATGAAATTTCATGTATTCATGTTTTTATTTAGTATCTACAAATGTCATGTTTTGATATTGTTTTTGGAAAGTAGTTTATTTTGAGATTATCAATATTATTATTTTTTCTTGGGTTATGTACTTCTACCATGGTAGGGTCACTAGTCCAGTGTTATATGGCCTTTCTTTTCCACTGCATATACTTATATAAGCCATTATTATTTCATCACCAGTGGTAATAGTCTCCCCATTATCACCCATCCTACACCATTACTATTAATCATCAGCCTTTGAAATTTGGGGAGGCATGCCTAAGGACAGTGTCACTCATCCCTAACCATTATTCTGGTGGAGAAATGAGTTTGGGTTCTATATTTATATATGATAAGAATGTTTTGAAATCATCTACACACCTAGAACTAGGTCAATCATAAACTCATCATCCCTCTTTAGATGAATTAAAAGGAAATTGTTTTGGAAAATGCCAAGAAAATTCCGAACAACAATCGGATGGTCCATAACATAAGAAATATCATTACGTACAACTAATCCAATAGAAAAAAAACTCTTGAGAACTGATATAGAAGGTCCTACACTTCCAAACCTCATATCCAACTCTCCCTAAAATAAATGTGTTCTCCCAACATCCGTAAGAAGTGATACTTTCTAATTATAACAATCAACCTCATCATGATGAGCATCAATCCAATCTATCCCTATAGGGATGTCAAAATGGTATAGATCATGAAAATGAAAATCAAAAACTAACTCCACATCAGTTATAGATAGTGAACAAGAATGAAAAAAAACCCTGATCTTTCCTCTTCCCAAGAGGATTCACTAAATTTATAAAAAAGCGAATGAGTTCAATTAGAAGGTTAAGAATATCAGCATAACAACTACATATGAATGGGTGGGAAGAACTAGTTCCAAATAAATAAACCACTAATGAGGATGAAATAAAGATAGAACCTCTAACCATCACTATACCTATATCTACCTCCATCAGAAACTCATCTACTTCATAAAGCCCATTCAGTCCTACGACCTATGTTTAGAGCCCTTTAGTCATAGAAGCATATGAAAATGCCGCAGTAGCCATTGGAGCTAATGATCCCTAAACATTTCAATGTTTATCCATAGCATTACAGAATTGATTAATATAACCATAATATCCATAAATATTACACATTTTATACATGAATGGAAAAAAATTCATGGGTGTCTAACCCTTCCACACTAATAGTAAGTCAGATGCACATTTCTATCTGCAACTAGAGGTTTTGAAGAGGCATGCTCTTGAGAACCACCTCCACCACTCCTATGATAATATTTCCACTTCCTCTTCTTTTATGGATTTCCACTAAAGCTACTATTGGGTGGAATAAAAGATGACTAAAATCTAACCTTTCATGAAATATTCATTTTAATTATCATATCCATGTCTACTATCTCTACATCAGTCAAATGATTCAGTATAAATACATGTGATTTGATATCCGGTCATAAACCCAATAGGTACTTTTGATCTTTCATTCAGTAATTCATTGCAACCTATAGAGAAAATAGAACTAGCTCCACAAACTGATTGGTGTACGCTGACACCAAATTCGCTCCTTTCTTTAAATAGTGGAATTCTAAAGAATTTTGCACCATTAGAGAATCTAGACAAAACTATTGGTGCTAATTCAAAATTATTACTTCTTAATCTTCCATTCAGTTTTTAAAATAAAAAAAACCAACCTAAAACTATGTTTACAAACATGAATATATCACAATTGTTTTATTATGTGTTTGTAACAACAACAACTATTGAAAATAAAATTCCCCTTTCTATTTAATTTAAAGTATTATTTTGTAATATGGTTATTGAAAACACATGAACTTATTTTGTTTTATTATATCCAATTAGAATTAAAATAACATTTTGTATCTCTACTATTGATAATAAATCCATTGAATAGTGATCACACGATTAGTATAAATATAGGATTTTAACAAATCCCATTGACTCAGATAAAGAATGTGTTGGGCTCAACTGATAGTATCATATCATTTGAAGCCCATTTATCAAATATTTTGAGACAGATAACATCTCTAGGATTTTCCCTGGACCAATCCCAATATGAGATCTAACAACATAAACATGAGTGAAATTGTTTATAGGAGATGTTCAAGCTTATCAATATCACGACCTAAACTATGCATGTCAAACCACCCCATGAAAGTCACAGCATTGTGCACCTTACTCTTAGGTATTTTTCTAGTGTATTAACGGGATATGTATCAAGACCCTAGAAGTATGAGTTTGAACATTATGTTGTATAGAATAACAAATATATTTTTATCCTATTATTATTAATTTTTATTTTGATTCAATAAAACACAAATAGTATTTTTGGCTAATATTATATTTCAATTAAGGTATTTGTTTTAATGAATTAGAGAATTTTTTTCAATAAAAAATATTTTAGCAAAATATTATTATTAAATAATGATTAATAAATATAAATTATCATTTAATTTTAAGTAATTCAAATGTAAATTTATAGGGGTTCAAAAAACATTATTGTAAAAAACCCATCATTTATCAATAAATGATGATTATTATTTGAAAAGTGAAAATGAACATATTTAGAAAATTATTTTTATAAAATGAATATTAATTTTAGAATCAAAATATTGAAATTATCCAATAGTTATTTTTTCATAATTTTTCATCACAGTTAATTTTTTTGGTAAAAATTAATTACCGTATAAATATACAGTGTGTATTATGACAACATAATGACCCAAAAATAATGTAATAAATACTAAAAAATGTATCCACTACTATAAAACAATCAGATTTTATGTTTATTTGATTTATTTTATAAATAAATTATGAATCCAAAAAAATATATAATATATTTTAAAGAATTAAAATCCTTTCTTTAAGAGTATGAATCACTTCAGTTGTGAAAAAAGATGATTTAACATAGGTTTTTTTCAATTTCAATGTAATTTTTTAACCATGTTCTGTATAGGTGATGTAAAAATAATGTTATCAGAATCTTCTTTTTAAAAACCAATGCAAAAAATGATAGTATTATTAGTTTTCAATTTGGTCTTCAGTGCCAGTTTCCTATAAAAACTGACACTAAAAGTCAAACTAAAAACTGTTTTTTTTATTTTAAAAAGTTTGTGTCAGTTTATATAAAAACCAGCGTTGTTTTTTCTTAAAATATAAATATTTGAATATTAAAACCCCATAATAATAAAAATCAATGTAATAAAAACCAATATACAATAATCAAACATCATGTTACAGTGACTAAAATTCAATAGAAAATACATACTTTTATCTAGTTAATCTAAAATTTATCTACGCATTTGTATTATAAATTATAATTAAAAAATTCGTACTTGAAATTTACAACATGATGATTGTTGGTTATTGTCTAATAATTCATTCAATATCATTACATTCAAACACATATTATAACAAAATAATTATAAGTTTTTTGAAAATATTCTATTTAGAAAATATAATAGTGACCAGAAACATAAAAACATCCATACATTAAATCCTAATAATTATAAACAATTAGTTCACAAACATAGATCGAAGATGGTTAACATCTTCTTGCGTGTACGAATCAAAATTATTGAATGTATACAATTATGTTGAATGATATAAGATTAAAAAAAGAATACTATGATAGAAAATATAAAATAATTAATATGATTAACCTCATAATAATAAATCATTACCTAGTGGTGATTATCTCATAAATGAATTGTAGAAAATAATAAGCACGTTAGACACATCTTTATTAATTATGAAACTATAGTTAATAAAATAGTATCTTGATAATAAAAAACAATATATATGCACATATATATATACATATCCAAAAAATCAAAATAATAACTAATATAAAAATTAATTACCTTTACTTCACATATCTGATTGCATTAGACTTTTGTATCGAGATGTGATCTTTGATAAATTTTTTTCAGGACCTACATTTTCATACATACAAACAAAAAATAAATGTATAAACAATGATAATTAAATATAATGGGAACATAACAAACAAAAAACTTACTTTTCTAACTAGGTGGAAAATTTTCTATGAACACCACATAATAAAGAGAAAATCCAATATAATGTGTTTTCACTTGGGAAGAACATGCCTATCATCCAATACCCGTAATATATAAAAATCTAACATTTAAAGGTATTAAATGAACATTATATCATAATTATGTTTCTGATACTACCCATAAAGAAATGGCAGAAACCAATACCCAATATTTGTCATGGTAACCTCTCGCATATATATGCCACTCTTTTCTTAGTCAAAACATATTGCACATCCATTGAAATATATCAGGAATCTATGAAACCATAAACACTAATGCTATCATTTTGAACAAGTATCATGTGTAGAAACCTAATTAAATATGTATAATATTTAGTTAATTTGAATCATCTTTAATTAAAAAAAGTAAAAACTATAAGGTTAATTTACTTAAATGGAAAATAAATGCAACACGTCAATAGTGAGATCTTTAAACTAAATTAGATCCATGATATATTTTATAAATATTCTCAATGGATAGTCTCTTCCACATATATCATATGACATCCAAAACTCATAGATATTAACCAAGGAATGAAAAACATGAGATAATATTTCTATCCCATTAGAAATATCTGAATTATCTACAGTTGTTTGTTCCTGAGCCTTTTTTTCCTTGTGCCATTTATTTGGATTTTAGATACTCTTATATAAGTTAAATGTTAGAAAAAATTATATATAATATTCAATCATATGTAATTAATTTTAAAAAAAACACATACCTCGTATGAAATACGATGAAGAAGGCTAGATGGGAAAAGTAAAAAAAAATGACCCATACAGTCCCCAAATCGGGTAATCTCTAAATCTGGGAATGGTAGTAGAGCGGTTGGATCAATAATATGATGTATCGATACTCTAACCTGACTCATCTGAATAGGATGGTTATGTATAGAATCCCCCAAAATTCATGAATCTAAATGCAATAATATGCATATCAGGATCTATTATATACAACTCAGAGTATAAGATTGGTCCTGAGTGAGGAGGTGGAGGAGCTAAGTATGCATGCTAGGAAGGATGGGCGGGATGGAAAGGATGTGAAAACTGTGACTGTCTCGTTATTTGATCGAACATATCATACAACATAGCTGATTATAAGGCCCTAGCCTTAAACCTTACTTAATATTGAATTAAAAGAATAATTCACGTTGAAGATCTTTTCAGGTTTAGAGTTTTAGAGAATTAGAACATAACTATTACATCTCAAAAGATTACAAAGTAGTCAGTTATACTAAGTTTCCATAATAAAAAAAACTCTTAAAAGAAACATGTCTAGTTCCATGTTTTATATAGCATGACATTCCCTTGATCCCGTCCTTGACCTTATTCCACATTATGTCCTGTGAAAAACATTTCAAAAAAACTTGGGGTGAGCATAAAAAGCTCAGTAAGGGATACACAAAGAATTAAAACTGTTAGTTTTTCAAAATCAAGTAAACCATGTATACTCTATCAAAGTAATACCTTCACCTTCATGAAGTAGTAAAAAAAAATCTTCACTGAATAAAGTATCATTACTTACCTTTTTGTAACCAAAGGATTACCATAAAACCCATATAAAGAACACATAGAATATATAAAGGTAACTTGGGACATAAACATACTTAAGTGGAATAACCATACGGTTGAATTCCACACATATCACTTAATGGAATAGCCATACGGCCAATTTCCATACATACTTAATGGAATAGCCATACGACCGACTTCCATACCCAATGCATTGGAGGTTATAATGTAACCACCCATCCTGGTATTCACGGCACCACCCGTCATATGGTTTATAACGTAACCACCCGTTAAAATGTCCAAGTACCAATATAAAATCATAAAACATAAAACCAATATAAAGGAATGATAACATTTCCACATTTCAATCACAATATATCATAAATATATTGACATAATAGAATCCTTTTTCAAAACCATTTTCAATACCAAAATACATAAAAGAGTATATGGTATTTATTTTATTCTAAAAACATTACGGCTTGTTGAGAAAGCCAAAGATCAAATAATACTCGCGGCGGCGGAAAAAGGTCGTTGTCACCGCGTACGTTAAAAAAACATTCCTTTTTGTCGTTTAGTAAAACGCTTCATAGAAAAAGATTCATTTTGTATAAAAGTAAAAGTCAAAGGAGTTTATACACCGTATAAAATAAAGTTGTGTATAAAACGAAATATGCCTCAATGAAAGGAGATTGAGACGAAGTCCCTTACCTCGGGTCCGACTTGACTCGATCGTTCTTTAACGTCCTGAATAATAAACTTGAGTTAATTTATAATTGTTTAAGAACCTTTTTAATGTTCATTATTCCTTTTATATCACTTATTGCCATGTTATAAACATTATGTAACCATTTAAGTTAATAATGTTTGTTTTGTCAATATTTGGTTCTTAAGTTGAAAGTTGACTTCTTACAATTACATGTTGTTCGTGTGGTCAAAAGTTCTTTATATCCAGAATGAAATTCCTGATTTGGATATCATATATATCATATATATCCAGCATATACATGTATTTATAATATTACATAATCATTTAGAGGTAAGAAATGAAATGCACCGTTCATGGAGACGGTAAGCCGTACGTACGCATGAACGCTACTTTCATTTCTTTTTCATATTAATGGAATTAAAACTAAATGAGAGGTTTGTATATTTTAATTCCATAATTATATTCATCATTTAGATATATCATTAATTATATATATCCATTATATACATGTACTTTTAATAGTACATTACATTTGGGGATAAGAAATGAAATGCACCGTTCATGGAGACGGTAAGCCGTACGTACGCATGAACGCTACTTTCATTTCTATCGCATACTTTAATGGAAAGAAAAATTAATGATATAGAGTTATATTATAATTACAGTATAACATCATATATAATAACTTTAAATCCATCCTTTACACGTCCAACATATGGCTTTAACGAATCACATCACTTTGAGGGGGCGGTAGTCCGCACTTCCTTAAATGAAGATATCGTGTTTACCCATAATGGAAACCATAAATGTATGCCCAAAATAAAAAATACAGAAGCTTAAAGAAAACGTAAACATATTATATATCATATATAAAAATAGTGACATCAAAATGGTCACCTTTGAAGTTGTTAAATGAGTATTGAACAATCATCGTTTCGGGAGGCAGAATTTCGCCATCCACGGAAACCGTATGTTCTTTAACCATTTGATGTAGTTGTGTGAGAGTGTAGCTCAAATAAATTTTATAACAACATCCTAGTATATTGAAGATACTGGTGTTGTTACAAAAGAAGTAAATAAAAAGAGTTTAGAGGGTTGGAGAAGCAAAATAAAACAAATGAACAAGAGAGAATGAATTACCTTTAAAAGTGTAACTCCCTTTTGATTTGAGCCTAAAGGCTTCCTTTGAAGGGATTCTTCCCAAAGGGAATCCTCTAGGATGAGGAGAGGGATGTGGAGAGAGTAAATGGGCAGGGTTTGGCCGAGCCAAAGGCTTGAGAAGTGTGTGAAATGAGGTAGAGGTGGGGGCCTTTTATAAGAGGAGAGGAGGGGCACTTTTGGAAAGTAAAGAAATATTACTTTATTTGAAAATGTGTTTCGGTTTTAAAAGGTCCCACATTGATATAATTCGTGGATAAGGTGATAAGGGTTCAAAATCCACTCATACAATTGGTTTTGGCCATGTGTAGGTTTTAGATTTTTCATTATCTTTCCATTTTATTTAAATCGTCAAATAATGATGTCATCGCTGCATCATTATTATGTCATATATAATTTAATTTATTTAATGTCTAAAAATTATAAAAAAAATACTATGATGTAGGAAATCTTTTTAGATTTCCAATGACTATTTATAATCAAAATTTGGACTTGTATAACCCCACTCAAAAATTATTTTAGTAAAACATTTATGTTAGTGTCATTTTCACTTTAACATTAAATAAAAATATATTAATGTCATTTTCCAACTAAAGTGGCTCCATGGGGTCCCCAAGTTGTCCCATGGCTTGTCTTGGTCGTCCATGACTCACCCAATAGGTGTAGGACAAGTGTCATGGTGTTTTAACATTCTTATAATACCATTTTTACCTTAAACTACACTAATTACCTCTAATCGCGATTAAAAACTTAATAAGTTACTATTCACCAAAAAATTATTTTAATCTCATTGAACCACATTTTACTTCTTAATGACAACCATGTATGTCGGATTTTCAAAATTCAATACACATTAGTGGTAAACTTTCATTTAACTGAAAAATCAGTTTGCTTGATTACCACTTAGTGGTTTCACTATTCATCAAAAATTGAAGTTTTTCAGAAAATTACCAAAAAATCACCCTAAGCTATATTTGATATCCCGAATTCAAAAATGAAGTCCGTTTTACAAAATTCAAAACATATAAGTCAAATTAATTAATTTAATAATTAATTCCCGCTGTCATGACAAATAGCGTGTTTTTGTGAAACAATAAGTATCAAAAGATTGACACCAGTTTAAGTCCAATTCCAAAGTGAAATTGATTCCAATGACCACCATTGGATTAACTGGTAAAAATATTTTCTAATTTCACTTTAAAACCAATTAAAATAATAATCTAATCATATAAATAATTTAGATTAAAAAGAGGTTTTGAATTAAAACACAACATTTTACACTATTCATAAAAAAATGAACTTTATCAGAAAGGTACAAAAAATTTACACAAAGTAAATTTTGATGTCCCGATTCTAAAGAAGAGTTATATTTGGTCCAAAATAAAGTATAAGAGTGATCAAAACTATATTTAATGACGGTTCTCCATCAAAAGGTGATAAGTGAACCTTTCGTGAAAATTAGGGTATAAATGCCTAAAATTGATCTCTTTCCGTATTTTAAGCCTTTATCTTTTATTGGGTAAATGTATAAACATTTAAAAACATATCTAATCATATTTTAGTTATTTTTATCCATTCCCGCCAGTACAACGGCTACTTGTTAACTAACATTTAAAATAATATTATTTTATTACTAGTGTGCTACGTAAGTTTCAAAGAAACTCATCGTTGCATATCGGGTACGCTATCGAACATAGCAACCCCTTTAAAATAAAATTACTATTTAATTCGTAAATATTAATAAATATGAAATTTCTTTATTCTTTATTTACCTGGGATGTTACATCCTTCCCCCCTTTTGGGAATTGCGTCCTCGCAATTTTATTCACTTATCAAAATAAGTGGGGGTATTTATCCCTCATAGCATTTTCAGATTCCCACGTTGCCTCTTAAATCACATGGGTTTTCCACAAAACCTTTACCTAATGAATCACTTTATTTCGTAACACTTGCTCCCTGTGGTAAAGAATCTGGACCGGTTGTTCCTCATAAGATAGGTTCTCTTCCAGCTGAACTACCTCTGGGCTCAAAACATGAGATGGATCTGGCATATACTTTCTCAACATCGAAACATGAAAAACATTGTGTACCTGAGATAAACTCGGAGGTAAAGCCACTCGGTATGCAACTGATCCTACTCTTTCCAGAATTTCGTATGGTCCAACCAACCATGGACTCAACTTTCCTTTCTTACCAAATCTCATCACACTTTTCCAAGGAGAACCCTTGAGAAAAACATGATCACCTACCTCGAAAGATAGATCATTCCTCCGGTTATCCGCGTAACTCTTCTGCCTGCTCTGAGCTGTTCTCATGTGTTTCTGAATCAGCTGAACTTTTTCTGCCATCTCTTCTACCAATTCTGGTCCCATCAACTTCCTTTCACCCACTTCATCCCAGAAAGCTGGAGTTCGACACCGCTTCCCATATAATTCCTGAAATGGTGCCATCTATATACTGGAATGAAAACTGTTATTATAAGAAAACTCAACCAAAGAAAGATGTTGGTCCCAACTTCCCTGATAATCCATCGAACAAGCTCGTAGCATATCCTCCAAGGTCTGAATTGTTCGTTCTGACTGCCCATCTGATTGAGGATGAAAAGCTGTACTAAAATTTAATTCATTACCCAACGACTTCTGAAGGCCTTTCCAAAATTTAAAAGTAAACCTGGGATCACGATCCGATACAATGGAGAGAGGAACTCCATGTAACCTGACTATCTCTTTAAGATACAAACGGGAAAGTTGATCAAGAGAGAAAGTATCTCGTATAGAAAGGAAATGAGCAGATCTGGTCAAGCGATCAATAGTAACCCAGATTGCATTATTACCTTGATATGTCCTCGGTAATCCCACAACAAATTCCATGGATATGTTTTCCCATTTCCACTCTGGCACTGGTAAAGGCTGAAGCATCCCTTTCGGTAACTGCTGCTCTGCTTTAACCTGTTGACATGTCAAACACTTCATAGTAAAATCAGCAATGTCTCTTTTCATTCCATCCCTCCAGTAATACTCCCGCAGACCTCTGTACATCTTAGTACTTCCAGGATGAAAAAAAACAACTCATTCTTCAACTGTGAATCACAAGGCACACATAACCTCTTCACAAACCTCAAAACACAAACACAAACTTATCCAAGAACTCATGGAAAATTTTATTCATAAGGTCCATGAATACAGCAGGTGTATTGGTTAACCCAAAAGACATAACTACAAATTCATAATGGACATATCTAGTACAGAACACAGTCTTCAGAACGTCTGCTTCTTTTACTTTCAACTGATGGTACCCCGACCTCAAATCAATCTTCGAAAAATACTGAGCTCCCTGGAGCAGATACCACTTCATTCGATGGCCCAACATCTGCTGAAGTTGTTGCAAAGGATTTCACCACCCCTTTCTGCTTGTAGTCTAACTTCTTCCCATCACTCAAGCTCTTTGTCGGACACTGATTTTCATAATGACCCGTCTCATTGCACTTATAACATCTTACCATTGGCTTTTCATTTCCTGCTTGATCATCTTTCTTACAGTTACGAGCAATATGACCAGACTTTCCACACCGAAAGCACTTACCAGACTTGGATAAACATTCTCCAGGATGCATTTTACCACACTTCTCACAGGATGGATATTTGGTTTTCTTACCTCCTTGCTTCTTTGATGAATTCTTCCCCTTTTCCTGCCAACTAGACCTTTTATTCTGTTGTTTGTCATAGAACACCTGATCATCGGCAAACTCCATTTCCACCTTCTCCGCACATCGAACAAGTTTTTCATAACTTTTGAACTCACTAGAAGCTAAAGCCCTTCGATACTTTGGCTTTAACCCTGAGTAAAAACGGTTTATTTTACTATCAAGATCTCCTATGAAGTTTGGAGCATACCTTGCCAATCGAGTGAACTTTTCTTCATAAGCAGCCACTGAATCATCCTCCTGCCTCAATTCTAGGAACTGTTTTTCCATCTTAAGACGAACCACCTTAGGAAAATATTTCTCAAGAAACATACCTTTGAATTCGTCCCAGTGAATATCCTCAATCTCATCATTATACCTTATATTTTTCACCATCGACCACCACTGATCAGCTTCACTTTCAAAACGGTAAACAACAAGACTAACCTTTTGATGTTCTGAACACCCCATGACATCAAAAATTTTCTCCAGTGCTTTAATCCACCCTTCAGCTTGCACAGGGTCAGATGATCCTCTGAATGATGGGGGATGTTGCCTCATGAAATGTTCCACCACTGACATGTTCCTCTGCGGTTGATCTGGATGATCTCGTGCATGGATACCACCATCATTTATAGCCTGAGTCAATTGTGCCATCACTGCAACAAACAGTTCAGTTCTGATTCCGACCATCTCAGGTTGCTGATTTGGAAGGTTGTCTTCCTCCTGATGTCGTCCCAACATAGCTGCTTTGTTTCCTCTACGGAAAACCATTCTGAACACAGAAATATCTTAGGCGAAGCAACATGGTAATCCGTAAATGCTATATCATTTCAATCATATTATAATTTAACACTTTTCTAACTCCTAAAGTTGTCTAAACCGACCTCTGATACCAACTATAAGGCCCTAGCCTTAAACCTTACTTAATATTGAATTAAAAGAATAATTCATGTTGAGGATCTTCTCAGGTTTAGAGTTTTAGAGAATTAGAACATAACTATTACATCTCAAAAGATTACAAAGTAGTCACTTATACTAAGTTTCCATAATAAAAAAAACTCTTAAAAGAAACATGTCTAGTTCCATGTTTTATATAGCATGACATTCCCTTGATCCCATCCTTGACCTTATTCCAAATTATGTCCTGTGAAAAACATTTCAAAAAAACTTGGGGTGAGCATAAAAAGCTCAGTAAGGGATACACAAAGAATGAAAACTGTTAGTTTTTCAAAATCAAGTAAACCATGTACACTCTATCAAAGTAATACCTTCACCTTCATGAAGTAGTAAAAAAAAATCTTCACTGAATAAAGTATCATTACTTACCTTTTTGTAACCAAAGGATTACCATAAAACCCATATAAAGAACACATAGAATATATAAAGGTAACTTGGGACATAAACATACTTAAGTGGAATAACCATACGGTTGACTTCCACACATATCACTTAATGGAATATCCATACGGCCAATTTCCATACATACTTAATGGAATAGCCATACGACCGACTTCCATACCCAATGCATTGGAGGTTATAACGTAACCACCCGTCCTGGTATTCACGGCACCACCCGTCATATGGTTTATAACGTAACCACCCGTTAAAATGTCCAAGTACCAATATAAAATCATAAAACATAAAACCAATATAAAGGAATGATAACATTTCCACATTTCAATCACAATATATCATAAATATATTGACATAATAGAATCCTTTTTCAAAACCATTTTCAATACCAAAATACATAAAAGAGTATATGGTATTTATTTTATTCTAAAAACATTACGGCTTGTTGAGAAAGCCAAAGATCAAATAATACTCGCGGTGGCGGAAAAAGGTCGTTGTCACCGCATACGTTAAAAAAAACATTCCTTTTTATCGTTTAGTAAAACGCTTCGTAGAAAAAGATTCCTTTTGTATAAAAGTAAAAGTCAAAGGAGTTTATACACCGTATAAAATAAAGTTGTGTATAAAATGAAATATGCCTCAATGAAAGGAGATTGAGAAGAAGTCCCTTACCTCAGGTCCGACTTGACTCGATCATTCTTTAACGTCCTGAATAATAAACTTGAGTTAATTTATACTTGTTTAAGAACCTTTTTAATGTTCATTATTCCTTTTATATCACTTATTTCCATGTTATAAACATTATGTAACCATTTAAGTTAATAATGTTTGTTTTGTCAATATTTGGTTCTTAAGTCGAAAGTTGACTTCTTACAATTACATGTTGTTCTTGTGGTCAAAAGTTCTTTATATCCAGAATGAAATTCCTGATTTGGATATCATATATATCATATATATCCAGCATATACATGTATTTATAATATTACATAATCATTTAGAGGTAATAAATGAAATGCACCATTCATGGAGACGGTAAGCCGTACGTACGCATGAACGCTACTTTCATTTCTTTGTCATATTAATGGAATTAAAACTAAATGAGAGGTATGTATATTTTAATTCCAGAATTGTATTCATCATTTAGATATATCATTAATTATATATATCCATTATATACATGTACTTTTAATAGTACATTACATTTGGGGATAAGAAATGAAATGCACCGTTCATGGAGACGGTAAGCCGTACGTACGCATGAACGCTACTTTCATTTCTATCTCATACTTTAATGGAAAGAAATAATAATGATATAGAGGTATATTATAATTCCAGTATAAAATCATATATAATAACTTTAAATCTATCCTTTACACGTCCCACATATGGCTTTAACGAATCACATCACTTTGAGGGGGTGGTAGTCCGCACTTCCTTAAATGAAGATATCGTGTTTACCCATAATGGAAACCATAAAAGTATGCCCAAAATAAAAAATACAGAAGCTTAAAGAAAACATAAACATATTATATATCATATATAAAAATAGTGACATCATAATGGCCACTTTTGAAGGTGTTAAATGAGTATTGAACAATCATCGTTTCGGGAGGCAGAATTTTGTCATCCACGGAAACCGTATGTTCTTTAACCATTTGATGTAGTTGTGTGAGAGTGTAGCTCAAATAAATCTTATAACAACATCCTAGTATATTGAAGATACTGGTGTTGTTACAAAAGAAGTAAATAAAAAGAGTTTAGAGGGCTGGAGAAGCAAAATAAAACAAATGAACAAGAGAGAATAAATTACCTTTAAAAGTGTAACTCCCTTTTGATTTGAGCCTAAAGGCTTCCTTTGAAAGGATTCTGCTCAAAGGGAATCCTCTAGGATGAGGAGAGGGATGTGGAGAGAGTAAATGGGCAGGGTTTGGCCGAGCCAAAGGCTTGAGAAGTGTGTGAAATGAGGTAGAGGTGGGGGCCTTTTATAAGAGGAGAGGAGGCACTTTTGGAAAGTAAAGCAATATTACTTTATTTGAAAATGTGTTTCGGTTTTAAAAGGTCCCACATTGATATAATTCGTGGATAAGGTGATAAGGGTTCGAAATCCACTCATACAATTGGTTTTGTCCATGTGTAGGTTTTAGATTTTTCATTATCTTTCCATTTTATTTAAATCGTCAAATAATGATGTCATCGCTGCATCATTATTATGTCATATTTAATTTAATTTATTTAATGTCTAAAAATTATAAAACAAATACTATGACGTAGGAAAGCTTTTTAGCTTTCCAATGACTATTTATAATCAAAATTGGGACGTGTATAACCCCACTCAAAAATTATTTTAGTAAAACAATTTATGTTAGTGTCATTTTCACTTTAACATTAAATAAAAATATATTAATGTCATTTTCCAACTAAAGTGGCTCCATGGGGTCCCCAAGTTGGCCCATGGCTTGTCTTGGTCGGACATGACTCACCCAATAGGTGTAGAACAAGTGTCATGGTGTTTTCACATTTTTATAATACCATTTTTACCTTAAACTACACTAATTACCTCTAATCGCGGTTAAAAACTTAATAAGTTACTATTCACCAAAAAATTATTTTAATCTCATTGAACCACATTTTACTTCTTAATGGCAACCATGTATGTCGGATTTTCAAAATTCAATACACATTAGTGGTAAACTTTCATTTAACTGAAAAATCAGTTTGCTTGATTACCACTTAGTGGTTTCACTATTCATCAAAAATTGAAGTTTTTCAGAAAATTACCAAAAATTCACCCTAAGCTATATTTGATATTCCGAATTCAAAAATGAAGTCCGTATTACAAAATTCAAAACATATAAGTCAAATTAATTAATTTAATAATTAATTCCCGCTGTCATGACAAATAGCGTGTTTTTGTGAAACAATAAGTATCAAAAGATTGACACCAGTTTAAGTCCAATTCCAAAGTGAAATTGATTCCAATGACCACCATTGGATTAAATGGTAAAAATATTTTCTAATTTCACTTTAAAACCAATTAAAATAATAATCTAATCATATAAATAATTTAGATTA
The DNA here is from genome assembly GCA_963277665.1 of Viscum album. Taxonomy (NCBI): domain Eukaryota; kingdom Viridiplantae; phylum Streptophyta; class Magnoliopsida; order Santalales; family Viscaceae; genus Viscum; species Viscum album. Next base: position 1,189,533,471 of record OY728145.1, read on the forward strand.
AAAAGAGGTTTTGAATTAAAACACAACATTTTACACTATTCATAAAAAAATGAACTTTATCAGAAAGGTACCAAAAATTTACACAAAGTAAATTTTGATGTCCCGATTCTAAAGAAGAGTTATATTTGGTCCAAAATAAAGTATAAGAGTGACCAAAACTATATTTAATGACGGTTCTCCATCAAAAGGTGATAAGTGAACCTTTCGTGAAAATTAGGGTATAAATGCCTAAAATTGAACTCTTTCCGTATTTTAAGCCTTTATCTTTTATTGGGTAAATGTATAAACATTTAAAAACATATCTAATCATATTTTAGTTATTTCTATCCATTCCCGCCAGTACAACGGCTACTTGTTAACTAACATTTAAAATAATATTATTTTATTACTAGTGTGCTACGTAAGTTTCAAAGAAACTCATCATTGCGTATCGGGTACGCTATCGAACATAGCAAACCCTTTAAAATAAAATTACTATTTAATTCGTAAATATTAATAAATATGAAAATTCTTTATTCTTTATTTACCTGGGATGTTACACTGATTGAATTTGATCTCCTATGGACTATTTAATATCTTTAGCTAATATTTTTAGGAATCAATTTTTGAGTCTCTTGATTATTTACATTTATGGAAAAAACATTTCGGATACTAACACCTTCCCTATATCCATTAATGCAGCCAAGGTGTTCTATATTTCATAATATATTGGAGAGGATGTCCATCCTACCCTCAGGGATAAAATTGACATATGTTGATTGCTCATAAAGTTTATCCTAAAAAGAAATATGAAAATGGTATATTACTGTTGTTAATTTATAAATTTCCAAAATTCATGAATAATAATAATTATTTACTTATCCTTAACATTATTTATAAGATACTTTTAATTTTTTATTCTTCTCTATCTTTTCTATTTCTTATAGCTAGTGGGTGAAGATAGAAGAGCTAATTGGTCCTCATCAGAACTACTAGGGGATTGAGCGACTTGTTATTCAGACATTTCCTCAATAATTTTTTTCTCCAATAAATGATACCCTCCATGTGATAAAGTATGAAGGAAAATGTTCTATAACTAAATGTCTTGATGGTATTTTTTAGAGTCTTGTTATATAAAATGTAAACTAATAAGTAATTAGGTTCATATATAATAAAATTTACATTACAATATAATTTAATTATCATACCTAAAACGTTTCATCATGTCCGGTGGAAACAAATTTCTTCCATGTATCTTCATCTAAAAACATATACTTGTGGAACATGATTTCATTTTGTATCATTACAAACAAATAATTTTTTGTTAAGATTGTTGTCACGACTTGCCCCCTAGGGCCCGTGCAATGACTACGCCAAGCTTGACTTTCATAGGCCAAGGGTTGGCGACTAACACCGAAAGGCGTATCCCCTAAAACTGGGAAGGCATTGAATTTATATCCTATAAAAACACTCAAACAAGAACACAAAAAGATAATAACACAAGTATACTATATAAAAAGAAGAGTTTTAAAAGAAAGAGGGGCTGGAATACAAGGCCAAAAGTAAATGTACAAGAACTACTGAAAATACAATACAACCGAAGAAAGAGAAAGACAACAACTGGGTCATCCTCTAGGGTTCCAACCTGAAGGGTAGGTACATATCACCTCCTCAGCACTCCATGTCTCCCCATCTACTCATCTTACTGACATGACGTATGGTCCACCTCCGAGCACCATCCAGTCCTGGTACCATCAGCCTCAATCCGTGCTATCCATCCTCTGGACCAAACACAACAAGGTGCAAGCGAAGCCCATGTAGGGGTGAGTATAACGATTCTCAGTAGAGACCCCAAGACCCTCATGGTCTTACAAAATCGACAAAGGATAAACCATAAAGCATGTAAACTAGTGACACCCCTACTTAGGTATATTCGTAGACATATACCTAAGTTATCAAATATTACCCATCTCATTCATGAGGATTCCCAAGGCCCAACACTTTAGCCAAATCTCAACTGTTCCACGAAGGAAAGATTACCATGACAGTAACACCACAAAGGTAAGTACCACAAAGTATCACCATGAAGGAAAGTACCACAAAGGTACACCACACAGAAGAATACCACAAATGTATCACCATGAAGGTAAGTACCACAAAGTATCACCATGAAGGAAAGTACCACACAGGTACACCAAAGAGAAGAATACCACTAAGGTATTACCACAAATGTAAGGACTCAAATCACATTAGGTATAACTTAGGTATGGTAGTAATGATGATTAGATGAAACTACTAAATCATCTTTCTTTTTAAGAGGCAGACCCACAATGGATCCTAAATCATTATACCCACGTAGTATCCTAAATCATCATCAGTCCCACACAGGATCCTAGTATATCATCATACCCACACAGGATCCCAGTACATCATCAGACCCGCACAGGATCCTAGTACATCATCAGACCGAAACATGATCCTAGTACATCATTATACCCACACAGGATCCTAGTACATCTTCATACCTGCACATGATCCTAGTACATCATCAGACCCACACAGGATCCTAGTACATCATCAGATGGACACAGGATCCTAGTACATAATCAGACCCACACAGGATCATAGTACATCAATAGACCCACACAGGATCCTAGTACATCATCAGACCCACACATGATCCTAGTACATCAGGCCCACGTAGGATCCTAGAGTATTTCCATGTGGATTTATAGAGTGTAACCAAGTGAGAATCTCAAACAAAGACCCACAAAGGATTCAGAGCACAGACCCACAAAAGATCCCTTTCTCAGGTTACATCCAGCTAGAGGGTTCCCGCACTAAGCTCGATTGATTCCAGGAGGGCCCCCAACTCAACCCAAAATTCAATAATACAACTAACACGAAGTACCATGAAGAAGTATCCCAAATTACCTCCACATAAAAGGGGTCTCAACACAACAGACGGTGCATCAATCGGATGCGCGGTCTGTGAGTTATTGGCCTTTTAGTTCTGAGGGCCCGGTTGGATTCCTGTTCGATCCAACCCAGTCATACCCCAACATTATCCAAAACTCAAGTGGGGAATTCCAAAAGTACCATCTTGATATGAGGTTTCTAGTTCCATAGACATTTCATAAAATAGACACTCATAGCTCAAGATTCTGTCGAAAGAATGAAAAGGGTAAAAGTTGGTCCCGGTCTAGTCCGACCCGGCCAAACTAGGCCATGGACGACCTGACCCGACCAAACCAGGCCTGGGCCGACCCGACCTATTTTAGAATGACCCAGCCTGACCCGGGTCTAGCCCTAGGTCTGACCCGGGCCATTGGGTCTTGTCCGTCCCACCGTCGTGGTCGCACATCGTGCTGCCACCGGTGGCTGGCTTGACCGACCACCCTCCTTCACCACCACAACCTCGTACCGTGGCTCCTGCAAGCCGGCGGCTCGGAAGTGTGCCTCCGCCTCCCCTACGCGCGGTCGGTCGTGTGCCGGTCACCGCCTCTACTCCGCCGTGGCCAACGGGCCGTGACCTTCTCATCATCTGGTGGTGCGGACGCGCGCCGCCCTCCCTTCCTCACAGCCGGCTAGGTGCTGGCCACCGCCTCCTTCCACGAGACAATGCAGATTCGTTCCAAGCATGAAAAATTAAACGATAGCATATTTGCGATCATTGCATCGAGGTATTCACATCCATATATCGCACTTATCAAAAATCTATATTTCCAGTGCCAATAAATATTTGGATGCCTCCTTCTGTGAGCCATTGTGTCTTTGTTCCAATCCTGAAAAATTAAACGATCACATATTTGAGAGCCTTTGCGTCGAGGGCTTCGCGTCCATATATCGAACTCAGCAAAAATCTGCATTTCCAGCACCAATAAATATTTGTCCATCTTTTCCATCGCAAAGAACACATCAAAAATTACAAATAATTGCAGAGAGGTTGGGCCATGTTTGTTTAGCCCTCACCCTCCGAGTTAGGGAAGTAGCAAGCGACTCAATAGTTCTTGAATCATGAAGACCGTAATGAATGGGCAAGGGGGTATAAATCAACAACAAACAATACCACGTGAATGATGGAGAAACACCCATAGTTGAGGAAGTAGGTCGGTGTTCGCCATTCCTACAATAGCCTCAAATAAAGTCACTTGATCATCGATCCTCTTTTGGGGTTTCAGTGTCAATCGCCACCACTCGCCAGAACCAACTCCATCTTCCAAGGGCTTGTTGTCACGGAACTCCTTCAAAACTTGGTAGCTTGGAGAAGCTATACCGAAACCTCTTTCCAAGATTCATATAAATAGGAGAGGGGGTGTCTAATGGTGTTGGGAATTAATGGGAGTACATTTATTAGAAAGCATCCAAAATTATCCAACAAAAAAGTTACTAGGATTGGGGTGTCAATCCATTTATTGGCTTGACACGTTGTCGGTCCCACCATACCACTCATCGGTTGGAGGAATAAAATAAATATAAAATAATAAAGTTATTTTGTTTATTCTATTGAATGTTACAAAAATTATATTTTTCTCCAGGCCTACTACGGTGAAAGTGAAGGTCTCCTTAATCGAATATCGGCACTGCGAGTTCAACAATGTCCTCAGATATTATTTCCGAGCACCAGTTCAAAAGTTGCAAAATGCCGCTTGCACATTTACTGAAGGTACCTGAAATTTTTTTTCAGAAAATTATTAACAGTCACCCTAGACCTGTGGTAGTTGTGGTTAGGATCTGCCCAAGTGAAGCACACCCAAATTAACCCAATGGTAATCTCGGATTTCCAATCCAAGTTACCACATAAAAGTTAAGGATTTTACCATAAAATAATTTTCACTTAATTATTTTATTTACGTCCAAAAAATAACTTTCACTGGTGGCCGACTCCGGACATAGTTATTATCTTCTCAAAAAAAGCATTCCCTCATGAGTTTAGCAGTGGTATTGGATTTTCAATACAAGATAACATATGTGAGTTATAAGCATTTGAAAAATAAAATAAATTATTTAATTATTTTATTCATGATTATGCCATTTTTTGGGCTTTTTCACAGGAGACCTGCACTGACTAAACTTATGTCATGCCTAGGGTAAACCTGTCATCCTGAATGCAATGGTGCCCTCAGATTTTGGATCCAAGTTACCGATTAAGAGTTATTCTACATTCTCAAGAAAACTGCTTACACACACTAATTAAAACTTAAACAAACTTCGATGGATCATTCTGGGCACTCCCAACCTTGGAATTGTGTGCCATTAGATTTCATGATCTTGAAATAATTCTATATAATTAAAAAGAAAAAAATTTATATGGAATTTTTGGGACATTAAAATTGTTTTGATTTCCCTCCATCGAACCACTATTAAAGTAAGGCTTATTTTCTTAACTTATTTTATTTCGTCAAAATTATATGTCATCTATAGTTTCATAACATAAATATTAGTGATTTAAAATATATTATACTTGAAAAATGAGATAAGATAAATAAATAGAGATATTTTACCTTCACGGTCTCCTAAAGATGATATATCACCATCTTATCAATAGACTTACACTCAATATATAAAGTTCTTATCCTGTAATGGGTTTTCATGCGGATATACCTAATAAATTACATTGTATTTTGTCCAATTGAATTAGTATTATTATCATCAGAACGAATATGTAATATCTCCTCTTCATTTGAAAGTGATAGTTTTAGTAAACATGTACTGCAATGTTTACTAACTCGAGGACTATATTTCTAAATACTAAATTCATAAGACTCCCTGGAAAAAGTCACATCAATAGGCCTTTAATTATTATTTTTTAAATTAAATGTTAGCGTTTATTAGATAATTGTATTACTAGATATTTAATAATATGAAAAAAATACCGTGGTAGATGTACATCTGTCTCTATATTTGTATCTGTCATTGTAACTGGAAAATGAAGTGAAATTATTATCTACCAGAATCTTATTAGACAAGTTAGTAATTAGAAAACATGTAAGTAAAAAAACCGGCACACATGTGTACGTTTTTTATAAAATAATTTATGGTTAATGAAAAAAATATTCAAGGTGAACTATTAAATATAAAAATAACTTCTAAAAAGAACTAAAAATTTAAAATTTAAAATATCAATGGTTGAAAAGGTTTTCTAATATGTGTATATTAAACCAAAATATAATAATGTACATTAGGTGTCTCAATGAAAAAATGTTTAACTATAACTGTGTAATATCAAAAATTTAACACAAAAAATTAAATAAATAATCGAATATATATAATTAAATATCCCATAGTTATTAAATAATACGATTTTTACACATGTAAATTTAAAAAAATAAAACTAAATTAAATAATTACTAGATTAATTAGAAGAGTACTTTAGTATTTTTACCTATCCCTTCAGCATGATCATTTCGTAATGCATGAACTTTGTCTACGTTATAGACACTATTATAAAGTAATTGTGAAATATACGAAGAAGCCTCATATAAATCAATAACAACATTATCATCCTCATCAGCCAAATGGATTATTTTTCCTTAAAAAATGATGGACCACTGATCATTTGATGGATCAATGACATAAAATATTTAATTTTCATGTGTGGCCATGATAAATAGTTTCTCATTACCACTAAAGCTTTTCGAATCAACCTATTTAAACCCATATTAATCACTTTCAACACTATAATTACTTGAAACCCAATTAAACTAAAACATGGTGACTCAAAATTTAACATAATCAATTTCCCATATGTCTTCAAGAACTCCAAAATATAGCATTGATGCAGAAATTGTGTTTTTATCTTTTTCATTTGAAAAATGCAATGCTTTAGTGATGAACACTACACCACTATTTGGAATGGTAACCTTATCATCTATTTTTGTGTAAAACGTGTACCAATTAATATCAAAACCAGACCATGTGATGACATTAAGAGATGACCCCTTCCAACTATTTCAATGTTTCTGATGTAGATATATTTGTGATGAATTTCTCTTTAAACTATGAAATAGATGCCTTTTTATGCTCAATCATCATCTATTTTTCTTCTATTATTAGATATTGTAACTTTATTTTTTCAATATGTGATTATATATATTATTAAACCTCATATTTGTTGTTAAAATGTATAATTTTGCCTACATAACTTCATCACATGGAATGATCATTACCTTTAAGCCTCGAATCACTCTACATTCACTATCAATTATCTTATGTCAAGATATAAGGATGCAAATATTCTTCACATAATATAAATAATCAGTACAGAACACAATTAAGTCTTCTAATACATATATATGAACTATATAGTCCTCTTATCAATAATTATTTTTAATACATACCTTCAAAATTTTCAAATATATTTCAAAAGTACACATCCATTGTAAACAAATATTCTCACATATTCATATCTCACATATAAAATGAATTATTAGATGAACCATTATATCAAAAAACATAGGTGGTAAATACATTTCTAGTTGACAAAGAATAATAGATGCTTCATCCTACAACACATCTAACAAATTTTGATAAAATAATTTGTTATAAATGGATTTGTGAAAATTTCATAACCTGATGATAGTCTTTCAGGAAACTATTGGAAATACACCACACATTGTGAATGGCAGAAGTTGTTTCATCAAGACATGAATATCATGATATTTCTTTCCCATTAATTTACAATCCTTCAATGACCAAAAAATTCATCACATTTGAGGAATAATAACTAGGTACATTAATACCATAATGACACTAAAAAAATTCATCTCTTCAATCATACTTAATGTGTGACTAGATGGAGGTAAGTATGTTATTTTATTTTCATAGTGGGAGGTAGCTCCAGATTTATTCCCATTGATATCAAGTAAAATATAACATTAAATCTAACTTTTTTCATTATTTTTATGTCTAAAAATGATCCAATCCAACTGTCACATATGTTTTTCTCAACATTAATAACATAGATGTCAGGTTTTACCTCTAAATATATCAAATAATATTGTTCAAAAAATATAAACTATTTCTTCTAGATATATTTCTGAAGGTCAAATATTCTTTTCATTACAAAGTCATTTCAATATTTTTCACCTTATCAAAATATTCTTCAACTGAAAATGGTCTATGGGGATGTTTTTATTCCTATAAATAGTTTAATTCTTTTTTAAATATAGGATATTGATAGTCAATTAGAGAAAATATTAAATGTCCCATGTACATTGACTTTCTTGCATTCTTCAATTGATAAAAAATAGTATATTCTTTACAAATTAGACATACTTTAAGTCCCTTAACACTATATATAGACATGTTTCCTTGTTCCATATTGCCATTGAAATTGAACATTATCATAGTACACAAAAGAAAATATTCATTCATGTATGCATAGAAATAATTAACCCGCATCTCCCATAGTAGTTTCAAATCAGCAATCAATGGTGAAAGATACCCATCCGTATCATTTCTCGGCTATTTTGGTCCTAAAATCATCAATATTGTCATAAATTATTTGTCCTTCACACATATACATGGGGAAAATTTGTAAACAACAAAAAAATAGGACAAGATCTATGTTGGATACTTAGAATCAGATATGGATTCATTCCATTAGTACACAATCCCATTTTGAGATTTCTAAATTCACTTACAAAATAAAAAAATAGTTTTTCAAATATCTTCCACTATGGTGAATCAGCATACTGATGTAATTTACCATTAGATGCGTGATCATCTAAATTCCATCTTAACAATTTTGTATCAATTGAATTTGTAAAAAGATGCTTCAAATGAAGAAATATTGGAAGGTACCAAATTTATTTAGCAGGAGCTGGGATTCTGGTACATAATAATAAATCATAGTTGAATTATCATAATTGTATGAAAGAATTACTGGATGATATAATTAGAAAGTACAAAATTGATTTTTCATGAGGGTAGATGACAACACCTGAGAAATAATCTAAACTTACCTTTTCTTGCATCTTATAGCATGATGTCCCACATGTAAGACAACTTGATAATGATTCATAATTTTTACTATACAACACACTGTCATTGGGAAATGCATGTATCTTTTTATACCACAATCCCATTAGGCATAATATTTTTAGCACCTCTTAATTGGAATCTGGAAGCCTGTTTCCTTTTGAATGTAGCTCTTCTAAAAGCTCAAGAATGTTGGAGAAACTTTTATCACTCCACCCATTTCATTCTTTCAAGTTAACTAATCTAAAAAATTATGATAACATTATATATTTAATGAAACCTAGGAATAATGGTTTATCAGAATATCTGTAAAATTGTTCAATAATTACTATTTTGTTGATTGTTTCAACACCTATATCATGAATTAATTATTCAATATGATCCTATGCCTCATTGTGAATATTTTCATCAACATTGGATGTTGAATTTTATGTTCTTTCAACATTCTAGATCCAATGTGTATAATTAAGGATAAAACCAGAACAAATGAGCTGATCCTTGATTTATATGGATTTTAAATTTTCTCAAATTCAAACACATCACACATGGACATAAAATTACATCCATAATTAAGATATTTTGTTTAGAAAATTAAAATAATTCATCAACTCTTTTTTAATATTCACTAGTGGTTATTAGAAAATTAATTGAATTACAATCCATTCAATACCCAATATCGCAATATAATTGGAAAATATATTAAAACATAAATTTGTTTATAAATATTTATATATATATATAGTAAAATTTTAAATAGAACCACATTTAATAAAAACTATTTATAATTAGATAAGAAGCATCAGATATGAAAAACATTTACCAATAGTAAAATTTTTATTTTCATATTATATACATGTGTTTTATTGTTATAATAGTTTAATTATTTTCAATCATAAAAAATTTATTAGTTTATTTTAAAAAGTTTTAAAATTAGTTTGGTGTTGCGTGCGTCAAAAGCATTGAAGATTACATTAATTTAATGGTTGAAAAATATGGAGTCATTACATGTGATGCCTATTCTATTAATAAATGATGACACTATATATTATTATTCATTTCATTATATCATCAAGACCATTTGATAAATTCAAAAAATATTTTTTTAAAATAAAAAAATTACAAAAGCATTTATAAATCACAATAAACTACATACTAATAATTGAAACAACTCATGATTTAATTAGTTGACAAACAATTTATCTTAAATTTTTCAAAAAACATACCAAATTCGGAGTTAAACAAGAAAAATAGATCCTTAATCCTAAATTCACTCCCTTTAATGCATTGGAAGAATACAAACTACGAGATCTATAAAAAATGATTGTAAAAATGAACAATAAAGATGAATAAAAAACTAAAATCAAAACATGGTTGACTGTTAGTCAGAAATAGATTTCAAAGGAAAAAATAATTTGATAGATGATGAAAAAATTGTGGAGGATGAACAATGGGGGCCAAATATCATGAAAATTAAATAAAATCAATAATAATGGCTATTGGGGATCATCAGGTCGCCTTTAGAGTCATTGTGAGTTTGGAGGGAGCTTTCATATATCCATAAAAATGTGGGTTTCTTGATCTTAAATAATATTAAATAGTTTTGTGAATTGGTTATTAGAAAAATAGATGGTGAAGTATCCAATAAAAAAAGTGTTGGCGTTGAGTTTTGTGAAAGTGGATGTATTTTTTTATTTATGGAATCGGTTAAAAAAACTCATTCCATAAAGAGATTCATCAGCTATTTTTGGCGTCAATTTTTAGTTAAACTGATGCCAAAATCCATATATAAAAAAAATTCCACACCATTGTTTATTATAATTGACTCCAAAAAACTTCCCACACAAAATATTTCCATTATTTTATAAAAAAACTGATGTCATTTCTCTGACATTAAATACACTTTTTCCACTAGTGCATCAAGATATGCAGGAATATTATTTTATTATGTTCGACCCTTGGAATTAAAAAAATAAAAAACAATTTATTTGGTTAAAAACACAGGAAAAATCCGTGGAAAAGTTTTTGGTTTTGGTTATTTTATTATATCGAGTCCAAATCATAAGTTATAGAAATAATAAAGAAATCCTTACTCATTTCCTATAAAAACCCACCCAAGATCCCATTTCTCTTCTCTACAAATCATTGAACAACATCCTTACTCTTCTTTACCAACTCTAGAGTCCACCCAAGTCTACCCCTTACTCTCAATAATTACCTCCCAAGCATTTGGAGTCACTCACTCAAGTAAGGGATCTTTTCCATTCTCCTATTTAGTCAAGTATCTTTTTTACCTTATATCTTTTAACATTATTTACTTTATATTAGATATGTTATTCCATAACCCCCTTAATTTCCATTTTTTTACAAATGGCGAGATACCCCTTTTACTATCATCACCCAGTTTTATGAATTTTTAAGCGATGTTTTTATGTTGCCAAAATCTCATCATGATTTTCTATATAAAAATAATTGTGTAGTGAATACCATACCGATATCCTATCAAGGGTATTCAAAATTATACACTAATAAATATTTGTATTGGGACTTAAATGTATTTATTCTACACTCTTTGATCCTATAATAAATTATAATGATGAATAAATCCATATTGTATGATCTCTATTGAACAATTAATCATGAGAATGAAATGAATGTGAAGGGTGTACCCATAATAATATAGAACTCCAATGAATTGGGTATTTTTTAGTCTCATGAGACATAATGTTGGGACGTGGAATGAAGTTGATTCCATTATGGGAATTTTTACATCATGATGTCTTGGAATTAATCCTTGACCTATGTTTATGATGTACTATTTTAATATGTTTCCACATTTCCCATGTTAAGATTGTCATGCCATATCATGCCTTATTGTTCATGTTTATGATTCCTAATCTTTTTATGAACCATTGATGTACTTGTTGTATAAAATGTATTATTATCTTCTTTTTTTCCATATTTTTCCCTTACTGAGGTATATATCTCTCCCCTATATAATGTATGTTCATAGGTTATCTCATGATGTTTTAAATTCCATGGAATTTTAGAAGAATTTTGATGAACGTTTTTATAATGTTGTTGTATACCGTGTTCAAGATGTTATGATATTTTCCTAATTTCAGAAATATTGATCTTTTGGGTTTCATTGTGTGTACTTTTATATAATAAATCAAGACTTAATGTGAAATAAAGATAAAGTTTGTAATAGTTTGTATCAAAGAAAAATTTTATTTATTATTTACTTGATTCATCATATTTCTAACCATTAAATAGAATAATAGGAAAATGAGGGATGAGAATTTTAAACTATTAAACATGAAAGGATTTATCTAGAGTTTCATATCCTAATTTTTCTTTTATTCTATTTAGTGGTCATAAATATGATGAATCATGTAAACAATCATTGCGAAGGGCAATGCGATGACTACCCCAATGAGATACCCAACCCAATGGGAGTAGGAATCAAGACCTCAATATAGTTCTTTTACTTTCTCTACATCAATATACACAACAAGGTCAATGAACCACTAAAGGGGTGCACAAGGTGTGTTCTATCATGATCAATAGGATATCACCTTAGTGTTCCACTTCCAGACTCCATATAATAATCCACACATGCTCTAATTTAAAGAAATCATGGCATGATATATAGTTTAGCAGTTTTATATTGAAATCATGGGGAAAAAATTTAATTTTAACTTTTACACATTTCCAAATAAAGAAGATAAATCCTTTTCAATTAATTTCATATACATATATCAAATAAGATGTATCAAGAAATAAAAATCTTGTATCAGACATCATATCAAAATCCACAAGAGTATAACCAAAATAGTACAAGCCAAACCTACACAAATTTTCCAACAACATATTTAACACCATGATAAAGATCACTCTTGGTCTAAATAGATAGGACACTCATAACAAACATATAAAACTCCACACATCAAGTCTCGATACATATCCATCAAGTCTAGAGAGAAGAGTAACACCCTATGAAGTGAACTCACATATAGGTCTAAAAAGTCCCTAGAACAATAGGACAAGGGAGGGGAATAAATCCCCATGAGAAAACCCCTTGATAGTGGTTAAGGCCTATTATTACCCTTTCCAACCAAGTACCCAAGGATTCCCTTATTCTCAAATTTCAAAACAAACTCATCAAACCATTCTTTGAAATCATTTCAAAAATCCATTTTACAATTCTTTGAAAAGACATTTCTTTTTACAAAACTAGGAAAAAACCATATTTTATTATAAACCCATTTACACATACAAAAATAAATTTATTCAATCAACCAATTTCATTTATAAAACAATTTATCAAAAATCAGAGTAATACAACTTACCTACAAAGGCTAAAGATGGAACCACCTACCTTAAAACTCAGGTTGCCACACCCATAACGGGATCCACCAATAAAAAATAACCCAAAATGAAAAGGAATGTATATAACAAAACTAAAGTTATTATAATGGGTTTAATTTAACAAAAGGGTCAGCGGAGAAGCAGAAACAAAACATACATCATGAACATAAATCCTCTGTACAACACCAACGAAGAATCAACCCCTAGAACAAAATCACACAATAAATCTGGAATGAAATATAGATAATTATTACCGTAGTTCAATGTATATGATAACTCAACACAATAGTTAAAAATCATTTAAAAGAAACAAATAATAATAAAAAACCACTCACCTAGAGAGATATTGCCCAACCGTAATAATGGTCAATCACTGAATGAAGCAATTGAAATAGAGATAAGGGCCCCAAAATATCTAGAGGAGAGATCTAGTTTGAGAGTATGGAGGGTTTTAGATGAATGAGAAAACATATGACTTGTACAAAACACTAAAATTCATGTCTATGTTATTTAAATATTTTGTAACCCCTTTACACATTGACTAATACATAGGGTCCATATATGCCCAAAAACCCATTAAATTGTTTATTAAAAAGAAAATTTTCAACATGAAAAGTTGTGTAACCATTATATGGAATGTAGTCAGTTTAAAATATATACTAGTGTCAAAGAATCATCCATGTAGATATTAGATGTCATATAATCCCATTAAATGACGTTTATTTCTACTACAGATTGTAGAAAGTCCAGTTCAAACATGAAAAACCCAAACCACATCGAGTATTATCCGAACATAGGGAGATAACAATAATTAAATTGAAAATTTATACCCAGAAACCATTAAATCTTATAAACACACATCCCGGAACATTAGTTAATTTTCCATAAAAATCCTCTTTAACATTTGGTTTCCCAAGTCACATCATGTAAACGAGGGAAAATAGTAAAGAGAAGGTAAATACTTAAAGGATAGTAATGTGATGTTACAAAAGCATTAATAAAAGTAAAATAGATATTGATAACGAGAAAGGGAGAATAATAAAGTGATATAAAGTGAGAGAGAAGAAGATATATAGATACAGAGATAAGATACAGAGGAAGAGGGAGTTAAATAGATAAAAGAGCCCCTTGGTTTGGATTTAGTGGGTCATTGTCTCCATCTAATGGTGAGTCTACTATAATGGTTGGGGATTTGGTGAAAGTAGATGTGGTTATTAGGCTATGTTTCCTATCATGTTTATTCTTTAACCAATTCTCATTAAACAAAAAAGTACTTTTAGAAGAAGGGTCTTGGACATGTACTCCATCAAATGGGAAAACATTTTTAACATTAAAGGACCTTCCCAATAAGAATTAATCTTAAATGGGTGATGCTTAAATCAAATATTGAATAGTAATACCTTTTCAACTTCATGAAACACCTTTAAACGGATGTGGTTTCCATGTATTTTCTTAGATTATTATTTATATAGATTAGAATTCTCATAGGAATCATGTCGAATATCCTCCAGTTCATTGAACTACTAGAATCTCTCTTCATCAAATATTTCACAATGAAAATTACTTTTTTTCATAGCCCAAAATTTATTATGTTGAATTTAAATAGGTAAATAAAATGATTTACCAAAAAATATATGAAAATGAGACATCCCAATGGGTGTCTTATAGAAAGTTTTATAATCCCAACGTACTTCACCAAGTATTTTAGACTAGTCTTTTATAATGGAATTAACAATTATCTCAGTACTCTTTTTACATTTTTATTGGAAAGTTCAACCATTCCATTTTTTTGGGGGTGATATGTAATTGATCTTTTATTAATGACCCCATTTTTTCTCAAAAGTTTATCTATGGTTTGATAATATAAATGTGTTCCAAAGTCACTAAAAAAGGCACATAGAGTTCCAAATAAATGGAAGATGTTGATTTTAAGGAACTAAATAATAGCATATAAATCATCATTTCTAGTTTCTTTAGTCTCAACCCACCTAGACACACATTAGAATGTAAGAATAATATAAGAGAATAAATTTATGGAGGGAAGGGTCCCATGAAATCAGTTACCCAAACATCAATGATTTCACATAAGATTATGGTATTTTGGGGAATTTCATTTATATTTTAAATTATGCCAATCTTTTGGCAAGTGGGACATGAGTTATCGAACTAATTTGAGTATTTTAAGAGTGAAGACCAAAATAATCATGAGTTTAAGAAATTTTGGGATGTCCATTATGGTCTAAAGTTTCTACCTCTATGCATTGAAAAACAAAATTCCAATATATAGGAATATTAGTCCACATAAAGACATCAAATAATCAACATGTCCTCCCTAGTTCTCCAAATTTTATCTTCATCAGAAAAATAGTATTTTTGAATCACATTTCAGCTTCATTTTTGGTTTTTTCGATTTTTTTTGGAAAGAAACTAGTAACTAAGTAATTTATAATTATGTCATACCATAATATATTTAGTGTGAGATATGAGAGGTGTTTACTGTGAAATTAGGATCAATGATTTTAGAATGAGAAGAATTATAAGTTCTACTTATGTGATCATCCACATGGTTATATTTTCTAGTCTGATCTTTCATCTCAAGTCCATGATCTTGGAGTATGAGGATCCATCCTATTATCCTTATTTTGAAAAAAAATTATCTTGAATAAGAACATTTAATCTGAATGGTCTATAATGATTTTTTAGAACCTAAGTGATAGGGATGGAATTTAACCAAGGAAAAAAAGAAATCTAAAAGTTCTATTTTAGTAATAGTGTAATGAGGCTGAGTTTCCACCAGTGTTTTGAATCATAATTGATGACATGAGGAATTTTTTCTCTTATTTAGCTATGTTGATCTCAAATGGTCTTATTAGAAGTATCACACATCAATTCAAAGGGAATGAACCCATATAAGGGATGAATTATTGGGGAAGATGTAAGCACAACTTTAATATCAATGAAGTATTCTTTTAAGAATCCTAAAAATGGAATGTAACATCATTCAAGGGTAGCCGAGTGAGTTGGATGGAAATAATACTAATGGTATGGATGAATTTATGATAGAAACTAGTAAAAAAGGATTGATCGAATGTATTAATCTGTTGTGGGTTTAGGTTGTGACTGAATCACTAATATATTAGTTGGATTGACTTGGATACCCTATTGATAAATTATATGTCTTAAAAAATCCAATAAAAAATGATGAAGTGACATTTTTACAACTCAATGTTACATTTGAAACACTTTTATAGGACCTGATAGAGAGAATGAAAGAAGGATTCAAATAAATCACCATAAATGTTAAATTTATCCTTGAAGTCCTCCATGAAATTATCTATGAATTCAAAATAGACACTCAAAATCCACCTCTAAATTTATTTAGGAACATTGAAAATGATGAAAAGAATTATCTTCTAGGAATATGTTCAAAATAGGCAAGTTAATGTAGTCTTTTCATGGTCATGAGGTGGAATTAAGATTTGAAAAAATCTAATTTATCCATCAAGAATGAAATAATGAGACATCCTAGATAATATTTCAAGAATTTGATCAATAAAAGAATGTGGCTAGTGATATTTTTATTTTTAATCATTGAATTTCTGATAATCGATGTACAAAAGTCATTTTTTTCTTTCGGGTTACAAAAATATTCTCCATGTTCATTTGTGACAACAATCATCCCACACTTCTTAAGTACAAATTGAATCAGACAAACCCATTCACTATTATAAATTGGGTATAAAATACCATCTTGAATAATCTTTGTAATATCTTCCCTAACCAAAAAATGTATTACTGAATTGATTCTTCTTTGAGGTTTTCCTAGTTGGTTTGGATCATTTATATAATTAAATGTGATGAATAAAAAAGGAATATTGGATTCCTGTAATCTCAAAAAGGGTCCAACCTAAATCCTTTTTGTTTTTCTCTAATACTTTAATAAGTTTAGACTTCTTTTTTTTAGTAAGTGAAATCTAGATATTTACTGGGTAAGAGTTATCAAGGAAAATGAATGAATACGTCAGGTGTGAGGGAAGAAGTTTCATATCAGTTTCATCCTTCATTTGTAGTCTATATAACATAGGGACAAATAAACGGATTCCAATTGGATATTATTTAATTTTGATATTATTTTTTATAGGGGAGAAATAGATATCATTGGTGATATGGGATTCCAGAGAGTTCTCATGATCCTTTAGATTGATGGAGTTTAAAAATGGAAGGTTAGCATCAATTTCCTCATTTATAACTTGGTAAATCATGGAAAAAGTTAAAAAAATATTATCTCATTATTACATAAAGAACATGATATAGTAGGGTTCCATCAAATATTATAGGTTTTCTCCTAATCATGGATATATAATTCAATGTGATCCTCTAATGGGTATTTCATTGCTTGAAAAATGTTGAACATAACGAGTTGGACACCAAATTGCACGTATAAAAATCCAACATGGAAATATATTTTTGTTCTAGATTTCACGATGTTTGATCTTCCTATAATCAAGGGAGATCAATAAGTAGATGTCATCTTCCAGATTAAGATAATAAAAATCTACTAGGAAGATAAGATAATTGAACAGTATAAGGACATCCTCAATTATTCTCATAGGACTTGCAGTGCTTCGATTGGATAACTGGATAACTACACTCATTGTGTGAAAGGTACCTTGAACAATGTAGGAGAATATATATTTGGGCATACATTTATCAGTAATCTTAGGTCTTTGATTGTATCATCAAAGTTGAAACTCCCCATTTGACTTGGAACTATAAAATTCCTTGGATCTTTTAAAATTATGTGAATTGACTATTGGGTTGAAACCTTTTCAATGGTCTTAAGCTATCTATTAGGGTGTGAAATTATTTAAGAATCTTTGGGTACTTTGTAATTTATTTGACTGAATCCAAAATAATAATGTTGACTTCAACACATCTAAACTTGTCAAGCATTTTATAATGTGGTTCAATGGGATTCTTAGTCGTAGAGATGGAATGGGAAAAAGGAATTGAGTTCCTTATATGGATGAAAGGAGGTGAGGGAGTGGATTAAAGATCTTTTTCTAGACTATTCATTTTTATTTTTCCATATCAATATCTAAATGGGATTTAGAAGATTCATTATTAGGGATAGTGATTTACTTTTCAGAACATATTGAAATTTTGCTTACATTTCCCTTGGGGTTGGTCAACGGTTGAGCTGGTAGTTAGGAAGAATTAGATTTTTTTTCTTTTTGAATATTGTGGTATGAATATTAATCAAATTTATTTTCAATGTTTTTTATTCTATAATGAGTAAAAAAGGCCACATATTCCACATCATGTTTTTATGGTTTCTTATAAGTAGAGTTTTTTCCCACATTGGGATTTTCCTAATATGGGTTCTTTGGAAATTGATTTTATTGGGTTTAAAATTTTGAAGTCTCACTAGGGTAGTGAGAAATAGGAGGAGTAGGATGAGGAGTAATCCTTTTATTTTAAATGAAAAAAAGGATAAGGTTGTTGTAAGTTACTCCAACCAAAACCATATTTTAATTAGTATGTCTTTTTAGGAGGTTATTAGTGGGTTTGGTATACATGAATACAATAACTCAATCCTAGATGGTATTTCAAGCCTGGGTTATAGGTAGGAGAAAAGCGGTCATAGTGGGTTTGGTAGAGTATCTAAAAAATTGAAATGGTAATTGAGAGTTGGATTTACTGTGATAAAATGCTATGTTGAGCTCTATTTTATAAGAATAATCTGTTGGATCATATTATAGTTGTATACATGTGTCTATTGGATAAGCCGGTGAGCTTCAGATTCCACATATTTCAATAGGTCAATGGAACTGAGATTATAGAGAATATGAGGCTGGGATTTTATATCCATAACTAGTTTTTGTGGAAGACCTATAATCTAACACATTAACTAAATTATCTTTTTTTATACATGGATTCATTATTTTATACATGTTTTAATTGATCATATTCTTAGGTATGAAATTAAGGCATGTTTTACCTATGTTACTTTTGAGATCTCATGCAGCTAGTGGAGTTTTATTGATAGGAGAACCACCTATTTAAGTGTTGATGATATTTATCTCTATAGACAATTAATCTTGATAAATGTATTGGATCAAGAGTTGTTCCATGATTTGTTGGTGTGGGAAAGTCTCCAAAATCTTTTTATCCTCTCTCATTACCTATGGAGTGATTTATTAGGGAATTTCTAGATACCACCAATTTACTTCCGGATATAAGCAGTTTTTTATGTGTGATATAATCACTTTAGGAAGAGTGACTTCATGTCATTCCACAAATTTATAGAACAAGGATGGAGGTAATAGATCCATGATTTATAAGAGTTTTCTAAGGAGAAATTAATGGTTGTATGTTTTATGTTTTTTTAAAACCACTTGAGGATTTATGGTAGAGAAAAAAACTTGAAACGATTCAAGGTGAATATGTGGATCCTCAAAATCTATCCCAAGGAAATGAGGAAAAATATTAATCAAACCAGATTTGAGATTGAAATCATCCTCAATTTTTGGATATGGAATACTAAGGGGTCCATAATTTATATTAGGAGAAACGAGTTTTTCAAGTGTTTGTTCCATAGGATTGGCTATATCCAGATCAATTGTGTGGGGAAAGTTTTTATTATCCATAATGTTCATCCTAAATCAGTGAAGAGTTCATTAAATTTTAGGGTACAACAACTTTTACTGTATTCTTTAGAGGATATAGGGACTCTAGAGAAATTCTGAATGGATGAGGAAGGGGGTTTTCTTTTCAAATTTTTGATGTTTTGGTTTTTTTTCTATTTTTTACAATAATAAAATACAACTAAATATATATTAATCCAACATAAAAAATGATACAATTTTAAAAATTATTGATTTTTTCCTATCCAACATTAAAATGCACAACGCTCTGCTATAATGTAGCAGTACATGGGTCAAATCCTTGATGATGGTATTATATTTTTTAGTCAGTTGTTTTTGTTTTGAAATTCAAATGGGGGAGGGGGTTATTAATAGAGCTTAGCAGAAATGATAGATTGATGAATTTAAGTAAATAATTTGATAAACTTCAGATGAGTCTATTATTGGGTATGTATGATTATTATATTATGTATATTTTTTAATCATTTCATTAGATTAACATTCACATCACAAGACAATTTCGATTAGGATTCCCAATAGTTTTAAATTTAATGCAATCCTTAAATTGTGTTATAATTGTTACCAATTATCACTTCTGTAAGGTTCACTATTTTATGAACCCACATGTATTTGTTCATCAAATTATCCATTTAATCTATGTGTCAAACATTAAATTTCATTTTTCTATAATATATTTTGTTTGAAAAACATGATAATTATTCAAAGAATGGTAAATGAGTGAAAGATCTCAATCAATTACATCCACAAATTATGAATCACCCTAATGAGTGTTTTATTAATACATTTTTTGGTAAATAATATGGTTTATGATGTTTAGGGTGATGAGTTAAAAATAGAAGAAAAATAAAGGGAAAAACAAGAGTTGTGTGCCAAACACACAAACGAACGGTGGAGATATGTAAAAAAATCACTTTGGATTGAATGAGAATGTAAACGAGGGAAAACGTTATACAATAACTGAATTTATTATAAGAAATAAAAAAAATCTAAAACATTTTTATCAATAAAGGATTTTAGATAACGGAAATCATTCATTACATGGAATTGAAATTAAAACAAACTTACAGGACAATTGGAAAATATGAAAATGAAATTCAAATGAAAAATGAAGGATATGTCTATCTTGTGGAGAAAAGATTATGGAAATCCCACCCAGGAATTTTTAAAGGCTATGATTGGGAAAATTATCCTCCTTGAGTGTCAATGTTCCAACCACTTCCAAGGATAATAGGGGAATGTATTTGTAGCTCAAGGTGGTTGAATATTATAACAACCCTTCTCTTTATTTCACACTTAAACAAAATTTATTAAATAAAATCTTCACTTGATACAAGATAGAAGATCAGAGGTCTTGTGTCTTTGTGGATTAATAACATTACATAACACCTTAAAATATAAAACACAACATCTTTATTTAGTAATTCATTTACATGACCAAAACATTCCTTTGCACTTAGCACTGCATGGGATAACCTAAGGACATACATAAGAAAAGGGTGACATATAAAGCCCAGTAAGGGAGTAAAAAAGGAATAACATTAATAATATAGTACATGTTAGTAAATATTCATATCAATGGAGCACACTAGAAACATGAACGTAAAGGCATGATATAACATGATTATCATAACATGGAAATGTGGCATCAACATTTAAAATGATATTTGAATGAGACACGGCTCATTAAATAGGGAGCATGAGTAAACCCTAATTAAACTAGAATTATCAGGAGTAAACACTCATTTTACTTAACATATCATGATAATAATATTTATCCAATGCATTGGAGCACTATCAGGGCACACCCTTCTTAATCATTTCATTTCATGCATAAGTGTGGCACGTGGATCATATAACATGGATTCATTAAACATCATCATTTATTTCAAGATAAAGGAATGAGTAATTCATAAATTAAACTCTATAACAAATATGTAAATGTGAATAAATTTGAATACCCTTGATAGAGTAATGGTCATGGAATTCATTACACAATGAGTTTGGCCAAAAAAATTGTGGTGCAATTTCAGTAGCATAACGACGTGAAATAAAAATTCATAAAAATGGTTGATTAGAGAGAAAAGTGTGTCTCATCATATGTACCTAAAATGGATAGTACGAGGGTCAT
Organism: Viscum album; assembly: GCA_963277665.1. Lineage (NCBI taxonomy): Eukaryota > Viridiplantae > Streptophyta > Magnoliopsida > Santalales > Viscaceae > Viscum > Viscum album. The sequence continues at coordinate 1,189,555,596 of OY728145.1, forward strand.
ATAGATACATGTACATACATATTAAATGGACTTTATATTCATAAAACAAAATAATTTCTTGAATGTAAATGAGGAGAGAGAAATACCTTATAGAATTTCGGCAAGGTAACTGGTGTACTTGGGAGGAATTAATGAGAGAGAAATGGGTCTCCCATAATTAAAAAATAAGTAGGATAGTATGGGGGAGGTGAAAAATCATACCCCAACATTTTTAATTGAAAATTAAAGGTCATAAAAATATAAATATATTTAGACAAAAATGAGAAAGGAACAAATCCCTTACATGGAAGTATGATTCCAAAGGCTTGGGAGAGGCTTGAGAGAGCCTTATTGTGAGAATGAGGCACATTATAAGGATTCTAGATAGAGGATTTCAGGGGTTGGTCAAGCTCCAAAGTCTTTTAGTGAAGAGGATGTGGGAGCTTGGTTGGGTTTATATAGGAAAAGAGAGGGAATTCTTTATTATTTATGTTTTTGACACCACACATTAAACTAATCAAAACCACAAAAAAACCCATGGTTTTTGCCCATGATTTTACCAAAGGGGAGTGGAAAAAATTATTTTATAAGGCCAATGGACAAAATTATTAAAATATTAGGTTTTCTTATGCAGAGGTGAGTCACACCCTTAGTGAAATAAATTTTAAAAGTTAAGATGTTTTATAAGTCTTGGAGGGTCCACTAAATATTTGTAAAATAAATAAAACAAACCTAAAATCATATTATTTGGATATATATATATATATATTTCAAATATTTAGTGGTGAAAACCATGGGTAAAAACATATTAAACTAAAGTGTAATTGAATGAATAAGAAATAACAAAAATGGAAAATGAATTCAAAACCTAAATAATTATTTTTACAAAAAATGTAATTCAATTGGATTATTTATTTGAATTTAAATTTATAAAAAAAATATAACTATTTGGATGTATATATATATTTATTTATATGATCAAAATAGTAATCTAAAGTGTAATTGAATGAATTCAAGAAATGTTCTCAATATGTTCTTATGATTAAAACACGAACATTGAATGAGAATTAATCATTTTAGTGAAACATTAGGGATGGGAGTAACATAAAATCAAGAAGGAATATGTAATATCAATTAAATAGGATATGTTTAATATCTTATATATTTGAAGAATCAAAAAATTATCTAAGATTATTATCCCATTTTTATTGGAGAAGTTGTGAAAAAATGTTACATGTTGAGATTTATGTGATTTCAAATGAGGGAAGAAAATTACTTATCATTAGTGGATAAGGAAATATATCATTCATTCATGGAAGTATTTGAAAATATTTAACACATCTTGGAAATTATATTATTTACTATCGAATATATTTCAGAGCTAGAATTCAACTATGTAATTATAGAGGAAGTCAGTTGTTACTCTTAAAAATCATAAGCACTATAATGGAATGGATAAAATGGATCTTAGAAATTAAAGTTACTCATACAAACTAAAGGTAATAATTCTTATAATTTTAATTAATTTTATAAATCATATAATCCACTCTAATATTATACCAATATATAAATATTTATAATATATTTGGATAAATACTTGGCTCATATACTGAAGTGATGATTTACATATAAGAATTATGAGGTAAATTTTACAAATTATGTGAAGTTACATTTATACCTAATAAAAGTTGAGAATATTTACTCATATAATTTAAATATATTTTTTTTACTTTGAGGATACATGTATATTTCAATATTTGAAATAAAAATTTAAATGAACGAATATGTTTTTCATGGTTACAAGAAATAATCCATGCTGTTAAATAGTATATTATTTTAGGAGATATATAATATTCAAATATACTAATTCTCATAAATAAGATTTAAAATTTATATCAAAAATTTTAAATATTATTAATTGTTAATATTATAGGAAATAAGATTTCAATGTCTATGCATTATTCATAGAATAAATTATGACTACTTTAATTTATTCATTTTGAATGAATTATCAAATTGAAATAAGTTAAAATGAATGTTATTCAAACTATTATTTCAATATATAAGACCATAATTGATGTAATTAAGTCAAGGAAAATAACGTGACACACTTTGAAAGTACAAATATCAAAGGAAGAGTGAAAATATATATTATTTTATATTATTTATATAATTTTTATAAGGATAAATAATCTTTCAGAAACTGTTACAAAGTTACACACATATTCTATTTCCACTTATTTATGAGTTCAATTGTATTCCATTCCTAGAAGAAAGAAGATAATGTGAAAAGAGGAAAATTTTATGTACATTGGTAAAAAATTTATATTATTTTTGTATTTGTTAAAGATCATTTATAGTGAATGATTTATCAAGATCTATACAATTAAGTTTCATTTATCATCGGTAAAACACATATACCAGCATTCATTAGAGGTTTTAGTTTTGAAATGGTGCAATGGAACTATTTTCACTTCAATTTCTCATATATTTCTTCTATTGTTAACTTACTGTACTTTATTTTTTCATATGTATCAACTACCTAAAATTATATAGGGTCATGTTTCAAATACTTATACATATATGTGATGTCCCTAGTAAAAGGAGTTGATGACCAATGAAAACTATTTTCACTAAATTGGGGGATCCCTAAGAAGAATATCTGAGTAAGATCTCTGTAAAGACATTAAGTGTTTATAGAGTAGACTAGAGGGTATTATTATATCCCTGGACCACTATAAAAACCTTTTAGTTCCTTATATTTATCTATTTATACATTTCTACCACAAAATATTCTTTAAAGAGAAGGAAAAATTTATTACGTTAAAGGGGGTTTTTAATCAGATATTATTTTCTAAAGAAGTCAATTTACCTCCCTCTTGATTATTTTTATATATTATATTTGGGATGATAATTTATAACTGGTTAGGTCTCTCTTTTAAGATATTTGAGATTCACTACTATTTTTTTGATACAAACAAATGGTATCAAATCCCACTCTTAAAATTTTTATCTTTTTGATCATAATAATATAGTGAGAATGATATAATAGATAAAGACCGATGGTTGATCCTAGATAAGGTATGTCAGTTATTAGAGCCCCTAATTTTAAATTTGATAATTATATTTCCGCAATTTCTAGAATGATAATATATTCTAAGAACAATGGATTAAATGTTTATTGAGTCAATAATTTTCCTTATAAATTTTTCATTATTTAGGTTTTAGAAATCTCAAACACATTTTCTTATGGAAAATTAAAATTATCTATGAAACATTTTCTTAAGTAAAATTTTCTTTCTCTAGGAATGGTTTTCAATTTACCTATAGGTTTCATTTCTTTACCTAATGTTTTTCTAACTTAACATAAACATTTTTTTCTTAAGTAAAAAAAAACCAGTTCCTTATCTATCTAAGAACCTTACAGTTCCTTTGAATCTTATTTCTTTAGAATGGAGAATCAAATATCTCTAGAATTCATAATTTCATTTCTCGTAAAATCATACTCCAATTTCCCAGGAAATTAGACTCTAATTTCTACTAAAATCAGACTCAGACTTCTCTTCAAATCAGAGTCTGATTTCCCCTTAAATTAGACACTGATTTCTTCTAAAATTCAACTCTGATGTAACATCCCAAGTAAGTAATGAATAATAGATATTTTTATCTATGTATATTAATGAATTATATAGTTTTTAGAGGATTAAACTGAAAATAAATCCAATCTTAAGCATGGAATACACTAATATTCTTAAAAGATTGTTTTACTGACTTTTGATGGAAAACCCTTTTTAAATCAAACTTTCGACAATTTTATAATCTATATTTGTCAAAATAAAAATATTCATTATTATTGGGACATTGAAATTTACATTGGATAAATTTTGGTATTTTTCTTACAATGATCATTTTTTAATGAATAGTGAAAAATACTGCATTTTACATCAAAACTTCTTTTTCATTTAATTTAATTATATGGTTATATTATAATTTTTTTTGGTCTTATAGTGTAATCTGAATATAGTTTTACAATTTAATCCAATATTGGTCATTGGAATCAATTTCACTTTGAAATTGGACTTAAACTGGTGTCAATCTTTTGATACTTATTATTTCATAAAAACACGCTATTTGTCATGACAGCGGGAATTAATTATTAAATTAATTAATGTAACTTATATGATTTGAATTTTGTAAAATAGAAATCATTTTTGAATTCAGAATATCAAATATAGCTTAGGGTGAAGTTTTGGTATCTTTCTGAAAAACATCAATTTTTGATGAATAGTGAAACCACAAAGTGGTAGTTAAAGAAACTGATTTTTCATTTCAATGAAATTTTACCACCTTTGTGATTTGATTTTCAAAAATCCGACATACATGGTTGTAATTAAGAAGTAAAATGTGGTTCAATGAGATTGAAATAATTTTTTGGTGAATAGTAACTTTTATGTTTTTAATCGCGATTAGTGGTAATTAGTGTAGTTTAAGGTAAAAATAATGTTTTAATAGTATGAGATGAGCATGACACATGTCCTAACCTCATTGGATGTGTCATGGCAGACCAAATAAATCCATGGGTCCACTTGGGGACCCCATGGAGCCACTTTGGTAGGGAAATGACATAAATAACTTTTTATTTAATGAAAATGTAAAAATGACACAAACATAATATGTTTTACGAAAACAATCTTTAATGGGTTTATACAAGTTAGATTTTTGACTATAAATATTCATTGGAAAGATAAAACGATTTCCTACATCATAATATTTTTTTTATAATTTTTGGACATTATATAAATAAAAGTATTTATGACATCATAATGATGTAGCGATTACCTCATTAATAAAGGATTTAAATAAAATGAGAAGATAATGTAAAATCTATGACCTACACATGTCAAAAACCTATTGGGTGGGTATATTTCTAACCCTTATCACCGTATCCTCGAATTATATCAATTTGGGACCTTTTAAATCCAAAAATCATTTTCAAATAAAGTAATATTTCTTTACTTTCCAAGAGTGCCCCTCCTCTCCTCTTATAAAAGGCCCCCACCTCTACCTCCTTACCCACACTTCCAAAGCCTTTGGCTCGGCCAACCCCTGCTCATTTTGTCTATCCACTTCCCTATCTTACTCCTTGAAGCCTCACTTTGGTCAGAAGTCTTCCCAAGGAAGCCATTGAGCTCAAACCAAAGGGAGTTACCCGATTTTAAGGCAATGTATTCACTTGAGTCCTTTTGTTTTATTTTGCTTCTCCAACCCCCTAAACTTTTTATATTAATTTATTTTGTAACAACTCTAGTATCTTCAATATACTAGGATGTTTTTATAATAAGGATTCTAGCTACAGTTACACACACCTACATCTAATGGTTAAAGAACATATTGTTTCCGTGGATGGTGAATTTATGCCTCCTGAAACGATGATTGTTCAACATTCTTTTAACACCTTCAAAGGTGGCCATTAAGATGTCACTATATTTATATATGATATATACCATGTTTATGTTTTCCTTAATCTTCTGTATTTTTCATTTTGGGCATACCTTTATGGTCTCCATTATGGGAAAACGTGATATCTTCATTTAAGGAAGTGCGGACTACCGCCACCTCAAAGTGATTTGATTCGTTAAATAACATATGTGGGATGTATAAAGGATGGAACTATGATATTATATATGATATTATACTAGAATTATAATATACCTTTATATCATTATGATTCCATTCTATAAATTACGAAATAGAAATGAATGTAGCGTTCATGCGTACGTACGGCTTACCGTCTCCATGAACGGTGCATTTCATTTCTTACATCTAAATGATTATATAATATTATAAATGCATGTATATACTAGATATATATGATATATACATCATGATTATAATTCTGGATATAATGGATACATGAACAACTTGTAATTATAAAGGGTTTATTTTTGACTCAAGTACCAATAATCGTTAAAACGACCGTTAATAACTTAAATAATTACATAGTGTTCATGACATGGAAATAAGTGATATAAAAGGAATAATGAACTTAAAAAAAGGTTCTTAAGAAAGTATAAATTAAATCAAGTTTATTATTCCGGACATTAAAGAACGATCGAGTCAATTTGGACCCGAGGTATGGGACTTCGTCTCAATCTTCTTTCATTGAGGCATATTTTATTTTATACACAACTTTATTTTATATGGTGTATAAAACCCTTTTACTTTTACGTTTATCCAAAAGGAATCATTTTTATATGAATCTTTTTACAAAACAACAAAAGGGAATGTTTTTGTCGTACGTATGCGGCGACAACGACTTCTCTGCCGCCGTGACCGTTATTTGGGTTTCAGCTTCCTCTACAAGCCATACCTTTAAAAAAAAAATACCATGTTTTACTTTTCTTTTATTTTGGTATTGAAAATGGTTTTCATGATGTTTTTATATCAATGTGTTGTATTGATATCTTTTGATTGAAAGGTGGAAATGTTATGTTTCATTTATCCATGTTTTATGTGATATGATTATGTTGAGGTTCTTGGGCATTATTATGAAGATGGGTGGTTCTGTGATAAACTAAGGGCAGGTGAGCCCGATATAGCTCTCCAATGCATTGGGTAATGCGAAGGAGTGAAACATTAAGGTTTTTCCGAAGAGATTTAGGGAATATACTATGATGGGTATTCCAAACGTAACCAAGAGGGTTACTCCCTACATAAGAATGTTATGAATGCCTCAAGTTACCTTTAAGTCTTATGATTTCTATGATTTATTCATGATTTGATGAGGTATGTTAAAGTTATTATGTTTTATGGGTAAATTATGATTTCATTATTATGTATATATGTACCCATGTTTCCTTTCCATATATTTTTATATCCCTTAATGAGCTTTTAATGCTCATCCCAAGTTTTTTTGAAATGTTTTTCACAGGTCAAGGGAAAGGTACATGATATGATGATAGTGTCAAGAAAGTGTCAAGAAAGAATCCATGTTTTATTTTTAATATGTTTCCATTGATGGGAAATAAGAATACTATCTTTATGTAACCACTTTGTTTATATGTGGAATGTAATGCAAGTTCTATGATCTAATTCTCTAAAACTCTAAACCCGAAAAGATCCTCAATGTGTAATCTTGTAATAACTCAAGATTAAGTAAGGTTTAAGGCCGAGGCCTTATAGTTGGTATTAGAGGTCGGTTTAGATAACATTAGGAGTTATAATTCTATTAAATGATTATCCAAAAATATTTTTTTTATGGTCAAATTGAAGTGATATAGTATTTGAAGATTACCATGTTGCTTCATCTAAGACATGTTTGTTCGGAATGGTTTTTTGCAGAGGAAATAGGTAAGCCGTGCTAGGAAGGCATACAGAAGGAAATAACCTTCCGAATCAGCATCCCGAGATGGTCAGAATTGGAACTGAACAGTTTGTTGCAGTAATGGAGTAGTTGACTCAAGCGATAAATGGTGGTGGTATCCATTTACGAGATCAGCCAAATCAACTGCAGAGGAACATGTCAGTGGTGGAACATTTCATGAGGCAACATCCCCCATCATTCAGAGGATCATCTGACCCTGTGTTAGCAGAAGCATGGATTAAAGCACTGGAGAAGATTTTCTATGTCATGGGGTGTTCAGACAATCAAAAGGTTAGTCTTGCTATTTATCCTTTGGAGGGTGAAGCAGATCAGTGGTGGTCGATGGTTAAAAATATCAGGGACGCCGATGAGATTGATGCTCTTGACTGGGATGAATTCAAAGGTATGTTTCTTGAGAAGTATATTCCTAAGGCTGTTCAACTTAGTATGGAAAAGCAATTCTTGGAATTGAGGCAAGAGGAAGGCTCAGTGGCTGCCTATGAAGAAAGGTTCACTCGATTGGGAATGTATGCTCCAAATTTTATCTGAGACCTTGATAGTAAAATCAATTGTTTTTAGTCCGGATTAAAGCCAAAATATCGAAGTTCATTAGCTTCTCGTGAGTTTAAATGTAATGAAAAGCTTGTTCGATGTGCTGAGAAGGTGGAAATGGATTTTTCCGATGATCAAGTGTTCTATTACAACCGACAGAAGAAGAGACCGAGGTGGCAGGAGAAAGGTAAGAATTCTTCAAAATAGTATGATGGTAAGAAATCTATGTTTCCAGTTTGTGATAAATGTGGCAAAAGGAATGCTAGGGAATGTCTTCTGAATTCTGGAAAGTGCTACCGATGTGGTAAGATGGGACATAAGGCTCGTGATTGCACTGAAAACGATCAAGGTGAAGGTAAGACCAAATTTGATTTATAGTTAGTGAAATGTTATAAGTGCAATGAGAAAGGTCACTATGAAAACGAGTGTTTGACAAAGAGCTTGAGTGATGGGAAGCAGTTAGACTACAAGCAAAAAGGGGTGGTGAAATCCTTTGCAACTACTTCAGCAGATGTCGGGCCATCAAATGAAGTTGTATCAGGTACTTTGTTTGTATTTTTTTCGTATTATGCCAGTGTGTTGTTTGATTCGGGGTCTACACATTATTTCATCTCTGAAACCTTTTCTATTAAAATGGGAATACCATCTCAAGAAATGACTCCTGAACTTTTGGTAAAAACACATGGGGGAAATGGTGAGGAAAAAAGAATTTATAATAATCTTCTTATCCTAATCTGTGGAAAGAACCTACTTGCAAACCTTATTGTTCTACCTCTAGTAGAGTTCGATGTTATCATGGGTATGGATTGGCTCTCTATTTACCAGGCATAGATTAACTGTATAGCTAAAGAAGTTTCTTTTCAAAAAGACTTTCAGTTTGTGTACAAGAATGAACCCTTACTGTTGATAACTTATCAAAGAGGCCAAGAAACTTGTAAAATATGGAAATGAATGTTACCTTACACACATCATTGAAAATAAAGGAACTGTTCAGATTAATGATGTTCCAGTGGGAAATGAGTATCCTGATGTTTTTCCTGATGAGTTGCCTGGAATAATACCAGACCGGGAAGTTGAGTTTACTGTTGACTTAGTTCCTGATGCTAAGCCAATTTCATAACCCCCTTATCGAATGGATCAAATTGAACTTTTAGAGTTGAAGGAGAAATTGCAAGATTTATTAGAGAAAGGTTTCATTCGACCTAGCACGTCACTATGGGGTGCTCCTGTTTTATTTGTTAAAAAGAAAGATGGTTCTAGGAGAATTTTCATTGATTATAGAGCCTTGAATAACATCACTGTTAAGAACAAATATCCTTTTCCTCATATCGATGATTTGGTTGATCAGCTCCAGGGAGCTCAGTATTTTTCAAAGATTGACCTGAGATCGGGGTACCATTAGCTAAAGGTAAAGGAAGAAGATGTTCCAAAGACTGTTTTTCATACAAGATATGGCCATTCTGGATTTGTAGTAATGCCTTTTGGGCTAACCAATGCACCTGCTATATTCATGGGAATAATTAATAGAATTTTCCATGAGTTCTTGGATAAGTTTGTGGTGGTTTCATTGATGATATTTTGGTGTTTTCTAAAAGTAAAGAGGAGCACGGAAGACATTTAAGGGGTATCTTGCAAACCTTAAAAGAAAAAAAACTGTATGGAAAATTCATCAAGTGTGAGTTTTGGCTGCAACAAATTTCTTTCCTTGGTCATATTGTTTCTAAAGATGGAATAACTATTGATCTTGCAAAAACAAAAGTTGTGGAAGAATGGCCAAGACCCAAAAATGTAACCGAGATTCGTAGCTTCCTTGGTTTGGCAGGCTATTAGCGAAGGTTTGTTAGAAATTTTTCATGATTATCTAGTCCAATGACTAAGCTAATTCGGAAGGGTGTTAAGCTTATCTGGACAAAAGAATGTGATGATTGTTTTCAGGAGTTGAAAAGAAGATTGGTGAATGCTCTAGTTTTTGCACTACCTTCCAAGAATGGTGAGTTGTTATCTACAGTGATGCTTCATTGAAAGGACTTGGTTGTGTCCTAATGCAGAATGATCAGGTAATTGCCTATGCTTCACGACAGTTGAAACTCATGAGGTAAATTACCCTACACATGATTTGGAATTAGATGCTGTTGTTTTCACTTTAAAAATTTGGAGGCATCATTTGTATGGAGTAAAGTGTGAAATATATACCGATCACAAAAGTTTAAAGTATATATTCACTCAGAATGAATTGAACATGAGATAGAGGATATGGCTATAATTAATCAAGGATTATGATTGTACAATTCATTACCATCCGAGAAAAGAAAATAAAGTGGTCGATGCTTTGAGTCGAAAAAGTAATGCTTCATTAGTAATGTTGCGTTTGGAACGTGATACTTTGGTTAAGGATTTGATGAAATTTGGAATAGAATTTTTTGGTGCAAGATGTTCTTCTGTTTTGTTTCAGGTATAAGTGAAATCTTCTCTATCAGACAGAATCAAGCAAGCACAGAAGCAAGATAGTGAGTTGCAGAAAAATGTAGAGCTGGTTCAGAAAGGTAAGTTTCCTGATTTCAACATTGATAATGATTGCGTTTTGAGATTTGGGAAGAGATTGTGTGTGACTTGTGATTCACAGTTGAAGAGAGAGTTGTTATGTGAAGCTCATAGTTCTCCGTTTTCAGTTCATCTAGGCAGTACTAAGATATATTGAGATCTTCGGAAGTATTACTGTTGGGATGGAATGAAAAGAGATATTTATGATTTTACTGTGAAGTGTTTGACTTGTCAGAAGGTTAAAGAAGAGAGGCATTTACCAAAAGGGATGCTTCAGCCTCTACCAGTGCCAAAGTGGAAATGGGAGAATATATCCATGGACTTTGTTGTGGGATTACCGAAGACATCTTGAGGTAATAATGAAATCTGGGTTATTGTTGATCGCTTGACTAAATCTGCTCATTTCCTTCCTATTCGAGATACTTTCTCTCTAGATCAACTTTCTCAATTGTAACTTAAAGAGATAGTCAGGTTGCATGGAGTTCCTCTATCCATTGTATCCAATCGTGATCCCAGGTTCACTTCTAACTTTTGGAAATGCCTTTAGAAGTCGTTGGGTACTGAATTAAATTTTAGTACAGCTTTTCATCCTCAAATAGATGGGCAGTCGGAACGAACAATTCAGACCTTGGAGGATATGCTACGATCTTGTTCGATGGATTATCAGGGAAGGTGGGACCAACATCTTTCTTTGGTAGAATTTTTATATACTCACAGTTTTCATTCCAGTATACAGATGGCACCATTTGAGGCGTTATATGGGAAGCAGTGTCAAACTCCAGATTTCGGGGATGAAGTGGGTGAAAGGAAGTTGATGGGACCAGAATTGGTAGAAGAGATGGCAAAAAAAGTTCAGCTGATTCAGAAACACATGATAATATCTTAGAGTAGGAGGAAGAGTTATGCGGACAATAGGAGGAAGGATCTCTCTTTTGAGGTAGGTGATCATGTTTTTCTCAAAGTATCAGCATGGAAAAGTGTGATGTGGTTTGGTAAGAAAGGAAAGATGAGTCCAAGGTTCATTGGACCATATGAAATTATGGAGAGACTTGGATCAGTTGCTTACTGAGTGGCTTTACCTCCGAGTTTATCTCAGGTACACAATGTGTTTCATGTTTCAATGTTAAGGAAGTACATGCCAGATCCATCTCATGTTTTCAGTCCAGAGGTAGTTCAGCTGGAAGAGAACCTATCTTATGAGGAACAACCAGTCCAGATTCTTGACCACAGGGAGAAAGTGTTACGGAATAAGGTGATTCACCAGGTAAAGGTTTTTTGGAAAAACCACATGATTTAAGAGGCAACATGGGAATCTGAAAATGCAATGAGGGATAAGTACCCCGATTTATTCGATAAGTAAATAAATTATGGGGACGCAATTTTATAAAGGGGGGAAGTATGTAACATCCCAAGTAAGTAATGAATATTAGATATTTTTATCTATGTCTATTAATGAATTAGATAGTGGTTTAGATGCTTAAAATGAAAATAAATCCAATCTTAAGCATGTAATACACTAATATTCTTAAAAGATTGTTTTACTGCCTTTTGATGGCAAACCCTTTTTAAATCAAACGTTTGAAAATTTTATAATCTATATTTTTAAAAATAAACACATTCATTATGATTGGGACATTGAAATTTACATTGCAAAATTTTTGGTATTTTTCTGACAATGTTCATTTTTTAATGAATAGTGAAAAATACTCAATTTTACATCAAAACTGCCTTTTAATTTAATTTCATTATATGGTTAGATTATATTTATAATTGTTATTAAAGTGTAATTTGAATATATTTTTACCATTTAATCCAATAGTGGTCATTGGAATCAATTTCACTTTGAAATTGGACTTAAACTGGTGTCAATCTTTTGATACTTATTGTTTCATAAAATCACACTATTTGTCATGACAGCGAGAATTAATTATTAAATTAATTAATGTAAATTATATGATTTTAATTTTGTAAAATAGAAATGATTTTTGAATTCAGAATATCAAATATAGCTTAGGGTGAAGTTTTGGTATCTTTCTGAAAAACATCAATTTTTGATGAATAGTGAAAGCACTAAGTGGTAGTTAAAGAAACTGATTTTTTGTTTAAATGAAATTTTACCACCTCTGGGATTTTATTTTCAAAAATCCGACATACATGGTTGTCATTAAGAATTAAAATGTGGTTCAATGAGATTAAAATAATTTTTTTGGTGAATAGTAACTTTTATGTTTTTAATCGCGATTAGTGGTAATTTGTGTAGTTTAAAGTAAAAATAATGTTTTAATAGTATGAGATGAGCTTGAAACATATCCTACCCTCATTGGATGTGTCAAGGCCGACAAAGACAATCCATGGGTCAACTTGGGGACCCCATGGAGCCACTTTGGTCGGGAAATGACATAAATAACTTTTTATTTAATGAAAAAGTAAAAATGACACAAACATAATATGTTTTACGAAAACAATCTTTAAATGGGGTTATACAAGTCAGATTTTTGACTATAAATATTCATTGGAAAGATAAAACGCTTTCCTACATCATATTATTTTTTTTATAATTTTTGGACATTAAATAAATAAAAGTATTTATGACATCATAATGATGTAGCGATTACCTCATTAATAAAGGATTTAAATAAAATGAAAATATAATGTAAAATATATGACCTACACATGTCCAAAACCTATTGGGTGGGTATATTTCGAACCCCTATCACCTTAGCCTCTAATTATATCAATGTGGGACCTTTTAAATCCGAAACACATTTTCAAATAAAGTAATATTTCTTTACATTCCAAGAGTTCCCCTCCTCTCCTCTTATAAAAGGCCCCCACCTCTACCTCCTTACCCACACTTCCAAAGCCTTTGCCTCGGCCAACCCCTGCTCATTTTGTCTCTCCACTTCCCTCTCTTACTCCTTGAAGCCTCACTTTGGTCAGAAGTCTTCCCAAGGAAGCCTTTGAGCTCAAACCAAAGGGAGTTACCCGATTTTAAGGTATTGTATTCACTTGAGTCCTTTTGTTTTATTTTTCTTCTCCAACACCCTAAACTTTTTTTATTCATTTCTTTTGTAACAACTACAGTATCTTCAATATACTAGGATGTTGTTATAATAAGGATTCGAGCTACACTTACACACACCTACATCTAATGGTTAAAGAACATACTATTTCCGTGGATGGTGAATTTATGCCTCCCGAAACGATGATTGTTCAAAATTATTTTAACACCTTCAATGGTGGCCATTAAGATGTCACTATATTTATATATGATATATAATATGTTTATGTTTTCCTTAAGCTTCTGTATTTTTCATTTTGGGTATAACTTTATGGTTTCCATTATGGGTAAACGTGATATCTTCATTTAAGGATGTGCGGACTACCGCCCCCACAAAGTGATTTGATTCGTTAAATACCATATGTGGGACATATAAAGGATGGAACTATGATATTATATATGATATTATACTGGAGTTATAATATACCAGTATACAATTATGATTCAATTCTATAAAATACGAAATAGATATGAAAGTAGCGTTCATGCGTACGTACTGCTTACCGTCTCCATGAACGGTGCATTTAATTTCTTACCTCTAAATGATTATGTAACATTATAAATGCATGTATATACTGAATATATATGATATATACATCATGATTATAATTCTGGATATAATGGATACATGAACAACTCGTAATTATAAATGGTTTATTTTTGACTCAAGTACCAATAATCGTTAAAAAGACCGTTATTAACTGAAATAATTACATAGTGTTCATGACATGGAAATAAGTGATATAAAAGGAATAATGAACATAAAAAAAGGTTCTTAAGAAAGTATAAATTAACTCAAGTTTATTATTCAGGAAATTAAAGAACGATCGAGTTAATTCGGACCGGAGGTATGGGACTTCGTCTCAATCTTCTTTCATTGAGGCATATTTTATTTTATACACAACCTTCTTTTATATGGTGTATAAAACCCTTTGACTTTTAAGTTTATCCAAAAGGAATCTTTTTTATACAAAGTGTTTTACAAAACGAAAAAAGGGAATGTTTTTGTTGTACGTATGTGGCGACAACGAGTTCTCCGCCGCCATGACAGTTATTTGGGTTTCAGCTTCCTCTACAAGCCATACCTTTTTTTAAAAGAAAAATAAATACCATGTTTTACTTTTCTTTTATTTTGGTATTGAAAATGGTTTTCATGATGTTTTTATATCAATGTGTTGTATTGATATCTTGTGATTGAAAGGTGGAAATGTTATGTTTCCTTTATGCATGTTTTATGTGATATGATTATGTTGAGGTTCTTGGGCATTATTATGAAGACGGGTGGTTCCGTGATAAACTAAGGGCGGGTGAGCCCGATATAGCTCTCCAATGCATTGGGTAACGTGAAGGAGTGAAACGTTAAGGTTTTTCCAAAGAGATTTAGGGAATATACTGTGATGGGTATTCCAAACATAACCAAGAGGGTTACTCCCTACGTAATAATGTTATGAATGCCTCAAGTTACCTTTACGTCTTATGATTTCTATGATTTATTCATGATTTGATGAGGTATGTTAAAGTGCTTATGTTTTATGGGTAAAGTATGATTTCATTCTTATCTGTATATGTACCCATGTTTCCTTTCCATATATTTTTATATCCCTTACTGAGCTTTTTATGCCCATCCCAAGTTTTTTTGAAATGTTATTCACAGGTCAAGGGAAAGGTACATGATATGATGATAGTGTCAAGAAAGTGTAAAGAAAGAATCCATGTTTTATTTTAAATATGTTTCCATTGATGGGGAAGAAGAATACTATCTTTATGTAACCACTTTGTCTATATGTGGAATGTAATGCAAGTTCTATGATCTAATTCTCTAAAACTCTAAACCTGAAAAGATCCTCAATGTGTAATCTTGTCATAACTCAAGATTAAGTATGGTTTGAGGCTGAGGCCTTATATCTGATTTCTTATGAAATCAAACTCTAATTTTTTTGGAAACTAGAATCCAATTTCTTTTGAAACGAGACTCTTTATTCATCACAATTTAGATTCTGATTCCATCTAAAATTATAATCCAATTCACTATTATTTCCAAATTTGATTGTCAATATTTTTTAGACTCTAATTTACACTATCATAAAAATATTATTAAATTATTTTATTATAGTTACCAAATTTTCTTAATATAACATTCCATTTTATCAGATCCAAAATGTGACAATGTTTCTTAATAATAGTAATGTTTCTCATAGTTTTTTATACAAAACTATGTCGTCCTGTCTATTTTAACTTAATAGTTTCTTGAGTACCATGTGTATAGGTCCCTCCAAACATAAGGAAAAATATTACCATTGGAGGAGGAAGTCGGACATTGGAATATGTACCTATAAATTCCCAACCATTTTCACGATATCACTGCTGAAGTTTTGAGAGTTTTTGATCTCTAGAATGAAGTGATACTCTACAAGAGCTCTGCTCAATCTATCTTGTGCTAATGTTGTGATCTTCTTGTTCAGCTATGAACAACCTGTTCAACCAATCTAATACAATTTTTATTATTTTTGTTCAATCATGGGATTTTGGGTATATGGATATAGAGGTTCTAATCACCTTATAGATTGAGGGATTGTGGGGATTGCAAGAAAAATACCAATCATCATATCGAGGGCTTACCCTGGCATGGGTAAGACAAGTTTTCATGAAATTATAAATCACGGGACCTTTATCCAAGATTTTTGGATAACCCTATACTCAGTTTAAAATATTTGTTATAATTTTTTACTAATGGTTGTTATAAGTTTTATTTCTGATTCATTTTGTAAATGTTATAAAGTGTAACTTTATTACAATTTTTTTACTTTCACAAACTCCGATATATTAAATTCTATATGCTTTAAGGTAAAATCATTCCTTATGCAATCCTGTCTTAATAATCTATATTGGATCCATATTATCAGTTACTAAGAAATTTAGTTTCTTTGTTAAGAACTAAAGAGGGATTGTGAATTCATCTTGGTTAACTTTTTTAATCATAGTTCCTCCTATGGATAAAAATGAATGTTTTTAAACTTATGATTCACCCCTCTTGTAATTGAGAAATCTAAATCTACATTTCAATCTAAAATTGGTATCAGAGTAGGTTTCTGAAAAAATTATACTTGAATATAAGTTTTATTGATCAATTTTTCTTACTAAACATTACTTGTTCAACTTGATCTTCAATTTTTTCATTATAAACTATTTGTTTTTAAAAATTTTCTACTAATAATTTTTTTGGAAAACATTTCTTTAATGAATGATAGGAATGAATATTAGATCAATAGAAAACCTAAATCCTACAAGACCCCCAATTTTTTATGGGAATTAAAATGAATACAAGAGAGATAAGATGAATACTTTTATTATCAATACTAGGGGGGATAATTTTTTTATGTTAACTAGAGACTACAAAATTCTAGACAAGGAAATTAGAAAATTCACCAATTGAGAAAAAAGAGAGTATCAATTTAACTTTATGGTACACAATACTTTATTATGTTTTTTGAATAGAAATATCTACAGCCAAATATTATCAAGTGAAGCTACTAATAGCATTAGATATAAATTAAAATTTACACATTTTGGCACATCCATGTTTACTAAATGAAGAAGAACTATGCTTAAAGCTGAATATCATGGTTTTATGTTTCCTTATAGAGAACCTGTATGAACATTTCAACAAATGTTTATGACTATTGTAAATAGCCTTCAGTCTATGGGTGACAAAGAACAATGATGGACAAGAATATGTAACTTTCAAACATCACCCTTGTGAGTTATTTGGGACTCTTTTACACCCTAAAACAATAATGGAGAGAGATGGAGAGAAAAATATGGAAAATAATGGTAATGGAGGTGTTGATTTCACTACTATATCAAAACATATGAAATACAAGACTCTTAACTGAGTTAATAGATAAAAATTCAAGAATGAAACTATTAAATATGAATCATTTAATAGTTATCATTATGAGAATATACTTCCCAATATTAAATCAAGAATGTACAAGATTCTGGGAAAGAAAGATTTCTAATATAGATACAAGAATAAAGAAATGAAGGATAATAAATATTCATAAGTGACTTGTTATGGATGCAATTTGGTAGGTCATATTAGACCAGACTATATTAAGCTCAATAGGAACGAAATAAAGGATAGGAATCCAAAACATAATAATAAGAATTACTACAAGTCTAAATCTAAGAATGTATTGAAAGATAATTATTCATGGAGTTCTAGTGGTGGATACTCTTCTAATGAATCTTCAAATAGTAAATCTCTTAGAGAGAAGAATATTGGTCTTATACCTAAACTTCTTACTGAAAATCAATGTCTCATGGCTAAGGTAAAAATATCACAATCCTTCACCAATATCTCTTTGAATGTTAATTTCCCTAATTAAAGTTATTATAAATATTCATAGGAAGAATTTTATGCATAAGAAGTTAATTCATTCCTTTTTTTAAATATGTATCTTGGTTTTCCATGTTTCTTAAAAATGAAAATAGAATGATTAATAAGAAAATTGATAAGGAAAATTCTAGAATATCTATTTTTACAAAAGAAGAATCAGATCTTTCCAAATATCATCATTCAAAAATCCTTGATTTTGAAATTTTTTCCAGAAACCCTGAGGAAGTAAATTCTGAGAAGGATAAAATATTTACAAATTTAGAAAATGTTATTTCCATAAAAAATAGTTTAGAGACTAAATCAAATTCAAAGAGAAATTACTATGAGGATAAGAATTTAAAAATTAGACTAAAATATGAAATATTTTCCATAAAAACGTTTTATCAAATTTTACTTTTAGAAGGAAGGAATTTGATAAAATGTATTCACAACTTCATCCTCTAAGGAATAGTTCTAGGTTTGGTTATTCTTTCTCAAAACCAGTTTTTAGTCATAATTATTTTTTACCCCAAAGTGGTCTTATTTGCACCAAGTGTCAATGTGAGGGACATTGTGTGAAAATATATTCTTTAAAAAAAATTAATCCTAGGGTTTTCATAAACCATACATTTTTAATCAAATTTGGATACCTATGATTTTACTTTCTAAAAATTCTAGGTCTGAAAAATTTTGGATTCTGAAAGTCTAATTATTTCACTTTTTGGAAAAATAAGGATGTTCCAACTACAATACATGGTACATAGATAGTGGATGTACCCAGAACAAGATTGGTAACAAAAACATAATTGAAAATATTTTGTAGATGAAAGGTGGAAATTTAACTTTCTATAATATTACTCTAAGAGAAATTTTTGGTATAGGTCACACTGTTCTTCTTAGAAAAGACACAAATTTCAACTGTTTTATTTGTTAAGGGTCTTAAAAATATCCTTATAACCATAATAAAATTGTGTTATGAAGGTTACCTGGTGAATTTTAGGAATGATAAATGCCTAGTTCATAATTTCAAGGATGCATTTATTCTCTCTGACCATAGGTATGGGAATTATTTTACACATAACTTAGAAGACCTTAGGACCCAGGACATACCTTGCCATAGTGAAATGGAATATCAATCATGGTTATGAAATAACAGACTAGGACACTGTATTCCTTGAAACATATGCCTACTCTAAAAGAAAATACTTTTTAAGTATTTATCGGGTCATAGATTTGATTCTTCAAAAGTCAATGATCTTTATCAATATGGAAAGAAACATAAGTCAAGGTTTAAATAAATTTGTGAAGTATCAGATTATGATGCATTAAATCTAGTGTATATGGATCTTTTTAGTCAAACAAAAACTAGAAGTATTAGAGGAAAATAATAAGTATTTGTTTTAGTTTATGATTACACTAGATTTACATGGGTCTATTTTCTAGCAATGAAATCTGAATCCTTTTATTATTTTAAAACTTTTTCAGCCAAAGATAAAAATGAGAAAAACATCCCCTTGATAACTATTCATAGTGACCACGGGGGAGAATTGGAAAGATCAGATTTTGAAACCTTTTTTAGTAAGAAATTAATTACTCGTGACTTCTTATCTCCATGAAATCCTCAATAGAAAGGGGATGTTGAAAGAAGAAACCATATTCTTCAAGTGATAACAAGAACCATGTTGAGTGAATAATCTATTGCAAAAAACATTGGGGATGAAGTTGTTCGTACTTCTTTCTATACTATAAATATATTTTTTATCAGAAATTTTCCTAATAAAACACATTATGAGTTATAGAATTTTCGAAACCCTAATGTTTTTTACTTAAAAGTATTTTGATGAAAAGTATTCATATTGAATATTGAAGATAACTTATATACATTTTCACCCCAATCCGTTGAAAGAATTTTCATAAGCTACTGCACTACTTCTAAGGCTTATAGAGTTTTTAACAAAATTTATTATACTGATGAAGAAACAGTACATGTTAAATTTGATGAAACTGGTACTTTTGTTTTTTGAACAACCCCAACCTACATCCTCAAATGAGTTTTCAATAACTGATTATCAGCCTTTGATGGAAGATTCTTCTAATCATGAAAATACTCAGGAAAATGTTCTTGAAGTATTTACCCCAAAAATATTTTACCTTATGTTGATGAATATGTTTTATAAAACCCAAATCAGTTGTTTCTTGAGAATCATCTAAATGATAGTATCATTGGTGATGTAAATCAACCTGCATAGACTAGAAGTTCTCTTAATAATGAAGTAGAGAATTGGGAATTTCATTCCCGATTAGAACCTAAAAATATTTATGAATATTTGGGTGATAATTATAAGATTATGAGTATTAAAGATGAACTAAATTAATTTGAAAAGAACAATGTATAGAACTTGGTTTGAAGACCTAAAGAAACATATATAATTGTAGTAAAGTGGGTCTTCAGAAATAAATATGACGAAAATGGGATCACTGTAATAAATATTGTAAGATTTTTTTAAAGGATATAATCAGTAAGAAGGAATGGACTATGAAGGAACTTATGCTTCAGTAGCTAGACCTGAATCTATAGGAATTCTCTTAGCCTTTGCAGCATTATTCAATTTAATTTTTTTCAAAAGGACGTTAAGTGTGATTTCATTAATGGATATCTTCAAGGTGAATTTTATGTTGAATAGAGTCTTGGTTTTCAAGACACAAAACATCCTAAATATGATTAAAAACATACCAATGATTTATATGGACTTAAAAAATCCCCTAGAACCTGGTTTGATAGAATTATAGTATTTTTGTTACAAAAAAATTATGTTAAAGGAGTTGTTGATCCATCCCTTTTTATAACGAAAGATAAGAAAAATGTTTTGATTATTCAAATTTATGTTGATGAATTATATTCAGATCAACTCAGCAATCCTTAATTGATTTGTTTTTGAACCTCATGAAATATGAGTTTGAAATGAGTACGATGGGTGAGTTGACATTTTGCCATGGTTTTCAAATTTCTCAAAAACCAAAAAGAAGTTTTATATCTCAAAAAAATTATTTTAAAGATATTAATAAAAAGTATGGATTTTATAACACTAAAAGTATAATTACTCCAATAAATATCTCAAACACTCATGATCTTGGTCTAGCAAGGAAACTAGTGGATCAAACATTTTTTAATGGTGTGATAGGAAGTCTGTTATACTTATCCTCTAGTCATGTGTAATTAATATTTTTAGAATTCTTATGTGGGAGAAATAAATATAATCCAAAATAATCCCATTTAAAACCGGTGAATATAATTTTTCTCCATTTAAAGGGAACCATGTTTTTAAGAATTTTCTATTCTTCTGGAAATGATTTTGTTTTAGAAAGATTTACAGATGATTACTTTGGTGGATGTAGAATGGATAGAATAAGTACATCTAGAACTTGTAATTTCATAGGATATTTATTAGATTCTTTGTCCTTCAAGAAAAAAACATATAATAACTTTTCACTGTTGAAGCTAAATATGTAGTAGGCTAAAGATATTGTGATCAAATGTTGTAGATTAAACACACACTCACCGATTATGGAAAGAAATTTTACAGAACACTGATAATGTGTGATAATATTAGTTCCATTTCCCTAAGAAAAAATCATTTATATTACCCTTGTAAAAAGAACATAGATATTATGTTTAATTTTCTTTGGGATCACACACTTAAAAAAGATATAAAACTTCAATTTATTGGGACACAAGATCAACATGCTGACATATTTAAAAAACCTTTACCATCTGATAGATTTGAATACATTACACAAAAGTTAGGAATGATAATCGTAAGGTAATAATCCATATTAACTTTTTTTTGAAACCATCTCCTAACATTAAAATACTCTTTTTCATAGGGGGAGTACATATGTTTATTCTTTTATATTAACTTTTCCAATTTTTTTTGAAACCTAAATTTTTTGGAACCTTAAAATTTTTATTTCCCTAATAAATTTTTTGGAAACTATAAAGTTTTCAATCTCTAATAAAACTTTTTGAAACCTATGTTCTATAAGAGGAACCTTATCAATACTGATAAATATTTCTGATCAATCCAAAAGGTATGTTCCCTTACCTATATCCTCATAATTTCTTTTTTTGTTTGTTGTTTTTTTAAAAGGTTGGGGCTGAAGCCTCAATTTATTATTATTAGAGAAATTACCTCTTTTTAGAGCATAGAGGGAGACCCAATACACAGTACGAAAGCCCAAGGCCATGTGGCCAGAATACAAGGCTTGAAAGACCATTTTTGGCCCAAAGGACCCTTTGTGAATAGTACTTCTACAATACCCCGCGCAGCTACAGTACCCGCCGCCGCTACAGTATCCTGCAACAGTTCCTCCGCCGCTACAGTGCTGCCGCAGCTACAGTTCCACCCACTTATATAGTGTCTGCTATAGTGCCCCGCTATAGTACCCTACTAGAGTAACCTGGAAATTTATCCCTACCCGGATTTGAACCCCGATCTTTTGGATGCCAAGCAGGAGCCTGTACAACTTGGGTGCATTCTCGTTGGATTTTGTTTGTTGGTATTTTATATATTATTTCATGAAAAAATTTATCTAATTCTCTTTCCTTAAATCCAATTATTTCCTTAAAACACTCAAAATATACAAACCAATAAATCATTATCCAACATTGATATCAACTGTCAGATTAGATCAATAAAATTTCAACCGTTAGATTAAACTGGGAATATAAACCATCATGTTAAAGAGTATATAGAGGGACACCCTATTCATGTACCAAATTAATTTTCTCAGTATTTTTTTCACAAAATCCCTTTCGATCTTCAAATCTCCCTTTCGGTTTTTCTATTCTACTTAAAATATTAATGTGTCTTGAAATCTCCTCACAAACTTAGATGGCGTCAAACAAGGAAATCAAAGATTGGATAATATTAATGGAAAAGTCAGTGGTCCCAAATTTCTTTTCCAAGACTAACTCTTTGATTTTATAGACCATCAAGCTCAATTTATGAGAAAGCCTCTACGTATCAAAAGAAAAGAATTAGGATCTGATGTATACAGATCTGGTTATAGAATTTTATGATACCATTCAGTTTTATAAACTAGGTGGAAAGGATATGTTCTACTTTTAGAGTTATATAAAGGCAAACTATCTATCTTACATGATGGATGAAAGTATATTAGATATACACTACATAGTTTAACTAATCTTTTTCTCGCATATATTTCCTAAAAAGGATGGTTCTTTTGAGAATGTTATGGATACTGAATGCCTTCATCTAAAGGGAGTGAATATTACTAAGATATCACATCTTTCAATAAGACACAAAGTATTTTCCCTTTGGATGCAAGGTTTTTTGATTTTGAGGAAGGGAGATATGTACTCTTTAAAGATGTGTGATATATTCAGGATGAACTTCTTGGTGAATTTAAGAAGGATAAACCTTATTATGTAAATTATTTTGACCATTAGAAACATTACTAATAGAACCATTAAATATCAAATCATGATATTCCATACAATCTTGTCCATGATCATTTTAGTTTTCTTAAAAACCCTCAAAATCCCATGAAATACAAATGTCAAAACCTTCAAGATCATTTCATTAAGTGATGATAATTTGAGAAGAATGAAAATAAGTTTTAGTATAAAGTCAAGAAATTTCATTGATCTTCCTGATAAGGATGACCAATGTGTCGGTGAGAAATTAGATATTTTAGAAAGCTCCAGGAATACCCCTAAGAAAAGAAAATCCCATCAACTAGAACCAAAATAACCAGCACGAGTCGCTGAACAAGTATCTTCTCCACCAATCCCACGAAACAAAATGCCTTTTCTAATGAGGTTGTATCCAAATGGAGATAACAAAAAAAGATAAAGCAAGAATCTGATGTAGTTTTCAGGATAGATCCTACTAAGGGTAAAGTATTAAAAATATCAACTACTAAAGATCTTGAGAGGCAATCTAAAAATAATAAGTAGAAGAAAAAATTATAGGAAGATGATATTATTAAGAATCGTTATAGAGATACTATGAAATATTTTGATCAAATTTAGGTATAAGAATAATTCTTGAAAGATCTAGTGCCAACCTATAATCTAAAACTAGATAAGTAAAATAATGATATTTATATTCTATAACCAACAATTAAATAAGAACATGTTTGGTAAGAAGAATTAGATGAATAATAGGAAGAAATATTTTATATGATAAGAATGGTTGATGAATATCAAGATAAAGAGATCCATTCCAAAATGATTTAAATAATAGCATCCTCTACATACTCCATTAAGATAATTTTAGAAGAAAAATATATTGAGAAAGATGATGTTGTTCGGGATGAGGTCAATTATGTTCCTTTAGATGATGAAATCAGAAATGATTAAAATTTTCAACAAGTTTATGACAAGGATGATTTTTCCGATAAAGGTGTTGATAAATAGTTTGATGATGATGATAAAATAATACAAGTTTTTGATGGAAATCATGAGACTCTATATATTTAGAATAAAATCTCTAAGGAAGAGAAGGAAATTTTTGTTGTTGTTGACACACGTATGAATGATGTTGTTGCAAAAGTAAGGAAGGATGTTGTTGGTATATATATGGGAAAAAGAAGAAAATAAAAATGTAGTTTCCTCACCATCAAAAGAATCTATTTCAGAATATTAAACTTCTTTAGGGCATTATTTTTTGGTTAAGTCCTTGATTAAGCTCAATAACTACATCCCTTTCTTTCCAAACATTGATTCATGATGTCAATTGCTTGAAAAAATAGTTAATCAGAAAAAAGATTCAGAAAATATTATTATGGAATAGTTTATCAAACAAGAAGCTGATTTTAAGACATTTGAGATCATTTTTGTTACTCCTAGAAGATCTTGAGAAGAAATCACAAAGTGGTTGAAGTTAGTTAAAAGTGATCTTAAATTTCATTGGTGATTTCACTAACTTAGAAAAGGGTTATTTTGATAATTCTGATGACAAGATCAAGAATTTCTCAACAACATTTTCAGTGAAACTAAAAGTAGAGAAAGCAAGATACTAGTAAGAAGACATATCTTTGAATGGGAAACTGAATTATTTATCTCTTAATCTAAAAAGGGAAAGGGAAATCCAGGAAGAGAAGGCTGAAAAACTCAAAGACAATAACGATTTGAACAATTTTAAAGAAAAAATAGTAAATTCTTAGGATGAAAGAATAAAAAATACCAAAAGGAAAAATCAAGATCAGGAAGAGTTGAACATGAATTTTTAGGATGATCACAAAGTATTTAAGAAGATGAAGGAAACATTGAAAAAGTTAATTCCTATAGGCAAAAATAAGGATGTATAATTTTTCATTTCAAATCCAATTTTTTTGTAATGCATTTTTTTTCTTAATTAATAAATTTATTTTCATTGTTTCATCTTGTTGTTTCCAAATATTTTAGGTACAATTTTTTGCTTAACTCTATTCCTTTTTGAAAATCAAAAAGGGGGAGAAAAGGCTAATAAAAATATTATTTAAAAGGAAGAGAATTTCTATGTCAGGAAGAGATTACTTAATGAACAAATTATTAAGGGAGAGTTATTTCATTAAGAAATACTAGAATAAAATTATTAGGAATTCCATAACCTAAGGGGCAGTTAGTCGTATTCATCATGAGTCATAAACAAAAAAGGATATAAGTATTTATTTTTAATCTTGAAAATTTAAATCTTAATTCTTATATTCGTTTATAAATAGTTGTTTGTGCTTTCCAAAAATGGAGATACTGTTGATTAATTAAGATTACTTATAAATGATTCATTCCATTTAGTTTTGGAAACTAAAAACACATTTTCATATGTAAATTCACTTTCTTTAAGAAACATTTTCGTAAGGAAAATTTTATTTCTTTAGGACTGGTTTTTACTTTACCTATGGATTTTATTATCTTACCTAATGTTTTTATAACTTAACCTAACCATTTTAATTGTTAAGTAAAAAATATCAAATCCTTATCTAACACATGTAGAGACCCGAAGCTTGACGTTGATGAACATTACATTACTTTTGCAGAATACTTAGTATATAACAAAAACAGACACACAAGGATCGTAATAGTTTAGTGTCATTGAAATCTTGGAATGTAATCTTCTAATCATGGTGAAAGATCTTAAACATCTCCCAATAAAGATCATCCCTTTTTTATCTTACCTAAAACCTTTCTTTATATCCCGGGGAAAAGAAAACATAAAAGGGGTGATCTCAAATGCCCAGTATGGGTAAACATAGAGAACATAAAACAATCAATAAATATTTGAATGCAAAAACTTGAACATAAAATCTAAACATCAAAATCTTGAGAAAAGACATGAATATTGGAAGTACGCAAGGCATATATCATAAGGGAACATCAATCATGATAAAATAGCATGGGAATAACACATGTAATTGTGAAAAACATTAATCACATAATATGATTTCCATAGTAGCCATGGCGTTGCTACCAAGACCATCTTAGTGGACAAAGTCCCTTTCTGAACCGAGTTCACTCCTCGTTCCAATCTTGTATTACTAAACCGGTTTAACTTGCAGTTCCATCCATGTCTATATCATGAGATATAAATCTTTACCAAATGCATTGGTGGGAGATATAGGTCCAACCCATCTCATAATGAAATCATTCTTACTCGTGCCACAAAATAAACATACATCATTCATAATAACCCAATAAATATAATGGGTTTCATAAACATCACAACATCATAAAACAATTCATATAAGATAAAGGAATTCATAAAAATATTTCCATCATGAAATAATCAAATCAATTCAATAATAGGGATAGAAACAGAACCCTATATTCTCTTAGATGGAAAATAATTTTGATAAAACACTTGAACTCCATTCTTGAGGAAAATATCCTTTCTACCTCAAAAACATTTTCCTTTCTTAACATGTCATACAATTTTAAAATAAAACAAGTTGATTAAAAATAAACTTGAATACTTGAAAAGGCATCTTCTTGGAAATAATGTTTTAAAAAATCCATTCATTCTGTATAAGTTAAAAAACATTCTTCTCGTACTTTTGTTGGAAAAGTCAAAAAATACCTCATACGAAAAATGACAAAATATTCCTTTCATATCTTTTACTAAAAACTCGCCGAAGGGTAAAATTGGATTTAAACAATTTTATGTGGATGGAAATAATATTACATAGTGAGGAAAATGGATGTTGATGATAAAATACACCCCAGTAAATACCAAAGTATAAATAATCTCGGATAAAAACGAGATTGTGATATTTTCCCTTACCTTACGTCAAATTTGCTTCGTAAGTGTCCGATCCTATTGTATAATGATTTAAATAATGTCATTGACTTATTAAAGAATCATATTAGTTGTTATGATATCATATATGGTTCACTTATGACTTTATATTACCCATTATTATGTAAATTAATGTTAAAGTAGCGTTTTGGGTAAAATCATCTTATTTATCGTACGTGTTTGGACTTGATGTTCTTGATGTTATTATTACTTATATCATGAATTAATTACCTAAAAAATGTAAATCATGATTTATATATCATATACATTCATTATATATCCAGAATATACAAGAATTTATAATAGTACATAACATATGGAGGTAAGAAATGAAACACACTGTTCATGGAGATGGCAAGCCGTACGTATGCATGAATGCTACTTTCATTTTTATTTCTTATTTTAATTGAATTAAAACATAATTATACATAGGTATATTATAATTCCAGTATAATATCATATATAATATCATTAACCACATCATTTATACATTCCACATAAGGTATTAACGAATCACATCACTTTGAGGGGGCGGAAGTCCGCACTTCCTCAAATGAGATTATCGTATTTACCGACTATGGAAACCGTAAAGGCTTGATATAATTGAGAAGTAAAGAAGAATAAGTAAATAATAACCATAATATATATTATATATAAATATAGTTCCATCATAATGGCCACCATGAGAGGCGGTAGGAGAAAATCGAACAATCATCGTTTCGTGAGGCATTAGTTTTCCATCACAGAAACATTATGTTCTTCATCTATTAGATGGAGGTGTGTGTAAGTGTAGTTTTAATCCTTCTCATAACAACATCCTAGTATATTTTGGATATTGTTTTTGTTACAAAATAAAGGATTAAAAAGAGTTTAGGGGTTGGAGAAGTAGAATAAAAGAAAACAACTTAAGAGAAACTATTACCTTTAATTTTGGTAACTTCCTTTGGTTTGAACCAAAAGGACTTCTTGGAGAGTCTTCTGCCTAATGTAAGGCTTCAAGGGGGAGTATAGGGATGTAGGAAGCTTATTTGGGCAGAGTTCTGACGAGCCAAAAGGCTTGAGAGGTGTGAGGAATTGCATAGAAGTGGTCTCCTTTTATAAGGGAGTGGAGGGGCTCTTTAGGAAAGTGTGAAACAATTATTTTATTATAAACTTATCTTCGGTTTCAAAAGGTCCAAGACACATTAATGTTGAAGATAAGATGACTCATATTCGAAATAAAATCATCCAATAAGAATTGGACAGGTTTTGGATGATATTTTAATCATTTTAATCTTATTTATTTAAATCATTTATTAAGGAGGTAAATACTGCATCATTATTTTGTCATAAATAATTTAATTTATCTGATATCTAAAATTTATAAAACAAATACCAACTTTTATGAAATATTTTTAGATTTTCAATGAATATTTATAGTTCAAAATATAATTTATATAGCCCCTTATAAAAATTAATTACTAAACAATTTTTGTTAATTTCAATTTTGTCTTTACATTAAATTAATTAATCTAACGTGTCATTGTCTTTCATAAGTGGCTCCATGGGGTCCCGAAATCGACCCACAGATTCCCATGGTCGGGAAATACTTATCCAATAAGGTTAGGACAAGTTTCAAAGTTATTTTGAATTATTATAATATTCTTTTAACCTTGAATTACTATATTTACCTTTAACCATAGTAAATAAAAATTACCGTAGTTACTATTCATAAAGCCCAAAAATAAAAATTAGAATACTAACATAATTTGGACCCACTGATTCCAAATATGGAATCCATTTTTCCAAATTCAATACACAAATGTTATAGAAATTAAATTAAAATTAATCCCATTGTCGAAAGAAAACGAGTTTTTGTTTAAAACATTGCAAAATATTGAATTGATTTAACCTACGAATTCAAGGTAAAATCAATGCTAATGACATACATTATATTAAATTGTAAAAATATATTCTATTTATAAATTAAAACCATTCAATATTATAATTTAACCATATAAATTATTACGATGAAAAAAGTTGTTTTTAATTAAAATATATCGTGTTTTTACTATCCAGTAAAATATAAAGTTATCAAAAAAATATCAAAACTTTATCCAATGTAAATTTTTATATCCTAATTCAAAAGAAGAATTTTATTTTGTAAAATTGAACTTATAAGCATGTCAAAAACTTGATTTAAAGTGGGTGTGCCATCAAAAGGTGGCAAAACTGTATTTTTTGAAAAATAATTATTTTACCAGAAATATTTATTTTGTTCATATACAATGTTATAGAAAATGTGTAAGATTAATAATAATGTTATAAAAATATAAATTTAGTTAATACTATCCATAACGGATAGTTCATAATAATATTATAATAATATATCTTTGTTTAGTAAAACCCGGTATTGCGTACAACACACGCTATCGAGGAACGTCGCGATTGCGTGTAACACAAGCCAAGTCAGGGTTGCGTGTTGTGCAAGAATCCTTCATTGTTTCATATAAAAGAATCCAACCATAGTTCATTTATACATTGAATATATATACATATATACACACACACACACACACTCAATGTTGCGTAGAATGACTATTATAAAACGAACATGAAATTGTGTGTAACACGATCCAAGAATAGAATTGTGTATACTGCATGCTAATACAGTGTTGCATATAGTACAAGCTATACTTGGTGTGCTGTATAATAAAAGGCATAAATGAAATTAAAAGAATATTTTTCATAAAATCTTGGGGTGTTACATTCTACCCCCCTTAAATTGAATTTCTCCCCCGAAATTCGTCGGGGTTACAAATCGTTTATTACTCGAAAGTTTCTTTAATAGAAACCCACATCTTAAAACGGAATACCAAAACTTGGCTTTAAAAACGAAAGTATGAAACGTAATGGTCACCCAAATTAACTAATCAGTAGGTTTCCACATATTAGAACATATGTGATAATATGGATATGGAAGAGAAATCTAACCATCATGTTCTGATGGAGAGTGGTAGAGAACATGGCTATGAAAAGGCGAACAATCACAAAGCAATAAATTTGTGATGATCTAGAGTACCATTTGATTCATCATATATAAGG
Organism: Viscum album; assembly: GCA_963277665.1. Classification (NCBI taxonomy): domain Eukaryota; kingdom Viridiplantae; phylum Streptophyta; class Magnoliopsida; order Santalales; family Viscaceae; genus Viscum; species Viscum album. Next base: position 1,189,585,853 of record OY728145.1, read on the forward strand.
GCACTAGGACAACATTTTTGGTTTTCAAGAGCATTTCCCTAAAGTTGAAGAATTTGAATTAGAATAAATACTTACTTTATTTTGGTACAATCTCACTGTTGTTCGTGATTTAAACAATTTCCACTTCATCTCTTAATGAAATGAAGTTAAATTTTTTATTCGAGAAGTGTTAACAGATCATGTGATAGAATGATGTGTCATTCCATATGTTTCATACAAAAGGTTAGAAAATGTTATCAAATATACACAAGTCTATCTATGTTGAGGTTAATCGTATATGATTCCAAAAATGATCTTATACTTCATATATCATACCGCATAATAAAATAAAAGCAGTTTCTACTAACCAGGGACTTCCTATAGGCTAGTGGTAGGTGATAAAGGCTAGTCACACTTCGGTTGTGGGTTTGATTACCACAACCATGTCCGACGCGATGGGCTATCGTCTGTCCTGCAGGTTTTCATTTTCATAAAACTACATTACTATAGCATCCCATCAATAATATCAAAAAAAAAACTTCAATCCTTAAACAATACTAACTTATGTCCAACGTAATCCATTCCAATCTTTAGGCTTATCCATAATACTGCAGTCCACTCTCATATTATAGTGAAAACGATTACCCGAGATTTCATATAACAATCATGTTAATACCATAGTTGATCCCCATATATCATAAGATATGTCTTGTGGGTCACATTCCAAACATTCGAAGGCCTTAATCATGTATTCTCTTGAAAAATGAATACCCATTGAATCTTAGTGAAAACATGAGTGCTGTCAAAAGTTAACTCTTTCCACATACCAAAACCCCAAAATTCTATATACTCACACCATGATATAACTATTTCCTTATATCAGTCATGAGCTCATGAATACTGTCAAACATTTCATTTTATCCTTATCCCTTCACTATGCTCATATCATCTTCTTTCCAAAAAATATCTCAATCACTTTCCATGGTTAAGGTACCATAAAATTATTGAAAACCACAATAGACCAATACATAAATATTCCAATATTCCACAATACTATACACAACATTATTTTGGAATCCATTACATAAACACATAATCATTCCACCACATTGTTGTCATATTCAACATCGCCAATAGCGATCACATGTGACTTCCCTTTTTCCTTTTTCTTAAGCAGTTGCTCATGTCGATCATCACTAACCCTTGGATTAGGGAATTGATTAGCATAATGCCCCATTTCATTGCACTTGAAGCATTGAAGTGTTGGTGGTGTTCTCTCTACAGTATTTTATTTATTCACATAATTAGGAACCACTTTTCAATTACATCGACACTCAGCTACTTGATGACCTTCTTTTCCACACATAAAACATTTTCTACTACCTTTCATGAAATCTCCACCATGCTTCTTTCCACACTTTGAGTATAAAGAAACATTCATCATCTTTTCACCATTGTTGTGAGATTTTTCATTGAACTCCATCATTCGTTTCTTGTCAAAACCATGAGGTGGATACATTACACCAACTTCCAGTTCTACCTTGATATATGTTTCAACCACTTACACTAAATTTTGGACCAAGTGTCAGCTACTTTTACGAAAATTTAGGTGAAGTGTTCTCTACTAATACATAGTTATGAGGTCCCTAATTAAATGATCTCAAGGCCTAGTAAAATACTTGTAGTTTTATGTTAAAACCACTTATACTCAATATTGAGATCCCTATGAATAATATTTAAATAAAATCAGAAATCCTACATTAGATATTGTTGGAGTAGACTGGGATATTCCTTCATCGTCCTAAACTACTGTAAAAAAGTAACGTGTCGTTATATTTTTTTTATGTTTTTTATTTTCAATACACAAACTTCTCAAAATAGAAAGGGAAATTCACTAACATAAAAGGAAGTTTAAATCAGCCAATATTTTTTTTTAAAGAACGAAATTTACCACCTCTTCATTATTTTTATAAATCATACTTGGTACAATAACAATTTCAATAAAGTGATCCCATAGTTTAAAATTCAAATTATCACCATAGGGTATTGTGCAATGTGATAGTTAAATGGGTAGATATTAGTGAATTTTAAACAAGAATTTCATATATGATGAGAAATAAAGTTTAAATTTTAAAATTCCTTAACTATATATTTTATGAATAACTAAACACAAGAAAAATTATTTAAATTCAATTAAAATTATCCAATTTAATAAATTAATGAATACTGAACATTTATTTTCATCCTTAGAAATTTAAATTAATCCCTTTACATTCATTTTGTAAATATGTATACAATTTCATCCAGTTTGGAAATATATTATATCATTAAATATCAATTTGAAAAATTCCCCTTGATTAATTGATATTTAATATAAATATATTTAGATCCAGCGTATTACATTATATTTTTAGATAGATCAATTGTACTTTTATTATTATATCCAATTCATAGAGGTTTTTCATTTCACACATTTAAATATTCCAAAAACATTTTCATTCATATAATTTGAGAACATATGAAAGTAAAAAGAAGTGTTACTTATGAAGGTGATAAACATTTGGTAAATACAATCAAAAAAATTGAGTGGAAATATAAAATTTAACATAAATGATGAACATTTATCATGTATAAATTATGCCTTAATCATAATAATTAAAAATGTGGTTTTTATTTTTAATTAGAAACAAACATTTCTCCTTGTCCATAGAATAATTTGATAGCTCATGTAGTTTCTTATAGTGAAGAGGTGGGAACTTCATATGGTTACCAAACATTTGTGGTGAAATTATGTTGTTTGTGGGGAATTAGTGGTGATATTTTATAGGCACAAGAATATTTTGTGGTTACCTATCATTTATATCAATGAGACATTGGTCTATTTGTAACCATGAGTATTTCTAGAGTCAATATCATCCTCTAAGGTAGAAAGGAAGTGGATTTATATAGTCTCCCTTATTTTATGTAGTTTGAAATACCTCTTTTAAAAAAACTATTAGTTAATGAAATTTTCCTATAAATATACCTCTAATATACATTTAAAGACATTTAGATATTTTTAGAACAAACATGTTCATAAATCACATCATTTTTGAGTAAAATTTTAAATTAAATATTTTTATATAAGAATTACCACAACTAAAATTTAAATATAAGTAAAAAAGAAATGGATTGACACAAGTATGTTCGTAATGGACATGTTCCCATTTGGAGAAATTTTATGGTCTGATAAATGAAAAGAACTCGTGGGGTCTCTTGTTAATCCCATTATGTTTTTCACTAAGGGCTTTCACTATATAAATATTATTCATTTCCCATCATTAAAAATCCCTATTCTCAGTGAAACATAATTTTTCACATAAAACATCAAATATTATTAAAAATAAGTTCAAGTTAAATTACTTCTTACCCTCTTTCTAATGATATATCTCTACATAAGATTTGAAAAATGGTGTCCCACTTCCCAAAAGAACCTTCATATTGATATTTTAGCCTCTACAATGGCCAAAGGGTTCTTAATATCACTCATTATCTTATGTAAAATCATTGAAATCAATCCCCCAAACTCTTTAAAAACAAAATTAGATTAATATGAATACCTGAATTCTGTCCTTTAGATCTTGTATTCCTTTAATAATTAAAATCATATACTTAGTATATTATTACCCACGACTGTACTCTCAATCTGGAGGGATCCTTAGAATAAAATCACTCATGTATTACCTTGATAAAGAGGGTCTTATGTTTTAGAAATTCATGAAAACCTTCATGACCCAAGGGAGTCATCCTAGCTACTTTAAATATGTCTTTATATCCCTCAAGAACCTGATCATCCACCTTTTGTCCACTTAATGAAGTAAAGACATAAAAGGGACTCCAGCCTGCTACAAGCCCCAATCATCTTTCACCTGACTCATATATTAGATTAAATTAGAATGGTCCGCTCAAGTGTAAGTATCATACCAAACCATTGATACAAAGTCGATAATATTAGTATATTCTTCATGAATTTAAACTACTTAGAATTGTTCCTATTAATATAACATTAAATTATAGATACAACGGTCCTAGGAAAATATCCAAAAATGTAATGTCATTGTTCATAGTTTAATAACCTTAAATGAAACCATGATGTTCCTTGTTACATGACATTAATAGGTAAGGCATGGATTATTAAATGTAATAAAACTACAAAGATTTTGATTACCTTCATAAGGATTTGATTGAATCCCCACTAATGGTCCAAATCTCGATTCCTCAACACCTACCGCCTCCTTAGATGGTGATGAATTATAGAGTTCCTAGTTTTATGAATTTAAAACTATAGTGTAACTAAACATCCAATATATAAAAATATAAACTACCTATCGTACATGTTCTCAATGGATGACTGGTATCAATTTATTAATATCATGAAAACGGTAAATGATATTACTACAATTAATGATTTCTTGAAAACTTCATAAATATATAATAAATTCTTGAACTAGATGATAAGATCCTTCATGAGATGAGTTGAACTCCCATCCTATCAGTTTTGATGGATAATATTCAACTCATTGATAATTAATAGTAATAAATTACCAACTTTTGAAAGTGTGTCCATAATAAAATGAAGACAAAAATAACAAAAAAAAGATAAACACGATCTAAAATACTTTACCCATGGAAGAAAACATTTTACCATGTAATCCTTAAATGTAATGCAGCACTAATGGGTTCCTTGTTTGTATTCTTATATCAATATTCTACCATAAATTCAAATTACATCATAACTAAACAAAAAACAGGGTATAAGGTTCCCCAACCAGGATGGGAGAAATTATTAAATAGATAAATTAACTACACATTTATATCTGATGGTACCCAAGATGTATACTTATGATGCTGTGATGACTATCCTGACATCAAACCTCAACCAACATTGTCACTAACTTAATGCCTTCAACACTAGGTTTTAAATTCAATGGTACATTATTACATTCATAATGGAATCACATGAAAGTTTGAAACCTCCTTTATTGTTATTAGGATATAAATCCATTCTAGTAATTATATCAGGGATATACAGGAAGGGGATGGAATACTCCATCACCATATTAAACCTATTTAGAATCCTATATATAGAGTGAGTTAATGCTTAAGTTTATTTTCCCAGGGAGGAGGTGGTGGGAATCCATCATTTATAGCTAGTCTCCAAGGAGTTTTATAGGAGTGATCCAATCATATATATCTGAAACCATTTCCATTTAGCCTTGATTCTTCATGATAATATAGAGGAGGATATAATTTATCAATTTTTTCTAAAGTAATAAACTGAAGAGGAGGGAACAAAAATTTCATTTAACCTTTAATAAATAGAAGAGGTTCCCCGCCATTGAAGCTTTTGATGTCTATGATACCCACTATTATATTATAATGATGGCCCTAGGATGATTTCAAGTCACCATTAATAAGAAACCTCAAATAAAGTTCGGACATGAATCATTGGATACTCCAAAAAATACATCACCAGTTAGGGAAGAAAACCACTAATGTAGAGGACCTCCCCATATTAGTATATTAAACAACTCTAGTAGTGATTTCCATGGTAATGGAAATAAAAACTATGAAGCTCCTTCTCATGGTCAACCACATGCATAAATTTTTTATGCCCTTCTTAGAGCCCTCATAGAAAATGTGCTCCACCCAAAAATATAAAAACCAACCATGGTGGTGCTCCCAATAATATAGTAGTTAGTAATCTGACTTTATTTCTATGATTCCAATCATAGTGGTCCTACCAACCTTGAATATTGACCATGTATATCCTCTCCGTGAAAATTCACAATCCAACAACCCTATAGGCCCACCCAATAGTGATTAATACAACAACAAATATTATGATTCCTAATCTAAAAATAATGTGGGTCCTCCTCATGGTACCACTTGCAAATATCCCCCCATATATCATGAATATTATCTATCATGTAATTAATCCCTTTTCAATCAATCAATAATTAATAGTTCTAGAGATCCTTCCAAGGATATTCATCATGATGGATTTCTCCATGATGAATCATGTAGTTAAAGTAGAAGTCCTATTAATATTTGAATCTAACTAATAAGAAATGATAAAGGTACTACCCCTAGTGATAAAGAAAATATACAATATGGAGGTCCTACCAATACTAATAATATAGAAGTAAAAAAATGGAGGTCCCGCAATGATACTTTCCATGAATTTCCTCCTCATGATGACACGACCCCTAAACATAATGATATACCCCATGTCATGTCCACATAAAATAATCCCCATTATCAAGAGGAAATTTCAATACCAAGAACACATGTACCAATATCTAAACTATCGAATTATTTATTAAAATCCTAGTATAAGGGTGAGAGAAATAAATGATCATCATATATTCCTCCATTATGTTTTGTGAGCCTATAGGTGATTCAATATTTTCTTAATGATCCCATGCCATGGAATAAGGTGATGTGAAAATGATATTTTTGATCAAAATATATTTTAGAACCATTTAATGATATTGAGTAAATTTATGACATGATGTGGAAGGAATTGGTGAAGGATAATATATCATTCATGTACTAACCCACGTCTAATTATTAGTATTTTATTCAAAATATCCCTGAAGATGAGTACATACCAAATATTAATTTCAATTTTTTAGTGACATATAATTTACTAAAATATGGAAACCTTTTATACGAGGAATATAGAAAACACCTTAAGTTATTGGATGAGAAGTATCACCAAAAGGATCTAGACACTCTTCTTATAGCCTATAATACCATGTGAGTAAAATATAATGAGTGATTCTATCATGATTATTTGTTTGGATACAAAAACTTTCATTAAATTAACAAGGAATCATTTCCTTAAGTATGTATATGAGGATATGTTAAATTAAGGGAATTGTATGAACTTAAGCATTTCAAATTCATCCTAACAAGGAATCCTATCATGTTATTACCTCCGATTGAGACTTAAAACCAGGATTTAGATATACTAGTTGGTCGATCTAAAAATACAATTCTACTACAAGGGCCCATAAAATGCACACTTAATGAGAGAGCGCTATCAACAAATCAAGCTGCCAAAAAAATAAAAAACAAGCATCAAACAGGAGATGGAAGAGCTACACAATAGATTACCCACTCTTATGATCAAATATATCTTATTCAAAGCATCCATAGAATATACTACACCTAAATCATTCTAAAACCTAAGACCAAGAGACCAAGTGGAATATGAAAAAAAAATTTAATGATAACACATGATCAACCCAATCATGTAGGGATGGGGGATTTTTTACCTTCACCTTCACCCCTAGAATCATAAAATATATAAAGGTATGTATCTATGGTTGTAAAAATATAGATGAAACCCAATACTATAGGTTTGAGGGTTTTTCTTCACTCTCTTATGACGTTGTTAGCATTTAGAGACTGAGGGAAGCGATATAAAAATTACCACTATAGATTCATCTGTTGAAAATTCATGATTGAAATATATTAGTATCATTTTTTGTGGAAGTTATAGAATATTACCAGAGGGTCACTATCCATGAAACACCTCTAAATTCATCTCCATGGGAGAATGGAATGGAGAGTTAGAAATCCCATGGAACTCTTAAATAAAAATTATCTTCTAGAAAATACAGAATGAAGGAAAATTTTGATCTATCCATTAAAAGATATTTTTTATATCGATGATTACCATTATTAATTTGATATATATGATGATATGATTACTTCTATAGGATCTACATCAATTAAATATATTTATAATGAATATTCGAAAACTTTATAGTGTACAACACAAATATCGAGGGGCCTGATAATGGGGAGACATTTACCTAAAATTTAATATACACTAAGTTTATTGAAGAAGGTTTCCATTCATAACATCAATGGTAAGAATGAGACCTATAATATTCTCTTGATATCCAATTTTCTCCCTAGATAAAGTTAATTACAAAGAAAATGATAAATTTTTTGTTGCACTTATTACTTATACACCACTAGGATTTGAGTTTCTTTCTTCTGAGGAAAATATTTCTAAGAATTAATTTAAAGTAGAAAAATAAAAATAGCTTAATATGGAAATACTTATAGGAAGAATTATTAATGAGTGAAACCAACAAGTTAAAATAGTTATGACTCCTATGAATGAATCTCTTCAACATGAGTTGATCGATAAGGGTAGAGTGAAATAATACCATCATCTTGAGGTTGAATCAACATGTCTATCGAGTTCCAATGATGGTTACTAGGACTTCCCACTATTTTTGAAACAACAAACACTAGTTAATGTAAATAATCATAGGCTAAATTATGAAAGTTACCCTCTAGGTATAAAATATTACCAACAACATTGGGATCCATAAAATGACCCATTAAAAATGTAGCTCAAGTAGTATTTACTCAATATATTCTAATGTCTCTTATGGTATGGATAGAGGCCATGTATGGTCATAAAACATCACAACATCCTGATAAGAAACTAGACCCTAAGTGGGTATATATGAATCCTCCTCCAACCAACTATAGAAACACCACATTCTCAAAATTCATTAGATATTGACATCTAAAGTGGTAGCTCAAACATTTTTCGTCCCAATATAGTCCAATGTTGGGGATACCATAACAAAAAGATGAAACAAGGATTAGATGTTTTGTGCAGACACTAGATGAACCAAATTTTGTTTTGCTATAATAATTTTATAGATAGATCTATTGTCAGATTGAAAAATATTTGATGACGAATTCTCAATCAATTTTACACATCAATGAGAAAAATGAACATTAATCAACTATAGAATTTTAAGAAACATGGAAATTATATGGTTTAAATATTTATTTCTAGATGAATGGGTTTAAATTATTCCATTGACATGAAACTCTTGTGAGAATAGATTCTAGATAATTTTATAGATAATATTTTGGTTGATCTTCAAAGAATTTTTTTTCTTTTAAATATTCTAGTGTGTTCTTAGAGGTAACTTAATTTTCAAAATAACTAAAAGACTATCTTCAATGCATTGAGGGAAAATATTAGTTGAATTTGTCAATATAAACATGTATATAGAGAAAAGTAGAAACTATGTATATTTTTCTCAAACCATCTCTGGTATAAGATCCATCTGTAGAACCTAATGAATACTATGTGAAACCTCCTACCAGAAAATTGAAATAATACCACCATATTAACTCACCATCATATGATATAAAGAAGAAGAAAAACTAATGAAATATTGAAAATTAAAATTAAAAAGTAAATTCCTTATATTATAAAGGACATATTGTTTTTAATTATATAGCTATAAAATAAATTTCATAACCAAATATAGATTAAAATAATAAAGGGGAAGAGATAAATGATCATCCCAATAACAACCCTACCATTATATATTAGGGAATCACATTTAGAATACAATATATTCATGTAATTTATTGAAAATATTGTGTTTTAAGTGAACATAATGATATTAAATCCTCTATATCATATGGGCTATGTGTCTACCACTCCATGAAAGGAAAAAGAATAATGGTAGGAAGTCCCAAACATGAATATACAAAATATTAAAAGTGAATGTCTAGGAAACTAGTCAATTTCACATATAAAAATCATCAAGACATGGATGAATCAACCAACTATGACCTAAATTACCCCTAAAAGACCAATTAAAACATCATATTCCCTGATATGTTATAAAAGATACAACAAACACTACTAGTGAAAGAAGATATAGGAAGAGGACCACCTATGGGTACCTAAACATGTTTGGACTCTTTTGGATTTCTTTCCCCAATCACCGAGAGTCTGGTAATCGCGGTACTAAGTGGTATTTTTATGTTATGAGGAGACAAAAAATGATTTGATAAATGTAACCTACTCGATATAGACATTCATTGATGAAGAATAGACTCATGAATTTGGTATTCCCACTAATAGTCACATATGCGATCCAAGATAGAAATGGAGATAAACTTGAGGTGGACCTTAGAGTTCAGGTTTTATCCCCTATGAATCCATACATTTAGTCTAAACAAGGATACATATACTTCAAAGATTTCAATAGAATCATCATTTAGTTCTTGAATCTACTGAGCCACTATTTGACCTAATCATAATGGGGGTATTCACTAGAATTAAAACAATCATTAAGTAAATTTTAGGTTTTAGGAAGCTTAACTCAACCTAGACCACTAACTATATAAAAATTCTCCAAATATTAACACATAGAATATATCATCATCCCAAATATTTTAGTCAACCATACCCATTTCAAGGAACAATCACATAGAAGAAGAAACACACATCTATCTCAAAATTATAATACTTTAAATAATCTCTCACTTACTCCTTCAAATATTTCAATCCTCAATTACCTATACATCTCTATGGAGCTAAAGGAATATCTAAAACAACCCCTTTCAATCAATCAATATTCTAAGATAGAAGTGTCCATTTATAAAATATATTATACAGAAATGGTTTCTATTTAGCATTATATAGTCTTATCCTTTATGAATAACGATTATGATTGTGCTATATAGGGGAATATAAGACCAATATATGTGTTTTGAAAACTCAAAGGAATCAATATTATTTGATCCCTAATGGAAAAAATGGGTATGTAATCAACCTAATATTGGACAGAAGACTCCACCATTTTGGTTACAAAGAGGCTATCCTATTCAATTCCAATTTGAAAATCTAGGGGAATAAAAGGATTTAATAGAATCTTATATGAAATATTGGACTAGAAACTATATTCAGAGACCTTGTATATGATTCCATTTTCATAGCATTTCTTTAAGAAATTTTCATAAATGACATCTTTATAATGGGATGGATCCACATTCATGTTAACTCTCCCTCTTCTTATCACTATTTTATGAAATCCCCTATCAACGGGAAAGTGAGAGTTGTCATTGGTGATAATTCTGATTCAGAGTCATGAGAGTCTTGATATATGAATGAAGGGTACTATAAAAGGGAGGGAAATCAATTTTGGGGAATGATAAAACATGAATTACTACCCACAATGGTTTGGATACTACTCCAATAAGTTTATGGAATATTCTGAAAGTATATTTTTTATTCCTTATTAATCAAATATACTAATAAATTCCAAATTAATGAAGTTTCATAAATGTGTTATCCACTAGAGAGGATCCCCATATCACCAATATTTCTTATGATGGGTAAATTGATATCTCTATTGAGGTACCCCCATCAATAGAAGAAAATAATCCCATGAAATCTAGGTATATTAACCATTTAACCAAGTCACCCTATTTAAATATAACATTAACTAATATATAGTCAATGAAATCCATTATTTTTTTATTATATAGAGGTGTGATGTCATAGAGGGATATAAGGATTAGGAAACTTCACCACTATTCACATGGTGTCATCAAATATTGATGAACCCTTAAATGAGTACAACCTCAATAGAGATGAGGAAATCCCTTTGTCATCTTCCAAATACTAATAAACAAGTCCATATTCCATTCTTGATGACATCAGGGATGAATAGATTATAGATTCCCCTCTATATTTGGAGGAATGTGTTTCAACCACCATTGATGAACATAAGTAGGTAAATCTCAATAATTAAAAGGACCCATCACTGATGTTTATTAGCATGTTCAGGAATCCTAATCAGAAATAGTAATTAATTACCTTTATTAAATAAAACCATGATGTATTTAAATTGAGTTGTATATAAAATACAGGGTTATATCCAAATGTTTATATTCATTATTTAGGTTTCCAAAATAATAATCATAGTTTGAATCATTTAGTGAAGAAAATGAATCTAAAATATAATTCCAAGCTTGAAGATAAATTTGATATAAATATTAATGAAAAATTTATATGGGAGGCCCAATATCCTTAGTAGCTCACCATTATTGTCCTCGTTAAAAATAATAATAGTAAAATTATGGTTTTTATTGACTTTATGTATTCAAATCACCATTGTTAAAAGGATGAAATGCAAGTCCTAATCATAGTGTTATTGATTGATAAAAAATTTCTTTCAATCTCTATCATTAATGGATGGGTATTACAGTAATAGTAAAATTCTAATTACTTCTGATGATGAAGAACCTAATATATCTGGGTCACCCTAAGAAATATATTTCTACCATTTGATAACCTTCATCATGAAAAAATGGCGATACTTATTAGAGTGGCATGCACTACATCTTTAATCCATTTCTATGGAAATCATTGAAGTGTTAAAATATGATTTTGTGTTTATGTACCACTAACATCATGATTACACAACAGGCCTTGAGGCTACATTCAAAAAATAAATATAATACAACTTAAATATGATACTAGTAAAATAATCATTTAGAGTTATCTCATAAAAATTTATGAACTTCAAGGTTTATCATCTAGGAATGAATTTCAACCTTGGGAAAACCAAAACAATACTTTATATTACTACTGTTTGAATCCTTTGATAATTGAGAGTACTTAAAAGTTACATTTCCCACAACATGCATTTCATTATAAACCTCACTGTAAAATATTTTCCCAGGATTAGATTTATGAAGAAAAAAGTAACATATTAGTGGTATAAATATTTTCAGATGGATTTAGATGACCTTAAGTAATATTTTTTGTAACCTATATTGTTTATTCCATATTTAGATGAAAATATCATTATCCTATATGTGGAAACTATGGGGAAATTGATCGGTTCCCTCCTTAAGATACAGAAAAAGAAAAAAACATAAATTATCTCTTCAGAACAATCCTAAAAACTAAAAATTGGTATACCAATAACTAGAATAATTAAATGGTGATAATATTTAAAATGAATAAAATTATCTATATTCTATTAAAAAATGAGTCCACTTTGATATCCTATGTGGATCTACAAAAAGACATAATTGGTCATCTTTTAATGATAGGACAAATTGAAATATGGGATATTAGCATAAAAACACTTATATACATTTTATATCTCCAAAGGATATAAAGGGATAATCAATAACAAATTTCCTAATAGTGTAACCATCCTCAAAAGACTAATCTTTAAATAAAAAACATAATAATTAATTATTTTTATATATCCATGAAACTTCCCAGACATGGGAAATGTATATTGATGGTGCCTCTTGTTGTCTGACTGGAAGAAGGATGGAAGAACAGATAACAAATCTAGTTGCTTTCTGGATTAACTTTATTTCTCAAGTAAAGGAACTTTTTCCTTTATCCATCCCCATATTATAAAGTTTTACCAATAATGAAAAAGAATACTAAGATCACATTAAAATCTTTAAAATGGACTTGTAAATATAGGTTTTTGGACTAAATATCATGGGTGATTTAGAAAAAAACCTAAGAATCCAATGGGTTTCTTGTGGATTTCCTTAATTTCTCTATTAAAGTAACTTTTTTCCTTTCTCCTTCTTTCTTATTAGATGGATATAAAAATTATTAAAAAGACTACCAATTTATGATCACATTCATATAATTGACATTTTAGATAATGATTACCCTTATAAATATCAAAGGTGATTTAGAGTTGGTAATTATGTTAAGAAATAGAGACCATTCTATCAGAAAATTATATTTTACGCCTCTACTTTATTATGTTTAAGAATTAATGCCATAATTTTCTTGAAACCTAGTTTTTTCTCACATTCCTCTCTTATAAAACTCTTGATTAGGATAATTGCTCAATCTATCCATTGAACTTTAAAATTCATATCAGGATGAGATGGTTATTCACATTTCCCATTTAATGTCTCTTTATAGATTTTTAATAAGGATTTTGAGTAAATCAATTATCTTGATACCACCAGAGATTAAGGTGAGTAGTCACCAAAAACCAATTGTATGACTACTTTCAAAATTGAACTATTATTCAAGATTGATCAATTAAGAAGAATATTAATCCAAGAAAGGTAAATTTAATCCTTTGTGATGTCCCAAAGTCCAAGAAATTTTATGAAAAATGAGGATTTGATGGTGTCCTCCTTATATTAATTGAAAGATGATATACCTACAATATCACATAGGAATTCCACATTATCAATTATAATGCTCAAAAAATTGGGTCCAAACTCTTCCATAAAATTAAAAGAGTTGGGTAATTCTTTCTTTCAATAGTGCATGACTATATATACTCCATAAAATTATATAAAACATGTTAGATAAATTATAATTTAATATATCAAGCCCTGGAATTTTTACACATCACCAAATAATCTTGTCTATTTTCTATTATCAAGATAGATTTCAATGGTCCCTACCCTCCATAAACTATAAAAATGTTCATGTTTATCCATAAAATACAGAATTATTCTCTATATGGGACAATTATTTAATATTAAAATAATATGGAACAAATTATATGTTGAACATTGTAAAATTTGACATCATTACTATATTTAGAGTTCCTCACACAGTCTTAATGGACAATGGAACCAGTCTCTGTGCATTCGACCTGAAAAGCTATATTAAGAGTACGATATTTTGTCCAATAACACTTCCAACAACCACACAGTTGAAATTGTATTGATAAAGGAATTTAATAATAATTTCTTGAATATGCATCAAATAATAGTGAAAAGGGATACAAATCCTTGGCCCAAAAAACTCTTTCACGCTTCATGGGATTCTCAAACTAGTACATATACTACCACAAAAGGAACCCTGTTTTTTATAGTGTATAATAAATAATTAGACATTCCCATTTAAGTTTATTTTAGTTAAATTCATATATCTATTTTAAATAAAATGATTGAAGATTAGTGATCTCAAGTACAACTTGATGAGTTGGAGTGACTTAATAAGAAAATTTTACATTCCTTGTATAACCTTGAGGTATATCAAAACTATTTTAGTAGAGAATTTAATAAAATTGTTTACCTTTTGTCATAGATTCATGGGAAATTAGTGTTGTATTTGGTAATGATGATGATACCTAGGAATAAACCCCATATGTTTTAGAAAAAGTGGGAAGGGACCTATGCTATACATAATATCTACTCTAATATATCACTATACCTTATTGAAATATATGGAGAGAATATAATTCCCACCAACAATGAAAGGTTTCTTAAGAAATAATTTACATAACCTCACATGGTGTTACAATTTCTCTTTGTATTTCCTTATTCTCCATGGAGTTAAATTCCTTTATACATGAATTTAAACAACACAACACCATGGTTCTCACATCATGATCCTAAAATTCATTACCCTAAAACCCTTGTGACATGAATATTAAATCCATAATATCAGGAATTAATTTTAAGAATATAACACATATGATTCAAATTCCTTATTAAAGGATATTAAACAATATGACATACAATCCATTACGCTTGACCCTAAACTGCTTGGAGTGGTCTAGTCTATATAAAATGACAACCTTATATAAGATTCTAATCGATATACGAGATCCTAGTGTATGGGATTAAAAATTCACATCGAGTCTTTCTAATTGAAAATACACTATAAAATCATAAAATTCCCCCTCCTTCAAGTACTAAATTTGGATTGGTAATATTTACATAGGATATAAATTGACTCCTAAACAACTTATCATGATCCCAACTATGATACTTCACCTATAACCTATTCCAAATTTATCCTTGGTGTTGATATCACTGATAATTCACATGGATATTGACCCTTCCCTCTCTCATTATGGAAACCCTTCAAACTATTCAGTTTAATTTCTTAGAATTTTGACTTTCTTAATTCATATTAGTTTTTTCTCCAACATTCCTATACTAGGACTATAATATTTCAATTTTCTCTTATACACAAGTCTATTATGTATATAGGAATTCTTTAAAATATATGTGTGTCTTGATACCAATTATTATAATATATTAATAAATTCTCAGATTCTTCTATCACATGACCAATTTTGAATTTCATCACCATCCAAACCATCCCAGTGTAAGGTATTACATATTATTATTAGGTTTTTTACATTGGTCTTGTGTTGTATGATAAATTTTCTCGTAATAATGGTATGTAGATAGATTCCTATTCTCGTAGTACATGTAGTGACATTCAAATTTATTATCCTATTCCCAACAATATATTCCATCATTCCTTTAATCCTAGTGCTTAGCATCTTACAAATTCACATCAGGTATTCTATAATTTCATTCCACTGGGACATAAAACTTTCATTCACCTCTTACATAAGATATAGACCGATGTGGATGAATTTTAAAATAACTATGAGTGGATTTATTCCTATTATTATGGGATACATAGTGATGTTTAGACTACTTGTCATGGACCTAGATACAAATTCCTATTCACTTCCATTCCACATTGATAATATGAAGTGACTAAATTTTAGTTAGTTTTGAGTTGGATTATCTGAATTAACTTTTAAACATTATCTTCCTATATTTCATACATTGTACCTTGAGTGCATGAATGTCTAAAAATATACTATGGCTACTATTAATTATAATTTATAATCTTTAAGGACCCCTTTGATTAGTGATGGTATATGTTCTATATAAACGGTCTTCCTATAATCATCCATGGGAATGCACTTATATGTTTTATAATATCCTCTAACCCCACATACCTTAAAAATTAAAATAGAAACCATAATTAGAATATGATCAATAAATATACATGTTTTTTTGTTTAAAGGTATAATAATAGACCCATCATTTGAACATGGTCAGTTCTTATTCTACCATATCTATTTTTGTCTCATCATATCTTAATTAAAGTAAGTAAAATTAAAATTTACAAAATCCCCCATTTAAGTATTCAAATGTATTGAAAAGATTTTGATTCTTACACCCCCAAAAAAACTTTGAAATTTCTCCTTATCAAATTTTCCTATATATATACCCATTTTTTCATTCATTTTGGATAATATTTATCCTTTTCATGGATATGGATCCTTAATACTATCCCACAATCAATTATATTTGACCTTAAACATTAACCCTTTTTAATCAATGTAGTATAAACAAAAATATATATCTCCTTATATTGAATCTCAATACAATATTATAGGAAAAATTTCAATCTCAATTGATTGGGTATTTTCATTTATGATGTTGGAAAAATATAGATAATAAAGTAAAAAATTTTACAGAAATATTATCAAGATGAAAACTCAAAAAGTGTGATATAATCAAAACCCATGTTTTTTCTCACAAATCATTCCCCTTCACAGATTTATAAAAAATTAAAGAATTGAAAATCAAGAAGACTATTTTCATAGGGACTAAAATTTAACCCTTTAAAATTTCAATATATGATTACTAGGTTTACAAATATAGGAAACATTTAGAGAATGTTTCCATTCCCCAGAGACATTGGTTCAAATTATTTGTTCAAGATTCATAATCATCTAATTTCTAGGTATTTCAACCTAACACATCCATTAAATAATCCATGTAAATCTAGATTGATGATTTTGATCTTACCTAGTCATTCACTCTCTCATACCCAATTGGACTATCCTTATATTTTGGTGACATAACATGCATTATGTATCTATGTAACCTATATATAAAAATGATCACTAATTTAGAAGGAAATATTTTTTTTATTCTTCATCTAAAAGGTTAATCTCTACCTATAGTGATGGTATATATGCTTCTTATCAAACCCCCTAATACTTGTTTGAGAGAAAATGCCTTTTAGAAAATGGATGATTCAACCCTTTTCATCACTAAAAAAATCATTTTAAAATTATAATTTTCCAAACACCTTTCAATTTAATATTTATTTGGATTCAATTTCTATGATTCTAGTCATTATGATTTTTTCAGGTTATCAATGAGCATTGTGTAAAGTGAAAGAAATTACCGATATTGATGACTATTTTGAAATAAGTGATTTTTCTATTCATTAAAAAAGGAGGGGGTATGAACATCTATAATTTTATATATCTGCCTATTTTTTAATAAAAAATCACAAAATAAAATGGATTTAATTATTGATAAATGGAATTTTAAACAAACTCTTGATGATGGACCACTAATTTCCCAAATATATCAACAATATAAAAATTTCAACTAACTTCATAACTTATAAATTTTTAACAAGATGTGGTTGTACTTTCCCTTATAGAGGAATATATTCTCAATTTTGGCCTCCTCATCTATCACCCAATACACCTCCATTTCCCTCTCAACTAAAGCATGATATTTCCATTAACATTCTCCTCTATTCATGCCTTCCTTAATTAGGTATTTTAACTCTACCATCACTACAACATGGTGAGATGATTTTTAATGTTCTATAGTCCTAGGTATAAAGTAGTTACCCCAAAATCATACTAAAAAAAGGCCTTATCAATGTAACCTTACCTACTCCCAGACATCAATTATTCTCTAAAAAATAGTATGGATTGTGAAAAAATCAAATCTACTTTATTATATAGTCATGAGAATGTGGTGGATGTTGTGTCATTTGCTGCAAATCACATTGATAGGGGTTTCAAATATATGGATTTGGATATTACCTCAAACGTAATTTCATTATTTTTGTTTAATTATGTATTAATTTATGTTTTAGTTAGAGTCGATTATAGGAATCCGAACATAATATAGAACAATTTCAGGAAAATATGGTCTTATTTTGGTATTCCCAGAGTGAGATAGCTCTTTTATAACCCTTTCCAATATGACTTCTAGTGATAGAGACATTAAATCAATGACCATGTGAACATTAATTGTTAAATTTGGGGATACCACAATAAACATTAAAAAAACATATTAATCAATAAGTATGAAAATAAATAGATGAAAATATTGATATTTACTTTAAATCATTATAATTAAATTTTCTCATACCACTAATGAATCATTCACCTATTGGAGTTGAAGGTATTCATAAAGTGATTTTGATACAAGATCTTCAAGAGCTATCTCTACCCCTTTAATCACATTTTCTTCTAATGGTGGTACATAATCAAAGTATAACCTTTTCTCTAATATATTTTGATATATATAATATAAATATTAATAATATAAATATAGTGATAATCATTCAATAAGGTTGATAAAGGAAAAAATATTAGATATAAAATTATTGAAGCCACATACTTTAATATAAACTTGTGTTGAACATAAAAATTTCTAATTCTAAAAATTCAAACATGACTCTAAATTCTATCATAATTTTATTCAATTAGCGGTACTAAATTATAATTTTTTCTAATGCATTAAAATCTAGGATCGACCCATACCTTTTTTATATATCACTAATTTTCCTTATTATTGATGGAATTTCTTGAAGAGAAAAAACTTCCTATACCTAGGAAGATAATGTATTCACTAATGAATGGTTTGGATCAGTATATAATGAAATCATTAAATCAGTACTTGGAGGAGACATGAACTATTGTTAATGAATACAATAATTTAAGATTCACCAGTTATCCCCGATCAAAGGAAAAGTTTCATCATCTTCACATGCTCATACCGGTTTAGTTCTTATAAATAAGGTTTTGTGCATGGATATGATGATAATGAAACTAGAAATAATTTTAAGGGATCAGAGGCCATGGACCTCAACTAGTATTTATGAACAAGTAAATGAATCTTTGATGGGATTAAATGATATCAAATAATTCTTATTTGATTAAAAAGTGATTATTTAATCCCATTCAAAGATCACTATACTATAATATATAAATGTCTTATATTGGGAATAAAAAAATAAACATTTCACTTTACATCAAATATACTATTTAATGCTACTATTTTTAGATTAATCTTTTGTTTTTCATGAATATTATCATAGTGGGTCATTATAAATCCCAATAGTACACTCATTGAGTGATTTTACATTTACCCATGTGTTATAATACAAGAGTAAATGCTTCAAATTTTTCAGGAAACTATTACATGAATGAATCTACTCCCATCCATTTTTATCTTAAGAATTTAATATTAGGGGTAGCTAAAGTGGGAATGATTCTTTTTAATGATAACTATTAATTTTGACCATCATTTTTGTTATAGGATATATGAGTTTATTGTAACTTATAATTGAAATAAATAAACCAATGATATAACCCAATAATAAAATATGATTGTATTTGATAGTTTTATGAAATATAATTTCATAAAATATGATATAACTTAATCATAAAACATAATAGGACATGGAAGTGTACGAAATACCATTCCATGTATTATAACATATTCAAATATTAAAGTATGATTAGGACAATTTCATCACAAGAAAAA
This sequence comes from Viscum album, assembly GCA_963277665.1. NCBI lineage: Eukaryota > Viridiplantae > Streptophyta > Magnoliopsida > Santalales > Viscaceae > Viscum > Viscum album. The sequence continues at coordinate 1,189,606,073 of OY728145.1, forward strand.
GGGATTTAGAGAATATATCTTTCAGTATCCCTACACTAAAGCCTAAAGTATTTTTTCCATTTCAAATTATATTATATACACTAATTTGTGAATCCATATCCAAAAAATCCTTTGTATATATTCCAAAACACTTTTTGCAAGCTGTCACCAACTTCAGCAAGTATCACGTAATGTGTAATACCGTGTGAATACCGATCTGAAACAATTTTTATTAACTCTAAATTACTTTTATAATATCAATTTGGGTCAAAATTAATCATAATCCAGTAAAACATAAAGTGTGAACCCATAGTAATTTCTATCACTAAAAAAATATGAATCACTTGTTCCATAAATATAATCAAAGTGAGGCCTTTAGAAAAGCATACTTGTTAAGAAACCTATAAAGGTATCAAGCATGATCTCTATAAAACATATGTATCTATATACCCATTTCCACCTATGACATCCCAAACTAGCATGAATTATCACATGACCATTTTCCAATACATTGAGTGACAATAGTACATAGTGTATGACAATCCCATATAACCAACTCACATGTTCGTCATTCTCTAAGTAGTAGATGCATACATCACATGTAATTCACCTTTATGGATGATTAAATAATATCCCCCTCATCAGAATGGATAAGTAAATAATATTTATTATCTATAGATGACTCTGTATTCATCAATCTATCTCAGTAAAGGGCCATATTTCATAATCATAATATGAGTATAAAAAATCCCATATTAGTTGAGTTCTAATTCAGCAAATGATCAACAATATTCATAACCACCCCCATGGTAAACTAATTCTCAAGGATTTCATAATAAATGTATCAAAATATTATGGTTCTCAGGCTAGGTATCTTTTCAACCATCGGAAGTGGTGAATCCCTATATGATCCATAAACCACTATTATACCAAAGACAAAGAGTATGAAAATCCATGTGGTATACTTAGTGAGGAATCTTGTGACAACAAATATTTTTTTATACCTAATGAGCATATTTCAAATCTCCATAAAAGGATATTACTTGAAATAACATTAAAGCTTATCATAGCCTATAATACTCGATGATTAACATTAGTTCGGGACAACTCAGAGTCATAAATTGGGAGGGAAATTATTGTTACATTTTATGAAATCTATGTCTATATATACATATATACAACCATTGTGAAAAAATAATAAATATGATATTTACTTTTATATTTCAAATTGAATATTCTTAAAACTCTTTTAAGAATACTAAAAAAACCCTCTATAATAAATCATCTAACATATCATATATGATATATTACTATATAAACATTATGTTTACTAAACTTTTTGAGGTTTTATTAACTCATGACATCCATACATAATTCCCATCACATATTTATTAGATAGCATATCTAAATCTTCCCATTAAAATATTTGTTGAATAACCTCTTTGAAAAACAAAATTTTAATAATAGTGAGATTTTGGAATCATTTTCCTTCTATTAAACTCCTTGAACACATTAAAACTCATAAACTCAATAATATCATATGTTATTATATCAAAGTATATTATTTACTAATTAAAAATCATAATTCTTAGAAACCATTCAATCAATATTTTCCTTGAAATCTATTAGTAAATAATGTAACTTTAAATTTATCACTTACCAACACATCATAAACTCTATTATGATAATGTGACATTCAATTTCTATTTTGATAGGACTAATCCTTTAAGAAATGGTGATATTCAATTTCTCATGGTAACTAATGTAACTATTTATATTTAAATTTATTGTCATATATCCCAAATTATATAGTATATTAAATTAAAACCACTATAATTTTTTGACTCGCATAATACTTTATTTGTTAACATTGAACTTCGAAAGTTCAAACATACCCCCATTAGCCTTTTTAACACTATATTCTCTTCAGAATATCATTATAATATACACAAACTACATTATATTTTTTAAATAAAAATTATTTTCTATTAATAGTAATATCTATCAAATTAACTATTTTTATATATCATATATTGTATTCTATGTTTTTAGAGAATTTTATCCAAAAAAGGATTTATTAATTAAAATATACCCATGATGGGTGGAAGGAATATCTTACGTTACATTATAAAATTTAAAATTGACATTCAAATTACATGGATTTTTCTAAACCCAATTAAATATCTTAAATAATTTCATTATATAGAATCATTACACCCTCTTTCCTGATTTAACTTTCAGGTTTCAATGGTCATGACCAAATACTAGAAGAAAAATTTATGGACTATTTTACTAACTTTTCCACTTATGGATTAAAATTTTAATTGATTTTACTGTATAAAAACCACCAAAATCTTGAAATCATATGAAAAATTCATCTATCCTAAATACTTCTAGAATATAAGGTAAACGTTTCTTGATCTCATTCATATTTTTGATACTTTTCCATAAATTAAAACAAAATAAATTCCGTTACCAAAATTACTATTAAGGAAATCTATATTCTCTCGAAGTCATTATTGTAATCAATAATATTGTGTAAATTTTGATATACCTAATCATATTGAGTATATGAGACTAAAAGAAATTAGTTAATTTTATATCAAATGCTTATAAAACCTTAATTGGGTTATTATATGCTTCTCACAACCATCTATATTTAGTTGTTAAATAAATACAACACTTGGTTACTCAATGAGATGGGCATCCCTGGTAATTTGGGCTTGTATGAGTGTGTGAATTTCGAGGTTTACCATATCCTCTCATTTTGGGTGCCTTTTTTTATTTTCATCCTTGATTCTAAAACATCATTCTCCCAACTGATATCTTTCTAATTAACCCATCGTGCCATAACTTATTTTGGGTCTCGTTATATGGGTAGTATCAATGGTAATCATTGTTTACATTTCTTTGTTTGTTGCTCTATTTTTTCCATGATGAGGCTTGTGACTTTTTGGTCCTTACTTGGTGGTGCAGTCTTCAATCCATGTTCCTATTTTTTTTAATCAAGGGGATTTTTGTTGTTTATTTTCTTATTCATCAGGGGTTTCTCGTGATGTTCATAGTGGTGGTTATTTCTCTAGTGATGTTTTCAATCCATTTCATCTGATGGAATGGGTAGATACATGGTCAGTGGTCATGGATATGGACACATGTAGTTGTTGAGGCCTTTTTCTACTCCATACTCTATAATGAATTTTAATTTCCATCGATCTTTTACAAGTCAAATTTTCTTGGTGGTTCTCAAAGTGTTTTGGGATGTGATGTTCAACCAGTAAATGGAGTTATGGATGCGTTTCTCTACAGTGGAATTGTCATTGTCCCTGGGATCCCAAAGGGTTTGATCATCATGATGAATTTTGGTGTAGCTTTAACTTCATGGTTTTGATTTTTTTTATTCAATGATGATGATAATGATTTATTGATGATGATGATGGATTTGGGTGGTATTTCCTCATTGATGATCTGGTGTGACAATGGGTTTGATTTGTTTTTAGGTATATTAGATGACATGGGATGTCAGTCAAGGTATTGATGATATTTTAAATTTCAATTTTGTTTTTTTAAATTTTATTATTTAATTTTGAATATGGTTCTTTTTTATTTTATTCATGGATTGTATAGTTTTTTTGGTTCCCCCATAACAAAAGAGTGGCTATTAAAAATAATAAAATAATGGATTTAGTGTGAATAGGTTTTACTATCACCATCTTTTCTCAAGTTTTTTCTTTTATATATGCATGACTCTAGTGATTTACTTTGAAATCCTTTTCATTTCATCAAACCGGCATGTTCAAACTGTATTGATGTGTAACTCTTTATATAACTCACAATTTTTGTTACCAAAAAATAGATAATAAACATATTTATGCACATCGAAATGAATCTCATGTATAATATATATGAACCTTTTAAATAAAGGTATGTAATTATATATAATCAATAATCCCCTCATAATTAATCCAAAGATCCATAGATAAACACCCATAATTATCTTCAACATTGCATAAGCCTCCAAGCTAGTGGGATGTCGGACCTGAAGTCCCTCTATTCAGGGACACTTTACTGAAGACAGATTCTAATTCATCATAATTCTATCACCTAATATTTATAATCTATATTCAATAACTAAATTAAAGATAATAACCTTAATTATGAACTAAATTAAAGGTAGATGAAAACTAAATCCATTATCATACCTAACATGTAACTCCTTAGATGAATGTATGATAATATTTAGTAGTTGATTAACACCATTGATCTAAATTATATAAAAATTCACAATATAAAAATGTATATCCATGAATACTAAAAAATTTAATGAATTTTAAATCAATGAACAATTAAAATATTAAGACATGTGATAAAAATTTATGAACTATTAATAAATAACAGATAATTATAAACACTTTATAATTTATCTATAAATTATGGACTTTCTATAACCATGAATATAAAAACTTTATCTTAATTTCATAACACGAAATGCTTAATATTAATTGTTATAAGAGATTGTAATTTAAATATATTCTATTTTACAAATTATAAAAATGTTATAATCTAATTTATGTTAACATCTTACATAATATTAATATTATTTAATTAAAATTATTTATCCCTTGACGAAATAAATCATAAAAACTATTTTATAAGGTTTAAAGAATATCTCAAACAAGACACTTGATTTTAAATGTTCAAATTATGTATTATAAAATATCATTAATTATAAAATTAGGACTCTAAATATGTTTCCTTATTTTAGAAGTTTATAAACATTTTATAAATTAACCTTATGATTTCTAAATTCTATATAACTTAATGAAATATATTTTAATATTAAAATAAATATTATGGAATATTTTTTAATAATTTTTTCATAAAAATTTAATTAAATAGTTATGAACTCTTCATAATTAATTAATTTATAAACACCTTATAAAATAATAAATACCCTCAAAATTCCATTTATTATTATTTATAAACAATTTTTTAAAAATGTAATTCAATTAAAAATTAAGTTGAAGAAAAATAAATTTTCATTTATCAGTTATATTTAACCCTTCAATTAGGATAACTAGATATGATACATATCATATTAGATGATCCAGGATGAATCGTTGACTTTGATTAATAGGCTAATACACTTAAATGTTTTAAGCTCTATCAGTCATATTTTATGATTGATATGACAATTGTATCCTATAATATGATTTATATAGGTTGATAATTACACATCATGTATTAATTTATAATATGACAGTAAAATAATAAAATATTTTCACCTTTATTAAATCTTAGTGAATCATAAAATATGATTAGTAATTACATTTTATGATTCACTAAGATTTCATAAAGGTGATACGATATTGTGTTTTGTAAACCTAGCTTAGTGCTATCATTGAATATAATAATTTGATACTATAATTTTTGATGAGTAAAAATTAATTGAATTTATTTAGATCTCAAATTTATGAAATCCCATATCATAAGTTGTGACTGAACTAGATAGAAAAAACACATAATTATATTTTATGATACGGAAGCCAATATGGAAGGTGATTAAAAAACCATCATTTCTCAATATGATTCGATGAATCTAAATAAATGGTAAGATTTGATACCAATTTTGTGTTTCTTAGGGATCTAATAAAACTTATTAAACATAGAGTAAATGATTAAATAAACTCATTCCAAGATCATGATGCTAGAATCTATAACTCATCCATAATGTAAATGAAGAAATATACCATGTGCCTTATAGCAAAGTCACCGTTTGTTGTTGTTTTATTCATCCCCATCTCATATGTTTAATAAATACCACTAAAGAATAGCTAATAGAACCCCCTCTTCAATAAATATACCTGGGTAGTTGAATAAACCAATGTTTGGGTTGGATTACTCTTGTCATAACAATGTTCTAGCATTTCATAGTAAAAAGGTTATAAAATAATGAAAGGTTTGACATCAAGGGAGTTATTTACAAGAGTGAATGAGTTAGTTTACAACTATCACATGATAGTGAGATCCTTACTGATCCACCTAGGTTTATCTTTGAGTAATATTATATTTACTCTCTTGTTATAATTCTTGATTAAATTCCTCATCTTATTTATAAAATTCATGACTAAATACATCTTCTCATATCTATTTTCCTCTTATTAAATAGATATGTTTGATAACCAACATGTGATATTCACTTGAATGAAAACTATTAATGTTCAAATTCTATATATTATAGAATATTAGAGTTTATCAAAACTTATTATTGAACTCAAAAAATCCTCTACTAGAATATAAACTTTTAAGGTAATTTATCTTTCATTTCTTACACTGGTTAAAAAGAAACATGACTAAAAATGATGATAAAAGAATGGTTTTAAGATATGTTATTTAAAACCAACATCAAGAGTAATTTTGTTGTACCTCTCGTACCCCTCGTGGTTTAATTTTCATGATCACAATCACTCTATTATTTATCTAATATTGTTTTAAGTGTTTTTGGATGATAGGTTGCCAAGGAATTGGGCCAAGAAAGCAAGAAGGACCCAAAGTGGACTGATTTTCAGTCCACCGGCCAACCGGTGGAAGACCATAGACCAGCCGATGGAGCCTGGACAGAAGGAATCCCTCTGTCCAGACCACCGGCCAACCGGTGTCCCACCACCGGCCAGCCGGTGGAACCCAGACAAATAGTGTCAGCTACTGCCTCAGCACCGGCCAACCGGTGGCCTCCTCACCGGCCAGTCGGTGGTGCCTGAGCCCGAGCCCTCTCCCTTTTCAAAGCACCGGCCAACCGGTGGCCAAGCACCGGTCAGCCGGTGGAGCCAGTCAAACTAGCCGTTGGGCTTTGACCATACTTGTCCACTTGACTCCCAACGGCTCCGAAGGCCTCTCCAACGGCTCCGAAGACCCCCAAAGGCCATTTGAGGGTTCCCCCTCTATAAATAAAGGTCTAGGAAGCCCCGAAAACATAAGGAAGCCCACGAACACATTTTTGATCATTTGGCGAACCTCCGGCGCATTCCCTCAAGGAACCCTCACTTGCTCCAACCTTCTTCCACATCCAAGGAGCACCACCATAGAAGCTTGGGAGCGCTCTTCATCAACTTCATCAATCCATTGGCGCCCAAGACTTCTCCCATTACGGGTTTTCTTGTTTTATCTATTTTGAGCATAAATTTGTGTTTGTGCCTACAAACCCCTCATTTCTCTCATCCTCTCTTCTTTGGGTTTTCACACCACCTTCAAGGTGTGAAGAGGTTAGTCAAGCCCTTCCTTTTAAAAGGATTGAATCAAAGGTGAGCTAGCCTTCACCTGTAAGAAGGCTAGTGGGTTCTTGCTCAACCATTAAAAGCAAGTGGGTTCTTTCTCAACCAATAAAAGCAAGCTGTAATAGGTTCTAGACTAACCTTAAAGTCTAGTGGGTTTCTTGCTAAAACCATTAAAAAGCAAGCGGTAGTAAATCTCTCAACGGTTGAGTTGGGAGCGGAGACGTAGGCTTTGGTTTAAGCCGAACTCCGTTATCAATTTTGTGTCTTGCCTATTTTATTTCCGCTGCACATTTTACTTTGATTTTAAATTTTTAATTATTTTTTTAAAAGGCAATTCACCCCCCCTCTTGCCATCACTTTTCTCTGCCCAACATTTGGTATCAGAGGCAAAATTTGAGTAATACCTTCACCGGTTTCAAATTCAAGATCCTTTGTGATGGCTTCAACTTCTTTCGCCCCCGAAGGCTATTCTTTGGATCGTGCTCCATTCTTTGATGGAACCGACTATACTTATTGGAAAACCCGCATGACCACTTTTCTTAGAAGTATAGGTTATCCTATTTATAAAATTGTCATGCATGGTTATTCTCTTTCTTCTCCCGATAAATCCAAATGGACTCAAGCCGATATTAAAATTTTCAAGCTTGATGGAAAAGCCATGAACGCTCTTCATTGCGGCCTTGATCGTAATGAATTCAATCGAGTTTCCACATGCACTTCATCTCATGAAATCTGGAAACTATTGGAGGTTACCCATGAGGGGACCAACAAAGTTAAGGATACTAGATTGGATATGTTTCGTCAAGATTTTGAGTCTTTTACCATGCATCCATCTGAAAATATTACTGAAATGTTTACTCGTTTTACTGACGTTTGCAATGGAAGAAAATCTCTTGGAGATGATGTTTCTGAAGAGACGATGGTCAAGAAGATCCTATGGATCCTACCAAGCTCATGGGCACCAAAGGTGACGACAATTCAAGAAGCAAAAGACATCAAGAACATGCCGGTCGAAGAGCTCATCGGATCCCTCATGACCTACGAGATCACCATGAGGAGGCAAGCTGAAAAGAAAGGCAAACCGATCAAAGTTCCAAAGAACATCGCCTTCAAAGTTCAACAAGAAGAAAGCTCATCCTCCTCATCATCTTCCTCTTCAAGCGGTGATTCCGAAATGGAGAATCTTGCCCGCAAGATGCACAAATTCATGAATAAGCACAAGAAGAAGAAATCCCGCAAGGCTCAACCCAACGAAAAATCCGAGCCCGAGGTAACATGCTATGGGTGTGGCAAGAAAGGCCATTACAAGCCCAATTGTCCACTCAACAAGAAAAAGGCCAAGCAAAAGGAAAAGAAAAAGGCATTCAAGGCCACATGGAGTGATAGCTCCACATCCTCCTCCTCCTCCTCCTCAAGTGACAACGGTAAAAAATGCCTAATGGCATTTCATGAGGTAACCTCTTCCGACTCCTCTTCCTCTTGTTCTTCCAATTCTTTCAATCATTTATCTTATGAGGATCTCCAACATGCTAGAGATCAATTGGAGGAAGGTTTTCACGAACTTTCTTCCAAATTTTTTGCTTTAAAAAAGAATTTCAAAAAACATTCTTCCGAAAAGGAACAACTTCTCAAAGAAAAGGAGGAGTTGTCCCTCAAGATTCAAAACCTTCCCGATGTTGATTCTATGGAATCAATAATCAAAGATTTAAGGGAATCTCTTGCCAAGTTCACCCAAGGTGAACAAAATTTGACCAAATTTTAGGTTCCCAATGCGTATCTAGAACCACCCAAGGGCTTGGCTATTCCAAGAAAGCTTCCTCTTCCCATGCTCCAACTATTTTTATAAGGGGGAGCTCCTAATTTAAATTTTGTAACTATTGCAAAAAACCCGGGCACTTAATTTATGAGTGAGATTGCAAAAATTCCCGGTATGGAAGGCCCAAAACCATTTCCCTTAGTGATGAATTTCTTAGGAGAAGACCGCCACTAGACAAGTATGGATTGAAAAATCCCTTTTAGCGAGTCTCACCGGACCAAAATTTGTCTCGGTTCCAAAATCCTCTCCCCGGTGATTTGTTGTTTTTATTTAGGGGGAGTTAGGATCATTTAAGCCTTTTTGCGTTTTTTAAATTCAAAAATTCTTTCAAAACTTTCAATTAAAACTTTCTTTCAAAACTTTCTATTCAAACTTTCAATTCAAAACTTTCTATTCAAATTTCAAAACTTTCAATTGGTTTAAAATCTCTATCTTGTTTCTCAATCCTTCCCTCAATCAAGTTTTATGCCCCGTGCTATTTTGATAATCACAAAGGGGGAGAAATTCTTGGTTCATTGGGGGAGAAATCTTTCTCTCATGCTTTGCTTCTTTTCAATTTATCCATTAAAGCATGCCTCTTATTTCAATCTTTTACATTGCTTGTTTTGGTGATTGTGATCATCAAAATAGGGGGAGACTGTTGTACCTCTCGTACCCCTCGTGGTTTAATTTTCATGATCACAATCACTCTCTTATTTATCTAATATTGTTTTAAGTGTTTTTGGATGATAGGTTGCCAAGGAATTGGGCCAAGAAAGAAAGAAGGACCCAAAGTGGACTGATTTTCAGTCCACCGGCCAACCGGTGGAAGACCACCGGCCAGCCGATGGAGCCTGGACAGAAGGCATCCCTCTGTCCAGACCACCGGCCAACCGGTGTCCCACCACCGGCCAGCCGGTGGAACCCAGACAAATAGTGTCAGCTACTGCCTCAGCACCAGCCAACCAGTGGCCTCCTCACCGGCCAGTCGGTGGTGCATGAGCCCGAGCCCTCTCCCTTTTTCAAAGCACCGGCCAACCGGTGGCCAAGCACCGGTCAGCCGGTGGAGCCAGTCAAACTAGCCGTTGGGCTTTGACCAGACTTGTCCACTTGACTCCCAACGGCTCCGAAGGCCTCTCCAACGGCTCCGAAGACCCCCAAAGGCCATTTGAGAGTTCCCCCTCTATAAATAAAGGAATAGGAAGCCCCGGAAACATAAGGAAGACCATGGACACATTTTTGATCATTTGGAGAACCTCCGGCGCATTCCCTCAAGGAACCCTCACTTGCTCCAACCTTCTTCCACATCCAAGGAGCACCACCATAGAAGCTTGGGAGCACTCTTCATCAACTTCATCAATCCATTGGCTCCCAAGACTTCTCCCATTACGGTTTTTCTTGTTTTATCTATTTTGAGCATAAATTTGGGTTTGTGCCTACAAACCCCTCATTTCTCTCATCCTCTCTTCTTTGGGTTTTCACACCACCTTCAAGGTGTGAAGAGGTTAGTCAAGCCCTTCCTTTTAAAAGGATTGAATCAAAGGTGAGCTAGCCTTAACCTGTAAGAAGGCTAGTGGGTTCTTTCTCAACCATTAAAAGCAAGTGGGTTCTTGCTCAACCAATAAAAGCAAGCTGTAATAGGTTCTAGACTAACCTTAAAGTCTAGTGGGTTTTTTGCTAAAACCATTAAAAAGCAAGCAGTAGTAAATCTCTCAACGGTTGAGTTGGGAGCGGAGACGTAAGCTTTGGTTTAAGCCGAACTCCGTTATCAATTTTGTGTCTTGCCTATTTTATTTCCGCTGCACCTTTTACTTTGATTTTAAATTGTTAATTATTTTTTTAAAAGGCAATTCACCCCCCCTCTTGCCATCACTTTTCTCCACCCAACAAATTTAAACACTAAAAACTATAAAAACTATTGTTAAACTACCCACTAGATATAGATAAAGAGACTATTTCAATGTTGATTTTAAAAAAATGATGTTAAATGCGTCTTTTAGAATTATTTTTTATAAAAAACCCGACATTTAAATCCACTATAAAAATATAGATATAGGGGGATTTTAATTTTGGTTTTTATAAAAGCTGGTATTGAAAGGTACTTTATATATTTATATATAGAGGGACATTGAATGTCAGTATTAAAATAACTCATGTTGATAGTGGATTTTAATTTTGGTTATCATTATAACCAATTTTTAATGCAAAAAAAATATCAAAATTAGTTGACTTTCAATGTTTTTTTAAATATATGTTCGATGTTATTTCAATTTTACATTCAAAAGTAATCAAAATTAAATTATAATTAATATTTTTTAAAATATAATAATATACAATAACCCATGAACTATAAAATTAATTTTTGTTGTAATGAACAATATTAAATAAAACAATTAAATGAAAAACAATAATACAATATCATTTCTAAAAAAACATGCATGAAACTTGTAGACATACAACTATAAATTAATTAAAATTATAAAATAATTTGAAAATAAACCTTAAAGTTTGTTTATGTATTTTTTTATATGTGAAGAAACATCATAAAAAACTAGAAAAAAGAAATAATTATTATAAAATTAATAATACATCATATTTATTTAAAACAAAAGAGTTGCAATGAAAATAACATTTTGAAAATATCTCATTATCCAAGCCATCATTACCTAAAAAATGACTCATAAAACTTAATAAATAGATTTAAAACATTCTCTTTTATTATGAAACTGTAGTTATGAAGTAACATATTGAAAAGAAGAAATACTATATGTAGGAAATGACAAGTGTTGACTAATATAAAAATTTATCTACCTATACTTTCACATAATTTATTATGTTTGGATACTTTATAAAAAAATAAAGTATTTTAAATTCATTCAATAACCTATGTTATTTTCATATATTAATTAGTAAAACATATATAGTAAGAGAAATTTTATATTTAAGAATTTATTAAATTGAATAAAAAATACTAATTAAATAAATATTTAAATTTTATTTGATCTCTACCGAGTAAAGTGTATAACTAATATGTCTTATATTCATGTGGGAAAAATACACATATCATTAAATGTACACTAAAATAAAAAAAAATAAATAATAATGAAATTATAATGAATACTTGTTCATAATTTTATCAATATTCTCACATTTCTAGGAATGTAAGAAACCAACAGTTAATCTATGTATTTTCTAATATTTTAGAAATAGATTTTACTCTAAAATCATGTTCCTGATATTTAAGAGCCATTGAATTGTATTCTAGATCCATTAAAACTAAAATGGATGTGTTCTCATTTTGGATGAAAATATTTTGGAGTTACCTATTTAGATAAGATATAAAATAAGTCATTATAAGTAAGATTTATTTAAATAAATGAAAATTGAAATTGAAATTGAAATTCACTTATATAAAAGTCAACTAAAACACGAGAATAAAGATATAATCACTAATAACACGATCCATGATATATTATATAAATATTATTATGATATAGTATCTCTCATATATTTCACAAATCATCAAAAACTCATACAAATATTATAACAGAAAAGGAATTTGGTGATAGATTTTCTAACCCATCAGAAAATTGAGAATTATCTACTTGTGCTGTTTTCTGAAACTTTTGATTATATTTTAATGTAACCTTAGATTTTAGATACTCCTATATAAGTTTAATATAAAAAAATTGAAAAATTTTGAAATCATAATTAAATAAAAAATAAAAAATAGATACTTTATATGTCATTAGATAAAGAAGTTGGGATGAAAAAAGTAAAAAATACCACATACTATGTCCAAATATGTTCCCTCCTTAGTAGGAAATGACATTGGAGTAGTTATACCAATAATATCATGTACCACTACTCCTACCAAATATAGATGTATAAGTTGATGATGTATATAATCTACTAAATTATGCATGATTATGTAACCTATAAATTTAAAATGGTGATTATTATTATGCACCTCACAGTACATCCTTGGGTATGAATGATGTGGTGATGGTTACAGGTAGGACGGCTACATAAGATGCATCTATATCACTATTTCTATAAACATATCCTATAAATATGATTTAATTTTAACCTTAATCAATTAATTCATCTATCTTTTCTTTGCTTTCAATGAATATATTTCACCCCATTATTTGTCCTTCCTTGAGGTTATAATAGTATGACTAAATTTTTTTCTTACACTAACACCTACTTCATATCCTCTAATGCAGCCTTGATGTTCTTAATTTTCCGAAACAATTGTAAGAATATCCATCCTACCAATAGGGATTAAGGTACCATGCGTATCTTTCTACTGAAGGGTTTCTTCAATTGATTTATTTAAATGTTATATTAGATTGATGAATTTTCAAAATATTTATCTTCAAGGAAAATAATAATTAATCTATTAAAATATTATTATCTACATACTTTAATGGAATCATAAAAAATTATAATTTTTGGAACCTCAACCTTTTCTATATTTTATGGTAAGTGTGTGTGTGGTGGGGGAGGGGGGTATAAAATAATCCTTTTCTAAGACACTACTATATTTAACTCTTAATTCATAAAAATTACTAACAATAATTTTCTTTTCTAATAAAGGATAAAATCTAAGGAAAATGTATGAGGATATACATTTTTATAATAGATATCGTGGTGGAATATCTAAGAGGAATGTTAAATATTAAAAAAAGAAAACATTATCACGTAATTAACTAATAATTTTACCTATTGGTTTTATGCACAATAATTATCATACCATAAAGGATTCCTCCCAAAAAGTGAAAAATACTTCTCCCATGTATATGTATCTAAAAACCCATATTTGTGGATTAATTGTTTATTCCATTCTTTCTTAAAAATATAAACTAAAGATCATTTTGATTTATAATCCCTATATTTAATTGTTGTAAAATATAAAAACCCTTTATTAATTGATTTTGTTTTGAGAAAGCTGAATATCACTTATAATTTAATAGATTAAATATTATTTATGTGAAATATATACTATATGTAGTATTGGAAAAAAAATATATAAATCAGTTGATGTATTTAAACATTAGGGACTCCCAAAATTGATCTTTGACCATCTGATTATTACTCTCTAATCAGGATATTAAATTGTAATCTTACAATGGCTCCATATGAACATAAAATCCTAAAATAATTTTCATTTGGGGCAAATGAATTATTATTATTATTAAAAAATTAAAATAGAAACCTCTAAACCCCATGAGAAAATAAATTTTTTGTTAAATGTGTAGTCTATTTCCTATCAGCTATAGACATTTTTTTATTTGGATAAGTAGAAGACATTACTATATTAGGCACCCAAATAGTGTTTTATATAGTTTATTACAAAAAAAAGTTTAACTTAATTAAATAATTAAATTACTTTAGATACATTAATATGAACAAATGTACCCATACCTAGATAAATGTTCATATACCTCCATGTCTATAATTTAAATATATTAATGTAATGAAATTATATTTAATTTTATTTGATTATAATTAAATGATGACTAGTTTTAAATAATTTTATTTTTAATAATAGAAATAAAATTAAATATATTATGTTTGATGTAACTATTGGATACATTTTATAAAATGTTAGTTAGAAAGTCTACCCTGATGTTAAAACAAAGTCAATATGTGTTAAGAGAGAAAGAATAACAAATGAAGGTACTTATATATTGAATGGAAAATGAATTTAGAGATTCTATTCGAAGAATTGGTGTAGAAATATTTAGGGAAACAATAATGTTATGATTAATTTGCTACTCCTCATGATAAAGAATAACACATATGAGAAATGTATTTAATCTATAATTGTTGAGCATGTTTTTAGAATACCCCTTCTAGAGTTGAGATATTGAAGGTATTTTTTAATAATTAAAGAGATAGATTAGAATTTGGAATATCCATCCATTTGTAAAATACATCTGTTTGATATGTTGAAGAATATGAGAGTACCTTAACACAATTATAAGTTCATTTGGAGTAGTTGTGATGTACCATATATGAATTTTAGTTATTATGTACATATTTGATTTATATCTATAATTTTTGTTTTGGGACAAAAAACATCCAATTCTTATGTTTGAAATAATAAAATACTCACTTTTGAAGATTAAACATTGAATTTAGAAGAGTAATTTTAGAGTTTAAAAGAGCCCTTCCTAAAATTTGGAAGTGTAAATTGATGTTTATAAGAGTAAAAGTGGAATTCTGGAAAGTTACATACAAATTCTTGACAATAGGTAAGGGAATTTTGAAGAGGAACTAAGAAGATTTTATAAGATCTATTTTACACTTATGAACTAATCATTTTTGAAATATAGGAATTATACAAAGAAAAAAATATGAGCAATATAATAATTAAATAATGATTTCAAGAATTACATTTAATAAATAATGAGATTAATATAATGATTTAATTATTTTGATCTCTAATAAATGGAGAATAATGATCAATCAAATTCAACATGATTCATGATGAAGTGGTGTAGTGAATATATAGTTCTTGTCATAAAGGAGAAGTCAATTCCAAGGGAATTATGAATATTTCACAAGTAGATGTGGAATAAGTCAAAGTCATAGATATTGTGATGTAAATAATTTTTTATTTTTAATCATATGAAATGTGGAAAAATGATGACTCTTAATGTGATGTAAAGGAATATATTGACTCAAATTGAAGGTGTTTTTAATGTTTTTAAATATAATAATATCCTACCACATATCATAGAGTTTCTTATATGTAATATAGAAATAATATTCATGATATTATTCTATAAATACATATTCGATATGAAAATAATAAAATAAAGGTATTGAGATGAAGAATCATAAATTTAACCTATAATATTACATTAGATGATTGTTGAAGAAGAAATCACAACACATCAATAAAACCTCCATGAATTGAATAATAATAAGTTTGAAGCCAATTGCATCCCTGATTTCATATGTATCCAAGAAAATCTATAGGATAAGTAGTATTGAAACTACTTTTCTATAGTGAGTAAGTCCATGTGATCCAAAAAATATTAAGATGATTGTAAGCATGGGTTTGCATTAGAACATGGTCATTATGATATTTTATTAGAATGTATACATATTTGATACAAGAACCGAGATTAAGCTAAGGTAGTGTAACAATTATTTATTTTAATTTTCTAGTGATTAAAATACTTTGAAAAAAATATAATTATTAATTTTAAAAATCGTTTATTAATTAATGAGTATTAGTTACACACATTTGTATTAGAATAAAAAACAATTTTTCTAGTATAAGTGTTTTTTGAATTATAGGCACCAAATATATAATTTTAAAATACATAAATTATTTTTATTTAATAATAAAATTTCACATAGATAGATAAATAATTTTATAAATGGGTATTATTTTTTTAATCAAAATGTAAAAATTATCTAATGGTTAATTTTTGGGATTTTGTTTGAAGAAGTTGATTTTTTTATTGAATAGTAAAATTATAGTTTTCATGAATAATTTTTTTATGAAATAATTATTATGTAACAAAGACTTAATTTTTTTAATCCATTTATTTAACCATGAATTTATTTAATGAGTAAAATAATTAATATAAAAATATTATGTTAAATTTAGAATCTAATATCTAGCATTTTGGAACCTAAATTACATTTTAACCTAATAAAAACTATTTTCTATTCTTTGTATTTAGCAGTGGTTGGAAGGTCCTATTTGGTTTTATCTTTAATTTTTTATAAAATTAACTTCTTTTTTAATAATTAACAACTATTTTCATGGTAATCAATTCCAACCAAAAGTAGATGAATTAAATAACAAAATAATCAATATTTCAACCCCAAAATACCCATTTCTTAAGTTTAAATACCCAATCATTCCCCCATTCTTATCTACTATAAGTACATTGAGTAGGAATTAAAACTTAGTTTCCCAATATAGAGTTTATCCAATGAGTTTTGTAGGATCTAATGTGTTCTTTTCAAGAATTAAGAATCCAAATTACAGGGTATGGGTTCCTGAACTCTTCTTTACCTTTATTTTTACAATCCTACCAATTATTTTTATATTTCAATAATAAATGTTACTATAATTTGTTATTATAAATTAATTATTATATTTTTAATGAAATATAACCATTACATCTCATTATAATACCTTCATAAGATGTTATAATTATCAAACACTCCCGTAACCAGAAAATATCCTATATTTTGGAAATGAATGTGTGGTTACTAGTAATGAAATCCCTATATGGATGTAAATAAATTGGCGAAATATTTACCTCAAAAGTACTAAAGGTTAATAAAACTAATTGTGCTTTGTATATTAACTCAGCCTTCAATAGGTGAACTACTAATTGGCCTAATAATACACCTAGTTTTACACTCATGAGTGATATTCATTGGATGATTATTGAGAATTTTATGAATGACAATGAAGGATTATTTCAAATTTATACCAAATAAATGCATGGATAGAATATATTATATAATATAAATGTATTTAAATATATTATAATATTCTATATATAATTTTATAAAATTTCCAATTACAAATCCTCCAAATCATTAAATCAAAACAATGAAGTATAATTTAAATGAATTTTTTTAAGTCAATCCCCCTTTAAAAAATAATAGAAATAAATAAATTACAATGATTATAAATAATAAATAATGAAAAAATAAAATTTAATTCAATTTTGGATTTATTTTTTAATAAATATAAGTGTAATATATAGTAGTTGAAACATGTTTAAATAAAATGGTACCTAAGGTAAAGGGTCTCAATTTCAATTCCTGGAGGCATATCTCTTATTATACCCCAATTAAATTTTACATGGATTAAATAATACACTATGTTATTCTTATATATTAAATAAATCATTATTATTAGAATTTTATTTTCATTTATTTTCTCTTTATTCCTTATCCTTTAGTTCATACATCACCTATGTCATAAGGGTTGTTGTTAACATAATTTATTTTCATTGAGTTATAATATTTATTCATGAAATTCATTCTTCTAACTTTGGTTCCTTTCACCCTATGATTACATTATATTTTATTCCATAATTATTTTATATGGTTTTAATCCATCTTGAAATATTACCCCATTTGTCTCATAATTCAACCAAATAGTTTCTTTTACGTGGGATTGACCTTTTTTATTTTTAATGATGACAAATGTTTCTCTTCCATATCTATATTCACTATATTATTTATAGAATATTATTATCTATACTCAATTAAATTGTTAACATAATTTTATAAATTTTTTAAATATATTTAAAAGGCTTAAAATAAATGTTTTTAGCATTTTTGGTATGAGTTATTTTTGGGTTTTTTCAAAAAATGTGAAAAATGGATTTTTAAAATATTTTTTGTGAATGCATTTTCCCACCATCGTGATTATAATTGATAATTAGACTTAAAATCTTGGATTAAATGTTTTTTAATGATTATAATATTCCCATATTTCTTGTAAACTTTTCAATTAAATAATATTATTTATTGTTTTTTAGTAATAAATACAAAATTTCATTATACTCATATATATTTTTTCTTCTAATCCACATGTCATACTTTTTATATTCATTTATTTTCAAGGATTCAATATTAGTAATAATTTTAAAATTAAATCTTTAAAACTCCTATTTTAACCAATATAAATGGATTTGTTAAAGTGATGTAGGTGTTTATTTTAATTAATATATTTTAAAAGCTTTATGAAAGTTCTTTTTAAAATTTACCTTCCATGTTATTATCAAAATATAAAATATCTATCTTTTGGGAGTTTTGTTTCATGTATTAACATCTAAATTTTCTTATAAATTTATACTTGATACTTCTCACTGTTCATATGTGTTATGTTCATTATAACTCTATATAACTCTCTTGAATTTATTTTTCTCCCATATGTGTATATTTCTTTATTTCATTGATATATTGTCTCTCACTTCTATTCTTTCAATATTGTGTTATCTAGTATTGAAATATCTATATACTCATTACTCTATAAAGTGGTAGTTTAAAGGGTTATTATAGATAATGTTATTATATTAATTAACTATGGAAATATTGACATTATGTATACTTATTATTTCAATAGAGATATTTATTGTTAACTAAGTAATCTTGGTTATATATTGTATTGTTTTTTCATTCCGTCATATAATGAATGAAATTGTATAAATTATAGATGGGTGGTACCAGCAATTATATTTTGTCGTGATGCATCAGTAGGTCCCATTAGACAACTTAGTTTGTTATTTGGTGTAAAAATTACTATTTTATGTATGATATCTTGGAATTCGGCCTTCAAAGTATGATTACGATATAAAAAATTATGAATTTCACCATTATTATATTACTTATTTTATTCCATGTGATTATTTATATTGTTATAATACCCCTGAAATTTGTTCTTTATCATGATATTGGTGACATGAAATTATTTGATCATTGTTTATTCTTGTGATATTCCCCATGTATTGTTTATTATTTAAATGATTCTGATATACGCTACCGCTTATTGAGTGTTTAATATCACCATTTTCTATACTTCTATTTCCATGGGTTTGGAATAATATTATTACATATGAAAATTTATTCATGGGTATCATGTGTCGATTATTTTCTAGGAGATGTTAAATATTTTTTTAAAGTAAGGAAATCCATGGTTTATAGAAACAATTTCTATTGGATGAGAAATAAATGGATTTTACTAATTAAAATTTCATACAAATTTTTTGAAACATTAAACCAAAAAGATTTTGTGTTTGTATGTAACTCAATAATTTTTATTGATATTATAAAATACTATATTTATGTTTTAGTTGATTCATTTATGATCGATGTCAGTATGCAATGAATATGTTTTAGCACTATATTCCAGAGTACAGGTTTATGGGATCATAATTAGTATCAAAGTAGGGTTTAGAAAATTTTAGAGTCTATGATGTTATCAGATTAGGGTATTTAAAGAGTTATGGAAACCATCATTAGTTAAAAAGTTTAACTTTTTTCTAATTCTCAAAGTGATAGATACCATTTATTTGGTATCATTTGACTACATTTTATGGGGATAAATCATATTCTAGATTTTTCATTGGGATTTAGGAAATAAATTCCCTCACTTGTTTATGTATTGACATACAACCAAAATTTTGAAGACAATATTATTTAGGAGGGGGGATGTGAGACACGAGATTAAAATAAGGTAATGTAACAATTATTTATTGAAAGTATCCAATACATACAATAATTTTCTATTAATATAATTATCATTTAAAAAATTTATATTAATAAATGTAAAATAATTACACACATGTCTCTAAATCAATATTATATTTATAAAATGAATATTCTTTAAATTTTAGGTTCTAAATGAATAGTTTTTACACAAAAATTATTTTTTATCTAATAATTAAATTTATAATATTGAGAGAATTATATTATTAAAAGGGATCTAAATTTGGAATGAATATGTCAAAATTATCCGAAGGATAATTTTTGGGATTTTTTTTGTTTGTGGATTTTTTATCATTATCTTCTAAAATGTGAAAGGATTTTTTTAACATATTCAGTGTGAACAAATTTTCAAAATTTCATGACTAATATTGATAATTAATCTTTTATTCCAAAATTCCATGTTTTATAAATAAAATCCTAATCCTACTATTTTTTGAATTTTTTACTTTTAATCATAAAATGTAATATTTTAGAGGAATAAGTAAATGGATTTAATTCCACTTATGTATATTTTTATCTTAAATAATAAATTTCTTAGTTTCTAAATTAATTTATCTTCAAGGTTTTTATATTTTTTCATCATATAAAATTGTGGTTTTAAATGTACTCTTTTCACGCCTTGAAAATTATTTTTGAAATTGACTTATAAGTATTATTTTACATGTATTTCATAAAAGATTTATGAGAATAATTATTATAACTTTACATAAGTTTTCAACTAAAAATCCAAAAGATATATCCTTTTTATATTTATGTTTCCTGTATTATCCTTTAAATCGTTTTATGAAATTATAGTTAATACATCACCTGGTTCATAGGGGTTATGATCTTTACAAATCGTAATGAATCACTTGATTTTATTTTTCTTCTTTATATTTATATTCATTAATTTCATCAATATATTCTATATCACTTACATAATTTATTTTTTTTATAGTATTAACTTAACTATATTCCCATTAATCTATTCATAGTTTGTGTTAAGGGTTCTTACCAATAAATTTATTCCAATGATTGATTGGGGAAATATTGACATTCCACACACTTGTTATTTCAATATATACATTTATTGATTACTAAGCTGTGTTTATTATATTTTGTATTGTTATTAATTCCTTCAAATTATGGATGCATCAGGCTTAAATAATGATGTTTGGGGTTGGAAATTGTATATCCCCTCAATGAATAAATTTGTCTCATAAAACAAGTAGTTGGGTATTTATGTAATCCTTACATGTTTAAGCATGATTTCTTGGCCCAAGGACTTAACAATATGTTTATAAAGTGTAACATTACACATTTCATCACTATGAAATTAGTTTCAATTATCCATTTTATTATTTATATTATTATTCAATCCATATATACATTTCATTCGAGGTTCTTAGTGACATGACATGGTTTTATTGTTTCCTATTATTATGACATTAGCCCTTCCTTGTTTATTATTTTATAACATCCAATATACATTTCCCATTACTGAGTGATTTATATTTCCATTAATTATGTTTGAATTTCCCTAGGTTATTATGAAGAGTATCAAATACGAATATTCCTAAATGGAAATCATGTGTGTATAATTTTCTAGGTGATATTGAAGACTTGTTTTAGTGTATGGAAATCCCTAATTTAGTAGAACAAATTCCCATTTTATCAAAAAATGTGAGATTTTCTAGTTAATCATTGTATATTAAATGGACTTGGCTATTAAAATAACTAAATACTGGTTATTCATACTATAATATTGGGTGTTTATTTTAGGTTTTCTGTAGTTTCTATAAATTTTAGTATGTAAAGAATATATTTTTAGTATTAGAACCAGGAGTGTATCTATAAGGTGTCATAGTTAATGACCTATTAATAGTGGTTCTCAAATACCTTAATGAAGACCAAAAATACAATTTTTTCAATACAATTCTAATGATTGTCCTATGGGAAATAATTACAAAATCGGTGGAAGGACGATCTTGTTGGGAGAACTGAGCTATGTTAGAATACAGGAGAGAGCATGATGGGATATCTTATAAGTATGGTTCAAGCCTAGGCTTCATAACCACTTGAATTAGTTTTATAGAATTAATTATTGGGTAATTTTATCAATCATAATAAAGAGAATGATTTAATTTTGAACCTTGCAAATCATTTTTTATTATGCCACATAATTTATACTTATTCTGATAAGGTTTAGAGAAACCATGAAGAGTGTATCAAGATCTTCAATGACCATTGAGGTTGAAGTAAAAGTAATAAAACTATTAAATGAAAAAGGATCTTGGATTAAACCCCACCACTATTATCAATCTCTATAGACCAGATATCTTTATGCAATATAGAAGAGAATATAGGTTCCCTGTGAAATATTTAAAATTGAATAAAGTTAAATGTGGATAATCTAAATTTAGTCATCAAATGAGGATTCCCTATATTTTATGGTTATAATTATAATGAATATAAAGGTGTATTGATTCCTTACTTTCTCTCATAATTACTAGAACATGGTGATGTAGTTACAATGTGTTTTAATCCATTAAGAATAAAGAACACCATGAAATATATTGAACAAATAATTATAAAAGTCACTTAGAAGGATATGAGTGATGTCATATCTTATCTATTTGATAATGTATACAAAATTTTTATGAGAAAAAGAATATCCAAGGATATATGTGAGAATATAGAGAATATGTATAAAGTATATTTTAAAATCAATAAAAATAAACTATAAATATATATAGAAAAATTTGAAGTCATTAGAATAGATAATGAAGATATAGTTTATGAATATTTTACCAGGTATAATGAGATAGTATGTCATATTAGTGGTTTTTGTGATACTTTAATGTTGTGAATAAATAGAGGTGAAATTTCCCTAACTGATTTGATATGGCGATATCAAACACCGATAAAATTAGAGATCTATCTCTTGATGAGTTACATAAAAACCTCTTCAATAATGAGATGAGTAAATCCTCCATGTTTATGATGAATCAAGAAGAGAAAATTACATTTAAGGACCTGTGAAAATAGAGAACGAGAAATGAAAATGATTAAACTTTTTTGAAGAGTGAAGATTATGAGGGATATTAAGATTATAAGAAAGTAATAGCTCTTTTATCCAAGGTGATCATGAAGGGGAAAGGAAGGAATATAGAAAATCACCCCACAAGATTTTATAAATAAAATAAAATGATACACTTTGCTGAAAACATCCCATAACAGTGTAATGTTGAATATGAGTTATATGAACAAAGTGACAGTCCTCTTTTACTGAGAAACCATCTAGAAGAAGATCCAAAAAAACAAAATATGACTCTTAATGAAAGAAGAGATATTTAATGAATAAGAATAAAAATATAGTGATTAGATAAGGTTATGGAGATTTATTATATTATATTGAATTTTAATATGAAGGTATCTCTCAAAAAAGTTATAGAGCATGTTAAAAAATATAAAGATATATTAAACTATAATGAGGAAGGTGAAGATACGTACTAAGATTTGAATATGAGGTATGCCCTTAGGAGAATAATAATCTTATGAAGAAGGTCAAGTGGTTTAAGAAAAAAATCAAATATGAAAATTCTAGATACCTGATAAATTAAACAAATACTTCAAAGTTAATAATTATAGAGAAGGATAAAATGTTGAAAAAATAATACAAAGCTAGCCGGTAAAGAAAAAGAGGTGAATAAGGCACAATATTGATGTATTACAACTAAAAAAATGATAAAGAAGATATTATTATGTAACACACATAGTTTTTATGAATTTTTTTAATAAATTAAATTTCATTGAAAGATTATGTTACACGCAACACAAAGTTTAATCTACGTTGCATACAACACTGAGTTTTAAAAACATGATTATATTATTAATATTATTATTTAAACATGACCACTATAATAGATATAGTAAACATAGTTATATTAGTAGTAATACATAATTTTTAAAATATTAAGTATAATGGTTTTATATAAATTAGACATATTGATACTAGAGTACTTATTTCTTTGAAGAGTCTTTATAAGATTGAAAAATAATACTCCTTGAATAAAATGTTTTTAATTTTTTTGTGAAAAAAACAAAATTAATTTTTGAAAAGATTAGAAAATTAATTTAATCAAATAAATTTAAATTTTTAAATCATCATGTCAATATTATCTTAGGGTATTTTTTTGGTTTTTTAAAAATGTTTAATTTTTTAGTGAATAGTTAAAAATAATGGTTTTTATTGAAAAAATCATTTTCATTTAAAAAATTTATAAGTTAACTTTTAATTTTAATATGGGTTTAAAAGTTAAATTAATTTTTTTATATATCAATTAATATAATTTACTTTATATTAATAAATTTCATATTGAAGTTTTATATAAATTTTTTTTAATTTTTTTAACATTTTCTCCTTGGGAAACAGTTTTCATGTCTCCTTTGTGGGTTTAATTTTAAATTTAAAATTTCCACTTTTGTGAAAATAATTTAAAAAAAATATTTCCTATTTTGAATCATGATAATTTATATTATCTAATAATTCCAACTTACTTTTTTTCCATAATGAAAAGTTAAAATAAGATAAATTATTTACAATGGTTAAGGTGAAAATGGGTTTACAGGGGGTTAAAAAATTTATAAGAGTTGTAAATATTACAAAAAATACCCAAATATGAATTTTATGGACATATATCAACCATATATCTTTACAGTTTTTATAATTACACATTTTGAGCCTTTTGGTATGAGAAAAACATGGGTATAATTGTTTCTTTAAAAAAAATTATAGGTGTGCCACTCACCTCACTTATAAAAGGCCACACATTCTCTTCTCCTATTAATACTTAAAAAACATTTGTTTTACCTAATAAATAACCAAATAACTTCATTAATTCGGTTATATAATCCTATAATCCTTATTCTGTTTCAATCAACCAATGTAAGAATCCTTTTGAGGTAAACCAAAAGAAGTTGTTTAAAGAAGAGATAACACCCCAAATTAAGAATTTTATTTTTATTTCTTCATCCATCTCCTTAAATTCATATTAAACCAGGATGATATAATAAAATTGTAATATTAAATATATTTAAAAATTTTTATGTTAAGGGACCTACCTAAAACCATCTCCTCTTCTATTAATTATGATACAAAATCGTCATTCATGTGTACGGTAGACTGCTGCCTCATGAACCAATGTTATTAATTTTCCACAACCACCTCCCACGGATGGATATAATCATTTATTATATGTTTTTATATAATATTTTTAATATAATTATACCTATGTAATTACTATACCATATATACCTTCATAATTCCCATTCAGTGGGAATAGAATATGGTCGCTCATGTGTATAGGGGACTTCCAACTCGTAAAGTGATGTGATTTGTTCTCAATTAACATATAAGATAATAAATATGGGATACATATAATATTAATAATTTTTTAATTTTATTTACCTATCTGTATTTTAGTCCATCTATAAAATGCTAACAACGTTCATGCAAACATACAACATATCGTCTCTATGAATAGTGTATTTAATTTTCTATATCTAACTCTTATGGATTTCAATGAAAAATATATATACTTAATATATATGATATTTAAATAGTTTTTAACACCATTTATATTATTTGACTATGATAAAGTATTGCAGAATAAAAATAACAAAAAATACATAAAAAATCAAGTTTTTATTGTCCAAAACATGATTTAATATAGAATTGTTAATAAATAAGTAATAAAAATTCAAAAGAAAATCATATATGTTATGATATATATAATTATGGCTATTCAGTATATTTATAATTAACTTATATTTACTATAATTGAGTTTTTAATGTGTATGATGGAAGTCAAGACTTAATTTAAGAGATTTATGTCTCAATTTATCTTCTATGAGACACATGTTATGTTATGCACATTTCTTATTTTATGAGGTGTATATAAATAATTTTTTATGTTTAATGTCAGGAATTTATTTATTCTTTTGATATTTTAGGTTCCATTTAATGTTTTTTCTTCATGGGGATTATAATTTAATGGTTTTGAAGTTGTAGAGATTTCATGTCACAATCTAATTATTTATCAATATTGTCTATGATTATGTTTCTAAAGATAAAATTTTATGATCCATATCTAAAGTAACTCATGAATTTTTATATCATGTAGTTAATCCATGAAAATAAAGTTTCCCTGAATTTTCCTCTCTTTATATACTAATGTGATCAAAATAATTCTTTTAAGAAAAATCATCTTTATTTATCTCTTTAGTCAAAACCCCATTTTTCATCTAAAATAATGTTTTCTAAAAATGTTTTCAAAACTATTTTTAACATTATTAAAATTGTTTATTAATTAAATATTTACCTTTTTTATTTTTTACAAAATGTATTAAATGTAATCATCACTTCATTTACAAAACAATTCCCATTTGTATTTTTTCCAAAAATGATAAAAATAATCTTTATTTTAATTTATACATCATGAACAAAATTCTCTATCATCTTGACCAATACTTTATTTTAATATTAATTTGTAATCTTCCAAGGTTATTTTCAAATAAAAGGATATTGAATATTTTATATGTTTTAAATTGTTTTTTTCAATTTTGAAAGGATATTTTCCAAAAGAAAATTTTTAAATGATTTTAAAGCATCCTTTATATGTTTTCAATTTTATTTTCAAAGAAATGAATTTAAAAAATATTTCATTATTTTTTTAAAAAAAAGTGATTTTAAATGAAAACTTATTTTCCTTAAGAAATGTTCCATGTAATATTTCAAAATCATTTTCCATGTAAGATAACATCCTTTTATTCTACTTATGATTTACCAGGGATATGATCCAAGGATAATATTATTATCATTTATCTAGGTGATTTATTTTGAGGATGACAAGATGTTTATGAAACTGGTTTCTATTCCACGAGTTATGCCATGATATAATTCCTATACAACCAAATTCTTTTCATGGGTTATGGTATGATGAAATGATTATGAAACATGTATCTTTTATTAAGGTTATGATAGGATCAAATGTTTATGAAACCTATTTCATTTCATCAGTTATGATATAATGATTTTTTTTGATCTTTTGTCACACATATTTATGATCTTTATTATGTGATAGTTGGGACCTTTGTCTCCATCCAATTAATTAGGTAATTATTTATATCTCATGTGATAGACATAACTGAATTGGGGAGTGAACCTAGTTCAATGAGGGACATTATCTACTATGATGGTCTTGGGAGTGAAGCTTGTCTACTATGATGGTTTGTAGTGTGAACCAATTCCACTATGATTTCCTTGGTTGTGTGACTTGAATACCAATAAAATGATTTTGTATGATATGTATTGGACATAATTTAATGTCTTATGTAAATATTATTATGTCATGGCTCATGTTCTTTGATTTCAATACTATTCATGTCTTATAAAATGGAAATATTTATACCATGACTCATGATTATGATCTTTGATATGTATGGTGTGGTTTTCAGATATTTTTTATGTTCTCATACCCTTATGCTCATATTATTCTTTTGTATCTCCCTTTTTTACCCATATTTAGCATCTTATCACAACCATTATAATGTTTCCTTTCCACATGTTATGAAGAAATGTATTTTTTTATTATTTTTCCAAGAATGGTGAACGTTATGAAGATCTTATTGGGATGTGATTTAGTTCACATATGAACATGTTGTTTATGTTTCGATGTTCCAAATGAAATATAACTTCATAGTCCTCAGGTGTGCTTTTATGTAATGTAATGAATATTCATCTAAAATATATAATATCTATGTATGAAAATATTGGGTCACTATAGTTCATATCTGATTATAGTTTTAGTTAACCTTTGGATACTAGGATGAGAAAACTTTTTTGGGATCTATAAGGTCATGTATAAGGATAAGAGTAAGGATGAGTCAAATTGTAGAAAAATGATTTGAAATACTAGAAAATGATAGAGTGAGTGGTTCCCATGTAATTACATCTCTATATAGTTACTAAAAGTTGACGTGGATTTGATATAGAGGTACCTAGGGGTAATAACTCTGAAATGGGAGCATTGAGATGGACTTGATCATCACTTAGTGCTTGATAATAAGCCTTTCTGCACATCTAGTTTTACAGTCTGAGGGTATTTTATTGAAAAATTCACAAACAATTTATAAACCATCATAAAGGATTTAAATAGATGATTACTATTAACAAAATAGGATAAAAATATGGTTTCAAAAATTAAAAATAAGTCTCCATGAATTAGAAATCCTATAAGTGATTATTCATTATCACATGGTTCCCTATTTTTATTATTTTGGCTTAAAATATGCTTTTTGGTGTTAGTTAGTGGATAAAACCCAAAGGAAGCATATTAACGATGAGTGTGATGGACAACGAAATTATTTTCCTACTTAGTATCCAAATTCTATGAGAGATGGAATGAAAAATATCATTAATATGATCATGAGACATTATAAATCCATGAATCATTATAAAATTTTCAATGAGATAATGAGGGAAAAAATTCCTTTGAGTCCTTCATGAGAAAACATCTACCCTCTTTTTGTGGATCCATTGATCTTTTATTTTTTGAGAAATGGATCATTACTACTAATTTTTTTTTTTCTGGTCCATAGTGTTAGGAACATGAAATATTAATTTTGGATATCTATCATTTGGAAGGAAAATTGGATCCATACTTGACTCTCATAAAAAATATATGATAACATGATGAAATTGAATCCATGGATTAGGATTAGTTGAAGATTTTTTTCAATAAGTACATACCTCATATTCATTATATGAAGATGGAGAAGGAGTTCCTTGATCTAAAGTAAAAGGATGATGAATCCCTTTGTACTTATGAGGAATCTTTTACAAGACATGTGAGGCAGACTTCTGATACTAACATCAAAACTAAATATAAAGTTAATTTAATCTTAAATTCTTTAAACCAAGTCTCAAAAATGATTTATTTATATGATACTTTAGTAGATATTCAGAGATTGTTAGATGGGATATCAAGGTGGAAATGGAGGTTAGAGTTATATATCAATATCATGGTTTTGATAAGAATTTAAAATTGATATTAAAAATTATATATAAATAGCCTAGAGGTTATAAGATTATTTTTCCTTTATGCTTGATGTGTGGTAAATAATATGTAGGAAAATTGTCTTAAGGGTACTACTAAATGTTTCAAGCATTAAAGGTAAGGTCATTAAGATATCAAATTCTAATGTGATGGGAAGAAGTTAGCTAATGATGTAAATAGAGAGAAATCTCTAAAAAATTCACCTCCCACACTCAAGTGTTTCAATTACAAGTAGTATGAGAGTTATACTAACCAAATCCCAAATACAAAGGTTAATGACAATGATCAATTCCAATAAAAATTTAATCTAAGAGACAAAGGAAAATCTCATATGATCACTATTTCTTATGAAGGGTGTGATAAATATATGGTTATAATTACACTTCTAATACCCTAAAGAATTGGTACTGTATTATTTGAATCTAAATATTCTTATTATTTCTTATATGAAGAATTTTATAAGAGCTTCAAGATACCACATAAATGATTCAATGTGGAATTAGTAGTGAAAATCTCTAATGGTATGATGATGGAATCTCAAGTATATGATTCTTCTATGGTTGAATTTTATGGGAATGTTCTTCCTATAAATTTTCTCATTCTACCTCTAGATTTATTCGAAGTTATATTAGGCAGTGGATTGGATTTCTCTACATAAAACCACATAAATTTCTAAGTAAGGGAATCTAAATTTGATATTACAAATAAACCTATGATCATCTATCAATGAGATGAATAATATAATATTTTGATGGAAATGAAATCAATTGTATGGGTTTTAATTCATTTTCAAGAGGGATTCTTATTTCATATGGATGGGGATAAAATCAACATCAATGACATGAATATTGTGCAAGTGTTTTTTAAGTATTCCAAAAAGAGTTTCCAATCCTTCCACCAAAACATGATGTTTATTTCTCGATATAAATCATACCGAGTGCAACACCAATTTCAAAGAATCCCTTCGAATAGATCAAATAATGTTGATGGAATTTAAAATTCAACTCCAAGAGAACCTTTAGAAGGGATTCATTCATAAAAATTTTTCACCTTGAGGTGTATCAATTACTTTTGATAAAAAATATGTATAAATGACCCACCTCATTGATTATCAAGATATTAATAAGTTCACGATCATGGAAAAGAATCATCTACCATATATTGATGACCTATTTGATCAAATGCATGGATCTTAATAATTTTCCATGTTTTAAATTCATTCTAAATATCATAAATTTTGGATCAATAAGAAGTATGTTCTTAATAAAACAATCTGCACAAGGTATGAAAACTAATAATATATAGTGTTTCCATTCAGTCTTTCTAATTCCCCCACTATCATTATAGATTTAGTGAATAAACTCTCTAGATATTTCCTTGATCAGTTTGTGGTAGCATTTATAGATGAAAATATTATATATTAAAACGAAAAGTAAGATAAATAAGATTAAATTAGAAATATACTAAATACCCTAAGTAAAGAAGATTTAATTTCAAAATATACAATGTCTGAATTTTGGATGAGAAATGTTTCATTTTTGGGTCATATTATCTCAAGAGATGGTATATCAATAGATCCATCAATGAAAGTGGCTATTGAATGTTGGTTCGGACCAACTACATTGACTGATATCCATATTTTTATTTGTTTATTTAGATATTATAAATTTTTTGTTGGGTAATTATCATGACTGTCTAATACACCCACCAAGTTAACTTAGAATGGATCTAAGTTTCTCTAGATAGAGGAATGTGAAAAAAATATGTAAATGAAGAGAATATTAGTTAACACACATGTTCTTATGTTACCCTATAGTGGGGAATGGATTGTAATCTTTAGTGATTCATCTAAGATGGTATTGGGATGAGTTATTAAGAATAATGACATTGTTATACCTAATTACTCACAATAATTGACGATTCGTGTGAAAAATTACTCAAATATTATTTTGGAGTTAGTTGTGATAATGTTTTTATTAATGATATAGAGGTATTATATATATAGAGAAAATTTTGATATATATACAAATCAGAAATGTTTAAAGTATTTATTCCTACAAAAGGAGTTTAATATAAACAAGAGAATATGATTAGAACCGATCAAATATTATGATTGCCCAATACATTGCTTCCTTGTGAAATTAAAAAAGGTGACCAATTATTTGACTCAAAAGGATCAATCTAGATTATTCCCAATGTGGAAAAAAGAACCAATATTTCAGTATTTTCAAATGATGAATCTTAAAATTATTAAGGAAGGTAAGAAATCTTATCTTGCACAATTTAATGTTAAATGATCTATCCTAGAAATGATTTAAGAGGCATAAAAAGAAGACGCATAGATAAAAAAGATTAAAAATGTTCCCGAGTTTAACCTTTATAATGATGAAATGATAAGGTTCAATAATTATGTTTGTGTTCCATCCATACCATATTTTAAGGAGTTATTAGATGAAGCTCTTAGTGCTTCATTATTTACCCATCCTAGAAGTACACAGACGTATATATATTTGAAAGACTATTTTTAATTGGATGGATTAAAGAGAGATATCAAAGAATATGTATATCATTTCTTGGTATTTAATCAAGTTAAGGATGAGAGACAAATGTATAAATATATTTTACATCCATTACCCAGACTAGATTGGAAATAGGAAAATACAGCCCTGGATTTTATCATCAAAATCTTTAAAACATCAAAATGAAATAATGCTTTATAGGTTATAGTAAATCACCTTAAAAAGTTTGAACACTTTATCCCAATCAGATAATAATTATATCTTTATTATCTTAATATAATATATATTAATTAAGTGTGAAGGTTTTCTAGAGTAACACTTTTAATTTTATCTTACTGGTATCTTAGGATTACCTTGATGTTCTATGAAAGTTTTCAACCGACTTTGGATATAGGGATAAGTTTCTACACTGAATATCATACTCATAAAAATGTTTAGTCTAAGAGAAAACTTTAAAACCTATAAGATATGATGAGTTATTATTATATGGATTTAAATGGTAGTAGGGATCAACACCTTCATTTATTTGTGTTCTTATAGAATAATAGCTTTCACTATAGTATTCAATAGAATCCATATGAATCCCTATATAGAAATAAGTGTAGAGCTTAGAAATGTAGAAATAAATTTGGATAAAGATAGTTATTAGGACCTGAGAAAGATTAAGAAATGACAGAGAATGTACAAACCATTAAAGAACACCTCAAAGAAGATCAGATACACTAAAAAATTTATGTTAAAAATCAATGAAATAGAATTTTTAGTTTTTTAAAATGTCTCTCTAATAATTTATCTACAAAATATGGTAATGAGATTAATAAATAAGGGAAAACTAATAACTAGTTATATAAATACCATTTAAATCATTGATCATATTTTGATGGTTTCCTATCAGTCGGTACTTCTGTCAAACCTCTCTCCAGTTCATGATGTGTTCCATGCATCACTCCAGAAAAAGTATATACCTAATTTTTCATATATACTAAACTCAGATATCACATCGTTGGAGTATGATTTTTCTTATAGGGAATAACCAGTGTAGATTCTTGTTCCTAAAGAGAAAATGATATGTAATATGACCTCTCCCCTTGTCAATGTTTTGTGGCCAAACTACTAGCTTGAAGAAGCTATGTGGGAACATGAGGAAGTGATGAGGTAGAAGTATCCTCATTAATTTGTATTAGAGTGAAAAATATAAAGGGAGAAATTAATTTTAATGATGGTCGAATATAATACCTTATGATTTTATTAATTAATTTTTCAATTAATTAAATTTTTTTATATCATTCATTATGCACAAAACTATTTTTATCTTGCATTACACGCAACAGTGAGTTTTAAAAAACCATGTCATATTATTAATATTATTATTCAAACACAACTGTTATAAACACACCATAAAATATAGTGATATGAATAGTGATAAATAATATTTAAATACTATTTATAATGGTTTTATATAAATAAAATATATTGGAAAAAATGTGATTTATTTTCAGAAAAGTCATTATATTTTTCAAAAATACTGTTTTCTGAAAAAGATGTTTTTATTTATTTTTATAAACTATAATTTAAATAATTTATGAAAATTTTAGAAAAAATAATTTTATAAAATAATTTTTTTCAAATCATCATGTCAGAATTATCCTATCTTAAATTTTTGGGATTTTTCAGAAAAGTTTAATTTTTCAGTGAATGTTGAAAAATATTCGTTTTTATTGAAAATTTCTATATTGTTTAAATAATTTCTAAGGTTATATTTTATTTAAAATGGGTTTAAAAGTAAAATTATCTCAATTATATATAAAGGAATCCAATTTATCTCAATAGAATCATTTTAAAATTGAATTTTTATATAAATATGGTTTAATCTTTTGAATATTTTCTATTTGCAAAACTACTTTCACATCACGTCTATAGGTTTAATTTTACATTATAATTTTATAACTCTTTGAATTTTAATTAGAAAAATTTATTATATATTTCTAATAAACATAATTTATATTATATATTAATTTTATCTAAATTTTGGAACATAATTAATTGTAACAACTATAAAAATAACTTATTGTCGTTATTGTGAAGATGTGTTTACTAGGCGATTAAACTAAAACTATTAGTGTTAAAAATAACCCAAAAACATATCCATCACGCATTTTATGGATATATTTGTACCTGATAAATTCTATTTTATATCATTTATCAATTTTTATCCTTTTTTAATGGAGAAACATGGGTATACATTTTTCTTTCCAAAAAGCTACAAGTATGCCACTCATCACACTTATAAAAGGCCACTCCTTCCCCTCTCCTATTAACATTTAGAAACCAATTAATTAATCCTTTAACTTCAAACATAACT
Source organism: Viscum album (assembly GCA_963277665.1). Taxonomy (NCBI): domain Eukaryota; kingdom Viridiplantae; phylum Streptophyta; class Magnoliopsida; order Santalales; family Viscaceae; genus Viscum; species Viscum album. The sequence continues at coordinate 1,189,640,362 of OY728145.1, forward strand.
TATTTAATTCCTTTATCCCATCCAAGAATACTTATTTTGGTCATAAATACAACCTAATAATCATTTTGGTTCAAGCCAATATAAGTTTTCTAAAGAAGAGCTAACACCCCTAATCAAGCGTTTTACATTATTTCTTCATCAAATTCTTTCAAATATTATTAAAACATGATGATATAATAATAAAATTATCTTACATATAAAGATATTTTTTATTTTAATTTCATGACTAACAACCGTCTCCTCTTCCATCAAGTGAGAAATGTACTCATCATTCTTTTGTATGATGGTCTACCACATCACAAACCGATGTTATTCATTTTTCATCTCTATCTTTCACTTCTAGATATAATTATGTATTAAATATTTATATATGGTATTTATGAAATAATTATACATATGAAATTATTATATCATATATACCATCGTACTTTTCATTCTTTTGGAATACGATAACATCACTCATGTGTACGACAAAATACCGCCTCGTGAAGTGATGCGATTCATTATTTCTTTACATGGAAGTTAATAAAAGGGATTTTAATGAAAATATGTGATATATATGAAATAAAAATTATTTTATAATTTTAATATATTATTTACCATTTTTATTTCTATCTTTTTAGAAAATGGAATCAAAGTTCATTCATACTTTTGGCCTACCGTCTATATGAAGGGTGTATTTCAGTTTATATATCTTAATCTTATGGATTAATTTAAAAACATATATAATTAATATATATTACATTTATATCGTGTTTAAAATTATATATATGATGTAACTATTATTAAATACAGAGGACCAAAATTAAAAGTCGAAACATACATGAAAACAAATTAGTTATTTCCCACCATGTGAATTTAACATGGAATTGTTAATAAATGAGTAATAAAAATTCATAATAAAATCATATATGCTATGATATATATAATTATGGTTCTGTGATACATTTATTAAAAATTTACATTTAATATACATGATGTTTGAACATGTATGAAAGAAGTTGGGACTTATGTTAATATATTTTTATCTCAATTTATACATATATAATGTTATACACCTATTATCTTTTATGAGGTGTATAAAAAACCCTTTGATATATAATATAATTTATTTATTTATTCTCAAGATATGTTAATTTTCATTTAATTTTATTCCTTCATGGAGTTTACAATTATATATTTCCAATGTTGTAAATATTTTATGTTACAATCACATTATTTATAAGGATTATTTATGACTATGTTTCCAATTATAAAATATTACAATACATCTCTCAATAGACTCATTAATTATTCATCCTATATTGATGTTGTGAGAAGACATGTTTTCCATTCATTTTTTCTCTCTTCAGGTACTCATGATTTAAAAATAAATTTTTCATGAAAATTCAACTTTATTTCACTCTTATACCAAAAACATAGTTTCTTCCAAAACAAAGTTTTCTAAAACCCATTTATTTTTTTTAAATTATCAAAATGATTTATTAAATACATTTTTATGCATGTTTTAATTTTTATAATTTTTTTTGGATGGAATCATAATGTCATTTTAAAAAATATTCATTTTTATTTTAACGAAAATATGAAATGAATATTTGTTATAATTTTTATAGCATGAAAAAACATTCCTCTATCCTAACCAATATGTAATTTGAAGATTAGTTTATAATATTAAAAGGTGATTTTCAAATAAAATTATTTCTAAAATGTTTTATTAAATAAAATCAAGGAGGAAATGATATTTTCCAAAAGAATGTTTTAAATGAATTTTAAACATAATTTAACAAGTTTTTGAAGTTTATTTTAAATGAAATATATTTACAAAATATTTTATTAATTTTTATTTTGTAAAAGTGATTTTTATAGAAAGTTTATTTTCCTTAATAAAATATCCAAGTGATCTTTAAAAATCATTTTATATCTAAGATGACATCCTTTGATGCTACTTATTATTTTCTAGGGTTATGATCTTCGGATATTATTCTTATCATTAATTAGATGGATTAATTTTATAATAAAAATATTTTTGTGAAACCCATTTCCATTCTAAAGGTTATTCCACGATAAAATTCTTATGAAAATTTCTTATTTTAATGGGTTATTCTGTAATGAAATAATGAAATTATTATGAAACCTATATATTATCCATAGGTTATGATATATTGAATGATTTATGATATTTAGGCACAAATATTTATGATTTTCAATATATTATGGGTAGGAACTATATCTCCTTACAATTTATTGGGTAACAATTTATATCTCATGAGATAGATAGGGCTAGAATGGAGAATGAACACAGTTCAGTAAGGTAATTTTTTCACTCGGATGGTCTTTAGAGAAAAACTTGAATACTTTGATGGTATGATGAGTGAATACAACCCACTATAATTGCCTTGGTAGCAAGACTTCACTAATATGGAAATTATTTTCTATACTTATGTGTATTCCATAATTCTAGTTATTATATCAATGTTATGATCTCATGGATCATGTTATTTGGTTTTCTTATGATTATTGTTTTATAAACGTCCAATAATTATTCCATGACTCATGATTATGATATTTATATACATGTACATTTTTCAAATTTTATTCTCATGTTCCTATACCCTTGTTCTTGTGTTACATTTATATATCACCCTCACTTACCATTAATGAGCATTTTTCCTCACCATTTCTTATGTTTCCTTTCCATAAGTTAGAATAAATATATTATGTATAATTTTTCCAAGAGGGGTTCAAGTCATGAATAACTTAGTGGGAGATGATGTAGTTCATATATGAATTAATTGTTTACATTTCCTTATTTCCAAAGGTACTATACATTTATAACACTCTAGAGTGTGTTTGTGTAATGTAATGAATATTAATATAAAAGATATAATATCTATGTATGAAAAGACTTTGTATCTACAGTTAGTATCATAGAATAGATTTAGTATTCCATTGGAAACTATGATGATAAAACATTAGTTATTTACCTAAAGAGATGTATAATTATAATGATGTGTGAATGTATAAGAAAATTTCACAGTATTTACATAAAGGATGGGGTGAGTGGTTTCCAAGAAATTATATACCTTTTTGAGTACTATAAGTGGATGTGGCTATAGAAATGAGGTGCCTATGGGTAATAACTATAAAAATGATTTATTTATATAGACTCTATTTTCAACTCGTGCATCACAACAAGACATGTCACACACCTAGTTTGACACTCTCGAGGTATAGCATAGAAAATTGAAAAAATCGTTACAAAATTTTATAAAAGATATAAATATATGATGACTCTGAATGACCTTTGATAAACCTAAGGATTTTTAGATAAAAAAGAAGGTGTTATAATTTAGTCATCCAATAAGTTATTTTTCAAGATTATGTTGTTACCTACTATGATTTTTGTGACTTAATCGATGAATTTTGGTTTTAGTTGATGGATAGACCCCAAAGGAACTATGGTGAGTGTGAAGAATAATGAAATTATTTTCCTCTTGAGAATCCATATTGTATTTGATTTTGAATTTAAATTTTTTTTGCTATGCTCACAAAACAATTTCATGCCTGAATCATTATGAACATATAAATGGTAAAATAAGGTAATATATTTCTTTTGAGTCCTTAATGAGTAAAATCCCACCTTACTTAAATGGATCTGATGATCTTATAGTTTATGAAAAATTGATCAACACCATTAAAAAATTATTTTTTATTCTATAGTATTTAGAAAATACAAAAATAATTTTTGTTTTCTATCTTTTGGAAGGAAAAGAGGGTTAATTGTGGACTCTCAACAAAAATAAATGGTGACATGATTAAATTAAATACATGGATTAGGAAAAGGTCATGAATTATTATTCAATATTTAAATTACTTGCATTCATCATACAAATATAAGGATGGAGTTCCTTAAGATAACGAAAAAGGATGATGAATCAATTGGTACCTATGATAACATTTTTTTATGAATTATGAGGTACACTTTTGGTAATATCATTCAACATGAATGTATGGTCGATTGATGTTTTAGTGGATTAAAACTAGGTATTTTAAGGTATTTATCTATAAGAGGCTTCACTTGACATGAATAGTTTTTTATGTGTTATCATGTCGGAAATAGAGGATAGAGTTATGTATCAACGTTTTGGTTTAAATATGAATAGAAACATGAAATTCAATGTAAAATTGAAAAACCATGGATATAAGAAGATTCGATTTATTTTATTCTCAAATTGTGGGAAAAAACATGGAGAATTTTTTTAAGGGGACTAATAAATGTTTTAAATGTATAAGTTAAGGTCATCTGGAAATAAAATTCTAAAGAGATGGGAAGAAGTTATCTAATGATGAAAACAGAGAGAAAGCTCCACAAAACGAATCCACCACAATCCAATGATTCAAATGCATGTAGTATGGGAATTTACAAACTAGTTACCAAATTGAAAGGTTAATGATGATTATTGACATAAGAAATCTCTTAAGAGGAGAGATAAATGGAAATAGCATACGATCACTATTTTCTACAAAGGATGTGATATTGAGATAGTGAATGGTACACTTATCATCCACTCTAAAACTATTAATTTCCTACTTTACTCTAGTTATAATAATTATTTATATCAAAATAAATTTCTAAGGGTTTCAAAATTACAATAAAATTTTTAGATGTAGAATAAGTAGTGAAAACAACTAATGGTATAATGAATGCATCTCAAGTATATGATTCCTCTCTGGATGAAATTTGTGAGAATTTTATTATTAAAATTCATTTTATTTTTTCTCCTATTGAATTTAATTTTATCTTAGGATTGGATTTGATTTTTATACTTAAATACCACATCAATTGTCAAGGAAGGGACTTCAAATATGATACTTCAAAACAATATACGATCTTATATTGTTTGGATGATAACTATGAACATCTTATGGAAATAATATCCATTATTTTGGTTGTGATTTTTATTTAATAGATTTTTTTATATTAGATGGTTGGTGAGTAACTCAACATCAATGATACACATATTGTGCATGATTATTTTGATGCCTTTCCAGAAAAATTTCCTATCATTCCACCAAAATATGAACGTTCCTTCTCAAAAGAACTCACACATCATGCCACACCAATTCCAAAGGCTCTATATAGAATGTACCAGATTATGTTGTAGAAATTAGAAATATAAATCCAAGAGAAACATTATAAGATATTCATTTATCTAGGTTTTTCACCTTGGGGTGAACCTATTTTTTGGTTAAAAAAAATATGGATCAATGAGACTGTAACTTGTTTATTAGGAGCACAAAAAGACCATAATCAAGAAAAAATTACCTCTACCCTGTATTGATAACCTAACTGATCAAATTCACTTAGATCAATAAATTTTTAAGATTGTCATTTAATATGGATATCATCAATTGATGGTCAAGAAGGAGGATACTCTCAAGAAAAAGCTTCGTACAAGGTACATTAAATATCAATATATAGTGACTCCATTTGGTCTTACTAAATTTTCAACAATTTTTATAGATTTAATGAAATGTATTCTTAGATATTACCTTGATCAGTTTGGGGTAGTCTTTGTAGATGGTATTGTCATATATTAAATAATTAAGTAAGATCATGAATATTACTTAAGAATTTTACAAAAGACCCTAAGGATTGAGAAACAATATAAAATATTTGATGTGTGAACTTTTTCTACAAAAGGTTTCATATTTGAGCTATATAATCTCAAGATATGGTATATATGCAGATCTATCAAAGATAGAGGCTGTTGAATGTAAGCCTAAACCAATAATGATGATTGAGATCCATATATTTCATGGTTTAGTGGGACATTATTGAAGGTTTTTGGGTAATTTTTCACCACTATCTAATCCACATAACAAGTTAACTCAAAAGGGGCCAATTTCATATAGATAAATAAATGTAAGAAAAACTACAAGGAACGAAAGAGAGGATTATATAGTGCAGCTGTACTTACATTAACCTATAGAGGAGAATGGTTTTTAATATCTAGTGATGAATACTTGAAGTGATTGGGATGAATTATTATAAAAATGACATGGTTACAACTTATTCCTCACAAAAATTTAATATTCATGATATAAATTACCCAAATCAAGATTTAGAGAAAGAAATGGTAAATTTTTCATTAAATATATAGAGTTTTTATATTTATAGAGAAAATTGTGATGTATATATAGATTATAATGGTTTAAAGTACATATTCATGTAGAAGAATTTGAATATGTATCATAGAAGTACATTAGAGTTGATTAAATGTTATGACTCCTCAATAAATTACCACCCTTGGAAAGCAAAAAAAGTATGTTGATGCTTTGATTCAGAAGGATCTGTCTAAATTATCCCTAATGAGGATAAAAATAACCAATATTTTTGGTTTTCTAATGTATGGATGTGGAAATACTGAAGGAAGTGGATAAATATTAACTTTTTCAAATGAATGCTCAACCATTTATCCAATTAATGATTAAAGAGGCAAAAATAAAAGATGTAGAGAATAAAAAGAAGGTTATAAATGTTCCTGAGTTTAACCTTGGTCATTAATGAATGATAATTTCCAGGAACTATTTATGTGTTCGATCCATCCAATATTTGAAAGTGTTTTTTTGAGGAAGCTCATAGTTCTTCATTCTCTATTTAACATGGAAGTAAAAATGGGTATAGATATTTGAAATATTATTTATATTGGGATGAAAAGAAAATATATATTAAAGGATTTTCATCTCTATGCTTGGTATGCTAGAATGTTAAGGTCATGGGACAAAATTCTAAGGGGATGTTACATCCATTACCCAAACTAGAATGGAAATGGGAAAACATCACCATGGATTTTGTCATCAGACTCCCCAAAATTTTCAAAGGGAATAATTATTTATTATTATAGTCAATAACCATAAAAATTAATCACACTAAATAACTATCATACAAGAATTATCTCTTGATCATTTCTATAAAATATACATTATAGAAGAAGTAAGGTTTTATGGGGAACCACATTCAGTTGTATCTGATCAGGAACAAACGTTTACCTCAAAGTTCTGGTGTAGTCTTTAATCAGATCAATATATAGAGTTATGTTTCAACACTACATATCATCCTCAGATATATGGTTGGTATTAGGGAATAATTCAAAACCTAGAGGATATTTTGAGATCTTGTTTTATAGATTTCAATGTTTTTTTGGATCAATACATTCCTCTAGTAGAGTTTTCATAAAAATTAGCTATCACTCAAGTATTTTTATGGAACCTTATGAATAAATATATGGAAATAATTGTATAGCTCTTCCATGGTGGAATTAGATAAGAGAAACAATTTTATTGGGAAATAATTAGCTGAAGAAATGAAAGATATGGATATATCCATTCCAGAAACATAAAAAACTCAAAGTCAGAAACAAAGTTCCTTATAAAATCACCAAAGTGGTCTTTTATTTAATGTTGGTGATAAGGTGTTCATAATAATTTATCCATAGAATATGGTAATGATATTTATAATTAAGTGAAAACTAAGACCTAGGTATATCTTTCCCTTTTAAATTTATATTCTTACTTGGATGGTAACCAATTGGTTGCTGCTATCACTAAACTCCTCTCAAGTCCATGATGTTTTCCATGTATCTCCCCTAAAAAATACATACCCTTTCCTTTATATATACTAAAAATAGTTTTTATACCTCTCGATCTTGATATTTCTTATGAGTAACAACCAATGATGATTTTGTATCATATAGAGGAAGTGCTATGAAACATGACCACTCCCCTCGTCAAAGATTTTCTGGTGAAACCACCTGTTTGAAGAAGCTACGTGGGAACCTGAGGTAATGATGTGGTAGATGTATCCTCATTTGTTTATATAAGAGTAATGAATTTAAGGAGATAACTTCATTTTAGTGGGAATATATTGTAAAACCCTGAGTTTTTATGTATTTTTATTTTTTATAATAATTTAATTTTCATCGATATCTCGCACTACAAGCAACAATGAGTTTAGATTGTGTAACATGCAACATCGAGTTTTCACAAACCGTGATATATTATCAATATTATAATTTAAACAAAAACATTATAAAGTGGACATTAAAAATATTGATATGAATAATAATATTTTTTTAAAATATTATGTATAATGGTTTTATATAAATAAATTTTATTGATAAAAAAGTTTTTTATTTTTAGAAAAATATTTATAAGTTTAAAAAATACTATTTTCTAAACAAATGTTTTTATCTCTTTTATTGAACAATAATAAAAATAATTTTGTAAAATTTTAAAATATTAATTTTACAAAATAAAAATACTTTTTATATCATTTAGTTAAAATTATCTTAGGGTAAATTTTTTGGAATTTTTTGAAAAGATTAACTTTTTATTGATTGGTGAGAATTAACAGTTTTTATTAAAACCACCTTATCATTTAAGGAATTTATAATTTTCATTTTTATTTTAAAATGTATTAATATTCAAAATTAAATTAATTATATATAAATTAATCCAATTTAGGTCATTTAAGTCATTTTCATATATAATTTTGATATACCTTTTTTATACTTTTGAGGATTTTATCTTTTGAAAACAACTTTCTCATCGCGTTTGTGAGTTAAAATTAAATAAAAATTTTCTAGTTCAGTGAATGGAATCTGAAAAAATGGAATATATATTTAGAACCACAATAATTTATATTATCTAATAACTTTACCTAATACTTTTTCTATAATTAACTGTAATACAGTAAAAATTATTTACTCTAAAGAAGGTTAAAATGTGTTAATGCAGTGGGGGGTGAACTAAAAATATAACGGTTAAAAAAAATTATAAAACAAAAATTTTATGGAAATAGTTTGACCTTATATTTTATAGGTTCTCTAATGGCCCATTATAGATCCTTGTGGCATGAGAAAAACATCGGTACACCTTTTCCTTTTCAAAAAATTACAATTGTTCCACTCATCTCACTTATAAAACGTCACCCATCCTCCTCTATTATTCACACATCCAAAACCAATTAGTATGAAAAAAACTACAAAAATCAATTTATTTAATTCCATTCTCACATATTATAATCCTTTTTTAATTCATAAATCTATCCTAAAAATCTTTTTGGTGGAAACCAAAAGAAGTTGTCTCAAGAAGAGGTAACACCCCTAATAGAGCGATTTATTTTAATTCTTCCTCCCCTACATATTTATTTATAGAACATGATGATAAAATAAACTTTATATATTAAATATAATGATATTTTTTATGTTAATTTATTTTGCTAAAACAACCTTCCCTTATATCAAATGGGATAGGAAATCATCATTCGTGTGTACGACACACTACCTCTTCATGAACCGATGTTATTCGTTTTCCATAAAAACCTCTCAGAATTGGTTATAATGGTGTATAAATTTTTAATATACGATATTTATGATATTATTATACTTATAAAATTATTATATCATATATACATTTATAATATCCATTCTTTGGTAATATGATAACTTTGCTCGTATGTACGGTGGACTACCTCCTCGTAATGTGATGTGATTCATTCATCCTTTACATGGAAGGTAATAATGATGCATTTAATGGAAATATATGATATATAAATATTAAAATAATTAAATAATGGATATATATTACTTACAATATTTATTTCAATTTATATAGAAAATTGAAATATCGATCATGTGTACGAATGACCTACCATATCCATGAACAATGTATTTCATTTTATCTCTCTAAATCTTATGGATTAATCTAAATATATATAAGGAATATATGTATATATTATATTTATATATATTTTTTAACATTATATATAATTAAACAATGATAAAATTAAGAGTAACAAAAATAAAAAATCCAAACATACACAAAAAAAGAAGTTATTTCCCAAAACATGACTTCAGTATGAAATTATTAATAAAAAGATAAAAAATTGTCATAAAAAAATAATATATGGTATGATATATATAATTATAGTCATTTATTATATATATATGATAAAATTATAAAAACTATAAAGTAGATCTAAACATGTTCAGATGAAGTTGAGACTTATGGTAAGGAATTTTTGTCTCAATTTTCCTACATTGAGACTTATGTAATGTAATGCATCAATATTCTTGTCTGAGGTGTATATATATCCCCTTTTTCATATAATATCATGAGATTATTTATTATTATAATATTTTATGTTCCCTTTAATGTTATTCTATCATAGATCTTATAATTCTATATCACCAAAGTGGTAATTATTTTATGTTTCAATATCATCATTTATCAAGATTATTTATAATAATGTTTATGATGATAAAATATTATTATAAATATATAAAAAACTTTTGAATTTTATTATCCATTGGTTATTTCATGAGAATTATATTTTTGTTTCATTTTCTCCCTATTTTTTATATGAGATTTCAAACGAACATTTTTAATAAAAACCCTCTTTATTTCTCTCATCGGCCAAAACCATGTTTTTCTTCCAAAACATTATTTTATAATTTTTTTTTAAAAATTGTTCTAATATTATAAAAATTATTTATTAGTTAATTTTTTGACACATTTTTTTTAATTTTTTAATGGAATCTTAATGTCATTCCCAAAATAATTCCCATTTTTATTTTACAAAAAATGTTATAGGAAACTCCATTTTAACAGGTATAGAATGAAAAAAAATTTCTACTATCATAACCAATAACTTCCTTCAGATTTATTTATAATCATCCAATGTTATTTTCAAATAAAAGTATTTTGATTTTTTTTGATGTTTTAAAATATTCTTTAAATAAGAAATGATATTTTCCTCAAGAAAAGTTTTAAATATTTTTAAATATTATTTTACATTTTTCAAGGTTTTTTTAAAAGAAAAGCTTTTGAAAAAAAATTTATGATTTTTTAGGTTTAAAAAATAATTTTCAACGAAAATTTATTTTCCTCAAGAAATGTTCAAAGCGATATTTAAAAATCATTTTCCATCTAAGAAGAAAATGTTTGATGATAATTATGATTTATTAGGATATGATCTAGGGTTTCTATTTTTATTATTTTTCAGTATGATTTATGTTTATTTTTAAAAATATGTTTAAAAAAACATTAATATTCCACAGGTTATACCAAAATAAAATTAATATGAAACCTTATTATTTACATTGGATATTCTATAATAAAATTCTGAAGTGATTATGAAACCTTTTTCTTTTTTATGGGTTATGATATATTGAATTTTTTATGAAACCCATTTAATTTCATGGGATATGATATGATGAATGTTTTATAACCTTTTGGAACACATACTTATTATTTTCATTATGTGATTGGTGGGAACTATATCTTCTTCCAATGAGTTTTAAAAATATTTATTTCTTATGACATAAATAAGACTCGAATGGGGAGTGAACATTGATTAATAAAGGGACTTTTTCCACTATAAATATCTTGGGAGTGAACATTGTCTTAAATAATAGTATGAAGAGTGAAACTAATTATATATGATATCTTTGTAAATGTTCCTTTACTACCATGGAAATCATTTTCTATGCTTATGTGTATTCCACAACTCAATGTCTTATGTTAATATTCTGTCCTCATGGCTCATGTTCTTTTATTTTCTTATCATTTTTGTCTTATAACCTTCTGATATTTATTCTGTGACTCAATATTTTGATATTTTATATATAGGGTATGGTTTTAAAATGATATTTTCTTGTTATCCTACGATTATGCTCATGTTATGCTTACATATCTCCCTTATTTACACTTACTGATCATCAGAGCTCACCCTTTCTTATGTTTTATTTCCCTATGCTATTAAGAAATTTTTTTATGTAAGATGTGTCTAATGAAGTATTATATTTTTGAATAACATGGTAGTATATAAAATAGTTCACATATGAACAACTAGTTTATTTTTCCATGTTTCCAAAGGTACTATACTTTTACATTCCACATGAACATGTTTGTGTAATGTAATGAATATTCATCTAAAAGATGTATTATCTATGTATGAAAACCCTGGGTCACTACAGATAGGATTATGGGAGAGCTTTGAATGATCTGGATGAATCATCTAATGATACTATAAAGGTATTACCTATAAAAATAATATAATTTTATACTAATTATTAAAGTTACACAAAATATATTTTATGAGGAAGTATAAATTATGAATCTAAATATAGAGATTTATGATATGAAAAGAATCAAATAAATATCACTCATATATTAAGGAATAATATTGTTGATATTAGAAGAGAAATCAACCAAATAATTAAGAAAAATAATGGTTGTAATAACCCAGGACAACTTGTTTTTCATACACAGATCCTTCAAAATATTTGGGGATCAAGCTTCACGGGTAATAGTTGGTGTTGCAGTTCCTTTAGAAATAAATCCTATAACTTTTGGTTAAATATTTATTTATCCTGGAATTATCAAGAATCAAGGGTGTGATATCCAGTAAAAAATATAATTTATTCTATAATAAATAAAAAAATTCTTAGGATATAATATTTTATTACTGATAAATCAAAAGGGAGACATGAAAAGTAATAAAAACTCTTCATTATAAATGGAAAATATTAAGCTACGAATGTGTCTTATTTCCCCACAAAAAGGAGTTTCATTGTCACAAGGTGATAATTAATTTAAATAATAAAACCACTCTTCCCATAGAGGAACATGATGGAAAATTTAGGTAGGGTAGCTCAAATATCCTTCTAATTATAAATATGCATGAACTAGAGGATCTTGGGTGAGAGCTAACTCTGAAATGTTATTCTATCATTGAATAGAAAGAAAACCCATTATTATTCCCATAACTACTATATGATTACAATAATATATAAGTAATTTAGTGAGTAAAAATGAAATTGGGAGATAGTTTAGGTTGTATAACTTGTTTAACATGAAGAAGCATCCATCACAGAGTTCATTTAATGATAATAAACCATGATGAGAAGATAAATTAAGTGTATCCTTTAAGTGGTCGAAAAAATAAAGTTGTTCTAGCTTATATTTCATTATGTACAAAATTTATAATTTTTGATAGATCTATAAAAAAATAATATCTATATATTAAAATTGCAATTTATTATCTTTGGATTGTTTATAAAAAGCTTTTGTTTTCAATGGGGAGTGTTGGTTGATGTGTAAGATAAGTTATAAGGGAGAAATGTGTCTTACACTTGAATTTTTTGAGGTGTTTTGTTGAGATGAATGAAACATTAAATATTCTTGAACAATATGTTTTTACATCACATATTTTGAAGTGTTTGTAAGTGGTATCAAATTATAAAAAAAAAAAAGAAAACCTAAATCTCATCGTGAAATATAACTTGTTTTCTACATTTATTTTTTTCATGTATATATACTGTTAACCAGTTAAAGGATTATTTATAATAAAACATGTGAATATATCTTTCTTTCAAGAAGTGCATCAAGAGGAAATTTTTAACTAGAAACAAAGACTATGATATTTTTAAAATAAGATAGATGAAATGAGAAAACACATATATGATGTTTATATTTATTTTCAATAATGGGGGAAATAAAAATAACTCTTTTTTACATAAAATATTTTCATAGGGTATTGAAAAAAATATAGGGGGGATTATTTAACAAATTAGATGAATTGTATTTGTTGTTAGTACGAAAGTATCCTTTAATGTTTAAAAGATTTCAATAAGTGTTGAGATTATAATATGAGAAGATAAATTTTTTACCTGTTAAATGTAAAAGGAATTTAGTGTTTCAACTAAAATAAAATTCGAAGAAAAATTTTACAAACAATATATTTGATGATTAATGAGATTATTCTCATGATAAAGACTAGTATTTTTGGAAAAGAAGCATGATAAAACAGAATTTTGATGAATATTCATTTATAATAAATGAAAAAAAATTCAACAAAATGTGTTAAATATGGTTATTTATAAAATAATTAGGATTAGATCATTTATTTGAAAATTTGATGAAAATTCTAGTTTTCCCTTTAATAATTCACTATAGTATTTTGAACACAAATAATTTTATTTAAATTTTTAGAACTTTGTTTTTTTAAATTTTTTATTTATTTGATTGGACACAACATTTAATACAGGCATGTGGGCTAAATGGTTCAATTGGTTTGATAAAAAGGTCTGTGAAGTTAAAGCTGGTCTGGACTCAACAGATTGGACATCAGTTCTATTTTTGGGATATAACATCTACATTCGTGCATTTATGGGAACCAAATTTTTAGAGATAGTTGACCCCAAAAAATTTAAAAAATAATCCTTCTAGAAGGATATCTGGTTCAGGCATTGTGATGGTCAAATAGGTAGTATAACGTGGTATAAAATATTTGGCCAAATTTAACAATTCACACTTGAAACAAATTGAAACCTAGCCTCACCTTCACACAATAAATTAGTATTTTTATCAATTGGAGGGGTTGGGATGTGCATTAAGAGATTTAAGGAGTAGGAGAATTGGTTTCACTCCTTCTCTTTAACCATTTAAATAGAGATATCTTTTAAATCTAGGATTCCTTCATCAAAACCTTCTTCTTATTCTTCTAATTCACTTTGTAATATTGATGTTCTTTCAAAAATCTCTTAGTTTTGCTTCCATTTATTCTATTATTTACAATTATCTTATTATCTAAATATTATTCTTTGGGCTGGAATTCTAGAGTATAAATGAGATTGGGTTATATCATTTCTAAATCTTTTCGAAGGCAAAATTATTCTACAATGACCACACCATCCATGGAAGAGTAGTTATTTTTAGTAATTGATCTACCTCTGACCTTCTTCATTTATTAATTTTGAATCAATGAAATACTATAATTAAATTAAAATGGTAAATTAATAGAGTTTTTAATTTACCTGAAACTAATAATTAAATTAATTGATTCATGAAAAAACATGCGAGGTTGAGTAATTTGTGGATTTTGGGAGTGAGACCTTAACTAGTGAAACAAAATCAAATGAGAGAAATTTGTAGAGTAAAAATATAATCACTAAACACAATTCATCATCATTTTATAGAATAAATATGTCGCATAATTTAGAAATGACCATACTCTAGGCTTAGATTTTTAATCAAAGAAGGGTGTTATGATTGTATGTTCTGAAGCTAGGATAGGGTTTAATTCACTTAATCTTTGTGGTAATATTATTATTCATAGTGTTCAGAAATAAAAAAAAATTATTATAAATAAGTGTGTATTAATTTAAATGATAATTATTAATAAGTAAGTGAGAGGTAGAGTTAGATAAATTACTCCTTTTAAAATATTTTATAAAAACCATATTCTCGTTGTGTTTTATTAATTAAAATTCACATCAAAAACAAAAACAAAAACAACAAATAAAATTTTCTTTTAGCACACTTCTTCTTCTTATTTTATAAACATTGAACAAAACCCCATACATCTATGTTGTTATTGTATATTATTTTATTTTAAAAAGACCTTTAATATGTGGTTTTAAATTTATTCCCCCGTTGAGAGATGACGTTGGTAATCCACTCAGATGAACCTAAATAACCTTACACTGAATATCATTTGAGAGTTCTCAAAATAGATCCTTTCAAATTGAAACCATTTCTGGGGAGGAAAATAATTTATTCCACCAATTAAAGAGATTTATTTTATTCTTCATTTAATTATTATCTTCCCCTATTTCTTTCATTATACCCCTTTCTGGAGTTTTTTTCTCTTACTCTTGTTTTATTTTTATTAAAACAACTCAATCTTCATTTCTTTTTATTATGGTCCACTTTTCTTCATTTAATTTTCCTTTCTTTTTGATTTATAACCTGAACCATTCCTAAAGATTTCCAAGATCTTGACGTTAAGATTGAGTGTAACATTAGTGATCAAATCAGACAGTCTTAGTCTTTTGGAAGTTTTAACATTCAACCAGTTGAATAATTCCTCCATTTAGAAACACTAAAATTGGAAAAAAAAAATTAATCAGACATAAAATAAGAACTAATGTCTAAAAAACAATTATTAACTTAATAGAACTATTCTAGAATTGGTTGTTACTAAAATTAACTATCAACCAAATTGTATTGCATACCCAAACCTAGAATCAGACTTTGAATTGAAATCTAGGTTAATTCACCTTATCCCAAGTTTCATTGATTATCTATTGATGATCCAAAAAAATATTTAAGAACAATAAATATGGTTTTCTGAACCCTAAAACCAATAAATGTCTCTGGAGATCAAATAAAACTAAGGGAATTCCCATTTTCACTTGACGGATCTGAAAATGATTGGATGTATTATCTACAACCTAAATATGTAACTTGTTAGAATAATTTGAATCTTACTTTCATAAAGATATTTTTCCAGCATCAATGAACACTTCCTTTTTGTAAGCAGATATCGTGGATTAAGCAATAACCAAGGGAGTCAATGTATCTGTACTGGGAGCGATTCAATAAGTTGTGTGCAAGCTGTCCACATAACCAAATTAGTGATCACCTCTACAAATAGTACATTTATGAAGGAATCACACCTATGGAGAGAATCATGGAGTATTTTGAAAACTTTGGAGCATTGGTAGATAAAACACCAATAGCCACACATGCATTGATTGAAAAGATGGAACAAAACTCCCAACAATTTTGTGATTGAGGTACACAACATGTTAGAGGAGTACACCTGATCAGTCCATGTTTTCTCAAAAGTCTTTTAATTCATACCATGTTGGAATAATAGACCACTATGGTAAGACATATTAAATTTTCTCAAAAGAAATCCCAACCCACTCCTCTGAGACATTATGGAACTTTTATTGAAACATAAAACCCGACTGATTGTTTCCCCCAACTACAAGAGAGAGAAAATTGTCTAGCAGTATTCCTTGGGAGACCATATGAATAGAAACAAATGTCACATCCCCAAAATAAGTGTGATTACTTTGAACCAACATACAACCATGGGTGGAAGGATCAATCATGCAAAATTTGTGGCTCTGGACAACAACAAAGTCCCCCTTTTAAAAAAATTTCCTAGAAGCCTCCGCCTTACCAATAGGGTTTCCAAAAACCCCAAATGACATTTGAAGCTCAAGAATCAGAAAGTAAAAAAACACGGGACTTCTCAAACAAAGTTATATTCTAATACTGATGATTTATTGAAACAATTTATTCTTAATTAATATAATGAACTGAGGAGTCAAGGTTAGGATTTGAGGGAGTTGAAAACACCAAAGATCTAGATTGCCGCTGCCCTCTATGAATTGGTAAGTAAGAACTATAGAAATATTCCTTCCCAACCTACTCCAAATCCCAAGGGGAATTTTAGTTCCATCATGTTGAGAACTAAGAAACAAAAAACGATACATCTTCACCTATTGTTCCACTATAAATCACCTCAAATCCTGAGAACCCCCATTCAAGACCAACTAATGAGAATACCAAGAAGATATAAAGAGGTAAGAAAAATATTTATGATTTTCCTCTTAAACCAATTACATTTACAAATATAGTGGTACAAACCCAAGTAGATGGCTAAAGAAAAAATGTAAAAAGTTGTTTTGTACACATTCAAGAATGTGGTGATAAACACCCCATTATTGAAGTCATTAAAAAATACCAATGTATGCCAAATTTCTAAAATCACTTTGTACCAATCGAATAGAGCTCAAAGGAAATGAGGTGATTAATATTGTATAGAATATTTTAGCACTCATTACACTAAATCTAGCAGTTCCAACAAAGTGAAAGGATCTGGGGACATTCACCATAACATGCACCATAGGGGAGTTACAAATTTTTTATGCTTTTTGTGATTTGGGAGATCCATAAATGTGAGGCCTCACTCTCTATTCTCTTATTTATAGGTTGGCGAGTTGTAGCCAACGAGAGTAGTGGTGTAGTTGGAAAATAGTGCTATAACATATCAACCTGCAGTCCTTGTGTATGTACTTGTTCGAGTAAGAGACATGATATTTTTGCATATTCCAATGTTCTTTTCGTGGAGGATGATATGGTATATTCACATGATCTCATTAATTATTCATTCCCTTCCTCAAAAAAGAAAATTTGATCATAAATGTTCATGAGGGTACACTTTAGATGGAGTTTAGAGATGAATTTGTGATATTTAATACAATGGATTCCATTATGTACCCCTTAGATGACCATTCTACTTTTGTTATATCCCATTTTGAACCACCAAATAAAAACCCCAATGAATTTTATTATCCTATGCTTGGTGAGATTAAGATTATTGGTTCTAGTTTTATGTCTAAGAGCACATACAAACATGTTTCAGATGCACAACCCTCTATCATATTTGATTTTGAAATGGATTAATATTTTTATTTTGATCATGTGAACACTGATTATGACATGGATGTTGATTATGCTGATGGTTTTGAGGATTTATCCCCTAATTCTAATGATTCATTTTATAATACTATTGTTCATTTCTCATATATTTCAGTTCCTTCAATTTTTACATCCATACATCACCCCTACAATATAACTCAAATAATTTCCACCAAATCTAAAATACTCGTACTTGTTGGGTGTTGATAGCTTACCTATTATAATTTATAACAATCTACATTTTAAAACTCGAGAAAAACATTTAGATCTTTTGAGGGATAACATTTGGGAAATAATTTGTAACTTTGATGACATATTAGGTATTACCCCCTCCATTTTCATTTATAAGATTATATTGGAGGATGGGACTAAACCAGTGAGTTAGCCACAAAGGAGACTGAAACCAACACTTCTGGAAGTTATAAAAAAAGAAGTTGAAAAGTTGATCAAGGTAGATATCATTAACCAATATCAGATTCATAGTTGGTAAGTCCTATTCAGTTTATGCCAATGAAAAGTGGTATTGTAGTTGGTAAAAATTTTAGACATGTGATAGTTCCAATAAGGTTAAAAAAAGTTGGAATGTGTGTATTGATTATGATAAACAAAATCAATCCACTTGCAAGGACCATTTCTTTCACCCATTTATTGATTGATTTCATGAGAGACTAGCTAAGAAGACACATTATTGTTTCCTTGATGGATTTTTTAGATATTTTCATGTTCTTATAGCTTTATAGGATCAGGACAAGACAATATTCATTTTTCCATTTAGTATATTTTCATACTGAAGGATGCCATTTGGACTTTGCAATTCCTTAGGTACCTTCTAGAGATTTGTGGTGAGTATTTTTCAGATTTTCATAAGACTAACGAAGAGTTAATTATTGATGATTATTTATTGTGTGGGTATTCATTTGATGATTGTATCTCTAGTTTGGGAAAGGTGTTCAATCATTTTATTGAGAATAATATAAACTTCAACTTTGAAAAGTGTCATTTCATGGTAGGAAATGATATTTTCTTTGGGAATGTAGTTATAAAACATGGGATATAGGTTGATAAATATAAGGTAGATATTATTTCATCCTTACCTTATTCTTCATGTGTGCATGATGTTAGATATTTCCTAGGGCATGCAAGATTTTATCCGTGATTCAATATAATTTCAGTAAGATTTCTCTTACCATGTCATGATTATATCAAAAGGATTCTGATGTTATGTTTATTATGATTCTTATAGGACATAATTTGAATAGTTAAAGAAGTGTCTAACCACTCCACCAATCTTACAGCCCCTTGGTGGGAGATTCCTTTTGAGCTTATGTGTGACACCTCCGACTTTGTGGTTGATGCTGTCATATTTCAGAGGGTAGAGGGATATTCAGAAGTGATTTCTTATGAATTTAGGATACTCGATTCAACCCAATAAAACCACCCAAACATAGAAATGTAGTTTCTCATGGTCGTATATTCTTTATATAAATTATATTCATATTTATTGGTCTCTAAATTAGTTGTTTTTTTACCATACAGTTCTGATGTACCTCTTGAAAAATCTAAATGCAAAGCCCAAGCTTATCTGATGGATTATCCTCCTTTCAGAATTTTATATTGAGATAAAGGACAATAAGGGGTCAGAAAACATGGTGGCATACCACATGAGTAGGCATACTCAAACATTAGAGGCTGACACCTTGGATGGGGTACCACTTCGAGAAACTTTCCCCGATGACAATATTAATTCCATATCAGTTACATGTGTTTTGTATTCTAATTTAGTTAACTACCACATTTCCTCTGAAATTTCTAAAAATATAAAGAAACATCAAGTAAAAAAGTTAAATAGTGTGTCAAGATTTAATGTTTGGGATAATCCATACCTCTGGCACATATATAGTGATCAAGTTATTATGTGGTGTGTTCATGATCTTGAGTTTGAGTCTATTCTTCATTTCTGCCATACACGTTCATTTAGAGGACAATTTGGAAACCAACAAACATATTGGAAATTCTTATACTCTAGATTATATTCGATTATCTTATTCCATGATGCTAATATATTTTTTAATTTGTACTCATGTTTCCAACACACTAGGAACATTTATAAGAGACACAAGATTCCACAACAGTAGATATTATTTTTTGATATTTTTGATGTACAAGGCAATGATTTTATGGGTAATTTTCCTAGTTCATTTTGTTTTTATATATTTTGGTTTATGTTAATTATATGAGTAAATGGGTGGGGGCCAAGGCCACCAGGGCTTTTGAATCTCATTTTTAGTCCACTTTTTCACAGAATATATTTTTTGTAGGTTTATAGTACTAAAGGATATCATAAATGATTGGGGGTCACACTTTTGCAATAGAAAATTTGATACCATACTTTATAAGTATGGGGTGACACAAAAAACATCAACACCATACCACCCCAAACTAATAGGTAGGATGAGGTTTCAAATTAGGAGTTGAAGCATTTTTGGAAAAAACTATACAGCTAAATAGGAAGGTTTGGAGAAAGAACATGGATGATGAACTTTGGGTTTATAGGATATCATACAAGACCCCCATCAGTATGTCCCCATTTTATATTGTTTTTGGGAAAAAATTTCATCTCTCTATGGGATTCGAGTATTAGACATATTGGGAAATAAAAAAATTCAACATGAATTTAGCCCAATATAGAATTCAATGGAAGCTGAAAATTCGACATAATGAGTTGATTATTTTTTTATCATATGATAACTCAAGTCTCTATAAGGAAAGATCAAAAGCATCTAATGAAATAATGATCCAACAAAGGTAGTTTCATGTTTAGGAGGAAGTCCTACTCTATAGTTCAAGACTAAAGCTAATTTCTGGTAAGTTGCATTCTATATGGTTAGGTCCTCATATTGTATCTAATTTTTTTCATTATGATATTGTGGAGATAACACAAGAGGAAATTGGAATAAGAATTATAGTGAATGAGAAATTCTTGAAGCAATACATTGAGAGGCATTCTACTAATGTGGTGGATTTCATCACACTACATGACTCCATCATTACATGAAAATTTTAGATTGATCCAAACCCTTTAACTTTAATATTATATTTCCTATTAAATATTATACATTTCATGGGAATATATTGTCTCATAGGTTCACATTAAAGACAATATAATATTTTTAGTATGGGGGATGGGATAAAATTTTATGGTAGATATTTAGTCTTTTAATTTTTGTGTTTTTTGTGTGTATGTTCAATTCTGTTTTTGGATAATTTAAGAAAAATAAAAAAAATGAAAACCTGATAAAAAACAAATATATCATGTTGCATTATCATGTGGAACATATAGAAAATGCATTTTTTTTTTCAAAATTCATTGGTTTAATGATAAGAATGAGTAAGATTTAATCATGAGGGATTGATTAAAATTTATGATGTCGACAATATAATTAGTTGTGTCATTACAAAACCTTTTTGATTTTGACACATTTTTTTTGATATATGTTCATGGTAAATTTTTTCATTAATATCTCCACAAAAATTTTAACACAACCATGACTTGTGAATTTTTTCCTCCTCAATTGAAGTTATAGTCAAGTTAGGTAAAAAAATTCATTGGTTGATCAATACATTTATTTCTCTTCAGATCAGTTTAATTACTATATAAAATTGACCTATCCATGTGTAACTATTATCCAACTATTATACGCCCTAAAAAAATAGAAAACCATTATTCGTTGTGTCTTTGGATGGTAAAAAATTAATCTTCCACAACCTTTGATCTTTTTATAACTATTACAATTAGTTTCGTGAGGAGATTAAACATGGATTAAAAGTTGAGTCGGTTATTTTTTCGTAGTACAACTTAAAAAAACAAAAAAATGAGGGGAGTTATAACTGTACAATATCTGGAGATATCTAGGTCATAAGATTAAGGTTTGAATTTCAAGAATACTTAAGTGAATTGGTCTTGAATCTAGATTGTAAATGAATTTAGAATAGGTTTTGTGAATTAAACTAGGTAAGAATTATTATTTTACTTGACCTGAATATAATGAATAAAGGGTTGATTTATGAGAAAAGAATGATTGGAACACACACACATAGAGAATTAGTGGCATCATAGACCCATGAATTATTTCACTATGATTAGTGTTATGAATCAAACTGGATTTTGTTTTGACAAAATTTATGAGACAATGGATTTAAAATTTATTGATATTGAATCTTGATGGTATTATTACATTAATTATATTTGCAATGTGGATTTAGAAATATGAACATGCATGTGACACCCTGGCCCCAGTTACCAAGAGTCACCACATTATTACGTATCATTGGTATGATCAGAAAATATGAAGTCTCGAATGAACGATTACTTTAGTAGCCTTGGATGTACTAAATACTTTCATAAGGTTTACATTACATTATAAAACGAAAAACTACAACAACATTGTTTCCGTAGACTACACTGAGATCCCCTAGACTATCCCTGGAGGTCAGTCATAATATACTTCTTTGCATCCTGGGAAAAATAAAACATAGAAAGGGGTTATCTCAGATGCTTAGTAAGGATAAAATTATAGCAGATACATTCTTAA
Organism: Viscum album; assembly: GCA_963277665.1. Classification (NCBI taxonomy): domain Eukaryota; kingdom Viridiplantae; phylum Streptophyta; class Magnoliopsida; order Santalales; family Viscaceae; genus Viscum; species Viscum album. The sequence continues at coordinate 1,189,663,299 of OY728145.1, forward strand.
ATAAGAATTAACATTTAAGGCAGTGTATAGGACAAGAATAAAATCCTTTTAAACATGAACTTCAGAATAATACTGGAAAGATAAAATCAAACAATTCCATTTACTTATTCACATGGATATTATTCTAGTCGAATAATCACATGTAATATCAAGATCCACTTTCATAATGATGGAATTCATATGCCATAATATCATTACCATATAGTCAATGTCTTGTGCCAAGACTACAAATAAGATTTTGTCAAGGCCTTATGCCAAGACACTAGTTTGTCTCATGAGACCTACCGATGCATCATAGATCTATAGCGGGCACCACCTGTCACTTAATAAGTCCAATGCGTTCCTCATATTAAAATTTGGAAACATAACATAAAAATTTGTATGAAAACTAACATACTAAATGTCCATAATTTATCCACAAACCATGAATGGTATAAAAATAGCACATCCATAGTCAAACATAACTCATTCAATACAATATAGAAGATTGTATTGTAACAAAATAACCTCAAATGAGAATAGTGAAGGATATTGACATAGATGAAAATAATCATCATGACTATTTGAGAGAAAAATCCCCCTTTTTGTTGAAAACATTTAAAAATAACAATATTTGTAAAGAATTTGTTTTAAAAATAAATATTTGAATCAAAGTGTCCCTTAATACTTTGAAAATTTTAAATGTAATTTTAATTTTAAATCTTTAATTTCCATAAAAAAATCCCAAAAACCATTTCTAAAACATGGAGATTAATTAGAAATATTTAGAATAATAAATCATTAAAACATTTAAAATGATATTTTAGTTAGATTTACTAATCAAAATAGAGACATTTGAATACAAATAATTAATGTAATAAAAACTTTATAATATAATGAGAATAAAGGTATTCATGATATACTATGTAAAATTAGATTATATACACTATATAAAAGTCAATTGGTGCATAACAACAATGAAGTCTTAGTGGAAATGTGAATTGGGATGAAATCCCTTATAAAGATGGTATCCTTAAATTAAGGATAAATAAATCACATAATTATGTGTGGGAAATATAAATTCACCCAATATAAGTTGATATGATGTGTAAAACAATCATAGGTCATTTACACATAATCATAGGATGGCATATTCAAGCAGTACAAGTTGAACCCCAAGAATTGAAATTGGGTTAAGTAGTTCCCTTGTAAAAATTCGACAGCGTAACGGCATCACTTTAAAATTCAGAAAATGATTTGATGAGATAAAAAGGGTATCTCATCACTTGGACATAAAGTCTACATCAATGAGGATATATAAGAACATATCCCAACATAATAATATGTAAATTAAATGACATAACAAAAATAAGTCTTCTAAATAGAAGAGGGTCAAAGGTTCCCTTATTGATTTGGTAAAATACAAGACATATGCCACATGAAAGAATGATCATAAAATTAAGATGTAAATACTCAAAATGAAATTATATTACACAAATAGTACAATCATGGGCAGTACATACACCACACAAAAGGAAATAGTGAAAAATATAGCATGAATCTCACGGGAATAAAAAGTGAGATGAAACACTTTTTCACATTGTAATCAACTGAGTCATATGAACAAATTTTAATAACCACCATTGAATCATAGAATACCATGAATATAACAAGAATAATGATAATATATATCAAATGTCAGAACACAATACACCACATGCAATGAATAATTGGAAAACAATGGAAATCTCATGGAATTAAAAGTGAGAAAAGAATATCCCTTACTTTATACATTTTCTTTAGTCGAGGGTAGGTTAACCTCTTATGTAATGGTGAAATAATTTTTATTTAATAATAAAAGAATTATATTAATTATTATGATATCTTATATGATATTTTTACATTGCTTTATTAATAATATCTTAGTAATATCGTCGTTTCGGATGTTAACAGATTTGTTTTCCTTTATATTCTTTGTTATGTGAGTCAAATTTGTTATGGATGGTATGTCTCTTATTCATATATAGAATGATATCAAGTCTTTAAACATTTTTTTAAACATCAAATGAAAATTATCCTTGAATGTATATGATGGGGAATGAATCTCATTGCGTTCGTGGAGATGGTAATCCGTACGTACACACGAGCGACAATATCATTCTTTTGATATTAAAATAATATATAATTGGATGGTATATAACATATACAGAATCATTATCATGTTATATTTATTAGTTACATGAATTACACATCATTATTATACCTATACAAAAAATAATATATTGAATAACTATTACACCATGACGTGGAGACGGTAATCTGTACGTACGCACGTATGGTAAAATTTCATTCAAAGGATGGATAAAATAATGAATATATATATACAATATTTATAATAACATCACATTATATTGAAGATACTAGAGTTATTATTTTAGAATAGAAATAACAAAAAAGAAGAAGTGTAAGAAGAAAAGAACTTGAAAGAGAGTGGTGAAATTATTACCTCTTCTTCGGGTTCTTCCTTTTGATTTGATCAAAAGGGTTTCTTAAGTTGGATTTATGACAAAAGGAAGGCCTCTAAGATGAATTTAAGGAATTTTATAGGATTTTTGGGTAGGGTTTGGCCAAGCCAAAAGGCTTTGAAGGTGCTAATTAGAGAGAAGGTCGAGTTCCCTTTTATAGGAGTGGTGAGGGGAACCTTTGGAAATGCTAGAAATATTATTTTATAATAAAATCATTTTCGTTTTATAGTGGCTCCAAAATTTATTCTGTAAACGCTAAGGTGGGGATGGGTCGAAAACCACTCAACCAATAGGTTTAAGACAGGTTTGGGTCACTATAATAACTTTATTATTTAAGTTTAACTCTTAGTTAAATAGATAGACATTTGACATTTCTCTTTGTATTTTTATATTATATGGTTAAAAAACATACTATATCCTTAAAAGCAAACCCTAAGTAATTCATTAATGATACACCTATCATTAACTAAGTCTTTTGGCAGAACTTTAGATGTTTAAAAGTAGAATATCAATTAATAATATAATTTTTGTTTTAAAAACGCTTTTATGTCAATTTTGACACTATTTGGTATTTTGTTTTTTCTAAAATAATAACACCATTATTACTTAAAACAAATTCATATAAACAACCCTCATATGTCATATTAACCTAAAAAATTATTGGAATTAATAAAAAGTCTCAAATTACATTTATTTGGATTTTTATAATATCAATTATTTTAATACTTCACTAATTAGGTAATTACTGTATCACCAATGTGTCATAAATAAATTAAATTATTTAATGTCTAAAAATTTAAAAAAATAACATAATGTAGTAAGTCTTTTTATCTTTCTATTGAATATTTATAATAAAATTTATCTTAAGTATAACAGTATATTAAAAAATCTTTAGTTATTAAACTTTTATTTTAACACTTTTAACTCTTCTTTGAATTAAATAATAATAAATGTCTTATTCTAATCCAAGTGGACCAAATAGGTTCATATTTTATTTCTAAGGTTGTTTTTGATCGAATTATACTTATCCAATAGAATTAGTACATGGGTTATGTAACACCCTGATATTTTATGAAAAAAAATTCTTTTTAATTTCATTAATGTCTTGTCTTGTACGCTACACCAAAAGGAGATTCCAAAACATGCATCCCTGACTTGGCTTGCACTACACGCAATCACAATCTTACACGATAGCGTGTGTTGTACGCAATACCGAGTTTCGCTAAACAACGGTATGTTAAAAAAACTAGCCGTTATGAATAGTAATACCCACTTTTTGAAATATGATAAATTTTATCTTTCAAAATGGACTTCATTTTTGGATTCAGAATATCAAAATTACCCTAGGGTGAAATTTTTGTATTTTTCTGAAAACATTCAATTATTGATGAATAGTGAAAACACTGGGTTACTTTTAAAAACTGACTTTTTATTTAAATAATTATTTATTTTATTTAAATTTATTTTAGGTCAAAATTGATACATAATACTTATATATGTTGAAAGTAATTAATTGGAGTCATTTTATAATAATTTTAGATATAAAAAAATTTTATTGAACTTTTCACCATCTTTTACCCACCTCCTTGGAGAATTTGCAAATTTACATAAAACATAATTTTACCGCTTTTGTGAATGGAATTTCAAAAATCCGAGAGACACAGTTGATGTCATTAAGTAAAATGTGGTTCAATGAGATGAATATAATTTTCGGTTAATAGTAACTCTTTACTTTTTTTACCACGGTTAAAAGTAAATAGGGTAATTAAGGGTAAAAATGATATTATTATTACCCTAACACATGTCTTAATTCTATGGGATAAGTTTAATTCGACCAAAAACAACCTTAGGAATAACATATGACCATTTAGGCCCAATTGTATTAGATTAGGACATTTATAATTAATTTATTTAAAGAAGCGTTAAAATAGTTAAAATCAAAGTTTAATAAGTAGATAATTTTTAATATAAGGATATACATAAGATAAATTCGACTATAAATATTAATTATAAAGATAAGAAGTTTTCCTACATAATCGTATTTTATTTGTAATTTTCAGACATTATATAATTTAATTTATTTATGACACAATGATGATGCAGTAATTATCTTATAAGTGAAATATTGACATAATTGATGTTATAAATACCCAAATAAATGTAACTTGAGAATCTTTATGAATTCCACTAATTTTAAAGGTAAATATGACATGTTAGTATTGATTTAAGTAACCTTTTTCGAAGTAATAATTCTTTTATGATTTTCAAAAAAATCAATTACTAAATAGTTTCAAAATTGACATAAAATAGTTTTTAAAACAAATATTATATTATTAATTGTTATTTTATTCCTAAAAATTTACGGTTCGACCGAATGACTAAGATAAGGTTCTATATATTAATAATAAACAACTTGGGGTTCTTTTGTCTTGTTATAGTATTTTTATTAACCTTATAGTGTAGGAACACAAAAAGGCACTGTAAAAGTAAAATTATCTAACTTAGAGTTAAAACTAAATGATAAGCTTAAAATAGTAAACAAAACTTGTCCAAATTCTATTGGATGAGAGTATTTCGCCCCCTCCCTACCTTAGCTTCTAAATAACTCAATTAGGAGTTATTAAAACCCGAATATGACTTTATAATAAAATAATATTTTTAGTTCTTCCAAAGGTGCCCCTCTCCTCCCTTATAAAAGGGAACCTCCTCCCTCTTTTCCTCACACCAGTTTGAGACTTAAAGCTCGGCCAAACCCCGACAAATTATCTTCTACACTTCCCTAGAAACATCCTAGAGGTCCTTGTATTCTTCAAAGACCAATTGTAGTTCCCTAAGAGGAGGACTCAAAGAAGTGCTTCAAAGAAGGGGTAATGTCCGTTACCGATTCTTTCAACTTTATTTCTTCTTCCACTTCTTATTCTTAGGTTATTTCATTATGAAGTAACAAAATCAGTATGAATAATATACTGTTATGTTATTATAAGTATGAAACAAACCTATTTCACCATCTATCCATCCTACAGAAAATGAAATCACCGAGCGTGCGTACGTACGGAATACCGTCTCCACACCGTGGTGTAATCTGTTTTTCCAATACCACCTTACTTGGATGGGTAAAATGGTGTAAAGAATAACTATACATAGTTATTATAAAATCATACTGATTATGATATATTTTATCATCCACTCCAATTCAATTCAATAATTATTGAAACGATATCATCGCTCATGCGTACGTACGGACTACTGTCTCCACGAAGTGATATGATTCATTTTCCATGTTAACCATTAAAGAATGATTATAAAGTATATATAAGCTCTAATAATGAAATATATGACATTATAAAGCTACTAGATTTATGAATATATATATATTTATGTCATCTACTTAATTCGATTATACTCAATAAGGAAACGAAAACAGCATTCATGCGTACGTACGACCTACCATCTCCATGAACGATGTATTTCTTTCCATTTATTGATCTATTATATATATGTATATTCTGAATATATATTCTATATAAATCATGTTTTATATTCTGGAATTAAGTAATCATGATCTAAGTAATCATATGAATAATTACAAGTCAAATCACGGACTATAAATGAAACGATTTTATCCTAAACGCTCTTTAACCTGGAATTTAAAAAAGAACGGGTAATATAAAGTCATAAGTGAACCATATATGATACCATAACAATTAGTATGATTTTTTAATAAGTCAATGTCATTATTTAAATCATTATACAGGAGTTTCAGACACTTACGAAGCAAATCAGACCTACGGTAATGGAAAATATCAAAATCTCGTTTTTATCCGAGATTGTTTATACTTTGGTATTTAATGGGGTGTATTTTATCATCCAAATCCATGTTTCCACAACATGTAATATTATTTCCATACAACTAAAATTGTTTAAATCATATTTTACCCTTCATTGAGTTTTTAGTAAAAGATATGAAAGGAATCTTTCGTTGTTTTTCATACAAGGTACTTTTTGACTTTTCCGACAAAAGTACGAGAAGAATGTTTTTTTAACTTATACGGCATGAATGGATTTTTAAAACATTATTTCCAAGAATCTTCCTTTACAAGTTTTTATGTTTATTTTTAATCAACTTCTTTTAGTTTAAAATTGTATGACATGTTAAGAAAGGAAAAATGTTTTTTTAAAGTAGAAAGGATATTTTCCTGAAGAATGGAGTTTAAGAGTTTTATCAAAATTAATTTCCATCTAAGATAATATAGGGTTCTATTTCTATCCCTATTATTACATTGATTTGATTATGTTGTGATGGAAATATTTTTATGAATTTGTTTATCTTATATGAATTGTTTTATGATGTCACGATGTTTAAGATTCCCATTTTTATTACATGGGTTATGCAATGATGTATGATTTATGATTTTGTGGCACACATAAGATTGGTATCATTATGAGATGGGTGGGACCTATATCTCCCTCCAATGCATTGGGTAAAGATTTTATATATCACGAGATAGACATGGCTGGAATGGCAGGTTAAACCGGTTCAGTGAAACAGGACAGAAACGAGGAGTGAACTCGGTTCAAAAATGGACTTTATCCACTAAGATAGTCTTGGAAATGAGTCTTGACTAATAAGAAATGATTCTCTATGATTATGTGTGTATGCCACAAAGTATTATGTTTTATGTTATGATTATTGGTATTACATTTCACTACTATGATTTATCCCATGTTATGATATTATAATCTCTTTTGCAGGTTAAGATTTCCAAAATGTTATGTTCTTATGAATATGATGTGATTGATATTTCCTTTTTTTACCCTTACTGAGCATTTGAGCTCACCCTTTTATGTTTTCTTTTCCCTAGGTTATAAAGAATGGTTTTAGGTAAGAATAAAAAGGGGGAAGATCTTTATGGGAGATGTTGAAGATCTTTCACCACGATTAGAAGATTATATTCCGAGTTTCCAAAGACACTAAACTATTACGGTCCTTGTGTATGTGTTTTTGTTACGTACTAAGTATTCCGTAAATGTAATGTAATGACCATGTACGTCAATATTAGGGTCTCTACAGTTGGTATCAGAGGAAAGGTTTAATCAACCTTTGGAAACTGGGATGCGAAAACGTGTGTAAGATCCCTAGAGATATTTCTAAGGTATGTCTAGGGATGTCCCTAAGGATAAGTATATGTATAGGATATAGTACTAGAACTATGGTAACAATCTTAGAATTTAACCTAAGATGTTAGATATTAATGGTACTCCCCCTTTATTATGTTGTTTTCCCTAGCATGATTTTTTCCTCTCACACTATTCTTTTTGGGTTTTAGACGATGGCTGGAACCCGAAAGAACCGTGTTGATCAATGTAATGGAAAATGCAATGATTGTCCTCCTGACCAAACCAATGTCAGGGGAGATGGGGTGAAAAATCTTATTTCTATACTTACACAAGCTATGAATCATTCTGTACTTCTAAATGAGTAGAGAAGGGAACAATATTATATTGAGTCCTTCATGAGGCAACGTCCACCTTCTTTCAGTGGGTCTTCTGATCCACTTGTTGCTGAACAATGAATCAATACTACTGAAAAGATATTTTCATATCTTCAATGTTCTGAACATGATAAAGTCATCTTATCAGTGTATCGTTTGGAAGGTGATTCTGATCAATGGTGGAATCTTATCAAGAATACGAGGCCAAGAGATGAAATTGAGTCCATGGAATGGGACAAGTTCAAGAACATATTTTTCAATAAGTACTTCCCTCGTATTGTTCAAACAAAGATGGAGAAGGAGTTTCTTTAACTAAAGATAAAGTATGATGAATCTGTTGGTATATACGAAGCGAATTTTACAAGGCTTGCAAGGTATGCATCTGGATTTATCATCCAACCTAAAATTAAAGTTGATCGATTCTTTAGTGGCTTAAAACCAAATCTTTGAAGGGAATAATATATAAGAGACATCAGTAGCTATGAAGAAATTGTGCAATGTGCTATTAAAGTAGAAATGGAAGTTTGTGTTATATATCCATCTCAGGGTTTTGACAAGAATCAAAAGATGGTGTTCAAGGAGAAATCTCAGAATAATGGTGAAAAAACATGAATGTTTTCTTATGCTCAATGTGTGGAAATAAGCATGGAGGAGATTTTCTTAAAGGGATTAGAAAATGTTTTAAGTGTGGAAAAGAAGGTAATCGAGCAGCTGAGTGTCGATGTAATGGAAAAAGGGTTGCTAATGCTGTGAATAAAGAAAAGACTACAGAGAACGCACCAACAACACTTCAATGCTACAAGTTCAAGGAAATGGGGCATTATGCTAATCAATGCCCTAATCCAAGGGTTAATGATGATCGACATGAGCAACCATTTAGGGTAAATAACAAAGGGAATTCACATTTGATCACTATTAGCGATGTTGAATATGAAAATGATGTGGTGGAATGATTATGTTTTTATGTAATAGGATTCCAAAATAATGTTGTATATAGTATCGTTGAATATTGGAATATTTATGTATTGGTCTATTGTGGTTTTCATTAATTTTATGGTTCCGGTAACTATGGAAAGTGATTGAGATATTTTTGGAAAGAAGATGATATGCACATAATGAAGGGATAAGAAGATAATGAGATGTTTGATTGTATTCATGAGCTCATAATTGATAAGTGATATCAAGGTTTGTGTATAATGAATTTTGAGGATTTTGGTTTGTGGAAAGTGTTAACTTTTAACTACATTCATGTTTTCACTAAGGTTTAAAGGGTATTCATTCTTCAAGAGAATACATGATTAAGGTATTCACATGTTTGTAATTTGACCAACAATATATATCTTATGATATATGGGGGATAAATGATGGCTTTCATGTGATTGTTATGTGACATTTCAAGTAATCGTTTTTTTATACTATGAGCCTGGACCGAAGTATTTTAGATAACCCTAAAAGAATGGAATGGATTATGTCGGACATAAGTTAGTATTGTTTAAGGATAGAACTTTTTTCGATATTATTGATGGGATTTTATAGGAATATAGTTTTAGAAAAAGGAAAACCTGCAGAACATGTGATAGCCCATTGCATTGGACAAGGCTGTGGGAATCGAACCCACAACCGAAGTGCGAATAGAATTTATCACCTACCACTGGCCTACAGAAAGTCCTTGGTCAGTAGAAACTAGTTTTATTTTATTATGCGATATGATATATGAAGAATAAGTTCATTTTTGGAATCGTATACGATTAACCTCACCATAGATGGACTTATTTATATTTGATAACTTTTTCAAACCTTTTGTTTGAAATAGATGGAATGACTCATCATTCTATTACATTATCTTCAAACACTTAATAAATGAAAAATTCAACTTCATTTCTTTAAAATATGAAGTTGAAATTGTTCAAAGCACCAAAAAAGTGAGATTGTACGAAAATCAAGAAAGTATTTCTTCTAATTCAAAATTTTCAACTTTAGGGAAATGATATTGAAAACCAAAAATGTTGTCCTAGTGCCCTTATATCCGATGAATCAGATGGTACCTTAGATCATCACAAATATATGGATTTTTGATTTCTGGCTTTTCCATATCCATTTTCTCCACCACTCCCCATCAGAACATGATGGTTAGATTTCTCAGCCATATCCATATTTTCATTTATGTGGAAACTCAGTGATTAGTTTATTTGGGTAACCGTTACATTTCATACTTTTTTTTAAAGATTGGTTTTGGTATTACTTTTTACGATATGGTTTTCTATAGAAGAAACTTTCGAATAGTAAACCATTTATAACCCTGACGAATTTCGAGGGCGAAATTCATTTTGAGGGGGGTAGAATGTAACACCATGATATTTCATGAAAAATATTCTTTTTAATTTCATTAATGTCTTCTGTTATATGCTACACCAAAAGGATCTTGCAAAACATGCATCCCTGACTTGGCTTGCACTACCCGAAATCACGACCTTCCATGATAGCGTTTGTTGTACGCAATACCGAGTTTCGCTAAACAATGATATGTTATAAAAACTAGCCGTTATGAATAGTAATACCCACTTTTTGAAATTTTATAAATTTTATCATTCAAAATGGACTTCAATTTTGGATTCATAATATCGAAATTAGCCTAGGGTGAAATTTTGGTATTTTTCTGAAAACGTTCAATTTTTGATGAATAGTGAAAACACTGGGTTACTATTTAAAAACCGCCTTTTTATTTAAATAATTATTTATTTTATTTAAATTTATTTTAGGTCAAAATTGATACATAATACTTATATAAGTTCAAAGTAATTCATTGGAGTCATTTTATAATAATTTTAGATATATAAAAATTTTATTGAACTTTCACCGTCTTTTACCCACCTCCTTGGATAATTTTCAAATTTACATAAAACATAATTTTACCACTTTTGTTAATGGAATTTAAAAATCCCAGAGACACGGTTGATTTTATTAAGTAAAATTTGGTTCAATGAGATGAAATAATTTTTGGTGAATAGTAACTTTTTACTTGTTTTTTACCACGGTTAAAAGTAAATAGGGTAATTAAGGATAACAATGATATTATTATTACCCTAACACATGTTCTAATTATATTGGATATGTTTAATTCGACAAAAAACAACCTTAGGAATAAAATATGACCATTTAGGCCAACTTGGATTAGATTAGGACATTTATTATTAATTTATTTAAAGAAGGGTTAAAATAGTTAAAATCAAAGTTTAATAAGTATATAATTTTTAATATAGGTTTATAACAAAGAAAAATTAGACTATAAATATTAATTAAAATATAAATAGATTTCCTACATAATGGTATTTTATTTGTAATTTTTAGACATTAAATAATTTAATATATTTATGAAACAACGATGATGCAGTAATTATCTTATTAATGAAATATTGACATAATTGATGTTATAAATACCCAAATAAATTTAATTTGAGACATTTTATGAATTAAACTAATTTTATAGGTTAATATGACATGTTAGTATTGATTTAAGTAACTTTTTTCGAACAAATCATTCTCTTATAATTTTCACAAAAATCAATTACTAAATAGTGTCAAAATTGACATAAAATAGTTTTTAAAACAAATATTATATTATTAATTGTTATTTTATTCCTAAAAATATAAGGTTAGGAAAAATGACTTAGATAATGTTATATATATTAATAATAAACAACTTGGGGTTCGTTTGGCTTGTTATATATGTTTATTAACCTTATAGTGTAAGAACACAAAAAGACACGGTAAAAGTAAAATTATCTAATTTAAAGTAAAAACTAAATGATAAGGTTAAAATAGTAAACAAAACTTGTCCAAATTATATTGTATGAGAGGATTTCGACCCATACCCACCTTATCATCGAAATAACTCAATTTGGAGCTATTAAAAACCGAATATGACTTTATAATAAAGTAATATTTTTAGTTATTCCAAAGGTGTCCCTCTCCTCCCTTATAAAAGACCACCTCCTCCATCTCTTCCTCACACCACTTTGAGCCTTAAATCGCAGACAACCCCTACCAAATTCTCTTATCCACTTCCCTAGAAACATCCTAGTGGTCCTGGTCCTCTTCAAAGACCAATTTTAGTTCCCTAAGAGGAGGACTCAAAGAGGAAATTCAAAGAAGAGGTAATGTCAGTTACCGATTCTTTCAACTTTACTTCTTCTTCCAATTCTTCTTATTAGGTTGTTTCGTTATGAAGTAATAAAATCAGTATCACTCATATACAGATATGTTATTATAAGTATGAAACAACCCTATTTCACCATCTATCCTTCCTACGGAAAATGAAATCACCGCGCGTGCGTACGTACGGAATACCGTTTCCACGCCGTGGTGTAATCTGTTTTTACAATACCTCCTTACTTGGATGGGTAAAAAGGTGTAAAGAATAAATATACATAGTTATTATAACATCATACCGATTCTGATATATTGTATCATCCACTCCAATTCAATTCAATAATAATGGAAATGATATCATCACTCGGGCGTACGTACGGACTACCGTCTCCACGACGCGATGAGATCCATTTTCCATATTAACCATTAAAGAATGATTATAAAGTATATATAAGATATAATAATGAAATATATGAAATTATAAAGCAACTAGATTTATGTATATATATATGTATGTCATCTACTTAATTCAATTATACTCAATAAGGAAACAAAAACAGTGTTCATGCGTACGGACGACCTACCGTCTACATGAACAATGTATTTCTTTCCATTTATTGATCTATTATATATATGTATATTCTAAATATATATTATATATAAATAATGTTTTATATTCTGGAATTAAGTAATCATGATCTATGTAATCATATGAATAATTACAAGTCAAATCACGGACCATAAATGAAACGATTTTACCCAAAATGCTCTTTAACATTGAATTTACAAAAGAACGGGTAATATAAAGTCATAAGTGAACCATATATGATACCATAACAATGATTACGATTCTGGAATAAGTCAATGACATTATATAAATCATTATACAGGAGGTTCAGACACTTACGAAGAAAATCAGACCTAAGGTAAGGGAAAATATCACAATCTCATTTTTATCCGAGATTGTTTATACTTTGGTATTTAATAGGGTGTATTTTATCATAAAAATCCATGTCTCCTCAATATGTAATATTATTTCCATCCACCTACAATTTTTTAAATCCAATTTAACCCTTCGGTGAGTTTTTATTAAAATATATGAAAGGAATCTTTTGTTGTTTTTCGTACAAGATACTTTTTGACTTTTCCAACAAAAGTACGAGAAGAATGTTTTTTTAACATATACGGCATGAATGGATTTTTAAAACATTATTTCAAAAAATCTTCCTTAACAAGTTTTCATGTTTATTTTTAATCAACTTCTTTTAGTTTAAAATTGTATGACATGTTAAGAAAGGAAAAATGTTTTTTTGAAGTAGAAAGGATATTTTCCTCAAGAATGGAGTTCAAGAGTTTTATAAAAATTATTTTCCATATAAGATAATATAGGGTTCTGTTTCTATCTATATTATTACATTGAATTTATTGTGTTGTGATGGAAATATTTTTATGAATTTCTTTATCTTATATGAATTGTTTAATGATGTCACGATGTTTAAGATTCCCATTTTTATTACATGGGTTATGCAATGATGTATGATTTTTGATTTTTTGGCACATAGAAGAATGGTATCGTTATGAGATGGGTGGGACCTATATCTCCCTCCATTTCATTGGGTAATGATTTTATATCGCATGATATAGACATGGCTGGAACGACATGTTAAACCGGTTCAGTGAAACAGGATTGAAACGAGGAGTGAACTCAGTTCAGAAATGGACTTTGTCCACTAAGATAGTCTTTGCAATGAGACTTGAAAAATAAGAAATTATTCTCTATGATTATGTGTGTATGACACAAAGTTTAATGCTTTTTGTTATGATTATTGGGATTATATTTCACTACTATGATTTATCCCATGTTATGATATTATGATCTCTTTTGCAGGTTAAGATATCCAATATGTTATGTTCTTATAAATATGAGGTGATTGATATTTCTTTTGTTTACCCTTACTGAGAATTTGAGCTCACCCTTTTATGTTTTCTTTTCCCCAGGATATATAGAAATGTTTTAGTTAAGAAAAAAAAGCAAAGATCTTTATGGGAGATGTTGAAGATATTTCACCACCATTAGAAGATTATATTCCGAGTTTCCAAAGACACTAAACTATTACAGTCCTTATGTGTGTGTTTTTGTTATGTACTAAGTATTCTGCAAATATGATTTAATGTCCATGTACGTCAAACTTAGGGTCTCTACATGTTAGAGTAATAATAGTACCATTTTCACCCTTAATTACCCTATTTAATTTTAACCGTGGTAAATAAAAGTAAAAAGTTACTATTGACCAAAAATTATTTTTATCATATTGAACCACATTTTACTCTTTTTTATTAACCGTGTCTCTCAGATTTTTGAAATTCAACTCATAGAAGAGGTAAAATTATTTTTTATGTGAATTTGCAAATTCTACTAGGAGGGGGGTAAAAGACGGTGAAAAGTTCAATAAAATTTTTATATATCTAAAATTATTATAAACATACTACAATTTATTAAATTAAACTTATATAGGTATTATGTATCTATTTTGACATAAAATAAATTTAAATAAAATAAATAATTTTTTAAATAAAAATTCGGTTTTAAACTATAACTCAATGTTTTTCATTATTCATCAAAAATTAAAACTTTTCAGAAACATACCAAAAATTCACCTTAAGGTAATTTTGATATTATTAATTCAAAAATGAAGTCTATTTTACCAAATTCAAAACATATAATTTGAATTTATTAGTTTAAAATTAATTCATGTTGTCAAAACCAAAAGACGTATTTTTTTAGAAATAATAACTACCAAAAGATTGACATTTGTTTATGTCCAATTTCAAAGTGATATTACTTACAATGATCATAATTGGATTAAATGGTAATATTATGATCCAATTATACATCCAAACCATTAATATGTATAATTGAACACTATAAATTATTTTGATTAAAAAAGTTGTTTTCAATTAAAATATATTATTTTTCACTATTCACCCAACTATGAAACTTATCAGAATAACACAAAATGTTTTTTGAAACTAAATTCCTATGCCCAATCCCAAAGAAGAAGTTTATTTTTTAAAATTTAATATATAATGGTTTCAAATATTGGATTTAAAAATGGTACACAATTAAAAGGTGGTAAAATTGCATTTTTTGAAGAATACTTCTTTTATATGAAAAAATGAATTTCTCCTTAAATTATTACTAAGAAACTCATAATATGGATTCTAAAATTATAAGGGTTATATAATGTTTAAAATTCTGTAAATAGTATTCATAACTGCTTTTGAATGGCTAATTTGGTTAGTCGTGGTGCCCTTGAACTCAATGTTGCATGTAGTGTAAGTTATTGAATTACATTGAAGAATTAATGTACTATAAAATCTTGGGGTGTTACAATTCATATCATTTCTCAATTTTTTCAAATTTAGTATAAGAGGGTTTCCCCAAGAGTGAAAAAGACTAGGTGTGGGGTAGTTGATAAAACACAATTTTTTTGAATATTTTATTTATAATAAATGTCAAAATTTCCTCAAATTGTGTTAAATATTCATATTTATAAAATATTTTGTATTAGATCCTTCAATTGAAAATTTGATGAAAATTTCGGTTTTACCATTTAAAATTTCACTACTTTATTTAAAACACAAATAATTTCATTTGAATTATTTGAAATTAATATTTTTTAATGTGTTCATAAAATAATTGGATACAACATTTATTTAGGACATCTCAGCCTAATTGTGCATTTTCTTTGGTGAAAATGGGTCATGAAGTCAAATTTTGGTATGAACTTGTTATATTGGACATCAGTTCGGTATTTGAGTCATAACATCCACATAAATTCTTGTATTGGGCCTAAATTTGAATAGGATATCTAGAACAAGATTTCTCACAAGTAATCCTCCTGAAAGGATAAATGGTTCATGCATTTTGAAGGTAAAATAGGTGGTGCAACTTGGAATAAAATATTTGTCCCAATTTCCCCATTCACACTTGAATCCACTTGAATCGTATCCTCTCATACACTTTATAAATTGTTGTTTCTTCATTTATATGGGTTTTGAGGTTCATTGGGAGATTTAAGGAAAAAGATAATTGTTTTAACTCCATTTCTCTATGAATTTTAATATGGAGAGCTTTTGAATCTATGATCCCTTTATCAAAACCTTATGTTTCTCCTTTACTCAGTAATATTGTTGATATTTCAAAAATAACTTAGTTTCACTTCTATTTCATTTGTTATTATTAATTTTATTCTTGTGTTAATCTTTTTATTTTGGGTGAAATTCAATAGTATAAATGATATTGAGTTATACCCTTTCTTAACTTTTGTGACTGAAAAAATTTTCTATGATGACTACACCACCGAGTTAAAATACGATACCTAAACACAATCCATCCTCATTTTCCAGAATGAATATGCACCATAATTTACAACTTATCAGAATATAGTCTTATAATGTCAATCAAAGCAGGGTGCTATGATTGCATGTTTTGAAGCTAGAGTAGGGTTTAATTTACATCATCTTTATGGTAATGTTATTTCTCATAGGGTTTAGGAATTAACAAATTAGGGGATAATAAGTAAGTTGCTATTAATTGAAATTATAATGATTAATATGCAAGTAAATAAGTATAGTTAGATTGATTACTCCTTTTAAAATATTTTCTAAAAAACATCTTCTCATTGTGTTTTAATAATAAAATTTCATTTAAAAAAATAAAATCTTCTTCCAGCATACATCTTCTTCTAATTTTATAAACATTGAATAACCCCCATCCTTCTATATTGTTTATTTTATTCTTTTCAAAATACCGTTAATATGTTGTTTTAAATTATTTCCTCCATTAAGATATGACCGTGTTCGGCTACTCTATTTCTCCTAAATAAACAAAAACAAAAATATATTTTGAGAGCACCCATGAAAACACCTTTTAATACACAAATTAAAATATTTGTGAATGATTTTAGAAGAAGTTGAATAAAGTGGGAAAATTAAAGAACTATTTTTATAAGTGAAGTGATAGTTTTGAAGTTAAAAGATCCATCTATTGTTTGAAATTCCTTTGGATGATATGTTAAATAATTTGAGAACACCTTAAGGTGATTCTATGTCATTTTTTAGTTCTTGAGAAGGCCTAAAGATGTGTTGAAGTTATTATGAATCTATTAGAGTGATTTATTAATTTTATTTATTTATATAGAAAATTGGATAAACAATAACTCTAAATGAATCAAATTTGGTAAATATATCCCTTTAATTTTTGTTTATTGTTTAATAATAACCTTAGTAAATATCTTCACTTTGGTAAGGGTAAATCGGGTAATTATGGTTAAAATTAATATGATAAAGACTAAAAATAACCCTAATACATTTATTTAATATTTTTTATTTTTGGGGTTGGTCCATACTCACCCAATACTCAAAATTTTGAAAAAATGTTTCTGTTTTATTTGAAAATGACATATATATATTTTTAAGAAATTATAAATTAAAAAACATCAGTATCTTGGTTTTAATATCTATAAAATATTTTTGGTGGGATTGGAATACATATTTTTTTATTTTAAATGATTATTTAAATTATTAATTATTTTATTTTATCATTTTAATTTATTTTTAATTATTAGCGATGAAAAAATTACCATAAATACATATGTATTGTAAACTTAGTGCTTGTGAAAATAGTAGAACAATCAAGTAATTAATTTCATAAATGTTAAAGGTAATATTTTTTTTGCATGAGGTAAAGAGTAACTAGAATTTTTAAGATAAATATAAAATATTAAATATTATAAAAAAGGTTTATATTCAAATTATATTACTGGAAAGTGGTATTCACAGTCAAACTACGTGAACAGTTTTTAAAATGTCATTAATAGAATTTATCTGTAATAAAAATTTAATAAATTGTTTAAAAATAATAATAATATTTATAAAGTACGTTAAGGATTATAAATGATCTAAAATTTCACACCTTGGAAATTTATGAGCCAATTTTCACCTTATATGTAAAATTATACCCCTTTAATATTGAAAAATTTATCACTACAGTTAAGGTTAAAATGGGTTAACCAATGATTTAGTCTAAAAGATAAAGTCTAAAATGATATCAAAATCTAGAAAACATTTAAATGGGTATTTATATTAATACCATAGAATCATTTTTTTCATATTCATGTTATCTTTTAAACTTTTT
Organism: Viscum album; assembly: GCA_963277665.1. Taxonomy (NCBI): domain Eukaryota; kingdom Viridiplantae; phylum Streptophyta; class Magnoliopsida; order Santalales; family Viscaceae; genus Viscum; species Viscum album. The sequence continues at coordinate 1,189,681,643 of OY728145.1, forward strand.
AAATGAGTTAGACTCATATTATATTATAATATTTTATGTATTTCTAAAAATGAACAAAATTATATTTTATAATAAATAATAATTCATTAAATGATATAAAATTCATGAAACTACTATATGTATCCAAGTAAATGTAATATTATTTAAAATATCAATCACGAAACATTTAGGGTTCACATGTATTTTTATGATAACATTTTTAACCCTTAATAGTAAAACAATGATTTTATGGTAATTGTAAAAAGGGGTAATGGAGGTTAAAATAAAAAGATAAGTGTGAAAAAACACCTATCATTTCCCAAATTTCACAATATTATAGTATTTATACTATCCATAAACTTATCTTTTAAATATATGAATTTTTATGAATGTGAACCTGAAAATTAATATATCTTAATTTAATACTTTTTGTAATTCTAAGAGTGACCCTCTCCTCAATTATAAAAGAAAACTTATTATTATATTCCTTATATATTTTAGCCTAATATATTGATAAAAATATAGAAAATTATGTGATAAACTTAATAATTCAAGAATTATAGGTTCTTTTACTTTTAAAAAAAAAATTATAGGGTCCTTAAAAAGGGATTTATAGTAAGTATACCAAAGAAGAGGTAATCATATTTACTAAATATTTTAAATTTATTTATTATTCAACTTCCTATAAATATATTGTAACTATAAGAAAAAAATATATAAAATATAATAAATAAACATTTATATTATTTTGATTATGGTAAAACAATTTTACTTCTGTTTTTCATACTATAAAAATTGAAAACATCGCTCATGCGTACGTAGAACTTACTTTCTCCACGCAACAATCCAAGTTATTTTAATCAAAATTTTATTTTTATGGTTATACCAATTTAAACAATTAATATATATTATATTTTTACATAATTATTCTTTTATAATTATTATATCATATTTATATTCTTACATTCTAATCTCTTGAAAATGAAAATGTCGCTCATGCACACGCGTGGACTTCCACCTCCATGAAGCGATGTGATTAATTTTTCATTTATAATCAACATGGATTATAATAAAAATATTTTTAATGAATATATATGAATCATATGATACAATAATTATACGTAAAATTGTAAATATTATTTTACTTTATTTGTTTTCTTCCGTTAAAAAGTGAAAACATTATTCATGCGTATATACAACCCACCGTCTCCTTCAATGGTGTAATTAATTTTTATATATATACCTTTTATTAATGAATCTAAATATATGATTAATAAATATATATTATAATTATATCATTATTAAAATTTATATATGATGAAACCCTGAAAAAATTACATGTATCAGAACAACCGAACAAATGTTATCATGAAAAAATGAATTGATAACACCATGAAATAATGATTTTATATGAAATTATTAATAATTTGGTTTTGAAATAATATAATTGGATAATAAATGATATTATAAATATGTAAATAATTCTATCTTTCCATTAAAATAAAATTAAATTTATAATACATGAGGTTATAGTGATTTTAAAGAAAGTAAAACATGATTTGAGGGTTTATCGTCCCAAATTGTTTTCTTTGGTACATTTGTTGTGTTATGAACCTATTTTCCATTAAGAGGTGTATATTATAGTACCCCCATTTTCTGTTTCATGACACATTGTTCATGTTTGTTTGAGTCTATTTAATTCCATGGTTATGTTTTGGGATGTTCAAATGGTTTTTAGCTTGTTCTAGAGGCATTTACAGAGGTGTAATGTTTTCACAATGTTAATAGAAAACATGAATCATCTCCATGATACCACGAAATAGAGGAAATTTTTCACTATGTAGGTGAAAGTTTGTAACTTTGTTTGACTAAAACATGCGTGTGACTATGGGAAACTATTTAACTTGAAATAGAGGGAAACATATGGCTGGTCCACAATATGTGTAATGGAAAACCCAACCATGTGAGGGGTTTATTTGAGATAGTATCACCACATAGTTGGTGCATGGTCTTCCAAAATATGCATCCTAACCATGTGCTGTGAAGTTTTAACACTGAAATCTATGGATCTAATTTGAATTAAATCCCATAACCCTCATTAATCCCCCAATCTCTCAATCTGTCAATTTCTTTTGGCACAATAGTTTTGAGAGAATATTCCCTTCAATCCTAAAGTTATTATTAAGTGAATAAAAGTGTGTTGGAAGTATGGATTCTTTGATAATTAATCATTATTTAGTGATATATTATTCCTCTCTCTTTCACCAATAGATCTAGTATGTTAGGGATAGTTCTATGTTCTATGCTGGGTTTCTTGATGGTATGTGCTTTAATATATTAATGAAAACGATTTATAATTCTAGATATGATGATGTGATGTGATGTTCTTTGTTTTTTACAACTATTTAAAGGTAGGTAGATTCTTACTTATCTATAATTGGTTTACAACTTAAAGGATTATTACTCTTGAAATTAATTTATTGAAATTTTTGTGAAATATGAGTGAGATTCTAGATGGAAACCCCCTTTGGGTTATAGATTTGAAATTTTTTAAATTTAATATTTTCTTGAAAATTTATCTTTGGTGATAAATTATAAAATAGTGATTTTAAAATTAAGATGTTGTTATGGATCATGGAACATATTTGTTTAAATTTATAAAGGAAATAATGGTTTCAAGTGGAATATTTTTGCATTCACGGTTAGTGTGAGTGAATTTATAGACATGAACCAATGAATGGGGTGAATGAAATTAGGGAACTTTGTATTAGTCTGCTTGTGATGACTTGGTGGATTGAAAATATATCACTCATGAGTAAGGAACTTTCTCTTACGAATGCATGGGTGTATATGGAGACATGGTTATTAGTATTATAAATAATTGAAAAGGGTTTAAGATTTGGAAAATGTTATCAATGAAATTTGTTTACTATTTTGATATTAGTTATTTTAACCGATTGAACATATTTTATATAAAATGTGTTAACTCCTTCTTTTTCCAATTTCATGAGATGCGAAGTCTTTAGGAAAATCCTATAGAATTTTTTTCTCACCCCTATCACGGGCACTGATGTGAGTTTGTAGATGTCATCTATTGACACATAGGTAATGGAAAGGTATATAATTTATTTAGTGATTCTTCTTGATGCCATGGGCATGGTATGTTGAGTAAGATAATATTGAAGGTCGTTTATTTCTTATTTTTATACCACTTGGGTGTTTACGATTTTTCTAGTTTTTTGGTTCTTTTCATGTATGTATTTTATTTTCTGATTATACTCTAATATAATCTATTATTTTGGTTATGTTTTGTGTTGAATGGATATTGAAGCATCATTTAGAGGATTTTATATTTTTTATTTATTTTTTCATAAATGTTCTAATTTAAAAGGGAAAATCATCACCCAAATGTATTGAATCCCTATACATTTATTTCCATCATTTAGTGTATTGGGGATGTCACCCAGGGCTAGTAGAACCCCCACCACTTCTTAATCCAATAGGTGGATGTTACAAATTGATTCATATTGTTCATTACTAGATTAGGAAATTATATTAAATTATCTCTAGGATGGTAGTACAGATATAGGTTTGTTGGCACTTGAAATGTATTGATTAAAAAGATGTAGCTCACCTTCTTAAATTGAACTGAAAGTTACTAGGGTTTATTGGGTAGATTAGTGTTTTAATACAAGTTGATTAATAACATCATTATTATGGGTTTAGATTATGGGTGTTTCATAACATTAATTGGAAGTAAGTCATATCATTAGGAATGCATTGTTCATTATGCATTTTTTTTAAAAATGTTGAAAACTATTTTAAATGGGTTGATTATGAAAATAATGGTTATGGTACTTGTTGATATGGTAATTCATAATTTATAATCATTCACCACAAAGTGCGTAATACTAAATGGTGGTTTACTCATCTTATAAATAGTGGGACCAGGTAGCATCATAGGAATTAACCTGAATAGGCTTTAAGGAATATAGTTTCATAAAAGCCATAGGTGAAACAAGAGTTGGTTTAGAGTATCATAAAGGATTTTCAGGCCATGGATAAAGATAATTGGAATGATGGGCCTCGATAAGTGTACAATTCAATTTAGTTCCAAAATATGAACCCTCTCACCTTTTAGGGAGATTCCAAATAGGAAAAAGCATAATTCTAGTTGAATTGGATGAGTGGAATCTTTGATTACTATGGGAAACCACTATAGTTTAGAGTGCAGTTAGATATGTATATACTAGATGATCTGGAAAACCAACATTGAGATTTAGTATTTTAGGACAATGTTGACCTATTCACAACATGAGAGGATATTGAAGAATTTATCAATAAAAAGTTCTATTCTCACACCATTAATATTTTTAGAGCAACATAATTCTTAAATTTAAATCAATTTAATCAATTTCTAACAATATATGAAGCTAAATATATATTAATATATTGGTAAAATTTTGCGGTTATATTTATGAATTTTTTTCCATTCTATAGAAGTTTAAACAAGTGAAACCTTAACGGAACAGGTAGCATCATAGGAATTAACCTGAATAGGCTTTAAGGAATATAGTTTCGTAAAAGCCATAGGTGAAACAAGAGTTGGTTTAGAGTATCATAAAAGATTTTCCGGCCATGGATAAAGATAATTGGAATGATGGGCCTTGATAAGTGTATAATTCAACTTAGTTCCAAAATATGAACCCTCTCACCTTTTAGGGAGATTCCAAATAGGAAAAAGCATAATTCTAATTGAATAGGATGAGTGGAATCTTTGATTACTATGGGAAACCACTATAGTTTAGAGTGTATTTAGATATGTATATACTAGATGATCTGGAAATCCAATGTTGAGATTTAGTATTTTAGGACAATGTTGACATATTCACAACATGAGAGGATATTGAATAATTTATCAATAAAAAATTCTATTCTCACACCATTAATATTTTTAGAGAAACATAATTCTTAAATTTAAATCAATTTAATCAATTTTTAACAATGTATGAAGCTAAATATATATTAATATCTTGTTAAAATCCTGTGGTTATATTTATGAATTTTTTTTCCCTTCTATAGAAGTTTCTACAAGTGAAACCTTGAAGGAACACATATTTGACTAATGTTTAAAACTGTAAATTTATCAAATATTACTATTCTTTATATTACAGATTATACATAGTTGTAAAATAGAAAAATGGTGTATGAAATTGATATCTTAGTAAATATGGTTTCATGGATATTTGTTATTCATATGAGAACATGTAGAAACAATAATGCAGGGAATAAGGGGGAGGGGGAAACTTACTTCTAGAGTTCTTAGATACCTCAGAATGAATCAATGGGATCAGAAAACATTAATAATTGATAAAAAATTAAGCCAATATGTTTTTGTTGTTGTTATTTTAATCATATGAGATGAGACTATTGGAACCAATACTATCCTTTCACAACTTAAATCAAATGAGACATCTTGAACATTATTTTTTCCCTACTCTATGGTATGGTGCTAGAGACACATCCCATGATTGTCAAATAATGTATGCTTCGATCAGATGAGGATAAAAAAAATCTCATCATCATAACCAAGTGAACCAAGTTGATTCTAGGAAAACGATGACTCATCAATCTATGAAATATCAACAAGGTAATATAGAGAAAAACACAATGTGTATGAAATTGTATAGAGCTATGAAAGTGATCATGGTTGATTAATCGGTCCTTTAATGGTGAGAGGTATGCTTCATATGAATTAAAAAATTATTAAATCTCTATTTGATACATACACATCCCATAAATTTATTTCTCCTCATTTTTTTAATCATATAGGCTTACATGTTGAGATGACACATTTTAATTTAGAACCTCAAACTCCTCTTAGATAAAGAAAGTGTCAAACCATTATGTGTAAATATTGTTCTATAACTATCTATGGAGATTATTTTCTTTGGTATTTGTCTATTCTTGAGATAGAGGATTCTGATTGGATTTTTGGTGTGGATTAGTTGACATCATTCAAGTCCCACATCAACTGTTCAGCCTATAAGTTTAGTTTCACAAATCATTATGGCATCAAGAATCTCTTTATAGGTGATTGGGATATAAAGGAATGTTGGGTAGGATTTTTGGTATGAATTTTTAGAAAAATATCTTATCAGTTGGCAGTGATTACCTTATAATCTATTTATAATATTGGAAATAAGGTTTCTTCAAACATCATTGACAATTTTATAATTTTTTTTCAGAAAATTTCTTAAGGTTTCCACCTAAATGTGAAGTAGATTTTACAATTGATATCATATTTGGGACAAGTCATATTTCACTTCAATTACACCATATGGAACTAAAAAAATTGTTGGAGATGAAGGTTCAGTTGGAAGAGTTAAAAATTAAAGGGTTCTTTTAGCTGTGCACGTATTAATTGGTTACAATGGTTTTTTATAAAGAATGTGGATGGAACTCTTAGGATTTTGTTATTTATTATAATATTAACAAATTTATGACAATGAATCAGTATCCACTTCCAATAATCAATTAATTTTTGATCAATTTAGGGGATTCCCAATGGTTCTATAAAATTGAATTTTGTTCAGGATATCACCAACTGCAATTTCGGGAGGAGGATATTCTAAAGATAGCCTTTGTAATTAGATATGAAAATTATGAGAACATGGTTATGCCTTTTCCTATTTAAAATTCACTTTATGAATCAAATATTTCAAAATAATCTGAATTATTTGTGGGGGGATTTAAAGATGATATTTTGGTTTCTTCTAGGGAAAAAGCAGATAATGAGAAACACTTATCTATAGTGTTGGGTATCTTATAGAATAAATTTCATTATGATATGTTATAAAAGTGTGATTTTTGGATATAATAGGAACATTTAATTGGTCATATAATTTATAAAAAATGAGTTTTAGTGGATCCAAGAATGCTAAAAGTTATCTCCTGGAAACTACCAAAGATTTTCTTTTAGATATGCAGTTTCCTTGGTATAAAGGGACACTATATTGGTTTTGTACATGATTTTTCTTGATTTTAATCACTGATAAAAACATTATCAATGAAAGAAATACCTTTCCAATTGAACAAATAATTCCAAAAATACATTCAATCACACAGGATTGGACTAACATAAACACTTATCCTCACATTCCAAAATATAGGTAGGGAAATATAGTCTATTGTGATTCATTGGGATTTGGGTTGGGATGAATTCTAATACAAGTAGATCATGTCCTCTCATATGAATTATATAAGTTATGAATAAATGAGAAGAACTACCCAAAACATGATTTAGAGTTTGTTGTTTTAGTTAATGCCTTAAAATCGTTGATATCAATATATTTTTTTGTTAGCATTTTACATTGTCTACAGATCATAAAACCCTGAAATATATTTTATCACCAAGAGACATGAATCTAATGAAATGAAATTGTATAGAATATCATATAATTATTGACTTTGAAATAATTTTTACACTGGGTAAAGAAATATTTGTATCATATTTCTTTAGTAGGAAGTCTTATACTTAGTTTGATAATGAGGGTTTGGATCGATAAAAACTTATTTCAGTCAAAGTAGATATGAATTTAGATAATGTAGAACAAGGTGAGGTTGCAACATTATCCCCTATTTCAATTATATGTAATTTTGTTGAATATGATAGAAATGCTCTAGAATCTAATCCTGAATGTGTTACTATGAGTTCAAGACTCAATGGTGGGGAGACAATCAAGGGACATAAGATGTATGCTAGTTTTATGTTATAGTTTAAAGATTAGATGGTTGTACCTCTCAATTATTAAGTTTATATTCTTTGTGTCTACCACCATTCAAGATGGGTATTCCATACTTAGACACAAAAGATTTATAAGGTGTTGAAAAAACAATTTTTTCAGGTTGTTATTAAAATATTTTTAGTGTTGTATGTCACAAGATGCCTCACCTGTTAACAAGTAAAGGTAGATTATTAGTGACCAGCTGGAATGTGGCAGTCATTACTAATCCTATTGTGGAAAAAGGATCATATATCTAAGGATTTTGTGATAGTTCTACAAAGAATGGTTAGGAAACATGATTTCATATGGGCGATTGTTTATTAGATCATAATGTTGACCCACTTCATCCATATTCATGAATCCAAAATGGTGAAATATTTTTCCTAACCATAAATATGAGTTTTAAAGTTTCATAACAAACCATTGTCAATTTTATCCAAAACAGACCCCAGTTTTATGTATTATTTTTTTAAATACATACAGAATACTCTGGGAACTCAATTAACAATAAGCACGACTTGCCATCCTTAAATGGATGGAAAATACAAATCGATTATAAAAATGTTTGAGGAAATTATTAGGTATTATGTAATGGATTTTGGTGTATCATGGGAGGAGAAAATTCCTTTAGTGTAGTTCTCATACAATAATAGTTTTTTTCTCAATACATATGGGTCCTTTTAAAGAATTATATGGCACCCATATTTTTCTCCTCTTTTTTAAGTGGAAACATGTGAGACGTCACTATTTGGACCCAACCTTATGAAATGGAAATAGATAAAAATAATATGATCATAAATAGGATGGAAATGACTCAAGTTATTTAAAAATATAAAGTGGATTAACATTGATGATTATTATCCTTTGAGGTAGTTGATTTTATTTTCTTAAGAATCTCTCCACGACATGGACATCATCATTTTAGAAACATGGGAAGGTTGTCTCCTCATTATATTAGCCCTTTTGAGATACTAGAAAGGTTTAGTGTTGTATCATATCAGTTAGATCTACCTATAAGGTTTACTTCAATGAATAACATTTTCTATTTACCTCAATTGAAGAAGTACCAACCTGATCCTGACCACGTGATTCGATTGGAGTCACAGTGACCATGATCTGGATTCTAAGTTGATTCATACACCGAACCGGATCATGGATTGGATAAAAATATATTCCATGGAAAAATTATCAGTCTCATATAATTTTTTATCAAAGCATGTTCCGGCCCAAGATGAAGCATGTGAGAGAAAATAGGAAATGATATAACAATGAAATGAAATCTTCCAGGGTAACACCCATCTTCAAGTTTCCATGGATAGAAAGACAAAGTTTGGGAGAATATAAAACCCCAAATTTCATGTACATAACCCTTTTTTATGTTCTTTTTTACTATATTTAATATTCAGTCTCTTTTAAGGATGTTTGGAGATATTTTGGTTTGCTTTGGAGGGATATCTAGATGTGAAAATTTTGTGAACAGTTAGTAGAAACCATGCACCATCTCTAAGAAACTGTGAAAGGGAATAATTTTTTCACTGGGTTGGTGAATGGTTTGTAATAACCAGGATAGTGTCTTGGAGAAATATTGTATGTTAAAATATATGGAAAGGCATGATTGTAGCACAACTTGTCTAATTAAGACATCCAACTATGTGTGGGGTTGGATTGAGATAGTATCATCGCTTGATTAGTGAATTGTAGAGACTCAGTTTTTTCTTATATGACTTTAAATAATATATATATATATATATATATATTAACTGAGACAACATTTGAGTTCAAGGGTTGGTGTGCCCAAAATTAATTTTATAAAAATATTAAAGGTATTTTATATTACGCTCTAGAATCTTTTTAATGGAAATGAAATAACTCTTAAATAGAAGTTCAGATAATAAATATAAGATCATGGTTGAGTTTGGAATGTGGGGTTTACCCAATTCATTATATAAAATGCTTCAATGTGGGGTGTTCAGACTCCTCACACATTAGTAGTAAGTTCAGTGATTTAATTAATTTTTAAATTGATTAATTAATTTACTTCAACATAGTGAAATGATATATAATACTAATGATATAGAGAATCCTCTAGGGTTATATTCATAAACTGTGAGAGGATTCTAGTGTTCCTTATACCCCTTTCATGTGTTAGATCACATCAAATAATGACAAAATGGCAGATCAGTGAAGATCAAGACCCATCAAACAGAACAACTATTATCATTATTTAGCGGGTGTGTTCTTCGATGAAGTACAACCCATAATCAATTTAGGACTCGTCAATTGTTGATTTACACCCTTTGATTAAATTTATTGAGAGGATCCATCCTTTTTCTTGAATCTTTGCAAATTCCAGTATTTTTATGCACCCGAGTACAAATTTTAGTTGAATTATTTAATGTTTTACAACCTCAGTTGCCTGTTCTTGATTGTTTGGAAATAAATATTGGAAAATTATGTTTAAAACATTTTTATTTCACTTTTAACCATTTTTTCTTTTATTTTATCAGCGGTTGGACCCCACGATCCAAGTTCACCATTAACGGGAACTACCGGCCCTATCAGTCCCCCACAATCATGACAGAACTCCATACGAGGAGTGGGTTGATGAACCCAACATAGATCTAGAGTTGTTATTTACTATGCATGATCATTTCAAGTTATCAATGACCAAATCATCTAAGGAATATGATATGGGGCATGTTCTAGTGTAAAGGTTAACATGACCTAAATTAGAGCCCAATTTTTAGTGAACGATGACTAGAAACAAGAATTTTCTGCCCGATCCACTCATCTTGGATTGATTTGAGGTGGGGTCTATGATGAAATTGAGAAAAACATCTAGAAATAGAATTCAGTTCTCAGATCTCAAATTCTGATGAAAATCTGACTACATGTCTTATAAAAGGATGGACACATAGTCTGTAGCCCCTCAGTGGTGGCATCTAGGGTTCTGAAGGAGTTAAAGGTGACATGACATGGAGGCTTCTTACAATTTGTGTACCCATTCCCCAGATGGACAACATATGTGATGGATCACCTAGACAAGATCCCTTGTGGAAGTACATGGGTAGGAACATGGTTGAGTACCAGTGTACATGAACATGACTAGGTCACCTAGGTAGCAACCCATGTCAGAAAACATGTCTTATATAGAGTACATGGACATGATGCATTGTACATGAACACAACTAGAAGGAAACATCCCTATCTTGGGTAGTCTGGACACACCGTGTAGTCCACCTGCATGGTGTCTACTCCTACATGGTCTGAAGCTGTATACTGGCTAGGGACACAACTAGGTGGTGAAGTGGGACCACACATCATGTGGGGATCGTCACACACCACATATCCCTTGACCACTTTTTAGGAATTTTCAAGGTTTCGTATATCATTCATTTGAACTCATATATTTTCTTATGAGTAGACTACCCAAACGTCTTTTCCACATAGAACACAATGGTTCCCTTGATTTTGGCTTTCAAAATACAATGTGAAATTTTATGAACATGAATATTATATAGGTTCTGCACTATTATGATAGTGATCATGAAGAATCACCACAGACTAACAATATTTACCCTATAATAGATATGAGAGGTGGATTCCTCAACCTTTAGGGTGGAACCCCCCATTAGAATAAGCGAAGGTCCCCTTTAGCTACCTTTTGAGTGGAACCTCCTTAATGGGTAGGGTGTAGGTCCTCGATGACCATAGTGGAACGCCCTATTGTACCAAGTGATAGTTCCTCAACTTCATAGTGAAACCCCTATCAAATAAGGCATGAGTCCTTTATGACTAGAGTGTATCCACCATCACACTAGGTTGTGGGTCCTTGACCTTTAGAGTGGAACCCCCATTAGTATAGGAATGGGTTTTCTAAAGATTCTTACAGAGAGTAACCCCCCCCCCCCCACTGACATGGGTGTCAGTACTCTTCTTAACTAAGTATAACCCCTCTACAAGCATAGGGCATGGATCCTCATGACACTAGAGTGGAACCCCCCATCAGCAAGGGAATCATTACTCTATAGATATTCAGCGTAGAACACCCTTGATTCACAAGGGTGTGAGTCCTCTACTTAATTTTTGTGTCCCCTAAATTATGCATCATAGTGATGAGGTGTGTATTGACTTGGATGACTACTTTTAGAAGATGCATGAGCTAATGGTCATCGTTGATGGAATTTAGGAACTATTGGATGCTTCTATTCTTGGACTGATCTATGTGATGGAAACCCTATTACTCTCCCATTTGTTCTTCTTTTGAATAAGAATATATATATGTATATATGTATATATATATTATTATGTATCCAAACCTTCTATTTTGTTAATGTCCTCCCATGAGAGGTGAATATTCAGGGGGTATACCACATGCTCTCAGTATTTACTTTACCTTGGTTAGATGAGTCTAATCTCCTATAATATGTGGAAAAGGGTCAAATTTAATTTATCTACCCGCTATGTTGATCCCCTTATACTTGGAAGATTTTATTTTCACTATTGGTTTGGGTTGAGATATTTTCATTGACTTTATCTTTTATCTAATGTCTTTCAATTTTTGTTGTATCTCTTACTGTGCCCCCTTCAACTTTTAGGGTGTCCTACTAGATTTGTATATAATCACTCCTTTATAGGATTTTCCGACATGTGTCATGTCTTATGTAGATAACAGAAAAGTCAACAGTGACTTCAGAGGAGCTTACGGATACTAGGTGCTTTGGACTGCGTACGGTGGTCATAGCCTGAGATTTAGAACCTGGGATATCTCAGTAGTTTACTTTTCCATTTTTGTCAGGTTGGGACATATTTCTAGTTGGGCATGTATTTTTACCCTTTAGTTTTAATTTTACACTGTCGTACTCTTGTAAACCCTAGAGGGTTTGCATGCTAGGTTTACTTTATAGTTGTGTTTCTTATTTTACTCTTTCTCTCTTCACTTTTTCATCATTATAGTTGTGTGTGTGTGTGTAACAATACTTAGGAAAAGGAATCCCTATGTTTAGTTATGCCTTTAATTCTTTTTTCCACTCCTGGACTGGGAAGGAGGTCTTTGGGTAGCTATGGCTCGAGCCCCATCTTTGGTCAGGTTGTGATATATTGGTATTAGTGTAAGTTCATTACTTCGGATGTTGTTTATACCAGTACACTTACTATTAAATTGTTAGGTTTAGGGAAAAATTTTCAAAGTGTTTTGAGTGATAATCACAGGATAGGGAGTCCATTGATGGTATGGGTAGTAAAAATACTCATTCACCAATACCCTGATTATCTTATTGTCGACTCTTCAAATCAAGACATTTGTTACAGGGGTCAATGGTTCAAGTTTCATATAGGATTGCGTCTTTGACTATCCTTTATGATTTAGATCCCCATTTTTGTGATATATATATTATCTTCATGATGATGGTATATCTCAATCACTTATGGTATGCCTCTACAATGATAGAAATATAAGATACAAACTATGAATTATGATGATGATTTGATGATCATTGAAGCCTCAATTCAAGCTTCATCCCACAAGCCCCTTCCTCTAGGTGGGAAGGTAGTATCACATCTGCCTTTCATGAAGTAGATCATTTTGACATTGTAGGATGTAGATGGGAATAGGATTAGAAAATCCCTTCATGTTCCAATTCAATAGGTAGTTGAGGTTCTATGATGAGCCATTTTCTCCAAAAATATATGTTTGGCTTGAGTAAGTTATCTGAGTCTTTAGACATATGCAGATCTTGACCAATCAAATCATTTCATTTTCAACCACAACTCTTCGTAGATTTATAGTTCGTTATAGTGGTACCAGGAGACAACATACCTATGATGAGAGTGCATTATGGGTTCTAAATATATAGATCACTCAGGTATCATGTTGAGCAAGACATTTTTCTTAGGTGGTTGAGGTCCGAACCGATCATGTGGAATGGATATACTGCTTGGATAAGACCCCTTTAGATGGTGATTCTTTTGGAGAGACCTCCCCAAGACGACAATGGGATTTTTTAGAGTCTTCTGAGGGAGATGTTTTGGAATGGCATTAAACAATCATGGAAGATGCACATGCCTCACATCGAGATTAATTCTTTTGAAGTAATTCAAAAAAAAGTGAGGGAATGTTAGTGAGGGATAGAGTGGATAATTTCAATGTGTGGTGGATGATCCCATTTGACTCACAAGTTCAAGATTTGTAGATGTGATTGGATGTTGGAGTAATCCCATGTGGAGGAGAACATGAAGGAAATGGAAAAGATGAGTACACAATAGATGGGAATTCTTGTTAGGAGGCTTGAGTGTGGTTTGGGTTATGGCCTGTGTCATTACTACTCCAACTATATTTTTTAGCATAGAGTCGAATGAAAAATTCCCTCTATGTGAAGCCCATCTTAGAGACCTAGTGATACCAAAGGTGGCCCTTTTTTCACAACCCTTATGTTAAAGGATTTATTGAGAGGATCTAGAGTTGGATGTTCTTACCAATGAGATGACCTTTCTCTGTGAGGGGCGATATCCTCACACCAAATCTTTTTGTAGTGGTACTGATACCCTATAGTGTTTTCCTCAGTATTGACTAGTCCTTGACAATCCGTACTCAGATGATTTATGCAAGGGAGTTTGGTAGTGGTTCCATGTTATGGTATTGAGTTCTACTCATTGACGATGAGTGATACCCTAAAAAAGAAGGATGATATCATTTTCAACTGGTTACAACCAATTGATGTGTTGGTTATTGTTACCATTGGAATGATGGATTTTTCTAGATCTCTACTATATCTAATGATGGCGGTGAATGATGACGTGTCGGGTTTACCTCCCCATTGCGAGATGTTGCTTTTTAGGAAATTCACCTAGGATGACTCGATGTTTTAGTTAACACATTGGATGACCATTAGGGATTTCGAGTGCCAATGGTGCAGTTGGACAATCTGCATAATAAAGGATTCATAAGACCCTATGTGTTCACCTGGTCAGCCTAGTGTTTTTAATGAAAAAGGTGGACCAGATCTTGCAGCATTGCATGGATTATCTTCACCTGAACTAGGACACAATGAATAAAAAATACCCATTACCGAGGATTAATGGCCACTTTGACCAATTTTAAGGTCTGATATTGTTCTCAATGATCAAAATCCAGTCCAGATACCACAAGTCGAGGGTTTGTGATGTTAATATTCCTAAGTTGGAATTAAGATGTTTCTATGGACACTATGAGTTCCTTGTGATTATTTTTGGTGTGGAGAATTCCCCCACCATGTCTATCGCTTTGATTAACTTGGTTCTTTAGCCAAACACAGACTTGGTGGTGGTCATCTTCATAAATGACATAATTGTCTACTCTGAACCAAGGGATAAGCATGCAAAAAACTTGAGGACAGTACTAGAATTTCATAAAGATCACTAGATTTATGGGAATCTAGAAGTTCTAGTTCTAGAATCATGAGGAATTTTTCTAAGGAATGTCATTTTTGAGCATGGTTTTGCCATGGACCCACTAAAGATCGACACAGTTCGTTCTTGGGATCCACCTAAGAGCATGTTAGAGGTTTGAAAATTCCTTGGATTGGTAGGGTACTGCTGAAGATTTATGAAATACTTATCTAGGGTTACCTCAAATTTGACCTCTCTAACACAGAAAGGGAAGTTGTTTACCTGGTCTGAGTAGTTCCTTAGGGCCGTTGAGGAGTTGATGATAAGGATGAAGATTTATCCATTATTGAGACTACTAGAGGAGGGCATGGAGTACATAGTGTAGTGTGATGAATCCGGAGATGAGAACGGTTGTGTGTTGATGTAGTGATCGATAGTTGTTGCTTAAAGGTCATGGAAGTTGAGACACCATGAGAAGAACAATGAGACCCATGACCTAGAGTAGGAAACTATTGTTTTCTACCTGAGAATACCTTCTAGGGGAGCACTTTTCCATTTACTAAAACCATCAGAGTCTCAGGTAGGTCTTCACACAAAAAAATGTGAACCTAAGATAGTGACACTGGTTGGAGTCCTTAGATGAATATGAATTCATGATAGTCTATACAATATGGATGGTAAACATAGTTTCATATTCTCTTGGTAAGAAGTCTGATGTTCAATTACTATAGGAGGATTTGGTGTAGTTTTCCTCCCTGCCACTGTCCTTGATGGAGCAAGAGGGTACAACCTTTGTTCAAATGATGATGTTGAATCCTCTTATTATTGAGTGTGTGAGAGAGTCCTAGTTTTAGAAACAAAGACTATGAGGTCTTATGTGATGAGATATCCACAACAAATTCACCAAATTGATATTATAAAGAAGGTAATAATGTCATCATTTTTCTCTGATGAATGTTGGTCCCAATCACGATGCAAGAGGAGGTGATACTGGAGTTTCACACTTCTCCCCTAACTATACACCCAAGTATTTGAAAGATGTATGGAGACATTTAGTAGTGGTTTTGGTGGTGCAACATGAAATATAGAGTAGCAAAGTTCATCTCTTAGTGTCTCACTTTTCAACAGGTGAAAGTTTAGAAAAATGTTTTTTTAGGTTTATATAGCCCCTTGCGATCTTGAAGTTGAAATGGTATGAGATATCTATGGACTTAATCATAGAGATTCCACAAACAACAAAGGGCCATGATGCTATCAGAGTGATAGTTGACTAACTCGCGAATTCAACACCCTAAATTTCTATCAGGGTGTATAGTTTTGTATATATTTTGGGGTAGATGTATATACGAGAGACCATTCACCTTCATTGGGTTCAATTAGTGATTGTATCTGATCATGAAAAGTAGTTTACATCATGGTTGTGGAGAGTAATACAGGTGGAATTTGAGTCTTAAATGAGGATGAGTATAAACGTTCACCCCCAGAATGACGAGAAAACTGGGTACACAATCCAGGTGTTGAAGGGAAAATTGAGGGATTCTATGTTAGACTTCAGTAGGAGCTAAGAGGATCACATTAACTTGGTATAGTTTGTGTACTAAAATAGCTACCACTCTACCATTATCATGGAACCTTTTGAGGCCCTGTATGAGAGAACCTGTAGATCACCCTTATATTAGAAAGTGATTAGAGAGACATCTCTGGTGGTCCCTTAGATGGTGAAACTAATGAAATAGAAAGACAAGGTCATCCATGATCAGATGAGGAAGGATTAATGTAGACAAAAATATCATATGAATATCACTAACATAGGACCTTGGAGTTCGGCCGGGGGGACCATGTCCTCATAAGAGTCTCAATAAGATGAGGATTACAAAGGTTTGGTTAGGGAGGAAATCGATACAAATGGTTTATTGGGCCATTCAAGATCGTGCATAGGATTGTAAATATTTCATACTACCAACCATACCCCCATAGTTGGAATGGGTGTGAAACATCTTCTATGTGTTTCAACTGAGGATATACGTACATGACCCCACCATATTATTGACTAGGTTGAGCTAAACATCAATGATGGAGCCACCATTGTGAATAACCCAACGAAGATCAATGAACAAAATTAGAGGAGACTATGTGGATGAGTAATCACCTTGGTTTTTATGTGGTGGTAGTACAATAACATGCAGGATAGTTCCTAGGAGTGGGAGATCTAAGTGAGGGCTCAATATCTCGAGTTGTTTTCTTATTTTTTATTTTTAGGAATGAAAATATTTAATGAGAGAATGATGGTGAGAACTTGTTTTTTCCTATTAATACCTTGATATTTTTTTATTAAAATTTTCTTAGTTAGGTGCTGAGACGACATGTATCTAAAAGGCCCGGTGTGCTCGAAAATAATTTTAAAAAACTATTAATGTATTTTATATTTCATGTGCGTAGCTTCTTAAAAAAATGTGATATATATTAAATGGAATCTTTTATCAAAAGTCTAAAACCATAGTTGAGTCTAGAACATAGTTTTTTGTGTGATGTGGATAGTCATTATACAAATAGATGTCCTACGAAGAAGGTTTGGGAGTGGGATCATCAAGATCATACAAATGCATGTCTACAAATTTCTAATTCCATTCTAATTGAAGATGAGGAAACTGAAAATGTCCTATAATGGGTATGGATTATTTCATAGCTCATGTTTTTACATTAAATAAATATTAAGAAATTATGCAAGATTGTGTTTTTAGGAATGAAGTATAAAACAATAATATGGAAAAAATCGATAAAGTATCATGAAGAATGTTTGATGATGAAGATATCCACATTTTAGGAATTGAAGAGTTATGTTGGATCTATGGATGATGATGTGTTTAAAATAATTAATGATAGGATTACTTTGGAAGAATATTTCTAGTATGTGTAACCCTATAGTTTGATATGTGAAAATGTTATTCAAGGGATAATTATCTATTATTTTGTGGATATAGTTATAAAGATGAATTTGGGTTTATATGATCCTTGAATTTGAGACAATTAATGATTATTACTTTTTGGGATGAAAATGTGAGGTATGAGATAATATTTTTGGTAAAAAAAAATTGGTTATTTTTGAGGAATTTATCACAATTTTGGGAATGTTAAAAATTATATTGTTTTTGAAAAATTAGAACACGTAGACCATGTGTCAACCCATCGTGGCGGACAAAGCTTGTTGAATCAAACCCACAAGCAATGTGTGATTGGGATTTATCGCCTACCACTGGACCAGGTGAAGTCCCTTATTAGTATGACTTAATATTCTTTAGATAAATGATTTAAGGGATTTAGAATAAGTTTATTTAGTGATATTATGTTTTATCAAATGGATATCCTTAGTATTGGAAATTTTATTGGTGATTAAGTGATAAAGGTTATTTTGGAAGACACTCCCTCTTTTGGGAACATTATATGCTTAAGAAAAATATAATAATATGGGATATACTTTGTGGAGTAATGGTTGAAATTTTAATTTGGAAGAATATATGTTTTTATTGTGGACATACATCAATTTGAGTTATTTCTGTAAATGATTAACCTATCATAGATAATATGTGATTAGGTTTATTACACTAGAATACGAGATGTTAATATTAGTTAATGTAATTTGGATATAAATGTTAAGATTTACTATGTAGGACTATGTTATTAAATCCTTCTGAGTTTTGGGTTTCAATATTAGTTTGGATTAATTTTATTAATTATTTTTTATTGAATGTTCTTTGTTGAACTTTGGGTATTCTTTGTCAAATTTTGGAGATTAAGTGTAGTATTTTTTATAAATTATTATATATTTTTGGGATTATCTTCTCTCATACTAAACATTTTGGTTTTGGTTAATGTCTATAGACTGTGGAAATATATACTTCATTTTTTTGGATTATGGAATTCTCTAGAAGTTTATTCTATTTCTTCAGTTGGTACCAAGTCACATGAATACACATCGTTTGGAAAAAAGATTAGTTTGTGATAGAAATTTGAATAAAGGTTAAAACACTAATTTTTAAGTAATTAGTTAACCTTATGATCTTAGTGTAGGTAATAATAAAATTCTTCAACTCTGTGAAAAAGATCTTATATATAAAAATTTATACGCTTTCTTTTATTATCATACTTTTACCCAACCACAAATTTATTGCACTGTGGTGGTTAACATTCCAGGATCATGTTCTATTTCACTCTCTATTAATCACTGAGAGTTAGTTTCTCTTCAATATCCACTTTTCTCCACATGTAATCCTAGTATGTGTTATATCAATTCACATTTTTTACTTCTCTTTTTTATCTTTTAATGTGATAGTTTTATTGACTCTTTTTCTGATGTGGTACTTTTAAAGAAATTTCTAATCCCAAATTTAAAATTAAGAGGATATAATTTTCAAAAGGGGGTAAGGATGTAATGACCCATGTATTTATAGATTAATATTTTTTATATCTATTAATATTTATGAATAATATATTAATTTTATGTTAAATATGATACTTTTTTTATAGCGTACTCAACACGGAACAGTGAGTTTGTTTGAAATCTTATGTTTCACACGACACTGAGTTATACAGAAAAATAATACAATAATATTATTATTTTAAATGGGAGTTAACTCCTAATAGTTATAATGATTAGGAAATAATATAACTAACTAAATTATGATTACACATGTTTTTTAAATGTCTTTACATTTATCCAATAAAATTTAGAGGCTTAAAATAATAATTAATCCGATTTTAAGCCTGAAATACTCTAATATTCATTAAAAGGTCGATTTACCACCTTTTGATTGATAACCATTTTTATATCTAGTTTTTTTCACTTATATGTGTTACATTTGAAAAAATAAACTACTTATTTAGAATAAGGATATCAAAATTTACTTTTGATATATTTTTGGTTTTTTTCTGATTATGTTCATTTTTTTAATGATTATTGAAAATTACTATATTTTAAGTCAAAATTGTCTTTTCATATAATTTATTTATATGAGTATATTTTCATTTTTCATGGTTTTAAATTCATTTTAGATTAAATTTTTATAATTTTATCTAATTATGCTCATTGGATCTGATTTTACTTTGAAATTGTTCATAAACACATGTTATACTTTTGGCAGTTTTTACTTCTTAAAAACACGCTTTTTGGTTTAAAAAATGGGAATTAATTCAAAATTAATTTATGAAACATATGTGTTTTGAATTTGTAAAAAATTATTTCTTATTTTAAATCATGAGGTAAAATATGTGTAAATAGGTACCTTTTATTTGTAGACATTATGATTAGTAACTTCATTAAATATTTTGTTTACCTTGGTTAATGGGTAAATCTGGTAAATAAGGGTAAAAATAATATTATAACAATATTAAATTACACTAAAACATGTCTTAACTCTATTGGATGATATATTTCCGACCATGGATATCCTTGGGTACATTTTCAGGGCCCCATGGAGCCTCTTGTGTGTGAAAATGACATTTAATTACTTTAATTTAGTTATAGGGAAAATATAACCTATACATGTATCTTTTACTAAAAAAATGTTTATATAGGGATATATATGTGATATGTTAGATTATAAATATTTATTAGAAATCTATAAATATTTCCTTAATAATGGTAGTTTATTTATAATTTTTGGACATAATATTAATTTATTTATTTATGAAACAATGGTGATGTAGTTATTACCTTATTAAGGAATGATTTAATAAATGAGATTATAAATATTAAAATAAATTTATTTTTTATACTTTTTATGATATCCAATAATTTTTTGGATTCTTAGGACATGTTATATTTTACCTAATGAAGTTTTTCAGAAATTATAAACCTATTATGGATTTTTAAAAAGTCATGATATTGATAGTATAAAATTTGACATAAATAAGTTTTTAAATAAAATAATATTTTATTAAATGATATAATAGTAATAGAAATATAATATTTGTAGTAATGACATATATGATGTTATAATTGAAATTAGTGAACCATTTGTTGGTCTCTTGTCATTTTATAGTAACTATGGTAACCATATATTTTGAATATACAAGAAGACATGGTAAAAGATAAATTAGTTTACAAAGTGTTAAAGCTAAACGATAAGGTTAATTTCATGACCTAAACTGGTCTTAAATACATTGGATTAGAGTATTTAGACCCATCCTCATATAATATTCTAAATAGTTCACTTTTCCGTTATTATAATTCTAATATCAATTAATAATAAAATAATATTTTGAAACTTTCAAAAAGTGCCCATGCTCCCTCTTATAAAAGGGCACCACCACAAACACTTACTCATACCTCTCAATAACCCTTGGATCATAAAAAAACAGCTCAAATAATCTTCTAAAATACCTCTATTCCTTATAAAATCCTTAATTTTTGTACGAAGGAAATTAAATAAGGCCATTTAGCTTAAATCAAAATGAGTTACCTGATTTGAGGTTATGTATTCTCTCAATATTTTTTCATTAATCTTTTTCTCTAACCAATTTTTTATTAACCTATTGTATAAAAAAAATACTATCTTAAAAATAATAGGTTGTTTATATGAGAATTATTCTATCTACACTTACACACACTTCCATCTAATGGGTATATAACATACTATTTCTGTGGATGATGAACTACAACCTCACAAAATGATAATTGTTCAATCTTCTCCTTCCACCTCTTATAGTAGCCATTATGATGGAAATATAATTATATATGATATTTAATTTATCTGTATTATTCTATAAATATCATTTATAATGTACCTTTATTCTTTTCATATTGTATAAATATTATAATTTCATTTGAGGAAGTGTAGCCTACCACCCACTAGAAGTGATAGGACTCATTTACGCCATCCATAGAATATATAAAAGAAGGGATTAATGAAATTATATATGATATTATACTGGAATTATAATATACATATTTATCATTTAATTTTCATTCCTTTAAATATTTAAATTAAATGGAAGTAGCGTTCATGCGTATGTACGACTTACCGTCTCCATGAATGGTGCATTTAATTTCTTATATCAAAATGCTACGGATTATTCTAAATACACATATAATGGATATATATGATATATATTAAATCTAAATATTGAATATCATTATGTATATGATTTAATTTTGACCACATGGACAATTTTAAATTATAACAATGTCATTTTTGACTCAAGTTCTAAACATCAGCAAAATATCCGATATGAACTCAAATAATTAACTAATTGTTATAGCAGGGTAAGAAGTGATAAAAAAGGATTAATAAACTAGAAAAAGGTTCTTAATCAATTATAAATTAACATAATTTTATTATTTAGGAAGAATAGTTAACATATGAGGCGAGTCACACTCAAGGTAAGGGACTTCCTCACAATCTCTTTTCATTGAGGTATATTTCAATAATATACATCTCCTTCTTTTATATGGTTTATAATAAAACACTTTGACTTTTAATTTCATTCAATGGGAATATTTTTTCTACGAATATGTTTACTAAATTAATCAAGGAATGTTTTTTACGTATGTGGCGACAATGACCTCTCTACCACTGTAATTATTATTTGGCCACCTCTATAAGCCATAATGTTTTTAAAAGGAAAATGTAACCCCTTATTTTATTTTTGGTGTTTTGTTATTGATAATGGCTTATTAAATAAATTTATTATTTCAATATCTTGAAATTATTTCTTGTGATTGAAAATGAAATGTTATTAGTGAAATTTTTATGTTTGCAATATTTTATGTGTTATGATTATATAATGGTACTTGGACAATTGATAGGTGGTTATGTGATAAACCAAATGATGGTTGGGTCTTTTATAAACCAATGATGGTTGGTTATGTTATAACATCCAATTAATTGTTTATAAAAGTCATCATTATGGCAATTATATTTAGTGATATGTGTGGAAGTCGACTATAAGGTTATTTCAATTAAGTATGTTTATATACTAAGTTACCTTAATATGTTATATGTTGTATTCTATGGGATTGTGGTAATATTTTGGTTACAAAAGGGTAGGAAATGAGATTATATTTAGTGAAGTGTTTTTTGAACTTCTTAAAGGGGAAAATTATTACATTATAATAAAGTATTCATGGTTTTCATGTTATTTAAAGACAAATAATTTTCTTTCTTTATATATCCCTTAATGATATTTTTATACTCATACCAAATTTTATAATGTTTTGAACAGGAAATTAATAAGAATAGAGTCAAGGATGATATGAAATAAAATTTAATTTGTTAGAACATGATATGATTTCATGTTTTTTTAAAAAAAAATTGTTTTATGAAAAAAATTGATAGTGATTTTAAGTTTCTACTTAAAATATTCTTGATGTGATAAGTTATGTATTAATTCTCGGAATATATATACCTTACAAGATCCTAAATGTGAGTTATTAAATTAATTCAATATTATGTAATGTTTAAGGCTGGGGCCTTATATTTACTTTTTTATAAAATTGTTTAAAATTAATCTTCTTTTTGTTTTCTGAATGAGGCAATTTTGAATTTATAAAAAAATGTAGAAGCAATCATTGTTTTATTTTAAAAAACATGAACATAATTTCACACTATTATGACTAATAAATGATTTTTAGCTTACTTTATAAATTTAAAAGTTTATTTTAAGATAAAATGTTTTCCTAAATATTTTTAATATTTTTATATTTAAAATGAGACGTAAAAATGAAAAGGGTATTTTCCCCAAGAAATACTCTAGTGATATATTAAAATGAAATTTTCATATAAAATAACATACTTTTAAGTTAGTTATTATTTACTGATGATAATAACCAATGAATCCATATTTATTTTTTTATAAGTATTGTGGTAATTATGATAAAATAACGATAAAACATGTTTTCATTTCAACTGGTTAAATTTTGATGAATGGTTTTATGATCTACTAGAATTCATACAAATTATTTTATGATTACATGAATGTTTGGAATATAATTATATATCTTTCTAATTCATTGGGTAAATATTAATGTTCTATGTACTCAAATGGTATTTAGGGGGTTACTTGAAACCCAAAAGAGGGTGCCTGAGAGGTTATTCCAAGCCTAAATAAGGTACATGGGATGTTATCCCAAGAGAAAAAATTGGTACATGGTAGGTTATCTTGATCCCAAAAATGGTACAAGAGAAGTTATTCAAAGACCTACATATTATGAATGTCTTATTGGATAACCTTTACATATGATTTCATTGGTTATGATTATACAACATTTTATGCAACTCCTTTTTGACATGATATGACACCAATTCTATATTCTAATGGATCATTCACTTTGAACCCTTTATGATTCATGTCTTATGAACTATTACTATTTATTATATGAATCATATTTTTGATCTATGAACTCATTGGTATGATTTTCAAAGGTTAATATCATGTTATCAAACCTTTTATACTCATTTTTTATTTAAATGGTCACTAAAATCACCCTTTTCTACCTTTATTGAGTATATAACCTCACCATTTATTATATTTTATTTTCCTTAGGATATGGAGAAAATTTTTCTGTAAGATGTCTCTAAAAAGAGTGCTAGTAATAAATTATTAAATTGGATACTATTTAGATCTTTTATACTCTATTTTTCTATGTATGAAGTTTTACAAAGACACTAAACTATTATACTTCTAATATTGATCAAAAGTTTATGAAATGAATATTTATATAATATTATGTATTATTTATGTATAAAATTTATGGGTTCCTATAGTTTGTTTTATATAATAGCTCAGTGAATAGGTGGATATTGTTATTAAATAAATTTTTTAAATAACATTTGGATAAGTCAAGATATATGATAACATCATAAGGTTTTGTTAGGGAATATATTATCTGATTTTCATAGTATTACATCACTATTTGAATGAAATTAAAAGTCATAGGGTTAATTAATACACCATATAAAATAAGGAGGTGTATATACTGGGAAATGTGGAAATGGGGAAATTATGAGAAATGAAATGGGATGGAGACTGAATTGAAATATATTGTTATCATTCTTAATAAATTATCACAATATATTATTGAAAACCTATATTTTAAAAAACTCCTAGAATCACCAAATAATAGAACAATAGTGTTTTATGAGTGCTTGGGTGATTGAGACTATGGTAGTAATCATGATCAATTTACTTCGTGACATAAATGTATAAAGAGACAGCTTGGAGAATGTATCAAAGGAATAGTAATGTTTTTTATATGATGAAAAGAAGGGTATAAAGAAATTAATTTCTGATGAAAAATGAAAAGTTATATGGGAGAAATAAATTTCATCATAGGGAGTAATTTATTGTTCATTTATATAAATTTTAGGAACATGGGAATTATTTGAGTCAAATTAATTTTCTAAAGGTTAACACCATGACTAAGGAAGGACTTGTGTTATCCCAATCGTTGATGTGAAAATATTGAAGTGTTTATGTATTGGGATTCGAGAATTATGTTGTTGAAATATTTTATTAATGTCATTTGGTTATAAGAGTCATCAAAAATATGTGCATTATTATTTAGTAGTTTTTATTAAAGGGTATTCAAGGATACTTTGAATGATACTCATGACCTAGAGAAGTTATTTAGTGGTGTGAATATATATTTAGAAAACACATGATCTAGAAGAATATAACACTTTATATGTGACCAATTTTGTGATAATAATTTTAAGTTGATAAAAAAAGATGATTGGCACTGATAAAGTAAATAGCATAATATTTTTGACCTTGATATAGATTTTTAATTTTATGACAAAGTGATTTAGGTCATATTTGATGTATTTTATTTAAATTTTGGATTTATATAATACACTCTATATTATGTGATTTTATTTTTTTAATAATGTTGGTGTTAATAATTATAATTAAATATGTTTTCATAGAGGTTTTATGGTGATTAAGGTTATTAATATGTTTTAAGAGAATACATGATCAATGTAGCCACATGTTTGGTATGTGACATTCTGAGCCTCTTTATATTGTTTGGGGATATATTTTAAATATGATCTTTAAAAAAAATATCTGGTCAAATATTTCATATTATTGGGTTTTGGATATTTTCAAATATATATTAGAGGATGCTTATGTTTAACTATTTATGTAATGGATTAATTTGAACTTTTGGGGTTATTATTGAGGGTTTAGATATTAATTTATTGTATTATATAACTTGTTCTTATAATTTATATTTTTTTGAAATATTTAGAGAAAAAGGAATAATTTTCCATCATTTTATATATTTTATGATCATTTAAAAGTTCACTTTTGTGATTCATGAATTAAAAATTCACCCTGGATTAAGAGATAGAAGGAAATTTATCAAAGCACAACCAACCGATGAAATTTTTATTATGAAATGAAATGAAATAACGTAAGTGAATTTTCATATATTCTATATCATGACAGTAAATAAATCCCCAATACTTTGGAAAAGGATCTTGAAATTAAAATTTAATCCCTTATAATTTTTTAAAAATGAAATGACTGTATTTTCACCCCTAAAAAATTTACAGTTTTTTTGTCATTAACATTCTCAATGGCATGTTCTCTATTACTCTCTGTCATTATTTGGACATTACGTTTTCCTTTATATCCATTTTTTCACTTCATAATAATGATCTCGTGTTTATAAACCTATTCATGTGTTATTCTGGATGAACATCATATTTCATATTCCCTCATTTTAAGTGAAAGTTTTAATAACAATTTTTACAATGTGGGTTCTCAACAAAGGTATTACCAAATTTCAAAAAATTAATTATCAAGATCACATTAAAATTGTGACAATGAAATTTATGTTTAATTATAAATTTATATTTTAAAAAAAATATGTTTTATCATTGTAATTTATTTTATAAATTTTAGTGATGAAATATTTACCATAAATGATTATACAGTACTAACTTATTACTTGTACATGCAATAAAAAAATCAATAAACAATTTTACAGAAAATAGAAGTTATATTTTTTTGGGAGATTTTAAATGTTAACATAAATTTTAAAGATAAATATATCCAATTAATATTGTGTGAAATGTTTATATTCAAATAATATTTCTATCATGATGTTTTCAAAATCTTATTATGTTAACAGTCCTGTAAATGAAATTAATCATAATTTAGGTTAAATAGTATATTATTAAATTATTTAAAAATCTAAAAAATCAGGAAACAAGAAATCTTGGATGATAAATGATCTAAAATTATATAACTTTGGAATTTATGATCTTATATTTACATTATAATATAACCCTTAAAGGATGAAAAAGCAATTACATCAGTTAAGGTTTACATTAGTTAACCAATGAGATAATAAAAAAGATATGGTCTAAATTGATATCAAAACCATTAAAAAATTTACTTGGTAATTATATTTAGAAACTAAAATCATTATAACTAAATAAATTTCAGTTTTTAAACCATTTACATGAATTAGAGACATATTATATTATACTATAAATTTTTCTTTATTTCCAAAATTGACATTAATGATCATTTTTAAAAGATTTTATTTTATAAAAATTATTTAAAATTTATAAAAAAAACATGCTAAAAAAATTGGAAGGTATATAGTTTTAAATAGTATCCAAGTTCCATTTTTTGGTAAATTTTCATTTTATAGAAACATTCAAGACCCTTAAAGAGTAAAAAACATTGTTTTTGGGGTAATTTTTAAAAGGGGAAACGTGGGATAAAACAAATTTATATGTGTGAAAAACACATAAACTTTTCCAAAATTTATTACATGTGATTATTTCAACTATTTAACACTTTATATTTTAAATATATCAATTTTTATCCACCTAAACAAAAACAATTATATTAATTTAACATTTATGTAATTCCAAGAGTTCCCCTACACTTATAAAGGAAACAACTTCTACCCTATTACTCACACCCTTTATGCCATATATATCAACAAATATATACCCAATTTTCATATAATTATACCTATAAATTAATTAGATATTATTTTATTATTAAAATTGAATTGAAAGTGTATTTAATAAGGTATTTAAAGGAAGTCTATTGAAGAAGTGGTTATCACCATTTTCGATTCTTTCGAATTTATTTCTTCTTATAATTGATCTAAATATGTTGTACCCATTAAAAAATAATAAATCCCATAGAATATATATATATATTTATATATTATTATGATTATTATACAAAAATTTTCCATATCCTTTTCGCCCTATGTAATGAGAAATTATTACTCATGAATATGTACGACTTACCGTTTCCACTGAGCGATAAAATTAATTTTTATTCATAACTTTATTTGGATGGTTTAAATATTAAACTAATGAATATATATGGTATATATTAAATAATAATTCTTTTTTGAAAATAACATCATATCTATCTTCTTAACTTTCAATTCTCTGGAAAATTATAACATCGCACGTCCATACATGTGGACTTCTACCTACAGAAAAACTATGTGATCCATTTTTCATTTCTACATAATATGGATGGTAATATGGATAGAATTAATATATATATATATATATATATATATATGATACTATAATGATTATTTATTGGTAAATTTTTATTTATTTTTCTTTCATTCCATCCATTTAAAATGTAAAATAACGTTCATGAGTACATACAACCTACCATATACATGAACTGTGTCATTCATTTTTATATCTTCACACTTTATGGTTGACTATAAATACATAAATATTGAATATATATGAGATTATAATATTTATTAAATTTATATATATGAGAAAACCATGATCAATGTGAAAGTACTTGAAATAATAATCCAATATTCTCATGAAAAATGAAACCTTTATCATCGAGAAACAAATATTTTTATAAGAAATTTTTAATAAATGGGTGTTGAATTGTTATAGGTGGATAATATAATATATTATAAGAATATAAATGATTATATTACATAAATATAATATATTTTAAATTATTATAGATTATTTTAGCCTGCATTTGAAAAAAAATAACATGAGGTAAGGGTTTATCATCTCAAATTGTATTCTATTGGAAATATGTTATGTTAGGCACCGATATTCATTAATGAGTTGTATATGAAAATAAATTACGTTATATATCTTAAATATAAATGTGATAATTATTTATAAAGATTAATTTGAATTTATTCTTTCTGAGGGATTATGATTAAAAAGATACCAAAGTGGTAATGGATTTATATTTCAATATAATTTTCTTCAGGATTGATTATTATTGAATTTCCCTTGAAGTAAATTAAGTGATAAATTCCTCATAAATCCATTATTTTTACTATAATCAGGATATTTATTGATAATTAATGTTTATATTTCATTTATCTTACTTTAATTACTCAAGATACCAAAGGAATTTTTTTAATGGAAACCGAACTTATTTTCCTTTGGTTGAAAACATTTTCTCTTTTATGTTTATTTTTTCTAAAAAAAATTCAAGAATATTTTTAATATTCTACAATGATTGTTTAAATTAAATTTTCACCCTTATTTTAATTTTTAAATTTTTTTGTAAAGATAATATTATTTTCATTTTTTTAATAAGGTATTTTTTATTTATTTCTAAAAAATGTAAAAGGAATCATTATTTTAACATACACAAAACTAAGGAAATTTACCACCCTCATGAACACTAATTTAGTGGAAGATTGATTTTAAATTTTCCAAGGATGTTTTAAAATAATTTGTTTCCGAAAATTTTTGAAATTATTATATTTTAATATTTTATTTTGAAATGAAATTGTTCTTTAGCTCAGGAAACAGTCTAGTGATATTTTAAATAAAATTTTCATTTATGATAACATACTTTGATATTATTAATGAATTACTTGGTATATGATACAATAACTCCATATTTACTCTTTTTTCTAGATGATTTATGGCTATTTTGAGGAAATATCAATGAATAAAATTTTCGTTTCCATGCGTTAATTTTTTATCAATGTTTTTTTATCTTGTAGAATACATATGAATGAATTTTTGATTTTTGTGATGGGTGGGCTTGAAATTATATACCCCTATAATGAATTAGTTAAAGATTAATGTTTTATGATATCAAATCATACATAGGAGGTTATCTTAATACTAAAAGAGAGTACTCATGAGGTTATCTCAAGCCCAAATATGGTACATGGGTGGTTTAACTAAGACTAACATGTTTGAAATGTCTTGGTGGATAACCTTAACAAACTATTTTTATGATTATAATTATTCCATAGTTTATTCCACAATTTTATAACATTATCCTATTCCAAGGTTATGTTCTCATGGATCATGTTCTTTAGTCCCTTTATGATTCATGTCTTTTTGAATGACAATATTTATTCTACGACACATGTTTATAATCCAAAAATTATTGGGTATGGTTTTAAAAGTTTAAATCTATATTCCCACACTATTTATGTTAATGCTATATATAAATGTTCTTTGATATATCACTTTTTTACTCTTAAAAATCATATGATATCACCCATTTTTAGGTTTTTATTTACCGATGATATAAAGGAAAACATTAAGTATGATGTTTCTATGAATAGAACCTCTTGTGAAGAACTAAGTGTGAGATGATGTAGATCTTTTATGAACTCTTTGTTTATGTATGCATGGTTTTAAGAGTAATTAAAACATTATGATTTGGATGTGGATTATATTGTTATGTATTTATTATTCATCTAATATGATATAATACATATCTATGAAAAGTATGAGTCTCTATACACAAAAAAACATGTAATCCTAACAATATTTACCACTCACCCAATATCAAAACTATGCAAAAGCCATTCCAAATCATTTTTCACAACTACAAAATTTTGTTAAGTAGATTATCACAAAGTATATATATTGTAAAAATCATAAAATTTATTATTAACTCTTTATGTAATTAGATCTATATCCATAAGGAAACCATTTCCCATCCTCAATGAATGTACTGACCAACTACGTGTCCCTATACATCCCTTACATGAATGTACTATATAACTATTTTTAATAAAAACATACTATAAGATCCACAAGAATAGTCCTATGAAGAAATTACATTATGTATCAATTGAGAAAACTTATTGAAATAAGTTATATAAAAAACACTATATAAGTTGCTGTAGATAATTTAAACAACTAAACCTCTTGTTAGTAAAACAATCACACAAAAGAGCATGCATTTTATTTAAATAATACATTCAAAACAAGCATTATTCACATGTTCCTCATTTCAATAGTCAAATACCCAAAATAATATATAATAACCACTAATAAATGTAAAATAATTTAATAGACACCTCAACCATGACACAAAAACCAAGAATTTATATCTTATACAACTAGTAACCAAGACAACCTGTTAATTTTTTTCATGACTCACTAGTAAAAGTTCTTTTAAAATATCCTATAGATTCCTAGAGAACATATCCACCATCTCTATAAATAGTCAACGAAAATAAAATTATATGTTACCACTTTTTAATGCCTCATTTCAGTAGCCATTTGATAGTTCTTCAGTTCTAGGAGCTATGTGATTTAAGGTGCACCTCTACATAAGCTAGAGGATTTCAAATAGTAATGTAGGACTAATCAATACAATGAGGATACTATACCCTTGAATTATATTTTGTAAATAGTTTAAAATAACCAAAATCATCCCTAGTAAATGATCTAAATATTCATACTGAATGAAAAAAATAATATAAAAAAAAGAATGTAGTAGAATATAACATAAATTAATTGATATATCAAAGATGTAATTTCATATAAAAAATAAACAAATGAAAAAAATACGAAGAGGATATACTTCCATCCCTGAGCCTGATAAATCCCATCTCTAATGAACCATGAGCTTCTCCAGCCTGATTTGAAACACATTTTGTGCTATGACATGTAAATAAGACATATGGTCTATGCATCCACCAAACTAACCATGTATGGTTTGAGTAATATATATCAATAGGGAATCACCATGTTTCAATAGTATTTTCCATTATATGAATTTATGAACAAGAAATATTAAAATAAATATGGTCACACATGGACCATAGAACTTTGTGTACTAACTAGGCAACTATAACCCCATGAACATCAGGTAATCATGTGATAAAAAGGCTACAATGACACCCAATCATAACTTATTTAACACCATTTCTGAATTCTATCTTTGCTTTATGTCACCAAACCCATATCCCATCCCATACATAACGACTCAACGTAGGGCATCCTCAAAGACTTGACCAATACTTGAAGGTGTCGGGTAATATCCTGAATAAAAGTCATGGAATATCCCTTATCACTCATGGCAGGTCATCTATCAACTTTTTCCGCAACATTATCACTCAATATAATGTCTAATATCCACATACCAATTGCTAACATGTCACTCAAGGTAGTGTCTACCATCTATATCTCACACCCCCTCTGAATATGACATTTGCTCCCACTCATGATTATCCACTATCATGACCAATTTTTCTCACTCATGGATAATTCCATATCAGGTCTCAAGCCATACCTTCTCACTTAGCGTAATCCCATACTTCATGCACAACTAGGATTCCATCTCACTCATAGTGATCCGATTAGTGGAATCTTATTTATGGATGGGATATGACTCAATATCTGTATATCACAAACAAGAATCAATTACCTATTATAAGTCTATAACCAAGGACATACATGAAAAAACAAATAAAACATTTAACCCATCAAACTAGCTCACCAGCTCACCACCCGAGGATTGATCACTCAAACATAGCATCAGAACTTGAATAGAATATCATCCCACAAGTTAGAGTATCAAATATGATCCATTTAACCCATAATAATATATTCCCATCAATACCATCTTATGTACATTACCCCTCAGTGATACCCCTGACCATATACATTTCATGAACCTATCTACAAAGGTAAGTTCATACCCTCATTCAATCCACAATTAGGTACCATCTCAAATTATTCTAAGAAGAGATATCAACTCATAACTTAGAGGAAAAACCTCTTTATCCCAGTTCATACCATCCCAATAAGCTCATCCCACACACAAATGTTTTCAATTTCATATCCACCCTTAATAGGGAGTCAATCACCAAGCATGAGACAAACAGTCATCTCACCCATGAAACCTATTTTATCCCTCTCCCACAAAACCAACTAGACTAAATAGCTTATACAAGGCTACCCATATCTAATATCACATCCCAATACAGCCCATGGTCTCTTAATATATCATCTAGAACCTCCCCTAATTAGAGACTTAGTCTCCATGAAATCCCACCCACTCAAAGTAAAAAAGAGAACTTTTTTCTATACATAGTTTCCTCAAAACTCTCCTATATATATATAGGATTATATCAATACTTATTCATATAATTGGTCTCATAAAACATGTATAAAGATAATAAATAACATGTAAACAACCATATAAATTTATATTATAGGGACCAGCAACCTTAATACTAGATTGAACCACTCGCCAAGCTATGGTCACCCTTAGCCAAGCCCATCCATGCCTCATCAAATATTATACTACAACCTAAGATCCTAAATCACATACTATGACATAAGCAATTAAATATAAGAATTTATTATTAATTATATAATTTAATCCAATGAGGTATAATTTATAAAAAAATTCCCAGGGAATCACCACCACATCAAAATTACATGGAACCTCAATCGTTCATCCTCCTAGGTCTTCCCCTAGTCATACATAGAAAAGTACCCATTAAATCATGATGATTTCACCCTGATATATTGAACTAATCATTGAAAATATAATACAAATACATAAAAAATTAGATAAAATGGAATAAATTATGAACAAATAGAGAAATAAGAGATTTTACCTCTAATATATCATAGAAACACCATAATATCCTTTCCTTTTAGGGGGTCAAACGATTGGGTAAAATAAAGAGATGCTAGAAAAATGGAACTACCCTCACGAATATTACATATAAAAATGATATTTGTACAATTGTGAAATTACCATTCTTCCCTCACAAAAAAATTACATTGGGGACCATTGTAGTGTGACCCCCTAGAGTTGTAGTGTGATACCCTACAACTAGACAAACTGTATTATGGACCTCTTGGAAATGGTAGGATGACCCCAAATATTAGGGGGATGAACAAGAAAACACCCTCTATTAATTATCCCCTAAATAATTCACCATATTCTCACTTGATTAGGGATAAACTAAAGAGTGGTCCTAGGGTTGCAATACAACTAAAGGCCCCCCTGTAACATATTTCAAAGGGGTTGTACAAATAGGAACCCACCATATGGGATCCCCCATAGAACAACCTCTAGGTTGTGGAATGATGGTCTCATGAAATACCACCACATAAGAACTCTCACCACTATTATATATACTCATCAACCATGGGACACCATGCCATGGATCTTATTTCCATAACCTGGTTACTACAGGAATTTGAAATTCCTACCACAAATCCAAACCAACAATACTCTAATAATCACATAAACATATAAACCACCAATCGATCCTCATTTACCATCCAAAAAAAGATTCCCAAGATGCACAAATGCTCAAATTCTCAATCTGAACCCTAATTCATTGAACAACACCTAATTTAGATAAAATTCAAATTTACTCTAAACTAACGAATAAAAAAAATTCTTTGTTACAAAATGAGAAAATTTGTCTACCTTAATACCTGGACCCAACTAAAAATATCAATTTATTATATTCAATTGAATCAATGTTGAATTTCTCCATAAATAACAAAAAAATTATTTTTATACTCATTTAATAACAAATTTTCATTTCTTTTCAGATATTATATATTCAATTAAATAATATGTGATGATATATATAGTTGAACATCACCCATGTTTTTCAAAATGTATTAATTTTAAAAAATACTATATCACAAAAAATTATTTTTACATTTAAGCCACATATCCCCATATCTTCCCTATTGACTAAAAAATTTGGAGATATATTGAGACCAACATTCTCTAATTTATAAAATTAGTCTCTAAAAACATAAACACCTCCATGAATATATATTTTAAAATAATTAATACATATGGTAGATGTTTTTTTATCTCATATATTCAGAATTTTGAGATATATTTCAAAAGGATGTATATAGTATAAATATATAAAACCAAAAATTATTATCTATCATAATTAATGAATCATTATATGAACAATTATGTCAAAAAATAATTATGGAAAATATATTTCTAGTTAACAATGTATGGGAATATATTCATTATCAAATGAATATAACAAATTTTGATAAATTATTTCACTATAAATGGAATTGAAAAAGGAGAAAAACATGATGAAATACAATCTAAAAATAATCATAAACATGGTACACAATTTAATTGGTATTAATTGTTGAATAAAAAAAATAATGTTATGATATTTCATTCTTATTAAATTATAATCTGTCAATGAAACAAAAATTTCCACATTTTTAGAATACCCAAATGAAATTTTAATACAATTAATATATTTATTTAAATTCATATCTTAACTCTTACCTAATGTGTAGTAATTCATTGGTTAATATTTAATTTTTTTCATTTCACAATGGGAGATAAATCCAAACAAAATCCCATCGATATTATGTTTAATATTGTTTGAAATCCATCCTTTTAATTTCTATTTAGGTCTAATAGAGCTCCATCCAAAATACCACAATTTTTATCAACATACAAAATATCAATATAATTATTTATAAAAAAAAATATTTAATAAGTAAGATCAATTATGATGGATAATTTCTTCTATGTATTTTTTTTATGACCAAAAAATTTTATCTTCCAAATTATTATATCAATTTTTTTGAACTTGTTGTAACATGCTTCAGCTAAAAAAGGTTATGGGGGGAATTCATACTCTTATAAACCATTAAATAACTTTAATAATCATGAATATTAGTGAACCATTAGAGAAAATCTATAATGAAACTTGTAAACTATCATTATCCCATTTTTTTAATTGGTGATATGAAATCCATTCAGCACAAATTGGATAAGATGTATGTCCCTTAACACTATATATTTATATTTTTCCATGAACATGAATGTTTTTTATAGTTATTATTACTATAAAATGAAAAATAAAATACCCATTCTTGTATGCGTCAAACACATTGACACATTTCTCCTATAAATTTTTAAATCAGTAATAAATGGTGATATATAAACATCAATATCATTTTAGAATATTTTTCTCTAGAAATAATCATTGAAATAATATTTTTTTTTTCATCAAAGATATTAATGGGGAAATTTTATAAACATAAACCATAATAGGAATTGAAGTATCTTCACTATGGAGTGTATGGTATGGATTCATTCCATCAATACACATCCCATATATGATATTTCTAACATCATTTTGAAAAATTTAGAAAGAGTTTATCAAATATCTTCCATTATGGTGAATTAGTATGGTGACATAGGTTATTATCCAATATTTACTCATATACATGTTATCATAGTCTCTTTGTGTCATTTTAATTTATAAATATATTCTTCAAATAAAAAATTGTTGGAACATACCAAATTTTTTTAGTAAGAGCTATGGTTATTATCATTTAAAATGAATCAAAATTGAATTTCTCATCCATTTTATATCATGATGTTCTATATTTATGAAATTATGATAAACCATCATATGCATTTCTATATAACACATAGCCACTTAAAAAAAGGTATTTTTATCACCAAAATACATTATTAAGTTTCATCATATAAATAAATACTATATTGAATAGATTGTATCACACACAACACCAAACCAAAATGAACCATAAAATATTAAAATTATCTAAGTATTAAAAATGACCTTTATAATATAGCTATTTAATTGGAGGGTATAAATATATGTAACAACATTTTGAAATATTTTTATAATGAAGAAGAAATGAATTCATATAGTGGGAGTCTTCTTTATGAGGATTAATTATTTGAGTTTGTGATAAAAGTAATGGCACTAATATTTTCTCTAGACTAAGAAAAAATTGATCTTCAACAAGTTTCACTTGAGTAGAATCATATATGATAGATGTTTAAGCTTTAGGAAATCACTATGTGATTCATGCTAGCTAAATTAGCACACATGATTTCCAAAATTTCTTATCTTACATTTAAATCTTATGCAGAGGTCTTTATAAGTATTATAAGTAGATATTATGATAATATAAACATATAATTATTAATATAATATATGTTCTAATTATTTATAATTTTTCTAAATTATTTTAAAATAAATATTAAATATTATATTAATAGTTTTTTCACTAATTCTAGGAAAACAAGAAATCTGTTTAAAAATTAAGAAAAAATAATTTTATATTTGAAATAACAACATAAAAAATTTTATTTTCTATATATTATGTATTATTATCTTAATAAAATAAATTAATTAATTTTTAATAATTAATTTAATAAAATATATCAATAATATATATATATATATGTGTGTGTGTGTGTGTGTCTAAACATATTAAAATTCATTAAATGATGTTTTACTGGGAATGGAATGAGAATTAATTCACTTTTTTGCTTAAAAAATACATTATTTTAAAAACTAATTTTCTATGTTATGGGTTAATATTTTAAAATTATTTCTTATTAAATTTTTTTGAAATTTAATAATAATTTTCAAATTATGTAATAATATAAATTTCATTTGTTTATAAAAATTAGATACCAAGGTAAAAATTAGTCACTATGGTAATTGTTAAAATGCAGTAAAAATGTTAAATAAAGAGATAAAATCATAAAATATCATAAATATTTTCTACAAGTGTGATGATGAGGAATTTCATAAAAATAAAATACATGGTTCTATATAATTATCTATTTTAGATCCAATTTTATTGAAAAATTCATTCATTTATATATTCAGTAACTGATATTTTAATAAATGCCAGCCCTCTCACCAATAAAAGGACACATTCACCACCCCACTTATCTGTAATACAAAAGAATCATATCTCAAAAAACTCTAAAAAACATCTCCAAACATCTTTAGCACGTATTATAGATTCTAGGATCACCAAAAGACCAATCTAAGAAGGATTAAGTAATGACCTAATAGAGGATATAAAATGAATATGTAATTGTTTTAACTGAGTCCTTTCAAGATTCTTCCTTCCTTCACCTATTCCAAATATATTACACCCACTCTAATATAACGAAATAAATAATATTAATATACAAATATTTTATTATATTTATTTAATACCTATCATATACCTTCATCTAATTCAATATAAATTGAAAACACTACTCGTGTTAAGGTCAGATTGTTGCCTCCATGTAGGACATAATTCATTTATCATCACCACCTGACATGGATGGTTATTAAAGTAAATTTTATAAATAAATATGACATTTAATATATTATTAATATTATGTTCATATAATTTTGACATTATATTAATAATTTTAACAATAAATTCTCCTTAAAAATTTGACCACCTAAAACAAGCACACTAAGACAACTTCTTTATCTGAATCTATTTTTGAAAACCTATTGAACTATATAAATTTTCTACTATTAGAATGTTAAATAAAATATATCTCTAAAATTATTAATATGATGAAACTATTTTACTATTCCTTTGACCACGATCAATGTATCAATGATTTTTTTGAAGAATTTACGAAACTACCCCAACTGGCTGAAGAGATAAAATATATCAAAAAATAAGTGAAATATAATAATAAATGAACCTTAACAAATATAATTGAAGAAGGGTATAAATAAAGTTATTAATAAACATAGATTTACTATTTTTGAGGTTATGTACATGAACTACATAGTTTTGGACTTATGTTGAGGGTTCTTCTTCTCGATTTCAATTTCATGAGACATACTTCTTATTGTGCGCCAATTTACTTTTATAAAATATAAATACACCATATATAATTATTATATCTGAAATAATTTTTATTCTTTAATTTTTCACTTTAATTTATGATCACTAGTTTCCTTTTCCTTTAATTAATAGATTACCTAGGTCATAAGGATTGTTTTTGTTGAATTAATTTACTTTCAGAAAGTTATAACCTTTATTATTGAACATTTTTCTAATAAATTTTTTTTATTCAATCCTATTATTGTATTATATTGTGTTTAATAATTATATTATTGGTTTTAAAAGTCTTATTTATATTTACCTTACTTTTTCTTCAATTCAACAAAAATTATTCTTTTTTTGACTCGAACATATATTTTTTTTATGATTGAGAATACTTTCCCTATATATATATTTAATTATATTATTATAATAATTATCTTCTATAAACTTCAATAAATTATTAATAAAAATTTTTCCTATTAACTTATTTTTCAAGGTTTAAAAATAATCATTTAAACCTTTCCTATATGGGTCATTTGGGTGTTTTTTTGAATGCTTGAAATAAATCTCATTTTTAATGTTTATCATTTGAGAGTCTATAGGGACCCAATGTTATAAACTACTTATTTGAGTGAATTTAAACTAAGATTATATTTCTTTCATTCCCAAATATCATTTAGGTTTATATATTTAGATAGTTATGTCATAAATATTATATAACACATCCATATATTATAAAGCATACACTTTTATTCAGTATCCATTTTCCCTATAATTTTTTAAAAAGAAATGTGTTTTATTTTCATGAAAAATCATCAGTATTTTCATATTTAAATCGTAATTATCCCAAATGTTTTTATGAATCATATTTTATAATATAGTACATGCATAAAAAGTTTATTAAGGGTCTTAAAAAAGATATTAACCACTATTCCGGGAATATTTACAGAAATTTTCCTTTTTCAAAATAAATATTAGAAAAAAATAAATATTTTCTTACCCAAGATATAAAATTCTCTACCTAAATATTTTATTAAAACATTTCATAGTAATAATAAATTGAAAAAGTAAATCTCATAAAAATTTATTTGAAATCATATATAACTCATAATAATTTGTTCACAAAGTTATAATTTTTAACCTTATAAACTAGCATATACATTCCTTTACCTTATGAAATCATAATATTTCATTAAATCCACATAAAAAGAAAAGATAAATCATTTATATAACTTGGGGGATTATTTTCATAGTACTCATACAAATTTGGATAACCATCATGGTTACACATTCACAACAAACAATGTTTTACATAGAACAACTTTCATGGTTACACATAAACTAAAAATCAAATTTACACATAAAATAACCATAACAGTAACAATTGGTATTACCATCATAGTATATTCCCATAATCTCTTAAGAGAAACCTAATTGGATAACTCTATCCCTTTACCTAATGCATTGGAGAGCTATAATAGGCTCACCTGTCCTCGATTTATAATAGAACGTACAATCATCATACACAATGTCCGGAACTAATAATTAAGTACATAAAAAATTGAACCATAAAAATATTCCATTAACCTATAAGAACATATTTTCTAAATATTTAAATATAAATTACATTATAAAATCTTTTTCAATACCAAAATACATATAATAAAATAAATATGTTTTTTCATAAAAAACTTGTAACATTATAAAAAAATCCAAACATGAAATAAAAGTCATGGGGAAGATAAAATTCATTCTCACCAAATATATTAAAATATAGTTTTTTTGTATTTTAAATGAACTCAAAATATTTCATAGAAAAAATTTAAAATGGTTATTTTTAGAAATTTTCAAAAGAATATGAAAAGTGACATAAAATGTCCATTATAAATAATTTTTATCCATATAAATACATACATAAAATAATTTTAAAATCTGAGAATGAAAGAAAAATAGTTGTATGGGAACTTTAAAAGTGTATTTTTTAAAATAATATACCTTAAATTGAGTCTGACCCATCGTATTAGTTATTTATCTTCATCTTCTTCAGAAAGTCACATTTTCTTAACAACTTGAGCCCTCTATGGTTGGTATTTTTCTTAAAAATATACCACCAGAATTATAGGATTGATTTTAAGAATGTATTTGGGAAGGGATTGGCTAAACCAAAATAATTTTGATGTTTGATGAAATCAGAATAAGTGGATCCCTTTTATAAGAGTGGGAGGGGAACTCTTTTAATTGTTTTAAAATATTAAATAAATATTAATTAATTTTTATTTCCAAATGAATCCAAGTTGATAATATTAGAATCTAATATCATAGTGAGACGATATTTTCACACATAAGAAAATTTGGACATGTTTGGGTCAAATTTTACCCTTATCATTTTGTTTTAACCCTTCATTAACCCTTTTCTAAATTACCATAATATTAATGTTTTCTAACCTTTAAGGGTTAATTAGGTTACTATCTAATTAAGAAAATACATTATATGTCCATGGTAGATTTTATTTTTTATATGACCTTAGTTTGGTCGATTCTAATATATTTATGAATTTTAAATCATTTAATAAAAAAATATTTGTTATAAAATGTCATTAATGACAATTTTAGAACTATTCAATTACATTGAATATAATAACATCATGGAAAAAAGGAATTAAAATTCCACAAATCCAAAAATATTTAATATGTCATTTTTATATAAAAAAATTTCATAATATTAATATTATTAAAATAATATTTTTTTAATAATATTGAAATCTATTATTTTATTTTCCCATTAATTGAATAATTCCTCCATCAGTGTTGTATACTATTTTTAGGTAATTATTTATTAACTAAACATTAAAAATAAATTACCATGATAAAAAATAATTTAAATTTCATATGAATATTTTAACTGAACATATAGTCTTTTTATATCGATTTGTTAAAAAATATTATAGTTATTAAAATTATGAATGTGTTATATTTGGATTAATCTTCACATAATTATTATAAAGGTAAAATTCCTGTAAAATATATATAAAATGAAATATATTATACTTTTTCATGATTATAGATGATTTATACTCATCCAAAAAAATTTATTCATGTGGTTGGATCATTTATTAGTGCTTATAATTTTATTTTTTAATTTAATTACTTAGTTTACACTTTTAGTGATAAAAATATTACTAACATTACTATTCATAATATCCCAAATCAAAAGGGAAATATTTACAACAATTAGTCCCCATAATAAAAAATATGGAATCCTTTTAAAAAAATTAAATACATAGTAGTGACAGAATATAATTTAAAATTAATCCAACAAAACAGAATGAAAAATCATTTTTGGAAAAATATTTTTTTATGCCCGAAAATGTACTTATACCAAATTAGGTTATTAAAATGATTAAAATGAAATTAATTAAATTATATATAACTAAATAACAGTTTTGTTACATTTATATCAAATTGCAATCACAAATTACTTTATTTAATGAAAATAAAATATAGATTAATAAAATTGTTATTTTTAACTATTTATTGAAAAATCAATCTTTTCAAAAATATAAGAAATTTCATCCAATGATAATTTTGATGTGATAATTTCAAAAATGATATCATTTTTATCAAACAAAATTTATAAAACTTCAATAAATTAATTATAGATCTTTTATCACAAAAATATATAAAAACCACTTTTCAATGAAAACATGTTTTGGAAGAATAAAATGGATTTAATAAAAATAGAGTACTTATTTATAAATTATTAATAAATAATTCATTATTTATCAGGAAATTTATATATATATCCTAAATTAACTAACCCTTTTAAAACCAATAAAATTAATAGCTTATTTATAATGGCCATATTTAAATAATAATCTATTATGGTTCGTTTAGGTTTGGCGTTGCACATCATTATTGAACATATAATTCTTTTAAAATCTCGAGATATCACAGAGATGTTTTCCAATTTTATAACCATTTTTATTAATAAATCACCATATTAATTTTTCATCTATTTAAAAATAAAATCCAATTCCTATCAGTCTATGATTATTCTCATTTAAAATAGGGCTATTTTTTAGGAATAAATAATGGGATTTCATTCCCCTAATGTATATTTTTATCTTCCAATACAAATGTCTTATTTTATTATACATTTACTTTAAAGGTATCAATATTTTTTATTATTTTTTTATCATGTTTTTCGGTTCAATATTTTCACCCATTGAAATGGATTCTTAAAAGTGACTTTAGACATTTTTTTTAAAACAATATTTCAAAATATTTTAGAAAATTATTTTTATTATTTTTCTTCTATTTTCATCTAAAACATTTAAAGGAATATTTATTTTAGAGTTAAGTTTCATTTATTACCATATAAATAATATATTATGGGCCTATATTTTATATATCACCTTGTTTATAAGTGTTAAGTTATCACTAATTCTCTCTCCATTAGCAGAATTTTTCCCTATTATGTCCATAATCATTAATTTAATGGAAATATTATATATCACCTCTAATATTTCTATATTATTTTTTCTAGTATTGAATCAAATATATACACGTTACTCTATATGGTGCTAGTTTGGAGGGTTTTTAGTTAAAAACCTTTTCTATTTATTGACTAGGTAAATATTTACAATTCGTATAC
The DNA here is from genome assembly GCA_963277665.1 of Viscum album. Classification (NCBI taxonomy): domain Eukaryota; kingdom Viridiplantae; phylum Streptophyta; class Magnoliopsida; order Santalales; family Viscaceae; genus Viscum; species Viscum album. The sequence goes on from OY728145.1 coordinate 1,189,725,307, forward strand.
TTGTAATTTCAATATGGGTATTTGGTAATTAATAAGGAATTCAGGTTATATGTTTCTTTATTCAATTCATAATATAAAAAATGAATTTTAATTAATTATTTATTGGTGGGGCCTTGAATTATATATTTCCTTGATGTATCGGTAGGTCCCATTAGAAAAACATATCATGGGAATTTAATGAAAATATTACCAATTTATCTATATTGTCTTAGAAAAAAGTCTTGATGATATGTTTATGATGTCCAACATTATGAATTACATCATTGTGGAACAATTTATTATTATCCATGTGATTAGTTACATAGTTCTATCATCTATGGAGATCTTAAATTATCATATTTTTAGTGATATAAAATAATTTTATCATTATTCATTCCAGTCATATTATTTGTTCCTTGTTTATTCAATGAAAACGTCTACCATATGTTACCACTTACTAATAATATGAGCTCTCCCTTATTATAATTTTACTTTCTAAAAGATAAGAAACAGATTATTATGTATGATAATATTATATGGTTATAATGTATAGAGTATTTTGTGGGAGATGTTGAATACATATTATAATATAAAGAATATGTGGTTTAGTGTAAACAATTGCCCTTGGGTGGGAAATTTGATTGTTTATTTTATTAAATATTTTTAATAACAATTAGAATGTCTAAACCTAAAAGGTTTTGAGTTTGTAAGTGAGTCAACATTTTTTGTTGGTATTTTAATTACGGATGTTCATGTATGGTCCACATCAGTTTGTTTAAAAGCAATCTTGTAAAAAATATGTTTTTTTACCAGATTCAATAGTATGAGACTAAAATATCACTTTTGGTATCAAACTAGGGGTTTCATAACATTATGAGATAGTATTTTTTAAAATATTATAATTTTAGTGTTATAGATACAATCACGTGTAAATATATATGAGTTTGATGATGCATTTAAAGGAATATATACACTTTTTAGGTCTTTTGTGATTATATTTTAAGGTGATTAATGATATTTTGTGATACATTTTTTGTATTTAAGAAAAAATAAATTATTGGGATACAGTTAGCCCTTAGGTTAGGTATGTAATTTTATGTTAAGTAAATTTATGTTATTTTGGGAAAATATTAATATCTTTTTAGGAATATATATGATTAAGGTATATATTAGGGTGTGTGATTAATGTTGTCTGAGGATAATGGTTAAGTTAAACTATGGGAGTATAACATTTCCTGAATCTAATGTTTAAGATATAGTAATAAATTTATTGATTTAATTAATATTTTGAATTTGGAATAGAATACATTTTTGGAAACCCTAGGGATATATAGTAATATCTAAAATTTTGGAAAAGCGAATAATGAAAGGTTTCTTAGAAATTTCATACTTATCAAGATAAAAACAAGTGGTGTTGACTCAGGATTTAATGCACCTAAGGGTAATAACCCTCAGAAAGGTTGGATGGACACAAAATTAATCTTCAATTAGTGAAATATAAAAGGCCCTTAGAACACACCTAGTTTGACACTCCAAATGCATAATCTTTGGATAATTTATATGTTCTATTCAAAACATTATGAATGATTTGAATACATTTTTATATCATGAGTCTTGAAAATGTTAAGAAAAAACTCATTAATTTCATTTGTGAAAAAAATTAAAATTATTACGATTCAATTTATTTTGGAGTTATAAGGTAACAATTTGATATTATAGTAAGTGTTATCATTTAAATTAATACTCTGTTGTATAGATTCTACCACATGAAACACCAAACAAAAATTAGGCAAAAAATAAAAAAAATATAACTTTTAAAGATAACTATTATATATAGCGTTTTAATTTGAAGGAAAAAATAGTGGTAACCATATTAAGAAATCCATAGAAAATGAATATTAAATGGACTAAATTAGTATGAGTTTTCATTATGAGGCATGTTTGAATGAGATTGGAAATTAAGTGGTGTCTCTATGATTTTACCTAAACCAAGCCCATGTTGAGCTTCAACAACTATTACACGAGAGAAATCATTTATGTGAAACTTTTAAGCTCATTGAAAATACTCTGAGATCCAAGTTAGCTAAATTAACACCCTTATTGACCACTATTTCTTATCGTACCATTAGATCATATGTGGAGGTCTTGAGAGGGGTTCTAAATATAATTTAAGATTATAGAAACATATAATTTTTAATTTAATATACGATCTCATTTTTTAAATTTTATAAAATATAATTTTGAAATAAAATCAAAAGGTTTCATTTAATATAATTATTTGATCAATTTATATTAAATATGAAATATATATTTAAAATTAGGAATATAAAAAATTAATTTTAAATATATATTTCTCAAAGAATATTATTTTTCTATTTATTAAGTATTTTTATATTAATAAACTAAATTAATTACTTTTGAATAATGAATTAAACAACATTTATTAATAATATATACAATAAAAACAAATTTACACCCATTTAATGGGTTTTACTAGGGAAATAATATTAATATTATTAAAAACAATTTATAAAAAACGTTTTCCACAATATGTGTTATGATATTAAAATTAATTTTTATCAATTTCAAAAATTAAATTATGTAAAATTGATTTAAAATTTCAAATAAGAATCTATAAATTTGGTAATATTTTCAATTTAATTTTTGTCTTTCAAAATAATTTACAAAGGTAAAAAATAGTCACCATGATAAATGATAAAACAATGTAAAAATGCTAAATAAAGAGGCCATGTCTCAAAATATCTAAAAGACACATCTATAAATGGATTATTGCGGGGGTTTTCATCCATATTGTTTCTTTTCCTATATAATTATTAATTTTTGAATAACATTCCTTGAATAATGCATCTCCTTTTTATACTAATAAATTGATATTTACAAAAATTCTACCCTTATAGATATACAAGGACCCCTTAAACAATGTATATAATTCTTCTGAACCACCTTACATGTAACAGCCCAAGATTTTATAAAAAATATTCTTTTTAATTTTATTAATGTCTTGTGTTGTACGCTACACCAAAAGGAGCTTGCACAACACGCATCCTTGACTTGCCTTGCATTACACGCAATCGCGACCTTCCTCGATAGCGTGTGTAATACGCAATACCGAGTTTCACTAAACAACGATATGCTATTAAAATATTAGTAAAACTAGCCGTTATGAATAGTAATAACCACTTTTTAAAATTCTGTAAATCTTATTTTTCAAAATGAACTTCATTTTTGGATTCGGAGTATCGAATTTAGCCTAAGGTGAAATTTTGGTACTTTTCAGATAACTTTCATATTCTGATGAATAGTGAATATTACTAATTTATAATTAAAAACAACTTTTTTAATCGAAATAATTAATAGTGATAAATTATTAATTTGAGTGGTTTTAAAGTATATTTAGAATATATTTTTACAATTTAATACAATGTTGGTCATTGGATGTAATTTCACATTTAAACCAGACGTAATCAAATGTCAATCTGTTGATAGATATTGTTTCTTAAAAACACCCTATTTGTTTTAACAGCGGTATTTAATTATAAATTTAATTAATGCAATTTCTATGTTATGAATTTGGTAAAATAGACTTCATTTTTGAATTCGGAATATGAAATATAGCTTAGGATGAAATTTTGGCATTGTTCTGAAAAACATCAATTTTTGATGAATAGTGAAACTACTAAGTGGTAGGTTAAAAACTGAATTTTGTATAAAACTTAATTTTACCGCTTCTGTGAATGGAATTTCGAAAATCCGAGAGACACGGTTAATATCAAGGACTAAAATGTGGTTCAATGAGATGAAAATAATTTTTGGTGAATAGTAACTTTTTACTTTTTTTACCACGGTTAATAGTAAATAGGGTAACTAAGGGTAAATATGATATTACTATTACCCTAACACGTGTCCTAATCCTATTGGACAAGTGTATTTCGACCAAAAACAAACTTAGGAATAAAATATGACCATTTAGGCCCACTTGGGTTAGATTAGGACATTTATTATTAATTTATTTAAAGAAGGGTTAAAAGAGTTAAAATCAAAGTTTATTTACTAAAACATTTTTAATATGGGGTTATACATAAGATAAATTCGATTGTAAATATTCATTAGAAAGCTAAAAGGATTTCCTACATGATGGTATTTTATTTGTAATTTTTAGACATCAAATAATTTAATTTATGTATGACACAAATATGATGCAGTAATTATCTTGTTAACGAAATATTGACATAATTGATGTTATAAACACCAAAATAAATGTAATTTGAGCCTTTTTATGAATTCCAATAATTTTATAGGTTACTATGACATATTAGTGTTTCTTTAATCAACTTGGTTCGAACATATAATTCTGTTATGACTTTTACAAAAATCATATATCAAATAGTGTCAAAATTGACACAAAATAGTTTTTAAATCAAATATTATATTATTAATTGTTATTTTATTCCTAAAAATCTAAGGTTCGGACAAATGACTTAGATAAGGATATATATATTAATAATAAACAATTTGGGGTTCTTTTGGCATGTTATAGTAAGTGTATTAACCATATAGTGAAAGAAAACAAAAAGACACGGTAAAAGTTAAATTATTTAACTTGGAGTTAAATCTAATTGATAAGGTTAAAATAATATCCTAAACTTGTCTAAATTATATTGGTTGATAGGATTTCGACCCATCCCCACTTTAGCTTCGAAATAAGACCCTTTGGAACCATCATAAACCGATTTTGACTTTAATATAAAATAATATTTTGAGGTATTCCTAAGGTGCCCCTCTCCTCCCTTATAAAAGGACACCTCCTCCCCCTCCTCCTCACACCAAATTGAGCACTCAAGCTCGGCCAACCCCTGCCATTTTCTCCTCTCCACTTCCCTAGAATAATTCTAGAGGTCCTGGTCTTCTCCAAAGACCAATCTTAGTTCCTTAAGTGGAGGATTCAAAGAGGCGTACCAAAGAAAAGGTAATATCCATTACCGATCTTTTCAATTTCTTTCTTCTTCAACTTCTTCTTCTTTAGTTGTTTAATGATAAAGTAATAACATCAGTATTACGTACATACTGATATGTTATTATAAATATGAAACAACCCTAATTCACCTTCTATCCATCCTACGGAAAAATGAAATCACCGCGCGTGCGTACGTACGGAATACCGTCTCCACGCCGTGGTGTAATCTATTTTCCACCATCACCTTACAAGGATGGGTATAATGGTGTAATGAGTAACTATATATGATTATTATGAAGTAATATTGATACTGAAATAATATATATATATACTCCAATACAATTACACGATCATAGGAACGATATCATCACTCGTGCGTACGAACGGAATACCGTCTCCACGATGTGATGCGACTCGTTCTATATGATCTTCATTTCATAATGATTATATAAATGAATTGAATGAATGAATATGGTATATACTACACTAATACCATTCTGGAAATGAATTATCTATAACCTAAAGATAAGAATAAGAATTTATTCAACAAAACACGCATAAGAACAAAAAGTTATAAAGACCCGAGTAACAAGTAACAATGAAATATTACTAACAAGAAGCTAATAACAAGAAGCTAATAATATGACCATATATGATATCATATCAATATTTATGATTCTGGAATAAGTCAATAACATTATTTAAACCATTATACAGGAGCTTCGGACACGAACAAAGCAAATCGGACCTAAGGTAAGGGAAATATCACAATCTCATTTTTATTCAAGATTGTTTATTCGTAAGTACTTACTGGGATGTATTTTATCATCCACATTCATGTTTCATCAATATGTAATAGTATTTCCATCCACCTACAATTTTTTAAATCCATTTTTACCCTTAGGTGAGTTTTTAGTAATATGTATGAAATGAATCTTTTGTCATTTTTCGTACGAGGTACTTTTTGACTTTTCCGACAAAAATACAAAGAATGTTTTTTTTAACTTATACGGCATGAATGGATTTCTAAAAAATTATTTCCAAGAAGCTTCCTTTATAAGTATTCAAGTTTATTTTTAATCAACTTCTTTTATTTTAAAATTGTATGACATGTTAAGAAAGGAAAAGTGTTTTTGAAGTAGAAAGGATATTTTCCTCAAGAATGAAGTTCAAGTATTTTATCAAAATTATTTTCCATCTAAGATAATAAAAGGGTTCTGTTTTTACCCCTATTATTACATGGATTTGATTATGTTGTGATGGAAACATTTTTATGAATTCCTTTATCTTATATGAATTGTTTTATGATGTCATGTTGTTTAAGAATCCCATTTTTATTACATGGGTTATGCGATGATGTATGATTTATGATTATGTGGCACACATAAGAAAGGATTCATTATAAGATGGGTGGGACCTATATCTCCCTCCAATGCATTGGATAAATATTTTATATCTCATGAGATAGACATGGCTAGAACGGAAGGTTATTTCGGTTCAGTGATACAGGACTAAAACGAGGAGTGAACTCGGTTCAGAAAGGGACTTTGTCCACTAAGATAGTCTTGGAAATAAGTCATGACTAACAAGAAATGATTTTCCATGATTATGTGTGCATGCCACAAAGTTTCAAGTTTCATGTTATGATTATGGGGATCTCATTTTCACTTCTATGATTTATTAAGTTTTTATGATCTCTTTTGCAGGTTATGATTTTCAAAAAGATATGATATGATTTTTATTTCCTTTATTGCCCTTGCTGAGCATTTGATCTCACCCTTTTATGTTTTCTTTTCCCCAGGATATAAAGAAAGGTTTTTAGGTAAAAAAAAGGGGAAGATCTTTATGGGAGATATTGAAGATCTTTCACCACGATTAGAAGATTACGTTCCGAGTTTCCAAAGACACTAAACTATTACGATCCTTGTGTGTGTGTTTTTGTTATGTACTAAGTATTCCGCAAAAGTAATGTAATGTCCATGTACGTCAAGATACGGGTCTCTACAGTTGGTATCAGAGGAAAGGTTTAGTCAACCTTTGGAAACTAGGATGCGAAAACGTTAGTAAGATCCCTAGAGATATTTCTAAGGTATGTCTAGGGATGTCCCTAGGGATAAGTATACGTATAGGTTATAGTAATAGAATTACGCTAACGATCATAGAATTAAACCTAAGATGTTGGATATTGAAGGTACTCCCCCTTTATTATGTTGTTTTCCCTAGCATGATTTTTGCCTCTCACACTATTCTTTTTGGGTTTTAGACGATGGCTGGAACCCGAAGGAACCGTGTTGATCAATGCAATGGACAATGCAATGATTGCCCTCCTGAACAAACAAATGTTATGGGGGATGGAGTGCAAAATCTTATTGCTATACTTACACAAGCTATGAATCATTCTGGACTTCCAAATGAGCAGAGAAGGGAACAATATTCTATTGAGTCCTTCATGAGGCAACGCCCACCTTCTTTCAGTGGGTCTTCTGATCCACTTGTGGCTGAACAATGGATCAGTACTACTGAAAAGATATTTTCAGTTCTTCAATGTTCTGAACATGATAAAGTCATCTTAGCAGTATATCGTTTGGAAGGTGAAGCTGATCAATGGTGGAATCTTATCAAGAATACGAGGCCAAGAGATGAAATTGAGTCCATGGAATGGGACGAGTTGAAGAACTTATTTTTTAGTAAGTACTTCCCTCGTATTCTTCGAACAAAGATGGAGAAAGAGTTTCTTGAACTGAAGCAAAGGGACGATGAATCTGTTGGTACCTATGAAGCAAATTTTACAAGACTTGCAAGGTATGCTTCTGGAATTATCATCCAACCTGAAAGTAAAGTTGATCAATTTTTCAGTGGCTTAAAACCAAGTCTTCGAAGGGCATTAGCTATAAGAGACTTCAGTAGCTATGAAGAAATTGTGCGTTGTGCTATCAAGGTAGAAATGGAAGTTGGTGTTACATATCCATCTCATGGTTTTGACAAGAAACGAAAGATGGAGTTCAAGGAGAAATCTCAGAATAATGGTGAAAAGAAGATGAATGTTTCCTTATGCACAAAGTGTGGAAAGAAGCATGGTGGAGATTGTCTTAAAGGGACTAGAAAATGTTTTAAGTGTGGAAAAGAAGGTCATCGAGTAGCTGAGTGTCGAAGTAATGGAAAAAGGGTTTCTAATGATGTGAATAAAGCAAACACTACAGAGAACGCACCGCCAACACTTCAATGCTTCAAGTGCAAGGAAATGGGGCATTATGCTAATAATTGCCCTAATCCAAGGGTTAGTGATGATCAACATGAGCAACCACTGATGGCAAAGGACAAAGGGAAATGACATGCGATCACTATTGGCAATGTTGAATATGACAACGATGTGGTGGAATGATTAAGTGTTTATGTAATGGGATTCCAAAATAATGTTGTATCATTGAGTATTGCAATATTTATTGATGTGGTATTCAAAGTGATTGAGATATTTTTTGGAATGTAGATGATATGCGCATAATGAAGGGATAAGGAGAAAATTAAATGTTTGATTGTATTCATGAGCTCATGATTGATATAAGGACTAAGTGATATCATGGTTTGAGTATAAATAATTTTGAGGATTTTGGTATGTGGAAAGAGTTAACTTTTAACAGCACTCATGTTTTCAATAAGGTTCAATGGGTATTCAAGAGAATACATGATTAAGGACTTTGAATGTTTGGAATGTGACCAACAAAACATATCTTATGATATATGGGGATCAACGATGGTATTAAATCTCTGGTAATCAGTTTCACTATGTTATGAGAGTGGACTGCAGTATTATGGATAAGCCTAAAGATTAGAATGGATTATGTTGGACATAAGTTAGTATTGTTTAAGGATAGAAGTTTTTTTCGATATTATTGATGTGATGTTATAGTAATGTAGTTTTAGAAAAAGGACAACCTGCAGGACGGGCGACAGCCCATCGCTTCGGACAAGGCTGTAGGAATCGAACCCACAACCAAAGTGCGACTGGCCTTTATCACCTACCATTGGCCTACAGGAATTCCCTGTTTAGTAGAAACTAGTTTTATTATATTAAGCAGTATGATATATGAAGTATAAGTCCATTTTAGGAACCATATATGATTAATCTCACTATAGATCGACTTATGTATATAATTTTTGCTAACCTTTTGTTTGAGATGGATGAAATGACCCGTCATTCTATCACATGATCTGCTAACACTTCACAAATAACAAATTAAACTTCATTTATTTAAGAGATGAAGTGGAAATTGTTCAAGGCATGAACAATAGTGAGATTGTACCAAAATAAAGAATGTATTTATTCTAATTCAAATTTTCAACTTTAGGGAAATGATCTTGAAAACCAAAAAAATGTTGTCCTAGTTCTCTTAAACCTGATGAATCAGATGTTACCTTAGATCGTCACAAATTTATGGATTTGTGATTACTGGCTTTTCCATAGCCATGTTCTCTACCACTCTCCATCAGAACATGATGGTTAGATTTCTCTTCCATATCCATATTTTCACCTATGTGGAAACCCAATGATTAGTTTATTTGGGTAACCGTTACGTTTCATACTTTTATTTTTAAAGATTGGTTTTGACTTTCCTTTTTACGATGTGGGTTTCTATTAAAGAAACTTTCGAATAGTAAACCATTTATAACCCCGACGAATTTCGAGGGCGAAATTCATTTTAAGGGGGGTAGAATGTAACAGCCCAAGATTTTATAAAAAATATTCTTTTTAATTTTATTAATGTCTTGTGTTGTACGCTACACCAAAAGGAGCTTGCACAACACGCATCCTTGACTTACCTTGCATTACACGCAATCGCGACCTTCCTCGATAGCGTGTGTAATACGCAATACCGAGTTTCACTAAACAACGATATGCTATTAAAATATTATTAAAACTAGCCGTTATGAATAGTAATAACCACTTTTTAAAATTCTGTAAATCTTATTTTTCAAAATGAACTTCATTTTTGGATTCGGAGTATCGAATTTAGCCTAAGGTGAAATTTTGGCACTTTTCAGATAACTTTCATATTCTGATGAATAGTGAATATTACTAATTTATAATTAAAAACAACTTTTTTAATAGAAATAATTAATAGTGATAAATTATTAATTTGAGTGGTTTTAAAGTATATTTAGAATATATTTTTACAATTTAATACAATGTTGGTCATTGGATGTAATTTCACATTTAAACCAGACGTAATCAAATGTCAATCTTTTGATAGATATTGTTTCTTAAAAACACGCTATTTGTTTTAACAGCGGGATTTAATTATAAATTTAATTAATGCAATTTCTATGTTATGAATTTGGTAAAATAGACTTCATTTTTGAATTCGGAATATGAAATATAGCTTAGGATGAAATTTTGGCATTGTTCTGAAAAACATCAATTTTTTTGATGAATAGTGAAACTACTAAGTGGTAGGTTAAAAACTGAATTTTGTATAAAACTTAATTTTACCGCTTCTGTGAATGGAATTTCGAAAATCCGAGAGACATGGTTAATATCAAGGACTAAAATGTGGTTCAATGAGATGAAAATAATTTTTGGTGAATAGTAACTTTTTACTTTTTTTACCACGGTTAATAGTAAATAGGGTAACTAAGGGTAAATATGATATTACTATTACCCTAACACGTGTCCTAATCCTATTGGACAAGTGTATTTCGACCAAAAACAAACTTAGGAATACAATATGACCATTTAGGCCCACTTGGGTTAGATTAGGACATTTATTATTAATTTATTTAAAGAAGGGTTAAAAGAGTTAAAATCAAAGTTTATTTACTAAAACATTTTTAATAAGGGGTTATACATAAGATAAATTCGATTGTAAATATTCATTAGAAAGATAAAAAGATTTCCTACATGATGATATTTTATTTGTAATTTTTAGACATCAAATAATTTAATTTATGTATGACACAAAGATGATTCAGTAATTATCTTGTTAATGAAATATTGACATAATTGATGTTATAAACACCAAAATAAATGTAATTTGAGACTTTTTATGAATTACACTAATTTTATAGGTTACTATGATATATTAGTGTTGATTTAATCAACTTGTTTCGAACATATAATTCTGTTATGACTTTTACAAAAATCATATATCAAATAGTGTCAAAATTGACACAAAATAGTTTTTAAATCAAATATTATATTATTAATTGTTATTTTATTCCTAAAAATCTAAGGTTCGGCCAAATGACTTATATAAGGATATATATATTAATAATAAACAATTTGGGGTTCGTTTGGCATGTTATAGTAAGTGTATTAACCATATAGTGAAAGAAAACAAAAAGACACGGTAAAAGTTAAATTATTTAACTTGGAGTTAAATCTAATTGATAAGGTTAAAATAATATCCTAAACTTGTCTAAATTCTATTGGTTGATAGGATTTCGACCCATACCCACTTTAGCTTCGAAATAAGACCCTTTGGAACCATTATAAACCGATTTTGACTTTAATATAAAATAATATTTTGAGGTATTCCTAAGGTGCCCCTCTCCTCCCTTATAAAAGGACACCTCCTCCCCCTCCTCCTCACACCAAATTGAGCACGCAAGCTCGGACAACCCCTGCCATTTTCTCCTCTCCACTTCCCTAGAATAATCCTAGAGGTCCTGGTCTTCTCCAAAGACCAATCTTAGTTCCTTAAGTGGAGGATTCAAAGAGGCGTACCAAAGAAAAGGTAATATCCATTACCGATCTTTTCAATTTCTTTCTTCTTCAACTTCTTCTTCTTTAGTTGTTTCATGATAAAGTAATAACATCAGTATTACTTACATACTGATATGTTATTATAAATATGAAACAACCCTAATTCACCTTCTATCCATCCTACGGAAAAATGAAATCACCGCGCGTGCGTACGTACGGAATACCGTCTCCACGCCGTGGTGTAATCTATTTTCCACCATCACCTTACAAGGATGGGTATAATGGTGTAATGAGTAACTATATATGATTATTATGAAGTAATATTGATACTGAAATAATATATATATATACTCCAATACAATTCCACGATCATAGGAACGATATCATCACTCGTGCGTACGAACGGAATACCGTCTCCACGATGTGATGCGACTCGTTCTACATGATCTTCATTTCATAATGATTATATAAATGAATTGAATGAATGAATATGGTATATAATACACTAATACCATTCTGGAAATGAATTATCTATAACCTAAAGATAAGAATAAGAATTTATTCAACAAAACACGCGTAAGAACAAAAAGTTATAAAGACCCGAGTAACAAGTAACAATGAAATATTACTAACAAGAAGCTAATAAAAAGAAGCTAATAATATGACCATATATGATATCATATCAATATGTATGATTCTGGAATAATTCAATAACATTATTTAAACCATTATACAGGAGTTTCGGACACGAACAAAGCAAATCGGACCTAAGGTAAGGGAAATATCACAATCTCATTTTTATCCGAGATTGTTTATTCGTAAGTACTTACTGGGATGTATTTTATCATCCACATTCATGTTTCATCAATATGTAATAGTATTTCCATCCACCAACAATTGTTTAAATCCATTTTTACCCTTAGGTGAGTTTTTAGTAATATGTATGAAAGGAATCTTTTGTCATTTTTCGTACGAGGTACTTTTTGACTTTTCCGACAAAAATACGAAGAATGTTTTTTTAACTTATACGGCATGAATGGATTTCTAAAAAATTATTTCCAAGAAGCTTCCTTTATAAGTATTCAAGTATATTTTTAATCAAATTCTTTTATTTTAAAATTGTATGACATGTTAAGAAAGGAAAAGTGTTTTTGAAGTAGAAAGGATATTTTCCTCAAGAATGAAGTTCAAGTATTTTATCAAAATTATTTTCCATCTAAGATAATAAAAGGGTTCTGTTTTTACCCCTATTATTACATGGATTTGATTATGTTGTGATGGAAACATTTTTATGAATTCCTTTATCTTATATGAATTGTTTTATGATGTCATGTTGTTTAAGAATCCCATTTTTATTACATGGGTTATGCGATGATGTATGATTTATGATTATGTGGCACACATAAGAAAGGATTCATTATAAGATGGGTGGGACCTATATCTCCCTCCAATGCATTGGGTAAAGATTTTATATCTCATGAGATAGACATGGCTGGAACGGAAGGTTATTTCGGTTCAGTGATACAGGACTGAAACGAGGAGTGAACTCGGTTCAGAAAGGGACTTTGTCCACTAAGATAGTCTTGGCAATAAGTCATGACTAACAAGAAATGATTTTCCATGATTATGTGTGCATGCCACAAAGTTTCAAGTTTCATGTTATGATTATGGGGATCTCATTTTCACTTCTATGATTTATTAAGTTTTTATGATCTCTTTTGCAGGTTATGATTTTCAAAAAGATATGATATGATTTTTATTTCCTTTATTGCCCTTGCTGAGCATTTGAGCTCACCCTTTTATGTTTTCTTTTCCCCAGGATATAAAGAAAGGTTTTTAGGTAAAAAAAGGGGAAGATCTTTATGGGAGATATTGAAGATCTTTCACCACGATTAGAAGATTACGTTCCGAGTTTCCAAAGACACTAAACTATTACGATCCTTGTGTGTGTGTTTTTGTTATGTACTAAGTATTCCGCAAAAGTAATTTAATTTCCATGTACGTCAAGATACGGGTCTCTACATTACATATATGGTAATAAAATTGGATTAAATGAATAAATAATTTATTTTTGAAATTATTAATAATCTATAAATATAAAATTTTAATTCTATTAATTATATTAATAATAAATTATTATTACAAATTTATCTACCTAAAACAGGCATCCCCAAACCCTATTCCAAATTTGAATCTATTTCTGAAAACATATTGAACTAAATTATATTTTTATACTATAGTTGTAAATAAATTGTATCTCTATTATTATATATATATGATGAAATAATTATATAACTCTTTTGATAATGGTCAACATACCAAATAATGTTTTTAAGGAATTGACTAAAGGACCACAGGTGGCTGATGAGAGAAAAACTACACAATAAATGAATAACATATGACAATAAATAAACATAAATGAAATATAATATTTATTCATACATTACCTAATACCTAAGGATTGATTTTTTTAACTTAATTTACTTTCATTAAGTCATAACCATTATTCTTTAACTTCATTATATTATATTTGGTTTCTTACACACTATGATTATTTTATATTGTATTATATATTTCATTTATCATTTTCAAAAGTCTTATTAAACTTTCATATGTATTGGGTTTTCAATTTTAAAAAATAGTTTCTTATATGTGGAATTGACCATATATATTATTTACGGCTAAGAATATTTCCCCTTCATGTCCATATTTTTTATATTTTTATAAGCAAACTATTATGTCTACTTAAATGATTTATAAAGATCATTATTTAATTTTAATTTCTTTTTTAAGTTCTAAAAAATATTTTTAATTATTACTGCATGAGCATATTATATCTACTTTTATAACAATTGTTTTATTAAAACTTATTATACATCTTTTAATTGTTTTTGAATAAGAATAAAATTCTCAATGATCTATTAATTTTCCATTTATTAAAAATGTTAAAAATTTACCAGAATAAATAATGTGATTTCATTCCAATTATGTATATTTCTATATTCTTATCCACATTTTATATTTTAAACTTTATTTATTTTCAACATTTCATGTTTTTTAATTATTTTTACATAATGGTTTTTCATGTCTTATTTTCACCGATTGAAATGGATTTTTAAAAGTGACATATGATTTTCTTTTTACAACCATGTTATGAAATCCTTATAAAAATTATTTTATAATTATTCCAATTTCATCCCAAACTCTAAAATATATATCTCTTTTAGAGTAATGTCTCATATATTTCCCTTTAAATGCACTTATGAATTTATTGTTAACGCCTCACCTTGTTATCAAGGATTACGATCTATATAACTATTCCTCTATTTCTTCTACCAATTTCTTCTCAAAATATGAAATATCTATATTCTTTGGAGTTATGTCTCATTTATTACCCTTTAAAGTCACTTATGAATTTATAGTTGACACATCACCTTATTATCATGGGTTAGGTTCTCTATCACTATTTATCTAGTTCTTAGCATTATTTTTCTCATTCATGTACATAATATTTATTTAAATGGATATATTATATATCACTGAAAATATTTCTATATTGTGATTTATATTATTGAAAAACCCATATACTCATTACTTGATATGGTTTCCTTTTTAAGGGTTATTACTGAGAAAGATGATATATTTATTGACCAGGGAAATATTGACCATCTGTATACTTGTCATTGAAATATGGATATTTATTAAATATTAATCCATGTTTTTTTATGTATTGGATTGTTTAATCATTTATTCACATGATGAATGAATTTTTCTTCAGTAGTCAAATGTGATTCCTATAATTATATTTCCCCTTAATGAATTAGTTGGTGTCATGAGACAAACTAGCCTAGGAATTTAGTTTAATCACTACCAATTTATGTATGGTGTCCTGTCCTGAGGCTTTGATGTTTTGTTTATGATGTTCAGCATTATTCATTTCATAAATCTGAAATCAATTATTGTTATCCATGTAATTATATAAATTGGTATGCTATCCATTGATATATTACAGGATTATGTTATTTATATGACATTTTTTGATTATTATTTATTCCATTCATATTATTAATTCAATGTTTATTACATGAATGATTCTATTATATGTTATCCCTTACAAATTATTTGAGTTCACCCTTCTTATGTTTTCATTTATACAGGTTATGGAGAATAATATCATGTATTATATATCTATATGGATATCATATGTGGAGAATATTATTAGAGATGTTGAAGACTTATTACAAAATTAGAAATCCTTGGCTTAGTTGGAAAATTACCTATATATTGGAGATATATTAGTTTTATTAGTATTTTTTCTATTAAATATATGAATCTCTAATGATAAAAGGTCTTTATTGTGTATTGGAATCAATATTTATTATTGATATTGTAATTATGGAAGGTTATGTTTGGGTTACATTAGTTTGTTTCAGTGCTTGTATGCAAAGAATATGTTTTTAAAATCAGACCCAAGAGTGTGGGTCTAGAGTGTAACATATTTTCTTATATCCCACTCCCATCACTGATATTTAAAAAAATCATATTTATAATATATATTCTTTTTATATTCTATTATAACTCATTCAAAATTTTATGTAATTCAATTAATATGTTATCACTCCAACTATTTACTACTTTTATGTTTAAAAATATCAATACTACACACTATAAATTTACTACAACCTAGGAATAATGGTTATTTGGAATCCACATATAATCATTAAATAGTTTAACTTTTTTCAACAGTTTCAATTCTAATCTCATGAATTAATTCCTCAAGATAACATTTATCTCATACTAAATATCTTCATCAATATTAGATCTTGATATTTCTAAAATTTCAACATGCCATATCAAGTATGGATAACTATTTTTAAAATCGTATAAAATTTGATGGTCTTTGATTTCAAAGGGTATTAACTTTATTATATTCAAACACTTCATATTTGGCCAAAAACTACATTTTTATTATTCCATTTAAACATTTCCGAGAAATCATTATCATCTTTATCATATTCAACAATATTTATTCATGTATTTACCCAATTATGTTCTATTAATTACTGAAAATAAAGATAAATTTTATAAATATATTGAAACATATAAATATTAAAAAAATATATAAATAGATAACATCAAAAAATAAAAAAAAATAAAAATTTACATCATATATTTTTAAATTTTATACAAAAAATTAGAAGAAAAATTATATAAACATATAAATATTTAATAAAAATATTCTGTAAAATTAAAATAAAAAAACTAAAATATTTTGTTTATATACCGATAGATGGAATTTGGATTGCAAAAAATAAAAATGTAGGTTGATTAAAAATACATATTAAAGGTTAACAACTATATAACTTGAACAATTTAAGATGAACACTGATCATGTTGTTGGAATTTGGTCAAGGGTGGTGGAATGAGAGTAAATGAGGTATAACATGGAATTATAGAGGTGAAACATAGTAAAAACTATATAAAATGTAGTCAATGGTAGAACATGGAGTGAAGTTGAGAGTTTAGTGGGTTAGTGTTTTAAAAAATTGGGTGTCAAATTAATTATTAGAAAAGAATGAATCACATTTTTTTAATTTTTCTAGAATGGTTCTATCATATATTTTATAATTACTGAAATTAAAACTTGGTTTTTTTACATTGGTTATTTTATAACCGTTATTAAAACATAGTTCTTCACATTTGTTATTTTATAACTGATAAAAAACTTGGAGTTTTAATGTCAGTAATTATAACTTTGAGGTTAAAACTCATATAGATTGAATTTTAACCACTATTATCTATTAAAAATTATTAAAACTAAATTTTCATAACATTGTTTAGTCAATAGTAGACATTAAAACCCAATACATGTGAGTTTTAACATCATTTATTCTATAAATAATGTTAAAATCCTGACACCAACACAACAATTTCCACCAGTGATCCCTTACAGTACCACTGAATCATACAATGTGACTGGCTCTAGCAGTGGCATGAAATATCATTTATTTCAATATGATAAACCTCAATCATAAAAGATAATTGGACATTTTAGTGTCTTGTAAACAAATTCTAATCCTTAAGAAATATCCAATTTATAAAATTTTGTTCGACTAATTACATCACTTGAAAAATAGATTTAGGGATTATGTCATTTACATACATTAACATAATTACTTAAATTATATCCAATATAATTTGTGGTTCCATGGTTTATTAGTATAGGAAAATTATAGGAGAGCAAACTTCCTTAGTCCACAATTAAGGATAAATTTAGTTGAATTATTTATAAAAATATGAAAATTGAGAAAGAGAAACAATGTTAACTCTTCCTAAGAGATGCCTTGGTCATCCTTTACTTTATCTGTTATGTATTTTCCCTTTAGGGTATATTTTATTAAATGTTGTTGTTATTATCATCATCTCTTTCACTTTTAAATTTTATGTCCATCATTATAAATAATTTATGTTTATAAAAGGATTTCCTATCAATTATATGAACCATCTCCTCAAATTCTATAATATAGAATTTCTCATCACCAGGTTGGTTCTCATTGAAATTACTGAATGGGTTGGTATTTTGGCAAATTTATATCAAGAGAGAATAAAAAACTCATAGATCATATTATATTTATTTTATTTAAAAAAAACACCATGTATCATAATCTTCCCATGAATATTAGAATTATTTTTTTTATGAAATCGATGATTTGGGGGTTGATGTGTTTGGTGGAAGGAGATGGGTCTAAAGGCCTCACTATGTTCATAAAAATATATTTTATATGAATGTTTCTTGATATTATTATACTTCATAGTCTTCTTTTCACTGTGAAATCCTTCCCCTCTTCACATTTGGATGTTATATGCTTATTAGAATAGACCACCAAGTCCTTCATTATTCCAATATGATATGAATTTAAATATATTTCAACATAATCAATGTATATTTGAAAAATGTCTTTATTTGGTGTGAAGCTAAATCATATGTTTTTTTTCCACCCATGTGAGCATCATCTAAATTTTACATGTGACTATAGGATGTTTCTTGATCTGGATGATAAAGGTAAGAGCATGGAATGTTTACTTTATGTGATGGAAAATAGAAAATGAATTTTCAAGGTGTATAATCTTAACCAATAGTATCTCCATTGGAAATTTCCTATAACATTCCCACTCATATCATGATGAAAAAATGTATTTTCTAATGAATTACAAGGGTGTTATTAATAATGGTACTAAATAAAGATATGTATGGAATAGAGGAAATCATTTTATAGAAGTTAATCATTATAAAAACATCTCATCCCCTAGTGAGAGTGGATGAAATTTTACAATGCTCTAAAGGTATAAACCAAAATGGTCATTTGATATGTTCATTCCATTTATGAATTCATAATCCCCTATGTGATATGTATTCCTACAACATATAACATTGAAGGGACCAGAAATACGGAACTGGGCCTTCACCCAAGTGATCTGTCTAAGATTTTAATATTTCTTGGAAAATACTGGTAAGACAATGTTTATTTCCGTTCCACTCAATTTCTATAAAACCGCTATAAATGTCTCATTACATACTATATTTTATAATTCATTATCCAAAATAAGATAATTTTTTATAAAAATTTCATTGAATTCCACCAAAAAATCTAGTGGATTTTTTATAGGGATAATTTATTACAACCATTCATTTTATCAATCATCTCCCAGTGTTAGCCCAATACGAACTTAACGACCCTTGTTTTGGAGAATTATACAACTTCATGGTCACATTGTTATAATCTTCTATCCATCTTACATAATAAAAATCCAAATATAAGAAGCAGAAAAACACATGGAAAAGGGTCATTTTCTATGAGGTCCCTCATTAGGTAAAAAAACATCACTATTGGGGGAGTCTTCTTTTTAATCTACATCATTAAAATTGATGGGGAAAAATTAATCATATATTTCTAACAATATCAGGGCTTTTATGGTCATTTTCACATAATAGACAATGATCCTAAAATCTCTATATATTAGATGAAATGTGTTGGTGGATGTGATTTAACTTATAAACATGTTAAGGAGGACCTTAAAATTTCATTGAATTAATGAAATGAGGCATAAAGTATCCTTTATTTTTTTACATATCTCTTATCTATAAAATTATGTATTGGTTTTTCAATCATATTAGTCCAACCACAATTCCATTCCAAATACTCCACTAGGTTAGTGGTCATAAGCTACATTCCACCCCTTTAATTTATTTCCAATAGTTTTCTATAAGATCGTAGTGTAGGAAAAGATATCTATTTTCAGAATGTGTGGTTCCTCTTCTAAAGTCAATGGTGTATGACGTATAATATACCCGTCTAAATTATTGAATTATATAATAAAGTGCTAAGTCGATGAGGTTTTGGATCAATGAAGTTTAGTATGGTGATTGATCTAATGATAAAATTGGCTCTGGCATAGTTAAGGCCGAGTGATGGGTGCATCTCCCTACAAACCAAACCCATTACAGGGTTGGGACATTGATTTCTAGTAACCTTTTTGGTTTTCCCCCACCAACTTTGAAATTAGTTTGTGATTTTTTAAATGAACAAATATAATCAATATTAAAAATTATTATCCATGGTTATCTACCTTGTGTTTGAATACTAAGTTTAATATCTCTATTCTATATCAACAATAAAATTGGTAATGATGTTAATAGTTTTATCTAATATATGAATACGAATTTAACAATATTTTTTTACAAATTTTTTAACCACCTATGAAGTTTTATGTGACAATTAAGTAGAAGAAATCCAGTGTAAGAATCATGTGAATAGAGTCATTTTTGTAACATCCCAAGTAAGTAATGAATAATAGATATTTTTATCTATGTATTTTAATGATTAAGATAATGTTATAGAGGCTTAAAATGAAAATAAATACAATCTTATGCATGGAATACACTAATATTCTTAAAAGATTGTTTTACTGCCTTTTGATGGCAAACCATTTTTGAATCTATATTTTGACAATTTTATAAACTATGTTTGTCAAAATAAACTTATCCTTTATGATTGGGACATCAAAATTTACCTTGTGGGAATTTTTGGTATTTTTCTGACAATGTTCATTTTTTAATGAATAGTGGAAAATACTGCATTTTACATCAAAACTTCTTTTTAATCTAATTTATTTATATGATTAGATTATGCTTTGAATTGGGTTTGAAGTGAAATTAGAATATATGTTTACCATTTTATCCAATGGTGGTCATTGGAATCAATTTCACTTTGAAATTAGACTTAAACTGGTGTCAATCTTTTGATACTTATTGTTTTGTAAAAACACGCTATTTGCTCTGGCAGTGGGAATTAATTATTAAATTAATTAATGTGACTTATATGATTTGAATTTTTTAAAATAGACTTCATTTTTGAATTCGGAATATCAAATATAGCTTAGGGTGAATTTTTGGTAATTTTCTGAAAAACTTCAATTTTTGATGAATAGTGAAACCACTAAGTGGTAATCAAGCAAACTGATTTTTCAGTTAAATGAAAGTTTACCACTAATGTGTATTGAATTTTGAAAATCCTACATACATGGTTGTCATTAAGAAGTAAAATGTGGTTCAATGAGATTAAAATAATTTTTTGGTGAATAGTAACTTATTAAGTTTTTAATCGCGATTAGTGGTAATTAGTGTAGTTTAAGGTATAAATAATGCTTTAATAATATGAAATGACCTAGACACATGTCCCAACCTTATTGGTTGCGTCATGGCCGACCAAGACAAGCCATGGGTCAACTTGGGGACCCCATGGAGACATTTTGGTTGGGAAATGACATAAATAACTTTTTATTTAATGTAAAAGTAAAAATGACACAAACATAATATGTTTTACGAAAACAATTTTTACATGGGGTTATAAAGATCCGATATTTGATTATAAATAGTCATTGGAAATATAAAAAGATTTCCTACATCATAGTATTTTTTTATGATTTTTAGACATTAAATAAATTAAATTATTTATGACATAATAATGATGCAGCGATGACATCATTATTTGACGATTTAAATAAAATGGAAAGATAATATAAAATATATGAACTAAACATGTCCAAAACCAATTGGATGAGTGGATTTCGAACCCTTATCACCTTATACACTAATTATATCAATGTGGGACCTTTTAAAACCGAAACACATTTTCAAATAAAGTAATGTTTCTTTACTTTCCAAAAGTGCCTCTCCTCTCCTCTTATAAAAGGCCCCCACCTCTACCTCATTTCACACACTTCTCAAGCCTTTGGCTCGGCCAACCCCTGCCCATTTACTCTCTCCACATCCCTCTCCTCATCCTAGAGGATTCCCTTTGGGCAGAATCCTTTCAAAGGAAGCCTTTAGGCTCAAATCAAAAGGAGTTACACTTTTAAAGGTAATTCATTCTCTCATGTTCATTTGTTTTATTTTGCTTCTCCAACCCCCTAAACTCTTTTTATTTACTTATTTTGTAACAACACCAGTATCTTAAATATACAAGGATGTTGTTATAATATTTATTTGAGCTACACTCTCACACACCTACATCAAATGGTTAAAGAACATATGGTTTCCGTGGATGGCGAAATTCTGCCTCCCGAAACGATGATTGTTCAATACTCATTTAACACCTTCAAAAAGGGCCATTATGATGTCACTATTTTTATATATGATATATAATATGTTTATGTTTTCCTTAAGCTTATTTTTTTCATTTTGGGCATACCTTTATGGTTTCCATTATGGGTAAACACGATATCTTCATTTTAGGAAGTGCGGACTACCGCCCCCTAAAAGTGATTTGATTCGTTAATACCATATGTGGGATGTGTAAAGGGTAAATTTAATGATGTTATATATGTTATTATACTGGAATTATAATATAATCTTATATCATTATGATTCCATTCCATAAAATATGAAATAGAAATGGAAGTAGCGTTCATGCGTACGTACGGCTTACCGTCTCCATGAACGGTGCATTTCATTTCTTACCTCTAAATGTGATGTAATATTATAAATGCATGTATGCACTGGATATATATGACATATATGATATCTACATCATGAATACCATTATGGATATAATGAACCTTTGACCAAATTAACAACATGTAAGTGTAAGAAGTCTATTTTTGACTTAAGAACCAAATACCGACAAAATGAACATTATTAATTTAACTGATTACATGATGTTCATAACATGGTTAAAAAGGAATAATGAACTTGGAAAAGATTCATAAGAAAGTAGAGATTAACTCAAGTTTATTATTCAGGAGATTAAAGAACGGTCGGGTGAAGTCGGATACAAGGTATGGGACTTCGTCTCAATCTCCTTTCGTTGAGGCATATTTTATTTTATACACAACTTTCTTTTATACGGTGTATAAACCCCTTTGACTTTTACGTTTATTCAAAAGGAATATTTTTTATACGAAGCATTTACTAAACGACAAAAGGGAATGTTTTTGTCGCACGTATGCGGCGACAATGACTTCTCCGCCATCGTGACCGTTATTTGAGTTTCGTCTTCCTCTACAAGCCATACTTTTTTTTAAAATGAAAAATAAATACCATGTTTTACATTGGTATTGAAAATGGTTTTCATAATGTTTTTATTATATCAATGTGTTGTATTGATATCTCGTGATTGAAATGTGGAAATGTTATGTTTCCTTTATGCATGTTTTATGTGATATGATTATGTTATGGTTCTTGGGCATTATTATGAAGACGGGTGGTTCCGTGATAAACTAAGGGCGGGTGAGCCCGTTATAGCTCTCCAATGCATTGGGTAACGCGAAGGAGTGAAACGTTAAGGTTTCTCCGAAGATATTTTAGGGAATATTCTGTGATGGGTATTCCAAACGTAACCAAGAGGGTTACTCCCTACGTAAGAATGTTATGAATGCCTCAAGTTACCTTTATGTCTTATGATTTCTATGATTTATTCATGATTTTATGAGGTATGTTAAAGTGCCTATGTTTTATGGGTAAAGTATGATTTCATTCTTATGTATATATGAACTCATGTTTCCTTTCCATGTTTTTTTATAACCCATACTGAGTTTTTATGCTCATCCCAAGTTTTTGAAATGTTATTCACAGGTCAAGGGAAAGGTACATGATAAGATGATAGAGTCAAGGATGTGTCAAGAAATAACCCATGTTTTATTTTAAATGTGTTTCCATTGATGGGAATGAAGAATACTATCTTTATGTAACCACTTTGTTTATATGTGGAATGTAATGCAAGTTTTATGATCTAATTCTCTAAAACTCTAAACCCGAAAAGATCCTCAATGTGTAATCTTGTAATAACTCAAGATTAAGTAAGGTTTAAGGCTGGGGCCTTATAGTTGGTATCAAAGGTCGGTTTAGATAACTTTAGGAGTTAGAATTCTATTAAATGATTATCCAAAAATATTTTTTTGAAATGATATAGCATTTAAAGATTACCATGTTGCTTCATCTAAGACATGTTTGTTCAGAATGGTTTTCCGCAGAGGAAACAGGGAAGCAGTGCTAGGAAGGCATACAGAAGGAAATAACCTTCCAAATCAGCATCTAGAAATGGTCGGAATTGGAACTGAACAGTTTGTTGCAGTAACGGCGCAGTTGACTCAAGCGATAAATGGCGGTGGTATCCATGCACGAGATCAGCCAGATCAACCGCAGAGGAACATGTCAGTGGTGGAACATTTCATGAGGCAACATGCACCATCATTCAGAGGATCATCTGACCCTGTGCTAGCTGAAGGGTGGATTAAAGCACTGGAGAAGATTTTTGATGTCATGGGGTGTTCAGACAATCAAAAGGATAGTCTTGCTATTTACCGTTTGGAGGGTGAAGCAGATCAGTGGTGGTATATGGTTAAAAATATCAGGGACACCGATGAGATTGATGCTCTTGACTAGGATGAATTCAAAGGTATGTTTCTTGAGAAGTATTTTCCTAAGGCTGTTCGACTTAGGATGGAAAAGCAATTCTTGGAATTGAGGCAAGAGGAAGACTCAGTGGCTGCCTATGAAGAAAGGTTTACTCGATTGGCAAGGTATGCTCCAAATTTTATCCGGGACCTTGATAGTAAAATCAATCGTTTTTACTCAGGATTAAAGCCAAAGTATCGAATGGAATTAGCTTCTCGTGAGTTAAAAAGTTATGAAAAGCTTGTTCGATGTGCTGAGAAGGTGGAAATGGAGTTTGCCAATGACCAAGTTTTCTATAACAACCAGCAGAAGAAGAGACCGAGGTGGCAGGAGAAAGGTAAGAATTCTTCAAAAAAGTCTAATGGTAAGAGAACTAAGTTTCCAGTTTGTGATAAATGTGGCAAAAAGCATGCTGGGGAATGTCTTCTGAATTCTGGGAAGTGCTACCGATGTGGTAAGATGGGACATAAGGCTCGTGATTGCACTGAAAAGGATCAAGGTGAAGGTAAGAACAAATTTGATTTACAGTTAGTGAAATGTTATAAGTGCAATGAGATGGGTCACTATGAAAACGAGTGTCCGACAAGGAGCTTGAGTGATAGGAAACAGTTAGACTACAAGCAGAAAGGGGTGGTGAAATCCTTTGCAACTACTTCAGCAGATGTCGGGCCATCAAATGAAGTTGTATCAGGTACTTTGTTTGTTTTTTCAGATTATGCCAGTGTGTTTTTTGATTTGGGGTCTACACATTCTTTCATCTCTGAAACCTTTTCTAGTAAAATGGGAATACCATCTCAAGAAATGACTCCTGAACTTTTGGTAAAAACACCTGGGGGAAGTTTCGAGGCAAAAATAATTTATAAGAATCTTCCTATCCTTATCTGTGCAAAGAACCTACTTTCAAACCTTATTGTTCTACCTCTAGTAGAGTTTGATGTTATCCTGGGTATGGATTGGCTCTCTATTTACCATGCTAAGATTGACTGTAGAGATAAAGAAGTTTCTTTTCAGAAAGACTTTCAGTTTGTTTACAAGAATGAACCCTTACTTTTGATAACATATCAAGAGGCCTAGAAACTTGTAAAAGATGGAAATGAATGTTACCTTGCACACGTCGTTGAAAATAAAGGAACTATTCAGATTAATGATGTGCCATTGGTAAATGAGTATCCTGATGTTTTTCCTGATGAGTTGCCTGGAATAATACCAGATCGGGAAGTTGAGTTTACTGTTGACTTAGTTCCTGATGCTAAGTCAATTTCAAAACCCCCTTATCGAATGGCACAAATTGAACCTTTAGAGTTGAAGGAGCAATTGCAAGATTTATTAGAGAAAGGTTTCACTAGACCTAGCACATCACCATGGGGTGATCCTGTTTTATTTGTTAAAAAGAAAGATGGTTCTATGAGACTTTGCATTGATTATAGAGCCTTGAATAATATCACTGTTAAGAACAAATATCCTTTGCCTCATATCGATGATTTGTTTGATCAGCTCCAGGGAGCTCAGTTTTTTTCAAAGATTGACTTGAGATCGGGGTACCATCAGCTGAAGGTAAAGGAGGCAGATATTCCGAAGACCGCGTTCCGTACGAGATATGGCCATTATGAATTTGTATTAATTCCTTTTGGGCTAACCAATGCACCTGCTGTATTCATGGACTTAATGAATAGAATTTTCCATGAGTTCTTGGATAAGTTTGTGGTGGTTTTCATTGATGATATTTTGGTGTTTTCTAAAAGTAAAGAGGAGCATGAAAAACATTTAAGGGTTATCTTGCAAACCTTAGAAGAAAAGAAACTGTATAGGAAATTCAGCAAGTGGGAGTTTTGGTTGCAACAAATTTCTTTCCTTGGTCACATTGTTTCTAAAGATGGAATAACTGTTGATCCTGCAAAAACAAAAGTTGTGGAAGAATGGCCAAGACCCACAAATGTAACCGAGATTCGTAGCTTCCTTGGTTTGGCGGGCTATTACCGAAGGTTTTTTAGAAATTTTTCACGGTTATCTAGTCCAATGACTAAGCTAACTCGGAAGGGTGTTAAGTTTATCTGGACAAAAGAATGTGATGATTGTTTTTAGGAATTGAAAAGAAGATTAGTGAATGCTTCAGTTTTGGCACTACCTTCCAGGAATGGTGAGTTTGTTATATGCAGTGATGCTTCATTGAAAGGACTTGGTTGCATCCTAATGCAGAATGATCAGGTAATTGCTTATGCTTCACGACAGTTGAAAACTCATGAGGTAAATTACCCTACACATGATTTGGAATTAGCTGCTGTTGTTTTTGCTTTAAAAATTTGGAGGCATCATTTGTATGGAGTAAAGTGTGAAATATATACCGATCACAAAAGTTTAAAGTATATATTCACTCAGAAAGAGTTAAACATGAGACAAAGGAGATGGCTGGAATTAATCAAGGATTATGACTGTACAATTCATTACCATCCGGGAAAAGCAAATAAAGTGGCTGATGCTTTGAGTCGAAAAAGTAATGCTTCATTAACAATGTTGCGGTTGGAACGTGATCCTTTGGTTAACGATTTGATGAACTTTGGCATAGAAGTTGTTGGTGCAGGAAGTCCTTCTGTTTTGTTTCAGGTATCAGTGAGATCATCTCTATCAGATAGAATCAAGCAAGCACAGAAGTAAGACAGTGAGTTGCAGAAAAATGTAGAGCTGGTTCAGAAAGGTAAGTTGCCTGAATTCAACATTGATAGTGACTGTGTTTTGAGATTTGGGAAGAGATTGTGTGTTCCTTGTGATTCACAGTTGAAGAGAGAGTTGTTATGTGAAGCTCATAGTTCTCCGCTTTCAGTTCATCTGGGCAGTACTAAGATGTATAGAGATCTGCGGGAGTATTACTGGTGGGATGGAATGAAAAGAGATATTGTTGATTTTACTGTGAAGTGTTTGACTTGTCAGCAGGTTAAAGCAGAGCGGCAGTTACCGAAATGGATGCTTCAGCCTTTACCAGTGCCAGAGTGGAAATGGGAGAATATATCCATGGACTTTGTTGTTGGATTACCGAAGACATCTCGAGGTAATAATGCAATCTGGGTTATTGTTGATCGCTTGACCAAATCTGCTCATTTCCTTGCTATACGAGATACTTTCTCTCTTGATCAACTTTTCCATTTGTATCTTAAAGAGATAGTCAGGTTACATGGAGTTCCTCTCTCCATTGTATCGGATCGTGATCCCAGGTTTACTTCTAACTTTTGGAAAGGCCTTCAGAAGTCGTTGGGTATTGAATTAAATTTTAGTACAGCTTTTCATCCTCAATCAGATGGGCAGTCAGAACGAACAATTCAGACATTGGAGGATATTCTACGAGCTTGTTCTATGGATTATCAGGGAAGTTGGGACCAACATCTTTCTTTGGTTGAGTTTTCATATAATAACAGTTTTCATTCCAGTATACAGATGTCACCATTTCAGGCATTATATGGGAAGCGGTGTTGAACTCCAGCTTTCTGGGATGAAGTGGGTGAAAGAAAGTTGATGGGACCAGAATTGGTAGAAGAGATGGCAGAAAAAGTTCAGCTGATTCAGAAACACATGAGAACAGCTCAGAGCAGGCAGAAGAGTTACGCGGATAACCGGAGGAAGGATCTATCTTTCGAGGTAGGTGATCATGTTTTTCTCAAGGTTTCTCCTTGGAAAAGTGTGATGAGATTTGGTAATAAAGGAAATTTGAGTCCAAGGTTTGTTGGACCATACGAAATTCTGGAGAGAGTTGGATCAGTTGCATACCGAGTGGCTTTACCTCCGAGTTTATCTCAGGTACACAATTTTTTTCACGTTTTGATGTTGAGAAAGTATATGCCAGATCCATCTCATTTTTTGAGTCCAGAGGTAGTTCAGCTGGAAGAGAACCTATCTTATGAGGAACAACCGGTCCAGATTCTTGACCACAGGGAGAAAGTGTTACGGAATAAGGTGATTAAGAAGGTAAAGGTTTTGTGGAAAAACCACATGATTGAAGAGGCAACATGGGAATCCGAAAATGCAATGAGGGATAAGTACCCTCATTTATTTGATAAGTAAATAAATTGCGGGGACACAATTTTCTAAAGGGGGAAGGATGTAACATCCCAAGTAAGTAATGAATAATAGATATTTTTATATATGTCTTTTAATGATTAAGATAATGTTATAGAGGCTTAAAATGAAAATAAATACAATCTTATGCATGGAATACACTAATATTCTTAAAAGATTATTTTACTGCCTTTTGATGGCAAACCATTTTTGAATCTATATTTTGACAATTTTATAAACTATTTTTGTCAAAATAAACTTATCCTTTATTATTGGGACATAAAAATTTACCTTGTGTGAATTTTTGGTATTTTTCTGACAATGTTCATTTTTTAATGAATAGTGAAAAATACTGCATTTTACATCAAAACTTCTTTTTAATCTAATTTATTTATATGATTAGATTATGTTTTGAATTGGTTTTGAAGTGAAATTAGAATATATTTTTACCATTTTATCCAATGGTGGTCATTGGAATCAATTTCACTTTGAAATTAGACTTAAACTGGTGTCAATCTTTTGATACTTATTGTTTTGTAAAAACACGCTATTTGCTCTGGCAGCGGGAATTAATTATTAAATTAATTAATGTGACTTATATGATTTGAATTTTGTAAAATAGACTTCATTTTTGAATTCGGAATATCAAATATATCTTAGGGTGAATTTTTGGTAATTTTCTGAAAAACTTCAATTTTTGATGAATAGTGAAACCACTATGTGGTAATCAAGCAAACTGATTTTTCAGTTAAATGAAAGTTTACCACTAATGTGTATTGAATTTTGAAAATACGACATACATGGTTGTCATTAAGAAGTAAAATGTGGTTCAATGAGATTAAAATAATTTTTTGGTGAATAGTAACTTATTAAGTTTTTAATCGCGATTAGTGGTAATTAGTGTAGTTTAAGGTATAAATAATGCTTTAATAATATGAAATGACCTAGAAACATGTCCCAACCTTATTGGTTGTGTCATGGCCGACCAAGACAAGACATGGGTCAACTTGGGGACCCCATGGAGACATTTTGGTTGGGAAATGACATAAATAACTTTTTATTTAATGTAAAAGTAAAAATGACACAAACATAATATGTTTTACGAAAACAATTTTTACATGGGGTTATAAAGATAAGATATTTGATTATAAATAGTCATTGGAAAGCTAAAACGATTTCCTACATCATAGTATTTTTTTATGATTTTTAGACATTAAATAAATTAAATTATTTATGACATAATAATGATGCAGCGATGAAATCATTATTTGACGATTTAAATAAAATGGAAAGATAATATAAAATCTATGAACTACACATGTCCAAAACCAATTGGATGAGTGGATTTCGAACCCTTATCACCTTATCCACGAATTATATCAATGTGGGACCTTTTAAAACCGAAACACATTTTCAAATAAAGTAATGTTTCTTTACTTTCCAAAAGTGCCCCTCCTCTCCTCTTATAAAAGGCCCCCACCTCTACCTCATTTCACACACTTCTCAAGCCTTTGGCTCAGCCAACCCCTGCCCATTTACTCTCTCCACATCCATCTCCTCATCCTATAGGATTCCCTTTGGGAATAATCCTTTCAAAGGAAGCCTTTAGGCTCAAATCAAAAGGAGTTACACTTTTAAAGGTAATTCATTCTCTCATGTTCATTTGTTTTATTTTGCTTCTCCAACCCCCTAAACTCTTTTTATTTACTTATTTTGTAACAACACCAGTATATTCAATATACAAGGATGTTGTTATAATATTTATTTGAGCTACACTCTCACACAACTACATCAAATGGTTAAAGAACATACGGTTTCCGTGGATGGCGAAATTCTGCCTCCCGAAACGATGATTGTTCAATACACATTTAACACCTTCAAAAGGGGCCATTATGATGTCACTATTTTTATATATGATATATAATATGTTTATGTTTTCCTTAAGCTTCTGTTTTTTTCATTTTGGGCATACCTTTATGGTTTCCATTATGGGTAAACACGATATCTTCATTTTAGGAAGTGCGGACTACCGCCCCCTAAAAGTGATTTGATTCGTTAATACCATATGTGGGATGTGTAAAGGATAAAGTTAATGATGTTATATATGTTATTATACTGGAATTATAATATACTCTTATATCATTATGATTCCATTCCAGAAAATATAAAATAGAAATGGAAGTAGCGTTCATGCGTACGTACGGCTTACCGTCTCCATGAACGGTGCATTTCATTTCTTACCTCTAAATGTGATGTAATATTATAAATACATGTATGCACTGGATATATATGACATATATGATATCTACATCATGAATACCATTATGGATATAATGAACCTTTGACCAAATTAACAACATTTAAGTGTAAAAAGTCTATTTTTGACTTAAGAACCAAATACCGACAAAATGAACATTATTAACTTAACTGATTACATGATGTTCATAACATGGTATAAAAGGAATAATGAACTTGAAAAAGATTCATAAGAAAGTAGAGATTAACTCAAGTTTATTATTCAGGAGATTAAAGAACGGTCGGGTCAAGTCGGATACGAGGTATGGGACTTCGTCTCAATCTCCTTTCGTTGAGGCATATTTTATTTTATACACAACTTTCTTTTATACGGTGTATAAACCCCTTTGAGTTTTACGTTT
Source organism: Viscum album (assembly GCA_963277665.1). Classification (NCBI taxonomy): domain Eukaryota; kingdom Viridiplantae; phylum Streptophyta; class Magnoliopsida; order Santalales; family Viscaceae; genus Viscum; species Viscum album. Next base: position 1,189,756,617 of record OY728145.1, read on the forward strand.
ATTCAAAAGGAATCTTTTTTATACGAAATGTTTACTAAACGACAAAAGGGAATGTTTTTGTCGTACGTATGCGGCGACAACAACTTCTCCGCCGTTGTGACCGTTATTTGAGTTTCGGCTTCCTCTACAAGCCATACTTTTTTTTAAATGAAAAATAAATACCATGTTTTACATTGGTATTGAAAATGGTTTTCATAATGTTTTTATTATATCAATGTGTTGTATTGATATCTCGTGATTGAAATGTGGAAATGTTATGTTTCCTTTATGCATGTTTTATGTGATATGATTATGTTATGGTTCTTGGGCATTATTATGAAGACGGGTGGTTCCGTGATAAACTAAGGGTGGGTGAGCCCGTTATAGCTCTCCAATGCATTGGGTAACGCGAAGGAGTGAAACGTTAAGGTTTCTACAAAGAGATTTTAGGGAATATACTGTGATGGGTATTCCAAACGTAACCAAGAGGGTTACTCCCTACGTAAGAATGTTATGAATGCCTCAAGTTACCTTTATGTCTTATGATTTCTATGATTTATTCATGATTTTATGAGGTATGTTAAAGTGCCTATGTTTTATGGGTAAAGTATGATTTCATTCTTATGTATATATGAACTCATGTTTCCTTTCCATGTTTTTTTATAACCCATACTCAGTTTTTATGCTCATCCCAAGTTTTTGAAATGTTTTTCACAGGTCAAGGGAAAGGTACATGATAAGATGATAGAGTCAAGGATGTGTCAAGAAATAACCCATGTTTTATTTTAAATGTGTTTCCATTGATGGGAATGAATAATACTATCTTTATGTAACCACTTTTTTTATATGTGGAATGTAATGCATGTTTTATGATCTAATTCTCTAAAACTCTAAACCCGAAAAGATCCTCAATGTGTAATCTTGTAATAACTCAAGATTAAGTAAGGTTTAAGGCTGGGGCCTTATAATTTTAATTAAAGATTTACTATTAATTGATACCTATATAAGTGTTAATGTGGTAACCTTTTTAGTATAGGATCCATGTCTTTTTATAGGGTGATGTTTTATGTAGGGGTGATCACACACGAGAGGCGACGTTTTATGTGTTGACAGATAATCTCCATGAACTCTCTTGAACAAATGAAAAGTATTATGGGGGAGTGTACTACCTTATATATATATATATATATAGAGGTTATTTTTCAACTTCAACTATATATATAATACATTAATCTTATGATAAGTAACTCGTTCTTCCTTGGAATCTGATTCATTTTATTCCCGATTGATTTAATTCTAGGTGGAACCAGATGAAACAAGGAAAAATGATAAACTCTTGGAGAAAAAATGATCAGAAAACAATTAGTAAAAAATATTCAATCTCACATAAATGATACATATATACCAGGTAAAATTATGTTTTTGGGTAAAACAATATGTAGTTAACCAAAGGTTATATTCTAGAAGAACAGAATTTTGTCACAATGAACTAATTATGGGACTCCTATGACCATTTTTAATGGAGAGATGGTACCTCCAGGTATTCAAATGAATTCATTCAGTGTGTGATGTTTTTGATAATGAATATATGGTAATATTTTTCTACTACATGAATTATTTGTGATAATTTACAATTTCCAATATAGAGGTGGAAATTCATTTGCAACCACAAGTCTTTTTAGTGGAGACCTCTTTGTTTTTTATGGTATGGTATTGGATTTATGAAGTAATCCCTGATTTATATGGTTCATGACCTTGATTTTTATAGTTTATATGGTTATATGTATTTAATTATAAATTTTCCAATTGAAATACATTTCAAGACACATGAAAATTTTTAGATGTTGTTATTTGGAAAACCACATGATTTTTTGATAAAAATATTAACGTAATGGGATTTGAAGAAAAATTCGCCCATATTGACTTCACATCTAATTCTAATAAAGAAGATAACCTCTAATAAAATATCTATATTGAAATGCTTCCCATGTCCAAAAACATTTTTTCTCCATCTCTAAAAAGAATTCAATTGAGAATATATTTATCTAATCTAATTTCATTATGAAGGGTTGACACTATATAAATCATATGCGGTACCAAAATTTAAACTATCCTATCTATAGTAGAACCTACATTTTATCATAAAACCTAAAATATTAAATAATATTGATGATTATTGAAGTATTTGTTTCCCTATTTTCAATGCTATATCTCCATATAATATTTGTTCAAGGGTGGACCACTTTACAAAATATCCCTCATATAGATATTTTAGCCTCTCTAATATCCTAGGGGACTTTGTTATCCAAGTTTCACTTAGTTTATATCCCTGAATGGCCTCCTACAAGTTTTATAAACAAAAATTATTAGATTATTATTAATAACCTTATGTGGTAATTTTGATCATGTATTACTTTGATAATGGGATTATTGAACTTTAAAGAATATGTATCTTGATTATCCTTAATAAATGATATGATCCATGGGATAAAATTAATTATATATTACATTGATAATTAGAGTCCCTATATTTAAGAAGCTAGTGAAAAATTTCTTATCCCCAAACACTCATCCTAGATAATTTTCACCAATCCATATACCCGTCAAATATTCATTCAACCTCTTTGTGTAAATAAAATGAGCTAGAGACATAAATTGGTCACAAAACTAGGGTAAGACCCTACCTTCCTTCACAAGACTCATTTTTTAGTATAAACTATAATTGCATTTCTACATCCCTACACTATATTGACAACTGAGAGGGGTAGGGGAATCAATGTTTTACTTTTATAAATTATTTTCCATTAAATATACCTCTCTAATGGGTTAAGGTTCTCAATACTCTCAATAATATCTCATAGTATCACCTTGTTTATAGAAATAATAAGAGAGATCACAAAACATATTATTTACATTGTTTGATACTAAGATTTACTCCTTTCCCTATTCAATATATTATACAACATGGATACTCAACTATATCCACAAGTTTTCACAATGATAGTTAATTAGAAAACCCTACTACAAATAGCTATAAATTATTTATACACTCCATTATATATCTCTCATGTAAATTTTCTATCTATTTTACAACCTCCAAAATACTAATTATAAAATATTAACAAATCGAAGCTATTTTTCCATGAATAAAACAATCCAAAATTTATAGTTCCTTTAATTGACCTAAATGATAGCACATATACATACTCTAAACATAATATATTTTCTAGAAGTTGTTGAATAATGTAAAGTACTAATAATTCCACTAAATAATTTAATATTCTTGAATTTTATAGACAGATATTAAAACAATATATAATTAGAACTTGTCAGGGTTCTAAATTTTTTTCAATAATCATGTCTAAATATTTTAAATAATTCATTACCATACTTAGATGGGTTAAAAATTATCCATGTTTCCATTGATAAATTTGAAGTCATAAAATAATATTAATTATTACATTTTCAAATACATTGGTCCTTATTTTAAATAGTTCATTAAAAAACTTCACTGGATGATCAAAATACAATATCATCAACATTATTTTAAATAAATAAAAAATCATTATAAATCATATTTGTAAAAAATGTTGGATCTAATTTACCTTTAAAAAACAATTTTTCAAAATAAATTGAGATAAGATTTTATACAACGTTCATGGATCTTTCTTATGTATATAGAAATATTTTGGTTGTTTTTTAAAAAATAGTAGTATTTTTTTCATGTTCAAAACTTGGTGGGTTATTAACATATACATAATTATAAATAAAAACAATTATGAAATTACTTTTAACACTTATTTGATAGAATTTATAACCATGATAAAATTTATAATCTTATAAAATTTAATATATTCAATTCTATAAACAAATGATTTTTTTTAAAATATATTTTTTCTTCTTGAGAAAAGACTTGTACAACAAGTCTGGTATTATTCCTTACAATTATTCTATATTCGTCCAATTTTTTTTATAGTAAGCCATGTAGTTACAATAACATGCTTATTGTTTGGAGTTTCAAATAATTTTTAAAAAATATATATAAAAACTGTATCTAGTTTATATTCCATATAGAAAAATACAATTAACTCTATTTAATTATTTATTAACATTATTATGTACAAATTCAGAAAAAATTATAACTTTCATTGAAATTCAAAATAGCTCCCCTTATTTTAATTTCAAAATAAATATCACCAATAACATTATCAATAGGGTTATAATTATTATATTTCTATGATATATGATTATATTTGGAAGAGATATGCTCCCACTTAATTGGTATATTGTTTTGTGGTTTATCTTCTCAAAAATTAAATTATTGATATTCTTCTTCAAAATTTCCCTAAATTTTAATTATGTTTCACAGTATATATATTAAATGTATAATAAATAAATTTTGTAACGTTATTGTTATTCTATTATAAGCTATATAATATTTAGTAATGTTAAAATAACTTATAAAAAATTATTCATCACATTGGGAATAAAATATATCCAAAATATCAATAGTATTTAAGACAAAATAATTAATTCCAAAATATCCAAGATAACAAATTTGGGAGTTCTTTTCTTATAAATATTAATGATTTTTTCTTTAAAATGTATCTAAAAATATTTTTTTAAAATATAAAAATAATTAAAAGTAACTTCAACCGAAAAATAAATAGTTAAACTATGTTATCTAACATAACTCTTTACATTTCTATTACAGTTTGATTCTTTATATCTATAAACCCATTTTCAAGGATTTATAGAACTAAAAATTATATAAATTCTATTATTTTCACATAGTATTTCAGATTATATGTTTGAAAATTCACTTCCTCTATCACTAAATATAACAATATTAATAAAATATTTTGTATTATACACTAAATTGTAGATAAAAGAAAATCAAGATGTTTTTCACAATAATAAGGAAAATATATTCATGTGAATATACTATAATCATCTATGATAACAAATTTGTACCTCTTTCCACCAACAATTGCAGTTTTGTGTCGAACCAAATTGTCGGTATGAATTAATTATAGTTTTCAATTACCATTTCCTTAACTGATTTGAATAATAATTTGTCTTTTCTCTTTTATGAAATCATTAAAATTGTAAATATTTTATGTCATCAATTTTGGTAATTATAGTAATATATATGCATTGAAAATTTATTTAACAATCTAAAATTAACATGATGAGTTCAAGGATTATATAATATACTATCAGTCAACATAGTATTCAAACACTTAACATGTTGAACTGTTAGTTTTGTATGGTCAATATAATAGATATTTTCCCAATAGTAAACATATAATAATAAATTATTATCCTTAAAAACTAAAAAATCATCATTTTTAAATTTAACATTCCAAACATTATCACATAATTGAGACATAATAATTTATTTATGTTATAATCCATTAATAAATTAAAAATTAAAAATAATAGTTGAGGTAAAAATACTAATTTACTCAAAATAATTTATGTTACTATTAGAATTATATCCAAATGTTATAGTGTGTTTATCATATCATTTGTATGAAATAAATTTTGATGGGTATTTGGTTATATTCATAGAACTTCCACCGTTAACGTACCACATATCGTCTTTAAGACTTCCAAGGAATTTTTATTAAAAAGTCAATTATTGATAATATTTGTACCAAAGATACTCTAGGTTGAATAGGGGAAGTAAAATTATTATTAGGTGCCTATATAAATTTTAAAAAATTATTTATAATTTTTATGGAAGATAAATATTTAGATATATGAGTTTTAGTATATCCCAATGACTATGGAAATATATGTGAACATTTATTAGTATAGTTTCCCTTCTTCATAAATCTAAAACAAATAGATTTATTAGAAAAGTCATTTGACCTTTTAAAAAAATATTTTTGATATTTATTTGGTAATTTTCAATCATAACACATGCTATCTTTATTTCAATTAAACAAAGTTAAGGAAAACATTTCAGCCTAATTCTTTCATCCTTGAACAAAATTAAACATTTTTTGTTTATAAGTTCAATTAATTCTTTTTATTTTTATTTAAAATATTAATAGTGTAATACTTTTTATTGATTTTATCATTATAAAATGAATAATTATTTTTTCTATTACCATTTTCATGAAATAGAGCCATGTTATCCTCTTCATGTATTTAAATATTTACACCGATTTAACTAGATATTTTAGCAGATGTAAAACGAATTTTTAACTACAATATTATTTATTTAATTCTCCAAAAATTTGATTTACAAAATCAGAATCAATATTAAAAAATCCAAAATAAAAAACTTGAATCAATAAATTCATGTAAATATGTAATAAATCAGTAGTTAATATATTCCTTTTAATTTCACGACTCATTACCAGAATCATATTCAATAGTATAATTCTTGCTTTTAGTTAATGAATTTTTATCTTTCCTTTATATTAATTATTCTTGTTTTCAGTCTTTATTATTGGGACATTTTTCATGATATTACCTTTAATTATTCATTTGAAAAATGTGACATTTTATGTTTTATAATTAATGCTAATATTACCATTCTTATATCCTTTAGGATTATCCTAGTGAGAGTTCCTTCAATATCAATTTTTGAAACCATTATTTTCCATTATATAGAAAACACCAGTCATATTAATATATATATATATATTATTTTCTACATTCATAATGTTTATAATTATAATAATAAGAATAAAAATACATTAACTGATCTAAAACCTATAGATTTTTTGGTGGTTTCATTATCAGTTTTATTCTTTAGTTACTATTCATATGGAAGTATTGAACCAATATATTGATATTTTTTTCATTATATAAAGTTATTTCTCCCATAAATAAAAACATTTATATGTGCTACTTCTTAGGTAGATCCCTCAAGACACTTTCAACATATATAATATTTTCTACGGTCTTTTCAAAGAGAATTAATTCCATTTAAAATGATAGTAAACCCATGAAATATATTATTGATATTCTCACCATCTTTAATTTTTAAATCAAGATATTCAACTCAAGAAATTTAATGCTTTAATATTATAAACTAATTTATCTAATGTCTATGACATGAAATTTTTTCTAAATTTCATGAATGGTTTTAGATACATAAACAAGGGAAAACACTTCTAATTATAACATAATAAATAATATCCATAACATTATAATTTAAAATGAATTTATCTGAATCTCTTTATATAATAGAATCAATTTTAGAATATGGTAATTTATAAGGTTTTATAATAGTAGTAAAATGATCAACCATTAGTTGATTAAGATACAATTACATTAAATATTATTAATACCCATAGTATGTACCATAAATTAAGTGTGATTTCTATTGACTATACACATCATTTTAGCAATATAATATCCCATATTTTCTTGTTTTTATTCTTTGAAACTTTCTAGGAAAATTCTGAGACCAGGTGATGAGACCACATGCGATTCTAAGGCCCGGTGTTCCCGGAATGATCTATAAAGAATGTAATGTTTTATAATAGTGCATGTGATTGGTTTTCCGAAAAGAGTCCAATTACTCTTAAATGGGCCCCATATCAGAAATTTTAGGGCATTGTTGCATTTAGGATGGAGGGTTTACCCTAAGCACAACTAAAATGTATTCTATGTGGGCCTCTAGTGAGAAAACTAAAAAATGACATAAGCATAAATAAAATAATTAAATTAAATTAATTTATTTTTCAAATCCCTATAACTCATAAATGGTGGTTCAGACTGGAAATTTAACACCATCATTTAGTTCCTAATGTGGTGTTTTTCTTAGGCAGAGCCTAACATTTTCTTGCTCGAGTCAACTGTGGAAAGTAGTTTTTGGGACGTGACTATAAATAAAATAATTAATTAAAGATTAGTTTATTTTCAAATCCAATAACTCATAAATGGTAACTTAGATTGGAAATCTAATATTACCGTTGTGCTCAAGATGGTGTTCTATCCTTATTTGTGGCCCAACCTTTACCGGTGTAGGTTGAGGGTAAATGGTATTTTATGGATGTTTTAAAAGATAATAAAATAAACATTGATATATTTTATTATTATTTTTACATTTTGTAGTGGTGTAGTGATGCTGCGATGCCTCGAAAAAGAATTTGTTTTCTATCGTAAATGGAACTGTGCATCGACTCTACAATATAGTGAAATAGTGACGCTAAATCTTGTATCTTAATTTAGTAGCTTAATAAAGATATAGGATCAGATTTAAAATCCTAGAGAAATTACCTGGAATATTTGTAAAATCAAATACATTGGTGAAGACTCTCAGTGGAGAATGACACTTGAACATGAATGTTGGCATACCACAAATCAAAAATCTTAGATCAAAGAATGATGATTGGGGATCGACGAACGATGGTGGTGCAACTGTGTTTTTCACCAATGACTGATCCATCCCTCGAGGTAGGGGTTTTGTTCTTTTAGTGTGATTTTTTAATCCTATGTTATTCTTTTATAAATGATGAATTGAAATCAACTCAATAAAAACTTAACCCAATGACCGGTCTTTCATGTGGGATGTGGATATTCATGTGGGAATTAATGAAATGTAATTATATCCTAGAGATTGTTTGAAGGTCTTCTGTTTTTTTAATACGATGAATGATGGACAAACAAACAACCCTGAAGTTTATTGATTTGGTTGTTCATTTTGATCCCTATCTCTACTTGTGTTCATCATCGAAAGACACCCCATGGTTGCGTTGAAATATTTACTGGAGGTTATAAATGTTGTAGGACCCCTGGATCGACAGAGAAATGTATTGGAGTACACATGAGTGTAGATGTTGACCTAGGGATCACATAGGTACCCTATGATCAGAAAATGAACCGTTAGAGTGAGTATTGTGTCTTGTAGAAGAACCCGTTGGCACACTATGGTGGCGGAAGAAACCTACGACATCTACTATGGGAGGCAGACAGGGGCTGCTAGCAGGGATTCAATGGAAGGCGTCGGTGGATGCGACAACAAGCTGTGTCACATTCCTAGAGAGTTGCAGTCCTAATAGACTATGATTGAATAACCCCATGGAAATAAAAAAGTGTGGTTTGAAGATGTAGTGCATGCCATGTCCCGGGTGGAACAAACTGGCCCACTTCAGTGGGTTGGGCTAGGTAAGCCGGTCGGGCCGTCATGGAGTGCTGGGTCGAGCCCAAAATATTCATATCGAGCTGGGCCCAATGGGTTGGTTACCCCTGATAGGCCAGGTTGGACCTGGCATTTTGGGTTGGCAGACCCGAGGTTGGATCGGGTCGGGTCGATCTGATTGGTTCAATTCAGACCCAGATCCCATCAACCCCTTTTCATAAAAAGGCACATAACATCCAAACAATATGTCCAATCGATGATCCATATGAGGTGTTGGGACCCTCGTGATGGGGCAGTCTATTTTATATACTCTAAGTGGGTTTTTATGGAAGTTGAGATACGACAGATGGCTTGAAGAATTGATTCACCGGAAATTAAGTGTGCCACTAGTAGGAATCCTGTGGATGATTATGACGAGAATACTATGACTATTTGATCTAGATGACCCATCCAACGTATGTGATGAATGAGTCTAGGTAACCTAACATGCCTATGTGATGAGAGGGTTTTGGTGACCTAGTGAGGCTAAGTGACCCATTTGGTGATGCGTGGCTCAATAGTAAAAGGTTTTTAATGTTTACAATAGATAGTCTTTAATTTCATACTTTATATTATACATGTGTGAGTTGAATCTAGTTACTCTCTTGACTGTATTTATTAGACTCTACAATTTATGCACCCATTTTCTAGTCTAAATTTTTTATTTCTTTGTGGTATACCTTTAGGGTTTGGGGTCCCTGATAAGTACTGTTTTACTCACCCCTGCACGGGTTTCACCCACACAAATCCTATCTAGTGCAGATGATAGATTCTTTGATAGAGTCCTTGGTGGACCAGGGTTTGGTGGTGCTTAGGGTGACCTCATAGTTGAGACATACTTATGCAACTTCTGACAGTTGTTTCTATACCTACCCTTCTTTTAGGGTTTTATATGGAGGAGTTATAGAGATTTGTACATTTACATTTCTATTTCAATTGGGCTTGTATTCTATCGCTGTTTACCATCAGTTCTCTACTGTCATACATTGTGTTTGTTTACGTAGTATTTCCACCTACCAGCATATGTGGCTTGGAGTTGTGTGCATGTGTACATGTACATATGAAAATGTCTCACATTGTTTTGGGATCTACTCACTATTAGTCACCATCCCATGGCCAATGAGAGGCGGGCTTTGGTAGTCAAGGCATGGACCCTAGGGGGTGGGTCACAACAAAGTGGTATCAGAGGATGTCGTTTTAACCTTAAAAACCCAGAGTCTATGAGTTCGTTTTGGGGAAATAGTGTTAATTCTTTCAAGTTCAGCTTCGAGGGTAGGGAATCTAGTATTTGTGTGGAGAATGATGTATCCATACACTAGGATCCCGAATTCATTATTTTGAATCAGTAAAAGGAAACACTAGTTTCAATGAAAAACAATGGTACATGAATCTGATAGGAACAAGTTGATCTTTCCACGTCCTTCTTGAGTCATCTCACTAGGAATACTTTATTGATTGTGGTACATATTATTTTGTTTCAAGATGCTTCAACGTAGACAACTGGCCTGGATTCCACTGTGTGATCATGAAGATGATTCGAGGGGAAAAGGGATTGGTATAAGGGTTCTTACATGATACAACACCTCCTGGTGGTGTACCAGCTATACCACCACATGTGGAGTAGCACATAGTACTCATAATTCTTTAAGATGAGATTCATGGGATGAGCACACGTCATGAGTTTTAGAAATAGATACCCCTTAGGTTCTGAGATGAACCCGACTCACAGACAGCTAAGGAATGACTTGAGGTGGTGACTAATTTTTCCATCCAGTTATGGTACTATTATATCAAATGGTGGTCTTGGTGGTGAGCCTTCTATGTGAATCAGTAGGGTGGTGGAGAGGTTTATATTACCTAATATTACAATTAGGTGACTCTTATTTGGATATAGATTGAGAACCTTTTATATAGAATAGGCTATCAGCAGAAAATCTAAGGGCTATGAATGGACAAGAGCTTACGTAACTTCATCAGGATGACATGCCAGTAGATGAGTATTCATCGAGTCCTATTGATATTTCTTGTTAGTCAACAAATATGACACTAAAAGTGCAACAAGGATCAGAACTTTGATAAAAGTGTGTTTAGGGACATTCGATTCAGTGTTATTCATCTCTGCATTCCTACTTAAGCGAGGGTTATTATCACACCTGATTTTTCATGTCTTTGTTTTGATCTGGTTCATTCGAAATACAAGTCCTTTTTATTTGGTTTGGGTGACATTAATTTTGAGTTTTGAAGTTTCATCAATGTCTAATCTCCCTAATTTGGATTCCCCATTGCTTTTTTAGATGTTTTGGGAGAAACAGTGGTTATTTTATGATTTGGGCCAACCGTGAGCCCATTTCCATCTTTAAAAACCAAATTTGTTTCTTTTATAAAATCTTCATTTTTCAACGTTTTTCATTCATTCAATATCACACATGGCATCCACTGACTTATAAAAACTAACATATCCTCTTTTCCTCTTATAAATTCATAATCATGGATAAATTGGGTTACTTATTTAGGAATTGGGCATGGTTGTGGGCCCATTTCCAATTTTTTTTTTTAAAAAAAAATTGTTTCTTTTAAATAATTTTCATTTTTTAATATTTTTCGGTGATTCCACCTCCCATTAGAATACCATATAACTATACCAACCCCCATTATCAAGTTTACCTATTTGGAGCTCATTTAAATCGCTTATTAGGGAAAAAGTTATCTGGTTTCTTCAAAATGTCAATAATTGAAAAGTTAAATTGTTTCATACACAAGTAATTCAATTAATAAAATTTTTCCAAAAAATATTCTTTCCTTAGTTCTTCCAGACATTAGGATCCTCTCCAAGAAGTTCCAAGATATTACTGTTTCTTTAAAGGTGCAGATCTAATGGAATACGAAGAGTTTTCTCGGGGGCAAGGTGAGATTCCTTCGCCTTTCATTATTTATTGGTTTTATATTCTCCCATTTTCATGTTCAACCTAGTTTTCTATTATCCCATGATTTTTATTGATTTCATTGTTTGTTTGGGTCAGGTCATCTTAGGTTTAGGGTTTGTAAACCCTCAGATGGTTATATTGTGTGTGTGTTTCCATCACACCAAGGATTTGAGGTAGGATATCCCATGCACATGACATTATCATTTCAGTTTCATCATTTTATTATTGTTAAAATCTTATATAAATGTTTATTATTGTTTTTTATACTTTGTATAATTTTATTGGTGTTGAAAATGGTTGTTTAAGCCTAGTTTTGTGAATGGTAGTGTTGTTTTGTCATAAAAGTGCACACCAAGTGTTTATTTAAATGTTATGCTATCTTTCACAACTGTTTTGTGAGGTTTAAAACCTAGTTAATGATATATTGAACATTTAACAATATCTCTAATAATAAATGGCATGAAATTGGGTTTTTATTATTTGTCAAGTTCATAAAATAAATTGTTTTGATTAAAAAGGGCATGTCATGTGTTCGATAAATTGACCTGTTGGATTGTATGTGTGATGTGTAATTTAAAACATATTTGTTTGGATATATAAATGATTTTTAATAATTATAAATGGTAGTTTTTCCTTATATGGATTTCCAATTTGGATTTGGTTTCACAGACAAATGGGTATTTGTTTTCAACATGTTTTGGCCCGAGATGTTGGAAAATTGCCTATTTCACATCCTTATGAAAATAGTTGTGTTTTGAATATGTATCCTGATGGTTTTAAGGGATTTATGAATGTATTTTTCTGCTAAAAATTCTGTGTATACACCTTATTAATAAAATTTAAATGCATAAATTGTTCAAATGTTTGTTTTGAGAAATTCTTAAAGGCCCAGTTTACATTTTTTTAAATGGTTTTCATGTGTATTTTATGTTCTATCTTTTGGGGAAATATTATGGTTCATGAAATTGATTTATTAATTGGTTTAGGGCATCCAAATATTATTCTTTATGTTATTTTTATTGGTATCTTTCCTTAAAAGATCATTTTTTGTGGATTTTATGTGCAAGGCCTTGTTATTCTCCGAGAAATTGTTTTAGGAAACTTTTTAGTGGTATATTGATTCTTGAAAGAAATGTGAAGAATGTTTGTAGTTTTTTTTGTGTTTATGGTTTGGGAATGGAATTTTTATGTGAAAAGTGTATTTGATAATATGTGTAACATTATTGAACACTAAAGGGAATCTCGGGTATCTAGGTGGGCAGATGTGTACTAGTATGCTAGTGATCCTGTGGGGTTTTTCCCTAGTTTCATGTAGAAAGTTTAACGATGAAAGCACTAAATATACTATGAAGATGATGATGTTGGCGGACCACTAGGTTATGGGTAGGCTTCCTAATATTTTCTCATGTTCATGAGAACAAATATTTATTATGGATACTTTCATTGAGGTTCGAGGTACCTGGGTCTCACAACTAACTAGTTCATAGGGGTGTTCCCGTGACTTGTACCCATTGGCTATTTTGTAATCACTTTTAGCATATGGTGTGTTCGGTTGGTAAATTCCAAAGTGTGTTTGATTTATTTAAAACTGTACATTCTTTAAATAATCCCTCTTGAAAACTAGTTTGATTTTAAAGTAGCACCTCTTTGAAAATTGCTACGCGCATTCTTGTTTTTAAAACAATCATGTTTTTGTCTGGTAATTTTTTTATAGCACGATACCTCATTTGGAAAACATATCTTTATATTTGTTTTTAAAACTTTTTAATTGAAGTTTATTTTATTTTAATTTATATTTATTGGGAATATAATATTGGGCTAACCTACTGAGTTTTAATACTCACGCCTATTGTCTTCTTCTATTTTTATCCCTCGTGTAGGTTTCAACTTGAGATTGATCTCCTTTGGAGATGTGTGATCATTGTGTTGGAGAGTGGCCAGTGGGGTCACATGGAGTTATTTGGTTATCGGGTTTGTTCAGTTGAGTTGTTGGTTTAGTTGTACTTTCAGTTTCTTGTACAAATAATGTACTATTAAATTTTTATATAAATGTATTTTGGGCTGTTCAATTAATTCTGATGTTTGTTTGATTATTTATATATGGGTGAAATAATTCCCTTGAGTACTCTATTGATTTCTTTTGTACTTTTCTCCATCCCAGGTGGATCGAGAACTCCTCTAGGGACTTGTCGCAGGCTGGCTTGGGTGACCAGTTCATGGTTGATTCAGGCTGGTTCGTGACAAAATGTTATCAAAGGAGGTCGTCTCTTAGCAGACCTTTTTTAGAGAGCCCTTGTAATTTGGGGGATGTCAAGGTAGATTGAGTAGGATTGTTGGTACTTTAGGGGTATGTGCCAGAAGAGCATCAGGAACTCTTTCTCATTCTTATTCTCGAGTTTCCACGGGAAGTCTAGTTTTATTAGTTTTCTTTGTTCTTGTTGATTGTTTGGTGTTGGGATATGACACAGGCAGTCTGACTAATGGTCTCCATGAGCTCGCATGGCCTGGAAAGCCATGTGTAGCTCGGAAATGGTCCTAATAATTCTCTCGATGTGTTGTTGAGTTTAACATATGGCCGCCAGCCATATGGTCAAGTCACCCACCGACACTAGTTCCCTTTTGTGGGTTTCTTAGACCATTCTTGATTTCTGAATTTTTTTTTTCAAAATTCATATGTGATAATTATGGAAATGGGATTTAAAGGAAGTATTGGATTTTGAAAATTGGAAAAGGGGTTTTCAAAAATTAAATATAAGAATGGTTTTGGGAAGGTTTTTTTTAACAAATTTTGGGGAGGAATTTGAAATGATATAACGGGGGTATATTTTCCCTAATCTAAACATGGGGTTTGTTGAAATAAAATGTTTTGAATGTGTGGGTCATTTTAATTTGATTCTAAATCTTTGTTTTAAATGGGGTATTCTGGGATGTTGAAAAGTGTTTGAATCTGATGAATTGGTTTTATAAATTTGTTTTGAGTTGTTGGTGTTTTCATAGAAATGTTATTGGTATCAACAACCATCAGATTATAAAAAAATATACCTTACCAAATTTTAGAAAAATGGAAGGGTTTGTTTTGAGTAGCTTTTTTGTTTTGAAAGTTGTTAAAAATGAAATGGGGTATGTTTTTAAGCAAATGGTTCTTGATGAATTGTGGTTTGTTTTATGGAAATCTGAAAAGCGTTTTGACTTGGTGGTTAGTGTTCCTTTTGATGGTACATGATTTTGAGAATGAGGTTGTTTGGTTTTAGCCTTTTGTGTTTTCATGGGTGCTCACACGCATGGATTTATTTATATCTGGAAGGATGACCTATATGTCATGGTGGTTGGGTTTATGGGGTGGCATGGAAATGTACATGTGGGTGAGAATTCATGGAACACCAATGGTGTATGTGGAAACCCAACAAGTTAGTTTGTTTTTCAAAAGTGTTTTGAGCTGAAACATTATGGAATTTTTTTATAAACTAATGGTTATGTGGATAGTTTTTCCTATGTATTACAATTGTTTCTTCTTCAGTTTGATTACTTGTGATCTATAAGAAATACTCTTGTTGTTTCTTGAGATGATATCTTTTTGGTGCCTCAGTTTTGGAGTAATGTTTCATGGGTTTATAAGGATGTTTTGGATGTTGTGATATGTACATGGATAGTTCTCTATTAGAAATCTTTCCTTTTTTATCAACCTAATGATTTATTTCAAATGTTAAATCCACCTATTAAGATGATACATAAGCCCGTTTTTTGGAATAGAGTGCTGTTTTGGATCAATTTAACTTGCTTCCAGGTCATGATCATTCATTTGGGAATTGCAGTTGTGTTCCGTAATGTTGATGTGTTTTTCTATATTCCTTGTCCATTCATTGAATAATTAGGATGGTGGAAAATTTCATTCATACCATGTTTGTTAAAAAAATATTCCATACTTTTTTTGGTGAAAAATAAAAAGTACATCATTCAGAAAAAAGTAGAGTATTATTTTGAAATTATTTTTTAAAAAGTCAAACATATGTAAAAATGAATTTAAAAATCATTGGTTGTTAATAATAAAATTGTTGAAATCATTTTTAGAAAACATAGACATTTAAGATAAAAAATTTGTTTGACCAAAGAATGAAATAAATTTGGTTTACTTTAAAATATTTTTCACATAACTTGAGTACATAAAGTGATAAAAATGAAGTGAAAACATGTGTCCTATATAATTAACCATAACATAAGAAAATACAAGAGTTATTAAGATGTAGAACATATAATTGTATCATGAAATCATTATCAGAATAAATATTAGCAAACAATGATATTGTAACATAAAACCCATACCACTTTCGAAACATTTGAATCATAGTCCCCCTAAAAGAATAACATTAAATGAAAAATTATATATCATTAATATAAATATATCCATTGTATAAAATTTCATTGGGTTAGTATATACATGACACAAAATAAACAAGTGGTGAATATGGAATATGTCTCCCACACTAGTAGAAATAGTGGTTTCAACATCGATGATATGGCATCCGTTTATTCTAAACTAATACAAAATGTATCGGTTGAAAATTTTGGCATCAGTTTATACATTAACCAATGCCAATATATATTTATATTGAGTGTTTGGATTTTTTTTTTAAATTGACACCAAATCTCTAATGACCTGAATATGGAGCCACATGACTAGTGTCGCATCCCCAGTTCACCACATGACCTCAAGCACGTTTCCCCAAATGCCAGAGGCTGCCGACTAGTAGCAAGAGCCTTGGTGAGTCTGTGGGAAAACTATGCCCTCATTTGGTAAATTATACACGGAAGAATAAATATAAACAATAGCGGAAGCAGTAAAAATCATGCAACAACTGAACTAAAAGTCGAAGCAATGTCTGATATAATAATGATGCAGAACGGTACATGTATCTATGGAAAGCAGTAAGCAATGCAACGTGATGAAATAAAACTGAAACCAAAGTACTAAACATAAACATCAACTCCAGCAGCATCGTGAGCCAAATACCGGTTCCATGCTCTCCAACTCAAACCATCAATCAAGTACCTGAGGTAGAAGGAACAAAATCCCTATATACACCTACAACTATATAATCTGTTTGGGCCGAAAAGCAGGACCCAAACAGGTTGTGAGACTAATCCCAGTAGGCAACAACAAAATGATTTGTACCCTACTGTCAGTGAGTAATATAGAAAAAGTAAAGGAAAAGAAGTGCAGTAATGGACTAATAGTGCACCATTAAATAATCCTACCAATTACCATTCACATTCATTTAATTAAACAATAGGGAAAACTAGAAATGATGTCTATTTCAAGGTAATCACGTAACATAGAAGGTATCTCAAAAGACTACTAAAAAAAGCCATACAAAAACCAAGCTTGTTCTTTGGCTTGGTGGACTCGTCACAACCAACCATAAACATTCACACTAACCCTCTAGGTGGATCAAACTAGAATACCCCTATAGTCCAGTAATCAGACAAGGCAAAAACACTCTTGGAAGCTCTCACGTCAATTCCCCTATGGTCTTGCAACATTAGCTACAGACTCTCTATGGAAGCAATTACATCTAATTCCTCCTGTGGTCTCGATGTGTGTATAAACAAAGAACACTCTTGGAAAGCACAATGTCCTATTCCCGTAGGTCCTGCGTATGAAACTAAAACCAATAGACCCTCTAGGGATGCACTTAATCATTTGTTCCCTCTTTGATCTCCTGCACCAGGTTTTCACAGCCCCGAGCAGTCCATTCGTGCATAATTGACTCTCAGCAGCCCTAAGTAAGTTCAAAAACTACTTGGATAATAGCTACCATGCATCAAAAGAATTTAAACAGTAGGAAACACATGCAAACAGTTATAACAGGTAAACTAGCAATTGCAATAGGGTTGCCTCACTGAAAAATGGTGTCAAACGGTGATAAACAGCCAAAAAGGGAGAAACACCTATGGGGTGATCCTCAAACATTAAACGAAGCATATATTAGCAAAAATTAATCTTAATCTAACAAGAAATCTAGGGAAAATAAGAAATAGGATCAAGATTCTAAACCCAGGAAACCCGATACATGGGTATCCAACACTTTTGAAACCAAAACTCAAAGAAAATCAATGTAGGGAAACAAACCACCTACCTCGATCCTCGAAGATCGATATACTTGATCCTCGGCCCGTGAATCATCCTAGAACAGAGTATATCTGCAAAAACATCTAAAACGTTCAACCTCAGATATCTCACACAAGAGAAAGAATCTGGAAACGAGGTCCAAAAAGAACCAAGAACTCACTGCTACTATTCTTCTACAATCGACGGAGTTTGATTCGGACAACTGGTGATGGATCAATTGCTCAGAGAATAATCAGCCTCCTTGGACACTCTGGATTGGTTATGCGGAGAAGAAGACATTAATGGGCATTTGGCACGACCTCAGTCCGATTAATGAAATAAAAAATAAAGTACACAACATGTACTTTTAGAGTACATGACATGTACTTGGTTTTTCAATACTCCACTTTAAGAACCCACCACATCATCCCTACACACCGTGTGTGCGGCCCGGACATGGCCAACACAGGGTTTCGAGCAGCAGAGGAGTACACGGTGTGTACTCGTAAAGTACATGGCGTGTACTCTGAAAATATCCAGATTCTCCATTTTCCCTTAAAATCCCATAAAAGAGATCTGTACCTGAATCCAAAGCTTCAGGTGCTTAAAAACTTCCCCGTGAAAGAAATTCATCCTCGAATTTCCCTAACAAGGTGTAAAAGAAGAAACCTCTAACAACTCTGGAAAATGTGGTCTCATATGAGACTCCCTCTCCAAAGTCTTGTCCTGTATACGATCGTGCTGTCATAACACTCATACCAGAGGAACAAACCGACCACAAAGTACCTTTGTACTATGATCAACAATCCTGATAGGATGCTCCTCGAAAGATGCATCCTACTCCAGCTCAACCTCCTCGGGATGAAAAACATGAGACGGGTCTGAGAAATACCGTCGAAGCTGAGAAACATGAAAGACGTCATGCATGGCCTGGTACCTCTGAGGTAACTACAACATATAAGCAACCATCCCAACTTTATCCAGAATCTCAAATGTCCCGACGTATCTCGGTGATATTTTCTCCTATCTTCTAATCCTCTTATGTCCAAACCTCAGGATAATATGTGGGAAAACCTTATCTCTAACCTTGAACTCAAAAGGCCATCTCCGCTGATCAGCATAAGATTTCTGCTGAGACTGTGCGGTAGAAATCCTCTTCAAAATCAACTCCACATGCTCTGCGGTCTCCTGAAGGAGACAAGATCCCATCAAGGTTGCATATCTTGCCTCTAGACAGCATAAAGGTGATCGGCATGGCCTACCATACAAAGCCTTGTAATGTTCTATCTAAATAGTCGCCTGAAAGCTATTGTTGTAGGGAAACTCCACCAGAGGGATATGCTTCTCCTAAGTACTGCCAAAGTCTAGAATGCAACGTCGGAACATATCATCAAGCACCGGGATTGTACACTCAGACTGGCCATCATTCTGGGGATGGTATGATATACTCAAAAGTACCTGTGTACCCAAAGCCCTTTGTAGCCACTGCCAGAAGTGCGAAGTAAAACACACATCCCTATCTGAAACAATGGAGTGTGGAACTCCATGCAGACGTACAATCTCTCGGATGTACAACCATCCTAGCTCATCAACATTTATGGTCTCCTTGATCGGCAAGAAGTGTGAAACCTTCGTGAGCTTGTCCACTACAACCCAAACTGCATCATTTCCTTGAGGCGATCTTGGTAACCCTGTCACGAAGTCCATCGTGACATCATTCCATTTCCACTCAAGAATGGGTAACTGCTATAAAAGCCCTGTTGGGTGTTGATGCTCTGCCTTCACCTGCTGACAGGTGGAACACTGCATAACAAAACCAGCCACATCCTTCTTCATACCTGGCCACCAATACTGACAGTGAAAGTTTCGGTACATCTTGGTGACACCAGGATGAACTGCCCAAGATGAAGCATGAAACTCCCACATCATCTCCTCATGTATATCCGCTGAAACCCATACGTGGTCATGAAAACATAGCACCTCATCGTTGCCCACTATCCACCTCGGAGTAGGGTCTCTATTTGACACACCCTCCTGTAGGACTAGGCCTTCTGGGTCTGATAGCTGCCTCATTCAAACTCGATCTAAAAGAGTAGAGGTAACAGCTGCAGAAGAAAGATATTTCTGTCCCTGTCTGTCGTGCACCTCCAAATGTATCTCAGAGAATAGATCCATAAGATGACACTCACTGTTAGCCTCTTGAACTTCCTGAAACTGAGTCCTCCTTCTCAGTGTGTCAGCCACAACATTGCCTTTCCCAGGCGTATAAGCAAGGTTGAAGTTGAAAGACTATAGGTACTAGACCGACCTTCGCTGTCTCAAATTCAAGTCATGATGCAGGAATATTTACTCGAGGCTCTTGTAGTCAATATATACCACAAAATTCTCTCCCATGAGATAGTGCCTCCAACAACTTAAATCATGAACAACTACAGCCAACTCCATGTCATGCGTAGGTTAGTTCTTCTCATGGGGCCTCAACTGCTATGATCTGTATGAAACAACACGATCATCCTACATAAGAACATATCCAAGCCCGATGCCGAATGCATCGCAGAAAACTGTATAACTCTTTCCCGACTCTAGCAGAACTAGAATCAGTGCTGAGTTCAATCTCCCCTTCAGCTCCTAGAAGGGTGAATCACAACTTTTTGACAAAACGTACTTCAAACCTTTCTCAGCCAAGACTATCGATGACACTGCTAAGTGTGAAAAGTCCGGTATAAACCACCCGTAATAACAAGCCAGTCCCAAGAAACTCAGTACCTCAAAGACATTCTTCAGCTTCTCCTTGGTAATTACTACTCTCACCTTCTCTGGGTCTACTGATACTCCTGTATCAGAGATGACATGTCCTAAGAAGTGAATCTCGTCCATGAAAAAGTGGCACTTTGAGATCTTAGCCTATAACTAATGCTATCATAGTGTACTCAATACAATATTAAGATGGGTAGCATGGTCATGTCGTGTGTGAGAGTACACAAAGATATCGTCCACAAAGACAATGATGAATGATTCCAAGTAAGGATGGAAAACTCTGTTCATCAGCACCATGCAAACTGTCAGCGCATTCGTGAGACCGAACGGTATAACCAGATACTCATAAAGACCATACCAGCTTCGAAAAGCTGTGAGAGGTATATCAAATGGTCTGACCTGCAACTGTTGATAAACGGATCTCAAGTCGATCTTCGAGAATACCATGTCTCCTCAAAGCTGATCAAAAAGATCATCAATCCTTGGAAATGGATATCGGTTCTTGACCGTTAACTAGTTCATCATTCGATAGTCCACACAAAACTGTAA
Organism: Viscum album; assembly: GCA_963277665.1. Taxonomy (NCBI): domain Eukaryota; kingdom Viridiplantae; phylum Streptophyta; class Magnoliopsida; order Santalales; family Viscaceae; genus Viscum; species Viscum album. Next base: position 1,189,778,077 of record OY728145.1, read on the forward strand.
GGTACCATCTGCCTTCTTCTTAAACAACACAGGCGAACCCCGTGTGGAAGTACTGGGTCGGATAAAACCCTTCATATGCAACTACACCAATTGCTTCTTGAGTTATTGCAACTCAGGCGTAGCTATCCTATAAGGAGGTATGGATACCAGTGCTACTCCTGGCACAAGATCAAAAGTGAATTCTACCTCACGCTCTGGAGGCAGCCCTAAAAAGTCTTTTGGAAAGACATCCGGAAAATGGTCAACTACCAAAGGGAAGTCCATCTGAGAAGTCCCCTAATCATCCAGATATAAACTAGAAATCTGGGCTGTAACACTGCCCAACCCATGATGATCTGGTCTAACTATGCTTTCCTGGACATCCCATTATCTCTAGTGAATAAAAGACCCACCCTCTGGTGACGTGAAACTCACCCTGCGACGATAACAATTGACTAAGGCCTGAAAAGGAACTAGCCAGTCCATTCCAAGAATGACATCATAACCCATCATCTGAAGGACATAAAGATCCCACAAAAAGTGAAACCCACCATCCTCAAGGGGGTACTCCTTGCACTGACTCACATTAGTAGTTCTATGTCCTAAATGAGTGTCTAGTGCCAATGTATCCTCAGAAGGATAGTAAGTATAAGGATCTCCACATTGTGCACAGAAATAAAGCTATGAGAAGCTCCGGTATCAAAAAGCGCAGAAGATAAAACTGAGGTGACTAAGATCGTACCTCGAACAGTGGAAGGTCTAGGATCCTGCTCCTGATGGATCTGATCTACCGCAAACATCTTGCCATTACCGTGGCCCTGTGTAGCAGCCTGATATCCATGGGATGATCCTCCTTGAGCCTGACCACCACATCCATGACCTCTACCATGTCCTGAACGTCATGAAGAACACCAACCCCCAGCCTTCTATGGAACTGGTAATCCAGCTCTTGTACGAGGAGTAGAAAGCTATCCTCTTTCACTAGATACTGGAAGAAGAACCCTGCAAAATCGCTGCAGATAACCCATCGTGCCGCATGCTCAGAACTCCACTGGATCTCTCAGGAACTAAGGCTTCTTATGCCCACTCTTTCCACACTAATATCACACCACAGAGCTGCCAGATGAAAGGTTCCGTATTCTAGAACAATTACTTCTCTTCCTTGAGTCACCTCGAGTAGACTCTCGGAGGCGTTTCCTACTATCATTATGTAATGAATCAGTCTTGGATGCTGAACCGCCCTGGTCAATAGCTCTAGTATCCCTCAGATTCCATTCGGTGATAAGTTTTAGGTTGACTATTAGGGTAATAGAAGTCAACTGGAAGACGTTCACCTACGATTTGATATTTGGTTTGAGGCCTTCCTCAAACATTCTTTCCAAAAACAGCTCGTCATTTCCAAGAAGGGGAGTGAAATGTTGTAACTCAGTGAAACATTTGAATACTCCATTACCGAAAGAGTTCCCTTCTCTAGGTTCATGAACTCTCTGGCTCTGTCAGCCCTCAGTGTTGCCGGATATAAGTAGTCTTAGAACGTATGCTAGAACTCGTCCCAAACCATAGTCCATTGGTGCGCTGCCTGCGAGACTACATCCCACCACCTCTTGGTAGAATCTTGTAGAATCTTAGTCACTAGCTTCACCCATATGTATGGGGGTGTCTCCATGTGCTTGATGATGGAAAGCGTGGTTTCTACCCATGACTCTACAGCCTGAGGTCCTCCATCCCCTGCGAAAGTGGGAGGATGCTGCTGCTGGAAGAATTGCATCAGCTCTGCCGTAGATGGGATAGGATGCTGATTCCCTGGAAGGTCTACATGAACCTCATGAAACCCTCTCTGAACTAATCATTGACACTGGCGTATGGAATCACTACAGATGCCATGTCCGGATCAATCGGCGGAACTACAGGTACTCCATGTTCTGCTGTATCAGGCGTACTGTCACAGCTTTGTTCCTGGCGTGCAACGGGAGGACATCTAGGTGCCATAGCTCTGAGAAATCAAAAGCACACTTCAAATTTTGGATTAACTAGAACAGAAAACACAACAGTACAAAACATGAATAGTAGAGAGAAACACTTAAATTTTCAAAACAATAATAAACAGTGTGTATTTAAACTACATGGTATGTTTGCTAAGCCTTCCACATGGTTGTGTAACTCTACCTCCACTAGTCTTATAACATCTTATCTACACGGCATGTACTTGAACTCCACTCCCCTTCCCGAGTCTCTATACACGGCTAACCTACATGGTCCTCCTAATCCTAAACTCCACGAAGTGTTCACTAAAGACACAACATGTACTGGACAGGTTTTGGCGACCCGTGTAGCGGTTATATGGCCGACTACACGGCTGACCCCTACACGGAATGTTTAGAACAAACACGTCATGTAAAAGAATAGATTAAACCGACCCATATGGTTTGTGACACAGTCAGGTACCTAGAAGAAAAAAACATGGCATGTTCATATAAAACATGGCGTGTACTACACGAGTTTCCCCGACCCGTGTTGTTAGTGACACAGCTAGGTACACAGTTGACTACTACACGGCGTGTACTTATGGTACACGGTGTGTCCCCGAAGACTCTCCACCACCCAGTGTCTCTGTTCACACAGTTAGTAACATGGTTTATAAACTACACGGTGTGTATTAATAAATTACACGCCATGTATTCTGGGGTTTTTCGGGAAATAGCTCAGAAACTACACCGAACTCCAGAAACACTAAAAAACAAACATCTATGTGCCAAATTTCGATCCGTGGGGGCCCATACTCCCTGCGAATCAAATAATGGCATCATAACAATGCATATAACAAGTAAAACAGTATAACAATCCAATGTTATGCCAAATTCCAATCCTCGTGGCCTCATTACACCTCTAAGACCAGAGCTTGGCATCCTTGCTAAATAGGCTATAAAATAAACAATACTCTATCAAAACAACAAGTATGTCCATCACAACAACTATTACAACAACATGCATAATTTATCACGACATCTATCACAACAACATGAAATTATAATGCATCCTAGATGGCATGGTAAAATGCATGACATGTGATTTCCTACCCAATGCCAATATGATGCATGAGATGGCACACCCTCATCTCATCGGGTTGCAACAAAATAGAACCACAATAATATAAACTGTAACTGCACAAAACATGTGAATCACCCAATAGTGAAATATAATAAACATTAACACATAAAAAAAACTGAAAATTGCAATTATGAGTTAATATAGCTTTTCCCTATACATGGGTTAATTACTCTTGGTCACAGTTAAGTACTAACTACCATTTCTTCCTATCCTTTTCCATTGTCACAAAACATTAAGGCAATAAAAAAGAAGAAAACCCCTCTGTTACCACTTTGTAACGACCCAAATTGGGAGCCACATAACTGTTTCCCCATACCCAGTTCACCACATGACCTCAAGCCCGTTTCCCCAAACACCAGAGGCTGCCGACTAGTAGAGAGGGCCTTAGTGAGTATGTGGGGAAACTATGCCCTCATTTGGTAAAGTATACAATGGAAGAATATTCATAAACAATAGCGGAAGTAGTAAAAAACATACAACAACTGAACTAAAAGTTGAAGAAATGTCTGATATAATAATTATGCAAATGATACATGTATCTATGGAATGCAGTAAGAAAACAACATGCAAAAATACAACTGAAACCAAAGTAATAAATGTAAACAACAACTCTAGTAGCATCGTGAGCCAAAGCCCGGTCCCATGCTCTCCAGATCTGATCAGCAATCAAGTACCTGAGGTAGAAGGACCATAATCCCAATCTACACCTACAACCATATAATCTTTTTTGGTCAAAAAGCAGGACCCAAATTTGTGTGAGACTAATCCCAGTAGGCAACCACCATAAGATTTGTGCCCTACTGTCAGTGAGTAATATATCATAAGTAAAGGAAAACAAGTACAGTAATGGACTAAGAGTACACCAATAAATAATCCTACCAATTAACATTGACATTCATTTAACTAAACAACCCGGTAAAACAAGAAATGCTTTCTATTCCAAGGTAAGCACATAACACAGCAGGTATCTCAAAAGACTACTGAAACACAAGCAGTACAAAACCCAAGCTTATTCTTTGGCTTGGTGGACTCATCATAACTAACCATCAAAATTCACACTGACCATCTAGGTGGCTCAAACTAGCAGACCCCTATAGTCCAGTAATCAAACAATGCACAGACACTATGTGATGTTATCACATCATTTCCCCTATGGTCGTGCAACTATAGCTATAGAATCTCTAAGGAAGCACTTATATCTAATTCCTCCTGTGGCCTCGATGCATGTATAAACTAAGAACACTCTTGGGAAGCACAAATAACTATTTCAGTAGGTCCTGCATACAATACTAAAACCAACAGACCCTCTAGGGAAGAACTTAATTGTTTATTCCCTCTTTGATCTCCCGCACCAGGTTCTCACAGCCCTGGGCAGTCCAATCATTTTTAATTTGCTGTCAGCAGCCCTAAGTAAGTTCCAAAACTACTTAGATAATAGATACTATGCATCAAAAGCATTTAAACAGCAAGCAACACATGCAAACAGTTATAACAAGCAAACTAACAATTGAAATAGGGGTTGCATCACATGAAAACAGTGTCGAACGACGATAAACAACCAAACAGGGAGAAACACCCATGGGGTGATCCTCAAACATGAAACTAAGAATATATTAGCAAAAATTAATCATAATCTAATATGAAATATAGGGAAAATAAATAATAGGATTAGAATCCTAAACCTAGGATACCCAATACATGGGTATCTGACACTTTTGCATCCAAAACTCAAAGAACTTCAATGTAGGGCAACAAAACACCTAGATCGATCCTCAAAGATCGATATACTTGAACATTGGCCCGTGAATAGGCATATAATGGAGTAGATTTTCAAAAACATCTAACACTTTAATCTTCATATAACTCACACGAGAGAAAGAATCAGGAAACGAGGCCAAAGAAGAACCACGAACTCACCGCTGTGATTCTTCTACAATTGACAGAGTTTGATTCGGACAACTGGTGACGGATCGGAGGCTCAAAGAAGAATCGTCCTCCTTGGATGCTCTGGATGGGATTAGGCAGAGAAGAATATGTTAATGAGCATTAGGCATGACCCCGGTCTGATTAACGAAATAAAAAAGAAAGTACACGGTGTGTACTTTTAGAGTACATGGCGTGTACTTGGTGTTTCCGTACTCCGCTTTAAGCGGCCGCCACATCATCCCTATACACCATGTGTGTGACCGGGACACGACCATCACACAACATCAAGCAACAGAGGAGAACACAGTGTGTACTCATAAAGTACACCCCGTGTACTCTAAAAATTTACAGATTCTCCATTTTTCCTTAAAAATCCCATAAAAGTGATCCATACCTAAAACCGAAGATCTGGGTTCTTACAAAAACCTCTCATGATTGAATTTATGGCATCCTTTTATTTATAAATTGATCCCATTAATGAAAAAACTTTTTAGTTTTAGTTTTCTCAAATGATGACACCATAAATCCAAAAAAATAAAAAATTTCAGCGTCGATTTTTACAAAAAAATGATGTTGAAAATTAATATATATATATATATATATATATATATATATATCGGTGTCGATTAATGTAATAACCAATGCCAAAAATAGTTTTTAAAAAACATGAGATCGCAAAACCCTCATTTTGTAGATATGTAAAGTGTTGTTCCAGACTCATGATGGCCCTAACGGCAACCTGCAAACCCTCAACGACAATTTTTGTGATTTAAATTCCATTTTTATTATCATTTCAAGATTTGAGGCAAAAATTATTTATTTTCTATCATTGTTTCATCATTTTCCAAAGTATTCCTCTTCATAATCCATTTTTCAACCGAATATAAACTATGATTTTCATTTATTTCATTATTCTGGTTTATTGTTTATTTCTACAAAAACATTTTATAGAGGATACATTGTTTCTTATTCAAAAAATTTCATGGGAGAAATTTCATATTAAGAGTCCATTTTTCATGTTGAAATATGAATTTTGTATGTTTTTTATAATTTTGATGTTAAATTATTTATCATTTAATTTTATTTAGTTATTATTTCATTTATTTTTAAGTCATTTATTTTTTTATAAATTTTGTTGTTAAAGTTTATTTAGATTGATAAATTTTGTATTTTATGATATTCTGAAATGTAAAATGATGTATGATGTCATAGTTCATCAATATAGTTTATATCACATGTAATGACTTCGTAATTTTCACTTGTTAAATTAATACAATATTCAATACATTCTGACACACATGAAAAACAACTAATGTAACAATTATGTAAAATGAACTAATACATGTTAGATAATTAAAAATAATTAAATTATAATATCAATATACCACATCTACATAATATGAAAATAAAACATTTATTATTTTTATATTCAGAAGATATATATTTTCTAATATAATATGATTTTTTAATAAAATATGTTAAAATTTTCTATAATTAACCTTAATAAATTAAATTAACCACTTTTAAATGATCAATATAATATACGATATTTCTATATATGAACTAATATATTATAATTAATTAATTTTTATATTCTTTTGAAATGATATTACAAAACAAAAAATATTCAAATGGTAATATTTCAATAAAATCTATAATACATTATATATAATAGTTTATTCAAAAATATAATTGTATAAATTTAATTTGGTAAAATGAAGTTTTCTTACTGTTTTAGAATTTAAATATTATCATATTCTATCATTTTTGGAATTTTTTCAAAAAAATGTATATTCGTGTAAATAATGTTTAATACTTTGTTTTACCAAAAAGAAGTTTTTGATGGTAGAGGATGTATAATTAGTTACAATGTGGAAACTATACCCCCAATATTATAAATTTTATTAGAAAAATACGTAACCATTTATGAAAAATATCCACAAATATTAGTGTTTGTAATTAAATAAATATCCTAATATTATAATATGAGATGTGGAAAACATACATATAATAAAAATTCATGATTTTCTACCAGGAATATCACATATATATAAATAAATAACATGAAATAAATTAAAATAAAACAATAGATTATATTACAAAATCATTACTGTCTACTGTAAATCTCTACTAGATTCATTACATTTAATTTCCATTGGATCAGCATGAAACACATCACCTAAAATAAATACATTTAATATATGAGTTTTTATTTTATTCATAATCATCATCGATGTTTCCTATCTAATTACCAAACATTTTTATTGAATTTGTTTTTTTAATTAATATGTTTATATATATATATATATATATATATTTATTCAAATGTTTATATGTTTTTATATATTCACCAATCATATAGCAATTTCATGTATTGGATGGGTTGTAATTGGATAAATTTATGAAGATCCACTAGTGAATATGAAAAAGGATTTGATGAATTCTTGTAATTTTCAAAATGGAATCCTAAAAAAAATTGACTTTTTATTCATGTGTGAAGTGTTGAATATGATAAAATTAAAATCTAGAGAAATTAATGATCATCTCATTTTGTATTCTTATACCTTAAATTATACACATCGCATTTGGCTTGGTGAAAGATCTGAAAATGAAACAAATAATTTTGATGAAAATATTCATAATTATGTATAGGATGATATTGAAGAATTAATTCAGGATTTATTGTTAAAACTATTGAAAAAATATTAACTGAAGAACGATTGTGTGGAGATTATGAGAAACAATTATTCCTAGGGTGAAGTAAATATATTTAGTTATCAACAATTTTGAGATTAGTTAACTTGAATGAAAAAATGGGTGGACTGATAAATGTTTCTTCAAATTATGTGAGATTTTAAAAGAGATACTTTCAGAAAGAAATCGGCTTTCAGATTCCAATTAGTAGGTGAAGAAAATATTATGCCCAATGAGATTGGGGTGATAAAATAAACATTATTTCTCTAATGATTGAGTGTTTTATAGGAAATAACATGAATATTTATCAAGTTATCTTACATGTGGGACATCATTATATAAGATTTATAAAAACGTTATCTCATATTCATTCTCTATAAATAACATATAAACTCATGAAATTTTTTTTGTACTTTATAATGATATTATCCAATAATTTATTCATAAATTTATGATAATTTAACAATGATTCATTCTTAGGTGCAATACTTAATATTACTCCTAAATTAATTTGGTATCATCCAATAATACCTCATTTTAAACATCTATTTGAAAATTCAATTGATGCAAAAAGGATAAGATGACATTCAAATGAGAACATCTCTGATGTTAACTTACTTCACCCTGTTGATTCACCATATTGGAATAGATTTGATAATGAATTTTGGGATTTTGTAAGTGAAGTTAAAAATAACAGAATGAGATTGTGTACTGATGAAATGAATCCATAGCGAAGCCTAAGTAGCCATCATAGTTCATGGAATGTTTTTTTGGTTGTTTACACATTTCCCCACATATATTTTTGAAGAAAAAATATTTTATGATGAGCTTGATGATTTCAGGACCAAAAAATCTGAGAAATGGTATTGATGTGTATCTTTCACCATAGATTGATGATTTGAAACTCCAATGAGAGATAAGTGTTAAATTTTTTGATGCATACAAGAAAGAGTATTTTATTTTGGGTTATAGGATAATATTTACGATAAACGAATTTAAAGATTATGGATCCTTATATAGATACAGTGATAAGGGGCATAAATCATGTCTAAGTTTTCAAGAATAGACTTCATTTTATCAATTTCAGAATGGAAGAAAGATAGTGTAAATGGCATGTCAAAATTTTTTTCGAATTGATTATCCTTATCATAGATTATAAAAAGAATTGAATAGTTTATATAAATACAATCTTCCCCCATGACCATTGTCAATTGAATAATATTATGACATGTGAAAATTATTAATTTGACTTTTGAAAAAAAATAAGTTCTAGTATTTAATAAATATTTCAAGAAACAATATATATTTTTTGAACTACCTTACTAAAGATTTTTATAGATAAAAAAACATTGATGTTATGCTTGTTGAGAAAAAACATATGTGATAGTTTGATTGGAACTCTGTTAGACATAAAAGGAAAGAAAAAATATGTATTTCATTCTTGATTTATAGCAACCTAGGATTAACGTATATGGATATTACATATTTTTAGATGAATATTCAATATATTACAAAAATACATGTCATAGGACTATAATAGTTTAGTGCCTTTGGAAACATAGAAACAAAATCTTCTATCATGGTGAAAGATATTCAATATATCCCATAAGGATCTACAAATTTATTACTTCTACCTAAAACCATTCTTCATAACTAAGAGAAAGGAAACATAAGAACAAGGAGATCTCAGATTCTCAGTAAGGGTAAACAAGGGAGACTTGTAAGAATAAACATGAACATAGTAGTATGATAATGCAATCATAACATTTTGAGATCATACCCTGCATGTCAAAGGTCATAAACATGAGTTATAGGACAAATCTTGGTAGTTAATAAGACATAAATCACAAGGAAATAATCATCAAGAGCCATGGAATCATTACTAAAGAATAAGATATAAGATTTGTGGTATATATATAAGAATAGAAACTATTATGTTAGGGAGACCACACAAGACATTTATAACATGTTAAGCTTGGGCTATAACCCATGTACCTACTACGGGCTTTGGCTAGTAACTCATGTACCCACTTTCTTTTTGGATTGGGATACCACCAATGTACCTTCTTATTTTTGAGCTTAGGCTACAACCCATGTACCCTATTTAATTTATTCTTGGGCTACAACCCATTTAACTTATTGTTTTTAGTCTTGGGCTACTACCCGTGTATTGAATTTCATTTAATTTTGGGCTACAACCCATACACCCTCTTTATTTTGGGTCATGGGATACAACCCATACACCCTCTTTCTTTTGGGACTTGGGTTACAACCCAAACACCCTTATTATTTTCAGGAATGGGTTATAACATATGTACACTTGGAGATCATATAATAACTATCATTACCCAATGCTTTGGAGGGAGATATAGGTCCCACCTATCTCATTGTAAAATTATTCACGCGTGTTCCATAATATAAAAAAACATTTATCATATCATGACCCATAAAAAGGTATAGGTCTTGTAAAAATCAAATAATAACCCATAAAATGAAATATTTATCCTTAACATTTCATCACAACATAAACAACGAAAAATAGATAGGTTTAACACCTATTTAATCAAATTATAACCCATGGAAGAGAAATGGATTTCATAAACATATAACCCATGAAAGGGAAATAGGTTTCACAATGACCATGACATTAAGCGTAACCCATTAATAAAAAGGATATAAATGTAAATTTTGAGAATTTAAAAAAAGGGCATGAGTAACATCTGTAGATTTCATCTTATATCGAAAATATATTTGAAATATATTTAAAAATGTTTCTTGAGTAAAATATTCTTTCTTCTGTGAAAAAGACATCCTAATACATAAAACCATTTAAAATAATTTTCTCAGAAAATACCTTGAAAACATAAAAATAAGACAAGAAACCATTTTGAAAACCTATTTCCTTGAAAATTACTTTTAAAAAAAATCATAAAGATTAACCTATTAAAAATTAAAAAGTATTCTTCAATGGAATCATGGTGGTTAAATCTATACATGTCATACAAAGTAAAAAAGAACATTCTTTTTGCATGGTAAAAAGGATACAAGGGATGACTTGTTTGGAAAGATAAAAGAATATTCACTTTAAGAGATTGGTAAAATAAGAAAGGGTAAAAATTTATATAAAATATTTTATGAAAATTGTATAATATTCTTGTAATCTCTTTTCTGAAAACCTATATTTCTGACCAAAGGGAGGGTAATGTTAGGATTTCTTAAAAACACTTTTTTAATTATCTTTCCGACCAAAGAGTTCAAAAATGGTACCAAGAAATGAGTATATCATGGATAACCAGAGTACATGAAAATTAATTAATTTACCTGAGTTATGGATCATTATATTTCATCAAATTAAACTTAAATATAAAAAACTTTCATTAAGGGATGAGATTGTCCCAATAAAATTTTATAACTTGGTTACTTGAGATCATACTCTTTATGTAGGAAATGAAATTAAATGAAGCATAAAATATCAGGAAAAGGTGTATATTAAATATATAACATATAAAGTGGATATATATACACATTTAAGAAATAATTTAGGTGTATAAAAAAACATGAGTCTCAAAGAAGGAAAATTGAGACAAAATTATTTTACAGATTTAATAACTTATGAAATTTAAACCCCATGAAATAAAGATAATAAAATGTAAATGTGAATAACCATAAATTTAATTGTAAGAAACATATTATACAATAATGGGACATAAATACACCACAGAAAATTAAATAGTGGCGAACATAACATGTATCTCACGGAAATTAAATGTGATATGAAATCTCCTTACCATGTGTCTTGACTCTCTTAGTACACATACATGCTTCCTACATATTAAATATAAGTTTATTATAATTATATTAAATAATAATATTATTATATATATTACCATATAAGGTTTTATTATAACCTTATATTACCAACTTGTTATGAATCTAATTTCAAGGTTTAACTTCGTGTAAAATTTACTTTGTTATTATCAAGTGTCTTAATTTGTTTCATCATTGGTCCATATAGTTTTTCCATGATTCCAGAGTAAAAACATGATATAAATATCATTTATAAAAATTATATGTGTATCATAATAATATATATAATATATAATTATTAAATGGAATACACCTTTCATGGAAATGGTAAGTTGTACGTACACATGAATGTTGATTCCTTATTTATTGTTGTATTGAATGAATGTTGGTAAATGACATATATATATATATTAATGTGTGTATATATATATATATATTTAATTTTTAAATTAGAAATAATATATCATATATATCATATAAATTCCTCAAAACCATCCTTAATACCTTCAATGTGGTGTGTGAATGAATCGTATTTCTTGGAGGGGGTGGTATTTCACACATCCTCAATAGAGATTATCGTATTAACATAAAATTTAAAGTTAAAATATGTGTGGTGTAAAAATAATAAATAAGATTAAATAAATAATAAATATAATATATAACTTATATAAATATATTTCCCTACATAATTTCGCTATGAATAGTGGTAAAGGAGAAATGAACAATCATCATTTTGTGAGGTAATAGTTTATTGCACACAAAAACAATAGTTTTAATATCAATTTGATAGAGGTGTGTGTATGTTTAAATTAGAATGTTTTCATAAAAACATCCCAGTACATAGATGATACTATTTTTGTCACACAAGAATGTAATAAAGTTATTGGAGGGGGTGGAGAAGGAAAATAAATGGAAGGACCTTGAGAGAAGAAGTTACCTCTAAATTGGTTAACTCCTTTTGGTTTGGGCCAAGAGGATTCCTAGAGAATATTTCTGGAAAAAGGGAGGCATCAAGGTTGAAGGTAGAATTTTTGGAGGATAATTTTTCAGATATTTTTTGAACAAGATTTTTTCAGAGGTGTGTGTAATGGGTTGAGGTGGTGGCCTTTTATAGGTAAGGGAAATGACTCACGTAGAATGTTTATGAACAAGTTAGCTATGCACATGTTCTTACCTAAAAAAGACATTAAAAACCAAAAAAACTAAATTATGGGAGGTTAATTGACAAAATGTGGACATAAAATGGTTTTTAGAGATGTTTGTAAGTCATTTGGTCCATTAATTTTAAGGATTAGTCCACAATTAAGCTTAATTTGGCCTTAACTTCTATGATTAATTTTAATCCCCTTTACTAATCATTTTGGAAAAAAATTACATGGAATTATTAGACAATATATATTAGACTGAATAAAATGTTGTATATATAAATTTTTATTTTCACTTCACAGATGAAGAAAAATTTACGATTAGTGATAATCTCGCTGATGGGACGAAATAACAGGTGTTCAAAGTAAGAAAAATTTCAAAGGTTTGTAAAGATTTTATATTTAGTTTCAAAGTGAAATTTATTAAAATGACTTAAATTTTAATAATAGATAAAATATTTATCTAATTTCACCATAAAAATATCTATAATATCATTTAGTACTAATAATTAATTAGACCAAAAGTTGTTTTTAACTAAAAAATAGTATTTTTCACTATTCATCAAAAATGATGTTTCTTAAAAATATCCCAAAAATTTAACATATGATAATTTCAATGTTATGAATTCATAAATTTTGTTTTTTTATAAAATTAAATTTATAAATGTTTCTAAAATTAATTTTGTTATTAAAAACTATCCCATTAAAGGAAAAGATATTTTTAACATAAAAGGAAATTACCAAAAATATCATTTTTCATTATAAATTTGTTTTATTTATAAAAACATTTATAAATACATTTTTGGGAAGTATTTATTACTATAACTATAACAATTTTTAATGTATATTTTATAATTATCTCATTTAATTATATATATATATATATATATATATGTTTCATAGAATCTTAGTGTTTAGTGCATCATATGCGAAGTCGGTGTTGCTTGTAGTGTAAGCCATGTTTGTAATGCATGTAGTGCAAGCCAAGTTGGTATTTCATGTGAAATGAATTTTTGAATTAAAGTTTTAATATATATATATATATATATATATATATATATATATATATAAAACCATTTCTAGTGTCATGTGAAATGTAATATTATGAAAAGATAAATTAATTAAAATAATAATAATTCTTAAAATCTTAGGGTGTTACATTCTACACCCCTTAAAATGAATTTTGACTATGAAATTGATCTGGGTCATCAAAGGTTCAATAAATTAATGTTTCATTCATATAAACCCCCATCATAAAAATGGATACTAATACACCCCTTAAAAATGGAATTTTGGAACCCTAATGGTTACCCAAAGTAACATATTACTGGGTTTCCACATAGGAGAACATAGGTAGGGAGTGAAGATTGGACATGGTGGAAAATCATATATATTCATAGGTTTTGAATGAGGTAATAAATCAAAAAAATTGAACTATAAGAAAGATAGTTGAGGTACTTACCATCATAAATCTAGGATGATTACAAAGGCCATTGGTTCGATATAATTTTAAGTTTTAGGGCAAAATTTGTTTGTATCACTTTCTGAACATTAAGTAATTCCTGATAAATTTATATAACTAAAATTTTATAATTTGTTTTTGATTTGAAAAATTTATAAAACATCCATTACCTCATATAATTAATTTCTATAAATTAACTTTTATGAATAGGGCACTAAAATGCACTTTTAATGTGTCTTAAGTCCCATAAAATAATAAAAAGTCTAACTATTTGTCTCTTAAAAAAACCGGCATTAATATATAGAAATAAAAAGTAAAACTAATATTTCATCATAAATATTTATTCATTACAAATAAATATACATTAACTAGGACATTACATAGGCCAGTAGTAGGCGTGAAACCCTTATCATCCTTCGATCATGGGTTCAAGACCCACAACCTTTCTAGAATTGATTGGATGCCACCCAACATACATAGTGTCCTTTTTAATACCATAGTAATATAATATATAATATGTACGTACTTTTAATATTTTTTATCACTTATTAGACTTTTAACCAATGTTTTCAACACACACTTAGTACACAAATACTTCCACCCATGTTTAACTTAAACTTTTAATGAGTAGTTAACATTATAATCGTTATCAAATATGAAAAATTTAAAACATTAGAAAGAAATTCACTAAATTAGATAAAAATTGATTCCCCTATATAACAGAAAATATCTTTTGGTTTTCAAATTCCCAAAATGTGAATATACTCATCATATATTCTCCTGAACCATGGTAACAACATGAATTATAGTAAATCCTTTTGGAAAACATGCATGATTCTTCATTAAAAAGTATATTCGATCTATTTCATAAATCCAAAAATATAATAAACATCAATAGTGAAATCATAACCCACATATAAACAAGTCCTTACTTAGTTTGAAGGTAATATATACTGTCCAATTTACTTATTGATATCCCACAAATATTTTTTCATAAAATATTAGGTTATTATAACTATCATATTAAGGGTTACCTTCCCTTAGTCAATATATCATCTTTTCATTAAATCACTTCACTATCACATAGTTAACATTAAACATAAACATGAAAATACTGAGTGAAAAACATATGAATAACAATCCTTGTATATGTAATCGTTCATAACTTTTGAATCCAAATATATAAATACCTCGATTAATTCATCCTTAATCCATTAACAATAATACATATTTCATTTCACATTTCATCTGTAGTATCATCATCATCAACAATGTAACCATTACTCACCCACCTTACTGATTCTATTTATGATCATTCTTATTAGGACATTCGGTTTCTTAATGACCATTTTCATGACACATAAAACACTTAACATTATATGATGACTTTGGGAGGTCAAATTTCACATCCATTCGTTAACCAAACTATTTATTTCTCTCTTATAGTAAATTCATTTGTGTCCTTATTTTCTATAGTAAAAACACCATCTTGTTCCACTATGACATTCACATATGTGATTTTTTCCACATTCTTTCCATAATAGAAACTAAATATTCTCTCCTTCATGGTATCCATTACTCGAACTCTCAGCAAACACATTCTTTCTCTTACTTGGGGATTCTGAGAGTTTCTTAAGGTAAAAATTGTTAATCAATGTCTGTGAAGACTGATAAGGCATAATCATGACATATTTCTCTCTAGTGATCATCCCACTCGACCTCTCAATAAAAAATATTCCATCAAATTCAACATTAATCCAGTTCTTTCTAGTTATCTCCATTGACTAAAACCCAAATCATAGTGTGATCTTTCCTTAATATTAAAAAAATACACATATTTATTAAAATAATAACTTATATCATATAAAATTTCTGAAACCTTCCTTAATCAATAAGACCCTAGTAGTATCCTATTCCATTCATAGAAAACTTATATTTAAATCCTTAAAAATGGTTTGTGAAGAGTTTTGTGAATACCCAAAGAATATCCCCCAGGAGTGTCAAACCAAGCGTGAAACAAGGAACATTTTCGTGCACCAGATTACCCTGAGTCAAGACCAGAACATATTATCACTGTATTTACCCCTAAGTACATCTATTCTAGAGCCACATCCACTGGTAGTATGTAGATAGATTGGTATTTATTAGAAACCAGTCACTCTATCCTTTATTAAAATTTGTGGACGTTTTCCTAAATATTAACTCTTTATTATACTTATTCTTAGAGGAATTCCTATGCATATACGTAGAAATATTCCAAGGGATCTAACTAAGGTTTTATCATCCTAATTTCTAATGTATGAATAAACATTTTCTCTGATACCAACTATAGTGACCCAGGTTTAACATAAATAGATATTAAATCTTTTTAGATGAATATTTAGTTCATTAAAAAAATAAATTCTAGAGGACTGTAATAGTATAATGCCTTTAGAAACTTGGAAAAAAAATCTTCTATCCTGGGGAAATATCTACAATATCTCCCAAAAAGTTCTCTGACTCAAGTAATTGTTACTAAAACCATTCTTCATAACATGGATAAAAGAAGCCTAAGAAAGGGGGGAGCACAGATGCTCAGTAAGGGTAAACAAGGGAGACATGTAAGCATAAACATGAACATATTAGAATGATAACACGATCATAACAATAAGAGATCATACATTGAATATCAAAAGACATAAACATGATTTATGGGATAAGTCATTGAAATTCATAAGCCATTAATCATAAGGGAAAAACATCATGATCCATGAAATCATAATTAAGGAATAAAACATATGATTTTTTATATACATATAAGAATATAGTATGTTCTATTAGGACTACAAACCAAGACCTATATAACATGTTAGTATTGGTATATGACCCATGTTCCTACTTCAAGCATAGGATAACAACCAGTGTACCCACTTTATTTTAGGCTTGGGCTACAACCCATGTACCCTCTTGTTTTCAGGCTTGAGCTACAACCCGTGTACCCTTTTTCTTTTAGGCTCGGGCTACTACCCATGTACATAATTATTTTTGGTATTAGGATACTACCAATTTACCGTCTTTTATTTAGGCTTGGGTTGTTACCCATATACCCTCTTTATTTTCAGGCTTGGGATATAACCTATACACCATCTTTTTTTGTGCTTGGGCTACAACCCATACACCCTCTTTCATTTTAAGGACCAGGCTCCAACTAGTGTTCCCTTTGATATCATATAAAACTTTTCATTACACAATTAATTAGAGGTAGATATAGGTCTAACACATGTCCAAGTAAAATAATTCATATGTTTTCCACAAGATAAAAAACCTTCATTATATCATTACCCATAAAAATATTATAATTCTTATAAACATCATCTAATAACCCATAAAATGAAATGAGTATCATTAAAATATCATAACATCATAAAATATTTAAAATATATTGGTTTCATAACCATTTAATTAGAGAATAACCCATGAAAGAGAAATAGATTTCACAAACACATAAACCATGAAAGAGAAACAAGTTTGATAAAGGCCATGAAATTAAGCATAACCCATTCATAGAAAGGATATAAATGAACCCTTTTATGAATTTCAAAAAAGTGCATGAGTAACATCCAAAGATGTCATCATAGTTCAAAAATAGTTTTAAAATATATTTCAATAAATTTTCTTTGGTAAAATATCCTTTCTTCTTTGAAAAAGGTTTGTTAGTACGTAAACCATTTCAAAATCATTTTCTCAGAAAATACCTATAAAACATATAATAAAGAATTGAAACCATTTTGAATTCCATTTTAATTTAATATTACATTTAAATAAATTTCCTAATGATTAAACTTTTAAAAATTTTAATGGAATATTCAAAGGAATGATGGCGGGTAAATCCAGACCTGTCCTACGAAGTAAAAAAGAATATTCATTTTTCATGGTAAAAAGGATAAAAGGAATTCCTTGTTTGGAAAGTGAAAATATGATTTAATTGTAGATATTGATAAAATTAAAATGGTATAAATATATTTAAAATCTTATAGGATAATGGTATAATATTATTGGAATCACATTTTAGAAAACATAGATTTTTTACCGAAGGGAGGGTAAAGTAAGGATATCTTAAAAACACTCTATTAACTATATTTTGGTCTAAAGAGTATAAAAATGGTACCTATATATGATTATATCATAGATAACCATAGGATACAAAATTTCATGATTTTCAATGAGATATGTATCAAACGATGTCATCAAATGTAATATAAACATAAACAATCTTGAAAAGCGATGATATTGTCCAAATAAACTCTTATAACATGGTAACTAGAGATCATACTCTCCATTTTTGAAATGAATTTACATAAATATTATAAGATCATAAAAAGGCTTATATTCACTATATAACATGTAAAATGGATGTATATACACATTTAAGTATAAGTTTATATTGATTACAAAACATGAGTCTCGAAGATGGAAAATTGAGACCAAGCTATTTTACCGATTTGGTATCATTTGAAAATTAAAACACATGAAAGAAGGATCATAAAATGGACAGGTGAATACTTATAAATTGAAGTTTATTATACATATAATAAAATAATTGGTAGTATATATTCCCAAAAAAATGAAAGAGTGTCTAACAAAACATATATCTCATGGAAATTAAAAGAGAGATAAAATCCCCTTACCTCGTGTCTAGAATCTGTTCGTACTCATAGAAGATTCCTTTATAATAAATATAATTTTATTAAAAATATTTTATGTAAGAATATTATTATATCTATTAAAATATAAATTTTTATTATATTCTTATATTTCTCTATTTTTAATGATCATATGTTATGGTTTTCACTTTTGGAAAATTTTACTTTGTTCTTCACATGTGTCTTAATTTGTTACATCATTGGTCATTATAATTATATCATGATTCCAAAAGGTAAAACATGAAATAAATATCATGTATACATAGTATATTTATATTTTAATAATGTATAATATATAGGTGAACAAAATGAAATATACCATTCATGAAGATCGTAAGTCATACGTACGCATGAACATTTTTTCCATCATTATTATTGTATTAAAGACAAGTATGTAAATGAAACACACACACACACACACTGATATATATATACATATATTAGTATATACATATCATTTTTATAATATAATGAACACCTAGTATGGAGAGTTCATTGGTTTTCTAGGATGTCATGCACCCAATATTTCCTTCAGAGAAGCTAATTGTTACCTAGCTTTCACCAACGTAGTGTTGGAATACAATCTATATGACACCTTCATTCCAATAAAACTATCCCTAGAACCACAACTATATTTTAAATCCATCCTTCTTATGGTCCTTATCCACCTGGTACTTCCGAATAACCCTAACCTCTCAGGAAATCCTGTTCTCATGGAGCGAAACCCTTTTGCCCGAGTTTAATCCATCAAAATTTAACTTTATTTACTGGAGAATATGAAATAGAGGAATCACTATGGATGATAACATAAATTTTTTTAGTATTCCTTTTTTTATCTCATTTTTTCTATTGTAGGAATATTAAATAGAAAACTATAGATCATATTTTATTCGGGGGTGACTGGGCATGTGTTGTATGGAGAGCCTTTGGTGAATTCACGACCGTTTTGAAACCCAGCATTGTCGATGCCTCTTTCCTGGAAAGGTGGTTCCATGTATCGGGAGAATAGGTTACAGAGAGGGAGTCCTAGAACTCTATTTAAGATGAAGGGTTTTAGGGCATCTAAAATGTGAGAAACAAGGCGAGACACAATGGTACCTCCTCATTTGGGGGAACCATCATCTTTAGAACCAAAACATTACTTCTAGGATTGGCCCGTCTCCTCAACCACTAGCAGGAAGCACCTTCCCTCCATTTTTTCAAAGGTCTCCCCATGATTCTCATACATTTCCAAGAACCACTAGTGGGCCGTGGGTTTGGAGAACCCCCCAGTGGTCTCAAACATAATTCAGATGGATCCAACAGCATGGGGGTCCTTTACGGCGGTGGCATTGTTTGTGATAAGAAGGGGTCAGGGATCCTTTCATTCTCCTCCCACCTTGGTTGTGGCTCTACCCTCCAAGAGGAGGCGATGGAAATGTTTTAGGGTACTATTATTTTACATCATAAGAGTATCAAACTATCAGAGGTTTGAACAGACTCCATGATCTTATACAACGACTTTATTAACAATTTCCACTCCCCCTGGTGTATTATATACATCATCAAAAAGTGAAGATACATGCTCAATAGAAATACCAGTGTTCTACACTCATAGAATGAGGGAATTTTTTTTCTGATCACCATTCATCCATTTATGTTATGGGCTCCAACCCCCATTTCCTTCACACCGTGAGGTCATTGAATGTCGAAGGGGTCAACTTGATTTGAGGGGATTCCCTCGGTCTGCACTACTCTAGTACCCCATTAGCCTTGGTTTCATGTGGCCCTTGGGATCGATATTATAATTACAAAATAATCAATTATTTATATATAATATATTTAATTTAAATTCATTAACTCCATCTATAATAATTTCTATTATGGCGTGTGAAAGAATCACACCGCTTCCAAGGGCTTTAGTCCACACTTCTTCAAACACGATTATCGTACTAACACCAAATGGAATGTAAAGAGATTTGTGTTTTAAAAAGAATAAATAAGATTAAATACATTATAAATAAAGTATATGACATATATAAATATATTTTTCTTCATAATAGCCACCATGATTGGTGGTAAAGAAGAAATGAAGAATCATCATTTCATGAGGTAGTAGTTCGATGTACAAAAAATAGTATGGTTAACATCCATTAGATAGAGGTGTGTAAAAGTGTAGGTCAGAAATTTTGTATAAAAATAATATTATATGGAGGATACTCATTTTTTCATGCAATAATTAAATAAATATGGGGGAGGGGTTTTCACGGAAAATAAATACAAGGAGTTTGGGAGAAGATGTTACCTCTAAATTAGGAAACTCCTTTTGGTTTATGCAAAAAGGCTTCCATGATATGATTTCTAACCAAAGATAAGATTAAAGGTAAAAAGGTTGTTTTTTGGGAGGATACATGGGCAGATAGTTAATGAAAATAAATTATTTAAGTGGAGTGAGGAATGGGTAGAGTTGGTGGCCTTTTATATGGAATGGTAATGACTCACATGGAATTTTTAGAAACAAGTTAGGTGTGGACGTATTATTACCTAACAAAAGTCATAATAAAACCATCAAAACTAAACAATGAAATGCATATGGAAGAAATATGGAAATAAAATGGGTTTTTGACGTGTCTCTAGGTTTTTTGGAAGCTTAATTTTAAGGTCTGGTCCCTAATTAAGCTTAATTTCTCCTTAGCTATTATGAGTAATTATAATAACCTTTGCTAATAATTTTTATCAAAAATTAAAATTGTATTATCAGACATTAAATATTAGGCTGAATAAAATGGTTTATGTTGTATTTTGGAAATTTACTTCACAGAAGCGGCAAAATTATGATTAGTGCTAATCTCACAGACGGGACGAAATAATGGGGGTTCAAATTATGAAAAAGTTCAAAATTTTGTTAAGGTTTTATATTCAGTTTCAAAGTGATATTGATTCTAATAAATTATATTGTATTAATATATGTAATATTTGTCTAATGTGACCATAAAACATATTTTTAATATTTTTAATAATTAATAATTAATTATACAAAACATTTTTTTAATAAAATAATTGTTTTTCACTATCAATCAAAAAATGAAGTTTCTCACAAAAATCCCAAAAACTCACCCTTTGATAATTTTTACATTATTAATTTGAAAATTAATTTTATTATATAAAAATAAATTTCTTAATGTGTCCAAAATTAAATGTATTATTAAAAATTGGTCCATTCAAGAAAACACTATGTTTTTAACATAAAACGACTTTACCAAAAACCTCATTTTCATTTTCAGTATTTGTTATTTATATATAAAAAATTATAAAAAATATTTCAAAAGTAGTTATTACTATTCGTATGAATATATTTAATAGTTAGGTTATAATTTTCTCATTTAATTAAATATATATATATATAAACTTGTTTCATAGAAACTCAGTGTTGCGTGCATCGTAGGCGAAGTCAGTGTTACTTGTAGTGCAAGCCAAGTTAGTATTTCTTGTAGTGCAAGACAAGTTGGTATTGCATATGAATGTAATGTTTGACATAGTGTTTTGATATATATATATAATGAAATATTTCCGGTGTCATGTGAAATGAAAATTATTTAAAAGATAAATTAATTTGAAAAAAATAATTCACAAAATACCAAGGTGTTACAAGATTGGACCTGATATCATTGGGAATATTTTTGGAGTTATCTCCCAATATGAATGAAAATAGGTGATATTTACCTCCGTCTTGTCAAACATTAAAAAATATGGAGACAATTTCTTCATGTCACTGTCTTCATGGTATTAAAGTACCTAGTGGTTATTCTTAAAATGTGATGAATTTAGTGTCATTGAAGGATTATAAATTAATAGGTATGAAATATCTTGATTTTACTATGTTGATGCAACATAATATACCACTTTCACTACATGTTATATTGACAATAGTTGTTATAAATTCAATCTTTAAGTTATGTACTTTATTTAAATCCATTTGTAGCAAGGTTGTTGATCGAAATTTGTTTGATGTGTCAAAGAATGAAGATTATATTATTCATTGTCAACAAGAAATGTTTTTTCCTCTAAATTTTTTGATATAGTGGTTCATCTAGTTATTAATTTGGAGTGTGAGATAAGAATATGTGGGCCTCTATATTTACAATAGATGTATCCTTTTAAATGACATATGAAAATTTTGAAGGGTTATGTTAAAAATCCTTATTGACCAGAGGCCTATATTGTTCAAACATATGTTTTAGATGAGGAGATTGAGCTATTGTAACATTCCAAGTAAATGAATAATAAGACATGTTTCTTATTTATTAATATTTGTGAATTAAATGGTAATTTTACTTTAAAAGGGTTGCTATGTTCGATAGCATACCCGATACGCAACAACGGGTTTCTTTGGAATCTTACGTTACACACTAATAATATAATATTATTATTTTAAATGGTAGTTAACTCCTAGCCGTTGTAGTGGCGGGGATGAACGAAACTAACTAACATATGATTATACATGTTTTTTAGATGTATTTACTTTTACCCAATAAAAGTTAGAGGCTTAAAATGTGAATGAATCAAATTTTATGCATAATTTACATTAAAAGGCAGATTTACCACCTTTTAATGGAGAACCCTCATTAAATAAATTTTTGTTCATCTTTATATATTCTAATTGACCAAATATAATCCTTCTTTATAATGGGGACATAAAAATTTACTTTGTGAAAATTTTTGGAACTTTTTCTGATAAAGTTCATTTTTTAATGAATAGTGAAAAATATTGTATTTTAATTCAAAAGTGCCTTTTAATTAATTTATTTATATGGTTAGATTATCTTTTTAATTGGTTTTAAAATAAAATTAAAATATATTTTTACTATTTTATTCAATTTTGGTCATTGGAAGTAATTTCACATTGAAATTAGACAAAAACAAGTATCAATCTTTTGATAGTTATTATTTCTTAAAAACACGCTATTTATTTTAACAACGGGAATTAATTTTGAAATTAACTAATTCCACTTATATGTTTTGAATTTGGAAAAATAGACATCAATTTTGAATTTGGAATATCAAATAATTCTTATGCAAAATTTTTGGCATTTTTCTAAAAAACGTCAATTTTTGATGAATAGTGACACCACTTAGTGGTAATTAAAAAACTGACTTTTTCATTTAAATGAAATTTTACACCTTCTGTGAATTGAATTTAAAAAATCTGACATACATGGTTATCGTCACGAAGTAAAATTTGGTTCATTATGATGAAAATAATTTTTAGTGAATAGTAACTTTGACTTTTATTTACCACAGTTAAAGGTAAATAGGGAAATTCAAGGTTAAAAGAATATTATAATAATTTGAAATTACCTTAACACTTGTACTAACCTTATTGGATGCGTCATTAACGACCATAGGCATCTTTGGGTCGATTTTGGGACCTCTTTGATCCACTTGGAAGTGATAATGACAATTTAGATTAATTAACATAAAGTAAAGGCCAAAATGACATAAACAAATATTTTAGTAATTAATTTTTATATGCTGTTATATAAGTCATATTTTCAACTATAAATGGTCATTATAAAGATAAAAATCTTTCCTACATTATATTATTTTTTTATAATATTTATACATAAAATAAATTAAATTATTTATGACACAATAATGATGCAGTATTTACCTCATTAATAAATCATTTAAATAAATAAGATTATTATGATTAAAATATTATCCAAAACATGTTCAATTATAATTAGATGATTTTATTTTGACCATGAGTCATCTTATCTTCGAATATAATGATTTTTGGACCATTATAAACCAAATATCATTATATAATAAAATAATAGTTTCACACTTTCTTAAAGAGCCCCTCCTCTCCCCTATAAAAGGAGACCAATTCTATCCAACTCCTCACACATCTCAAGCCATTTGTCTCATCCAACCTCTACCCAATTAAGCTCTCAACATCCCTATCCTCCTTTTAGAAGCCATACATTAGACAGAAGTCACTTCAAGAAGTCCTTTGGTTCAAACCAAAGGGAGTTACCCAAATAAAAGGTAACGACTTCTCTTAAATTGTTTTCTTTTATTTTACTTCTCCAAACCCTAAACTATTTTTTATTATTTTATTTTGTAACAACACCAATATCCTTAATATACTAGGTTGTTGTTATGAGAAGGATTCTAACTACACTTACACACACCTCCATCTAATGGATGACGAACATATTGCTTCTGTGGATGGAAAACTAACGCCTCACGAAACGATGATTGTTCAATTACATATTAACACCTCTCATGGTGGAAATTATGATGAAACTATGTTTATATATGATATATATTATGTTTATGATTTCATTATTCCTCTGTACTTCCCAATTATATCAAGCCATTTTGGTTTCCATAGTGGGGAGATACAATAATCTCATTTGAGGAAGTGCGGACTACCACCCCCTCAAAGTGATTTGATTCGTTAATGCCTTATGTGGGATGTATAAAGGATAGAGTTAACAACATTATATATGATATTATACTGGAATTATAATATACCTATGTATCATTATGTTTTATTTCCATTAAAATAGAAAATAGACATGAATGTAGCGTTCATGCGTACGTACGGCTTACCATCTCCATGAACGGTGCATTTCATTTCTTACCTCTAAATTTTATGTACTGTTATAAAAAAATTTTTATACTGAATATATATTATATATATGATATTCAAATCATGAATATCATTCTAGATATAATGAACCATTGACCACATGGACAACTTGTAAATATAAGTTGTTCATTTTTACTCAAGTACCAAATATCGAAAAAAATGAACGTTATTAACATAAATGATTGAATAATGTTTATAACATGGTAATAAGTGATATAAAAGGAATAATAAACATGAAACGGTTCTTAATCAAGTAGAAATTATCTTTAGTTTATTATTCAGGAGGTTAAAGAATGATCGAGTCAAGTCGGACATGAGGTAAGGGACATCATCTCAATCTCCTTTCATTGAGGCATATTTTCTTCTAATACGAGACTTTCTTTTAAACAATATATAAAAACCTTTGACTTTTCATTTCATTCAAAGGGAATCTTTTTCTACGAAGCGTTTTACTAAATGAAAAAACTGAATATTTATTTTAATGTACGCGGTACCAACGACCTTTTCTTCCACCACGAGTATTATTTGATCTTTGGATTACTCAACAAGCCATAATGTTTTTAAAAGAAAATAAATACCTTATACTCTTTTATGTATTTTTGGTATTGAAAATGGATTTGAAAATGGATTTGTTATGTCAATATATTTAAGTGGTATGTTGTGATCGAAATGTGGAAATGTTTTCTTTCCTTTATATTTATTGTATGTGTTATAGTTTTATATTGGTACATGGACATTTGACAGGTGGTTACGTGATAAACCAAATGAAAGGTGGTGTCATGAATACCTGGATGGGTGGTTACATCATAACCTCCAATGCATTGGGTATGGAAGTCAGTTGTATGGCTATTCCATTTAGTGATATGTGTGGAAGTTGACCGTATGGTTATTACATTTAAGTATGTTTATGTCCCAGGTTACCTTTATATATTATGTGTTCTTTATATGATTTTAATGGTAATATTTTGGTTACAAAAGGGTATGTAATGATATTTTATTCAGTGAAGAGTATTTACTACTTTATAAAGGTAGAAAGTATTACTTATGTTAATGTATTCATGATTTTCTTGTTATTTTGAAAAACTAACAGTTTTACTTCTTTGTGTATCCCTTACTGAGATTTTTATGATCATCCCAAGTTTTCTGAAATGTTTTTTATAGGACATAATGTGTAATAGGGTCAATGATGGGATCAAGGAAAAGTCATGCTTTCTTAAACATGGAAATAGAAATAACTCTTTTTTTAAAGAGTTTATGTTTTGTAAAAAAAATAGAAACTGTGTAGATGTTCCTACCTTGTAAATCTATTGAGATGTAATAATTATGGCCTAACTCTCTAAAACTCTAAACCTGAAAAGATCTTCAATGTGAATTATTCATTTAATTTTTTATTATGTAAGGTTAAAGGCCGCATCCTTATAATTGGTATTAGAGGTCAGTTTAGATAACATTAGGTGTTAGGGTATTGTTAATGTAATATCCATAAAGTAATTTATGTTAATATTAACATCATATAGCATTTCCAGATTACAATGTAGCTTCGCCTATAATATTTCTATGTTTAGAATGGGTTTCCATTGAGGAAACAGGGTAGCTATGATGGGATGACATCAAGAGGAAGACAACCTTCCAAATCGGTAACCTAAGATGGTCAGAATTGGAACTGAATAGTTTGTTATAGTGATGGCACAATTAACTCAGGCTATAAATGGTGGTGGTATCCATGTATGAGATCAGCCAGATCAACCATAGAGGAACATGCCAGTAGTGGAGCATGTCATGTGGCCATATCCCCCATCATTCAGAGGATCATATGACCCTGTTCTAGATAGAGGGTGGATTAATTAACTGGAAAAGATTTTCGATGTCATGGGTTGTTCAGAACATCAAAAGGTTAGTATTGTTGTTTACCATTATGAAGGTGAAGCTGATTAGTGGTGGTCAATGGTGAAAAATATCAGGGATAGTGAGGAGATTGATGATCTTGATTGGGATGAATTCAAAGGTATGTTTCTTGAAAAATATTTTTCTATGGTGGTTCATCTTAGGATGGAAAACAAATTCCTGGAATTGAGATAGTAGGATGAATTAGTGGCTACTTATGAAAAAAAGTTCACTCGAATTGCAAGGTATGCACCAAATTTCATCTGAGATCTTGATAGTAAGATAAATCCATTTTACTCAGGACTGAAGCCACAATATCAAAGAGAATTAGCCTCTCATGAGTTCAAATGTTATGAAAAAATTGTTCGATGTGCGGAGAAGGTGGAAATGGAGTTTGCCGATGATCAAGTGTTCTTTGACAAACAATAGAATAAGAGGACCATTTGGCAGACAAAGGGGGAGAATTCATTAAAGAAGCCTGGATGTAAGAAAAAGTAAATATCCAACCGGTGATAAGTGTGGTAAAAAGCATCCTGGAGAATGTTTATCGAAATCTGGAAAGCGCTTCCGGTGTGGTAAGTCTGGTCATATTGCTCGTAACTCTAAGGAAGATGATCAAGAATGGAATGAAAAGCCATCGGTAAGATATTTCAGGTGTAATGAAATGAGTCATTATGAAAATGAGTGTCTAGAGAAGAACTCAAATGAGGGAAAGAAGCCAGAATATAAGCAGAAAGGGGTGGTGAAATCCTTTGCAACTACTTTATTAGATGTTGGAAAATCAAACGAAGTAGTATCAGGTACACTATTTGTTTGTTCAGATTATGCCAATATGTTGTTTGATTCAGGGTCAACACACTCTTTCATTTCTGAGACATTTTCTGGTAAATTGGGAATTCCATATCAAGATATGAATACAGAACTTATGGTAAATACACTTGGAGGAAATGTTGAGACAAAAAGAAAACAAAAGAACATTCATGTCCTTATGTGTGGAAATAATCTACCTGTAAACCTTATTGTTTTAACTCTAGTAGTGTTTGATGTTATTTTGGGCATGGACTGGCTTTCTGTTTATCATGCTAAGATTGACTGAAGAGCATAAGAGGATTCATTTCAGAAATATTTACAGTTAGTGTGCAAGAATGAACCCTTGATTTTGATAAGATATCTGGATGTTGAGAAACTAGTAAAAGAAGGAAATGAATGTTACCTTTCTCATATTGTTGAAAAACAAAGAAAGTGTTGAGATTTTTTATGTGCCAGTGGTAAATGGGTACTATGAAGTTTTTCCTGATGAGTTGCCTAGTATTATACCAGATCGGGAAGTTGAATTTACCATTAACTTAGTTCCTGATGCTAATCTAATTTCAGAACCCCCTTATCGAATGGCTCAAATTGAACTTTTAGAGTTAAAGAATCAATTATCGGAGTTATTAAATAAATGTTTCATATGACCTAGCACATCACCAGGGGGTGTTGTTATCTTGTTTGTTAAAAATAAAGATGGTTCAATGAGACTTTTCATTGATTATAGAGAATTGAATAACATCACTGTTAAGAATAAGTATTATTTTCCTCATATCGATGATTTGTTTGATCAGCTCTAGGGAGATCAGTATTTTTCGAATATTGACTTGAGGTTAGGGTACCATCAGTTGAAATTAAAAGAAGAAGACGTTCTGAAGACCGCATTTCGTACTAGATATGGCCATTATGAATTTGTAGTTATGAATTTTGGGTTAACCAATGCACCTGTTGTATTCATGGATCTTATGAATAGAATTTTTTGTGAGTTCTTGGATAAGTTTTTAGTTGTGTTCATTGATGATATTTTGGTTTATTCCAATAGTTATTAGGAACAATGATAGTCATTTAAGGGTTTTCATGCAAACTTTAAATGAAAATAAACTATTTTGGAAATTCAGTAAGTGTGAGTTTTGGTTACAAAAAAATTCTTTGCATGCACACATTGTTTCAAAAAATGGCATAACATTTTATCCTTCTAAAATGAAAGTTGTTGAAGAATGTCCAAGACCCACAAAAAATAACTGATATTCATAGTTTTCTTGGTTTGGCAGGTTATTACTAGAGGTTTGTTGAATATTTTTCACGGTTATCTAGTCCAATGTCTAAGTTAACTTGAAAAGGGGTTAAGTTCATCTAGACAAAAGAATGTGATCATTGTTTTTAGGAATTGAAAAGAAGATTGGTTAATAATGCAATTTTGGCACTGCCATCCGGAAATGGTGAGTTTGTTATCTATAGTGATGCTTCGTTGAAAGGACTAGGATGTGTCCTAATGTAGAATTATCAGGTAATTGCTAATGCTTCACATTAATTGAAACCTCATGAGTTAAATTACCCTAAAAATGATTTGGAATTAGCTTCTATTGTTTTTTCTTTAAAAATTTGGATGCATCATTTGTATTGAGTGAAGTTTAAAATATATACTGATCACAAAAGTTTTAGATATATATTCACTCATAATGAATTGAACATGAGACAAAGGAGATTTTTGGAATTAATCAAGGATTATGATTCCATGATCCTTTACCATCTAGGAAAAGAAAATAAAGTGGCTGATGCTTTGAGTCGGAAATGTAATGCTTCATTAACCATTCTATGTTTGGAATGAGATCCTTTGGTTTTTGATTTTATGAACTTTGTCATAGAAGTTGTTGGTGCAGGAAATTATTCTGTTTTGTTTTAGGTGTCAGTGAAGACATATTTATCAGAAAGAATAAAGTATGCACAAAAAGAAGAAAGAGAGTTGCTGAAAAAGGTAGAGTAGGTTTAGAAGGGTAAGATAACTGAATTTAACATTGATAATGATCGTGTTTTGTGATTTGGAAAGAGATTATGCATGCCTTCTGATTCACAGTTGAAGAATGAGTTGTTATGTGAAGCTCATAGTTCCATGTTTTCAGTTCATCCTGGTAGTACTAAGATGTATAGAGATCATTGGGAGTATTACTGGTGGGATGGAATGAAAAGAGATATTGGTGATTTGACTGTGAAGTGTTTGACTTGTCAGCAGGTTAAAGCAGAGAGGTAGTTACCGAAAGGAATGCTTCAGCCTTTAACAGTGCCAGAGTAGAAATGGGAAAATATATCCATGGACTTTGTTGTGGGATTACTAAAGTCATCTCGAGGTGATAATGCAATCTAGGTTATAGTTTACTAATTGACTAAATATGCTCATTTCCTTCCTATTAGAGATACTTTGTCTCTAGATCAACTTGCTTGGTTGTATGTTATAGAGATAGTTAGGTTTCATGGAGTTCCCCTCTCCATTGTATCTGATCATGATCCCAGGTTTACTTCTAACTTTTGGAAAGGCCTTTAGAAGTCATTGGGTACTGAATTAAATTTTAGTACATCTTTTCATCCTCAATGAGATGGGAAGTCAGAACAAACAATTCAGACATTGGAGTATATGTTACATGCTTGTTCGATGGATTATCAGTGAAGTTGTGACCAACATATTTCTTTGGTTGAATTTTCTTATAGTAAAAGTCTTCATTCTAGTATACAGATGGCTCCATTTGAGGCATTATAGGGAAAGAATTGTTGAACTCCAGCTTTTTGGGATAAAGTAGGTGAATGGAAGCTGATTGGACCAGAATTGGTAGAAGAGATGGCAGAGAAAGTTCGGTTGATTTAGAAGCACATGAGAACAGCTCAGAGTAGATAGAAAAGCTATGCCAATAACCGGAGGAATGATCTTTCATTTGAGGTAGGTGATCATGTCTTTCTCAATGTTTCTCCATGGAAAAGTGTGATGCATTTTGGTAAGAAGGGAATGTTGAGTCCGAGGCTCATTGGACCTTATGAAATTCTGGAGAAAGTGGGATCAGTTGCATATAGAGTGGCTTTACCTCCAAATTTATCCCAGGTACACAATGTTTTTCATGTTTCTATGTTGAGAAAGTATATGCAAGATTTATCTCATGTTTTGAGAACAGAGGAAGTTCAGTTGGAAGAGAATCTCTCTTATGAAGAACAACCAGTTCAGGTTTTTGACCGTAGAGAGCAGGTTTTTTGGAATAAGGTAATTTACCTGGTAAAGGTTTTTTGGAAAAACCATATGGTTGAAGAGGCAACGTGAGAATCTAAAAATTCTTTCAGGGATAAATACCCCCACTTATTTTGATAAGTGAATAAAAATTGTGAGGATGGAATTTCCAAAAAGGGGAATAATGTAACATCCAAAGTAAATGAAGAATAAGACATATTTCATATTTATTAATATTTGTGAATTAAATATTAATTTCACTCTAAAAGGTTTTCTATGTTTGATATCCTACCCGATATGCAACAATGGGTTTCTTTGGAATCTTACGTTGCACACTAATAATATAATATTATTATTTTAAATGGTAGTTCACTCCTAGCCGTTGTAGTGGAAGGAATGAACGAAACTAACTACAATATGATTATACATTTTTTAAATGTATTTAAATTTATCCAATAAAAGTTAGAGGCTTAAAATGTGAATGAATCTAATTTTAAGCATAATTTACATTAAAAGGACGATTTACGGCCTTTTAATGGCGAACCCTCATTAAATAAAGTTTTGGTAATATTTATATGTTCTAATTGACGAAATATAATCCTTATTTAGAATAGAGACATCAAAATTTATATTGTGCAATTTTTTGAATTTTTTCTGATAAAGTTCATTTTTAATGAATAGTGAAAAATATTGTATTTTAATTCAAAAGTTCCTTTTAATATAATTTATTTATATGGTTGGATTATCTTCTTAATTGGTTTTAAAGAGAAATTAAAATATATTTTTAACATTTTATCTAATGTTGGTCATTGGAATTAATTTCACTTTGAAATTGGACATAAACAAGTATCCATCTTTTGATAGTTATTGTTTATTAAAAACAAGCTATTTGTTTTAACAACGAGAATTAATTTTTAAATTAATTAATGTCACTTCTATGTTTTGAATTTAGAAAAATATACACCAATTTTGAATTTTTAATATCAAATAATTCTTAGGCTGATTTTTTGGTATTTTTCTGAAAAACTTCAATTTTTTATGAATAGTGACACTATGAAGTGGTAGTTAAAAAACAGAATTTTTCATTTAAATGATATTTTACCACTTCTGTGAATTGAATTTAAAAAAATACGACATTCATGGTTGTTATCAAGAAGTAAAATGTGGTTCATTAAGATAAAAATAATTTTAGGTGAAAAGTAACTTTTGACTTTTATTTACCACGGTTAAAGGTAAATTGGGTAATTGAAGGATAAAAGAATATTATAATAATTCAAAATTACCTTAACACTTGTCTTAAGCTTATTTGTTGAGTCATTAATTACCATGGTCATCTTTGGGTCTATTTTGGGACCCCTTTGATCCACTTGTAAGTAATAGTGACAATTTAGACTAATTAACCTAAAGTAAAGGCCAAAATGACATAAACCAAAATATTTTATTAATTAATTTTTATATGGTGTTATATAAGTCATATTTTCATATATAAATATTCATTGGAAATAGAAAAATCTTTCCTACATGATAGTATATTTTTTATAATTTTTAAATATCATATAAATTATATTATTTATGACATAATAATGATGCAATATTTACTTCATTAATAAATCATTTAAATAAGTAAGATTATAATGATTATGATATTATCCAAAACATGTACAATTCTGATTGGATGATTTTATTTCGACCATGAGTCATCTTATCTTCGAATATATTGATTTTTGGGAAATTAGAAACCAAATATCATTATATAATAAAATAATAGTTTCACACTTTCCTAAAGAGCCCCTCCTCTCCCCTATAAAAGGAGACCACTTCTATGAAATTCCACACACCTCTCAAGACATTTATCTCATCCAAACTCTACCAAATTAAGCTCTCAACATCCATATCCTACTCTTAGAAGCCTTACCTTAGGCAGAAAGCACTTCAAGATGTCTTTTGGTTCAAACCAAAGGGCGTTACCCAAATAAAAGGTAAGAGTTCCTCTTAAATTTTTTTCTTTTATGTTACTTCTCCAACCCCAAAACTCTTTTTTATTCATTTATTTTGTAACAACATCAGTATCCTCAATATAATATAATTTTGTTATGAGAAGTATTATAAGTACCCTTACACACACCTCTATCTAATGGATGAATAACATAATGTTTCTGTGGATGGAAAACCAACGCCTCACGAAACGATGATTGTTCAATTATATCTTACCACCTCTCATGGTGGCCATTATGATGGAAGTGTATTTATATATGATATATATTATGTTTATTATTTCATTATGATTCTGTACTTCCGAATTATATCAAGCCTTTATGGTTTCCATAGTGGGTAAATACAATAATCTCATTTGAGGAAGTACAGACTACCACCCCCTCAAAGTGATTTAATTCATCCATGCCTTATGTGGGATTTATAAAGGATAGATTTAATGAAATTATATATGATATTATACTGTAATTATAATATACCTATATATCATTATGTTTTATTTCCATTAAAATAAGAAATAGAAATGAAACTAGAGTTCATGCGTACGTACGGCTTACAGTCTCCATGAACAGTGCATTTCATTTCATACCTCTAAATGTTATGTACTATTATAAAAACTTGTATATACTGGATATATATGATATATATGATATCCAAATCATGAATATCATTCTGGATATAATGAACCTTTGACCACATGGACAACTTGTAAATATAAGTTATTCATTTTTACTCAAGTACCAAATATCGACAAAATGAACGTTATTAACATAAATGATTGCATAATGTTTATAACATGGTAATAAGTGATATAAAATGAATAATAAAATTGAAAAAGGTTCTTAAGAAAGTGGAAATTAACAATAGTTTATTGTTCAGAAGATTAATGAACGATCCAGTCAAGTCAGACAAGAGGTAAGGGAATTTGTCTCAATCCCTTTCACTGAGGCATATTTAGTTCTAATATGAGAATTTCTTTTATATGCTGTATAAAAACCTTTGAATTTTCATTTCATTAATAGGGAATCTTTTTTTATGAATCATTTTACGAAATGAAAAAAATAATATTTTTTTAATGTATGTGGTGACAATGACCTCTTTTGCCGCCGTGAGTATTATTTGATCTTTGGCTTCCTCAACAAGCTGTAATGTTTTTAGAAGAAAATAAATACCTTATAATAATTTATGTATTTTTGGTATTGAAAATGGTCTTGAAAATGGATTTGTTATGTCAATATATTTAAGTAATATATTATGATCAAAATGTGGAAATGTTTTCTTTCCTTTATATTTGGTGTATGTGTTATGGTTCTATATTGGTACTTGGACATTTGACGGGTGGTTATGTGACAAACCAAATGACGAGTGGTGCCGTGAATGCCAGGATGGCTGTTACGTTATAACCTCCAATTCATTGGGTATGGAGGTCGGCCGTATGGTTTTTCCATTTAGTGATATGTTTGGTAGTCGACCGTATGTTTATTCCATTTAAGTATGTTTATGTCCCAAGTTACCTTTATATGATATGTGTTCTTTATATGGGTATTATGGTAATATTTTTGCTACTGAAGGGTATGTAATGATATTTTATTCAGTGAAGAGTATTAAATACTTCTTAAATGTAAAAAGTATTACTTATGTTAAAGTATTCATGGTTTACTTGTTGTTTTGAAAAACTAACGGTATTACTTCATTTGTGTATCCCTTACTGAGATTTTTATGCTCATCCCAAATTTTGAAATGTTTTTCACCGGACATAATGTGGAATAGGGTCAAGGATGTGATCAAGGAAAAGTCATGCTTTCATAAACATGGAAATAGACATGAATCTTTTTTTCATCAGTTCATCTTTTGTAAAAAAATAGAAACTGTGTAGAAGTGACTACCTTGTAAATCTTTTGAGATGTAATAGTTTTGGCCTAACTCTCTAAAACTCTAAACCAAAAAAGACCCCCAATGAGAATTATTCATTTAATTCAATATTATTTAAGGTTTAAGGCCGAGTCCTTATAGTTATGTACTGATTATTTGTATGATGTAGGGAATATTGGTATCCGTATATCTTGATATATTACAGTTGATAGTGAATGTAGAGGGATTAGAGGATTAATGGTAAAGTTCATTCAATGTGATGAAGTTATGCAGTCACATTTAAAGATATTAAACAACACAAATGAGGTTCAATCATATATATCATCACATATTTCTATATTAATTTTATTATTTTGAAAAAAGAAATGAAATGTAGCTGATTATTGAGAATAAAAAAAATTGTTTCATGGTCTGAAGTGAATGTCAACACAGATATATCTTTATCAAAAACATTTAAATGGTTGGTAGGGGGGCCATATCTTAATGTATTCAAATGGTCTAGTTTTGATATTAATGTGTACACATTTCACACAATGAAGCTGTATGAAAAATGTACCATTCAAAATAATGGCGTAATGGTCATTACTAAAGCACTAAAATTTTCAAGTGTAAATGATTAAAACACAATTTCTACATCAATGATATATTTTGGTTATCTTGAAAGCATATAGAAAATAGATTATATTAAATTTGGAGTCACTGTGTTTATGAGTAATTGGGTAGCAAGTAATATCGGTGAGAAACATGATTAATATGGGATTAAACTGGTATATTTGAAAAGATTTAGTTTCAATGAAGAACTATTTATCAGTCCACACATGCGAAGAAAATATTGTTTGTCATTCATCCATCGAATGAATAGTGGTAAATCATTTTGAAATGGAAAAGAACTCATTTGGATAATGAGGATAATGTTGATGTTATTGATTTATATGAGGCTTCTTGTTCAATTACATGATTTATGGATAACAATGACTATAAAAAATACATAGTGCATGCAAAATGAAATGATCATTTTGAAGGGATATGTGAAAACACTAAATTAATCTCCTAATTAACCGGGTAATTATTTACATTATATTAGTTTTTTAAAATTTATATGTGTAAAAACTGTATTATTTATTAACTATTGGATATTTAATTATATATATTTGATTATTAATTTTATTTTTTTGTATTAAATTTTGATATTCCATGGATATGGTTAAAAAAATTCATTCAAAAACCTGACGTATATTATTATATTTTAGATTAATTTATGCATACGCGAACAACTTTTCAAACTTTGGTATTTAAATTTTTAAATTTATATATCTTTATATAAGTAATGTTTATATTTAATAGTTTACCTTTAATATTGTTTTGGTTAATAATCATAAAATAATTATTTTTAAACTTACACATGCATGCAACTTTTTATATATAAATATTTATGATTTACTATTTTTAATTGCTGAATTATATAATTATATTTAGGTACACTGGAATTTCATTACATTTTCATATTACAATGACAGATTCAGATACAGATATTGAAGAACATCTACTTAGGTATTTGTATTTCTTTATATTAATTAATATATAGTAATATAATTATTTAATTCTATAAAACTTTTAATTTATAAAAATTAATTTTACGTCTACTCAAGAGACTACAGCCAAAAATTCTTCTAATTTTAGTATTCAGAAATTGATTTATCATGTTGGTAAATGTGGCAACATATATTTACCAAAACAGAAACATTTACCTAGATATTAGTGATTACATATTAGTTTTGATGGTAATAATACTGAAATTTTCCCAAATGAAACGCAGTTTATTAGCTATATCAGCATGTAGAGCCATTACAAGATTAACATTTTATATCCTGATTGAAAATCTATCAACAAGGTGGAGATATATCAGATTTGGGAGGCTGTAAAAGTAAAATATATTAATTGAATTTTTTTATCTCATTTTTTGAATATGAAATATTTTAAATGACAAATATTTATATAATACTATTACAAATGACATTCAATTTTGAAGAAACAAAAGTACTTAAGAAAAGATATCTTACTTTAGTAGTGGTGTGATGGAGGAATTTCAAAACAATGTTGAAAACAATATGTGTTTAGAAGGAGAAAAAATGAATGCTTGTACTTAATGTATCATTTTTTAGATGAAGATACATGGAATAAATGTTTTTCCACCCAACATAATTAAACATTTCATGTATTATAATTATATTTTTTTGTATAGTAAAATTTCTTAAATATGTATGAAATTACTTATTATTTTACTTATTATATAGCAGGACTCGAGGAAATACGAGCACGAAATCTTATTATATAATGTATAACCTCATAATTTATCATGGGTAATGTATCATTTATTAGAGTAAAAAATGATTAGGAATATTTTATAGAACTAAGAGATCACTCCACTAGTGGTTCTAATGAGGTCCAATTCGGTCCTACATCTCCAACCACCCTCCATGAGAAATGGAAGTGAGTGAAAGGACGAAATAAAATGAAAAGTATCTTATAGAGAATGATAAGGAAGTAATTGAATGAATTGTAAGTAAATAATTATTATGTTTCATTATTTTTTGTAATTTATAAATTAACAACACTAATATACAATTTTTATAATTCATTTCAAGCTGAACTTTATGATAAATAGACATTGAGAACTTTTATACCTGAGGGTAGGATGGAAATTTTAGCTTCTAATTTTGGAAATCTATGACACCTTAGCTGTATAAGAGGAAATGAGGTTGGTGTTAGTATTCCGAATGTTTTTGGTCATCAATGTAAACAATAAAGAGACCTAGAAATTGAATCATTAAAATCTCAGTAGAAAGATATGAAATAGTCCATGTGAGAACAAATTCAAGATGTTGTGCAATATGCAATGTTAGAATAATTAATGAGACAGTAAAAGTCTTTGTAGCCTAACCAGCCTGCCGAAACTACCTACTCAGATCCCTTACCTCCTCACTCACACCCAACCTTATACTTTGAGATATATGTAAAATATCTTTATGTACATATTATAGTATTTAGAGAAGTGGATTTTTTGAGGGATTTTATACATCACGAGCCTATTTAGATGGTTTTGGTTAGAGAGTTGGTACACGATATTATTGATCATACTACTCTACAACCATTTTTTACCATCGAGGTTACCAAAGTTATGGATTATATGGGTCATTTTTTACTTCTTAAATCTATCCTTCTTTGCCATATTTCATACGAGGTTTGCATTTTTTTTAAATATTAATAACAAAATATTGAAAATTAATGATAATGTTTTATGGTATTGAACTTATATAAGAGTATCTAAAATCCAAGGAAATGGAAAAAATGAAAAAAATGTTAAGTAACAAACAATTGTAGATACTTCAGATATTGCTGATGTGATATAAATATTATCTCATGTTTCTTTTTTCCATGGCTAATATCTATGTGTTTTTGATGTCATCCAAAATATATAAAAGAGAATATCTATTAATAATATTTAAAAAATATATCATGGATCTGATTAATTTTGAAGAGATAAACGCACAAGTTTCATAGTTGTTTTTCATGTAAGTAAATTGAAATTTCAGTTTTTATTTTTTAAAATAATGATGGTTTAAATTGACTATGTATATTACTTTATAAATTATTTATCTACACATTATTCTTGTTAAAAATGAAACCACATGTATTTATGGTTTTAGAAATACAGAATTAATTTCAATAGTTGTGCTACATGTGTCTACTAAAAATAGAGAGGCATATATAAGTGAGAGGTTATTAATGACGGATAATGGGGGTCAGTTTTTTCCATTTATTAATGGGAAATAACTAAAAGACAATTATTCTCTAATGATAATTATAATTTCATTAAATGTGAACATTATTTATTGTTGGGGGATTTAGATGTTAGGTGTATTCTTCCCATGTGAAAACATATTATATTGGTTTTTCTCTTTATTAGTTGGTATTCCTAGAAAATTTCCATAATATTAGGCAAGTATGTTAATTTTTTTTTAAATCTCATTATGTTAAATTCAATTTTTTTATAAATGTATTATTAGTTTATTTATATGAAAATGATGACCATAAAAAAATTTAAGAAAGATCACTTATCAATAGCAAAGCCAAATGCAATCAAATATGGGAAAGTAAAGGTAATTATTTTTTATATTAGACACTATTTTGATTTTTTGATATATATAAATATATATGTATCTATTTTTTTTCATTATCAACATAATTATTTATTTAATGTATTGTCATCACTAACTACGAAATGTTGAATGTGGTTATTATGTTCTATGATTCAAGTATGAGGTAATCACAACATGGGTAATGACTAATTTTGACAGGGTTAGTCATGCTAATTATTTTATATTTTTGACATATTAATCTGTTTTTTAATGTTATATCATTAAATGTTATTATATATGTTCAATGATGTTTATTCTTACATGAAAGATGAACTTAATGATCTTTGATATTTTTTTAAACTATATGTTAAGTGTGACTACGATTTATGGTATTTATAATCTAAGGTTTCAGATTAGAACTACATTTTCCATGAAAAAATTTTCAAAAATTTTTTTTTTTATAATAGGTTTTTGGACATAATGACATAAAATGAATGCCTCAATAATAATCTATAATGACCATGTTGTAAATTGTTGGTCTATGCTTTTCACTCTACTTTATAATATAAAGGCATAAATAATTTTTTTGATTAATTTGTTAAAATTATGTAAGTTTTTATAGATTTTTAGTCACATATAAATGATATTTTATTTTTTTATACTATATTTATATTATAGGTATTTTTATTTTTTATGGGGTGTAATATTTATAATATTTTAAAAAATATAACTTTCAACGTTGGTTTTTATAAAAACTGATGCCGAATCATTAAAAAATATTAAATGGTTTTCTACATCGGTTTTTATGAAAAGGAAATCAAAACACATTTTTTTACATCACCCATATAAACTTATGTTAAAAACCAATGCTAAAATTGAAAAAAAAAATCGGACTTTAAATAGTGTTTTTTCCCAAGTGCTAGAAATAAAAGTGATACTAGAAACTCATTACCTCATGTTTGAATAGATTTTAAGGATATATAACATCCTATATAATCAATTTAAATTTATTTTAATAATACAAAATATTAATTTAAATACTTTTAATATCATATATAATCCACTTATATCACTTAAACACCTATTTATTATTAATTTCTTATTAAAGTCATCATTTTCTGGAGTTAAAATTTTTTTTCATTAGAATTTCAGATCGGAAGCTCTGTTAATTACACTTTGATCATGGAAACGTGATATATCAAATGATAATAAATATATAAATATAAAATATATTCATTATATATATATTAATTTATAAAAGTCATTGATATACAAAATAAATTACATTCTTCATGAAGATGGTAAGTTGTACATATGCATGAACATTATTTTCCCATTTAGGTGGATGGAATGAACAAAATGTAAATAATAAATGAAATTTGTTGAATAATTATTATACAATATATTTAATATATATTCATTAAATATATCATTATTACCTTCATGTAATGTAGAAATGAAAAATGAATCACATCGCTTTGTGGACGTGGTTGTCCACACATACACTTGAGTGGCATTATTGTTTTCAATCAGATTATAAGTAAAGAAGGTAGATATGTTATTATAAGTGTAGAACTATAAATATTTCATAAATATAATATATAAATATTATTCCCATAATAATATCCATCCAGAAAATATGGTAGGGGAAAATTAATTGTATCGATACATGGAGAAAATAAGTTGCATGTAGGCATTGGAGATACATTCACTTCCCATTTGATGGACAAGAGGGTGAATAAAGGAGGGTTCATATTAATGATAACATTTAATTATACATAGGATAGTGAATTTATTATTATTGTGAATAATATCACAGATTTATAGGAAGTATGAGAAGAAATATATTTAAAGAGGTTAGTTAAGAAAATTACATCTTCTTCAAAAGGCCTCATATACATAAATACTTAAGAACCATTGGAATGGTGCTTTATGAATATAATATCATATTATTCATATATAGGAATGTTTAAAAGATCAACTTTTAGTGTTTCTTCATGCTATAATTCTATATGTTTTGTAAGGAAGTGAAATTAGGGGCACCCTTTTATATGTATGGTAGAGGAACTCATGGAATTTATTAAAAGATTAAAATATAATAAAGTCATTCTAAATAAAAATAATTCAAAATGGATATATATATTCAAATATAAGTTATGATATGGTTTAAATATCATAATACGATAAATTTTGGATTGGTTTATGTGGTATTTTAAACCTTATATTTTTGTTTAACCCCTTAGTCAACCTACATTAAACCTTATTGTGTTAATGAAGTATTCACAGTTAAAGGGTTATAATTTTACTCATGAGGTGAAATTTGGGTCAATAATGTAAAAGTGAGAACATTATAGAAAATATATTATCCTCCTTTTCCATATTATCTATTTTTATGATTCTTAAATAATTTATTAACATAATATTTTTATAAAATATCATCAATTTAATTTTTGAAACTATACATTAGTTTTGAAATTAAGGCAAGTATTAAAAATATAAAATTGTAATTTAATATTTAAAAACAATCTTAATATATCAAATTTTTTGAAAATATTTATAAAACACAATAATTAATCCATATTTTATTACTTTAAATATTTTTAAAATCATATATTCTCTTTTTCATTTAATTTAACAAATATTGTATCAGGTGATGGTTCGAGGCGCAGCGAATGCGCTTGGGTGTATGTGCCCATTTGGCTTTTTGTCATTGAAATGATCAATCTAGGATCAATATGACGATAAATGCCAGTCTCCACGGATCGAATCACAAAAATAGACAAAGAAAAAGAATGTCCAGGAACCACACAGTAGGATCATTACAGGATGATTATAATTAATCTAATCAATTTAAAATCAGTACCTTTTGGTGTTCTTTCGTCGTTGATATTCTTGATCATGTTCCGGTGTAATTCGTCATTGCATCACAGAAGCCAGGTGTAGACTTCCTCTAGAGGTGATCCACACGTGCACCTTGTATCTCTAGATGTCACCAAAGGAGTCTTCGGGTGATATTGTTGTGAAAACTTTGCATGCGTTGTCCGCCTTAGATCGCATTGATCCAATGTAAGAGGACCTCTCTCGGTCTTGAGAGCGTTCTTGGGGGAAGATATTCTTCCGACCTTGAAAGATTTCTCCAGAATTGTTGTGCACAACGTTTCTCTTTTGTAGAAAGAGAGTTGGGGTTGTGAGAATATTTATAATCAGGGTTGAGGTTGTAGAGTTATTAAAATAAATAAACTCATTACCCGTTTTATTTATTACATTGACTCTTATTGAAAACCCCCATGTCAAATAATTAATTCCCTGACATACACCCACGCTGATTATAAAAAATATTATATCCTCCAAATACCGACTAGAATACTACATGACATGTAGTCATTAATACACGGCGTGTATGTAGAGACCCGAAGAATAACGTACATGGACATTACATTGTGTTTGCGTAATACTTAGTACATAACAAAAACACACACATAAGGACCGTAATAGTTTAGTGTCTTTGGAAACTTAGAATATAATCTTCTAATCGTGGTGAAAGATCTTCAACGTCTCCAATAAAGATCATCCCTTTTTTTACCTAAAAACTTTCATTATATCCTGGGGAAAAGAAAACATAAAAGAGTGAGCTCAAATGCTCAGTAAGGGTAAACAAAAGAAATATCAATCACATCATATTCATAAGAACATATCATTTTGGTAATCCTAACCTGCAAAAGAGATCATAATATTATAACATGGGATAAATCATATTAGTGAAATGTAATCCCAAAAATCATAACTTTAAATATGAAACTTTATGGAATACACACATAATCATAAATATTCATTTCATATTAGTCAAGACTCATTTCCAAGACTATCTTAGTGGACAAATTCCTTTTCTGAACCGAGTTCACTCCTCATTTCAGTCCTGTTTCACTGAACCGGTTTAACCGGTTGTTCCAGCCATGTCTATCTCATGAGATATAAAATCTTTACCCAAGGCATTGGATGGATATATAGGTCCCACCCATCTCATAATGATACCATTTTTATGTGTGCCACAAAATCATAAATCATACATCATATCATAACCCATGTAATAACAATGGGATTTTTAAACATCGTGACATCCTAAAACAATTCATATAAGATAAATGAATTTATAAAAATAATTCCATCACAACGTAATCAAATCAATGTAATAATAGGGATAGAAACAGAACCCTATATTATCTTAGATGGAAAATAATTTTGATAAAACACTTGAACTCCATTCTTGAGGAAAATATCCTTTCTACTTCAAAAACAATTTTCCTTTCTTAACATGTCATAAAATTTTAAACTAAAAGATGTTGATTAAAAATAAACTTGAAAACTTGTAAAGGAAGATTCTTGGAAATAATGTTTTCAAAATCCATTCATGCCGTATAAGTTAAAAAACATTCTTCTCATACTTTTGTCAAAAAAGTCAAAAAGTAACTCGTACAAAAAACAACAAAAGATTCCTTTCATATCTTCTAATAAAAACTCACCGAAGGGTAAAATTGAATTTAAACAATTTTAGGTGGATGGAAATAATATTACATATTGAGGAAACATGGATGTGGATGATAAAATACCCCCCCCCCCAGTAAATTCCAAAGTATAAATAATCTCGGATAAAAATGAGATTATGATATTTCCCTTACCTTAGGTCCGATTTGCTTCATAAGTGTACGAAACTCCTGTATAATGACTTAAATAATGTCATTGACTTATTCCATAATTATACTCATTGTTATGATATCATATATGGTCCAATTATGACATTATATTACCCTTTCTTTTGTAAATTCCATGTTAAAGAGCATTTTGGGTAAAATCTTTTCATTTATTGTCTGTGATTTGACTTGTAATTATTCATATGATTACTTAGATCATGATTACTTAATTACAGAATATAAAACATGATTTATATATAATATATATTCAGAATATATATATATATATATATATATAATAGATCAATAAATGGAAAGAAATACACTGTTCATGGAGAAGGTAGGCTATACGTACGCATGAACGCTATTTTCGTTTCCTTATTGAATATAATCGAATTAAGTAGATGAAATACATATATATATACATAAATCCAGTAGCTTTATAATGTCATATATTTCATTAATATAGCTTATATATAC
The DNA here is from genome assembly GCA_963277665.1 of Viscum album. Taxonomy (NCBI): domain Eukaryota; kingdom Viridiplantae; phylum Streptophyta; class Magnoliopsida; order Santalales; family Viscaceae; genus Viscum; species Viscum album. The sequence continues at coordinate 1,189,822,593 of OY728145.1, forward strand.
TTTATAATCATTCTTTAATGGTTAACATGGAAAATGAATCTCATCGCGTCGTGGAAACGGTAGTCCGTATGTATGCACGAGCGATGATATTGTTTCCATAATTATTGAATGGAATTGGAGTGGATGATACAATATATCAGAATCAGTATGACGTTATAATAACTATTTATAGTAATTATTTACACCATTTTACCCATCCAAGTAAGGTGGTATTGGAAAAACAGATTACACCACGGCGTGGAGACGGTATTCCGTACGTACGCACGCACGGTGATTTCATTTTCCGTAGGATGGATAGATGGTGAAATAGGGTTTTTTCATACTTATAATAACATATACGTATATGAGTGATAGTGATGTTATTACTTTATAATGAAACAACCTAAGAAGAAGAAGTGGAAGAAGAAATAAAGATGAAAGAATCGGTAACAGACATTACCTCTTCTTTGAAGCGCCTCTTTGAGTCCTCCTCTTAGGGCACTAAAATTGGTCTTTGAAGAATACCAAGACCTCTAGGATGTTTCTAGGGAAGTGGAGAAGAGAATTTGGTAGGGTTTGGCTGAGCATTACGGCTTGAAGTGGTGTGAGGAAGAGAGGGAGGAGGTGCCCTTTTATAAGGGAGGAGAAGGGCACCTTTGGAATAACTAAAAATATTATTTTATTATATAGTCATATTCAGTTTTTAATAGCTCCAAATTGAGTTATTTCGAAGCTAAGGTAGGGATGGGTCAAAAAAATCAAATAAAATTGAATTTGGACAAGTTTAGTTTACTATTTTAACCTTATCATTTAGTTTTATCTTTAAGTTAGATAATTTTACTTTTACCGTGTCTTTTTGTGTTCTTACACTATAAGGTTAATAATCTTACTATAACAAGACAAACGAACCCCAAGTTGTTTATTATTAATATACATAACATTATATATGTCATTTTCCGAACCTTATATTTTTAGAAATAAAATAACAATTAATAATGTAATATTTGTTTTAAAAAATATTTTATGTCAATTTTGACACTATTTAGTAATTGATTTTTTTGAAAATCATAACAGAATGATTAGTTCGAAAAAAGTTAGTTAAATAAATACTAACATGTCATATTAACCAATAAAATTAGTGGAATTCATAAAAAGTATATAATTACATTTATTTGGGTATTTATAACATCAATTATGTCAATATTTCATTAACAAGATAATTACTGCATCATCATTGTGTCACAAATAAAATAAATTTTTTAATGTCTAAAAATTACAAATAAAATACCATTATGTATGAAATATTTTTATCTTTCTAATGAATATTTATAGTCAAATTTATCTTATGTAGAACCCTATATTAAATATTATCTACTTATTAAACATTGATTTTAACTATTTTAACCCTTCTTTAAATAAATTAATAATAAATGTCCTAATATAATCCAATTGGGCCTAAACGATCATATTTTATTCCTAAGGTTGTTTTTGGTCGAATTAAACTTATCCAATAGAATTAGGACATGTGTTAGGGTAATAATAATATCATTTTTATCCTTAATTACCCTATTTACTTTTAACCGTGGTAAAAAACGTAAAAAGTTACTATTCACCAAAAATTATTTTCATCTCATTGAACCACATTTTACATACTGACATCAACCGTTTCTCTCGGATTGTTTAAATTCCATTCACAGAAGCGGTAAAACTAATTCTTATGTAAATTTACAAATTCTCCTAGGAGGTGGGTAAAAGACGGTGAAAAGTTCAATAAAATTTTTATATATCTGAAATTATTATAAAATTACTCCAATAAATTACATTGAACTAATATAGGTATTATGTATCACTTTTTACCTAAAATAAATTAAAATAAAATAAAAAATTATTTAAATAAAAATTCGGCTTTTAAATAGTAACCCAGGGTTTTCACTATTCATCAAAAATTGAAAGTTTTCAGAAAAATACAAAAATTTCACCCTAGGCTAATTTCGATATTCTGAATCCAAAAATGAAGTCCATTTAGAAAGATAAAATTTATAAAATTTCAAAAATTGGGTATTACTATTCATAACGGCTAGTTTTTATAACATAACGTTGTTTAACGAAACTCGATATTGCGTACAACACACGCTATCGTGGATGGTCGCGATTGCGTGTAGTGAAAGCCAAGTCAGGGATGCATGTTTTGCAAGATCCTTTTGGTGTAGTGTAACGCCCCGACCCCAGCTACCCAGAGTCGGTGCATTAATTACATAACATTGGCATGATCACAAGAAAGATCAAATCTCGAAAGACCGATTGGTTTAGTAGCCTTGGAAACACTAGATATATTTCATAAGTTTTACATTACATCATAAAATGAAAAACTACTACAACAACATAATGTTCCAAAATCCGCACTATTAACCCCTCATAATATCCCTGCAGGTCATTCATAACTTACATCTTCACTTCCTGGGAAAAATAAAACATAGAAAAGGGGTGAGCTCAAATGCCCAGTAAGGATATCAATATAGCGGAAACTTTCATAAATAAGAATAAACATTTAAGGCAATGTATAACTAAAACAAAAGCCTTTTAAACTTGAACTTTCAACATGGTATGGCATAAATAAAATGAAATAATGCCATTTACTTATTCACATGGATATTCTACTAATCGAATGATCACATGCAAAAATCAATAACCACTTTCATAATGTTGGAATGCATAATGTCAAACATTAATTTCATTGTCTAGGCCTCATCCCAAGACCTAGGGGTTACTTCTAACCGGAACCCAACCCGGAGTGCCTCTAATAACCGGGCACCAACCCGGAGTGCCTCTAATAACCGGACACCAACCCGGAGTACCTCTAATAACCGGAGACCAAACCGGAGGGCTTACTTTTACCAGTCCCTAACCTGGAGGGCTTACTTTAACCAGTCCCCAACCTGGAGGGCTTACTTTTACCGGTCCCCAACCCGGAACATACTTGTTTAGCACATTCATCTGAAGAAAAGTTTGAAATATAACATAAACATTCGGATTAAAACTAGCATACGAAATGTCAATAGTTTCACCATAAACTATGAATGGTATAAAATAGCACATCCACAGTCAAACATATCACAAAACCTTCAATACAATATAGAAGTTTTGTATTATAATAAATCAACTTCAAATAAGCGTAAAATCCATTAAAGGATGTTGACATAGATGAAATCAAAACACTTTTTAGAGAAATATCTCTTTTCATTTTGAAATCATTTAAGATCCATATAAAATAAAACATTTTCTTTGAAAATATTCTTATAAGCTTGTAAGGAAAGCTTCGACGATTTTATAATGGCGGAAAATAACCGCACCCGCCATATAAGTTAAAAAAAACATTCTTACCTCAATTCTGTCGAAAAGGTTAAAAAGGACCTTGTTTTGAAAACGACGGAAAGATTCCTCTATAAACCTCTTATAAAAAGTCAAACAAGGGTATAAATGACTTTAACCCATATTCTTGTAAATAGTAAAAATGTTTTGAAATACATTTCGAAGAAACATGGATGTGGATGATAAAGAGATCCCAGTAGATTATTACGTATAATACAACCTCGGATAATGAAGAGATTGTGAAATAACCCTTACCTTGTACTTTTCCTTGGTTGGGGTAGGTTAACCTCCTGTATAATAGTGAAATAGTTGTTATTAAATTATACAAGAATCATATATATTAATATGATACCATATATGATCTTTTAACATTGATTTGTTAATAATATCTTAGAATTATCGTCGTTTCGGGAGTTAACTTACTCATTTTCTTTTATATGTTTTGTTACATAAGCCATGGTTGTTGTATCTTATTCATATCCAGAATGATATCCAGTCCTTAAACATCATTTTTAAATCATTAAATTATAATTATACTTGAATGGATACGATGGAGAATGAATCTCATCGCGTTCGTGGAGACGGTAGTCCGTACGTACGCACGAGCGACAATATCATTCTTTTGATATTCAAATAATATATAAATGGATGGTATATCATATATACAGAATCATTAACATGTTATATTTATTATTTACATGAGTTACACATCATTATTATACCCATCCAAATAATATTATATTGAATAACAATTACACCACGACGTGGAGACGGTAAGCCGTACGTACGCACGTATGGTGACATGTTATTCAAAGGGTGGATAGAATACTGAATATGATTGTACCATATTTATAATAACATCACAGTATATGTGAGAGACTGGAGTTATTATTTTAGAATGGTAAGAACAAAGGAAGAAGAAGTGGAAGAAGAAATGAACTTGGAGAAGGGTGGTGAAATCATTACCTCTTCTTCGGGTTCTTCCTTTTGATTTGATCAAAAGGGATCCTTAGGTTGGCTTTCTGATCAAACTAAGGCCTCTAGGTTGTAGTGAGGGATATTGGGAGAGTATTTGGGCAGAGTTTGGCCGAGACAAAAGGCTTTGAAGGTGTGAAGAAATGAGAAGTAGGAGTGCCCTTTTATAAGAGGGGTGAGGGGCACCTTTGGAAAAGCTAGAAATATTAATTTATAATAAATTCATATTCGGTTTCTAATGGCTCCAAAGTTGATTATTCAAAGTCTAAGGTGGGGATAGGTCGAAAACCACTCAACCAATAGAATTTAGACAGGCTTGGGTACTTATATTAACCTTATCTTTAAGTATTAACTCTAAGTTAATTAGTTTCACTTTTACAATGTCTCTTTGTATTTTTATATAATATGGTTAATAAACTTACTATATACATCCAAGAGACCCCCAAGTGGTCCATTAATAATGAACCTATCCTTATATAAGTCTCTTGGCCGATCCTTAGATTTTTAGGAATTTAATATCAATTAATAATATAATATTTGTTTTAAAAACTCTTTTATGTCAATTTTGACACTATTCAATAGTTGATTTTTGTGAAACTCATAACAGATTGATTACTTCGAACAAAGTCAATTAAAGCAATCCTAATATATCATATTATCCTAGAAAATTAGTTTAATTCATTAAAAGTTTCATATTATATTTTTTTTGGTATTTATAATATCAATTATTTTAATTTTTCACTATTATAGTAATTACTGCATCATCATTGTGTCATAACTAAAATAACTTATTTAATGTCTAAAAATTATAAATAAAATAGAATTATGTAGGAAATCTTTTTAGCTTTCTAATGAATATTTATAATCTAACATCCAACATATATAACCCTATGTAACAATTGTTTTTCTAAAAGATATATGCTTGTGTCATTTTTGTATTCATTTTAACTTAATTAAAATAAAGTGTCATTATCACTTACAAGTGGATCCATGGGGTCCCAAAATTGACACAAAGATGCCCATGGTCGACCATGTATCAACCAATAGGGTTAAGACACGTTTTAGGGTAATTTAGTATTATTATAATATTATTTTTTAACCCTTATTTACCGGATTTACCCTTAACCATGGTAAATAAAATATTTACCGCAGTAATTATTCAAAATGTCTAAAAATAAAAGTTACCTATTTACACAATTTGAACATCCTGATTCCAAATATGGAATCCATTTTCCTAAATTCTAAACACAGAAGTGGCAGAAATTAATTTAAAATTAATTCCCGCTGTCAAAACAAAAAGCGTGTTTTTAAGAGATAATAACTATCAAAAGATTGACAGTTGTTTATGTTCGGTTTAATTGTAAAATTATGTCCAATGACCAACATTATATTAAATGGTAAAAATATATTCTAAATATACTTTAAAACCACTCAAATTCATAATTTATCACTATTAATTATTTTGATTAAAAAAGTTGTTTTTAATTAAAATTTAGTAATTTTCACTATTCATCAAAATATAAAAGTTATCCGAAATGTACCAAAATTTCACCTTAGGCTAAATTCGATATTCCGAATCCAAAAATGAAGTCCATTTTCAAATATAAAATATATATAATTTCAAAAAGTAGGTATTACTATTCATAACGGCTAGTTTGATTAGTTGTGGTGTGTGTTAAAACTCAAGGTTGCGTACAACACACGCTACTGTATTATTCAAAGAAAGCGTACCGTGGAAGCTTGGGATGTTTCATTTTAAATTTTTGATGTCCCCATTTAGTCAAAAAGTTTAATATATTGTATTTAAAAATGGTTCACTATTAAAAGTTGATAAAAGTGCAATACTGAAAATGAATTTGTTCTTGCATTATATCTAAGAAACTCATAATATGGATTCTAAAATTATAAGGATTATATAAAGTTTAAAATTTAGTTAACACTATTCATAACCTCTTTTGAACAGCTTGTTTGGTAAGTCATGGTGCGATTGAACTTGTTGTTGCGTGTAGTGAAAGTTATTGAATTATTTTGAAGAAATAACACACTATAAAATCTTGGGGTGTTACATTCTCCCATCCTTCAATAAATTGCGTCCTCGCAATTTGAAATTGTTCTTCGAAAATAAAAGGTTGAAAATAAAAAATATATTTGTGGGAAAACCCACATCGGAAATTGGGTTACTAAAATTTAGTCTTAATATGAGGAAAAGAGAAATCAAAGGGTCACCACCAAATTGTGATTCTCGATTAGGAGAACATTGGTGGCAATTAGAGACATAAAATCGGAGGAAAAACGTAAATATTTATAGGTAGTGATTGAGGTCATCAATCACAAACAAGTGTATAATTGAGGTCCTTAAATTCATCAATCTATGATGATTTGAAATACCATCGGTTCAACAAAACATAGGGTATTAGGATAACACATTTTTGACGTTTCAAAATATCTTAGTTGAAATCCCACATTGAAAAATGAATTAATGAGGCCTCTATTTAAAATAAAGAGTGGAAAGTATGAAGATTACCGAAAATAACACATACTAGGGTTCCATGTAGGAAAATATGGATATGGAAGAAAAATATAACCATCAATTATCTGATGGAGAGTGGTAGAGAACATGGCTATGAAAAGGCCAACAATCCAAAAGCCATAAATTAGTGATGATTTAAGGTACCATCTAGGACAACATTTTTGTTCCAAGTTCCTTTTATTAATGTTGAGGAATTTATTTATGAGATTGGATAAGATCATAAGGAGATATACTTACTTTATAATTAGAGTTTTATCCACTAATAAATTTCTACCACAAACTCATATTTCACTCTAAAAGATAATAGAATGTAATTTTTTTTTTCTATTTATACTATTTGTACAGGGTTCCAAAATAAATGAATTTATAATTCATATACCAGATCATTTAAAAAAAACTATATTATTTAATCCAGGACATCTCGTGGGCCAGTGGTAGGTGATACACCCTTGTCGCCCTTCGGTTGCGGGTTCAAGTCTCGCAGCCTTGCCGGACGCGACGGGTTGCCGCCCGACCTCCGGGTTGTCCTTTTATGGCAATCCAAAATAATCCAAACTAGAACTATCAAAAATACTTCTGTCCAAACTCACAGTCCAACATTTATAAGGAAGGTAAACATAATGCAAATCCTTTTTACCCCGTAATAGCATATGAATACCTTCATCATGTATTCTTTTAATACACTAAAACATCCTGAATCACCATATTCCTTATTGATTACATTCATTCTCCCTTATTCTATATAGAATGCTGGATATACTTCATCAATCCAAAAATGTTTTAAACCCCAAAAATGATGGAATATACAAATCATTAATCAGTTCCAAGGTAGTCAAGAATATCCAATATAATTTTTCCAAAATAATCATGTATTATTCGAAAATCACTACCTCGGTATCAGAACTATATTATGGTTTATCATTCTCTCAACCATATATTTTCCAAAAATTTATCCTGCTATTGAGTCACTTTTCTTTGTTCCACACCATCTCAAATCCTTAATGAAATAGTACTGCAGTACAATCCTTATATACTCCATAATTATTATAACAAGTACATTGTTGATACAACACTCAATTGATATAATCAACATAATAACTCTAATCATTCCTCTTCATCTGTGGTAGTATCATAACTTGATTATTATCCAATAGCATCATTTGCGGCATAGTCTGATGACTGGGACATAGGTTCGCGTAGTGACCAAACTCCTTGCAAATGAATCATTGTACATTTGAAACCATTTTCGTACCCTTGCAATCATGTACTTTGTGCCCTTTTCCTCCACACTTATAACAAACTCCCATTCCTTTCAGGCAAGTTCCAGGGTGTTTCTTTCCACAGTTACCACATATGGGAAAATTCTTCTTTTCCCTCTTCCCTTTATCCATCTTTCTCTCTTCTATCCTTTTCTTCTCTTGCTTCCCTTCAAAGCCATAGGACTTAGTAAACTCTTTACTTATCTTATCAACACATGATATTATTTCTTCATATGATGATAATATATGGGAGACTATTTCTCTTATAAATTCTAGCTTAAGACCATGAAAGATATGATCCTTCCTTCTCTTTGGATCATGTGCATTTCTGGAGTTCTCATTCCTTCTACTGGGCGCCATTTCTAAACAATGGAATACACTAGATCAGTTTATGAATCAAAATACATAATCCCATACTTATAAAACACTTAATATAAATTGAACTATTTATGGATATAATCCATAATCATAAAAATGTTTTCTTTGAGGAAGTATATACTCATAAACCCTTCATAATGATTTGTAAAGAAAATGAGAGTTATCCTAAGCATATCTCCCGGGAGTGTCGTAACCAAGAGTGCAGCAAGGCCCGTTGTCGTGCACCAGTTCCCGTTCGAGTCTAGCTCAAAGCGGTGTTTTCAGGTTTTACCCCTAGGTACATCTGTGCCAGAGCCGCCTCTACCTGCTCGTATCCAGACAGGGATGTATTGCTCGGAAAACTCACAAAATCTCTACAATACCAAAATTCTAGGAAGTTCTTCTATATTAATCCTCAAAGTTCATCTTAGGTCTACGTGCTCTAATCAGAGTTTATCTATATCTAGCTTCCAAGGTTTGTACTAAACTTCCTCTGATACCAACTGTAACGCCCCGACCCCAGCTACCCAGAGTCGGTGCATTAATTACATAACATTGGCATGATCACAAGAAAGATCAAATCTCGAAAGACCGATTGGTTTAGTAGCCTTGGAAACACTAGATATATTTCATAAGTTTTACATTACATCATAAAATGAAAAACTACTACAACAACATAATGTTCCAAAATCCGCACTATTAACCCCTCATAATATCCCTGCAGGTCATTCATAACTTACATCTTCACTTCCTGGGAAAAATAAAACATAGAAAAGGGGTGAGCTCAAATGCCCAGTAAGGATATCAATATAGCGGAAACTTTCATAAATAAGAATAAACATTTAAGGCAATGTATAACTAAAACAAAAGCCTTTTAAACTTGAACTTTCAACATGGTATGGCATAAATAAAATGAAATAATGCCATTTACTTATTCACATGGATATTCTACTAATCGAATGATCACATGCAAAAATCAATAACCACTTTCATAATGTTGGAATGCATAATGTCAAACATTAATTTCATTGTCTAGGCCTCATCCCAAGACCTAGGGGTTACTTCTAACCGGAACCCAACCCGGAGTGCCTATAATAACCGAACACCAACCCGGAGTGCCTCTAATAACCGGACACCAACCCGGAGTACCTCTAATAACCGGAGACCAAACCGGAGGGCTTACTTTTACCAGTCCCTAACCTGGAGGGCTTACTTTAACCAGTCCCCAACCTGGAGGGCTTACTTTTACCGGTCCCCAACCCGGAACATACTTGTTTAGCACATTCATCTGAAGAAAAGTTTGAAATATAACATAAACATTCGGATTAAAACTAGCATACGAAATGTCAATAGTTTCACCATAAACTATGAATGGTATAAAATAGCACATCCACAGTCAAACATATCACAAAACCTTCAATACAATATAGAAGTTTTGTATTATAATAAATCAACTTCAAATAAGCGTAAAATCCATTAAAGGATGTTGACATAGATGAAATCAAAACACTTTTTCGAGAAATATCTCTTTTCATTTTGAAATCATTTAAGATCCATATAAAATAAAACATTTTCTTTGAAAATATTCTTATAAGCTTGTAAGGAAAGCTTCGACGATTTTATAATGGCGGAAAATAACCGCACCCGCCATATAAGTTAAAAAAAACATTCTTACCTCAATTCTGTCGAAAAGGTTAAAAAGGACCTTGTTTTGAAAACGACGGAAAGATTCCTCTATAAACCTCTTATAAAAAGTCAAAAAAGGGTATAAATGACTTTAACCCATATTCTTGTAAATAGTAAAAATGTTTTGAAATACATTTCGAAGAAACATGGATGTGGATGATAAAGAGATCCCAGTAGATTATTACGTATAATACAACCTCGGATAATGAAGAGATTGTGAAATAACCCTTACCTTGTACTTTTCCTTGGTTGGGGTAGGTTAACCTCCTGTATAATAGTGAAATAGTTGTTATTAAATTATACAAGAATCATATATATTAATATGATACCATATATGATCTTTTAACATTGATTTGTTAATAATATCTTAGAATTATCGTCGTTTCGGGAGTTAACTTACTCATTTTCTTTTATATGTTTTGTTACATAAGCCATGGTTGTTGTATCTTATTCATATCCAGAATGATATCCAGTCCTTAAACATCATTTTTAAATCATTAAATTATAATTATACTTGAATGGATACGATGGAGAATGAATCTCATCGCGTTCGTGGAGACGGTAGTCCGTACGTACGCACGAGCGACAATATCATTCTTTTGATATTCAAATAATATATAAATGGATGGTATATCATATATACAGAATCATTAACATGTTATATTTATTATTTACATGAGTTACACATCATTATTATACCCATCCAAATAATATTATATTGAATAACAATTACACCACGACGTGGAGACGGTAAGCCGTACGTACGCACGTATGGTGACATGTTATTCAAAGGGTGGATAGAATACTGAATATGATTGTACCATATTTATAATAACATCACAGTATATGTGAGAGACTGGAGTTATTATTTTAGAATGGTAAGAACAAAGGAAGAAGAAGTGGAAGAAGAAATGAACTTGGAGAAGGGTGGTGAAATCATTACCTCTTCTTCGGGTTCTTCCTTTTGATTTGATCAAAAGGGCTCCTTAGGTTGGCTTTCTGATCAAACTAAGGCCTCTAGGTTGTAGTGAGGGATATTGGGAGAGTATTTGGGCAGAGTTTGGCCGAGACAAAAGGCTTTGAAGGTGTGAAGAAATGAGAAGTAGGAGTGCCCTTTTATAAGAGGGGTGAGGGGCACCTTTGGAAAAGCTAGAAATATTAATTTATAATAAATTCATATTCGGTTTCTAATGGCTCCAAAGTTGATTATTCAAAGTCTAAGGTGGGGATAGGTCGAAAACCACTCAACCAATAGAATTTAGACAGGCTTGGGTACTTATATTAACCTTATCTTTAAGTATTAACTCTAAGTTAATTAGTTTCACTTTTACAATGTCTCTTTGTATTTTTATATAATATGGTCAATAAACTTACTATATACATCCAAGCGACCCCCAAGTGGTCCATTAATAATGAACCTATCCTTATATAAGTCTCTTGGCCGATCCTTATATTTTTAGGAATTTAATATCAATTAATAATATAATATTTGTTTTAAAAACTCTTTTATGTCAATTTTGACACTATTCAATAGTTGATTTTTGTGAAACTCATAACAGATTGATTACTTCGAACAAAGTCAATTAAATCAATCCTAATATATCATATTATCCTAGAAAATTAGTTTAATTCATTAAAAGTTTCATATTATATTTTTTTTGGTATTTATAATATCAATTATTTTAAATTTTCACTATTATAGTAATTACTGCATCATCATTGTGTCATAACTAAAATAACTTATTTAATGTCTAAAAATTATAAATAAAATATAATTATGTAGGAAATCTTTTTAGCTTTCTAATGAATATTTATAATCTAACATCCAACATATATAACCCTATGTAACAATTGTTTTTCTAAAAGATATATGCTTGTGTCATTTTTGTATTCATTTTAACTTAATTAAAATAAAGTGTCATTATCACTTACAAGTGGATCCATGGGGTCCCAAAATTGACACAAAGATGCCCATGGTCGACCATGTATCAACCAATAGGGTTAAGACACGTTTTAGGGTAATTTAGTATTATTATAATATTATTTTTTAACCCTTATTTACCGGATTTACCCTTAACCATGGTAAATAAAATATTTACCGCAGTAATTATTCAAAATGTCTAAAAATAAAAGTTACCTATTTACACAATTTGAACATCCTGATTCCAAATATGGAATCCATTTTCCTAAATTCTAAACACAGAAGTGGCAGAAATTAATTTAAAATTAATTCCCGCTGTCAAAACAAAGAGCGTGTTTTTAAGAGATAATAACTATCAAAAGATTGACACTTGTTTATGTTCGGTTTAATTGTAAAATTATGTCCAATGACCAACATTATATTAAATGGTAAAAATATATTCTAAATATACTTTAAAACCACTCAAATTCATAATTTATCACTATTAATTATTTTGATTAAAAAAGTTGTTTTTAATTAAAATTTAGTAATTTTCACTATTCATCAAAATATAAAAGTTATCCGAAATGTACCAAAATTTCACCTTAGGCTAAATTCGATATTCCGAATCCAAAAATGAAGTCCATTTTCAAATATAAAATATATATAATTTCAAAAAGTAGGTATTACTATTCATAACGGCTAGTTTGATTAGTTGTGGTGTGTGTTAAAACTCAAGGTTGCGTACAACACACGCTACTGTATTATTCAAAGAAAGCGTACCGTGGAAGCTTGGGATGTTTCATTTTAAATTTTTGATGTCCCCATTTAGTCAAAAAGTTTAATATATTGTATTTAAAAAGGGTTCACTATTAAAAGTTGATAAAAGTGCAATACTGAAAATGAATTTGTTCTTGCATTATATCTAAGAAACTCATAATATGGATTCTAAAATTATAAGGATTATATAAAGTTTAAAATTTAGTTAACACTATTCATAACCTCTTTTGAACAGCTTGTTTGGTAAGTCATGGTGCGATTGAACTTGTTGTTTCGTGTAGTGAAAGTTATTGAATTATTTTGAAGAAATAACACACTATAAAATCTTGGGGTGTTACATGTAGCGTACAACACAAGACATTAATGATATTAAAATGAATATTTTTCATAAAATCTTGGGGTGTTACATCCTACCCCCCTTAAAATGGATTTCACCCTCGAAATTCATCGGGGTTATAAAATGGTTTACTACATGAAAGTTTCCTAAATAAAAACCCACATCGTAAAAAGGAATACCAAAAATTTTTTTTAAAAAAAAGTATGAAACGTAACGGTTACCCGAATAAACTAATCAATGGGTATCCATGTAGGTGAAAATATGGATATGGAAGAGAAATCTAACCATTATGTTCTGATGGAGAGTGGTAGAGAACATGGATATGGAAAAGCCAACAATCACAAATCCATCGATTTGTGATGATCTAAGGTACCGTATGATTCATTGGATATAAGGGCACTAGGAAAATGTTTTTGGTTTTCAATATCATTTCCCTAATGTTGAAAAATTTGAATTAGAAGAAATACTTGCTTGATTTTGGTACAATCTCACTGTTGTTGGTGCTTTGAAAAATTTCCACTTCATTACTTAATGAAATGAAGTTGAATTTTTCATTTATGAAGTGTTAGCAGATCATGTGACAGAATGATGAGTCATTCCATCTATTTCAAACAAAAGGTTAGAAAATGTTATCAAATATACATAAGTCCATCTATGGTGAGGTTAATCGTATACAATTCCAAAAATGAACTTATACTTCATATATCATACTGCGTAATAAAATTAAACTAGTTTCTACTAACCGAGGACTTCTTGTAGGCCAGTGGTAGGCGATAAAGGCCAGTCATACTTCAGTTGTGGGTTCGATTCCCACAGCTTTGTCCGACGCGATGGGCTGTCGCCCATCCTACAGGTTGTCCTTTTTCTAAAACTATATTACTATAACATCCCATCAATAATACGAAAAAGTTATATCCTTAAACAATACTAACTTATGCCCAACATAATCCATTCCAATCTTTTAGGGTTATCTAAAATACTTCGGTCCAAGCTCATAGTATAAAGAAAATGATTACTTGAAATGTCACATAACAATCACGTGAATGCCATCATTTATCACCCATATATCATAAAATATATCTTGTCGGTCAAATTACAAACATTTGAATACCTTAATCATGTATTATCTTGAAGAATGAATACCCATTGAACCTTAGTGAAAACATGAATGCAGTTAAAAGTTAACACTTTCCACATACAAAAATCCTCAAAAATATTTATACTCAAACCATGATATCACTTAGTTCTTATATCAATAATGAGCTCATGAATACAATCAAACATCTCATTATCTTCTTATCCCTTAATTATGCGCATACCATCTCCTTACCAAAAATATCTCAATCACTTTCCATGGTTACCGGTACCATAAAATTATTGAAAACAACAATAGACCAATACATAAATATTCCAATATTCCATGATACTATATACAACATTATTCAGGAATCCCATTACATAAACACTTAATCATTCCACCACATCGTTGTCATATTCAGCATCGCCAATAGTGATCGCATGTGACTTCCCTTTTTCATTTGCCTTAAGTGGTTGCTCATTTCGATTATCATTAACCCTTGGATTAGGGCATTGATTATCTTAATGCCCCATTTCATTGTACTTGAAGCATTGAAGTGTTGTTGGTGAGTTCTCTGCAGTCTTTTCTATATTCACACCATTAGAAACCCTTTTTCCATTACTTCGACAATCAGCTGCTCGATGACCTTCTTTTCCACACTTAAAACATTTTATAGTCCCTTTAAGACAATCTCCGCCATGCTTCTTTCCACACTTTGAGCATAAGAAAACATTTATCTTCTTTTCACCATTATTTTGAGATTTCTCCTTGAACTCCATCTTTCGTTTCTTGTCAAAACCATGAGATGGATATATAACACCAACATCCATTTCTACCTTAATAGCACAGTGCACAAATTTCTTTATAGCTACTGAAGTCTCTTATAGCTAATTCCCTTAGAAGAATTGGTTTTAAGCCACTGAATAATGGATCAACTTTACTTTCAGGTTGGATGATAAATCCAGATGCATACCTTGCAAGCCTTGTAAAATTCTCTTCGTATATACCAACAGATTCATCATCCTTTTGCTTTAGTTCAAGAAACTCCTTCTCCATCATTGTTCAAAGAATACGAGGGAGGTACTTATTGAAAAATATGTTCTTGAACTCATCCTATTCCATGGACTCAATTTCATCTCTTGGCCTCGTATTCTTGATAAGATTCCACCATTGATCAGCATCACCTTCTAAATGATACACTGCTAAGATGACTTTATCATGTTCAGAACATTGAAGAACTGAAAATATCTTTTCAGTAGTACTGATCCATTGTTTAGCAACAAGTGGATTTGAATACCCACTGAAAGAAGGTGGGTGTTGCCTCATGAAGGACTCAATAGAATATTGTTCCCTTCTCTGCTTATTTGGAAGTCCAGAATGATTCATAGATTGTGTAAGTATAGAAATAAGATTTTTCACTCCATCTCCTATAAAATTTGGTTGTTCAGGAGGAAAATCATTTCATTGTCCATTATATTGATCAATATGGTTCCTTCGGGTTCCAGCCATCATCTAAAACCCAAAAAGAATAGTGTGAGAGGAAAAAATCATGCTAGGGAAAACAACATAATAAAGGGGGAGTACCTTCAATATATAACATCTAGGGTTACCATAATTATAGTACTATGACCTATACTTATACTTAACCTTAGGGACATCCCTAGACAAACCTTAGAAATATCTTTAGGGATCTCACTAAAATTCTCTCATCCTAGTTTCCAAAGGTTGACTAAAACTCCCTCTGATACCAACTGTAGAGACCTAAAGAATAACGTACATGGGCATTACATTATGTTTCTGGAATACTTAGTACATAACAAAAAGACACACACAAGGACCGTAATAGTTTAGTGTCTTTGGAAACTCAGAATATAATCTTCTAATCACGGGGAAAGATCTTCAACATCTCCCATAAAGATCTTCCCCTTTTTTTTACCTAAAACATTTTTTTATATCCTGGGGAAAAGAAAACATAAAAGGCTGACCTCAAATACTCTGTAAGGGTAAACAAAAGAAATATCAATCACATCATATTCACAAGAACATAACATTTTGGAAATCATAACCTGAAAAAGAGATCATAATATCATAACATGGGATAAATTATAGTAGTGAAATGTAATCCCAATAATCATAACTTAAAACATGAAACTTTTTGGAATACACACATAATCATAGAGAATCATTTCTTATTAGTCAATACTCATTGCCAAGACTATCTTAGTGGATAAAGTCCATTTCTGAACCGAGTTCACTCCTCATTTCGGTCCTGTTTCACTGAACCAGTTTAACCTGCCGTTCCAGCCATGTCTATCTCATGATATATAAAATCTTTACCCAATGCATTGGAGGTAGATATAGGTCCCACCCATCTCATAATGATACCATTCTTATGTGTGCCACAAAATCATAAATCATACATCATAGCATAACCCATTTAATAAAAATGGGATTCTTAAACACCGTGACATCACAAAACAATTCATATAAGATAAAGGAATTCATAAAAATAATTCCATCACAACATAATCAAATCAATGTAATAATAGAGATAGAAACAGAACCCTATATTATCTTAGATGGAAAATAATTTTGATAAAACACTTGAACGCCATTCTTGAGGAAAATTTCTTTTCTACTTCAAAAACATTTTTCCTTTCTTAACATGTCATAAAATTCTAAAATAAAAGAAGTTGATTAAAAATAAACTTGAAAACTTGTAAAGGAAGCTTCTTGGAAATAATGTTTTAAAAATCCATTCATGCCGTATAAGTTAAAAAAAACATTCTTCTCATACTTTTTTCAGAAAAGTCAAAAAGTACCTCGTATGAAAAATGACAAAATATTCCTTTCATATATTTTACTAAAAACTCACCGAAGGGTAAAATTAGATTTAAAAAATTGTAGGTGGATGGAAATAATATTACATATTGAGGAAACATGGATGTGGATGATAAAATACACCCCAGCAAATTCCAAAGTATAAACAATCTCGGATAAAAATGAGATTGTGATATTTCCATTACCTTAGGTCCGATTTGCTTCGTAAGTGTCCAAATCACCTTTATAATGATTTAAATAATGTCATTGACTTATTCTAGAATGATTCTCATTGTTATGATATCATATATGGTTCACTTATGTCTTCTTATTACCCGTTCTTTGGTAAATTCCATGTTAATGAGCATTTTAGGTAAAATCGTTTCATTTATGGTCCGTGATTTGACTTGTAATTATACATATGATTACTTAGATCATGATTACTTAATTATAGAATATAAAACATGATTTATATATAATATATATTTAGAATATATATATATATATAATAGATCAATAAATGGAATGAAATACACCGTTCATGGAGACGGTAGGCCGTATGTACCCATGAACGTAGTTTTTGTTTCCTTATTGAGTATAATCGAATTAAGTAGATGACATACATATATACATACATAAATCCAGTAGCTTTATAATGTCATATATTTCATTATTATATCTTATATATACTTTTTAATCATTCTTTAACGGTTAACATCGAAAATGAATCTCATCGCGTCGCGGAGATGGTAGTCCGTACGTATGCACGAGCGATGATATCGTTTCCATAATTATTGAATTGAATTGGAGTGGATGATAAAATATATCAGAATTAGTATGATGTTATAATAACTATGTATAGTTATTCTTTACACCATTTTACCCATCCAAGTAAGGTGGTATTGGAAAAATAGATTACACCGCGGCATGGAGACAGTATTCCGTACGTACGCACACGCGGTGATTTCGTTTTCCGTAGGATGGATAGATGGTGAAATAGGGTTGTTTCATAATTATAATAACATATCAGTATATTAGTGATACTGATTTCATTATTTTATTATGAAACAACCTATGAATAAGAGTGGAAGAAGAAATAAAGTTGAAAGAATCAGTAACAGACATTACCTCTTCTTTGAAGCACCTCTTTGAGTCCTCCGGTTAGGGCACTAGAATTGGTCTTTGAAGAAGACCAGGACCTCTAGGATGTTGCTAGGGAAGTGGAGAAGAGAATTTCGCAGGGTTTGGCCGAGATTTAAGGCTCAATGTAGTGTGAGGAAGAGAGGGAGGAGGTTCCCTTTTATAAGGGAGGAGAGGGGAACCTTTGGAATAACTAAAAATATTATTTAATTATAAAGTCATATTCGGTTTTTAATAGCTCCAAATTTAGTTATTTCGAAGATAAAGTGGGGATGGGTCTAAATAATCTCATCCAATAGAATTTGGAAAAGTTTAGTTTACTATTTTAACCTTATCATTTAGTTTTAACATTAATATAGATAATTTTACTTTTACCGTGTCTTTTTGTGTTCTTACACTATAAGGTAAATAAAATTACTATAACATGCCAAACGAACCCAAAGTTGTTTATTATTAATATATATAACCTTATCTAAGTCATTTGGCCTAACCATAGATTTTTAGGAATAACATAACAATTAATAATATAATATTTGTTTTAAAAACCATTTTATGTCAATTTTGACACTATTTATTAATTGATTTTTGTGAAAATCATAACAGAATGATTAGTTCGAAAAAAGTTACTTAAATCAATACTAACATGTCATATTAACCTAGAAAATTATTTTAATTCATAAAAAAGTCTAAAATTACATTTATTTGGGTATTTATAACATCAATTATGTCAATATTTCATTAATAAGATAATTACTGCATCATCGTTGTGTCATAAATAAATTAAATTATTTAATGTATAAAAATTACAAATAAAATACCATTATGTAGGAAATATTTTTATCCTTCTAATGAATATTTATAGTCGTGTTTATCTTATGTATTACCCTATATTGAAAATTATCTACTTATAAAACATTGATTTTAACTATTTTAACCCTTCTTTAAATAAATTAATAATAAATGTCCTAATCTAATCCAAGTGGGCCTAAATGGTCATATTTTATTCCTAAGGTTGTTTGTGGCCGAATTAAACTTATCCAATAGAATTAGGACATGTGTTAGGGTAATAATAATAAAATTTTTACCCTTAATTACCCTATTTACTTTTAACCGTGCTAAAAAAAGTAAAATGTTACTATTCACCCAAATTTATTTTCATCTCATTGAACCACATTTTACTTACTGAAATCAACTGTGTCTCTCGGATTCTTGAAATTCCACTCACAGAAGCGGTAAAATTATGTTTTATGTAAATTTGCAAATTCTCCTAGGAGGTGGGTAAAAGACGTTGAAATCTTCAATAAAATTTTTATATATCAAAAATTATTATAAAATGACTCCAATGAATTACATTGAGCTTATATAGATATTATGTATCAATTTTGACCTAAAATAAATTTAAATAAACTAAATAAATATTTTAATAAGAAGTCGGTTTTTAAGTATTAACCCAGTGTTTTCACTATTCATCAAAAATTGAATGTTTTCAGAAAAATACAAAAATTTCACCCTAGGCTAATTTCTATGTTCTGAATCCCAAAATTAAGTCCATTTTAAATGATAAAATTTATAAAATCTCAAAAAGTGTGTATTACTATTCATAATGGCTAGTTTTTATAACATATCGTTGTTTAGCGAAACTCGGTATTGCCTACAACACACCCTATCGTGGAAGGTCACGATTGCGTGTAGTGCAAGCCAAGTTAGGGATGCATGTTTTACAAGATCATTTTGGTGTATCGTATAACAAAAGACATTAATGAAATTAAAAAGAATAATTTTCATAAAATCTCAGTGTATTACAGTGTACTTGTTTTCCATAAAACTACACGGCGTGTAATCATTAATACATGACGTGTACTTATTTTCCATGAAAAACTACATGGCGTGAAATCATTAATACACATCATGTATATCTTGTTTTTCATTTCCTTATTCCTCCATCATTAAAATGATTTTGTCTTCCTTGAATAATTATTAAACCACATAAGAGAATAATCTTTATTCTAGTAGAGATACTTGGAAACGCTTAGTGTGTGACCCTTTAGGCGTCTTTCTCGTTGGAATTAGGTTGGCTTGCCTAAAGTCCAAGATTATTGTCTAGCAACGGGTCAACGCACCCAAGATAATGAAGTTGACGCTCCATTGACGTGTCACCTCATATGAATGCTTACTGTGTAATTTAATCCCTTTTTCTCAATATCTTATCAAGAAATTATGATGGAAGTGTCATAAACCTATATGCTTGATATGTCATTCTTTGAATACCTGAAATAAACTCGTCGTTTCACCATGGCCATGGAATTTCATCAGACAGTTCTATTTCAAACAAAGGGTCGAGATATCAACTTCTATAAATGGAAGGGACAAATCCATCCTTGACTTTTCCATTAGCAAGTGATGCACCCAACATAACCTACTTCTCACCAACTGTCTACATGACGTTTTTCGTCAGAAAATCTATGTGCGTGAGTCATGAAATGAGTTAATGATAATATTCCAGTCTAAGGACCATTATAGATGCTCGCAGATAGTAATATCTGATGACACAAAGACATTCAGAATTACTATTGGGGGGTTTGTTCTCATAATCTCTCATCTTAGGGATTACCAAGTGTGAACTTCATGAGATAGAGTCTCCTATTATTATGAGTACTCGCACATGATAGTCTGTATAATATGTGTCCTATCATAGTATGTCATCCAACCATAGACCATTATTTAACAATATTATTATAGCATTTCAAGGTTCTCATCATAGCAGGGATCTGCCATGACCATATTAATGCATCAAATATTCCATGACATTATTATATTATAGTCATGTAGAACAATGAACAATATATAATAAGATTACATTAATGTAATCAAAGTACAAAATAGTTGGTTCTCAGGACACCAACCCTTACAAACTCCCACTTGGACTAGAGCCAACTGCCTATGACTTTTAGTCCGATAGACCTCACATGATGATCATTTTTCTACTAAGTCAAGGATTTAGTCAAGGGGTCCGCCACATTGTCTTCCATGGAAATACTACTCACTGCAACTTCACCTCTCTGAGAAAAATCCCTCAAGATATGATACTTTCGAAGTATATGATTTGTCTGCTGATGTGACCTTGGCTCTTTTGCAGGTGCCACCACTATAGTATTATCACAATAGAGTGTGATAGGATCTTTACTACTAGGTACTACATCCGGCTCTTGGATGAAACTTCACATCCATACTGCTTCTTTAGCTGCCTCAGAAGCTTCAATATACTCAGACTCTGCTGTAGAATCTACTACCACACATTGCTTTGAGCTATTCCAGATCATTGCATGTCCTTTCAAACTGATGATGTATCAAGTCTACGACTCTGTGCCATCTTAATCAGTCTATAAACTAGAATCTACATGTCCTCTGAGGACTAGTTCTTCATATCCTCCATAAACCAGGAACATATCCTTAGTACACCTCAGATTCTTAAGGATAGTCTTGACAACCATCTAATGGCGGTCTTCTAGATCAGCTTGATATCTGTCTACCTCACTTAATGCATAAGCAACATCTAGCCTTTTACATATCATAACATATATTAATGACCCAATCATGGATGCATAAGGGATCCTTGAGATTTTCATTCTTTCCTCATGTGTCTAAGGATAGATTTTATTGGAAATATGAATGCAATGTGACACTGGAAACAATCCCCACTTTTATTGTTTCATACTGAATCTCTTCAGTATTTTTTCAATGTGTGTACTTTGACGCAGGCCCAACATTCTCTTGGATCTATCATGATGTATCTTGATCCCAAGAATATATTTTGCCTCGCCCAATTATTTCATGCAGAATCATTTATATAACCATTCTTTAACTGACTGTAAGACAGGTACATAGTTTCCAATTAGTAATACATCATCAATATATACTATTAGGAAAACGACTTCACTTTTACTAAACCTATTGTAGAAACAAGGGTAACATTCGTTCTTAACAAAGCCAAATTCCATTACGACTTCATAAAAATGAATGTTACATGACCTTGAAGCTTGATTGAATCCATAAATGGATTTCTTCAATTTGCATACCTTGTTGGCATCCTTTGGAGTCACAAACCCTTCAGGTTGTGTCATGTAGACATCTTCTTGAAGTTTCTTGTTAAGGAATGCTGTTTTTACATCCAGTTTCCAAATTTCATAGTCATGGTAAGCGGTAATGGCCAATATCATTTCGTTGGATTTTAGGATCACAACTGGTGAAAAGGTTTCATCATAGTCAATTACATGATGTTTTCTAAAACCTTTGGCAACCAGTCGTGCCTTAAAGGTGCTGACTTGCCCCTCCATGTCCAGTTTCTTCTTGAATACCCATTTATTACCAATAGGCTTTAAATCAACTAGAGGATCTACCAAAATCCAGACTTGGTTTGGGTATATGGAATCCATTTCAGAATTTATGGCTTCTTGCCACTTGGCAACGTCTGTGCCTTTAACTGCTTCCTTGTAGTTAAGAGGATCATCATTTTCAACCAGTAATGAGTCACCATCTTTGGTGACAAGAAAACCATATCGTTCTGGTTCTCTCACCTCTCTCATACTCCTACACAGTCCTTGTGTCTTTGGAATAGATTTTTCTTCCACATGGATTTGTGGAATCTGTTCCTGTACCAACTCCTATGTATTTTGAGACTTGAATTCATCGAAGTCTATCTCGCTCCCACTATCTCTTTTAGAGATGTTCTCCCTCTCAAAGAATATGGAATTTCTTTCCACTGTAACCTTTTTTTCTGAGTGGTTGTATAGGTAATATCACCTTTTTCCCTTGGGATATCCTATAATGATAGACTATGTGCATCAGGGTGAAATTTTGTTACCTGAAGAGGCCTTAACAAATGCTTCACTACCCCACACATCTAAATTCGATAACATGGCTTTGTGTCCACTCCATAACTCGTATGGAGTACCCTTTATCGATTTTATTAGTACTTGGTTTATTATGTGTGCTATTATTTGTACTGCATATCCCAAAAGGATAATGGAAGACCCACATGCCTCATCATTGATCTCACCATGTCCAACAGGGTGCTGTTTCTCTTTTCAGTTACACCATTCCACTGAGGTTTGTAAGGAGGAGTGAGTGGAGATAAAATCTCAAACTCCCGTAAAAAATCAATGAAGTCCTGATTAAAATATTCTTCTCCTCTGTCTGAGCGGAGTTTCTTAATCTCTTACCAAGCTGGTTCTCAACTTCATTCTTGTATTCTTTGAACCGATCAAAGGAATCTGACTTATACCTCATTAAGTAAATATATCCATATCTACTAAAATCATTAGTAAAAGTTATGAAGTACGAGAACCCACCCCTTGGTTCAACTGAAGATGGTCCACACACATCTGTGTGAACTAATTCTAGAAGCTCTTTAGCCCTTTATCCTTTCCCACTAAATGTGGCTTTGGTTATTTTTCCTTGTAGACATGCACGACATACACCAAGTGGTTTTAGTTCAAAATAATCTAAATACCCATCTTGATGTAATTTTGTCAAACGTTTCTCATTGACATGTCCTATCTGGTGATACCAAAGTTGGGTGTGGTATGAGTCATGTTAATTGACTTTGTCATTGATTTCCATTACTTGGTTTGTGTAGTCTAACACATAAAGGTCGTTATATAAATGTGCCCTACCAAAACATATTCTATCATTATAAAAGTAGAAACAATCATTTCCAAACATGAACATGAATCCATCATTATCTAATCTGGATACTAAAATAATGTTTTTAGTAACATAAGGCACATAATAAAAACCCTTTAACACCATGATCATTCCAGTTGGATATGTGATGTGGTAGTCTCCGATAGCTACAACAGCAAGTCTGGCTCCATTGGCTACTCGTAGATCCACCTCACCTTGATCAATCTTTCTGAATCTACTTGGTTCCTATATTTGGATACAGATGTGAGCACCACAAGGAGTATCTAATACCCAATTGGTAGAAAAAGATAGATTTCATTCGATAACAAATGCACCTGAAGCTTCGCCTTGCTTCCTTAGATGGGTGTAGTTTTTACTCCAATGGACCTTCTTACCACATGCGAAACAAATAGCCTCCTCTTCTCTTGCCTCCCCTTTTATATTCTTCTTCTTGGAAGGCATTGAAGAATCCTTGGGCTTAAATCTCTTCTCCTTCTATTTCCATTTATTCACCATGAGAACAGAAGGCTTTTCACACTTCATGTCATTTTCCACTTGGCGAATGAGGATAAGAAGATCAGACAGAGATGTCTCAATGTTGGTCATGTTGAAGTTCAAAACAATGTTTGAGAAGCTCTGTGGAAGTTATGCAAGAATGAGATTGATACCCATTTAATCGGGGAGTTTAAACCCTAGAACCTCCAAGTGCTCAATGTAGCCAATGAGCATTACTACATGGGGCCTGGCTGGGGCACCCTCTCCATGCATTCTCTAAAATAGAGACTTGGAGATCTCAAAGCTTTCTTGTCTTTCTCTCTCATGGTATAAACCACGGAGGTGATCAAGAAGGCTATAAGAATCCATGTATTCATGAGACTTCATGAGCTCACTAGACATTGATGACAACATCAAACAATGAATGTCCAGTGCATCACTAAAATGTTGATCATAGAACAGGAAAACATCATCACTTGCCCCTTGGGCAGGCGGATCGGGAAGTTGAGGACTCCAGCACATAAAACGTTCGTTCATGGTGTAGGATAACCCGAAGGTGCCTAAACCATTCCTAAAAGTTATTTCCGGTGAGGATATTGTCTTTATCCATAATTAATCACAGAGAAAATGTGGTTGACGAGTTTGTCATATTGATACTACAAATTAAAAGAGAATATTTATTAGTACTTTCTTGATTACATTTTTATGAGAAATAATAAATGTATTTATTAATTATCCAAATATTTTATCAAGTCCCAATAGCCCTCACCATTGAACTCGGAATTTCTAGTTTCTTGGAAATTATAGTGGAGGGGATCCATATTTCCCTTTTCATAACCCCAACAAGGGTTGGTCAAGCTATTTGGAGGTATTTAGGTAGGAAAGTCTTTGCCAACTATGAGCATACAGTTCCTTGATCTGTTGAGTTGACTCCCCAATCCTGAAATCCGGACTTGGATTTCCTCAACTCCTGCATACAATATTACATCATGTCTTGCAAGGGATACTCTTCTTGATGTAATATGGTTAAGTCAACCCAAAACCTTTCATAAGGGCTTCCTTTATAAAAGTTAGTGTCCCAATAAGGGTTTATGAAACACATAGTTTTATTGAGTCTCTCCCTTAATCAAGTAATGAAGGCTTGGTGTAACTTAATATGGTAATGAGGTATTTTACTCTTTTATGCGTAGTTTTACATTACCACATGCTTGTTAATATTAATTGATGCTAGCTTAAGTGATTAACCATGTTCTGATAATGTTTACAAATAGTTTGGTTTTATTTTATTCCATCATTGCATTCTTGTTTATTAATTATGTGATCGTGACAACACATACATAATTAATAAACCATGCAATCAGACAGAATTTAAATAATATGGCATGATCATGAGATGCTATTGGTTATCTTATATAGTGGTTTTGATATGCTATCCCTGACCTAGGGAAAACACCTTGATCTTGATGGTTCATGTTTTACAGATCCCACATGTCCACCTTTGCCTCTTCTTGGGTTGGTTTTGCCTCAGCTTTGGATTTTGAACTGTCTCCTCTAACTTGGGAGATCCTTCATTACATGGGGTTTACATTAAAAAAACCATGGGCACGTAGGCCCTACATTTAATTGGAAGAAGTCTCGCAGGCCAACGAATTTAAATTAAAAAAAATTTAAATGAAACCATACACAAATAAAAAGGGTCTTTGGTCTATCTCATGATCATCCATAGAATGCAATGACATTTATGCATATTTTGAATTCACATTTTTTTAATCGTTCTGTTATTTATGATAAGTCACGCTTGAATTAAATTAGTTATGATATTATAATTAATCAATTTTTTTATCTTAAATTCCATTCTGAATTTCATTGACATTTTTCTCATCCATATCCCTTGTAATGGTCTTTGTAATTTTGGAGGAAACCTAGTAAAATTCCATTTCTAGAAAGTACACGGTGTGTAGTTTATATTTACACGGCGTGCAGTTCTTTTCACCCTTTATCCAAAGTACACGTCAGGGGATTTGGCTTGTTTTCTTTAATTTGGAAATTTTGGAGTACATGACATGTAGATTAATATAACATGGCGTGTACTTACTTGTTACGTGGTTACCGACCTGGAAATACCATGTACATAGAACATGGCTTCTCCTTGTACACAGTTTCACATGGCCCAGATCAAACTACACAACTTGTTGATTCATCATACATGCCGTGTATTCCGGTTCCACATGCCGTTCATTTCTGGTCAACACAGGGTAATAAATACTTAGGCATACTCAATTCACATGGTGTGGTTTGGTGGACCAGTACCGGTTCATTGAACCTAAGTACAGGGTGTGTAGTTTTCACTACACGCCATGTATTCTTGTGTTGTACGGGCAGAAAGAGCTGCTCCTTTGGATGAATTACTCATTTTTAATTTAATCAAAATTAAAATTAAAAGGTCTTTTCTATGATGTGAATAGAGAAACAACCAAGGAAGAAGAAATCTCGTTCATTCAGTTTTATAGAATGATTTCTCTTGAATTGAATCAAATATAAATCCGTAAATTATTAACGAAAATTAAATAACTATAATCAATGTTGTAACCTCTCTCTGATACCAATTGAAGGTTCCAAACGTAGCAAAAGCATGTGGGTGGATGTTCCCATTTGTATTTTTGTCATTAAAATGATCAATCCGGGATCAATACGATGATAAATGCCAATCCCACAGATCGAATCACATAAATAGACAAAGAAATGGAATTTCACGAAACCATAAAGTAGGATTGTTATAGGTTGATTATAATTAATCTAATCAATTGAAAATAAGAACCCTTCAATGTTATTTTTTCGTTGATATTCTTGATCATGTTCCAATGTGATTCGTCGATGTGTCGCAGAAGCCAAGTGAAGACTTCCTCTAGTAGTGATCCACACGTGCACCTCGTATCTCTGGACGTCGCCAAAGGAGTATCCTAGTACTAGTGTGGAGAATCCTTTTCATGCGTTGTCCACCTTAGATTTTCTTGATCCGATGGAAGAGGATCTCTCTCGGTTTTGAGAGCATTCTTGGAGGAATATATTTGTTTGGCCTTGAAATAATTCTCCATAATTGTTGTGCACAATGAATCTCTTGTGTAGGAAAAGAGTTGGGGTTGTGAGGATATTTAAAATCAGGTTTGATGTTGTAGAGTTATGAAAATAAATAAACGCATTACTCATTTTATTTATTTCATTGACTCTTTTTGAAAAACCCGATTTCAAATAATTTATTCCTTGACATGCACCCACGCTGATTATAATAAATATTATATCCTCAAAATCCCAACTGGAATAGTACACGACATGTAGTCCTTAATACACAGTGTGTACTTGGTTTCCATAAAACTACACGGCGTGTAACCATTAATACATGGCGTTTACTTGTTTTCTATGAAATACTACATGTTGTGTAATCATTAATACATGGTGTGTATATCTTATTTTCAATTTCCTTCTTCCTCCATCATTAAAACGATATAGGCGTCCTTGAAAAATTATGAAACCACATACGAGAATAATCTTTATTCTACTTAACATACATGGATACACTTAGTTTGTGACCCTCTAGGACACTTTCTCATTAGAATTAGGTGGGCTTGCCTAAAGTCCAATATTACTGTCTAAAAACGGGCCATGGCACCCAAGGAAAACAAGTTGACACCGCATTGACATGTCACCTCATACAAATGCTTACTGTGTAATTTAATCTCTTTTTCTCAATATCTCATCAAGAAGGTTTCATGGGAGTTTCATAAACCTATATGCTTGATCTGTCATTCTTTGACTACCTAAAATAAACTCATCGTTTCAACATGGCCATGGAATTTCATGTAACAGTTCTATTTCAATCAATGGGCCGAGATATCAACTTCCATAAATGGAAGGGACAAATCCTTCCTCGACTTATCCTTCAATAAAATGTCATTCATGACGCACCCAATATACCCTACTTCACGCCAACTGTCTACGTGATAGTTTTCGTTAGCAAATTTATGTGTGCGAGTAATGACATGAGTTAATGACAATATTCCAGTCTAATGACCATTACACACGCTCGCAGATAGTAATATCTGATGATACCAAGACTTGTAGAATTACTACTGGCAGGTTTGTTCTCAAAATCTCCAATCTTAGAGATTACCAAGTGCGAACTCCTTGAGAGAGAGTCTCGTCTTCTTACGAGTACTCGCATATGATGGTATGTAAGCAATGTGTCCTATCATAGTATATCATCCAACCATAGAACTTTATTTAAGAATATTGTTTTAGCATTTCAAGGTTATCTTCATTGCGGGGATCATCCATGACATTTTTAATGCAACAAATATTCTAGGACATTATTATATTATAGTGATGCAAAACAATGAAAAATATATAATAAGTGTACATTCATGTAATCAAAGTACAAAACAGTTGGTTCTCAGGAAACCAACCCTTACATCAGGGTTGCATAAGAATTCTTGGTAATTATTCAATAACTAAAAATTAAAAATAATTTAATAAAATAAATAAAATTAATTTATATTTCAAATAAATTTTTATATCCAAATATAATCTCTTTTTAACCATATGATAAAATATTAGAGATATTAATTAAATGGTGTTACATTTTTTGACATTATATTTTACTCAAATTAATATAAATATCATAATCAAATAAATATACTAAAAATTGGAAAAATACCAATACATGGGCGGTAATGGATAAAATAAGCCAATGAAAAATGATAAATTAATGTGCTAGAGAAATCTTGAATCCTTATACCAATGTTTTAAACGTGTTTTACCTATTTTATACTTATCGGGGTGACAAATAATTACAATAGTTATAGTTCATATTTACCAAAACTAAAAATGAAATATCTACCAAATTTGAACCTCGTAATTAAAAATTTTAGTTACACTTTTTAATATTAAATTTATAGATGTTTCATAAATTAACTTAATATAGAAACAAATGACTCGAGGAAAAATTGTTTTTAAAAAGATTCCTTTGTAAGAATAAAAATATTTTTTAAATTATTTCAACCATTAATTGATTAAAAATAACTTAATTAGATTATTAATAATATAATAGATCTAATTTTAATTTTAATACATTTTCAAATAAAATTATATTTTTTAAATTCTTCAAATAAAAAATAGACATCAATAAGAACCAATATTTTTTCACTATGCATCAAATGATAAATGTTTTCATAAAATTATTTAAAATATTCTCTAAGATTATTTTTACATTTCAATATCAAAAATGAATTTAATTTTATCAAATAAGTTTTATAATAGTTTTAAAAATTAAATATAATATTTTATCATAAAAATAAATTAAATTCATGTTTGAAAGAAATATTTTATTAAATCACCAGGTGACTTTACTAAAACAATTGAATTCTTATTTCTTAAAAGATAATAAACATAATTTTATTGAGTAATATGTTTATATATTTGGAATTTTGTATTCTTATTAAAACCTTCTAAATCAATGTCAATATAATAATAATAATATTAAAATAATAAGAGTTTATTATTCATTAAATATTGGTGTTGTGTGTTCCATATGCTATCAAAAATAATGTCCTTATTTGAAAATATCAAGGTGTTAAATTCTTCACCATTTAATAAATCTCTCCCATATAATTTTATCTTTTTATAGGTAATCATGGGTTTGATATTTTAAAATTACTTTATGGAAAACCAAAATCATAAAAATGGTTAATAAAACATCCTTTAAAAAGAGAGAAAGGGAAAGTTGAAGCTCATCCCAAAGCTTAGTTACCAAATAGGATAACATTAGTGGGAAGTGAAAATGTATGTATCCAGAAGAAAAATTATTCCCCATTACCAATAAATAGGGATAGAGAACATAGTCATAATAATGTTAATGAACACCAAAATAAATTAATGATAGCTGAAAAAACCTCTGATTCATTATAAATGAAGGAAATGGTATAAAATTTTAGTTAAAAAAACTGTTCCTAAATTTGAGGTATTATTTTATTATCATGATAGGGATCATGATAAAATATCTATTTTTAGATTTATTTCCATATCATAAGAACACTTTCAAACTTTGGTTGTTCTTGGATCAATTTCTATTTCATCTCTTACCTTAGGAAATGGATATTCAAGATGCATTTTTCATATGTGAAGCACTAAAATTCACTATTAATGGATTACATTATCCATAAAATAATGAAAAATACTTAATATCTTAATATATTTACCAATACCAAATTTATTTCTATAGGTTATCAAATATGCTAAATTATATTTTAACCTCAAAAAGAAATACCTGATATCCAACTTAAACCATTCCAAAAGTAGTTAACCTTAAACCCCTTCTAAATTATGTATGACCACATTTGAAATCCAAAAAATTTATAAATAATCTCACTAAATTTACAGAATAAACTTAACATTAATACAATAAACAACACTAAGTACCTCAAAATATCACATTCAAAATATGTGAATACCTTGAACATATATTCTCTAGAAACATGGTATTATCTTGAATTTCCATAAAACCTTAATGAAAAATGATATTCTTCCCCAAAATTCTTTCTCTCATAATTATTTAAATAAAATCACAGAATATAAATTATATTCTATAAATCAAAATATTTTGTAAACTCTATCAAAGATAACGTAAACCACTTTTTCATCAAAATCTTAATTAGTTCAATTTTCATCAATACTATCCAAATTATTTTATCAATAACATCTTTATCTCAACTAAAAAGTATTAGATAATCATTTTAAAAAAAATATTTGTTTTATTCCACTCAATCTTGGGTTTTTTTCATAAAATATCACCTTATAATTATATCAATATTATAATTTAATAATACTATTCAGCATATTCTTCCAAATACATAAATCACAACAACAATAAAACAATCCTTAAATGATTCATGACTTTGATAGAATGAATAACATTGATAAAAAAGATTCTATAATATATTTATGAAATTATAATAAATAAAAGCATAAATGGTATCAATTATTTATTAAACCATTAAAAATTATTCATCATCTTATTCATTAATACATCCTTCCTTTCGTACATCATTGGTAGTCTCTTCATCATCAACAGTGATACCTTTACTCATAGAACTTTTCTAATCCTGTTTTTTAGATTTCCCATTATGACATTCACAAACATAATAACCATATTTTCTATATTTAATGTAACACCCCAAGATTTCATAGTGTGTTATTTCTTCAAAATAATTCAATAACTTGCACTACACGCAACACCGAGTTCAATCACACCATGAATTACAAAAAAAAAGCCATTAAAACGAGGTTATGAATAGTATTATCTAAATTTTAAACTTTATACAATCCTTATAATTTTAGAATCCATATTATGAGTTTCTTAGATATAATGCAAGAACAAATTCATTTTCAGTATTGCACTTTTATAAACTTTTAATAGTGAACCCTTTTTAAATACAATATTTTAAACTTTTTGACTAAATTAGGACATCAAAAAATTTAAAATGAAACATCCCAAGCTTCCACGGTACGCTTTCCTTTGAATAATACAGTAGCGTGTGTTGTACGCAACTTCGAGTTTTAACACACACCACAACCGATCAAACTAGCCATTATGAATAGTAATACCTACTTTTTGAAATTATATATATTTTATATTTGAAAATGGACTTCATTTTTGGATTCGGAATATCGAATTTAGCCTAAGGTGAAATTTTGGTACATTTCGGATAACTTTCATATTTTGATGAATAGTGTTAATTACTAAATTTTAATTAAAAACAACTTTTTTAATCAAAATAATTAATAGTGATAAATTATGAATTTGAGTGGTTTTAAAGTATATTTAGAATATATTTTTACCATTTAATATAATGTTGGTCATTGGACATAATTTTACAAT
The DNA here is from genome assembly GCA_963277665.1 of Viscum album. Taxonomy (NCBI): domain Eukaryota; kingdom Viridiplantae; phylum Streptophyta; class Magnoliopsida; order Santalales; family Viscaceae; genus Viscum; species Viscum album. Next base: position 1,189,854,910 of record OY728145.1, read on the forward strand.
TAAACCGAACATAAACGAGTGTCAATCTTTTGATAGTTATTATCTCTTAAAAACACGCTTTTTGTTTCGACAGCGGGAATTAATTTTAAATTAATTTCTGCCACTTCTGTGTTTTGAATTTAGGAAAATGGATTCCATATTTGGAATCAGGATGTTCAAATTGTGTAAATAGGTAACTTTTATTTTTAGACATTTTGAATAGTTACTGTGGTAAATATTTTATTTACCATGGTTAAAGGGTAAATCCGGTAAATAAGGGTTAAAAAATAATATTATAATAATACAAAATTACCCTAAAACGTGTCATAACCTTATTGGTGGACACATACCCGACCATGAGCATCCTTGGGTCAATTTGGGGACCCCTTGGAGCCACTTGTATGTGGTAGGGACACATTATATTAATAAAGTTAAAATAAAAATAAAAATGGCATAAGCTTACATCTTTTAGAAGAACAATTTTTACATAGGGTTATACATGTTGGATTTTCGATTATAAATATTCATTAGAAAGCTAAAAAGATTTCCTACATGATGATATTTTATTTATAATTTTTAGACATCAGATAAGTTAAATTATTAATGACACAATAATGATGCAATGTTTACCTCATTAATAAATCATTTAAATAAATAAGATTATAATGATTAAAATATTATCTAAAACCTGTCCAATTATTATTGGTTGATGTTATTTAGAAAATGAGTCATCTTATCTTCGACCTCAATTATTTTTGGACCATTACAAACCGAATTTAATTATATTATAAAGTAATACTTTCACTCTTTCCTAAAGAGCCCCTCCTCTCCCTTATAAAAGGAGACCACTTCTACTCATTCCTCACACCTCTCAAGCCACTTGGCTCGGCCAAACTCTGCCCACATACTCTCCCAACATCCCTCACTACAACCTAGAGGCCTTATTTCGATCAGAAAGCCAACCTAAGGAGCCCTTTTGATCAAATCAAAAGGAAGAACCCGAAGAAGAGGTAATGTTTTCACCACCCCTTTTCAAGTTCATTTCTTCTTCCACTTCTCCTTTCTTTGTTCTTACCATTATAAAATAATAACTCCAGTATCTCACATATACTGTGATGTTATTATAAATATGGTAGAACCATATTCAGTATTCTATCCACCCTTTGAATAACATGTCCCCATACGTGCGTACGTACGGCTTACCGTCTCCACGTCGTGGTGTAATTGTTATTCAGTATATTATTATTTGGATGGGTATAATAATGATGTGCAACTCATATAAATAATAAATATAACATGATAATGATTCTTATATATGATATACTATCCAATTATATATTATTTTAATATCAAAATAATGATATTGTCGCTCGTGCGTACGTATGGACTACCGTCTCCACGAACGCGATGAGATTCATTCCCCATCGTATCCATCCAAGTATAATTATCATTTAATGATTTAAAAATGATGTTTAAGGACTTGATATCATTCTGGATATGAATAAGATACAACAAACATGACTTATGTAACAAAACATATAAAAGAAAATGAGTAAGTTAACACCCGAAACAACGATAATTCTAAGATATTATTAACAAATCAATGTTAAAAGATCATATATGATATCATATTAATGTATATGATTCTTGTATAATTTAGTAACAATTATTTCACTATTATACAGGAGGTTAACCTACCCCAACCAAGGAAAAGTACAAGGTAAGGGTTATTTCACAATCTCTTCATTATCCGAGGTTGTATTATACGTAATAATCTACTGGGATCTCTTTATCATCCACATCCATGTTTCTTCGAAATGTATTTCAAAAGATTTTTACTATTTACAAGAATATGGGTTAAAGTCATTTATACCCTTGTTTGACTTTTTATAAGAGGTTTATAAAGGAATATTTCCGTCGTTTTCAAAACAAGGTCCTTTTTAACCTTTTCGACAGAATTGAGGTAAGAATGTTTTAACTTATACGGCGGGTGCGGTTATTTTCCGCCGTTATAAAATCGTCGAAGCTTTCCTTACAAGCTTATAAGAATATTTTCAAAGAAAATGTTTTATTTTATATGGATCTTAAATGATTTCAAAATAAAAAGAGATATTTCTCTAAAAAGTGTTTTGATTTCATCTATGTCAACATCGTTTAATGGATTTTACGTGTATTTGAAGTTGATTTATTATAATACAAAACTTCTATATTGTATTGAAGGTTTTGTGATATGTTTGACTGTGGATGTGCTATTTTATACCATTCATAGTTTATGGTGAAACTATTGACATTTCGTATGCTAGTTTTAATCCGAATGTTTATGTTATATTTCAAACTTTTCTTCAGATGAATGTGCTAGACAAGTATGTTCCGGGTTGGGGACCGGTAAAAGTAAGCCCTCCAGGTTGGGGACTGGTTAAAGTAAGCCCTCCAAGTTAGGGACTGGTAAAAGTAAGCCCTCCAGTTTGGTCTCCGGTTATTAGAGGTACTCCGGGTTGGTGTCCGGTTATTAGAGGCACTCCGGGTTGGTGTCCGGTTATTAGAGGCACTCCGGGTTGGGTTCCGGTTAGAAGTAACCCCTAGGTCTTGGGATGAGGCCTAGACAATGAAATTAACGTTTGACATTATGCATTCCAACATTATGAAAGTGGTTATTGATATTGCATGTGATTATTCGATTAGTAGAATATCCATGTGAATAAGTAAATGGCATTATTTCATTTTACTTTTTCCATACTATGTTGAAGTTCAATTTTAAAATGCTCTTGTTTTAGTAATTCATGCCTTAAATGTTTATGCTTATTTTGAATGTTCCGCTATATTGTTATCCTTACTGGGCATTTGAGCTCACCCCTTTTCTATGTTTTATTTTTCCCAGGTAGTGAAGAAGTAAATTATGATTGACTTGCAGGGATATTATGAGGGGTTAATAGTGTGGATATGAAGACTTTGTTGTTGTAGCAGTTTTTCACGTTGAAATGTAATGTAAAACTTTATGATTATATCTAGTGTTTCCAAGGCTACTAAACTAATCGGTCTTTCGGGATTTGATCTTTCTTGTGATCATGCCAATGTTACGAAGTAATGCACCGACTCTGGGTAGCTGGGGTCGGGGCGTTACAGTTGGTATCAGAGGAAGTTTAGTACAAACCTTGGAAGCTAGATTTAGGTAAACTCTGATTAGAGAACGTAGACCTAAGATGAACTTTGAGGATTAGTATAGAAGAACTTCCTAGAATTTTGGTATTGTAGAGATTTTGTGAGTTTTCCGAGCAATACATCCCTGTCTGGATACGAGCAGGTAGAGGCGGCTCTGGCACAGATGTACCTAGGGGTAAAACCCGAAAACACCGCTTTGAGCTAGACTCGAACGGGAACTGGTGCACGACAACGGGCCTTGCTGCACTCTTGGTTACGACACTCCTGGGGGATATGCTTAGGATATTTCTCATTTTCTTTACAAACCATTATGAAGGGTTTATGAGTATATACATCCTCAAAGGAGACATTTTTATGATTATGGAATATATCCATAAATAGTTCAATTTATATTAAGTGTTTTATAAGTATGGGATTATGTATTTTGATTCAGAAACTGATCTAGTGTATGCCATTGTTTAGAAATGGCGCCCAGTAGAAGAAATGAGAACTCCAGAAATGCACATGATCCAAAGAGAAGGAAGGATCATATCTTTCATGGTCTTAAGCTAGAATTTATAAGAGGAATAGTCTCCCATGTATTATCATCATGTGAAGAAATAATATCATGTGTTGATAAGATAAGTAAAGAGTTTACTGAGTCCTATGGCTTTGAAGGGAAGCAAGGGAAGAAAAGAATGGAAGAGAGAAAGATGGATAAAGGGATGAGGGAAAAGAAGAATTTTCCCATATGTGGTAACTGTTGAAAGAAACACCCTGGAACTTGCCTGAAAGGAATGGGAGTTTGTTATAAGTGTGGAGGAAAAGGGCACAAAGTACGTGACTGAAAGGGTAAGAAAATGGTTTCAAATGTACAATGCTTCATTTGCAAGGAGTTTGGACACTATGCAAACCTATGTCCCAGTCATCAAGATATGCCTCAAATGATGTTATCGGATAATAATCAAGTTATGATACTACCACAGATGAAGAGGAATGATTAGAGTTCTTATGTTGATTATGTCAATTGAGTATTGTATCAACAATGTACTTGTTATAATAATTATGGAGTATATAAGGATTGTACTGCAGTACTATTTCATTAAGGACTTGAGATTGTGTGGAACAAAGAAAAGTGACTCAATAGCAGGATAAATTATTGGAAAATATATGGTTGAGAGAATGATAAATCATAATATAGTCCTGATACTGAGGTGGTGATTTTGGAATAATATGTGATTGTTTTGGATAAATTATATTGGATATTCTTGACTACCTTGGAACTGATTAATGATTTGTACATTCCATCGTTATTGGAGTTTAAAACATTTTTGGATTAATGAAGTATATCCAGCATTCTATATGGAATAAGGGAGCATGAATGTAATCAATAAGGAATATGGTAATACATGATGAAGGTATTCATATGCTATTACGGGGTAAAAAGGATCTATATTATGTTTACCTTCCTAATAAATGTTGGACTGTGAGTTTGGACAGAAGTATTTTGGATAGTTCTAGTTTGGATTATTTTGGATTTCCATAAAAGGACAACCCAAAGGTCGGGCGGCAACCCGTCGCGTCCGGCAAGGCCGCGAGACTTGAACCCGCAACTAAAGGGCGACAAGGGTGTATCACCTACCACTGGCCCAAGAGATGTCCTGGATTAAATAATGTAGTTTTTTTAAAAGATCTGGTAGATGAATTATAAATTCGTTTATTTTGGAACCCTGTACGAATAGTATAAATAGAATTTTTTTTTACGAGTGAAAGATGAGTTTGTGGTAGAAATTTATTAATGGAAAAAACTCTAATTATAAAGTAAGTATATCTCCTTATGATCTTATCCAATCTCATAAATAAATTCCTCAACATTAAGAAAAGGAACTTAGAACAAAAATGTTTTCCTAGATGGTACCTTAAATCATCACTAATTTATGGCTTTGGGATTGTTGGCCTTTTCATAGCCAGGTTCTCTACCACTCTCCATCAGATAATTGATGGTTAGATTTCTCTTCCAAATCCATATTTTCCTACATGGAACCCTAGTATGTGTTATTTTCGGTAATCTTCATACTTTCCACTCTTTATTTTAAATAGAGGCCTCATTAATTCATTTTTCGATGTGAGATTTCAACTAAGATATTTTGAAACGTCAAAAATGTGTTATCCTAATACCCTATGTTTTGTTGAACCGATGGTATTTCAAATCATCATAGATTGATGAATTTAAGGACCTCAATTATACACTTGTTTGTGATTGATGACCTCAATCACTACCTATAAATATTTACGTTTTTCCTCCAATTATATGTCTCTAATTGCCACCAATGTTCTCCTAATCGAGATCATAATTTGGTGGTGACCCTTTCATTTCTCTTTTCCTCATATTAAGACTAAATTTTAGTAACCCAATTTCAGATGTGGGTTTTCCCACAAATATGTTTTCTATTTTCAACCTTTTATCTTCGAAGAACAATTTCAAATTGCGAGGACGCAATTTATTGAAGGAGGGGAGAATGTAACACCCCAAGATTTCATAGTGTGTTATTTCTTCAAAATAATTCAATAACTTGCACTACACGCAACACCGAGTTCAATCACACCATGAATTACAAAAAAAAGCCATTAAAACGAGGTTATGAATAGTATTATCTAAATTTTAAACTTTATAAAATCCTTATAATTTTAGAATCCATATTATGAGTTTCTTAGATATAATGCAAGAACAAATTCATTTTCAGTATTGCACTTTTATAAACTTTTAATAGTGAACCCTTTTTAAATACAATATTTTAAACTTTTTGACTAAATGAGGACATCAAAAAATTTAAAATGAAACATCCCAAGCTTCCACGGTACGCTTTCCTTTGAATAATACAGTAGCGTGTGTTGTACGCAACTTCGAGTTTTAACACACACCACAACCGATCAAACTAGCCGTTATGAATAGTAATACCTACTTTTTGAAATTATATATATTTTATATTTGAAAATGGACTTCATTTTTGGATTCGGAATATCGAATTTTGCCTAAGGTGAAATTTTGGTACATTTCGGATAACTTTCATATTTTGATGAATAGTGTTAATTACTAAATTTTAATTAAAAACAACTTTTTTAATCAAAATAATTAATAGTGATAAATTATGAATTTGAGTGGTTTTAAAGTATATTTAGAATATATTTTTACCATTTAATATAATGTTGGTCATTGGACATAATTTTACAATTAAACCGAACATAAACGAGTGTCAATCTTTTGATAGTTATTATCTCTTAAAAACACGCTTTTTGTTTCGACAGCGGGAATTAATTTTAAATTAATTTCTGCCACTTCTGTGTTTTGAATTTAGGAAAATGGATTCCATATTTGGAATCAGGATGTTCAAATTGTGTAAATAGGTAACTTTTATTTTTAGACATTTTGAATAGTTACTGTGGTAAATATTTTATTTACCATGGTTAAAGGGTAAATCCGGTAAATAAGGGTTAAAAAAATAATATTATAATAATACAAAATTACCCTAAAACGTGTCATAACCTTATTGGTGGACACATACCCGACCATGAGCATCCTTGGGTCAATTTGGGGACCCCTTGGAGCCACTTGTATGTGGTAGGGACACATTATATTAATAAAGTTAAAATAAAAATAAAAATGGCATAAGCTTACATCTTTTAGAAGAACAATTTTTACATAGGGTTATACATGTTGGATTTTCGATTATAAATATTCATTAGAAAGCCAAAACGATTTCCTACATGATGATATTTTATTTATAATTTTTAGACATCAAATAAGTTAAATTATTAATGACACAATAATGATGCAATGTTTACCTCATTAATAAATCATTTAAATAAATAAGATTATAATGATTAAAATATTATCTAAAACCTGTCCAATTCTTATTGGTTGATGTTATTTAGAAAATTAGTCATCTTATCTTCGACCTCAATTATTTTTGGACCATTACAAACCGAATTTAATTATATTATAAAGTAATACTTTCACTCTTTCCTAAAGAGCCCCTCCTCTCCCTTATAAAAGGAGACCACTTCTACTCATTCCTCACACCTCTCAAGCCACTTGGCTCGGCCAAACTCTGCCCACATACTCTCCCAACATCCCTCACTACAACCTAGAGGCCTTATTTCGATCAGAAAGCCAACCTAAGGAGCCCTTTTGATCAAATCAAAAGGAAGAACCCGAAGAAGAGGTAATGTTTTCACCACCCCTTTTCAAGTTCATTTCTTCTTCCACTTCTCCTTTCTTTGTTCTTACCATTCTAAAATAATAACTCCAGTATCTCACATATACTGTGATGTTATTATAAATATGGTAGAACCATATTCAGTATTCTATCCACCCTTTGAATAACATGTCACCATACGTGCGTACGTACGGCTTACCGTCTCCACGTCGTGGTGTAATTGTTATTCAGTATATTATTATTTGGATGGGTATAATAATGATGTGCAACTCATATAAATAATAAATATAACATGATAATGATTCTGTATATATGATATACTATCCAATTATATATTATTTTAATATCAAAATAATGATATTGTCGCTCGTGCTTACGTACGGACTACCGTCTCCACGAACGCGATGAGATTCATTCCCCATCGTATCCATCCAAGTATAATTATCATTTAATGATTTAAAAATGATGTTTAAGGACTTGATATCATTCTGGATATGAATAAGATACAACAAACATGACTTATGTAACAAAACATATAAAATAAAATGAGTAAGTTAACACCCGAAACAACGATAATTCTAAGATATTATTAACAAATCAATGTTAAAAGATCATATATGATATCATATTAATGTATATGATTCTTGTATAATTTAGTAACAATTATTTCACTATTATACAGGAGGTTAACCTACCCCAACCAAGGAAAAGTACAAGGTAAGGGTTATTTCACAATCTCTTCATTATCCGAGGTTGTATTATACGTAATAATCTACTGGGATCTCTTTATCATCCACATCCATGTTTCTTCGAAATGTATTTCAAAACATTTTTACTATTTACAAGAATATGGGTTAAAGTCATTTATACCCTTGTTTGACTTTTTATAAGAGGTTTATAAAGGAATCTTTCCGTCGTTTTCAAAACAAGGTCCTTTTTAACCTTTTCGACAGAATTGAGGTAAGAATGTTTTAACTTATACGGCGGGTGTGGTTATTTTCCGCCGTTATAAAATCGTCGAAGCTTTCCTTACAAGATTATAAGAATATTTTCAAAGAAAATGTTTTATTTTATATGGATCTTAAATTATTTCAAAATAAAAAGAGATATTTCTCTAAAAAGTGTTTTGATTTCATCTATGTCAACATCGTTTAATGGATTTTACGCGTATTTGAAGTTGATTTATTATAATACAAAACTTCTATATTGTATTGAAGGTTTTGTGATATGTTTGACTGTGGATGTGCTATTTTATACCATTCATAGTTTATGGTGAAACTATTGACATTTCGTATGCTAGTTTTAATCCGAATGTTTATGTTATATTTCAAACTTTTCTTCAGATGAATGTGCTAGACAAGTATGTTCCGGGTTGGGGACCGGTAAAAGTAAGCCCTCCAGGTTGGGGACTGGTTAAAGTAAGCCCTCCAGGTTAGGGACTGGTAAAAGTAAGCCCTCCGGTTTGGTCTCCGGTTATTAGAGGTACTCCGGGTTGGTGTCCGGTTATTAGAGGCACTCCGGGTTGGTGTCGGGTTATTAGAGGCACTCCGGGTTGGGTTCCGGTTAGAAGTAACCCCTAGGTCTTGGGATGAGGCCTAGACAATGAAATTAACGTTTGACATTATGCATTCCAACATTATGAAAGTGGTTATTGATATTGCATGTGATTATTCGATTAGTAGAATATCCATGTGAATAAGTAAATGGCATTATTTCATTTTACTTTTGCCATACTATGTTGAAGTTCAATTTTAAAAGGCTCTTGTTTTAGTAATTCATTGCCTTAAATGTTTATGCTTATTTTGAATGTTCCGCTATATTGTTATCCTTACTGGGCATTTGAGCTCACCCCTTTTCTATGTTTTATTTTTCCCAGGTAGTGAAGAAGTAAATTATGATTGACTTGCAGGGATATTATGAGGGGTTAATAGTGTGGATATGAAGACTTTGTTGTTGTAGTAGTTTTTCACTTTGAAATGTAATGTAAAACTTTATGATTATATCTAGTGTTTCCAAGGCTACTAAACTAATCGGTCTTTCGGGATTTGATCTTTCTTGTGATCATGCCAATGTTACGAAGTAATGCACCGACTCTGGGTAGCTGGGGTCGGGGCGTTACATTTAAAACATTAAAACAATGATTATACCTTTGGGAAACCATTATTATCATCCATTGTGTAAACCAAACATTTAATTTTTCATCAAAAAATACATTTACTATGTTCTTATTTTCCGCACTAAAAAAACCTTTATATTCCTTTGAGACATTTACATGGGTGATTCTTATAATATACTTGACATGTTGGAAACTAAATCTTTTTCCCTCAATGGTCTCTAAGAAACTCAATTTTTATCTTATATAATGTGTTAGTAAACTCACTCTTGTTGATATTGTTACTAATATAACGAGATAACTTATTTGGCATAATCATAAGGTTTTTCATTCAACCTCCTATTTCACTTGGTTTCTCATAAGTAAAATTGTACAATATTCTATCACATTAAACATTAAAAAATTCATATGGGTTATATCCATTGACTAAGAAAACCATAGTATGACAAACAGTAATCATAATGGGAAACCATATAATCTTTAAAAATCATTTATAGACTTAAAACTAGAATTTTTATTGATTTTTAAAAAACAAGCGGCACACAAAATAGATCTTTGAGATATAAAGTAGTGAAATCCCAGAGCCTCATTAATAATATATTTAATTCCATCATGATGAAAATAACCTAATATAAATATTCAGGACATAGTTTGATATGGGGTTTCATAGAAGCCAAGAAATTTGATACCATGTTCCACTCTCTCCACACGTGAGTGATCTCCATATTGTTACCCATGAGCTGTTTCTACTTCCTAATAATACAATCAATGATCTATGGATAAATGCCTTTTCCTGATAGTGCTTTGATGAGGATAAATGAGCCTTTCCCCACAACTTTCATCATGATTTTTCATTGTTCGAATAACTCCAAAATTGTGACCATGGATTGAGCCTCAGCATGTAAACATCACCTCTTCCATAAAAAGCCAAGAATGAAACTAAGATGTGACCCTCCTAGTCCCTAATGACTCATCCACCTCAAATCCCCCCTATGAAGAAACCCATTTGTGATAATATTGATCCCACAGCTGAGAGGATGCTAAGGGACCCAATGTTCCTACCCCAGATTGCTAGCCTGGTTGGATAAGAAATGAGTCAGGATGATTATAATGTTTGGGAATTTCTGTATGACTTTTTTTAAATTTTATAGAATTATTTCAAGTTTATAAAATCTGATGGCACATGATACTGAGGCCCGGATCACCTGGAATGATCCGCCGATGTTTGGTTAAGCTTCAATTAGCTCCCTTAAGTAGTTTTCCTAAAAAGAAGTGGAATAACTGTTAAACAGTTGTTTGGATCAGAAGTCTGATGGAAATACTGCATTCAATATGGCGGGTTTACCCTAGGTGCGACATAAGTTTAGTCGGTGTAGGTCTCTTATGAAAAAACCCAAAAATTGCATAACCATAAACAAAATTTTTAATTAAAATTATTTTATTTTTAAAATGCTTATAACTCACAAACAGTAACTCGGATTGAAAATCCAAGACCATTGATGAACTCATGAGGGTATGTATTCCTTAGGCTGATACTAACATAGGATGGTGCTGGCCACCAGTTATAGTTAGTTTTTAGCGGTAAATAAAATAATTAAGAGACAATTGTTTTATTGTAAAATTCATAACTTCTAAAGAGTAACATGGAATGAAAATCCGAGGGTACACTTGAGATCGTTGGGGAGTGTTCTCCTTGGGCGAAGACTAACCTCAACCGGCATGGGTCGTGGGTGAACGTAATTAATTTATCAAAAAAATTTTATGGTACGTTTAGTAAAAGCCTGAGGGGAATTTTCTAAATTTTGAACCATTGCTCGAATTAAAAATCTAAGGGCACCATTGAATTCAGGACACTGAGATTCGCTTAAGGGAGGCTTTACTTTGACAGCAGTAGTTCTGGAGAAAAAGTTATGTTTTGTGACTTTTTAAAAGGAATGTGATAAAATAATTTAGTTATTTTATTTCATATCATCCAATGAAAAATACAAGGGGTTGGGCAAGTGATGTGTCATGCTAATAAATGACTTGACCTACCAACCCTAAGTAACGACGTCATTGAGGAATTAGGAAGCTTCCAAATTAATGAGCCCCATTAAATTCTAATCTCGTTACTTACCTTTATCGTCTCTTATATATATATATATATATATCTTGTGGAGGGGTATCATCACAACTTCACCAAGGAACAAAGTGGATATGGAGCACTGAAACGCAAGACCCATAGAGGACGGAGTCGAACCTAACAGGGGGTGATAAACAACACCAAACCATGAACCGAAGGATGATGTATGAGTGGCATCCTTGGGAACCGTTTGTGGGAATGGAGAACACGATCCAACTTCAATCAAGAATACTCTCAAACAGGTTTTCATTGTTGGGGTTTATTCATTTATGTTTTCTTAATGATTCCCTCTTCCCCGTTCATGAAAATAATGTGAAGAACATAGGTCAACAGACTAATGGGATGATCTAAAAATCATTCATTTTGTGGGAGGTCGTTATGGGATAACCTTATGGGGTTTTGTTTGTTGTTTAATACATGAAATTGATAAACCCATTTTATCCTCCCTTTGATCACGAGATAACGCAGAGGGTGTGGGCCTAACAAACTCGGATAGAACCCTCCAAAACATTGTTACCCTTGTGCCTTCTGTGAAATATTGTTGGTGTGGCGACACCAACCGACTATGATGTTGGTGAGGTTCCAATGCACTCTGCTAGAGGAGGTCACAACACAAAGACACAACGGACATCAGAGCGACCAACACTGACCGACCACGGAGGAGGTGAGTCGTGACATCATGCACCACCGGTGTGCAAAGGGGCTGTGGATCAGCAGTTATGGCAGACAAGAAGGCGATCGCCTCATTGGCCAGTAGCAGAAGGGATGGGTGGTGTGTCGTTGCACACCACCAGTAAGCAAGAGACAGCGACTGAAGCCCTAGTGGAAGAGGTGGAACACACACCTCCAGTGGGTTCTATGGCAACCGAGCAGTGCCCATGAGGTACCGCCACTTTAGAGGCCAAATGGAATTTGGCTGTTTGGGATCTCAGGGGAGCGGATCCCTCGATCCACCTTGCAGAAGCACTGTGGGTTGTGCCCTTCATGGCCAGACAACACTCCAGTGGGTCGGGCAGCCTGCTTAGTGGGTCATCGCCAGTGGGCTGGGCCACCAGCCCAATAGGCTACCTCCCAGTGGGCCGGTCAATGCCCCCACGGTCAGACCGTGACCCACTATGGGCTGGGCAATCTCTTTGCAGTTCGGGCCAACCCTTTGTGGGCCCCACCCTACACGGGTCAGGCCGCTCCTTGTGTGCCACCACTTTTTGAAGGCCAGGCCAGACCTCATCCCCACAGGCCAAGTCCACCTCAGCCCAGCCTCTACTAGGTCAGGCCGGTTTGGTCCGACCGAACACAGGCCCAACCGGGATTAGAAACACATAAAAGGCCTTATCTTAAGAATCAGACGTCAGTTTGATGAACCATCTATGGAATTGGAATCCTTGGGGCAATATAGTTCATTTGAATTAATCCTTGAGAGTTTTGGTGGAACATGGTGTACGACTGGGTTGGATCGCACCCGAATCCAACCGGGCCCTCGGCAATGAAATTCCAATAACGCACAGACCGTGCATCCGGCTGACGCGCCGTTTGTTGCGTTGAAACCCTTGTGACACAATATATCATCAGGTTAAATATTTTTGATACATCGTTCTGGTTGAAATACGACCAATGGCTTGGGGAGAAGTTTTCCCACGTGCACTATATATGAAACCATGCGACTGGCTGAGACTTAATGACTGCTGACTTTTCGACTCAAAGTGACTCGACGGCCATAATATTCAATGGGAAGGAGTACCTCCACAAGGCACAGTGGGGAGAGGTAGTGGTGCACGATGGGGAGGAGTACCTTAGTAGGCCAAGGTGGGGGAGTGGCACTGTGTGGCCCGACAGACCCGAAGTACGTGTTGCGGAGGAGTACCTGAACAGTTCAAGGACAGTGGGAAGCACCTCTGTGTGAAACGACATGCCCACTATACTCAATAGAGGAGGATTTCTCTAACAGCTGAGGTGTTTGACATTGTGACTGGGAATGTTACATGTTCCTAGGCCTTGATAATCATTGGTTGGATATCCGCATTCATAGAGATCCTATGTGGGTCAAAATCATAATCCTTTTTCTATGAGTTGCATACCTAGTTTGAGCTAAGAATCTAATTGAGCGTGTCAATTGATTTGTTCTTTGTGATTGAGATCATGCCTTGTGGTTTTCCTTTTAGAATTTTGAGATACCTTCATGGGTCTTCGGGTCCCTACTAAGTATCGTTAAACTCACCCCTACACGGGCTTCACCTAAAACTTTTTTGTGTCTTGTGCAGATGTCAAGCAGCTAGGCTGAAGTTTGAGGGAGCCAGGACTAGGCGGTACGAGGAGGAGAAAGGTGGATGTAGAGTGTTGAGGATGTGATCTATACCTACCCTTGAGGTAGGATCCTCGGAGGACCACTTAGTAGTCATTTTCCCTTTTTCAGTGGCGTTTTTCCATTCATTTGTACTTGTGCTTTTAGTTGTACTCGTTCTTTCAGTTGGGCTTGTATTCCAGCCCCTTTTACTTTCGGTACACCTTTTTTACTACAACAGTAAACTAGATAGTTTCTTCTTGTTTTTTTCTCAAACCATGTGTTTGTACAGGTTTAATGGCTACACCTCCCCATTTTAAGGAATATGCCTTTCAGTGATAGTCCCCATCCCCTGGCCTATGGATGGTGGGTTTGGGTTAGTCATGGAATGGGCCCTAGGGGATGGGTCGTGATAAAGTGGTAATAGAAGAGTTCGATTCTACCAAAGAACTAGGATTATGATCTTTTATGTATGGCAATAATGTAGTGTGTTAAGAGTGTGGTTTTTAGTTTGGGGAATCTAGTGTTGGTGTGATGGAAGACATATCCATACACCAGGACACGGAATTCTGATTTCTGACTCAGTGCATGAAAACACTGAGAACATGTGTTTTTTTAGAGTTTTTTTTGTGATTTCTTTAGAGATAGCTCACCAGGTATAACATAATTACTATGGTGCACCTGTTCCTTATCAGGTTGTTTCCGCATACACATCCATCTAGGATTCCAAAGAGAGTATACGATGATGGACAACCAAGCGACGAAGCTCCAGTACAGGGCCATATTACTGTATTGGCACCTTTGGGTGGTGTACTAGTAGAGCCACAACCCATTGGGCAGCAGTTACCACCTGCCGTACTGGCAAAAAATGCACACCAATTGATTCCATTACATGAGTTCCAACAGTAGAGGCCTCAGAGGCTTCAAAGTGAGATAGATTCCTAGGAAGCTGAGGACTAGCTGGAGGCTATGGAAAGAGATTTCTACCTAGTTGGGTCCCCAGTTGAGTATATGGTGATCCTAGATGCTAGTCTTTTCCATTATGGGACCATGAGGATGGTTTACAAGGAAATGAGGCTTTAGTACATGGACCGTTGCTTGAGATGGTACCTTCAGGTACTGTGACAGCTATTTCACTACCCATTGGTCAATAGTTACAACTAGAAGAACTGGTAGAGGAAACATATAGCCTTGGTGACTCACACGTGTTTCAACATCAGATGACCCTCAGGTTCTAAGGTGATGTCAACTCACAGGCGGCTAAAATGTGGCCTGAGGAGGTGGTTGAGGGTTCCCTATAGCTTCAACAGCTTCCGTAGGATGACCTGATGGTATCTAATTATTCATAAAGATGTACTGACTATTCCTAGTACACTATGAATATGATACAATCAGTGCTTCAGGACTCGGACATCCGAGCAAGGTGTGTTTAAGGACATCCGAGCCAGCACTATTCCTCTATGCATTCCTACATATGTTTGGGTGTTTGAGAGACCCTTTGTGGTTGAATGTTCTTTGGCTGAGTGGATGTATCTGTAAAATATAATAGTTTGAATGAAAAAAATGATGCTAGTCACAGAGACCTAGGTATATAAAATGATTCCAGAAGAAGAAGTGATAGGGATAGATAGATTTGTCGGGAATCAGACATGGAAGTGGATCATGGAGAGCAGGATGATGCAGTATACATTTTGAAAAGTTACAACCACCAAAACAACATGGTCCCTACTAGTATTAGGGAGTTAGAGGACTGGGAAGAGAGTAGCTGCATGCGGTTAAAGAGTGTGACCAAAGGGCTCCATGAATGATTCAATGTACGGTATGTGTTGACAACTTGGTGCCATATTAATAGACATAGGTACCAATCATTATTTCCATCCATGAATATTATCCAAGACCTAGAGTTTTTGGTTAAACAATTGACTTGACCCCCACTTCTAAAGATACCTTTTTGAGGGGATTTGAGAATCACACATACGCTGAAGGTGTGATTCGTCCCTTGAGGTGGGAGTTTCTATTTGAAACTCTTTGTGGCAGCATCGACGCCTTATGAACTAAGTTTGGGTATGGACTGTACATCTATAGTTCTTACATAGATAGACTGTATTAGGAAAAAAGGTTCTTGTTTATATACAATGTTGGGATGTGGTTTTCCTTGGTCAGTAAAGAAGGAAACCCATAGAGCAGAAGATAAACTCATGCATAAGAGGGTGAAGTTGATTACTTTTGAGTTGGACAGCCTAACCCCCATGGTGGTTGGAGTGTTCTGTTTTCAGATACCAATGGGAGTGTGGGGAAATATTTTCAAAAGATGTTTCTTGGTTTACCTCCCTAAAGGGGGAGGGACTTCTTACATGTATGGGTACTAATAGAGATTTGTACCAGACTTTTACAGAGTTACAACACCCTTTTCAGCATTGAAGAAGAAGGGGTAGCCCTTCATTTTAATGGAGATATGCCAATTGAGTTTCCAAGATTAGAGGAAAATACTAATGAGTGTCCCCTTCATGAGGCTACCAGAAGTGGGAGTTGGGTTTAATGTTTACTGTGATGCATCAGGGACCATAAATTGGTGTGTCCTGATGCAGGAGTGAGTAGTGATCGCTTATGGATCATGACAGCTGATACAACATGAGCATAACTGTGCTACACAAGACCTGGAGTTAGCAACAATAGTCTTTGCGCATATGATGTGGTGGCACTACTTGATGGGTGAATGGTTTACTGTTTACTCTAATCACAAGACTCTCAGGTGTATCTCATCATATAAGGTCCTGAACCTAAGACATCGACAATGGATAGAGTTCATATATGACTATGACCTTGAGATATTTTATACTCCTAGAAAGAGGAACATTGTAGCAGACACACTAAGTAGGAGGTCTAGTCTATAGTTACTGAGTGAGGCGATAGAGCAGCTAGCCACATTGCAGATATCATTTGTGGATAGAGATGGAGAAGCATACAACCAGCCTATGAAAGTCACTCCCTCACTCCTTCAGCGAGTAAGGGAGGTGCAACTTGGGGAAAAATACTGTAAGGCTCATCGAGCTCAGATATCCTTAGGGCAGGCACCTAATGGTTTTTTAAATGTGGGGAGCATGTCATTCTCTTTAGAGGACATACTACTGTACCCGTGGCTATATGGGGGGAGGTGTTGAGGGAGTTCCATATGTCCCCTATGGAAGTGCATCCTAGCATGGAAAATATTCACAAGGACCTCGGGTGTCAGCACTAGTACCTAGGGATAAAGTAGGTAGTGGAAGAGTATATATCATGATTCCTCACCTGTAAGCAACTGAAGGCCAAGCATCATGTTACAGCAGGATTAGCCCAGCCACATGGGGTGCCTGAGTGGGAGTGGGATGGGATCTCCATGGACATTGTGACAAGGATTCCACATATGTCAATGGGGTATGATTATATTTGGGTGATCGTTGACTGACTCCCCAAGTCAGCTCACTTCTTATCTGTCTGAGAGCAGGGATCAGAAGAGGGCATGGGACGCCCCTACGTGCAGAAGATTGTGAGACTCTATGGGGTGCCATCGATGATCGTCTCTGACCGTGATGCACGTTTCACATCTTGGTTGTGGAAGGGATTGCATGAGGTGCTTGGGACTCAGCTCCGTTTGAGCACTGCCTTTCTTCCTTTGAAGGATGGTTAGACTGAGCTGACCATTCAGACACTAGAGGATATGCTATGTGCATGCATCCTAGATTTTGGTCGTAGATGGAATGATCAATTTCCTTTTGTGTAGTTTGCATACAACAATAGTTATCACTCCACCATCAGTATGAAACCATTCTAGGCCCTATATGACCGACCTTGTAGATCACCTATATGCTAGACAGACCCATGAGAGTCAGCACTTATGGGTCTAGAGTTGGTACGAGCTACCACTGAGAAGGTTCAGATCATCCAGGAGTATATTAAGACTCCACAGAGTAGACATAAGTAATAGGATGATAGGAGATAGAGACCTCTGGAGTTCCAAGAGGGGGACCACGTTTTCTTGCGAGTCTCTCCTTGACAGGGAATATGGATATTTGGCTGTGGTGGAAAGTTATCACCAAGGTATATCAGGCTATTTCTTATACTTTAGAGGATAGGAGAGGTGAAATACCACTTGGTACTTTGACCATATTTGGAGAAGATGCACGCCGACTTTCACGTATCCTAAATGAGGAGATACATGAATGAACCATCTCATGTCATCGACTAGGGAGAGGTAGATTTAGATGATGGGGTGATGTTTAAGGAGGTTCTAGAAGGGAATGAAGATCCATAGGAGAAGGACCTTCGTGGGCAGTCGATACCTCTAGTACATGTTTCATAGCAGCAAGGAAATGTCTAGGAGAAAACATGGGAGTGGGAGGCTCCGATTCTAGCTTAGTACCCCCATTCGTTTCCATAGATTGTGTTTTGGATTTTGGGGACGAATATCCCTATGCTGGGGAGAATGTAATGTCTTCGAATTTCTATATAATTTTTTTCAATTATATGTTTTTATTTCGAGAGTGAAAAGTTCGACAGTGCCTGATTTCGAGGCCCAGAGTGCCTGGAATGATCCATAGAAGTTTTGTTAATCATTAATTTACGTGTGTAAATAGTTTTCCTAAAAAGTGGACAAAATATTAAATAGTTTCCCGGGTCCGAAATCCAAGGACAACATTGAATTCAGGACATAGGGTTTATCCTAGGCGAGACATATGTTTATTCGACGCAGGTCTCCTGTGAAAAAACCTGAAAATGGAATAACCATAAATAAAATAATTAAATAAAATTATTTTATTTTTCAAATTCTTATAACTCATGAACAATAACTCGGATTGAAAGTATGAGAACACCACTAAACTAGTGAGGGTACGCTTTCCTTAGGCTGATACTAACATTGGCCGGTGCGAGTCACTAGTGAAAGTTAGTTTTTGGCCATAAATAAAATAATTAATCGGCAATTATTTTATTGTAAAATTCATAACATCTAAATGGAAAATCATATTGAAAATATGATGGTATCGTTTAGTTCGTTGAGCATTTTCTCCTTAGGTGGAGCCTAACCTCAACTGTCACGGGTCGAGAGTGAATGTAATTAATTTATCTAAATTGTTTTAAATGAACATTCAGTAAACGCATGAGCGGCATTTTCTGACTTTTGAACCATTGCATGGATTAATAATTTGAGGGCACCGTTGAATCTGCAGCACCGTGATTCGCTTAAGGGAGACTTTACTTTGACCATAGTAGGTCCGGATAAAAAGTTATTTTTGGTGACTTTTTAAAAGAAATGAAATGAAATAATTTTGTTATTTTATTTAATATCCTTCAACAGACAAGCCAAGGGGTGGGGCCAGCAATGTGTCAAGCCAATAAATGGCTTGACCTGCCAACCCTAAGTAATGACATCATTGTATAATTAGGAAGCTTCCTAATTAATGATCCCCATTAAATTCAAACGTCGTTACTTTCCCTCCCCCTCCTTATATATATGGATCGTGGGGAGGGTTATTGGCACAAATTCTCCATGAAATGAAGTGATAAAGGAGCACCATGACATTGTACAAATAGAGGACATAGCCAAACCCAGTGGGGGTGATGGATGACACCGAACCACGAATTGAAGGATGAAGTACGAGTGGTGTTGTTCGGAACCGATTGCTGGAACGAAGAACATGATCCACCTTCAAGCACGGATAATCTCTAATGGGGTTTCAAGGTAGGGGGTTTTTTATTTTACATTTCCTTGAATTATTTATTCTTACATATTCTTGAAAATTATATAAAGATTGTGGGTCAACCGACTAACAGGTTGATCTGAGATTCATTAGTTTTACAGGAGGTTGTAATGAGGTATCCTTATGGGGTTTTGTTTGTTGTTTAATACAAGAAATTGTTGAAAACCTTTTATCCTCCCTTAGATAACGAGATAACTTATAGGGCATGGGCCTAACTAACCCAACACAAACCCTCCATAACTTTGTTACCCATGCGACTTTCCTGGAAGACCACCGGCACAGAGACACCTATCGGCTACGAAGGAGGAAACACACCAACACACGGTGCTAGAGGAGGCCGTGAAATGAAGCCACAACGAACATCAGAGCACCTGACACTGGTTGGTCACTGAGGAGGTGTGTTGCTCCATCATGCAATGCCGGTGTGCAATGGGGTTGCGGCTCGTCAGCTATTGAAGACGGAGATGGTGACCGAGTCATCGGCCAGCTGTGAAAGTGAAGGGTGGCACGCCATCACGCACCACCGATGAGTAGGGGACTGCGTCCAAGCTATGGCCGAGGAGGTGTAACCCACACCTATGGCAGGTTCTAAGGCAACCAGGTAGCACCCATGTCGCACTACCCCATTAAAGGACGAACGACCACTGGTCGTTCATGATCATGGGGGAGCGGCTCTCCCGAAGAATCCTGGTGGAAGAACCATGAGTAATGACCTTTGTAGCCAGACCACCACCTTACGGGATGGGCTGCCTACCCAATGGGACACCGCCCAATGGGTCGGGCCGCGCCCCACCGTGGGTTAGGCTGCCCCTTTGTGGGCCCCTCCCTACAGAAGTCAGGACGTCCTTGCAAGCCACACTTTTTGTGGTCCAGGAAAGACCTCGGCCCATCGAACCGAGTCTGCCATGGCCCAGTGGATTGAGTTTTCCTTGGTCAAGACCATTGCCAGTCGGGTTGGGTGGGTCCGGCCAGGTCGGGTGGGTCCGGCCAGGTCGGACCGGACCCGAGCCCGACTGGGGCCCAAAACTATTAACGTGGATTATCTCGAGAATCAGACGTCCGTTTGACGAACCGTTTGCAGTATTGGGATTAATGGAGTGAGATGGTCCTTTTGAATTAATCCATGACTGTTTTGGTGGAACTTGATGTATGGAAGGGTTGGATCGCACCCTATTCCAATTGGGCCCTCGGCACTGAAATGCCAATAACGTCCAGACCGTGCGTCTGGTTGACGAATAGTCTGTTGCGTTGGAACCCTTGTGACATGACGGATCATCGGGTTACTTCTTTGTGAGACGTTTTTCTAGTCAAAAACGATTGATGGCTTTGGGAGCGGTTCTCCCAAGCATGCTACGTACAGAACCCTGCGACAGGCTAAGACCTAACGACTACTTACTTTTTGACTCAGAGTGACTCGACTGCCATGATACATGATGGGGAGGAGTATCTCAGTAGGTAACGGTGGGGAGCAGCCATGGTATTCAATGTGGATAAATACCTTAGAAGTCTAATGATAATGGGAAGCACCTCCGTGTGACACAGAAATCCCATAATACTTGATAGAGGAGGCGTTCTCTAGCAGTCGAGGGGTTCGACGTTGTGACTGGGAATGTTACTTGTGCCTAGGCCTAGAGAATACATGGATTTCTATAACCATTCATAGTGGTCCTATGTGGGTTAGCATCATAATCTTGTTTCTCTGAGTTTCACACCTGGATTGAGCTGAGACTCTAATTGAGCTGTGTCTATTACTTTGTGGCTTAAGATTGAGATCAATCATTGTGGTTTTCCTTTTGGAATTATGGAGTAACATCTGGGGTTATAGGGTCCATACTGAGTATGAATATACTCAACCCTATACAAGATTCTCTTGCACATTTTTCTGTCTTGTGCAGATGATGAGCGGCTGGGCTTAGGTTTGAGGTAGCAAGGACAAGGAAGTACGAGGAGGGGACATGCAGACGTGGAGTGATGAGGAGGTGATTTGTACTTACCCTTCAGGTAGGATTCTCAGAGGATGACTCAGAAGCTTTTTTCCCTTTTTTAGTTGTATTTCTACATTCATTTGTACTTGTACTTTTAGTTGGGTTTGTATTTCGGCCTCCTTTACTTTCAGTACTCCATTTTACTATAGCAGTTTATTTCACAGTTGATTCATGTTGTGTTCTTAGACCGTGTGTTTGTATAGGTTTAAAGGAATCACCTTCCCCATTATAGGGAATATGCCTTTCGGTTCTAGTCACCAACCCCTAGCTGATGGAAGGTGGGCTTGGGGTAGTCACATTACAAGCCCCAGGGGATAGGTCGTGACAATGATAATTCTTACATATGGAGGTGTTTGGATGTCCGAGCACAACCTGACCTAGTCGAGGAAATTGTTCTTTATTTTGTTGTTTATACTGAAATGAGAGTATCATAGTTCTTTGTGGAAAGTGTCATTCCTAGCCTTCCATACTGTCCAACATCCTACCATGAGGACGACAGTACTTGCTTTCATCTTGGGACCATGATCGTCAGCTCCTAAAAACCATGAAAAATTATTTTTAATCTATGAAACCATAGGATTAAACTAGGCCATTTATATTTCTAATATATTAAAATACTTCATAAAGGTTTATAAAAAATATGTGTTAACCCAAAATATTATTTGGGTGTATAATACTATGTTCTTTATAAGGTAACATGTATAGTTCAATAGAATGACGGTTGAGATGTACTTAATAAACACTTTTTAGGGTTATTACCCCTAGATGAGTTTGTACTAAAACCACACCCACTTATATAATAAAGGTATATATTTTTTTATAGGGAAAACACACTCCTTTCTTTACCATAACATAATATATTTATTTATTCATAGTTTTATCCTAAGTATATTCACTAAATATTTCTCATCATATTTCCCTAAAGTTAATTAAACCCTATAAGACACTAAATATAGGGACCCATATGTTTAAAAAAATTTATATTTCTTATATAATGAATATTCATGAAATAACATTGTTATATCTTAAATAATAATTTAAGAATAGTGTATTTAGATTCTTTGATATAAAAAACTTTTCCAAAAGATATATATATCATCTACCACTATTTTAATCATAAATATATATTTTCTTAGACTTATCTTAATTAAAACCATTCTATATAAACTAGGGAAAGGAGTTATAATAAAGGATTAGATAATATTCTCATTAAGGTTAAAAAATAATGATATCAATGATTGATTAACCATATCATAAGGTTATTAGAACATGTCATTAACATTTTGAAACAAGACCCTACATATCAAAGATCATAGTCTTTAGTTATGAAATAAATCATGACTCTTCATATGATAAGAATAATAAAGTAATCAAATAAAATAATCCAAGATAGAATACCATTTTCATAAGAAATTGATTTTTGGAATACAAATAAGCACAAAAAATAATTTCCTTAATATAAAAGGCTCACGATGAATAATGTCAGAGTGGATTAGGTTTACTCTCTATTACATCGTATTACTAAAGGTTTACCCCCAACATTACCAGAGTGAATTGAGTCCCTAATTGAAATAGGTTTACTCCTTAATCTAGTCTTGTTAATCTCTTAAGAAATACTTCTTTACCCAATGCATTAGGGAGCTATGTAATTTTGGTCCCACCATTACATAAGGATAATCATACCCATGTGTTCCATGATATCAGAAAACATTTATCATATCATAACATATGAAATGAAAAAAAATTCATAAACATTTAATCATTTTATCATAGCATAACTTGTGGAAAACAAAAGGGTTTCATAACATAATTAAATCATTGGAAATAAATTGGTTTTATATATCATCTTTAAATAATATTCATCATAATACATCCAAATAAATAATGTGGATTGTATCATTAGATGATATCCAAAATTAATTGTAATTAAAATCAAGGTTAAAATCGTGGATGAAGTATTTCTTTAAATGATCACTAAAAAATTTCCTGAGGGAAATAGCCTTTCCATTTTAAAGTCACATATTTATAACATACAAATTTCAAAAAATATTAAAATATTTCATTTTATTTAGAAATATCATTTGAAAATATTAATTGAATCATCAAATAATTGAGTGTTCATGATGGTATGAAATTCAATTTGTACCCTATACGTTAAAGCAATGGCCCAATTATCATTTCAGTAAAAAGTAAGAATAACCAATTTAGAAAACAAAAAAAATTATTTTGAGACCATTTTTTAAAAAGTAAAACAATGGTAAAAATTAATTAAGAAATCATTTTATATTATTAAAAACATTCTTGAAATAATTTTTATAAAACATGGGAATGAAAGAAAAATGTTTTTTCCAACTGAGGAAAGAAATAAAGTCACCTTTCTTTAATAACGATCTTCTGGTCACATGAACACTTAAAGTTAGTCTAATTAAAAGATATTTTTTTATATCTCAAGAAAAAAAATAGTATATGAAAATTAATTAGTTTCATGAGTGGTATATCATGAAATTTATTCATTAAAAATTTAATAAAAAACAATCCTTGAAAATAATGAGATTGTAACATAAAACCCTTAACGCTTTGGTAAAATTTGAATCATAATACAAATGAAATAATTATAATAAACAAAAAATTAAATTACATTATTATAAAATTATTCATGTTAAAACAAGTAAAAGGTAAAATATATACAATGAAAAAAAATAAATTGGTAGTGAATATGGAATACATCTCCTAGAAGTAAAAGAGAAAATAGACATCCCTTACTTTAAGATTGACTTGATTTGAAGGTTATAAAACCTAAAATATAATAAATATAAGTTTATTATAATTCTATAAAATATTAATATACATACCTATAATATCAAATATGATAAATTAAAAAAATTTCAACACCCATTAATTAATAATTCCTTATTAAAAACATCATTTACACGTGTTAAATGTTTTGTTTTTATGAGAATTTCAATTTTTTCATTCTAATACTTATATATTGATCATTAATATATCATATAAATAGTATTAATAATGATGTAGATATAATATATTCATTATATATATATATATATTAATACTCATATATAAAATATAGAGATATAAATATAAATTTCACAGTTCATGAAGACGGTAAACCGTACAAACAGATGAACAATGTTTTCACTTTTCTTATAATGTAATAAATAAAGATAGGTAACAATTAATTTTAATTGAATAGTTATTATATCATATATTTCATATATATTCATTAAATATTTCTTTATTACCATCCATGTAATTCATAAGTTAAAAAAATAATCACATCTCTTCGTGGAGGTGGTAGTCCACACATACACATAAACAACACTACTATTTTACAAAATATTGGAGTTAACTACATTAAAATTAAAAAATTATAGTTATATCATAAATATAATATAAAAACACTAAAAAATAATAATTAAAATCCCTGATAGAAAGTGACAAAAAATGAATTTTACCGCTACATTGAGATGGAAGTTGTATATACACACGAGTAATACTTTCACTTACCACTTGAAGTAAAATAAGTTTAATAATGGTCATTTCATAATAATAATAAAATTCCAGTTAATTAAGGTTAATTTTTTTTATTAATAATATAACATATTTAGACGATATATAAGAAGAAAATAATTAAAAAATGTTAGGTAAGTTGATTAGCATTTTTTAAGTAAGACTCTTTTAGTTACCTTTTTAAGGACCCTTGGAATGATATTTCAAAATGATAAAAACCTATTATTCATGGATTGGGAAGTGGGAAAGAAAATATTTTCGATTCTGGTTCAACTATAAGGCTCAATGTGGGGTAAATAAGAGAAATAAGTGGTTACATTTTATAAGTGTGGTGAGGCGAACTCTTTGAATTTCTTAAAAGTTTAAAATATAAGAAAGTCATTCTAAAGAAAAATGTATTAAAATAATCTGATACTTCAATATAAGGTAGTTTATGGTTGAATCATAATCAACCAATAAAACTTTGATAGTTTTATGTGGTATTTGTAACCTTATCTTTTGGTTTACACTTTAGATATATTATTTAAACATTATCCGTTACAACTACCTTTTCACTATTAAAGGGCTATAATTTTACTTCTCAAGTGTAAATTAGACCTTAAATGGCCACATTATAAACTTTTATGCAATATATTATTCACCTTGTCTTCTTTAATTATTTTTATGTGTTTTAAATAATTTATTAACATATTATTTTCAAAAACCATCATTAATGCCATTTTTAAGACTATTCATTTAATTTCAATTTAAAGATAATGAGAAAAAGATGAAATTAGAATGTAATATTTAAAAACAACCATAATATTTCATAATTATCTAAAAAATTCATAGAACAAAATAGTTCCTCTAAATTTAATTATTTAAATAATTTTAAATCTTTATATTATTTTTCTATAAATTTAATAAATATTATGTCAACGTTGTATAAGCATTTTGGAAAATTATCCAATGAAAATAAAATTAGAAAAAAATAACAATGAAAAGTAAATTAAATTTATATTTGAAATAAATATTTATAACAAGCATAACCTATATTACCCTGTATGATAAAATAATATAGATATAAAAGCCAATAGTGTGACATTTTTGACATTATCCTTTACATAAATTAATATAATGGTAAAAATCAGTGAAATATGGAACCAAGTGGTAATATACCTATGAATTAAATGTAACTGGAAAAAATATACCCATAAAATACAATAATGTAAAGTGTTATAGAAATTTTAAATCCTTATCCCAAAATTTTAACCAAATTTTACCTCGTTTACCCATATAGAGGTGACCAAAATTTTGTAAGTTTACAATTAATATTGAAAAAACTAAAAATTAAATATCTTAAAAGTATTAAAATCATAATTAAAAAAATTAAAAACCTTTTCTATATTCAATTTAAAGATCAGGAGAAATTAATTTAAGATAAAAACACAAACCAGAATGAAAAAAATGCTCTTTTAAATATAAAAACAATTATACTAAATTCAACAATAAAATTGATTCCTATGAACTCAATTGTATTATTAAAAATATAAGAGAACTAATTTTACATTTAAATCATTATAAAACAAAATTTATCCTTTTAAATTCCTGAAACAAAATATAATTTTTTAGTAAAAATATATATTTTGTACTATTGGTCAAAATAGCAATCATATTAGAAAATTGTTAAAACATCAATTTCAGACAATTTTAAAATTATGAATTAAAAAATTAATTTTAATTTATCAAATAATTTTTCCAAAATATTTAAAAATTAATTATACTATTTTTCCATAAAATAAATAAAAAACATTAATAAAGGAAACACATTTTTGAAGCATAATACGACTTTACTAAAAAATTGAATTCTAAATTACTAAGAATTAATCAAAAACCAATTTTTGGGTAAGAAATATATATATATATATATATATATATATATATATATATATATATAAACGTTTTTATTCCTATTCATACCCTCGAATTTGATGACTATGTTACAATTTACATATTTAAATAACAATATTTTGTGTTTTTTATGTTTGGTGTTTTTTGTCGTACATGCTATGAAACATAATGTTATTATTTTAAAATAGGGTGATACATTACATATAAATGTAAAAATTTATAGCTATTTAATTTATACACCCCATTATTTCAACTAAATTAATGGTTTCTGATCACATTAATGTATACATCTTATACAATCAATGATTTTTTTACATATCCTTAGTAAATATTTAATTTTAATAATTGTAACATAACCATATGCAACATATGAAAATTATAACATCCCATTATTTATGATTATGAATAATATGAACTATATTTTGTGATATATCCAACACTGATCTTCACTGAACTGTGATATACTGTTCAAATATTTTTATTTAAGCATGACTGTTATAATCTAGACATTGTATTGAAAAATTTGAATAAGAGTAACCTCATTATGAAATTTATGAATAAATTATTTCTTAATAAAAAACTATTTATTATTTAATAAGAAATATGTAATCAAATTTTAATGATACGTTTGAAATCACATAAGGTTAAGATTAATCACTACTAAAACGGTTATTTTTCTATAAAAGCGATATTTAATGTATATTTTCCAATTGTAGTTTTAAATATAAATTTATAAATTTATAAATTTAAATTTTATAATAATTATTTCCTTTTTTATTTAAATAAAAATTTTATTAGGGAGAATTTTTGTGTTTTATATAAATTGTTGGTTTTTTGTGAATAGTAAAGAATATTGTTTTCACAAATAATGTCACTTTTATGACATTATTGTGATATAATAATGACTATATATTATGAAAATATTTTTAGAGTAAATACATATTTATTAATTAATATAATTAACTTAAAAATATATTTCTTAACTTATAAGTCTATCTTTTTCATTTTTGTATGTCTATGTAATGTTTTTATTCAAATAAAAACTATTGTTGGTTCCTTTCTCTTAATCAAGTATTTATAAGGTTAATTTATATTTTTTTCAAGTAAAATTAAGTCTCATTTTATTTTTAACAATCAAATTAATTCAAATTAAATTATAATTATACATTAATTTTTTATAATCATTTTCATTCTTAAAAATGGATTTTTTTAGAAAATTGTTTCCATTGGAATTTTCAAACATATATTAAAATTAATTTTTATAAATTTTTGAAATTGAATCATGAAAAATATATTCCATATTTTTAATTATCATAATAAATATTATGTAATAAGTTTAACTTAATATTTTGTCAAAATGAATAGTAACCATGAAAAATATTTATCACATAACTTAAGGATAAAATGATTTAAAAGGGATAAAATATTGGGATGAGGTTTGAAGATAAAAAAGCACTTTATGAAATCTCATTAGATGGATTTATTTCAAAATTAACTTCATTATATTTATGATATTATAATTTGGAGCCACTTTAATTGAGAAACACATATATTATATAATAATGTTTCAAAAATTTATAGGTTCTCCACCCACCTCACATATAAAAAAGAATCTCATCCCATCACTTATAAATAATTATTCATCAACTTATATCAATAATGTCCATGAATCATAAATTTTAAACTATATTTTTCTACATCTAGAGGTCCTGGTTTCCCCAAAATACCTCTTCAATAAGGCTTATTGTGTAGGCTAGAATAGTGTAACTAAAGAAGTGGTATATGTTTTTACTAAGCTTTTCCAAGTCACATTCCTTTTAAACATACTAAAACTCTTAAATAACCACATTAAAAATAATTAAATAATTATACTTACAATAATAAAAGTTTTTATATTAATCTTTCATCCATTTTAAGTCTTTATAAAATCCTTTGAAAAATGAAAACATCACTCGTTTGTATGTACATACTACCGTCTCAATATAACTATGTAATTATTTTTTCATTAACTCCTCATATAGATTAATATAAATATAGAGTTAATGAATATATATTATATTTATAATATAATTAATATTCCATATATATAATATATCATCTACCTTATTGCTAGTCCATCCATTGTAAAATTATAATGTTCCCCATGTGAACAAATAGACTACCACCTCCATGATGTGATGTGATTATTTTTTCATAATATATTTATATTTATGTTCATATGGATAAATTTAATAAATATATATTATATTTATGATATAAATATAATTCTATAAATATGAATCATTATATACTTTTTCTCTCTCTCTCTCATTTATGAAAATGAAAAATTCATAATGTGCACATGTGGATTGCAGCCAACATGAATGTCATATTTTATATTTTTATTATCTCCATGCCTGGTTGGGATTAAAATTTCATTCAATGAATAAAATTTTTATTCATTAAATTATTGAAATTCTAAATATAAACAAAATATTTGATAACACTTTTCATTCTGGTCAATATACTGAAGTAGTTTTAAAGAAATTGACAAAATAACCTTTATTAGTGGATATAAATATGAAAAATACAATGAATGGACGTAAAATGTCTATCAATTACCTTAATATTGATCATAGATGAAAATAGTTATTGATAATTTATTTAAAAATTTTAAATTTAATATTGAAGAGTATATAATGCATCTGACTAAGCATGAATCCAAGGTAAGCATTTTTTATCTTAATTATACATCATTGAGACATATTATATATTATGCCCCTAATTTCATTTATATGGTGTATATTATTATCTTATAACATATTATATCAGGAATTTATAATCAATCATGGTATTTAAAGATTCAATTCATGTTTCCTGTTCAAGGGGTTTTGAATAATTAGTTTTTAAAGTTGTAACAGTTTATTTTGTAATATCACTCTTATTTGGGATTATAAATGGTCAAATTTGTGATAGAAGAATTATATATTCTTTATTTTATTCAAAACCATATAGTTTATGATCCTATAGTTATTTCTACGGATTCCATGTTTTTATTCCAACTTTTAATCTCTTTGGTACTAAAAGAATAAAAAATGTTTTTATGAATAAAATACCTTATTTTTAAATTTATGTTGGGAATTTTTTTATCTTATAAACATATTATAAAAAAATGATGAATGTTTTTATCTTATATTAAAAATTTTAATGTTTTTTTATAAAAAATTTACTAACTTTATAATGGTTATAAATTAAAATTTTAAATGTTTTTCTTGAAAAAGTCAATTTGGACATTTTACAAAAGTATAAAAGGGATGTTATTTTTAATATATAGTCCATGAAATAAATTCTGCACCTCTAATACCCTTATTTTATTTTTATATTCATATGTTATTTTCCATGGGTTTTTTAAAACAAAACCCCTTTTTCATTATTCTATTCATTTTTAGTTTTTATATTAAAATTAAAAGGAATTATATTCTAAAGGGTTAAAACATTTTTTTGGAAATAATTTATAATTTTGTATCTATAAAAAAGTTAAAAAACCATATGGATATTTATTTTAAAAAATTTAATTTAATTTTCCTCTATAGTTCTAAAAATACATTCCTTTATTTCAAACATTGATTTTTGACCAATTTATGGTCTTTATTCACCATCTATTTATTTATGGATTATACCTTATTATTTTATCATTCAATTTCATTTGATAATGTTATCTATCACTCTCAACTATTTATTAGATACTATTTTTCTACTTAATTTTTATATATTATGTATAATGTTTATAATTGGTATCATTTATACAACTTTTATACCATTTAACCTCATACAATTTCAATATACAGTGTCAGTTGAAGATATATTATTAATAAGGTTACTTCATTTTTAGGGAAATGTTGATGTTTTTTATTCTTGATTAAATATCCATATTTTTTGATAAGGAATATTATTTTGTATTATATTTTTGATCTAATATATGAGAAATTTATTGGACATATGTATGTTATGGTTGTAGCAGAATTATAAATAGCCCCTTGATTCCTTGAAGGGTCTCATGATACAAATAAATATCTATATTAGATGGGTATTTTTTCTATTTCTAATCATTAAATAATATATCTTGGAATAAAGACATTATTTGAAGGTTCATGATGCCTTGACATAATACCATGATGGAAATATCATGAAATTAAATATTATAGATTTCCATTACCTAGTTTTCAGTTATAGTTATCTATGTGATTATTATATTGATATTTTACATGGTTATATATTGAAGACAATGTTAATTATTAAATTCCTTTTGTAATTATTATCCATTCTATGATACATTTTATCCCTTATATAATCATTATGGAATCTATTTTTCACTTTATATTACTATGTGCATCGACTCACCCT
This sequence comes from Viscum album, assembly GCA_963277665.1. Lineage (NCBI taxonomy): Eukaryota > Viridiplantae > Streptophyta > Magnoliopsida > Santalales > Viscaceae > Viscum > Viscum album. The sequence continues at coordinate 1,189,886,278 of OY728145.1, forward strand.
TTATTATGTTTTTGTTTCCCCCTGATATGAATAAGTGATATTTGAATGTTCTTCAAGGATACAAATTTTTTTTTCATGCTATGATTTATTTTAACAATATAATGTGAAAATAATGCCTGTATATAGTGCCACAAGACTTCTAAAATGACCTATCCTATGTGTTGAAATGTCGTGTGTCATACAAAAATATAGTAATGTACACACCGGGTAAATATTAGTGGAGTTTAAGTTACTGTAATCAGTATTATATGATGTTGAGTTTTACCCTTAATAAATATATTTAATCATAACATAACAAAAATTAATATTAAGACAATACCCAATACATTTCAATAAATTTAGGGATTGTTTTGTTATGGCTCAATATTCATGATTCTATAAGCTAATTATATGTTCATAATTATGTAGATATGGTTCCTAGTGGAGGAAAGGGAAATCATATCAATACTTCTATTTAGTATATATATTTTTATTATGATAATGTAAATATATTAGGTCTTGTATCTTAGTAGATTATATCCACATTAGGGAATCTGGTCTGGGTTATAAAAAACAACCATTCCTGTATAGAGAAACCTATTATTACATAGTATGACACACCTTTTTTGAATCAATTTAGGTAATATAAAACAAAATACATTAATTGAACTACTAATTCATTGGTAGATAAGTAATGAATCAGGTACTTAGAAAGATATTTCCAGATTAGAAATGTAATGGAAGATAAAATGTTGTTCTGGTAGTATATTGTTTAAAACAAATGTTAATCATTGGTGGTAATTGATCAAAATAATAATTATGACGTCAAAATAAAAATAATGAATATATAACTTTTTATGTGATATTATTTGAGAAATATTTTTCTCTAAATTAGTGATATGAAATGGATTGAATATTTCATAACCTAAAGTGGAATGAATATGAATGTGTTTTTAAATATGATGCTAATATTATAAGATTAGAAATTAATATGATAGACTACTTACATAAAACAAAAAGTAATATTTAATATCTCTTTGATTTGATTGATTTTAACCTTTAAAAAGAATTCTTATTTAAAAAATTCATCATACGGTGATATGGAATCATGTACCATCAAGATAGAAAAATGTTTTTCTAGGTCATACATATTTATGGGAAATCAAGAAAAGTAGTGGTCGGTTGGGATCTAAGGAAAAATAAATGAATCAAAGTGGAATAAGTGAAATATGGGATTTCCAAAATGTGCTAATTATGGAAAAAATCATAGTAAATGTTTAAATGGAAAAAAAGTTTGTTAAAAGTGTGGGGATGAATGAATTACGCCTAATTAATATAAAATAGAGAAATATTCCACTAATATAAACTACATCATCTATAAAGAGATGGGGCACTCTTTGAATCAATTTCCCAGGTTTTAAGACTTACTTCAACAATTTCATTATTGTTGTATAGGTAATATATAAAAGGAATAAAGATCATGAATATAAATTCCTAATACTTTTAGAGAAAATGATTTATTTGAAAATTTTATCGTGTATGAATTTTATCTTTAGAATGTTTATTTTCTTAGAAATAATCTATTTAAAGAATAATTATTGATTTTCATAGATAAAGGCAGACCATCAATATCATATGTAACCATTAGGGTTAGGATGTTTTTTCATGTAAGGTTAATTATAGGATATTTTTGTTAATATTTGTTTATGATTTATTTAAATTTAGTATAATATATTTTGAGTTTTTTTAGGGTTAAATGATTAATATTGAACCTCTGGTGTCATTATTGAGGTTTTTGAGATATTACAGAATCAATTAATGGTTTAATTTAATGATTATTATTTTTATTAATGATAATTTTTTTTTTGGTTTTAGTAAGTTGATGGAAATGGGATGAATCTCCAGTCAGAAAATATTTCATACAATGAAAAAAACTATATTTTAATAGATATCATGATCTTTTAATAGATTTTCTTAGTTCCTCGTGAATGAAAAATTCATCCTTTTCATTCATAATTTTTAAAATGTTATTAATTAGAGATATAAGTCTTTTGAAAACACCCTAATGGATGAAATAATTATTTTGGAATGGAATTAAATTAAGTAAGTGTTTTTCTTAAAGCTCAAGAAGTGGAAGACAAATCTATCATGTTTTGTGGGAAAAGTTTAGCTTAAAAACCACGATGAACATATATTAACACATTCAGAAGTTTATTTTTTATAAATGTACCTATATTTTTTAAAAAATATTTTTTAAAAAAATTATAAGTTCCTTAGTATTATCCTTGAAATAAAAATTTATGACAAAATATATTATTATATAATTATATAATTAAAATAAATTAAAATTATGAGGACCTAATTTCTATAAGTAGTGGAGAATGTATCACTATGATATTCTACTTTATGAATACCATGAATACTAGTTTGTGACATATGCAACTACAAGCATAAATAAATCATCATATATTGTAGAAATATTATTATTTAAATATGATTGTTATAATCTAGCAAACTATTTGGTTGGCTAGTATAAATAGGAGTAACCACATTATGAAATATAAATGGAACTTTTTTCCTAATAAAAATATATTAATTAATTTCTTGGTAATAAATACTCAATTTTTCATAATAATAAGGAAATCACATAATTTTATGAACAACTAATGTTTTAAAGTGTCATTTTTTCAATAATGGTAGTTTTTCTATATATTATTTATTTTAATATACAAGTGAAATTCCTAAATATTATAAATTTATTTTGATAAAAATAATTTCATACTTTTTTTATCAAATAAAAAATATATTAGGGTGATTTTTTGGTATTTTGTTTCATAAATAGTTGATTTTTTAGAGAGTAGTTTAAAATATAGATTTTAAAAATAATGTAATTTTTTTGATATTATAATGATATAATAATTATATGAATGTTTATTTAATCATTTTTATATAATAATTATATATTCAATAAGAAATATAATTATTTTAAAGTGATAATTTTGAATATAGGAATCTATCTTATACATTTTGGAAATCTACGTAATGTATTGATTCAATTAAAAACTATTTTTGTTTATTATCTCATAATAATGTATTCAAAATATAAGATTTGATTTTGGTTTAGTATAAAATTAAAATAATTTTACCATTATTTAACATAATATAATTAATTCCATGAAAATCAATATTATACATGATTTTTCTATAAAATCATATTTATGCTTAAAACATTCATTTTTCTCAAAATAATTTTCATTTCTTTTTGTTAAATTATATTAAAATTAATATTAACCAACTACTTAAATATAATTTTATAAAATTTATTCCATAGTTGGAATCTCCGAAATTAATATTAGTTAATGATTTCAACTTATTTTTTATTCAGAATGAATAGTAAGTAGGGTAAATATCTATCATCATAGTAAAGTGAAAAATTAGTTCAGGGGGTAATAATATTAGTATAATGATTCATGATAACAAAAAAATTATTAAATATCAATGTTTTATTTTATTTTGAACTTACCCTTACAATATTCTAATTTATGATAATCTGAATCCACCTAAATTAAGTACGATATATATTATATAATAATGCTTCATGTATTAAGATGTTTTCAACCCACCTCACATATAAATGGGAACCCCCTTACTTAACTTTTATACACTTATTGAGAAACTTATATCTAAAATTAAATACCAAAAAACCTTTAAAACTCATATTTTCTCAAACTAGAGGTCTTAGTCTCACCAAAATATCACTTCAATAAGGATTAAGGTGTAAGATAAAGAAGTTCAGCAAATGATGTTGTATATGTTATTACAATGATTTTACAAGCTATTTTCATCTTCAATTAACTCTAAATATTGAATAAATTTTTTAAAATAATTAAATCAATATATTTATTATATCGATATGTTTTTATGTTAATGGTACACACATTTTATTTCTCCTTTCCATGATATGAAAAAAATGAAAACGTATCTCATGCACACATAAGAACTACCTTGTCTACATAACAGTTCAATAAGTTTTCAATCACCACCTCATTTAGAACGTTATAAAGATATAATTAATATATATATATATATATTATTTATTATATAATTATTATTCCATAAATATAATATATCTTCTACTTTCTTAAATGTACATCCACTTAAAAAAGATAATGTTGCTCGTGCGTACATGCGAACTACCACATCCATGAAGGTATGTGATTCATTATTAAACACTAATACAAATATGGAATTTATCAGCACTAGAAAAGTACATTAAATGTGCTAAAACAAGCACTTTTAATCGAGGTGAAGATGAAGGGGGGGGGGTCCATATTATCAGCACTCAGAAATGTGCTGATAATGGGGTCTTATATCAGTGCTAAAAAAAGCGCTTATAAAAAACCCCTTTTACGCTTTTAAAAATGAGCTGATAAAAGTCAAAAAAATTAAAAAATTAAAAAAATATTATAATTCTGGGGGGGTTTAATAGAACTTGACCCCCCTTTATCAGCACTAGGTACACCACTCCCACATGCTGCTCTTTCCCGCACATCCAACACATGCCCCCCGCGTGCACCTCCTTACTTCCACCAGAACTCGAACCCGCAACCTCCCCCTTGCGCGCCTTCACCTTTACCACTAAGCCATTTCATTTTCCTTCTGTTTAATGATAAATCTATTTTTTATATATATAGTTATATTTATTCGTATATTAATATAGGTTGATATTAATATAAATATATTTATTTATATTAATACATATATATTAATTCATATATTAATATTTATTTATATTTAGTTATATATATAGTTATATTTAATTAATATTAATATATATAGTTATATTTATACATATATATATATTCATATATTAGTATATATATATATATATTTATTCGTATGTTAATTTATATTTATATTTACCTATATATATATATATTTAGTTATAATTTTTTATCCATATATTTATTTGTATAATAATATATATTTATAAGTTTAGTTTTAAATGCATTTATAAAATATGTTTTTTATGTGTGTTTATAAATAAATAAATACATAAATAAATATATATATAAAACACACACATAGACACACACAGACACACACATATATATTTATGAATAAATACATATATATGTGTATTTAAGAATCCATAGAATGTTAAAATGACCATAACTTATAATCCAGAAGCCTTTTTCAACTCCAAAACTAGTCAAATCGAATAAAATGAAACAATATTCGATATGAAATGTTGTACATGGCTAACAGACATCCGGATAAAAAGCGATACCTATTTGATTGTTACCAATTCTGGGTATCCCGACTAAAAACATGAAATTAGAGATCTTCTATGCCTTTTTCAGCCTTGAAAATTGTGACAAAATCTTTTCTTGGGTCACTACCGCATAGAGATCGTCGCAGGCTTTGATTTGATATGCTATAGGTCTCAAACAAACACTCGGATCAAAAGTTAGGGTCGTATGATGTTTGAGTTACATTTTCAACTCATTTTAGATCTTTTAATAATTTTATTGATTTTTTGTGTCTTCAAATTGTTATTAAATGATTTTTAGTTGATGGTAATTAGCAATGTATTAATTAATTATATTTTTTAAAATATTTTAAAGCCATTTTAACTAAATTTCTTATATATTAAATGTAATTGTCTATTTATACTTATATAAAATATATTTAAAAAATATATGTTATATTTATATGAATATAAATATACTTATATAACTATATATTATTTTTCGTGAAATAATATTTTTTTGAAACATAAAATTTATCAGTGATAGGAAAAAGAGCTGATAAAGCCCCCCTTTATCAGCGCTACTAAAAGATGTGATGATAAATGGGTCCCCCTTAACTGCGCTAAAAAAAGCACGGATAACGGGGGGCCTCTATCAGTTCTAAAACAAGCACTGATAGAGGGTCATATTTAATAGCGCTTTTTTAGCACTGTTAATAGTGAACGTATATCAGCGCTTTTTTTAGCAGTGATAATTGCCCTCGTTTATCTGCGGTTTTTTTATCACTGATAAAAGGGTAGCGCTCCCCTTGCCCGTTTTTGTAGTATTTAATTTTCTCTCTACATGTATGAGTATAAAGATATATTTACAAAATAATTATCATATTAATTACATTAATATAATTATTAAAATATTAATCATCTTATATTTTCTTTCTTTTGAGTCTATTAAGAAAATGAAAATGGGATCATGCGTACGTCCAGACTACAACCTATATGATGACACATTTTATTTTTTCTTTTACCTCCTTTCATGGTTAGTTATAAAATTATATATAAGGAATAAAAATTATATTAATGGAATTATTAACATTATAGAGATGATTTAACCTTTTCATAACCCTATTTACATTGGTTAATAGACCAAAACAGTTTTAAAAGTATTTACTGAACAATATTAAGTAGTCAATATAAACAAATACTATGTCATGATGGATGAAAATGATGGCAGAAAAATTAAAAAATAGATTAAAAATATATTTTTCAGAAGTTATTTAATAAATTTAAATAGATTATTATTGAGTACATAACACATTTAACCAAACCATAATCCAAATTAAGGGGTTTTCATTTCAATTCCACTTTATTGAGACATATTCTATATCATGAACCTAATTTATTTTATATGTTGTATATTCCACCGATTAGAAATATTATCTCTTGAATTCATCTTAATTCCATATATTTAAAAATTTAATTCATGTTTTTTGGTGGTTTTGATTAAAAATTTATTTAAACCATAATTGTTTATTTTACAGTCTCAATTTTATTTGGGATTTTTTAAAATTTATTTTAAAAGATATATATTATATTTCTATTATTAAATCATATATTTTGTTTGATACATTGGTTATATATGTGTTTTCCATGTTTTTATTACAAATATTCCTTTCATTGTAACTTAAATATTGATTTTTTTAAAGTAATCCAACCCTGTTTCTTCATTTCTATTAGAAATATATTTCTTAGGTATTGATATTATTAAAATTGTTTGATGGTAGTTTTTATTTTGTTTTAAAAGATTATTAATGGCATTTTTCTCAAAACATTGACTTTATTTAAAATCATTTAAATGGAAACATTTAACACAATTGATGATGATTTTAATTTTTACTATTTACAAAAGTTTGAAATGAATATTCATTTTATCATATACAAATTGAATGAATTTTCTCACTTACATGAATATTATTCACTATTTTTATTAATATAAAATTTTCTATTGGTTTTCATAGAAAATCATTATTCCATTATTCATTATAATTTTATAATTTTTATTAATATAAAATGCATTATTTTTGAAAAGTTTCAAAATATTTTTTACATAACTTGTACAATAGAGTAACAAAATATTAAAGGGAAGTTATTTTTATATTTTTTCTTCTATTTTACACAATAATTATCTAAATAATTTCATTTATTTCAAACCCTCATTTCTGATGAGTTAATGGTCTTCTATAATTATTTAATGATTTATGGATTATACCTTACATTTGGATCATTCACCTACGTGTGATAATATTCTCTATCACTCTCCATTATTTATTAGACAACATTTTTTTCCTTAATGTACGTGTTTCTAATATCATTGGTATATTAAATATAATTTATACTAATTTAATATTTTCATATTCATATACAATTTCGATATATTATTTTTTATGAAGAAAAATTATTAAAAAAATTGTTTCATTTACTGGGAAAACATTGAAGTATCATTTTCTTGATTAAATATCAATATTTATTGATAAAGAATGTTGATTATGCATTATATTATAGATTAAATAGATGGGAAATTCATTTTACTTATATAATTGATTAGTGAGGACCCACTATAGATACCCCCTTGATGCCTCTATGGGTCTCATAAGAAAAGAAGTTAAAAATATTTGTTTATTTATTGTATACCTACCAATTTATTAAAATTTTATAGCATAAGGTGTTGATGGTGAGGTTCGTGATAACTTTTAAACAGAATTGATAGTCAGATCATTATTTTTGGAATTATGGATTTACTTAATTACATTTTCAATTATTATTATCTATGTGATTATTATTTTGATATTTTATGTGGATATATACTTTGGATATGATGTTATTGATTAAATGGAATGTATATTAATTATGTAACAACCCGTGAATTTAAGGAATATCTTCTTTAAGAGATATTTTAATTATTTGATTTCTTATTTTACAGGAAATTCATAGTTTATATTTCATTATACACAACATAAATTTTATTTAGCGTTTCTTGTTACGTTGAGTTTCTTTGATAACTTGTGTTATAGGCTAGGATGGGTCTTATTGAAAAAAAACTATTAATATTATTATTTTATATGATAGTTATCACATATTAATTGGAATATATAGAGTGAATATGATTATATGAAAAGAAAAAATATGTTATATATATAATTATTTCATTGATGACCAGTTAATTACAAATGAAAATAAAAACCAATGCAATATAAAGGATGTGATTATAAAAAAATATTTTTATTCCATAAATGAATTTAATATTAATAAATTAAATTAACAACTATAAGTGAATGATATTAATGAAATTTATATGTTATATATTAAATTAAATATTTTTTAATTAATTAAATATGTTCTATAGTCATAAAATAATAAAAACAAAATAGAATTTTAAGTATAAACATATGTATTTTACTAAAAGAAAATTTTCCACCTCTTATGTGAATAATGTTTTTAAAACTAAATTTTGAAAATTTTAAATTTTACTTGAAAAAATATAAATATTCTTAAGGAAGAATATCAAAATTTAATTTTTGTTAATTCTTGGTATTTTCAGAGAAATTTCATATTTTTATGAACAGTAAATGACATTGAATTTTAATTGATAACATCTTTTTTGTATAAATAATTTATCAAGTTAAATAATATTTTTAAAAGGGTTTAAAATATAATTAGATGAATTTTATATAATTTAATATAATTTAGTTCATTGGATTCAATTTCACATTGAAATTTGATATTAAAACCTTTTATACTTCTAAACTTTTTTAAAATAAAAACTGAATTTCTCTTTTCACCTACAAGATTAATTTTAAATTAAATTCTGCCACTTCTGTGATTTTAATTTGGAATAATAATAATTTATAATTTATATTACTAATTCCATGACCCTAGTTACTGAGATTTAGTGCATTATTTCATAACATTGGCATGATCATAATATATCAAGTCCCGAAAGACCGATTAGTTTAGCATCCTTGGAAATAATATATAAATACACAAGTTTTACATTACATTATGAAATGTAAAACCAATATTTTTTCTCCTTTGAAAAAACTCATATACCTTATCCTATCCCTTAATATTAATCATAATACACTTCTTGAAATCTTGGGAAAATAAAAAAAAAGAAATGGGTGAGCTCAAATACTCAAAAAGGGTAAATAAATCTGTAAAAGCAATAAATATTTAATGAAACATGTATAATAAAAACATCGTCCTTATAAACAAAAAATTAAATATAATATGGAATAAATAAATAAACAATTACCATATAAACATGCACATTGATATAATACTAGTAGAATAATCTCATGTAATAACTAATTTCATAACGAGGGAACGCATAATGCCAGACATAATAACTACCATGTCAAGGCCTTGTGCCTAGAAAATTCCCAAATATTTTGGCAAGTCCTTATTCCAAGAAAATAGTTTGTCTCATGAGACTTAAGGATGAATCAAGGGGATATAGTAGGCCCCACCCATCACTTACTGTTTCCAATGCATTTCTCATATAAAAAGGGCGAAACAAAATATAAACATTCATATTAAAACTTGCATACGAAATGGTATTACAATAATAATAAACCAGGAATGATATAAAAATATCACATCCATAGTAAAACATATAACAAGACATTCAAAACAATATGGAATATTATATTATAATATAGCATTCTCAATCTATAGTAACATCCAATAAATTATGTTGTCATAGTTGAAATTAATCCGAAAAAATATTTTAGAGAGATATCCTTTTTTCATCAAATCATTTAGAAGTCACAAAATTTATAAAGGAACTAATTTAAAATATATTTTTGAATCAATGTTTCCCATAACACATTTAAAATTTTGAAAATAATTAACATTTTAAAATTATTCGATCCATATGAATAAATCCTTAAATTCATTTTAAAAACGTAGACATTAATTAAATAGATTTAGAAAAATAAATATTCAAAACATTTAAAACTATAATCTTGTTAAATATTCAATTCCATAAAACCATAAAATATTTCTTTTAAAAAAATTATGATACATTGAAATGAATGATAAATATGTCCCAGTATATAATAACACATAAACAATCTAAAATAATAAAGAGATTGAGGAATTATCCCTTACCTTTGGTCTGATACTCCATGTACGACTCCAAAACTCCTGTATAATGTTTTTAAGAATATAATTAACATATATCCAACTCATAATAATATATATGATATAATATATGATTCTTTTATGACTTTATATTATCCATTTAATAACAATTTCAGGTTAATGCAATATTTCGGGTAATATCGCTTTGTTTTTCGTAGGTGTTTTGACTTGTTATTCTTGATCATATTACTTAGATCATGATTTATTTACTTCTAATATCTGTAATATGATTTATATAGCATATATATTCCTAATATATATATATATAATAGATTGATATATAAAATGGAATTCATCGTTCATGGAGACGGTAGGTTGTACGTACGTATGAACGTTATTTCTATCTTCTAATCTTATTGAATGGAAGTAATTTAATGAAATATATGTACATATTTATATATATATATATATCATTCCATTAGAATTATTATGTCATGAATTTCATAATTATTAATAATATATTTTCTTTAATCATTCTTGTATGGTTGAAGTGGAGAATGAATGTCATTGCGTCGTGGAGACGGTAGGTTGTACGTACGCACGGGAAACGATATCATTCCATTAATGATTAAATGTTATGGAATTAGATGGAATATGAAATTTTGCAGAATAAATATCATTTTATATTTGTTATTTACATCCAATATATACAACATTATACCCATATAAATAAAGTGTACATGAGAAACAATTTAAACCACTAAGTAGGGATGGTAAATCGTACATACGCACACATGATGGTATAATTTATTATAATATGGGTTAAAAGAGGAATATGGTTGTCCAATAATCTTTAACAACATATCATCATATATTAGATGATGAATTTATTTTTAAATTATGTTAACCACTTGGTAAGTGGAAGTTGAAGAAGAAATGAACTTTGAATGAAGGGATAAAATGATTAACTCTTGTTCATGTCTCTCCATTTCATTTGAACAAAATAACACCATAAAATGGATTTTATGTTCCAGTTCCTTTCTGTAAGATGAAGTGAGGTAAGTTGGAAGTATAATTGGGTAGGTTTTGGCCGAAAAAAGGGATTTGGAGGTGTGAATTAAAGAGAAAGGGAGGTTCCCTTTTATAAGAGTGGTGAAGGGAACTTTAGGAAATGATTGAAATATTTATTTATTATAAAATTATTTTTCATTTTCTAATAACTCCAAATGAATTTATTTCTAGGATAATATGGGTATGGGTATATATTCTATCAACCTATAGGTTTTAGAAATTCTTAGGTCACCATATTAACCTTATCTTTTAGACTTCACCCTTTGTTAAATAGTTTATCTTTTACGATGTCTTCTTGTATGTTTATATAAATGGTTAATATAATTACTATAAAATGAAAATAGAACCTAAAGTGGTGTCTTAATGACTTATATAACATTATCTAAGTCGTTTGAAAAAATCATAGATTTTTATAACTATTATATCATTTAATAAAATATTATTTGTTTTAAAAACTCATTTATGTAAACTTTTATACTATTTAGTAATTGATTTTTGTTAAAGCCATAAAAAATTTATTACCTTGAAAAAAAGACATTAAATCATCCCTAATATGTAAATTTCATCAATAAAATCGTTTATGGCATAAAAATGTTCAAATTACATTTATTGTAATATTTATAAATTCATATATTTGAAACTTTCTTTAATAAGGTAATCACTGCATCATAATTATGTCATAAATAAATATATTAATCAAATGAAAAAAAATTATCAATAAAATAAAATGATGTAAGAAATATTTTGTTCTTTCTAATTACTATTTATAGATATATATCTCATCTATATAACCCTATATTAAAATTTATTTAGTAAAATATATATGTGAATGTTATAATTATATTTAATTTAGAATAATTTTTATAAATGTCATTATCACTCCCATGTGGTCCTGAAATGAAAACATTTAGGGATAAGGATTCTCATGGTCAAATATAGCTCATCCAAGATAATTAAGACACTTTTTAGGGTATGAGTATATTATTATAATATTTGTTTATCCTTATTTACCCTTTAACCATGGAAAATAAAAATAATTACTCACATTACTATTCATAATGTCCAAAAATAAAAGGTAACTATTTATACAATTTATAAATTATTATTCCAAATATGGAATCTATTTTTCCATATCCAAAACATATATGTTTGAGTAATTAATTTAAAATTAATTTCCATTTTCAAAAACAAAACGAGGGTTTTTTAGAAGTAAAAACTATTAAAAGATTGACAAGTGTTTATGTTCAACTTATTTTAAAATTACTTACCATGAACTAAATAATATTAAATGATAATTTTTTTTCTAATTATACTATTAAACTAATCAAATTTATAAGTTTTCACTATAAATTATTTCGATTAATAACGTTGTTTTAAACTAAAATTTATTATTTTTTACTATTCATCAAATTTGAAAGTTATCTGAAAAGTACCAAAAATTTAACCAAAATATATTTTTATGTCCCCATTACAAATAAGAATTAATTTTCATTAAATTTAATATATAAAAGTGTCAAATATTGGTTTTAAAAAGTCTTTTACAATATAAAGTAAAAAACTAATTTTTTTTAAAAAAATACATCTTTTGTCTGAAAAATTGAATTTGTCTTTATATTATTTCAATGAAACAGAAAATATGAATGTTAAAATTATATTGGATATATAAACATTAAAATATTTTTACTATTATTCATAACCACTTTTTAAATAGCTAGTTTGATAGGTCATGGTGCCCTTGAACTCGATATTACGTACATCACACGCTACTGAATTATTTAAAAAGGATGAATATAGTGGAAGAATGTGGTGTCACAATATCCCTTCCTTAAATAAATTGTGTCCTCTAAATTTAATTTTGTTAGAGAAAACTAGGGTTTTACAGTTCAAAATATTTGCTTTTAAATCCCACATCAAAAAATTAATTAACGAGGCCTCTATTTTAGAATAAATAATGTTAGGTGTTAAGGTTACTGAAAATAACACATACTAGGATTATATGTAAAAAAATATGAATATGGAAGACAAAAAACCCATCAAGTTCATACGATGAGTGATAGAGAATATTATTAGGAGAAAGTTAATACCAGAAAGTTATAAATCTATGATGATATAAGAGACCATTTGATTAATCCCAAAATAATGTACTAGGAATAAATTTGTGGATTTAAGATCATTTTCATAGTGTTATAAAATTAATTTACTTCACATACTAAGAACACAAGAATGCATATGTAGATTTTCATCTTCTACCACAAACTCATCTTTCTCTTGAAAAGATAAAACTGAAAAGTATTCTATTTATCTCAATCATATAAGGTTCTAAATACAAACAATTTCAATTTAAATGAAGAAAAATATTTTATAATAACTAGGGACTTCTTGTAGGAAAGCGTTATGCTATAAAACCTTATTTCTCTTTGGTTGTGGGTTCGATTCCCACATCTTTTTCTGACGCGATAGGTTTATCACCCGACCAGCAGGATGTTCTATTTCTAAAACTATAGTATTATAACATTCCAAATATAATTCTAATTTTTTTAACCTTATGTAATACAATCCAATGTTCAACTTAATCTAGTCCAACCTTTATAGTTATCCAAAATAATTCCCTCCAAAATATCTCTAAAAGTTCTATAAATTTCCAAAATCTTTTGTAAAATTAGATTCACAAAACAAAGCGATTTTTCTCTTATATAATAAAAATCTAATTACCTTCATCATTTGAAAACCTTAATGAAAAAAAATTACTACAGTACCATCCTTATATATATATGTACATATATATCACATTTTTCATATAAGCAAAATATAATTATTGAATCCAAAAAAAATTCTTACCTATTGGGTTATGTATGTAGTCTGTAGTGTGCCTTTATAACCTTGTAAAGTTATCCGCATACTTTGTGAAATTCTCATCCTTGTTTTTTAGGATTAGAAATTTCCATTACATATCAGCTCATTGTTCATGATGAAATAATTTCTCTATAAAAAGTTATTTAAACTCCATCTATTCCATATTTCCCACTTATTCATCCTCCTTTGTTTGTTGAATTAATTAACACCATTTATCTCTATCTCATGAGTGGTAATAAACTACCATGACACCTTTTCCCTTCCACAACTCCCCTAATAATGAAATATTTTCTTTAAAGAACTAATCCATTTATCTTCTAAAAATGGATTTTTATTCCCATTGAATGTTGGTGGTTGTTTCCTCATTAATCGGTCTAACATTGATCCCCCATGTTCTGGATATGGGTGCTCTATATGGTTAGGGTTATTTTTCATAACCTGAGTGAGTTGTTTTATATTGGTTATAAGTAGTTCAACCCCAGTTTCATCACCAGCTCCACTATAATTATCTTGAATATGAGAGAAAATCCAACATGGATTACATGTATTGATATGATTTCCATTTCTTCCACTAGGCACCATTTCTAAATAATGGCATACACTTGATTAGGTTATGAATCATAATGAATAATTCTAAACTAGTAAAATACATAAAATAAATTGAAAAATTTATGTATATTTTATCCACAATCATAAATATGGTTCCTTTGAGGAAATATTTACTCAAAAATCATTCATAATGGTTTGTAATAAAAATAGGAATTATCCTAAGCATATCCCCAGGGAGTGTCAGACCATGTGTGCATCAGTGCCCATTGTTGTGTTCTAGGTTACCCTTATTCAATCTCCGAACACCATGTTTTTATTTTCACCTCATGGTACATCTTTTCTAGAACAACATCCACATGTGGTATCTAGAGAGGTATATACTACTTAGAATATCAATTTAATCCATCCATTACTAAAATTCAAGGGGTTATTTTATATTTATCCACAAATTTTATCTTAGGGTAATTATCCTTAATCTAGGTTTTCTAAATCTATTTACAAGGTTGTTTCTAAACTTCTTCTGATACCAACTCTAACACCCTGACCTCAGTTACCCCGAGTAAGTTCATTATTACAAAAAATTTGCGTGATCAAAAGATATTAAGTCTCGAAAGACCAATCAGTTTAGTAGTCATGGAATCACTAGATACATACATAAGTTTTACAATACATTATGAAAAAAACCATCATTCTTTCACCTATGAACACACTCAAATACCTTATCCTATCCTTTCATATCAATCATAATACACTTCTTGTAATCTAAGGAAAATAAAAAAAAAGAAAGGGGTGAGCTCAAATGCTCAGAAAGGGTAAATAATTCAGTGGAAGCAATAAACTTTTAAGCTAAGATGTATAATAAAAACAACCACTTTTTAAACAAAAACATGAACATAATATGGCCAAAAGAAATAAAATATTACCATATAAACATGCACATGTAT
Organism: Viscum album; assembly: GCA_963277665.1. Taxonomy (NCBI): domain Eukaryota; kingdom Viridiplantae; phylum Streptophyta; class Magnoliopsida; order Santalales; family Viscaceae; genus Viscum; species Viscum album. The sequence goes on from OY728145.1 coordinate 1,189,902,064, forward strand.
ATTATACTAGTAGAATAATCACATGTAATAACTAATTTCATAATGAGGGAATTCATATTGTTGGACATAATAACTACTACGTCAAGGCCTTGTTCCAAGACAATTCACAAATATCCTGTCAAGGCCCTGTGCCAAGACAATATTTTGTCTCATGAATCCTATTAATGCATTAAGGGGCTATAGCCAGCCCCACCCATCACTTACTATGTAACACCCGTGATTTTTATGAGTAATATTTTGTTTTTATATCATCAAAGGAATCATTCACTACACACTTGCTTGTCTTACTTTACACGCAATCACGACCTTCCTCGATAGCTTGCGTCGTACGCAATACCGAGTTTCACTAAACAACGATATGCTATTAAAATATTATTAAAACTAGCCGTTATGAATAGTAATAACCACTTTTTGAAATTTTATAAATTTTATTTTTCAAAATGGACTTCATTTTTGGATTCGTAATATCGAAATTAGCCTAGGGTGAAATTTTGGTATTTTTCTGAAAAGTTTCAATTTTTGATGAATAGTGAAACCACTAAGTGGTAGGTTAAAAACTAAATTTTGCATAAAACTTAATTTTACCGCTTTTGTGAATGGAATTTTGAAAATCCGACAGAAACGGTTGATATCAGTAAGTAAAATGTGGTTCAATGAGATAAAAATAATTTTTTGTTGAATAGTAACTTTTTACTTTTTTTACCGCGGTTAATAGTAAATAGGGTAACTAAGGGTAAATATGATATTATTATTACCCTAACACATGTCCTAATTCTATTGGACAAGTGTAATTCGACCAAAAACAAACTTAGGAATACAATATGACCATTTAGGCCCACTTGGATTAGATTAGGACATTTATTATTAATTTATTTAAAGAAGGGTTAAAATAGTTAAAATCAATGTTTAATAAGTAAATAATTTTTAATATGGGGTTATACATAAGCTAAATTCGGCTATAAATATTAATTAGAAAGCTAAAAGGATTTCCTACATAATGGTATTTTATTTGTAATTTTTAGACATTAAATAATTTAATTTATTTATGACACAATGATGATGCGGTAATTATCTTATTAATGAAATATTGACATAATTGATGTTATAAACACCAAAATAAATGTAATTTGAGACTTTTTATGAATTAAACAAATTTTCTAGGTTACTATGATATATTAGTGTTGATTTAATAAACTTGGTTCGAACATATAATTCTGTTATGACTTTCACAAAAATCATATATCAAATAGTGTCAAAATTGACACAAAATAGTGTTTAAATCAAATATTATATTATTAATTGTTATTTTTTTCCTAAAAATCTAAGGTTCGGCCAAATGACTTAGATAAGGATATATATATTAATAATAAACAATTTGGGGTTCTTTTGGCATGTTATAGTAAGTGTATTAACCATATAGTGAAAGAAAACAAAAAGACATGGTAAAAGTTAAATTATTTAACTTAGAGTTAAATCTAATTGATAAGGTTAAAATAATACTCTAAACTTGTCTAAATCCTATTGGTTGATAGGATTTCGACCCATACCCACTTTAGCTTCGAAATAAGACCCTTTGGAACCATTATAAACCGATTTTGACTTTAATATAAAATAATATTTTGAGATATTCCTAAGGTGCCCCTCTCCTCCCTTATAAAAGGGCACCTCCTCCCCCTCCTCCTCATACCAATTTGAGCACTCAAGCTCGGCCAAACACTGACCTTTTCTCCTCTCCACTTCCCTATAATAATCCTAGAGGTCCTGGTATTCTTCAAAGTCCAATCTTAGTTCCCTAAGTGGAGGATTCAAAGAAGCGTTCCAAAGAAGAGGTAATATCCATTACCGATCTTTTCAATTTCTTTCTTCTTCAACTTCTTCTTTTTAGTTTTTTCATGATAAAGTAATAACATCAGTATTACTTACATACTGATATGTTATTATAAATATGAAACAACCCTAATTCACCTTCTATCCATCCTACAGAAAAATGATATCACCGAGCGTGCGAACGTACGGAATACCGTCTCCACGCCGTGGTGTAATCTATTTTCCACCATCACCTTAAAAGGATGGGTATAATGGTGTAATGAGTAACTATTTATGACTATTATAAAGTAATATTGATACTGAAAAAATATATATATACTCCAATACAATTCCACGATCATAGGAACGATATCATCACTCGTGCGTACGTATGGAATACCGTCTCCACGATGTGATGCGACTCATTCTACATGATCATCATTACATAGTAATTATATAAATGAATTGAATGAATAAATATGATATATGTTACACTAATAACGTTCTGGATATAAGGTATCTATAACCTTAAAAGAATAATAAGAATGTATTCGGCAAAACACGCATAAGAACAAAAGGCAATAAAGACCCGAGTAACAAGTAACAATGAAATATTACTATCAAGAAGCTAAGAATATGACCATATATGATATCATATCAATATGTATGATTCTGGAATAAGTCAATAACATTATTTAAACCATTATACAGGAGCTTCGGACACGTACAAAGCAAATTGGACCTAAGGTAAGGGAAATATCACAATCTCATTTTTATCCGAGTTTGTTTATTCGTAAGTATTTACTGGGGTGTATTTTATCATCCACATCCATGTTCCATCAATATGTAATATTGTTTCCATCCACATACAATAGTTTAAATCCAATTTTACCCTTCGGTGAGTTTTTAGTAAAGAATATGAAAGGAATCTTTTGTCATTTTTCGTACGATGTACTTTTTGACTTTTCCGACAAAAGTACGAAGAATGTTTTTTTTATCTTATACGACATGAATGGATTCTTAAAACATTTTTTCCAAGAATCTTCCTTTACAAGTATTCAAGTTTATTTTTAATCAACTTCTTTTTGTTTAAAATTGTATGACATGTTAAGAAAGGAAAAGTGTTTTTGAAGTAGAAAGGATATTTTCCTCAAGAATGGAGTTCAAGTATTTTATCAAAATTATTTTCCATATAAGATAATAAAAGGGTTCTTTTTTTATCCCTATTATTACCTGGATTTGATTATGTTGTGATGGAAATATTTTTATGAATTTTTTTATCTTATATGAATTGTTTTATGATGTCATGTTGTTTAAGAATCCCATTTTTATTACATGGGTTACGCTATGATTTATGATTTATGATTATGTGGCACACATAAGAAAGGATTCATTATAAGATGGGTGGGACCTATATCTCCCTCCAATGCATTGGGTAAAGATTTTATATCTCATGAGATAGACAGGGCTGGAACGGTAGGTTATACCGGTTCAGTGAAACAGGACTGAAATGAGGGTTACTCGATTCAGAAAGTGACTTTGTCCACTAAGATAGTCTTGGCAATGAGTCATGACTAACAAGAAATTATTTTCCATGATTATGTGTCCATGCCACAAAGTTTCAAGTTTTATGTTATGATTATGGGGATCTCATATTCACTTCTATGATTTATTCCATGTTAAGATATTATGATCTCTTTTGCAGGTTTTGATTTTCAAAAAGATATGATATGATTTTTATTTCCTTTATTTGCCCTTGCTGAGCATTTGAGCTCACTCTTTTATGTTTTCTTTTCCCCAGGTCAGGAAGATGGATATTAAGTAGAATATGCTAAAAGGGACCCTAGATATGATGAAATAAATGGGAGACACTATAGAAGATTTATGAACCAGTTGTTTATGTTTCCCAGTTTCTAAAGACACTATACCTATACGGTCCTTTGTGGTTTTGTCATATGTTGTAATAAGTGTGCTTCAATTTTGAAGTATTAATAATTTATGTAAAGTATGGGTCGTTATAGTTGGTATCAGAGGAAAGGTATAGTCAACCTTTGGAAACTAGGATTTGAAAGCCTTAGTAAGAAGCCTAAGGATAAGTCTAAGCATAGAACAAAATCTTAGTGTTTTAGAAATGGCCATGAATACCCTAGGATAAGACCTTAAGTGTGAAATTTTATCCTTGATTATGTGGTTTTCCTATTATAATTAGTGTTGCTCACACTATTCTTCTTGGTTTTAGTCAATGGCTGGAACCCGAAGGAATCGTGTTAATGCGGAATGCAACGGGAAATGCAATGATTGTCCCCCTGAGCAACCAATCGATATGGGAGCTGGAATACAAAATCTTGTAGCCATGCTCACACAACTTTCTCAAGCTATGAATCATGCAGGACTTCCAAACGAGCAAAGGAAGGAGAAACATGCTGTTGAATCCTTCATGAGGCAGCGTCTACCTTCTTTCAGTGGGTCTACTGATCCATTAGTTGCTGAACAATGGATTAGTACTACTGAAAAGATATTTTCAGTTCTTCAATGTTCTGAACATGATAAAGTCATCCTAGCAGTGTATCGTTTGGAAGGAGATGCTGATCAATGGTGGAATCTTATTAAGAATACGAGGAAAAGGGATGAAATTGAGTCTATGGAATGGGACGAGTTCAAGAACTTATTTTTCAATAAGTAATTCCCTCGTATTATCCGAACAAAGATGGAGAAAGAGTTTCTTGAACTGAAGCAAAGGGATGATGAATCTGTTGGTACCTATGAAGCAAATTTTACAAGACTTTCAAGGTACGCTTCTGGTATTATTATCCAACCTGAGAGTAAGATCGATCGATTCTTTAGTGGCTTAAAACCTATTCTTCGAAGGGCGTTAGCCATAAGGGACTTCAATAGCTACGAGGAAATCGTTCGATGTGCTCTCAAAGTCGAGATGGAGATTGGAATAACCCATCAGTCACATGGGTTTGATAAGAAGAGGAAGATGGAATTCAAAGGAAAATCTAAAGAGCACACTGAAAAGAAGATGAGCTTTCCCTTATGCTCAAAGTGTGGAAAGAAACATGGAGGGAGTTGTCTTAAAGGGACAAGTAAATGTTTTAAATGTGGAAAGGAAGGTCATCGGGCATTTGAATGTCGTGATAATGGGAAGAAGATGTCTAATGATGCAAACAAAGGAAGGGATACACAGAATGAACCTACTACACTTCAATGTTTCAAGTGCAAGGAGATGGAGCATTATGCCAATCAATGCCCAAATCCAAGGGTTGATGATGATGGTCGACGTCAACAAAATCTTAAGGCTAAAGACAAAGGAAAGTCACATGCCATTTCTATCAGCGATGTGGAGTACGATAACGAAGTGGTGAAAGGTACACTTACCATCCACTCTAAAGTAGGAAATGTTTTATTTGATTCTGGATCCACCCACTCTTTTATTTCTGAAAAATTTTCTAAGGGTATCACCGTATTACCTCAACAATTAGATGTTGAGTTAGCTGTGACAACACCTAATGGCACATCAATCGCATCAAAAGTTTATAATTCTTCTCTGATCGAAGTTTGTGGGAAAGTGCTTCCTGCAAATCTTGTGATCCTTCTTATAGTGGAATTTGATGTGATTCTTGGCATGGATTGGCTTTCTTTATACGGAGCTCATATCAATTTCCAAAGAAGGGAAGTCACATTTCATATTCCAGATCAATCTATGATCATCTATCAATGTAAGGATGAACATAACCTTCCAGTGGAAATTTCTTCCATTTTATGGGTATTGATTCCACTAAATGAAGGTTATTTCTCTCAAATGGTTGGTGAGAAGCTCGCAATTAAGAATATGCCCATCGTACGAGAGTTTGATGATGTCTTTCCGGAGGAATTACCGGGTCTTCCACCAAATCATGAAGTTGAGTTTTCAATAGAACTCGTACCGGGCGCTTTTCCAATTTCAAAGACACCTTATAGAATGGCCCCAATTGAGTTGCAGGAATTGAAGAAGCAACTCCAAGAGAATCTTGATAAGGGATTTATACACCCTAGTGCGTCACCTTGGGGAGCACCTGTTCTATTTGTTAAGAAGAAAGATGTATCAATGAGACTCTGCATTGATTATCGAGAACTTAACAAGATCAATATCAAGAACAAATATCCTCTCCCACGCATTGATGACTTATTTGACCAACTACGCGGAGCTCAATACTTTTCCAAGATTGATCTTCGTTCAAGGTATCATCAATTAAGGGTCAAAATGGAGGATATACCAAAGACGGCTTTCCGTACAAGGTATGGACACTATGAATTTATAGTGATGCCATTTGGTCTTACTAATTCCCCTGCTATCTTCATGGATCTAATGAATAGAGTCTTTAGAGACTATCTTGATCAATTTGTGGTAGTCTTTATAGACGATATTCTTGTCTATTCAAAGAGCAAGGAAGAGCATGAAGATCACTTGAGAATTATATTGAAGACCCTGAGAAAGGAGAAGCTTTATGCCAAATTTACCAAGTGTGAATTTTGGCTTCAAAAAGTTGCATTTTTGGGTCACATAATCTCAAAAGAGGGGATATCTATGGATCCAGCAAAAACAGAGGTTATCGAAAGATGGTCGAGACCAACAACTGTAACTGAGATTCGAAGTTTTCTTGGCTTGGCTGGATATTATCGACGTTTTGTAAAAGATTTTTCACGATTATCTAATCCACTCACCAAGTTGACTCGGAAAGGAGTTAAGTTTGTCTAGACAGAGGAATGTGAAGAGAATTTCAAGGAGTTGAAAAGAAGGTTATCCAGTGCACCTGTGCTCACACTACCTTGTAGTGGAGAAAGGTTTGTGATCTATAGTGATGCATCCAAGAAGGGATTGGGGTGTGTTCTTATGCAAAATGATATGGTGATAGCTTATGCCTCACGACAGTTGAAAATCCATGAGCAAAATTACCCAACACATGATTTGGAGTTGGCTGCGGTAATCTTTGCATTAAAGATTTAGAGGCATTACCTTTATGGTGAAAGGTGTGATATTTATACTGATCATAAAAGTTTAAAGTATATTTTCACACAAAAGGAGTTGAATATGCATCAAAGAAGATGGTTGGAGCTGATTAAGGATTACGACTGCTCAATCCATTACCACCCTTGGAAAACAAACAAGGTGGCAGATGCATTAAGTCGACAAGACCATGCTAGTTTATCCATGATGAGGATCACAAAAGATCCAATATTTATGGATTTACAAAGGATGGATCTTGGAATTATAATGGAAGGGGAAAAATCTTATCTTTCTCAAATGAATGTTCAACCATCTATACATGTGAAGATTAAAGAGGCACAGAAAGAAGATGTCGAGTTACAAAAGAAGGTGAGAAATGTTCCTGAATTCAACCTTTATTGTGATGGGATAATAAAGTTTAGGAATCGGGTTTGTGTTCCTTCCATCCCCGAATTAAAGAAGGAGCTGCTGGATGAGGATCATAGCTCTTCATTCTCTATTCATCCTGGAAGCACGAAGATGTATAGGGACCTGAAAGAATACTTCTGGTGGGATGGCATGAAAAGAGATGTTGCTGAATATGTCTCTTGATGCTTGGTTTGTCAACAAGTTAAAGTTGAGAGACAGAAGTCTAAGGGGATGTTACAACCATTACCCATACCTGAATGGAAATGGGAAAACATCACTATGGACTTTGTCACAGGACTTCCTAAAACATCCAAAGGCAATAATGCTATCTGGGTCATAGTTGATCGTCATACAAAGTCTGCACACTTCATTCCTATTAGAGAGGATTTCTCTCTAGATCAGCTTGCCAGGATATATGTAAAGGAAGTGGTAAGATTGCATGGAGTACCACTTTCTATTATATCTGATCGAGATCCGAGATTTACCTCGATGTTCTGGCGAAGTCTTCAGCATACTCTGGATACAGAGTTGAGTTTCAGCACTGCTTATCATCCCCAGAAAGACGGTCAGTCTGAGAGAACAATTCAAACCCTAGAAGATATGTTGAGAGCTTGCTCTATGGATTTCAAAGGAGGTTGGGATCAACACCTACCTTTGGTGGAATTTTCTTATAATAATAGATTTCACTCCAGTATTCAGATGGCTCCTTATGAAGCTCTCTATGGAAAGAAATGCAGGACTCCAACTTGCTGGGATAAAGTTGGGGAAAGAAAGCTATTAGGACCTGATCTCGTTGATGAAATGGCAGAAAAGGTCAGATCTATTCAACAACACATAAGAGAAGCTCAGAGTCGATAGAAAAGTTATGCCGACAACCGAAGAAAAGACCTAGAGTTTGAAGTGGGTGATAAAGTGTTCTTACAAATATCTCCCTGGAAGAGGGTTATGAGATTTGGAAAGAAGGGGAAGTTGAGCCCTAGATATATAGGTCCTTTCGAAATACTGGATCGTGTTGGGAAGGTAGCTTACCGATTGGCGCTTCCACCGAATCTCTCTCAAGTTCACGATGTGTTCCATGTATCTCTCCTGAGAAAGTACATACCAGATCCTTCACATGTACTCAGCTCAGAAGTAGTACCGCTGGAGCAAGATCTTTCTTGTGAAGAACAGCCGATAGAGATTCTGGATCGTAGAGAAAAAGTCCTACGAAACAAGACCACTCAATTGGTGAAAGTTTTATGGAGGAACCACCAACATGAAGAAGCTACATGGGAGCTTGAGGATATGATGAGGGAGAAGTATTCTCATCTGTTTGTTACAAAGTGACGAATTTCGAGGGCGAAATTCTTTTTAAGGGGGGTAGAATGTAACACCCGAGATTTTTATGAGTAATATTTTGTTTTTATATCATCAAAGGAATATTTCACTACACACTTGCTTGGCTTACTTTACACGCAATCACGACCTTCCTCGATAGCTTGCGTCGTACGCAATACCGAGTTTCACTAAACAACGATATGCTATTAAAATATTATTAAAACTAGCCGTTATGAATAGTAATAACCACTTTTTTGAAATTATATAAATTTTATTTTTCAAAATGGACTTCATTTTTGGATTCGGAATATCGAAATTAGCCTAGGGTGAAATTTTGGTATTTTTCTGAAAACTTTCAATTTTTGATGAATAGTGAAACCACTAAGTGGTAGGTTAAAAACTGAATTTTGCATAAAACTTAATTTTACTGCTTCTGTGAATGGAATTTTGAAAATCCGACAGACACGGTTGATATCAGTAAGTAAAATGTGGTACAATGAGATAAAAATAATTTTTTGGTGAATAGTAACTTTTTACTTTTTTTACTGCGATTAATAGTAAATAGGGTAACTAAGGGTAAATATGATATTATTATTACCCTAACACATGTCCTAATTCTATTGGACAAGTTTAATTCGACCATAAACTAACTTAGGAATAAAATATGACCATTTAGGCCCACTTGGATTAGATTAGGACATTTATTATTACTTTATTTAAAGAAGGGTTAAAATAGTTAAAATCAATGTTTAATAAGTAAATCATTTTTAATATGGGATTATACATAAGATAAATTCGGCTATAAATATTCATTAGAAAGATAAAAAGATTTCCTACATAATGGTATTTTATTTGTAATTTTTAGACATTACATAATTTAATTTATTTATGGCACAATGATGATGCAGTAATTATCTTATTAATGAAATATTGACATAATTGATGTTATAAACACCAAAATAAATGTAATTTGAGACTTTTTATGAATTACACTAATTTTATAGGTTACTATGATATATTAGTGTTGATTTAATCAACTTGGTTCGAACATATAATTCTTTTATGACTTTCCAAAAAATCATATATCAAATAGTGTCAAAATTGAAAATAAATAGTTTTTAAATCAAATATTATATTATTAATTGTTATTTTATTCATAAAAATCTAAGGTTCGGCAAAATGACTTATATAAGGATATATATATTAATAATTAACAATTTGGGGTTCGTTTGGCATGTTATAGTAAGTGTATTAACCATATAGTGAAAGAAAACAAAAAGACATGGTAAAAGTTAAATTATTTAACTTAGAGTTAAATATAATTGATAAGGTTAAATTAATACCCTAAACTTGTCTAAATCCTATTGGTTGATAGGATTTCGACCCATACCCACTTTATCTTCGGAATAAGACCCTTTGAAACCATTATAAACCGATTTTGACTTTAATATAAAATAATATTTTGAGATATTCCTAAGGTGCCCCTCTCCTCCCTTATAAAAGGGCACCTCCTCCCCCTCCTCCTCATACCAATTTGAGCACTCAAGCTCGGCCAACCCCTGCCGTTTTCTCCTCTCCACTTCCCTAGAATAATCCTAGAGGTCCTGGTCTTCTTCAAAGACCAATCTTAGTTCCCTAAGTGGAGGATTCAAAGAAGCGTTCCAAAGAAGAGGTAATATCCATTACCGATCTTTTCAATTTCATTCTTCTTCAACTTCTTCTTTTTAGTTGTTTCATGATAAAGTAATAACATCAGTATTACTTACACACTGATATGTTATTATAAATATGAAACAACCCTAATTCACCTTCTATCCATCCTACGGAAAAATGAAATCACCGCGCGTGCGTACGTACGGAATACCGTCTCCACGCCGTGGTGTAATCTATTTTCAACCATCACCTTACAAGGATGGGTATAATGGTGTAATGAGTAACTATTTATGACTATTATAAAGAAATATTGATTCTGAAATAATATATATATACTCCAATACAATTCCACGATCATAGGAACGATATCATCACTCGTGCGTACGTACGGAATACCGTCTCCACGATGTGATGCGACTCGTTCTACATGATCATCATTACATAGTAATTATATAAATGAATTGAATTAATAAATATGATATATGTTACACTAATACCATTATGGATATAAGGTATCTATAACCTTAAAAGAAGAATAATAATGTATTCGGCAAAACACGCATAAGAACAAAAGGCAATAAAGACCCGAGTAACAAGTAACAATGAAATATTACTATCAAGAAGCTAAGAATATGACAATATATGATATCATATCAATATGTATGATTCTGGAATAAGTCAATAACATTATTTAAACCATTATACAGGAGCTTCGGACACGTACAAAGCAAATTGGACCTAAGGAAAGGGAAATATCACAATCTCATTTTTATCCGAGATTGTTTATTCGTAAGTATTTACTGGGGTGTATTTTATCATCCACATCCATGTTCCATCAATATGTAATATTGTTTCTATCCACATACAATAGTTTAAATCCAATTTTACCCTTCGGCGAGTTTTTAGTAAAGAATATGAAATGAATCTTTTGTCGTTTTTCGTACGATGTACTTTTTGACTTTTCCGACAAAAGTACGAAGAATGTTTTTTTAACTTATACGACATGAATGGATTCTTAAAACATTATTTCCAAGAAGCTTCCTTTACAAGTATTCAAGTTTATTTTTAATCAACTTCTTTTAGTTTAAAATTGTATGACATGTTAAGAAAGGAAAAGTGTTTTTGAAGTAGAAAGGATATTTTCCTCAAGAATGGAGTTCAAGTATTTTATCAAAATTATTTTCCATATAAGATAATAAAGGGGTTCTGTATTTATCCCTATTATTACATGGATTTGATTATGTTGTGATGGAAATATTTTTATGAATTCCTTTATCTTATATGAATTGTTTTATGATGTCATGTTGTTTAAGAATCCCATTTTTATTACATGGGTTACGCTATGATTTATGATTTATGATTATGTGGCACACATAAGAAAGGATTCATTATAAGATGGGTGGGACCTATATCTCCCTCCAATGCATTGGGTAAAGATTTTATATCTCATGAGATAGACAGGGCTGGAATGGTAGGTTATACCGGTTCAGTGAAACAGGACTGAAACGAGGGTTACTCCATTCAGAAAGGGACATTGTCCACTAAGATAGTCTTGGCAATGAGTCATGACTAACAAGAAATGATTTTCCAGGATTATGTGTGCATGCCACAAAGTTTCAAGTTTTATGTTATGATTATGGGGATCTCATATTCACTTCTATGATTTATTCCATGTTAAGATATTATGATCTCTTTTGTAGGTTTTGATTTTCAAAAAGATATGATATGATTTTTATTTCCTTTATTTGCCCTTGCTGAGCATTTGAGCTCACCCTTTTATGTTTTCTTTTCCCCAGGTCAGGAAGATGGATATTAAGTAGAATATGCTAAAAGGGACCCTAGATATGATGAAATAAATGGGATACACTATAGAAGATTTATGAACCAGTTGTTTATGTTTCCCAGTTTCTAAAGACACTATACCTATACGGTCTTTTGTGGTTTTGTCATATGTTATAATAAGTGTGCTTCAATTTTGAAGTATTAATAATGTATGTAAAGTATGGGTCATTATATACTATTTCCAATGCAATTATCATATTAAAAGGGTGAAACATAACATAAACATTCCTATTAAAACTACCATATGTAATCATAATAACTTAACCATAAAATAGGAATAGTTTAAAAATAGCACATCCATAGTAAAACATATCATAACTCATTCAATAGAATATAGAAGATTTTATTATAATAAATCAACCTCAATCAAGAATACAGTCTAATAAAGGATGTTGACATAGTTTAAATTATTAACAAAATTGATAGAAATACCCTTTTCATCAAATCATTTGAATGTCACAAAATTTATTATTGAAATCATTTAAAATATATTTTTGAATAAAAGTGTCCCATACAACTTTTAATCTTTTTAAATGAATTAACATTTTAAAAATATTATACCCGAAACAATAAATCCTTAAATTCATTTTTAAAATATGGATATTAATTAAATATATTTAGATAAATAAATCTTAAAAACATTTACAATGATGATCTTGTTAATGATTACCTTCCATAAAACCATAATATATTCCTTTTGAAAAAATTTTTATGAGACATGGACATGAATGATAAATACGTCCCTATATATACATACACATAAACTGTGACGACCTCGACCCAAGAATACCCAGAGCTAGTTCCTTGAATCATGATGTGTAATTTTTAATAAAAACATGCACTGATAAATTACACATCATGCCCCCTATAAAAGATCGAATTCGGTTCAGGTTCTGGGAAACCGACTAAAATTATCATACTACATTAGCCCAAACTGATACTTGAAAATTTTATCCATAAACGTAGGGTGAGCATATGAATGTCCAGTAATGGGATTTAAAATAACATAATATACCAATTATAACTTTTGAAAATATTCCTTAAAACATTACATAAAACATTTTTCTTAAGAAATGTTGTTACACATGTAACATTTCATAACAATAGTCTAAGAAATAAAAGTTCACAATTTAAAGAATACTAACTGATTTACATGGAAACATGATTCAATTATAGGAAAGATCATTTAGAGTAACAAGTAAAAGACATTGTGAATAAGAATGACATATGAATAAGGAAGTATAAATTTAATAACTGAGAGTGATACATAATCAGAGTTGCACGTAAAGGTAATAACTTCAATTTCTTTCTTTGCTACTATGAAATATACACTGGCTAATAAATCACAAAGTGTAAAATAAATGTCATGCATTAAACATTTATTTCTTCTGATACACTTACGTAATGGCTCTTAATCATGGATATTCTACTAGCTGAATATCCACTGGGTTAATTAATTATCATAAGCTTAATGAGTGAACATATAATATCGGACCTGGTCAAGACCTTGTGTCAAGACATTAAAATTTCAATGGCCTTGTTCCATGACATGAAATGTCAATGGCCTTGTGCCATGACCAGACTACTCATGAGAACTGTCGATGCATCGAGGGGATTTCATTAACTGTTCCCCAACACATTATACTGAGTATATACATTCTTCATATTCCAAAAGATCATATATTTAAAATTTCCTATACTACTTTGAATATTTAATTTCACATTTCATATAATTCAAAGTATCTCGTACCACTTAGAAAAATTTAGGACATAATCCATATTTGGTCATAGTAGTTAAATTTCAACCTTTAACATTTACATATATATAAAGTAAATCATGCATTTAGATGTTAATAGAAATTCTATCAACTACATAACTATGTCACTGAATGGTAAAATGATAATCAGATTTGGTACATGTGCTGAAAACTAATGCACTAAAAGAAATAAAAATTTTGTCACATATAATCTTAAATTCTAAAACCATATAAATAGATTCCATATTGGAATTTCATCAGGTTGCATAACTAATTAAAAGGTAAACTAAACATTTTATGTAGGGTTTAAATCTTGTAGATGATCAATCATTTATTGTTCAAATGATTTTGTATATCACACTATAATGTCAAAAATAGAAATAAAAAACTCAGCCAAAACCAATAGCAAAAAACTAATAACACCCATATGACTTAAAATTAATAAGGGTTTTATAATAAAAAACCATAGAGTAAAATTTTATAGGGTTACTAATTAAAGATAGTTATGTATGTTCGTATATTCTTAAGTAAACATGAATATCTCACATGTATAATCGAGTACACTAATGGGTCTTACACCAAAGTTAGTTTCCACTTACTTATTTATGGAAAACATCCATTAATCATAGAAGTTAAATGTTGAAGGATTTATAACTGGACCATAAGGTGAGATACACAAACAATACCATTATATAAGACCGTGTATATTGTATATAAATTTGTATATATGGGAATATAACAAAATTCTACCACATCATTGAAACTCAATGTATAATGTAATTGAAACTAAATATTAAGGAGGTTCTATAAAAAACCATATAGTTATACATATACAAGAACATAAATAATTGGGTATTTATAGTATATAAAATATTTATACAACATATAATTCTTTGCATTTTGAGGTTCTTTATTAATTTTTAAGCTCAATGTTTAGAAATGTTAAATATGGACATAAGGGGTTTGTGTAAAACTATAAGGTTGTATATGTGTACATATATATTAAGATATATAAAAGTATATATATATATATATATATATATATTTCATGAGGAAAGAAATTATTCCTTCAAGTTAGAAGGTAGGGAAAAATATTTCATAACCCCTAATCCGTAGGACACATGTTTGGGTATTTGAGGGATTCCACCCAAAACCATATGATGATACCTGTTTATATATATATAAACTTAAAATACATACAAACATGTATATATAAATATATCACATCTTCAGGTTTTGTATACTTTATGCAACCCTTATGTTCATAATACTTATTGGACTCAAATTTAAGGAGACATATGTTTTGTTTAAGAGTAAGTTTTAACTAAACCACATGATTAAATATATATATTTAAGATTATAAATGTATATTCATATTCCCTCAAGCAGCAAAGACATGTTAACCATAAAATTCCCATATATTAGTTCAAGGAGGGAGGAGAGGGCTCAAGAAGAGTTTGGAAGTTCCTAAAGAAATCGCTGGAGGAGGAAAAAACTGAGGAATCCTTAGGGGTGTAAAGGGTTTTTATATAAACTATATTATACTAGACTTTTATAGAATATTTTAAGGACACTTTCATAGGATCTGAGTCTTTTTTGGTATATTAAAAGACCGGGGGAAGGACTTTGTGGAAAACACTTGAAAAGAGGGGGTCCAGTGGCTCTCATGGGAGAAGAAAATGGTTCAAATAGGATATGTAGGGGTTACTGGATAAAATTAGGTGGAGAAGTGGACAAAGATGCCATGTGAAGAGAAACCAGTAAATAAATAGATGTCAAGGATCTGTTCAATCCTTGATTTTATGGTTGGCGTGAATCTGTGGATTTTAAAAGTGATGGATGACTTGGATTTGATCTGCTGCTAGATAGGATAGACCTGGTTTGATGTGAAATTTTAAAAATATTAGACTACCAAGAATAGATCCATGTCATAATGGAGGTTGTATAGAAATGTGGAGGTATTCCGCGATTGCTGAGGGTCAAGATCTCGATCAAAATCAATAGCCCAAATTGCGCGTCATGCGATCTAACATCCTAGATCTAGTTTTTCCTAAATATCCTTGTCCCATATCGAATTTGAGAGAATTTCACAACCTCGTTATATGCCTAAGACTCCTAGCATGTGTTTAGTAAACACAACACATCCAAAGGGGGCCTTATGCTTGGGCTCCCACCCCTACAGGCCTCGGCCTACCCCTGCCACACCATTGCCTCGCACCCATAGTGGCATGCTCTGATCCCTCATGTGCTCCTGTGTGCCCTTCAGGAAAACTATCACCATGCTCAGGCCATCATAAGCTGAGGCTGAGGGCTAGGCTTAGCCGCCTAGCATGAGCTGCCTCCCTTGGGCTAGATAAAGGGCTGGCCCTAGTGGTCTTATTTTTTAATAAAATCCAACATCCAAAATTATAAAGTCCTAAATAAATTAATACATTCATTTTAATTATATATAAAATATCTTATAAAACATGACTTTTATTTAAAATTTTAAATGTTAAAAAGTACAAATTGAATTATACTTTCTCTTTACTAAGAGAATTACTAAAATTATTTATAAACACTATTGTTTTAAAGAATAATTTAAAAATTCAATATATCCAAATGAAAACTTTTATACAAGTATTATAGAACTCAAACATAGTTTAATAGTATAATTAAAAAAATCAAGCATTATCAATGAAATCATTTACTACATTTTTTGAAATATTTTCATGGCATTTGAAATCCTTAGGTCATTTCCAAATCAATTAAGTGTAGTTCAAAATACTATACCATGTCTTTTTAAATTTCTTGATTAGTGGTTGTCTTATAATTTTCAATTAATAAATTAAATATTTAGAAACCAAAATTATACTTAAATGTTTTTAATAAACTCACCAAAAGGCTAAAAACTATAATTATTACCATTAGAATTCAATGGTAACCCAAGGAAACGATCAGGTTAATGCCTTATAAAACCATTCCTTAAGGTGTCCAAATTTCATATAAATTGACAAAAATGGTTCTCTTCATTCCATTGGTGCTTAGAGCGGATATTGTGGATTTGACCATACTAATGTCCCTTATGACATACCCTAAGGACCCATATTACCTTATTGGGGTTTTTGTTGCTTTGGGTGGTCTCCCTGTAATTTTGATAGGGGTTTTAATTTTTATTTTTGGGTAGTATGTATTCTTATGATCTTAGTGTGTTGTAAACACTTCGGTGACTTATTTAAATAAAAATAATTTTGTTCATTTTGAATGTTTTATTCAGTTTACAAAAAAAATTAAAACCATATTATTATTATTATTAGAAGAGAAATAAACTTTGGGGCATCACATTATCAACCCCCCCCCCCAACAAGAATTGCATCCTTGTAATTATTTTCATACAACCATACTAAATAAGACTCCCTGAAATTCTTTACTACATCCTCCACCATGGAGGATCCTTAGGTAATGATAGATGAATGCCCAAGTTGGTGTTTAAATCTTCTGCTTCCCTAGCCCAAACACACCTCAGATAGTATGGGATGAACTCATACTGAGTACAATTGGGATTCTAGAGGGAGGCTAGAAAGGTAGAGAGCTTAGAGATGTCTGAGTGGACAAACTCTCAAAGGATTCGTCGAACAATCTCTTGTTTGAGGATGTCAATGACATCAACGTGGTTATACAAACTGATACCCATGATTTGGTTCATATAGGCTGCACATAGGTCCCCTACCAAGGAAACCTCTTGAAACCTTACCCTAGCTAGGATTATTTAAGATTGTGTGAAGTATTGGAAAAAAACTTCTTGGTACATTCCCCTTCATCTATAATCATCATGCTGAGCATTGGATATACGATGGTAGATGTAATCATTCCCTTCACAGGAACAGAGAATTTCCAGAATGTTCAATATCCCATAAATATATTTTCATGTTCTACGTAGGTTAAGAAATGGTATGTACTCTTCTGCACTGGTTTTGACCATGATGGTCTCTAGTATCTCCACAAGAAGAGATAAAATGTGGGTCTGTCCTTACATCAGAAAAAAATTATGAAAGTCCAATGAGTGAACAAAAAACACTAAAAAGGTAGATGGAGGAAGAAATAAAAAATTATATTTTCATAAACAACTAGTATATAAAACTCAGGACTAGTGGTTTCCTTAGTTCCCAGATACACAAATCTCGATAACAATTTCAAAAATCTAAATCTCCTTGAACCATATGCAACTCGAGAAGTCTGGTTTATTCTCGTGGGAGAAATTATGGTGTCTCAAAAGCTTGATAAGAGGGGTGTATAGCCGAGAGACATCAGTTTGTACATGACGTATTTACATTGAACTTGAGGCTTCAAATTCAATAATTTTGAATTCCATTACTTGACTAAAATGGACATAGGACAATAGATGGAACATAAATTCTCCACAGAGGTCTCCTGCTGCTGCAGCTTCTTAGAAGGCCTTGAGGGGTGAGATGCCTTCTACTGTGGTGAGGCATCTAAAAAGTCCATTGAAGTATTTCACATGACTTGTGTAGGATGGAAATTGGGTTTGCATTATAAAATGATAGTCCAAACCTGCTCTTCGGTGGAGTTGAAGTACATAGGGAGAGTTGGACACATGGTAGAGGTGTTTGCATGTCATATGAATATGGGCATAGTTGAAAATGTTTTCGTGAAATGATATGGAAATTATCATTTCTAGGGACTCAATAGGAAGAGAAAAAAGACAGGTGTTTCTGTCTTCCATTCAAAAATTATGAAAATATCATACTTAGTAATGCATAAGTAAATTTTTCACTACTCGTTTTCCAGAGTTATCTAAACCGATTCCTCTGATACCAACTATGATGACCCTGACCCCAGAATACCCAGAGTTTGTGCCTCGAATAATGATGTGTAATTTTAAACAAAAACCTGAATTGATAAATTCCACATCATGCCCCATACAAAGAATAAAATTTGGTTCAAGTTCTAGAAAACCAGCTGCATCTGTCATACATATTTTACCCAAACTAATTCTTGAAATTTTTTATTAAAAAACATAGGGTGATAATATGAATTCCCAACAAGGGGTTTTAAAATAACATAAAATACCAACTATAACTATTAAAAACATTCATTAAAACATTCCATAAAACATTTTTCATAAGAAATGTTGTAACAAAAGTAACATTTGATAATAATATTATAAGAAATAAAAGTGTACAATTAAAATCATACTAAGTGATTTACAGGGAAGCATGATTCAATTATAGGAATTATCATTCAGAGTAACAAGTAATAGATATTCTAAATAAGTATGACATATGAATATGAAAGTATAAAATTAATAACTGAGAGTGATACATAATCAAAGTTGCTCATAAATGTAATAACATTAATTTCATTCATTGCTACTGTGAAATATACACTGCCTAATAAATCACTGAGTATAAAATAAACGTCATTCCCTAAGCATTTACTTCTTATGATATTAATAATTACTGGATCTTGACCATGTATATTCTAATAGTCGAATATCCACTTGGTTAATTAATTATCATAAGCATAATGAGGGAACATATAATATCAGACCCTGTCAAGACCTCGTGTCAGGACTCTAGAAAGTCAATGGCCTTATGCCATGACCTGAAATGTCAATGGTATTGTTCCATGACCTAAATGTCTCATGAAAACTATTGATACATCGAGGGGATTTTATTAACCGGTATCTAACCCATTATACCGAGTCTATACATTCTTCGTATGCCAAAAGGTCATATATTCAAAATGTCTCATACTAATTTGAATATTTAATTTCATGTTTCATATTATTCAACATGTCCCATACTACTTTGAATAATTTAGAACATAATCCCTATTTGGTCATAGTAGTTAAATTTCATCCCTTAACATTTACATATATATATATAGTGAATCAGGAAATTAGATGATAATAACAATTCTATCAACTACATGACTATGTCACTGAATAGAAAAATGATAAGTATATTTGGTATAAGTGCTGAAAATAAATGAACTAAAAGAAATAGAAATTTTTTCACATATAATGAGAAATTCAAGAACAAAATAAATCAATTATATATTATAATTTCATCTGGATGCATAATTAATTAAAAGTTAAACCAAAAATTTTATGTAGGGTTTTAAGCTTCCACATTCTCAAACATATATTGTTAAAATGATTTTGTATATCACACTGTAATGTCAAAAATAGAAATCATGATACTCAAACACAAATAATTCCAAAATCCTAATAACAGCCATATGACTTAAAATTAACAGGGGTTCTCAAATTAAAAACTATAGAGTGATATTTATAGGGGTTAATTGTTAAAAATAATTATGTATGTACATATATGATTATGTAAACATGAATATCTCACATGTATAATCGAGTACACTAATGGGTATTACCGAAAAGTTAGTTTCCACTTACATAATTATAAAAAACATCCATTAATCATAGAAGTTCAATGTTTAAGGATATATAACTGGACCAGAAGGTGAGATGCACAAACTATACCATTATATAAGACTGTGTATACTGTATAAAAATATGTATATATGAGAATATAAAAAAATTCTACCTCATCTTTAAAACTCAAAGTATAAAGGGCGTGAAACTGAATATCAAAGAGGTTCTTTAAATAAACCATATGGTTATAAATATATAAGAACATACATAATCAGGTACTTATAGTATATAAAAGTTTTATACAACATACAATTCTTTGCATTTTGAACTTCATTATTAACTTTGAAGAATAAAGTTTATAAATCATAAATCCTGACATAAGGGGATTGTGTAAAACAATAAGGTTGTATATGAGTACATATATATTTTGATATATATGGTATATATATATTTAATGTGGAAGAAAAATTAGTCCTTCATTTTTGAAGGAAGAGAATACAAAATTGCATAACCCATAATTCGTAGGACCTAGGGTCGGGTATTTGAGGGTTTCCACCCAAAACAGTATGATCATTCCAATTTATATATATATACATATAAAATTTATAAAAATGTATATATATATATATATATCATGTCTTCATGTTTTTTATCCATTATGAAACCCTATAGTTCATAATACTATTTGGACTCAAATTTCAGGAGACTTAGGAGGTTCAATTTAAGAGATGGTTTTAATTGAACCGTAGGGTTAAATATATATTTTTATGAGTATACATATATATGAGTATTACATCAAACAAAAAATTCAAGGCAATAATAAAATTCTCTTACATTGGTTCGAGTAGGGAGGAGAGGGCTCTGGAAGAGTTCAGAGGTTCTTCAAGAAAGCACTGGTGGGGGAGGAAAAAACCCGAGGAATGCTTGGGGGTGAAAAGGGTTTCTTATATAAACTATACTATACATGAATTTTAGAGAATATTTTAAGGACACTTACATAGGATTCAAGGATTCTTCAGTATATTAAAAGACCGGGGGAAGGTCTTTCTGGGAAACATGTGAAAATAGGGGGGTCCATCGGTTGTCACGAGAGAAGAAAATGGCGAAAATAGGAAATATAGGGGTTAATCGATCAAATCAGGCGGAGAAGAGGAAGAAGACATTGTGGGAAGAGAAACCAAGAAATAAATGAATGACCAGGATCTGTTCCAGCCTTGATTTGATGGTTGGGGTGCATCCATGGATTTTAAAAGTGATGGAAAACATGAATTGGATACAGGATTAGATTGGATAGCCCTGGTTCGACGTAATGTTTTAAAAATCTTCAAAGGCTGAGATTATATCTGCGTCAGATCAGATGGTGTATGAAAATGAAGAGGTATTCTACAGCTTCTGAGGGCTGAGTTCTGGATCAAAATCAGCAGCCCAGATCACACACGATGTAATCCAACAACCCAGATCATGTTTTTCTTGAAAATCATTGTCCCACATCATATCATTGAGATGTTCGCAGCTTCTTTATAAGACTATGACACCTGAAATATGTTCAGAAATCAGAGCACACACAAAGGAGGCCTTATACAAAGGCTCCCCCATAGGCCTCAGCCTACACCTGCCTCGCCATAGCCTCACACCCATGGTGGCGTGCTCTGATCCCTCATGCACTCGTGTGTTCCCATCATGGAAACGATTCCCATGATTGGGCTCACCTAATCCGAGGATAAGAGATATGCTGATCCACCAAGCGTGAGATACCTCTTTTGTCCTGGCTAAAGGGCTAGCCATAGTGGGATTATTTTTTAATAAAATCCATCATCCAAAATTATATAGTTCTAAAGAAATTAACACATTCATTTTAACTATATTGAAAATAACTTATAATACATGAGTTTTAATTAAATATTGAAAGGCTAAAGAGTAAAAATAAAAATATACTTTGTCTTAACAAAGAGTATTATTAAAATTATATATAAACAAAAAAAATTTAATGCATAATTAATAACATAAATATATCCCTATGAAAACTTTTATACTAGTATTATAGAACTCAAACATAGTTTAATAGTTTAATTAAAATATTGTTTAAGCATTATAAATGAAACAATTTTTCACATTTTTTGAAATATTTGCAAGGCATTTGAAATCCTCATCTCATTAAAAAATCACTAAGTGTAATAAAAAATATTATACCATGTTCTCTTAAAGTTTATTATTAGAGGTTGTTTTATAATTTTAAATTCATAAATTAAATATTTATAAAAGTAAAATATACTAAAATATTTTTTATTAATTCACCAAATGGCCAACAACTATAATTATAACCATTAGAATTCAATAGTCACCCAAGGAAATGGTTGAGTTGATTCCTTATAAAACCATTCCTTAAGGTGTCCTAATTTCAAGGCAATTGAAGAAAAAGGATCTTGTCATTCAATTGGTGCTTATTGTGATGGATGTGGCTTTGGCCATACTAATGTTCATTATGATGGATCCTAAGGACCCATATTACCTTCATGGGGTTTTTGTTGTTTTTGGTGGTCTCCCTGTAATTTTGATAGAGACTTTGATAGGTATTTTTAGGTAGTATTGATTCTTGTGATCTTGATGTATTTTAAACACTCCGGGGTCTTATTTAAATAAAACTTCATGTTTCCATTTTGTATATTTTATTCAGTTTGAAAAAAAAATTAAAACCATATTATTATTATTATTACAAGATAAATAATCTTTGGGGCATCACATAATCATTCTCAGATAATAATGAGATTAAGGAATTAACCCTAACCTTAGGTATGATACCCGTCGAACGACTCTAAAACTCATGTATAATGTTTTAAACTATTATTAAATTATATCAGAATCATAATAATATTTATGATATCATATAATCTTCTTTTATAACTTTATATTTCTCATTTTTAACAATCCAATTTAAAGCAAAATTTTGGGTAATATCACATTGTTTATCGTACATGTTTTGACTTGTTATTATTGATCATATTACATTGATAATTATTTATTTACTTCTATAATGTTTAATATGATTTATATATTATATATATTCATAATATAAATATATATAATAGACTTATATATAAAATGGAATTCACCTTTCATGGAGACGGTAGGTCGTACATACGCGTTAACGTTGTTTCTGTCTTCTTATTGTATTGAAATGATGTAATTGAATAACATATAAGCACACACACAAAAATATCATTAAATTAGTCTTATTATGTATTATATTTCATAATTATAAATAATATAGTTTTTATAATCATTCTTGGATTGTTAAAGTGAAGAATGAATCTCGTCACGTTGTGGGGATGGTAGGTCGTACTTACTTACAAGTGAGATATAATTCCTTTAATAATTAAATGGTATTGAATTGAATGTAATCTGAATTTTACACAATAAATATCATGTTATATTTACTATTTACATTCATTATATTCAACGTTATACCCATATAAATAAACACTACATGAAAAACAATTTACACCATGGCGTGGAGACAGTAAGCCATATGTACGCACAAACGGTGGTATTGTTTTTCATAGTATGGGAAAACAAGGTAATATGGTTGTACCATAATATATATAAAAATATCATCATATAATAGATTATGGAGTTATTATTTTATTATGGTAAAAACTTGGTATGTGGAAGTAGAAGAGGAAATGAACTTTGAAAGAAGGGATACAACGACTACCTCTTTTTCGGGTGTCTCCTTTTTTATTTGCACAAAATAACTTATTAATTTGGATTTATGACCGATTTTTTTCCATTGAGATTATCTGAGGGACACTCAGATGATATTTGGGTAGGGTTGGCCAAAAAATAGTGCATTGGAGGGGTGAATTAAAGAGAAAGAGAGGTTCCCTTTTATAATAAAGGTGAGGGGAACTTTATGAAATTCTTGAAATATTAATATATTATAAAATTATTTTCAATTTATAATAACTCAAAATGGATTTATTTCAATTATGGGAAGGGGATGGGTTGAAATCCTATCACTAAATAAATTTTTGGCATTTTTAGGTCACCATATAAACACTATCCTTTAGACATTACCCTTAGTTAAATAGTTTATCTTTTACCATGACTTCTTGTATTTTTATACTACATGGTCAATATAGATATTATAAATTGAAAATAGAACCTCAAGTTGTTAATTAATGAAATGTATAATATTATCTATTTAATTTGGAAAAATCATCGATTTATAAAACTATTATATCATTTAATAAAATAGTATTGGTTTTAAAAACTCATTTATGTCAATTTTGACACTATCTTGTAACTGATTTTTGTTAATTCATAAAGAATTTATTCCTTAAAAAAAGGCCTTAAATCATCCATAATATGTCAATTTAATCAATAAAAGTCTTGTATAGATAAAAATTTTCAAATTAAATTGATTTTAATATTTATAAATTAATTTATTTGAATATTTTATTAATGAGGTAATCACTACATCATAATTCTATCATAAAAAAATATATTTATCTAATGTCTAAAAATCTTAAATAAAATACCATGGTGTAGAAAATATATATATATTTATAATTACTTATTATAGACATAGATATCGGTTATATATCACTATATTAAAATTGATTTAGTAAAATATATATTTTTATGATATAATTATCGTTACTTTAAATTAATTTTTTTAACATGTATTTATCACACCCAAGTGGTCCCCAAATGCAAACAATTCAGACTAAAGAAGCTCATGGTTGAATATATCTCATCAAATATGATTAAGACATGGTTTATGGTAGTATTATATTATTATAATATTTTTCGTTACCCTTATTTACCTGATTTACCCTTTAACATTGGTAAATAAAAATAGTTATTGACATTACCATTCATATTGTCCAAAAATAAAATGTACCTATTTAATAAATTTGGAAATTCAGATTCAGATTATGGAATCCATTTCTCAAATTTTAAAACAAATAAGTTTTAGTAATTAATTTAAAATTAATTCCCCTTTTCAAAACCAAAAAATGGGGTTTTAAGACACAAAAACAATCAAAAGAATAAAATGTGTTTAGTTCCAATTTTTATTTGAAATTACTTTTAATGTACTAAATTATATTAAATGAAAAAAATATATTCTAATTATACATTAAAACAACTCAAATTTATAATTTAACACTATAAATTATATCGATTAATAATGTTGTTTTCAATTAAAATTTAGCATTTTTCACTATTCATCAAAATGTGAATGTATCATAAAAGTTAAAAAATTTAACCAAAATAAATGTTTTTCCCCATTCCTAAAGATGAATTTAATTTCATTAAATATAATATAAAAAACCATCAAATATTTGACTTAAAAAGGGTTCTCAATAAAAAGGCGAAAATTTGCATTTTTTGAAAAATAATTCTTTTATCTAAAAAATAAAATATATCCTTATATTATGTCTATGAAAAAAAATATGAATGTTAAAATTATATTTGATATATAAAATTGAATTTTTTTAATACAATTCATAACCTTTTTTTAAACATCTAGTTTGATAGGTCGTGGGGTGCTTGAACTCTGTGTTGTATACGTTGCACTCTATTGAATTATTTAAAAATAAAGTGTACTGTGGAAGCTTAGGGTTAACATATTAAGCTAGAATTATTTTATTGGCCTATAATATTTGTGAAAATAATTTAAATTAATTATAGAGATTACGGTAAAAGTGAGTTTACTTAGTGGTTAAACATTATTTTATGGGGCCAAATGACCTATAAACTAGTAAAAAACAATTTATGGAACTATTTATACCATGTAACAAATTTTATCTAATTATTATAATTATTGGAGGCACATTATATAGGGTTGACCCCCCAATAGATTTAACTTTTTATTTTCATTATAATGGCACTCCCTATCCACTATAAAAAGGCATTAACGCTTACCACTTCATAAAAAAGATAATGACCTTTGGATAATAAATAACTAAGAAAAAAAATCTACCAACACCACTCATCACATACTAAATGCCTAATTTTTGGAATATAAAAAACCAATTATGTTCTTTGGTGCAAACTAAAAGAAGTTACAAGAAGATGCGGTAAAATTCTTCATTAAGAACTTCTATTACATTTTTTTCTCCACCCATTAATTATTCTTATTCAATGATTATATAATAACATAATTTTCTTAAATATACTTATATGTTGTTATATTAAGGTATATTACTATATCTACACATTCTTCAATCAAATGGTTAACAAATTTTCATTTCTTTGTATGACAGATTACTGCCTCGCAAAATGATGTCGTTCATTTTTACATTACTGCCTCCCCTGGTTGGATATTATGATGAAAATATAGTATTTATATGATATATATTATATTTATGATGCATTTATGTATTTTTAATTTGTATATAACTCATACCTTTATTATTTTTATTTCACAAGAATATGATAACATTGTCTATAAATGTGTCGACTACCGCCTCCTCAACACTATTTGATTCATTCACACTTCACATTGAATTTAGAAAGGATCCGTTTAATAAAATATATGACATAAATTATATTATTATTATATTCATGATTTAATTATATATCATTATATATGACATATCACTTTTCTCTTTCTATTTCACACACTGAAAAAGTGATAGCATTGTTCGTGGATTTGTGGACTATCGCCTCCTCTAGAAGATGTGATTATTCTTTTTTCCTCATAAAAAAAATAATATTTATATATATATGTATGTTTAATTATGTAAAATTTCATTTATGACATAATGTTCATTTGGTAAATATTAGTTTCACATACCTTATTTCCATAATCATCATTGAAAAATGGGAACATAACTCGTACACACAAACATGCTACCGTCTCCACGATTATAAAATTGGTTCATTATTCATAATAACCATACATTAATGTCTATAAAATAATAATTTATATATAAATATGAAAATTATACCATGATTATAATTATTTATATTTTTTAATAATGACTTTAGTGACCTTATTTGACCTATCAAAGTCAGTTTTGATATATAAGGCGGATATGGTCAAAGCATATAACATAAACATTATTGATTAATTAATTGTGTATAACATGTTTATAAGTGAGATAAGAGTAATAATAATATTGGAATATGTGAGGATTAAATTAAAAAAATTAACATAATTGTATTATTCAGGAATATAGAGGAGAGTCATGAAAAATCAGACTCAAGGTAAGGGATTTTCATCTCACATTTTACATCTATGTGATAAATGTCATATTCACCACTATATTATATTATGTGTTTTATCTACATAAATTTTGATATATTATATATTTAATTATTTTAACATCATTGTATTCAATGTTATCATTTTATGATTACTACTTTTTGGGTTTCTAATTTTGATGTTACCACAGTTGTAAGGGGTTTATTTAATCAATTTCCATTCATCAGGTTAAAATTCCATGTCATTGGATATTTTATGCCATGAATATGTGTGAAAGGGAATATAATTTTAATATAATGTATTTTTAATTTTATTTTGTGGGCATAAATTTTTCACACATTAATATTTTATTGATTTACTTTCACTCTAATTATAAGATCTTTGTAAAGGATTTTCATGTCATGTTTTTACATATGTGAGATTAATGTCATATTAATGAATTAATTCTTTTGTGTGGTCTATATAATGACCCTTTTAACATATTATAAAATTAATTATTTTATATTAATGGTATTTGAATGATTCATTTTTTATTATTACTTTTCATGTTTCCAATTTAGATGTTACCACAATTGTAAGGGGTTTCGTCTCATTTAAATTCCATTGAGACATATTTGTTATTATGAACCTAATATTTTTTATATGGTGAATATAAAAACCTAAGAAATGTTATATCATGAATTTAATTTTTTAGTGAAATTAACAGTTTCAATTAATCATATTATTTCATTTATCTCTTGATTTCAAAAAGTACTCAAGTAGTAAGGAATTTTCAACTAACTTTTTTACATCTGTGAGATAAATTTCATATTAACCTGTTACTTATTTTTTGTGCCATATATACTAATTGTTTTGATATATTATATCATTAATTATTTTATATTAATGTTATATAAATGTTTCATTTTATGAATATTACTTTTTTGGCTTTCGATTAAGATGCTATAAGATTTATAATGGGATTTTTTTATCTCAATTTTATTTCATTGATACTTATGACATATTCAAAACTTATTTTTGTCATGTGGTGTAAATACTACTGTAGGGTCATAAAATCTTCCCCAAGGGAATTAAATACACCCAAAAGTACTTCATAAAGGGAATAAAATATTACTACAAGTCCAACAAGGCAAATGGATGTAAATTTAATTTCTAATTTGAGAATAAACAGGAAGAAATAAAATTTTGAAAAGGGTTTTATACTGATCGCATACCATATTCGGGAATGGTTTTTGAGGGGCATAAACCACGAACCGATGGAACATGGAAGGACCCACAAGGAAAGGGCTCGTAGGGTGATGTACAGCAAAACTAGGATTCAACAAATCATGTCGTTGGTGGAATTGAATGGAGAAATTTCTTCTGGGTACCATACCCTGAGCTAGGAAGTTCACAGATGAAGAAATATGGAATGGTTCTATAACCCACATCTCATGAACCACAACCTCCAAAAACCCTGTTTCATAGAGTCTTATGAGGGTTGAAATATAACTTCATGGGATTCCGAAAATGGTGTCGCATACCCTCAAATATCTATCCAAGATTACTATTTCTATTCTAGAGGCACTTAACTACCAACAAAGAAAGACCACCTAGGGGGCCGAAAATGTTGCAGCCCAAGGGCATCTCCCCTAATAAAATTCACCCCCTCGGGTCTAATAGGAGGCACATTATCCACCCAGACCATAGGATCCCCAGAAACTGCAATGGAAGAAAAATAATCTGCTACTTTATTCCCTTCCCGCCACGTGAGCATTACCTTGATGTTGTTTCTCATAAGGGCCTTGTATTGTCTAATAGTGTAGGAGATCACCCACAGAGTTGTGCCTCACCAATGAAAATAATCATGAAAAATCTTTGAGTCGGTTTCAACTTGCACCACATCAAGCCCTCTCTCAAAACACAATGTCACCCCTGAAAGGACTGCCAGAGTGCTCTATAAAATGAGCACAAGAAGTATTAGAAAGGGGACGGTGAAAGAGAGCATGAAAGAGAACCTAGAGGATGGAAGTGGGAATTTTGATACAGAGAAGATTTTGAATTTATTTTTGAATAATAGATGAAGTGAGAACCACAAACCAATTTTCCACAGGTATAACCCACCACTTTGAACCAGAAAATGTAGAAACTTAATAACAGTTGGTGAACCGAAAAAACTAATTGATGTAATCCCAAACCATAAATCCATTGTGGATTAATTACCTATGAACCACATGCTCTGGGACCCTTCATCTTTTAGAACATCTGCATAACACATCGCTATGAGGATCAATCCTTTCTTTGCATACTGAATCAGTACATGGATAGAACCCATGGTGGTGTGGAAAATCACATCCACATCAACATGACATTCAAGTATGCAGACCATATCTAGGACCACATACCACTTTAGTATGCAGTGGACTATACCCAGGTCCTTGTACCACTTTGGTACATGGATGAAACCTCTACCAGCATATCAGTACACTACGCAGGGCTACCCTCATCTGTAATGAGATAATTGTATGTTGAATGGGGGTATTTGTGTGTCCTTCCCCCTGTCTCCAATTATTCCCCTATATTACCTTCAAGTCTTCCATAGCTCCTCCACGAACCAGTCCACTAGAATCGGGAAAAATCCTTCACCAAAGCCACAAGAACCATATGCTCAGATCATTAGGTGCACATGCATGACTTTTCTGAATCTACATACCTATGGTAAGGAGAGTCACGAATGTTTTCCCCACAACAATTTGGGCCCCCATAATTTCATAAAATTTTATATTACCAAGGTTAACCTGAGGGTTGTCTTTAGGATGCCTATGTGAAGGGGAAACCACCAACCTTTTCATTAGATGTGTTCTAGTGGCATGCAATAAGGTCACTCTTTCCATCCCATTTGTCTAGGGATGATGCAACATGACTTTCCCAAAACCCATGTTTGGGAACTCCTCCTGAGGTAAGACACTAGTCTTTTTTGAGAGATTTCACTCTTCAACTACTTCACCTCAACTCGAGACATGTCCGGATAGATAAAAAAATATTACAATTGTGGATAACAAAATGGGTGAGGGTGGTATTATTAAAGCTCCCCTTTCCCTCTCTTGTTGGGCGCATATCCACGACCACTTCCATAATATTTGTTCTCCTTTTCCATCAACAGAGAAGAGAAAGTGTGCTATTGTTGAAACTTTCACATCTTCTTATTTCTCGCACCGAGAATAAATCACATGGGATTATGGGTTTTGATGATACATATTTTTTCAATGCATAAAAAAACTATGATAACATTGATTTATATTCCAATCAGAAAATGTAGGATTCCTACTTAAGGCCTGAGCTCAAAGAGGTACCCCATTGAAATTGGTTAACCCAATTATTCCATAGGAAAAAGGGTATCCTCTTTTGGAGTATGTCTCGATTGGACTCTCACAAATGGGCCTTCTCCCAAGTGTATTCCCCTTGATAAACCAACTACAAGAACTCTAATTTCTATTTCAACTAGATTATATTGAATGCCTACTTATGGCCCGAGCTCAAAGAGGTAACCTTTTTTACAAAGGTTAACCCAATTAAACCTCTATAAAAAGGTCATCCTCTTTGGGAGTAATTCTCAATTCAACTCTCACAAATGGTCCTCCTTCCCATGGTAATCCCCAAGCTAAATGAACTATGTGAACTCGGATTTCTACCTCAACTAGGATACGTAGGGTGCTTGTTTAAGGCCCGAGCTCTAGCGATAGTCTCTAGAGTCAGTACCAATGAAATTCCCACACTAAGGGATCCACTCTTATGTAAGCCCCAATAATGTACCCCCAAATGGGTTACACCTCTACATTATCCCTAAGAAACTATTCATTCATATTGGGCTCCCTTAGAGTTTATGTCCTTGTTCTTATAGAATTACACTGACTTTGATTCCCCATTTGATTGGTATACGTAGGAAGCCTCCCGGATTCCCAAATCCGACGATCAAATAAACCCTACTATTCTCTAGGCTATTTCCCTAGTAGGTTCATGTTCAACTATAAGATGACATATCTTCTAAACTCTTTAGGCTACCTCAATATGAGTCCCATACAAAATCATGTCTAAGAACCTTCTTCCTATATGTCTTCACCCCATGACATTAAACTGCATAGATGGGTCCCCACCAGATGACATTAAATGGTGATGGGTCTAGTTAAAGAAATAACAAACTACATGGGTTATAACTCCTCTCAAAAGGATACATAGAAATCCCATATTTTGGGTCTGACCCCAACGTCAAACCACCTGCCATCCATCTTTTATGATGATAAACTCTAGAGACCCAAATTTCATAGATTTAGTCATCATTGTCTTTGTATAAAAAAATCCATGTATATCCATGATGATCCTGTAACTTGGTCGTAAACCAATGATATATTATTGGGAAATGAACTGAGGATTCTCGAACATATGATTATGTATTAAATTTATAAGGGAGTCATATAGTAGAAAATAATTCCCCCCCAAAAGGGTGTGATGAGCCCAACGTCCCATCCTCTCGACCAATGGAGTCCTCAAGTGTTGTTGGTCAAATCATCCAAAAAGTGCCTTCCTTTGGAAAGAAGGTCCATGAATCAAGGAAAAAAGGGTTATTGGGTGTTTCTAGCTTTAGGAGTAAACTTTTTGGAGAACTCCCAAGGAAATCATATCCTAAGAGGACCGATTGCACAAATACATCACCCCCTTCAATCTCCAACAATGAACATTTGACTGCGACACCTCCTCTATAATGAAAAAGAGATAAACTGCCCAAGCCTCTTGGGTTCAATCAAATTCCCCCTAAATAATAATGATTCGAATCATATTGGAACAAAAATGGTAACATGAAATTATTTATAATAACAGAAAAATATTTGTCACCTGTTAGAACATTTTGTCTCCCCTCCCAAAATTCCAACCTTAAGTCGAAAAAATGGTGAACATGATGTGAATACACAACCAAGGTAGAAGTTTTACCCAAATCAATCCCTTTTTCCATATAAAAATGAAGGGTTCTAATCCAAATATCCAATTATGCATGTGATAATGAGATGCTACTTTTATGGGGGTTTGTTCATTGTATATGACATATATATATTGCAGGGTTTCCAGAGAAACCTTCGATCCAAATGGAATCTTGAAAACCAATATAGACAAAAACCTCAGTGATCCCACGGGTGGTTGAGGCCTATATAAAGATAAAAACACCCTCGCTGACCCAATATATTCAATAATGGGTATCAATTGTGATTATTAGAGAGTACCACCAAAATGATAATCTCCCCACACTAGAAACCGGAAGATAGGCTCTCCAATCTGCAAAAGCTCTCCCGTCGCCTCCTTATCTGTGACGGACACCCCAACACAAGGAAGACCATATGGTTTTCTTGAACCATTTTAGGAGACTATCCAAAGAACATGAAAAAAAACCTACCTTATCTCAAGGAGGCAGATGAATTCGATGCTGATGACTTCATCCCAACTGCAAAGGGATCTTAATCATGGGCCCCTACAGAAGTGCATCACCACTAATTCGGAGTGACCAAGTATCCTTGCTCTGAAGAAGATCTCACACTAAGGGTAACTGGTAAAGTCAAAAGGACATGAGTCCCATAGGTTGCCCACCAAAGGTGTAAAGAATATGATTTGGAGTATGA
Organism: Viscum album; assembly: GCA_963277665.1. Lineage (NCBI taxonomy): Eukaryota > Viridiplantae > Streptophyta > Magnoliopsida > Santalales > Viscaceae > Viscum > Viscum album. Next base: position 1,189,935,089 of record OY728145.1, read on the forward strand.
AATCACTCTGATTCTTGGGGAGGAAATCGACCATACCAACACAACAACATTCAATGTACTAACATACAGCACTACCCCCTCCACTCAAGCCCACCACAAAATTTAGGTTGTATATTATGAGCATTTTCACATTCTATCCAGTACTCTATGGTCCCACCATGTAGAATGTGCAATGAATTATAATTAAAGTAAAATATCTACTAATGGACAAGAATCTCGTCATCAAAATAAGACAAAAACCAGCTACTGGTTGGCACAAACACCTTCTGAAGCATATAAAGCTCGCCACCCAAATAGGGTGATAAAAAAATATGAGCAGATTCAAATTCTTGAAAATTCATTCAGATCCCTTGTGAAACATATAGTGGCAAGCAAGTAGAATTAAATTACTTCTCATAAATATGAATCCCACCAGTCAAATATAGTGGCACCTAGAAAAGAAAATTGATGGCAGACTCATTCCTATTTCCTAGAAAATGAGAACTGCCAGTATCCACTAGATGCCTATAGAGGACTAGATCAGGCACAAACTCCTACCCCATTATCATAATGGGCCTTCATAACCATTGATGCCAATGATGTATCTCATCACATCTAGGTAATGATGGAAGATCATGTGTCGATCCAAGATTATATCCTCCAGATATGCTAAGACGTCATGGAATGAGCATAAAAAGTGAGGAGTCGGTCCCACAACTCGCTCTCCTCAGGTGGGGTGATTCATCCAAAAAATCAATTAGTCACCCCAGAGATGATCTTCATCCCTGCACATGCCGTAGAGGGTAAATAACTATATCCTGCAATACAAGGAAAATTGGATCGGGATTAAATACCAGCTCCAACTAGGGGATGTCGGTCCAATGTGGTGGCCTTTCCATGTTAGGAATATATCCCTACAAAAACTCAAGATTTATGTCTATGTATCTTGGTGGAATTGCGAGAACACACAAAATAGGAACTCATATATGAAGGTCGTTACCAACAGCTGATGACCCGAATTTCCCATATGATAGTGCCCAACGATTAAAGGTGCCAAATACAGCTTGAAAATGAAGATCATATTCCTGGTTATGCTCTGATGGAAGCTGGAGTACATGACATCCTCAAGCATATATCAATAGTGGCTCAAGATCCTATAATTTTATTACCAAATTATGGAAATGGAAATATCATTTGTGAAGATCCTCCCCGCATTGTTCCTACTAGCTGATATGAAGGTCCTCCCCAGAGAATCCATAGGGGCATACTCTATAAGAAAAAAATGATCGATCATGAGATAATATCTCTTAATTATTGTTAGGGTACCAATACCATTGAAAAAAATATCACGCAATCAGAAGGTCCCCCCTTCTTGCAACCCACCTAGAAGGTCCTCCCTAGGGTATAGGTCATAGGGACATTCCGCACTGTCATACATCAATTTGTAATGGTAGCGAGATTAATTGTAGCACCAATTGAGAAGGTCCTCCCAAAAATAAAAAATCACACCATCAATAAGGTCCTCCCCTAACCGAATCAAATATGTGAAAGACCTTGTATGCCAAGGCTCTCAAAGAAATTGGATAAGAAATGTTAGAAACCCTGTCTATGAGGAGTGATACCATTTCTCAATGTGAAGATGAACTAGGTCCATATTCATCATCCAAGCCACCCCCTACACCACTCACATATCAATGAAACTCCTACCAGACCTACTGCTTAGAATGAAATAATTAATAACTAGTTAAAATGGGAATATCAAGTAGAGGAGTCTCCAGATGAACAATGACTGGATATGATTCTTTTCAAAAGACAACTTGCTAGAGATGATATACCAGTGATGTATTGACCCATAACTAATTATCACTTCTTCATACCAACGGAGTTTTCTGAGGGATATACACATAACATTACCCTAAATATATGGAATTATTTCTTCTAGATAAAGGAAAAATTACTAACCTATGAGAGTTATGTAGACCATATCAACATATGAAGAGAGATCTTCTACTTAATTGACCTAGAAGACTTCCCCTATACACAGAAACCACAATAATATAGGTGAAAGAATGACCTTGAACTGTCCTCTCTCCATGCACTCCACAGGTTGCATTACCTTATCAATGAAACCCCATTCGAAGTTTTGTTTTGGTTATGTGAAGAGAATGGAGCTCTACACTTCAACCCACATCTCATCCACTAGAAATCATTAGAAGTGATATCTTGAAATGTCATTACTCAAAGGTAGAAATAAAATGGAATCCCTTCTTAGGAATGGTGGAATGATCTACAAAAATAAGCCTTGAGTAAGTGTCAAAAATGTTAGGCTCGATGGTAGAAGGCCATCAAGAAGATTCTGAGCTAGGAAATGAAGAAAATCCAGTAGTATTCCCACATAAGGGATTCCAAACAATAAGAAATTATCATGTCCTAAAAAGAAAATAAATAACGTGCAAGTCTAGCACCATACTTAGCTCACAACCATGCAGGAGTTCATGAAATCAAGATGGCGACAATTGTTGAAGCTACCACCGTAATACAGGAACAAAACCAACCTATAGGTATAGGGAAATTTTTAACTCAAAATTCCACTATAAAAGCAATGAATTTACGCTATAGTGCGTCAATGGAAGAATGGTAACAACCCCATCCTTCAGGGTTGGGGGAATTTTTACCTCAAAGTCCCACACATGTGACATCTGTTTTCTCTTATCTAGGAAGAATGAGAAGCAAAGAAGTCCCCCATTCAGTCATGTATCATGGTTCATACCTCCCCCCCAAGATGAAGGAATATTATAGTATTAGGTCAGGGATCCCTTCATGTCTCTCATCACCAAGAAGACTTAATAATACCACAAAATGGAATGAGAAAATACGACAAAGGATGCAAAAATCTCTCCTACTATTCGGAACATGGTACACCACCCCCAATGCAGTATGTATCAATGAATATGGTGGACGTATGTCTCGTGGACCTTAAAATAAATGCTAAAAATGGAGAGGATGCAAGGGAATATGGTTCCCTTATGAAGGTGGTCCACATTTAGCATGAGGGTGTGTATTCCCAAAATAAGGGAGATGCCCTAAATTTTGGCACACACTTGGAAAAAATCATTAATACCTCCCTCTCAAATTCCTAGTAAGGAGAAGAATAAATCCCAGGTCATCTATGGCCCACCAAATCCTTCCCCTGAGAATGTTCCCCTCACACTCGAGGAAATATTCCCCAAATAGGAGGAAAAAATGAAAGAGATCTGTTGAATCACTGGCAAGCTGCATTGAGGAAGCTATCTTGATGGGTGTGTTCTTCAAGTGGAACATCAACAGGTGTTTCCAAAATAGGTCTATCTTCCACATACACACATCTCAGTAAATGAAACTATGTAAGGATGCCTATCCAATATAGAATCAAGACCATCAATCTACTTTAACCCAGCCTCAGAAATATGTATAGTCTTCCCTAGACTATAGAAATATCTAGAACACATCCAGACAAACCCACAAAGGATACCCATGGCTGGGTATCTTCCCCAAATTCCAACAGTTCCAACAAATCCATTTTTTCTCCCTACTGCACCCTCTGAAGCTTAAGTCCCACAAGATATGCAAGAAGGGATCTTGAACACCTTTGTGTAATTGAATGCTCAACAAGAATCTATGGAATGTTGGCACTCTCTGATATGACCAGAATGTAAACCTTACACTGATTGAGTAAGCAACATTTTGCCACCTCCAAACTTTAGGAACCTTATATTCTCAGTGTTCGATGATTCCAGAGACCAAGAAAAACTCCTAGAATACTATGAATCTCTTTGTGACCCCATGATGGGCACCCCAAGGAAACAAGAAGCAGTAAAACTTAGGTGCTCTGTATGGTTTAGCCTTCATGTGGTATATCGGTTTTCCAGCTAACTCAATCACATATTAGGAGGACCTCCGATGATAGTTTCTCTTATAGTTTATTTTGAAGTTACCTAAGACAATATTCAAAGATCTCATGAACTATAGTTAGTGAGAAAATAAAATAGTGTCAGACTTCATCTCTAGATGGAAAGGGCCGACTTTCTCCCTGAACTCGCCACTCCCCAAGGATGAAATGCTTGCTATGTGCATCGATAAACTCCTTGATGAATTGTAGTTGCCACTCATCCTAGTGAAGTACAAAAGTGGGTTCCGATATTTATCTTCCATTTCCCAAATAATTTAATACTTTTTGACGTAGACCAATCCCAAGTCACGAGTGGCCCCATCATCCCCAAGAAAAATAATAGGAAAAGATAAAACAAATTTTTTCAAGCTTAATCCACCCCTAACACCATTTCTAATTACGATACCACCACCAAACTGTGAAACCCCCTGGATGAAAACATCCACCACCACCATGGAAAGATGATATAAGGGGTTCCAAATTAAATTATATCAAGGAATGAAGAAACAAATTATACTCGTAACGTGATCCAAATCCATGGCTACTTCATAGCCGCCATGTATTAAAATTTTCTTTGGCTACCAAAGCCAAAGAGAGCTAATGAAGTGGGTCTCAATAACAATCCAAATTATTTTCCATACCAATGGATACTGGGAAACACAATACATGAGTGCTTTCTCTTCAAGGGTCTCTTGAAAAAGATGGTATATTTTAGACTAGTCATGCTAGTACCGCTGCTAGAAAAAGTGGCGTATGCTTCCACTTTTGAGCCAAGTAAGGAATTGGAGTGAAAAATAGTCAAGAACAAAAAAGGGAAAACATTTGAGAGTTTAACGGCTTGTAAAACTATCATCCAAGCTCCTGGAATCATCCATGACCTGTTGAAGCAACCAGTCATGCACTAAATAGATCCTGATGCAACAAAACCATCATCCATAGCCTCAAAATTTTCTAGGGCCGAAAAGGGAGAAAGAAATTAGAAAAAGATGATCCTGTATCAAATCCAAAACTGATCTTCAATCTTTAGGACATCAAGAGAGAAGACATGAATGAACGGGCACCGACCTGCCAATCAGGATTAATGGTACCACCCCTCCAAATGGGAAAATGGGCACTACCTCACCAAATGAGACAATAATAACTTCCCTGATAAATTACACCACTAGAAGAAGACAATCATACATAATAATTTTTGGATCAATAATTGATATTCGACTCCATTAATTTCCTTAACCTGATGGACCCCTTCTATGAAAGACACAATTTCTAAGAACATGAATACCCCATGTCCAACCTTAGAGCTGCAGTATGAGGTTTCAGAGGCTGAGGGTTTCTATATATGGAGTAAAATTTCTAGACATACCTTAACTCAAACCATTAATGTTTCAAAACTCATAGAAGGAAAAACTAGCAAACACAACAAGAACCAGAGTGTTTCTCTGCCCTAGCCAAAAGAAATCCTAACCCAGTTATCATAGAGTATATGTCAGAGGGATTAAATATGTCTAATCTCCCAAATGATCTAGGTTGACCAATCATACCAAATCCAAAGAACATGTGATCACCATCAGTTCCCATCCTAAAGGTTGACTCATCCACCACTAGGGATCATGTCCCTAAAGATCCTATGAAAATGATTCCCCAAGCCAAGAATCGATGCCCTTTAGAACCCAAATATGATATTTTTAAGTATCTAGACACAGTACTAGCTAAGCTATTGATCTGGGATTCATTGAATCTTTCAGTAGACTTTTGAGAGGCACTTATCAAATATTTGCTGAGTTCTCATGAATTAGAGGTCAAAGTAGCAGTTGTCGATGTCAATCAGATGGAGACCAACCCAAGAGAATATCATACTACCATCTCCTTTAATGTTCACGATGTATACGTCAACATACAAGGACACATCAAACAATTATATGTCTTAAAAAATAAATTTCATTGGTTTTCAGAAAACATTCATCAGCAATGGCTCAGAAGATAACCTCCTTCCATAGGAAACTCTTGGTTAGTGGGGATATGATGTGGAAAGTTTGACATCCAGCATGAAAAATCTATCGGGATATGAAAAAACTGAATAGAAGATGTTCAGATGAATCAAGCTTGAAACTTGTCTTGGTGACATCATATCCGATTTCACATTTCTAGTAGTGTGAAAAAATACGGCCTTCAATATCCTATTGGGGAGGCCTTGGTTGAATCAAAATACTACAATCCACTCATCATACCATCAGTGCATCAAATAATGATCTAATAGAAAAAATGGTATATTGAATTCCAATAAATCTTCATTCACATCAAACGAGTCACATTACATCGATGTAGGCTTCCATGAATCAAAAGATAAGTAGTATATGGCTACCATTGTTGATTGGATCACCACCAAAATGGATTGTGAATGGATTCCCCCGATCCCCTAAAAAATTTCTAGAAGAGTATGTATTACCCATCAATTAGGTTGAGTGCATATATTGAATATTAGATGCAGACTCATCCATCTTCATGATCTCATTTAAGGCCGCTGAGTCCAAGGACACTAAAAATCATGATAACCCTTACGATGGGGTGAGTGCTCCAAAAAAAATACATCCAACCAATCCTATGAGATCCAGATTGTTCTTTCCTTCCTAAAAAAGGTAGAAGATGATTCTCTATCATCTAATGAAACTAGGCACACTCCTATATCCCCATTACATCCTCTTCAAAAAATTCCCCAAAGTGAGTCACGGCCAAAGAAGTTTATTCTATTTCTAGAAATCAGAGTTGTGATTTCTCTCCAAATTCTAGAGAGTTCATTTGGAGAATCATATCTCCATAAGAAAATGAAGAATATGATCAAGAAGAAGAAGAAGAAGAAGATCTGAAAGATTCCCCTAGCGCATTCAGAGAAGGCATATCCACCACAACAAGAGATCTTTGGGAGATAATGCTAGGCACTGAAGATGACCTGCGACCCACTCATATTAGTGTGGTTATGAATATCAGGGAGAAAGGGAAATATAACACCTTGTAAAAATGAATGTAGATTTTCTTTCCTAGAACTACATTGAAAATCTAGGCCTTGATCCTGAGGTTTCCACTCGTCACCTGGGTCTGTCGGAAGACAACCGTGGTTACAAGCAGGCTACCAGAAGGACCCACCTGACACATGATGCCAAAATAGAGGCTAAAGTTGACCATCTAATAAAAGTTAACTTCATTCAAGAATAACTATATATGATCTATCTTACTAAATTTGTACATATAAAAAAGAATAATGGATAAATTAGTGTCTTCATTGACATTAGGGACCTCATTCGGCACTTCCCGACAGATGATTTCCCAATTCTGATCATAGAATTTCTAAATGATGGGACCATAAAATATGAGTCCCTAACTTTCATGGATGGATTTTTGGGATATAACCAGATCATAATGGGCCAAGAAGATGAAGAACACACAACCTTCAGGTCCCCCTAGAGATTATTCTTCTACAAGGTGATGCCTTTAGATATGAAAAATGTCAGTGCCACATATCAATGTGTAATGCATCGTATGTTCATGCCCTTATTACGAAAATTTGATGAGTGCTACGTCTATGACCTAGTGGTTAAATTTTGAATAGTTCTCAATCCACCTGACAAATTTTGAAACTGTTTTCGATAAACTACGATAACACAGTCGAATGATGAATCCCCTAAAGTGTTCTTTTGGCATTACCGTCAGTAAATTCCTTGGCTTCATTATGCACCATTGTGACATCTAAGACAACCCTAAGAAGAAAAAATCCATCTTTGGAATGTCACTATTTCATAACCTCACTAATTTTTGGGGGCTCCATAGGCACTTGGCCTACATTTAGTGCTTCATATACAACCTTGAAGGTAAGTGTTTTCCGTTCACCAGTTTGATGAAGAATGAGGTTTTATACTAGTGGGTTAATGATATTCATGTTTTATTTGGAAATATTAAAAGGTCTCTCCTAAGACCACTGGTTCTAATTTATGTAGTTGAAGGAAGACCACTAATTTTGTATGTGACCGCCTTGGAATGGTCACTAGGATCTTTCCTCACATATAAGAATAATTTCGAAAGAGAGAAGAGTATCTATTACCAGAGATGAATAATTATTTAGGATGGGACTTGATATTCAGATATCAAAAATAGATCACTAGCCCTAATATTTGCGGTTTAGAAACATAGGAATTACCTGCAGCACCATGAGGTCCATCAGGTATCCTCTTGAAACCCGATCAAGTATATCCTCAACCATCATATTTGGACTGGTCATCTATCATTGATGGTAGTCAACCTATAATAGTTTGAAATATGGTACATGCCCTAGAAAGCCAAAAAAGTCCAGACATTAGAATATTTCATGGTAGAGAACCCCTCGGACGAAATGATACCATTGGATACCACACCTCTAAATGAAGAAGTATTCTTTATTTAGGAATGCTTCCAGGTATGAGAAATTTACTTCGACAATGTCATTATATGCCTGATAGGGAAAATAATGGAGGAAATCAAGCTCAACAAATTTTGATTGAGAGCTAGAGTCATATCTCTAAAAAATTTCTTCTTACCAAACTCCTTACTGCATTCAAAGTGGTGTATAAATAATAAATATAAACATTATTCCATCATTGTAGGCCTGGAGCTAGCACTTCCAGCATAGGCCAAGCACTGAAGGATAAAAGGTCATTCAGAGCTAGTCATCAAGCAGTTAAATGGTGACTATGCTGTTAATAAAGAAATATTAGTTCCTTTGATGAACCATGTTCGAGAGGTGATGGTCGAATTTCCATCAATACCAACACTGACTTATGTTCTACAGTCAAGAAATACTCCATCCAATGCATTAACAAATGCAGCCATAGCCATGGATGATCCATACCTAGATGAAACAGTCATTAGTATTTCCTAACATCAGATGGTATTTCCATTCATTCAGAACTACACAGAAGAAATCGATGAGATTAGCCCCATTCCAAAGCCTTACGATCACACCACTGGCTTGATGACTCCTGTTTAAAATTACAATTGGATGGGGTAACTCCCACCATATAGGGATTGAAGAGAACAGATATGGTTTTTGGTATTCAATTTTTTTTTTAAGATGGTGAAAAATAGGAAAAAGTTCTCTACAAGCAAGGACTTTATAGAGTCTTTCTCAGGTGAATTGATGGAGAAGAGACGACTACCCTCATGAAAGAAGTGCACAACAGAATTTGTGGAGCACACCAATATGTGGCCAAGCTCTCCCATCAAATTCGAGGGATTGGATACTATTGGTCCTCTATGACACATTATTGTGCCCCATTCACCCTGAAATGTAATGCCTGACAATTTCATCCACCAACCCCCAGAGCTACATCACAAAGCTATGTACTGCTGGATATTTTTCTTATAGGGGATGGATATTGTGGCACCATACCCTCTTACCTTAGTAAGACAATTCAAGTTCATTATCACAATAACTGACTTATTCTCTAAATGGGATGAATCCACACCCCTTAAATATTTCAGGGAATTAATCATTTTTAGGTTTCTGAAATCCAACATCATTTTCAAATTTGGTGTCCCTCATAAAATACTGTTGAACAATGGAACCAACATATATCTTGCTGAGTTGAACAAGTTATACACAGAGAATTTAATCAAATACAACCATTCATCCCACTACCGTGTAGTGGCCAACAAAAAGATAGAGGACTTTAACTAGACTCTATCCAACATACTCTAGAATATGGTAGGCGGAGACATGAAATTGTGGCAAAAAAAACTCATATATGCTATATGGTCTTACCAGACCACATCCTGCACTACCACCAAGGTAACCCTATACTCACAAGTATATAAAACAGAGGCAATTTTTCCCATTTAAGTTCAAGTGACATCACACCAAGTTGTTGTTTTTGATAAAATGTACATGGATGGCCAATCCTAGAAATGGTTTAATGAGATGGAATAACTAGATGAGAAAAGGGTGCACACTTTTCACCACTTGGAAAACTACTAGAATTAGATCGCATGAGCCTTCAACAAAATGGTTCATCTTCAATACTTACTCAAAGGGGAAATGGTTTTGGTCCTCAGAACCCTAATGATACCTGGGAAAACCACAAAAGCATAATCCAAAATAGGAGGGATTGTATGTCAGAAATAAGGTCTACTCCAATGTAGAATATGCCTTGATATCAATGGATGGACAACTTATCACATCTCCCACCAATGAAAGGATCCTAAATAAATATTTCATATAGAATTATGAATTTTTCCTACTAGCAAGATGTTAAAATGCAAAGAGACATATTCATATTTAGTGAAAAACATGAAACTGCATGATCATCTTCATCCTTACCACATGACGTTAAACTGTAAAGCCAAAAATTGTCCTTATTTGATGATGCAAAACTATATTGCATCTTCACTTTACCAAAAGACATTAAACTGCATGGTAGGTATTATTTTAAATCTATAAAACTACCATGTATAAGTCAAATTAATGCGAAGAAAAGATATATGTACCCTCCACCTTTATGTGAATAGGTCAGAACAACACAGGAGGGAAAATATAGAACCATGTATTACATGATTACCATTAATTAGTGGGATATGTTCCTTGACCCTTGATCTTGTCCCATCCATCACATTAAACAGAATGCCACAATAAAATCCTGTATCACCCCATACTATGTTGGAAATCCTTGTATCTTATTGTTTCTCACAAAAATTATAACTCTTGTGAGCTTAGGATCAGCGATTATGGTCCCCTTGCACAAAAAAAATCATAGAGAAAAATGATTAAATTGACACTCATAGAGTATGAAATCAAAATTCCCATCTTCTACACCTGATTCAGATCAATATAGGAATCATATTTTGTATAGAACTACGTATGGCTTGATTGCTGGCCTTGAAGGATACGTAGCGACGCTTAGATTAAACATCACAGCTATAGAGACCCAATCTTGACATACATAGACATTACAATACTTTTGAGGAATACTTAATACCTAAAAAATAGACACTAAAGGACTGTAATAGTTTAGTGTCTTTGGAAACTGGGAACCTAATCTTCTAATCTTGGTGAAAGATCTTCTACATCTCACATAAAGATCTTCCCTTTTTTTCTTACTTAAAACCTTTATTTATATCCTCGGGAAAAAAACATATAAAGGGTGAACTCAAATTCTCAGTAAGGGTAAGCAAGTAGAAAATAAAAAAAACCATATACATTTGAACATCAAAACTTGAACATAAAGTTTAAACATCAAAATCTTGAGTTGTAAAATAAATCTTTCCAATACGTAAGGAATAGATCATAAATGAACATCAATCATGATAAAATAGCATGGGAGTAAACCATTTAATTGTGGAAAACAATTAATAACATGATATGATTTTCATAGTAGCCAAGACATTGCTGCCAAGACCATCTTAGTGGACCAGGTCCATTTCAAAATCGAGTTCACTCTCCATTCCAGTCCTGTAACACTGAACCAGATTAACTTACCGTTCCATCCATGTCTATCTCATGAGATAGAAATCGTAACCCAATGCATTGGGGGAAGATATAGGTCCCACCCATCTCATAATGAAATCATTATTACTTGTGCCACAAAATAAACATAAATCATTCATTATATATCAAAGAATAAAATGGGTTTCATAAACATCATCCCATCTTAATATAATCCATATAAAACAAATGTATATAATTTCATCATAAGAAATGTGAAACCATGTAAATCATAGAGACATTATAATTGAAACATACACATAATAAATAATGTCATCTTATATGGAAAATGGTTTTGATAAAACACTTGAAATGAATTCTTGAGGAAAATATCCTTTCTTCTTCGAAAATCATTTTCTTTTCACAAAATGCCATGAAATTTTAAAAGAAAATAATTTTTTTGAAAATATTCACGAAATATCATAGGGTAAGATTAAAGAAAATAAGTCATTATAAAACCGTAATAATCTGTTCATGCTGTAAAAGTTAAAAAACATTCTACTCGTACTTTTAACAGAAAAGTATAAAAGTACCAAGTATGGTAAACAAAAGAAAGATTCCTTCCATAATACAAAGTAAAAGTAATTGTTGGGTAAAAATGACTTTAAAAATACGTGGAATAATATTAAACACTTTATAAAAAACATTTTTAAGGACATGGATGAAAAATATAACCCTAGTAAATACATATGTATAAGAAATCATAGATAAAAATGAGATTGAAAAATTATCCCTTACCTTAGGTCTGATATGCTTTGTATGAATCCGAACATCCTGTATAATGATTTAAATAATGTCATTTACTTATTACAGAATCATATTCATTGTTATTATATCATATGGTTCACTTATGACTTCCCTTCATTTGTAAATTCCATGTTAAACCATCATTTTGGGTAAAATCATTTTATTTAACGTATGTGTTTGGACTTGTTGTTCTTGATATTGTTATTAATTATATCATGATTTACTTACATCTAGAATGTAAATAAGGATTTACATATCATATATATTCAATATATATAAATAACATGTGGATGAATGCAATGAAATACACCGTTCAAGGAGATAGTAGGTCGTACGTACGCATGAACGTTGTTTTCCTTTACGTATTGACTTTAATGGAAGTAAGTAGATTAAATATATATATATATACATAAATACAGTAGCTTCATTATGTCATATATTTCATTATTATTTATTATATATACTTTATAATCATTCTTGATTGTTTAACATGGAGAATGAATCTCATCGCGTCGTGGAGATGGTAATCAGTACGTACACACGAGCGATGATATTGTTCCCATTATTATTGAATAAAAATTAGTATGATGTTATAATAACCATATATAGTTATTATTTACACCATTATACCCATCCAAGTAAGGTGGGGGTGGAAAAACAGATTACACCACGGTGTGGAGATGGTATTCCGTACGTATGCAGGGGCGGAGATTTCATTTTCCATTGGATGGATAGAAGGTGAAATGGGGTTGTTTTATATTTATAATAACATATCAGTATATTAGTGATACTTATTCTATTACTTTATATTGAAACAACTAAAAAATAAAAAGTTTAATAAGAAAGAAACTTGAAAGAATCAGTAGAAGAGATTACCTCTTCATTGATGCACCTCTTTTAAGCTTCCTCTTAAGGAACTAGAGTTGGCCTTTTGAGGAGACCTGAACCTCTAAAATGATACTAGGGAAGTTGATAAGGGTAATGGTCAGGGTTTGGTGGATCTTGAAGGATCAAAGTTGTGTAAAGAGGAGAGGGAGGAGGTGGCCTTTTATAAGGGAGGAGAGGGGCACCTTTGGAAATCTCAAAAATATTAATTTATAATAAATCAAACCCCACATAAAAACCTCCAAAAATTACTCATATTCGAATAATAGATAATATAAGGTTGTAATATCATCAACCAATATAATTTAAACATGTTGTAAATTTATTTTAAACCTTATCAACTTGATTTATCTTTATTTAATCTATTTAATTTAATTTGTGGTAATAAGATTCTAAATTTTAAATTGTTATGAATAATTACTTATGGTTTTTCAGTTGTCCATATTTGGATAATTTATAACGTTTTAGACCATATAAATTTTAATTTATAATTTTTAAATATTTATATGATTTTTAAACAATTTTATATTATGTTATTTTTATAAAATAACAATAGTGCCCATTTTGACACTATTCATTTATTTGAATTTAAATAAAATCCACAAAATTTATATGTTCAAAATAAAAGCTTCAATAGATTAATAATATGTCATATTTATCTATAAAATTCATGTATAACATTAAATAGTTTATATAATCTATATTTTAATATTTTTAAAACCATTTATTTGATATTTCAATCAATAAAATAATTTCAACATCACTATTATGTCACCTTTAATGATAATTATTTAATATCTAAAAATTATAAATAAAATAAAATGATGTATATAATTTTATTTTCATTCTGGATTCTATTCATTTTTGAAGTTTCATTAACTTTATAACTAAATTAAAATTATTATACTTATAAGATTTTAGAGAGTGACATGTTGTCACTTTCTTTAGTTTTAATAATAATTACATCATTTCCATGGTCAATGATCCATGAAATGAATCTATTCCGACCCTTAGGTGATATGGGTTGACTTTTATTAATCCAATAGAATTTTTTCAAGTGTTAGGGTAATTTTACAATCTTATATTTACCCTTAATTACCCGATTTACCTTTAACTGTAGGAAATAAAAATTACCATAGTTACTATTCATAATATCAAAAAAAAAAATTAAAATAAACCTATTAACATAATGAGGACCTACTAAATCCAAATATAGAATCCATTTTTCAAAATTCATAACACAAAATTTATATTAATTAATTTTAAATAAATCCAGTTGTTAAGAAAATGGGTTTTAAAAGTTAAAACATTGTCAATGATTAAAATGTTTTTACCTGTTAATAAAATATAAAATTAACAGTAATGACATGAATTATATTAAATGGAAAAATATATTCTATTTATACTTTAAAATCAATCAATAGTATAATTTAACCATATAAATTTTCCCGATGAAAAAAGTTGTTTTTAATTAAAATTTAGCTTATTTTTACAATTCATCAATGTAAGAAACTTATCAGAAAAATATTAAAAATTTATCCAAAGTAAATTTTTATTTCCTAATTCCAAATAAGAATTTTATATTGTCAATTTTAACTTATAAGCATGTCAAAACTATATTTAAAGTGGGTGTGCCATCAAAAGGTGGAAAAACTGCATTTTTTGAAAAATAATTATTTTACCCAAACAAATTATTCTGTTCTCATACAATGTTCTAAAAAAATCGTAAGATGAATAATAATGTTATAAAATTCAAAATTTAGTTTATAATATCATAATATCTAGTTCATAGAAATATTATAACCATATATCTTTGTTTAGTGAATCCTGGTATTACGTACAACACACGCTATTGAGGAAGGTCGTGATTGCGTGTAATGCAAGCCAAGTTAAGGTTGTGTGTTTTTCAAGACTCCTTAGTTATTTTGTATAATAGAATCCAAAAATATTTAATTTATACAGTGAATATATATATATATAGACTCAATGTTGCGTAGAATAACTACTACCAAACAAACTTGAAATTGTGTGTAACATGATCCAAGCATAGTGTTTCATATACTGCAAGCTAATACAGTGTTTCATATAGCGCAAGGTAATCATGGTGTAGCGTACAACAGAAGATATGAAAATAATAATAATAATATATCTAATAAAATCTTTGGGTTTTACATTCTACCCCCCTTAAAATGAATTTCACCCTGGAAATTCGTCGGTGTTATAAATGGTTTATTACTTGATAGTTTATATCATAGAAACCCACATCGTGAAAAGGAATACTAAAACATACTTTTAAAAATGAATGTTAGAAACAAAATAGATACCCAAAGTAACTCATCACTTGGGTTCCCATATAAGAGATCATAAGTGAAAATATGGATATGGAAGAGAAATCTAACCATTATGTTCTGGTGGAGAGTGGTAGAGAACATGGCTATAAAAAATCCAACAGTCACAAATCCATAAATTTGTGATGATCTATGGTACCATCTGATTCCTCAGATATGAGAGCACTTGTAACGCCCCGAACCCAGCTACCCAGAGTCGGTGCGTTACTTCGTAACATTGGCATGATCACAAAAGATCAAGTCTCGAAAGACCGATTAGTTTAGTAGCCTTGGAAACACTAGATACATTCGTAAATGTTACATTACATCATAAAGTGAAAAACTAAAATAACAAAGTCTCCATAGTCCACACTCATATCCTCTTCTGACTATCCCTGCAGGTCATTCATAAAATACTTCTTCACATCCTGTAAAAATATTAAAACATTGAAAGGGGTGAGCTCAGATGCTCAGTAAGGTTAACAATATAGCGGAAGCTTTCATAAATAAACATTAACATTTAAGGCAATGTATAACTAAAACAAAAGCCTTTCAAACTTGAACTTCAACATAATATGGCAAAAGTAAAATGAGATAATGCCATTCACTTCTTCACATGGATATTCTACTGGTCGAATAATCACATGCAAAATCAATAACCACTTTCATAATGAGGGAATGTATAATGCCAGACATTCTGAAACATTTTGTCAAGGCCTCAGCCAAGACGTCTAAAATGATTAAGGCCTCGGCCAAAACCATAAATCAAATTGGGAAAGGGCCTCGGCCAATTCCACGTCTAGTTGTCTCATGAGACCTACCGATGCATCGAGGAGCTATAGCGGGCTCCACCCGTCACTTATTAAGTCCAATACATTCCTCATATAAATAGGTTTAAACATATCACAAACCATAACATAATCGTATCACATAAAACATGCATAAAGGAAACATAACATTTCCACATTTCAATCACAAGATATCAATACAACACATTGTTATAATAAAAACGCTTTCAAAACCATTTTCAATACCAAAATAAAAGAAAGTTAAAACTTTTTATTTATTTTTCATAAAACAAATGATGGCTTGTAGAGGAAGCCGAAACTCAAATAATGGTCACGACGGCGGAGAAGTCATTGTCGCTGCATAATTACGGAAAGAAAAACATTCCCTTTTGTCGTTTAGCAAAATGCTTTGTATAAAAAGATTCCTTTTGAATAATCATAAAAGTCAAAGGGGTTTATACACCGTATAAAAGAAAGTTGTGTATAAAACTAAATATGCCTCAATGAAAGGGGATTCAGACGAAGTCCTTAAAAAGATCGTTTTTTTAAATAAAGTACATCTATAATGTGTATTCACTAATAGTACCCATAAATAATGTAAAAAAACAAGATAGGACATAATAATATGATGACATAATTTGAAAGTAGGAGATTAACCCAAAGAATAGAAGTTGGGTTAAGAAGTTTTCTTACCTCGTGTCTGACTTGACTCAACCGTTCTTTAACCTCCTAAATAATAAACTAGAGTTAATATATACCTTATTAAGAACCATTTTCAATTTCATTATCCTTATTATATCACTTATTACAATGATATGAACATTATGTAATTATTTAAGTTAATAACGGTCGTTTTGTCGATCTTTGGTACTTGAGTCAACAATAAACTTCTTATAATTACAAGTTGTTTATGTGGTAGAATATCCATTATCTCCAGAATTATATTCATGATTTAGATGTCATATATATATTATATATCCAGTATATACATTCATTTATAACATTACGTAACATTTAGAGGTAAGAAATGAAATGCACCGTTCATGGAGACGGCAAGCCGTACGTACGCATGAACGCTACTTTCATTTCAATTTCATATTTAATGGAACGAAATCATAATGATATAAATTTATAATATAATTCCAGTATAACATAGTTTATAATACCATTTAATCCATCCTTTATACATCCCACATATGGCATTAACGATTCAAATCACTTTGAGGGGGCGGTAGTCCGCACTTCCTAAAATGAAATTATCGCGTTTTACCCATAATGGAAATCATAAATTATGCCATAAATGAGAAATACATAAGCATAAGTAAAACATAAACATATTATATATAATATATAAAAATAGTGACATCTTAATGGCCACCTTTGGAGGTGTTACATGAGTGTTGAACAATCATCGTTTCGTGAGGCAGAAATTCGCCATCCACAGAAACCGTATGTTCTTTAACCATTAGATGTAGGTGTGTGTAAGTGTAGCTAGAATCCTTCTTATAACAACATCCTAGTATATTGAGGATACTGGTTTTGTTACACATGAAATGAATAAAAAGATTTTAGGGGGTTGGAGAAGATAAATAAAACAAAACAACATTAGAGAAGACATTACCTCAAAATCGTGTAACTCTTTTTGATTTGAGCCAAAGGCTTCCTTGGGAAGAGTTCTGCCCAAAGTGAGGCTTCTAGGAGTAAGAGAGGGAAGTTGGGAGAGTATTCGGGTAGCTTTTGGCCGAGCCAAATGGCTTGAAAGTGTAAATGAGGTGGGAGAGGTGGGGGCCTTTTATAAGTGGAGAGGAGGGGCTCTTTTGGAAAGATTGAAATGTTACATTATTATACAATGATTTTCGGATTCTAAAGGTCCCACACTTATATAATTCGTGGCTAAGGTGATAAGGGTTCGAAATCTATTCATCAAATAGGCTTTGGACAAGTGTAAGCCTTGGATTTTTCATTATCTTCTCATTTTATTTAAATCGTCAAATAATGAGGTCATCGCTGCATCATAATAATGTCATAAATAATTTAATTTATTTAATGTATAAAAATTATAAAAAAATACTATGATGTATGAAATCCTTTTATCTTTCTAATGAATATTTATAGTCAAAATGTGGACTTGTGTAACCCCACTTAAAAACTGTTTTAGTAAAACAACTCATGTTTGTGTCAATTTAATTTTAACATTAAATAAATATATATTAATGTCATTTTCCAACCAAAGTGGCTCCATGGGGTCCCTAAGTTGACCCATGGGTTGTCTTGGTCGGCCATGACTCATCCAATAGGAGTAGGACAAGTGTCATGCTCATCTCATATTATTAAAACATTATTTGTACCTTAAACTACACTAATTACCTTTAAGAACTTAAAAGTTACTATTCACCAAAAAATTATTTTAATCTCATTGAACCACATTTTACTTCTTAATGACAACCATGTATGTCGGATTTTTGAAAATCAAATCACAGAAGTGGTAATATTTCATTTAAATGAAAAATCAGTTATTTAACTACCACTTAGTGGTTTCACTATTCATCAAAAATTGATGTTTTTCAGAACAATGCCAAAATTTCACCCTAAGCTATAATTGATATTCCGAATTCAAAAATGATGCCTATTTTAAAAAATTCCAAACATATAAGTTGCATTAATTAATTTTATAATTAATTCCCGCTGTTACAACAAATAACGTGTTTTTAAGAAACAATTTATATCAAAAGATTGGCAATTGATTATGTCCAATTTCAATGTTAAATTAATTATAATGACCACCATTGGATAAAATGGTAAAAATATATTCTAATTATTCTTTAAAACCACTAAATAGTATAATTTATCACTATAAATTATTTTGATTAAAAAAGTTGTTTTTACGTATTTTTCACTATTCATAAAAAAATTAGAAGTTCTCAGAAAAATACCAAAAATTCAACATAGGCTAATTTCGATATTCCGAATCCAAAAATGAAGTCCATTTTGAAATATAAAATTTCTATAATTTTAAAAAGTGGTTATTACTATTCATAACGGCTACTTTGATTAGTCGCGGTGTTTTAGAACTCGAAGTTGCGTACAATGCAAGCTATTGCATTATTGAATGAGAAGCATATCTTGGAAGCTCTGGGTGTTACATTCTCCCCTCCTTCAATAAATTGCGTCCTCGCAATTTGAAATTTTTCTTTGAAAATAAAAGGTTGAAATTAGAAAATACCTTTGTGGAAATCCCACATCGGAAATAAGGTTAATAAATATATAACATTAAAAGAAAGCAAGATAAGTACAAAGGTCACCCGATATAGCCCATTCTAGGATTCTATGAAAATATGGATATGGAGGAGAAACAAACCATCAAGGTCTGATGGAGAGTTATAGAAAACAGTATTAGGAGAAAGTTTAACTACAAGAAAATCACAAACTTGTGATTGGTTAAACTGTCATTGAATCCCCAGTTGGAAAAGTTAACCGACAACATTTTTGTTTTAAGTTACCTTTTATAATGTTGAGGAATTTATTTAGGAGATTTAATAAGAACGTAAGGGAATATACATACTTGTTATGTATACTTTCATTCGTTAATAAATTTTTACCACAAACCCAACTTTTACTCCAAATGGTAACGGAACTCAAAAATATTCTATTTATCCTAATTGTATAAAGTTCCAAATGTTAACACATACCATTTAGATTAGTAAAATTATTTTTTAATAACCAGGGACTTCCTGTAGGCTAGTGGTAGGAAATAAAGGCTTGTCGCACTTTGATTGTGGGTTCGATTCCTGCAGCTTTGTCCGACGCGACGGGTTATGCCCCACCCTGCAGGTTGTCCTTTTCCTAAAACTATAGTATCATAATATTCCAAAAATAATCTTCATAAATTTTTTAACCATAAACAATACTATCCAAAGATCAACTTAATCCACTCCAACCTTAATAGTTATCCAAAATACCTCCGTCCAGACTTTCTCTAAAAGGTCTCTAAATTCCAAAATCAATTGTAACATCAGATCCCCCAAACAAAGAAAAGTTTCTCTTATTGTCACATACTAAAAATATGATTACCTTAATCATATTAAAACCTTACTGAAATCAAAAAGTACTGCAGTACAATATTTATATATGTAACATTATTCTTATAACCAGAATATAATCCTTGAGTCCAAAAGCACCAATACATTAATTATTTTGCTTCAACTGTAGTAACAACATAAGATTTTCCTTGATCCCTTGGCCTTTTCTGAGGTAAGTTTCCCTGACGCTTAGGAAATTCATTTGCATAATGCCACATTTCCCTACAATTGTAACATTCAACTTTGACAGCCTATTTCTTTCTCTTGCAATCACGAGCCTGGTGACCCTTTTCTCCACATTTATAACAAACTCCCATTCCTTTTAGGCACGTAACAGGGTGATTCTTCCCACAATTATCACATAATGGAAAATCCTTCTTTCCCTTTTTCCCTTTATCTGTCTCTTGTTCCACCGTTCTCTTCTTCTCTTGCTTTACTTTGTTGTCATAAGACTTAGAGAATTCCTTTTCTGTCTTGATAGCACACGAGACAATATCTTCGTATGATGAGAAGGATTGTGATACTAAAGCTCGACGGAGAAATGGTTTTAACCCATCAAAGAAACGATCAATCTTACTCCTTGGGTTACGTATATAATCGGCAGCATGCCTCGCTATCCTTGTAAAGTTAGCCTCATACTTTGCGACATTCTCATCCTCCTTCTGCCTCAGACTCAGAAATTGCCTTTCCATATCTGCTCGATGGTCACGAGGAAAGTATTTTTCTAAGAAAAGCTCTTTGAACTCCCTCCATTCCATATTCAATACATCATCATCTTCCTTTGTGTTTTGAATCAGCGACCACCACTGATCGGCATCTCCATTGAGGCGGTAAACTGCCATGACAACCTTCTCCCTTTCACTACTCCCCAAGGCATGGAATATTTTCTCTAAGGAATTTATCCATTGCTCAACTACTATAGGATTTGTACTCCCATTGAAGGTTGGTGATTGTTGCCTCATGAAGCGGTCTAACATTGATCCTCCACGTTGCGGATCAGGGTGCTCCATACGAGTAAGGTTATTATTCATAACCTGAGTGAGTTGTCCCAGTACGGTGAGAAGCTGATCAGCACCAGTTGTATCACTAGATCCACCATAATTATCTTGAGCAGGAGGGAAATCCCTACACGGAGTGCGTGCATTGATATGGTTTCCATTCCTTCCACTAGGTGCCATTTCTAAACAATGGCATAAACTAGATTAGTTTATGAAATAAAATACATAATTCCATATTTGTAAAATACTTTACATAAATTGAACTATTTATGGATATAATCCATAATCATAAAAAGAAATGTTTCCTTTGAGGAAGTATATACTCATAACCCTTCATAGTGGTTTTTAAAGAAAATGAGAATTATCCAAAGCATATCCCCCTGTAGTGTCGTAACCAAGAGTGCAGCAAGGCCCGTTGTCGTGCACCAGTTCCCGTTCGAGTCTAGCTCAAAGTGGTGTTTTCGGGTTTTACCCCTAGGTACATCTGTGCCAGAGCCGCCTCTACCTGCTCGTATCCAAACAGGGATGTATTGCTCGGAAAACTCACAACATCTCTACAATAACAAAATTATAGGAAGTTCTTCTATACTAATCCTCAAAGTCTATCTTTGGGCTACGTTCTCTTATCAGAGTTTATCTAAATCTAGCTTCCAAGGTTAGTACTAAACTGCCTCTGATACCAACTGTAACGCCCCGACCCCAGCTACCCAGAGTCGGTGTGTTACTTCGTAACATTGGCATGATCACAAAAGATCAAGTCTCGAAAGACCGATTAGTTTAGTAGCCTTGGAAACACTAGATACATTCGTAAATGTTACATTACATCATAAAGTGAAAAACTACAATAACAAAGTCTCCATAGTCCACACTCATATCCTCTTTTAACTATCCCTGCAGGTCATTCATAAAATACTTCTTCACATCCTGGAAAAATATTAAAACATTGAAAGGGGTGAGCTCAGATGCTCAGTAAGGTTAACAATATAGCGAAAGCTTTCATAAATAAACATTAACATTTAAGGCAATGTATAACTAAAACAAAAGCCTTTTAAACTTGAACTTCAACATAATATGGCAAAAGTAAAATGAGATAATGACATTCACTTCTTCACATGGATATTCTACTGGTCGAATAATCACATGCAAAATAAATAACCACTTTTATAATGAGGGAATGTATAATGCCAGACATTCTGAAACATTTTGTCAAGGCCTCGGCCAAGACGTCTAAAATGATTAAGGCCTCAGCCAAAACCATAAATCAAATTGGGAAAGGGCCTCGGCCAATTCCACGTCTAGTTGTCTCATGAGACCTACCGATGCATCGAGGAGCTATAGCGGGCTCCACCCGTCACTTATTAAGTCCAATACATTCCTCATATGAATAGGTTTAAACATATCATAAACCATAACATAATCATATCACATAAAACATGCATAAAGGAAACATAACATTTCCACATTTCAATCACAAGATATCAATACAACACATTGTTATAATAAAAACGCTTTAAAAACCATTTTCAATACCAAAATAAAAGAAAGTTAAAACTTTGTATATATTTTTCATAAAAAAATGATGGCTTGTAGAGGAAGCCGAAACTCAAATAATGGTCACAACGGCGGAGAAGTCATTGTCGCCGCATAATTACGGAAAGAAAAACATTCCCTTTTTTCGTTTATCAAAACGCTTCGTATAAAAAGATTCCTTTTGAATAATCGTAAAAGTCAAAGGGGTTTATACACCGTATAAAAGAAAGTTGTGTATAAAACCAAATATGCCTCAATGAAAGGGGATTGAGACGAAGTCCTTAAAAAGATCATTTTTTTTAAATAAAGTACATCTATAATGTGTATTCACTAATAGTACCCATAAATAATGTAAAAAAACAAGATAGAACATAATAATATGACGACATAATTTGAAAGTAGGAGATTAACCCAAAGAATAGAAGTTGGGTTAAGAAGTTCCCTTACCTCGTGTCTGACTTGACTCAACCGTTCTTTAACCTCCTGAATAATAAACTAGAGTTAATATATACCTTATTAAGAACCATTTTCAATTTCATTATCCTTATTATATCACTTATTACAATGATATGAACATTATGTAATTATTTAAGTTAATAACAGTCGTTTTGTCGATCTTTGGTACTTGAGTCAACAATAAACTTCTTATAATTACAAGTTGTTTATGTGGTAGAATATCCCTTATCTCCAGAATTATATTCATGATTTAGATGTCATATATATCTTATATATCCAGTATATACATTCATTTATAACATTACGTAACATTTAGAGGTAAGAAATGAAATGCACCGTTCATGGAGACGGTAAGCCGTATGTACTCATGAACGCTACTTTCATTTCAATTTCATATTTAATGGAACGAAATCATAATGATATAAATGTATAATATAATTACAGTATAACATAGTGTATAATACCATTTACTCCATCCTTTATACATCCCACATATGGCATTAACGATTCAAATCACTTTGAGGGGGCGGTAGTCCGCACTTCCTAAAATGAAATTATCGCGTTTAACCATAATGGAAATCATAAAGTATGCCATAAATGAGAAATACAGAAGCATAAGTAAAACATAAACATATTATATATCATATATAAAAATAGTGACATCTTAATGGCCACCTTTGGAGGTGTTATATGAGTGTTGAACAATCATCGTTTCGTGAGGCAGAAATTCGCCATCCACAGAAACCGTATGTTCTTTAACCATTAGTTGTAGGTGTGTGTTAGTGTAGGTAGAATCCTTCTTATAACAACATCCTAGTATATTGAGGATACTGGTTTTGTTACAAAATAAAAGAATAAAAAGATTTTAGGGGGTTGAAGAAGATAAATAAAACAAAACAACATTAGAGAAGACATTACCTCAAAATCGGGTAACTCTTTTTGATTTGAGCCAAAGGCTTCCTTGGGAAGAGTTCTGCCCAAAGTGAGGCTTCTAGGAGTAAGAGAGAGAAGTTGGGAGAGTATTTGGGAAGAGGTTGGCCTAGCCAAATGGCTTGAAAGTGTAAATGAGGTGGGAGAGGTGGGGGCCTTTTATAAGTGGAGAGGAGGGGCTCTTTTGGAAAGATTGAAATGTTACATTATTATACAATGCTTTTCGGATTCTAAAGGTCCCACACTTATATATTTCGTGGCTAAGGTGATAAGGGTTAGAAATATCTTCATCAAATAGGCTTTGGAAAAGTTTAAGCCTTGGAGTTTTTTTTATCTTCTCATTTTATTTAAATCGTCAAATAATGAGGTCATCACTGCATCATAATGATGTCATAAATAATTTAATTTATTTAATGTCTAAAAATTATAAAAAAAATACTATGATGTAGGAAATCTTTTTATATTTCTAATGAATATTTATAGTCAAAATTGGGACTTGTGTAACCCCACTTAAAAACTATTTTAGTAAAACAACTCATGTTTGTGTCAATTTAATTTTAACATTAAATAAATATAAATTAATGTCATTTTCCAACCAAAGTGGCTCCATTGGGTCCCCAAGTTGACCCATGGGTTTTCTTGGTCGGCCATGACTCATCCAATAGGAGTAGGACAAGTGTCATGCTCATCTCATATTATTAAAACATTATTTGTACCTTAAACTACACTAATTACCTCTAATCGCGATTAAGAACTTAAAAGTTACTATTCACCAAAAAATTATTTTAATCTCATTGAACCACATTTTACTTCTTAATGACAACCATGTATGTCGGATTTTTGAAAATCAAATCACAGAAGTGGTAATATTTCATTTAAATGAAAAATCAGTTATTTAACTACCACTTAGTGGTTTCACTATTCATCAAAAATTGAAGTTTTTCAGAACAATGCCAAAATTTCACCCTAAGCTATAATTGATATTCCGAATTCAAAAATGATTCCTATTTTAAAAAATTCCAAACATATAAGTTGCATTAATTAATTTTATAATTAATTCCCGCTGTTACAACAAATAGCGTGTTTTTAAGAAACAATTTATATCAACAGATTGGCAATTGTTTATGTCCAATTTCAATGTTAAATTAATTATAATGACCACCATTGGATAAAATGGTAAAAATATATTCTAATTATTCTTTAAAACCACTAAATAGTATAATTTATCACTATAAATTATTTTGATTAAAAAAGTTGTTTTTAAGTATTTTTCACTATTCATAAAAAATTAGAAGTTCTCAGAAAAATACCAAAAATTCAACATATGCTAATTTCGATATTCCGAATCCAAAAATGAAGTCCATTTTGAAATATAAAATTTCTATAATTTTAAAAAGTGGTTATTACTATTCATAACGGCTACTTTGATTAGTCGCGGTGTTTTAGAACTCGAAGTTACGTACAATGCAAGCTATTACATTATTGAATGAGAAGCGTATCATGGAAGCTCTGGGTGTTACAGCACTAGGTCAACATTTTTTGTTTTCAAGATAATTTCCCAAATGGTGAAAAATTTTTGAATTAAAATAAATACATACTTGATTTTGGTACAATCTCAATGTTGCTCAGGCCTTGAACAATTTCCACTTCATCTATTAAAGAAATGAAGTTGAATTTGTCTTTCGCGAAGTTTTAGCAGATCATGCGATAGAATTATAGGTCATTCCATCTGTCTCAAACATAAGTTAGAAAAATTTATATACATAAGTCCATATATGGTTCCAAAATAGACTTATACTTAATCTATCATACTGCTTAATAAAATAAAACCAGTTTCTACTTACCATGGACTACCTGTAGGCTAGTGGTATGTGATAAAGGCATGTCGTACTTCGGTTGTGGGTTCGATTCCCACATCCTTGTCCGATGCGACGGGTTGTCAACCTCCTACAGGCTGTCCTTTTTCTAAAACTAAATTATTATAACCTTACATCAGTAATATTGAAAAATTTCTATCCTTAAACAATAAAAACTTATGTCTAACATAATCCATTCCAATCTTTAGGCTTATCCAAAATACTTCTGTCCAATCTCATATTATAGTGAAAAATATTATCAAGGAGGTATTACAAGAATGATGTGAATATCATCATTTATCCCCCATATATTATAATATATAACTAATATGTGAATACCTTAATCATGTATTCTTACCATACAAGCTTAGTGAAAACATGAATTCTATAAAATGTTAACTCTCTCGACATACCAAAATCCCAAAATTTCTACGTACTCAAACCATAACATTGTCCTTATTTCATTTTCTCTTTACCCATTAAATATGTGCATATAATCTTATTTGAAAATATATTTCAATCACGTTTCATGTTTACAGGTACCATTCATCATATAAATTCAAATACTCGAGGAAAGATAATAGTGTAACAATCCTTAGATTTCTCTTTATTCCATAGTACTGTACATTATTCTTGATAAACATGCAATCATTCTACTGCCTTCTTAAACCATTGACCGAGCTTCATCATTTTATTCTTAAACACTTATTTCATCTCACATATCATTGGTAGTCTCTTCATCATCATTAATATAAATACTACCCATACAACCATGCTGACTCTCTTCATGTGATTTTCCCTTAGGGTAATGGTTTTCATAATGACCTTACATTCCACATTTAAAACATTTAACCATTGTTGATGTATTCACAATACTATTATCCTTGTCCATGGTGTTAACAAAACCTTTTCCATTACAATTACTGGCTTTGTGTCCTTTTTCACACCCAATGAATCTTCCAGTTCCTTTGAAACATTCTCTTTGATGCCTCTCCCCACATGATTTACATGAGGGAAATTGAACTTTGTTTCACCTATGATCATCATGAGACACCATCTTTATTTTATTATCTGCATCAGGAAACTTACCAAAATTGTGATTATTGATCATATTATGAGATTTATGATTAGGAATAATAATGATAAGTGGAATTTCAGATCCTATTTATTTTTGTTTCACACGAAGAATATCATGTCATTTTCCATCATATCCTCCACTATCGTGAATCTTCCTGTTTCCATCCATTTTCTAAAACCCAAAAAGAATAGTGTGAGATGAAATAATCATAATCAAGGGGGATTACATTCAATATCTAACATCATATGTTAAATTCTAAGATTGTTACCAAAATTCTATGACTATAACCTATACTTATACGTAACCTTAGGTACATCCCTAGACATACCTTAGAAATATCTTTAGGGATCTCACTAAAGTTTTCGCATCCTAGTTTCAAAAGGTTAACTAAACCTTTCCTCTGATACCAACTATAGAGACCCAATATTGACATACATAGACATTAAATTACTTTTTTAGAATACTTAATACATAACAAAAATAGAAACCAAAGGACTGAAGTTTTTAGTGTCTTTGGAAACTTGGAACATAATCTTTGAATCTTGGTGCGATATCTTCAACATCTCCCATAAGGATCTTCCTTTTTTTTCATAACTAAAAACATTCTTTATATCCTGGTGAAAAGAAAAAATATAAACGGTCAGATCAAATGCCTAGTAAGGGTAAGAATTGAGAAAATAAAACCAACCATATACATTTGAACATCAAAACATGAACATAATGTTTAAACATCAAAATCTTGAGTTGTGAAATAAATCTTGGTAGTACGTAGGGAATAGATCATAAAGGAAAATCAATCATGATAAAATATCATAGGAGTAAAACATTTAATTGTGGCCAACCATTAAACACATGATATGATTTCCATAGTAGCCAAGGCATTGCTTCCAAGACCGTCTTAGTGGACAAAGTCCCTTTCTGAATCTAGTTCACTCCTCATTCTAGTCCTGTAACACTAAACCAGATTAACTTACCGTTCCAGCCATGTCTATATCATGATATATAAATCTTTACCCAATTCATTTGAGGGAGATATAGGTCCCGCCAATCTCATAATGAAATCATTCTTACTTGTTCCACAAAATCAACATAAATCATTCATCATAACCCAAAGAATGAAATGGGGTTTATAAACATCATCTCATCTTAACATAATCCTTATAAAACAAATGGATATAATTTCATCATACAAATAGTGAAACCATCTAAATCATAGAGAGATTATACTTGAAACATGCACATATGAAATAATGTCATCTTATATAGAAAATGCTTTTGATAAAACACTTCAAATGAATTCATCAAAAAATATCCTTTCTTCTTCAAAATCATTATCTTTTCACAAAATTCCATGAAATTTTAAAAGAAAAATATTTGGTTGAAAATAGTAATCAAATATTATAAGGTAATATTAATGAAAATAAGGCATTATAAAACAGTAAAAATTTGTTCATGCCGTAAAAGATAAAAAAGAATCTCCTCGTACTTTTAACAGAAAAGTAAAAAAGTACCATGTATGGTAAACAAAAGCAATATTCCTTCCATAATACAAAGTAAAAGTCATAGAGGGGTAAACATGAATTTAAAAATACATGGAATAATATTAAACATTTTATGAAAAACATTATTATGGACAAGGATGAAAAATATAACCCCCTTGAATACATACTTATAAGCAATCATTCATAAAAATGAGATTGAAAAATTATTGCTTACCTTAAGTCCAATATGCTTCGTACATATCCAAAACTCCAGTATAATGATTTAAATAATGTCATTTACTTGTTATAGAATCATATTCATTGTTATGATATCATATATGGTTCACTTATGACTTTATATTACCCGTTCTTTTGTAAATTCCATGTTAAAGCAGCATTTTGGGTAAAATCGTTTTATTTATCGTACGTGTTTGGGGTTGTTTTTCTTGATATTATTATTACTAATATCATGATTTACTTACTTTAAGAATTTAAATCATGATTTATATATCATATATATTCAGTATATATATATAAAATATGGATGAATGAAATGAAATACACTATTCATGGAGACGGTAGGTCGTACGTACGCATGAACGTTGTTTTCCTTTCCTTATTGACTTGAATGGAAATTAGTAGATGAAATATATATATACATAAATACAGTAGCTTCATAATGTCATATATTTCATTATTATTCATTACATATACTTTATAATCATTCTTGACTATTTAACATGGAGAACGAATCTCATCACGTCATGGAGACGGTAATCCGTACGTACGCACGAGCGATGATATAGTTCCCATAATTATTGAATCAGAATCAGTATGATGTTATAATAATGATATATAGTTATTATTTACACCATTATATCCATCCATGTAAGGTGGTGTTGTAAGAACAGATTACACCACGGTGTGGAGACGGTATTCCGTACGTATGCACGCGTAGTGATTTCATTTTCCGTAGGATGGATAGAAGGTGAAATGGGGTTGTTTCATATTTATAGTAACATTTCAGTATATTAGTGATACTGATGTTATTACTTTATAATGAAACAAAAAAGAAGAAGAAGTTGAAGAAGAACAAAACTTGAAAGAATCGATAGAAGAGATTACCTCTTTGTCGACACCCCTCTTTTAAGCTTCCTTTTAAGGCACTAGATTTGGTCTTTTGAGGAGAGAAGAACCTCTATAATGGTACTAGGGGTATTGAGAAGAGTAATGGGTAGGGGTTGGCCGAGATTGAATGCTCAATGTTTTGTATATAGGAGAGGGGCACCTTTGGAAATCTCAAAAATATTAATTTATAATAAATCAAACCCCAGATAAAAACTTCCAACAATCACTCAAATTAAGAGATTAGATGTGATAGGGCTATAATCTCAAGAAACAATAAAATTTATACAAGTTGTAAATTTATTTTAAACCTTATCAACTTGATTTATCTTTATTTAATCTATTTTATTTTATTTGTGGTAATAAGATTCTAAATTTTAAATTGTTATGAATAATTACTTATGTGCTGTGAATTGTCTATAATTGGATAATTTATAACATTTTGGATCATATTAATTTTAATTTATAATTTTAAAATAATTTTGTGATTTTTAAAAAATATTATATTATGTTATTTTTATAAAATAACAATAGTGTCAATTTTGACACTATTCATTTATTTGAATTTAAAAAATTCCTCACAGAAGATAAGTTCAAAATAAATTCTATAATAGATTCATAACATGTCATATTTATCTATAAAATTCATGGAGCACATTAAATTGTTTATATAATATTAATTTTAATATTTCTAAAGACATTTATTTGATATTTCAATCAATAAAATAATTTCAACATCACTATTGTATCACATTTAATGACAATTATTTTATCTCTAAAATTTCAAAATAAAATCACATGATGTATATAATTTTATTGGATTTCTGGAGACTATTCATGTTTGATGTTTCATGAAGTTTATCACTAAATTAAAATTATTATACTTATAAGATTTAAGAGAGTGACATGTTGTCACTTTCTTTTGTTTTAATAATAATTACATCATTTTATTTGTCAAAGTCCATGAAATGAATATACTCCAACCCTTAGGTGATATGGGTCTATGTTTTTTAATCCAATAAAATTTTGGCAACTGTTAGGATAATTTTACAATCTTATTGTTACCCTTAATTACTTGATTTACCTTTAATTGTAGTAAATAAAAATTGTCATAGTTACTATTCATAATATCAAAAAAATTAAAGTAAACTATTACCATTATTTGTACCCACTGAATCCAAATATGGAATCCATTTTTCAAAATTTAGAACACAGAAGTTTCAATAATTAATTTAAAATAAATCCTATTGTTAAGAAAATGGTTTTTAAAAGTTAAAACATTGTCAAAGATTGAAATGTTTTTACCTATGAATTCAATATAAAATTAATGGTAATGACATGAATTATATTAAATGGTAAAAATATATTCTATTTATAATTTAAACCCATTTAGTATTATAATTTAACCATATAAATTATCTCGATGAAAAATGTTATTTTTAATTAAAATTTAGCGTGTTTTTACTATTCATCCTGCAAATCATTTTTTCCCCATTTTCAGAAGCCGGTTTAAGGGTACCAGTAACCCAAAACGGTTTAAGGAAAACCAGAAACCTCACAACACTTCCCGAGATTTCATCGCCATTCAAAATTCAAATTTCAAACCAAACAAATTCAGCGCACACCATGTGTCCATCATCACACGGGCCCATCATCACGCGTCCAGTCTCGAGCTACACATCCACCGATCAACGTCGCCACTGGCAATCTACGTGCTCAACCTCGATCCGCAAACCTATAAGCGTGTCACACGCCTTGAGCTACTTGACCACCTTGAAATGCGAAAACATCCTCGCCGCCAAACAAGCCACCAGTGAGGTTCGCCGAACCGGCCAAGAACCCAGCGCATCAGCCATATCCACATCACCGGATCACCGGTGAGAGTCACCGGACTCCTTCGTCACATCTTCACCCCAGAAAACCACCTAGTAATCTACAAAACATCATTCATGGAGGTGCCTATGCGTTCCCATCATTCATTCCCATCGCCGGATCGCCGGTGAGCTACACCAGCGTCCGCCATCATCATCATCTCCACAAAGGATTCAATACAACAACAAATGAAAAACTCAAAACAACAGAAAATAACCCAAGGAGATGCATCCAGAGTCGACGCTACATCTCAAAAGCACGTTCACCTAAAGGTTCACCACAACACAGCGGAAGAAAAACCAAAATAAAGACCAGAAAAACCCACCGCCACCAGACAGAACGACCGCATCAAACCCACCAAAACCCTAACCTGCTCACATGAGAAGATGTAGAACCCCACAACCTACATCTGATGATCGCAACCCCCAACTACGAAAAAACTCACCACAAGACAAAAACGAGCTACAAGATTAGAACCGTGAGCACTCCGAAGAGTGCGTCGTCAACAACCGGTCTTACACCCACAGATCTGAGCCCAAAACCGCAGAAGCCCGGAGAGCATCTCCCCAGCCTGAGAGAAGACCACGAATCCCTGCAGTAGAGAACCACCACCTACCCACCAAGCACGAGACGGAGTTTCCACGCCATCCGCAGCGCCAGAGCTGGCGGCGACGAGCTCGTGTTTTTACTATTCATCAAAATAAGCAACTTATGACAAAATTATCAAAAATTTATCAAAAGTAAATTTTTATATCCTAATTCAAAATAATATTTTTTTTATTTTCAATTTAAATATATTAACATGTCAAAAAATATATTTAAAGTGGGTGTGCCATCAAGAGGTGGAAAAATTGTATTTTTTTTAAAATACTTATTTTACCCGAATTTTTTTTTGTTCTCATACCATGTTCTAGAAAATGTGTAAGATGAATAGTAATGTTATAAAATTAAAAATGTAGTTGATACTATTCATAAAGGCTAGTTCATAATAATATTTTTTTAGTGAAACTTGGTATTGCATACACCACATGATATCGAGGAAGGTCGCGATTGAGTGTAATGCAAGCTAAGTCAGGGTTTCATGTTGTGCAAGACTCCTTCGTTGTTTTATATAACAGAATCTAACCATATTTCATTTATACTTTGAATATATATATAAATATATATACACTCAATGTTGCGTAGAATAAATAATATAAAAAAACTTGAAATTTTGTGTAACATGATCCAAGAATAGTGTGGCGTATACTGCAAGCTAATACGGTGTTGAATATAGCGCAAGGTAATCTTGGTGTAGCGTACAACAGAAAATTTGAAACAATAATTATAATATATCTCATAAATTCTCTTGGTGTTAGAATATCCCACCCACCAATAAACGAAAAATTCCCCCTCGTTTCCCTACACATGAACTATGCCTCTGTAGGGAACTTCCAGATCTACTTATGGCTTGATTCCTGACCTTACAAGATACGTAGTGATGCCAGGATATAATATCCTGCCCTAGACATCATCACTAGATAAAAACTCCCTCTACCTCTATGTATGTATTGGACCTATACATTGAGGGATATTTAGGAACTACTTATGGATTGATTTATATCTGAGTAGGATATGTATTTAGGCCTGAATCCCATGTTTTAGGCTCAAAGTAAATATGGTTACAATTCACATCGGTTTACCTTCATCCTTAGAACATGACATTAAATTTTATGGAATCTTCTAAAACTACGTATGGATTGATTCCCATCAAAGTGGGATATGTATTGATCCACGAATCTCATATACTGGTTCTTTCGTCATTCAAAATGCCTTCCCCATCCCTATGCATGGTACATACCTTTACATGGAGGAAATGTCTAGAACTACATGTGGATTTATTTATACCCTTGTGGGATATGTAGTGAAACCATGACCCCAAATCTTGTCCCATCCATCAACACCTAGAAAAAAAATCCCCTTTTCGCTTTTCCTGGTCCAAACATGTATTGGGAATTCATTTTGGAAACTACATATTGCATGATTCCTATCATAGTGGGATATGTAGTGGCACCTAGAACATTCATCCTGGTCTAGATTCCATTCAAAAAAAATACCCCTTCCTATATGTGTATGGCATACTTTCATAGGGGATTCCATGAAAGGTCCTAACTACATGACATTAAACTGAAATGTTCCTAAAGAATCATTTTTGGCCCAATTATTGGTGTTATGTGACCTCTAACATGCCCCCAATTTCCTGCATAATAAAATGAAAAGAGATGAGGTAATTTCCATGCCTAGATTTCGATACCTAGAAGGATACAAAAGATCATGCTTCCCTTTACATATGAGTCAGATCTATGTAGAGGCATTTATAGTTCATGGATAATCAAGGTATGAGTATTTATTATATACCAAGGCACACAATTGACATTGGGTAGAGCCCATTCCTTATGAAATCATGGATCACCATAATCCTCAAAAACCATAAGAGATGGATGACCAGTGTCCTCCAGACACCATTGTTTGAATATTCACATCATGTCATAGTGGCTCTATTTATGTTTCCCACAAAACTGGCCTATTAATCAAAGGGAAACTCATCCTCTAAAGATTCCTTTCCTACCCCTATACGCCAAATTGATCCCAATACCCATGTAATTCATTGTGGTTTAAGGTCCCCCCAGGACCATGGTTTACCCTTTCTACCCTCATTCATGCTTAGGGTATGCCAGAATATCCCGACCCCTATTAACTCAAAGCTATTTATGGCCTTTGTGATAAGTTGTCAGGGATCCACGATAAAAAAATGTGCTACCAACATCCTTATCGCACAACACTAAACTGCATGTCCAGAAGTGTCCAGACTTCATGACATTAAACTGCATCGCATGATGGCATTGCTTACATTCTTTTCTTGGCTCGACCTCATCAGAAAAATTCCTTTCCTTCATGCGTGTGGGTTAGACCTCCACAAGTAATGTTCATAGAGAATCCACTATGACATGGTTTCCCCTTGATATATATGTGCTACACTCTAATCCTATGATCCGAACTCTACCACAAAAAATAACTAAAATATCCCCCTCTAGGTGTACAAATTGAATCCAAACAAAAAATCTATAGACATGTATTGTTTATAGGGATACATAAGGTTAGTCATATCTACCTTCCATTGAATTAGTATTACTCTAAATCAACCCCAAATAATGATAAATTTTGTGGAATTAATACCCCTTACATGATGATAAACTAAACAACGTTGATCTAAGAATAAAACACTCCATGCCATCGATTATTCCATTCTTAAGTGGTGACCCAAAATTCTTGTCATCCCTTATTTCTCACATTGAGCATAGCTCACAAGGTTTTTGGGACCTCATCTAGGAATACAACATGGGGTTATGGAAAAGAAACCTATGATTATGGTCATCGTAGCATGTCCCTAAAAGGCATGTTATAGATCCCCTCCCCATATAAGGAACCACAGGTCCTGACCATAAGACATTAAACTGCATGGTACTCCAAAGATGGAGTAGATGTCTCAAACAACATATGATCTAGATCTATGTTGCAGATTACCTAATCCAATGGTTGAATCACATCCCGGATATTTCTAATGTATCTAGGTACACTCATGCCACACATCTAACTGCATCCTTTGAGTAATATTGAGTCCCCATAATCATCCATGACCAGCGAAGATGGAAGGAAAATGTCCTAAAAACACCCTTGTTTGTCTATACACATCATGCCCCACTGGCTTTACATATGTTTCCCACAAAATGGCCATCAATAAAAGGAAAACTCATCCTTATGAGAGTCCTCTCATACCCCAGTAAGACTTATAATTCCCAAGCCCTGTGACATCCCCCATGATTCTAAAACCCTCAAAGTAATGGTATACATTCTATTTCCTACCCATGTCCTGGATATATCCCAACATCGAAGCCTGATTTACCTTCGGTCTTTCAAGGCTTATAAAATATAAAGATTCTACATCCATATGTGTGAATTTGATCCGCATACATACCAACAAAATGCCCCCACTTATTTCCAGTTTTCCTAGTTATGTTTTTCAAAAGAAATTCCCCTTTCATATTTAGGTTCACCTCCTTTAATAATCCATACATTATGTTTAGAAATACCTAAATCCCAATAATCCTCCATGACAATCAGAAGTGGAATGAAAATGTCTTTAAGAAACCGTTATTTGACTATTTACATCATGCCCAAGTATATCTGCATATGTTGCCAACAAAACGACCATCTACTAATTGAAAATTAAACATCAGGAGAGTCCTTTCCTATTTCCATGGAACGAAATAAAATTTTATCCCATATCTCTCCCAGGATTAAAATCCACCTAGATTAAGGATTACATAATTTTTCATTTTCATGTTCCTAAAAATGAATCACATTTTTCTTTAAACTGATGAATCACTCTGCCCTATCTTAGTTATATTAGAATGACTCTGCAAAACATGATTTCCTGGTTGTCCGATGTAAAAAGGAACGATACTTCAACACTCCTATATATAAGAAAAATTTTGGTGGGAGTGGTTTCCCACTCAATGTCATTACAAATGTCCAAAATACATTCAGACACCATCCCCCAGGTAGGCCACCACGGTGGTCTTCAAGCCACCATACAAATCCAAAATTTTTATAAATCTCTCAGGCCTTTGGAAATGGATGGCCCGTGTCCTACGAACACATTTGTTTGACTATGCACATCATGCCTCAGGGACTCTCCATATGTTAAATAAAAACGACCATTATCCAAGTGAAAATTCTTCCACAAGAGACTCTATTCCTACCACTATACTCCTAAAATATCTCCCATGTACCATATACATCCAAAACTAGAACATTCAAGGTCAATAAAAATCAGAAATTCATGTATGAATGTTATTAGAAAATTTCTAGGTGATGAATCCCAAATTGGGGCCCCTTCCCTATCAATTTTGGTCAAATGTTTTTGACCTAAAACATCAATAATAAGTCTGATTGGAAAGACATTAAACTACCAATTAAATAGACACAATACACACCAAAGTGAAAACCAACAAAAGGAATCCATGGATAAAAGATGATTATAAACTTTCTAAACCTATACAATGTATGGTTTAAGAAAAAATATCGAGAAATAAAACATTCAAAAGAGACATAAAGTGTCTTAGGTCGAAAACCCACCAAGGGAGGCATAATAAAATGTATGTTTATACCCACTATGCTCATACTAAATCATGATTTGTAAAAAAATTGGGTGATAATAGAAAAAAGAAATTTTTTTTGTGGAGTTATCCATACAACCCCAACAGTAGCAAAACTATGCTCACTGAGTCCTATGACTCAGGAAAAAATTAGAGCATGATTTTATTTACTAGTTTTGGTTTAACATAATACTCGGTCAAAATTATATTTACATAATCAATTATTATTGATTGATGTCATAAAAAAATGAAAAAGAAGAACTATACAATAATAAGGTTTATATTCTATGAATTTGAAGGGAGGACCATCCCAAGTTTGGACACCCTCCAGGATATAGAAAAAAAGGGAATGGTACAGAGATAGTTTGGGGAAACCAAAATGGAACTCGAATCAAATATCCAAACATATCAATGATATTATATCATGAACTATCAAGGGCCTTCTCTAAATTATCCATATTTTTATATTTGACCTCATCCATCATGATTTTCTTTCTTCTTAACAACTTTGGGGTCCCACCCCTTATGCTTAATAGCTTTATAATTAACATATAAAAATTACCAAATTACCTTCAGCCTAACCACAAGAGCCTCACATTATTATAACTTCTATGTCTAGGTGATTTCCAAATTATGGGATCTCATCATCTCAGCCACCATATGATTCCATTCCTGATAAAAATATTCAAAGGGTAGTGCCTGATTATTTGACGAATTGAATTTGGCAAGTTTGTCCTCATAAGAAGAAAGTTATTATTAGGATATGAAAACATTGTGTATAAGAATTTGTATGTTCCAATAATTGAAGCCACTCGAATCCAATTCCGTAAATAATCATTGGATGTTGTTCTATTCATCATTAGAGTTATTTAGAGGATTTTATACTGAAAGGGTGCATAAATGACTCCACGCCTATTTTTGCATGGTTTGATTCCTCCTCATGGCACCATGGCTTGGGTCCTCCCCCATTACAATGGATCGATAGATAGGAGTAATTATTATGGCAGATGGAAGGGTCCTAATATAGGTTACCAAAGGGGGGGGGGTTTCCCCTCATAGATGGTTCACCCCTTGGAAATAGGTACGAGGGACTAGCCCTGACTTCTGGTATATCTAGTGACACTCTGCTGGGGATAGCCTCATTAGGACCACAAAAAGTGTCCACAGGAGTTGAATAGTCTAAATGACATTCTACCAAAATAGGATTTGTATCTGAATCCACTTCGAAACACATTTGATGACAGATGGAGTGCCTTCTCAATGTAGGGAGGGACGCATATGGCACATCTAGTATAGTCAGAACAAGATGTGGAACTATTGGTAGCCTCTAAACCCATCTAACTGGAATTCACAACACTCTATAATGGTATTAAGTCACCCATAGCTAGACATAGTACAATGATAGAAATGTTGAAGCCACCCTCGAGGGAATTTGGACCTCAATGATAGCATCCTCCCACCTCATTATCAATCATAATTGGAGATGAATCATGGGATGAGATCCTCCCTTCAACTGGGTAGAAGGGAGGGGTGCAATTTTTTATAGGCATCCAAATTTTATAATAAATCAGTAAGGGGTATATAGATCATATATTTACACTATATCTATGCATGCAACCAATATTCCATCCCGAATAACATCTAGGTATGATCTTTCTTCTAAGGAAAGCCTCTCGTTATTCGCCATTGGTCTGTGGGGCATGAGGTATGGTGTGGAGGAGAAGTGGAAGAAATCACTCAACAATTTAATTGTATCATTAATACTTATGGATTGAGAGTGAACAATAGTGATGGTGAGGGGTGTTGGAAAGAAATCAGAATGAGTAACTGTTGTAGTATGTTGATATACATAGCAGGAAATGTGTTCTTCCATCTGGCCATATAAAATTTTGAATGGCCCTCTTACATGATGTGATGGCCTTCCTTTTGGTATCTACCCAAGTAGCTCCTAATGTCAGGAAAGAGTGTGAATGACCATGTTTATGGTTAGAATTCTGCTAACATGGACTTCATCATCTGAGTACATGTTCTGACTCTGGTATATAGGTCCCAGTGCAAAATTCCATCCGATTATAAATATAGAAAACAATCCAGCCATTCTATGGTCGGGGGGTACATCTGATCAAATCCTGTATCCCCAAGTGGTGTACTAGCCTACCTCTAGTGTTACATAGTTTGAACCTAGGGTTTTTTTTACTGTTGTGTTGGATAAGTTTGACTATGACAAACCCTTGGCCTAATACCATTCACTTATAAGAAAAATCATATCTTATCTTCAAAGGAAATGATGGAACGAGTGTGGAGGGGTTGATTGAGCGGTCCCCTGCCATGAAAAATAAGTTCCATTCTAAAGTAGATACCTAGTTGACATCTCTCTAGGTGTTGGCCACTGGTAGGAATTCATCATACGTGTTTTTTAGAATGGGGATCCCTCCAAGTTGATGGGATTCCCACAAGCTAATCTCCACCTCTTCATGAGACAGATGGAAGGTGTTGGTGCTCAAACACCAAACACTAAGATATTCAGAAAGTATCTCACATGGATAATTGATCACATATTGGGAAACCCACACTTCTGGATGCATGTTTTCTACTTCTAAAAGGACAAGGGTTTCCAAGAAAATTTGATTCACCCATAAGGCCCTGGACCACTAGTCATAAAACAATCCTCTATATCATAAGTCCCATTTAGTGGACCACCCACTTCTAGGATTTTTTCGAGCAAGATTAGTAATGGAAGGATATTCCTAGATGGCTAATTCCAAAGAAGATTCACAATGGTGACGACTACTCTGAGACAACAAAAAAACCCCTATCAGGTAAATGAATTCTCCTTAGCAAGATCATTTTTTATTTCTCCCATCAATAAAATATTGTCCCAATCGTGCCTCTTGGATATCTCTAGGAGTACAATGGGGGTATTATAGTTGGTCAGTGGAAAAGGTGCTTCGTTATGAAGGCCAAAGTTATAGGGTTGTAGTTTCACATTTAGAAGATACACTAAGAGCTTTAGGGAAAGAAGAAATTTAAGATTACATTCTGGGGGGGTTGATGTCAGAATGAATGTCCTCTTCAATATTCTCAACAATGGTCACTCGCCTTCTGGTTGCACTCTCTAGGGTCAAATAGAGTCATATCATTTTGCAGTCTGAACAAAAAGTTCTAAAAGTCCATATAAAATTCAGTCCAATGAAAAAGTAGTTGTAAAAAACCAAAAAAAACTGGAAAAGTAGTTATAAAAAGGTTTTCATGGGGCTCCTTATAATGCTCTTGATAATAGTATGTTGAATCTATATTTTTTATACTGTATCGGTATGTGGAAGACATTTCCCACCTAGGGCTTTAGTATTCATAAGGCTTGCGAGGCACTATCCCACGGAACATTGGCCATTGAACTCAGTGGTTAGAGGAATGAAGAAACCAAAAATAGAGGCCTCATTATGTACATGTTCAATGTTTTCCTATCGAAATTTTATGCTCTTTTTAAATTATTTTAATGTTTAGTTCGATGTTTTAAAGTTTGGTGTGTGGAATAAGAAAATCATGTAATAATATCGCTACACGGAAAGTTAAACTTAGGTTTTAAATTCCATAGAACAGTTCGTGGACTCGTATTATTTTCACAGGAAAAGGAAAATCTGAGGAATTTAGATCACGGAACATGTGGAATAGTTAATAGACATAGATTTTGTAGAGGAGTTAGTACATGGAAGCAAAGGATGCAAAAGAGAGATTGAGAACCCTTTTAACTATGAGAAATGTAAAAATAAAAATGACCAGGGACCATATAAATTGGCATAGTCCCCCTACTAGGCATACCCATTCTACCACAAACCACTTCAGTTTAGGACCACTACTACATTATAATAGCCTCCTCTTAATTTTGATTGGACCTCATTCTAATGGGGTGAATTTTTAGGGTCCTTAAAACTTCATGAAGGGAAGTAAATACTCTAACGAGAACATTGTAGAGGGAATAAAATTTTTATACATGTACAATAAGAAAAATAGAAGAAAATTGGAATAAAAATTTTAGAAGAGACTTGATTAAATAAAATTTTGAAAATAGTATTAGTTTGACTGCGTTCCATCACCAATAAAGGTTCGCGGGGTACATAAACCGTGTACCATCGGTACGTAGAAGGGGCCATAGGGCGCTAGTCCGCATCACGATGCCCAGAAAACATATAATTCCATAAACTATGTTATTGATAGAATCAAGTAGATAAATTCCATCTTTATACCATCCCATGAGCTAAACTGTGTGTAGATTAAGAAAGTTGGTAGGGTTCCGTGAACAACTTCTCATGAACCACAACCTCCTTAAACCCATGTTGATCAATTCTTCCACGGTTTGAATTATATCTTCACAGGCTTCCAAAAATAGTTCCACATGACCACATATATGATTTCTACATTTCTCTATAAAAGGATCACAATTGGATTTGGAATGGGACTAGTGGAAGAGAGCACAATGGAGACCCTATAGGTTGGAAGAGAGAATTCAAATACAACAATGATTTAAACTTCATTTTCGAATCATCGATGAAGTGAAAACAAAAAACCACTTTTCTATATGTATAACCCACCTCCGAGAACGACAAGAAGAAGAAACAGAATAATAATTAGTGAAAATAGAACCTAATTGATGCAGTCATGAATCCAAAATCTATCACAGATGAATTCCCCATGAACCACACGCTCTAGGATGGTTCTTAAATTCAGATATCTGCACAGCACATCACTACACAGATCGAACCCTCTATCAAATTCTCCATCAATACATAGATAGAAACTGGGGTGGCATGGAGAACCACATCCAGCTCTTCATAACATTCCAATATGAATAAAACATCTCGGACTGCATACCACTTCGGTATGCGGTGGTCCATACCTAGGTCTGTGTGCCGTTTCAGTACGTGGACGATCCCTCTACCCGCATAATTGTATGCTATGCAGTGCTTCCCCCATCCCTCATGTGAAAATAATATGCGGAATGGTGTGTCTTTTGGTGTCCTTCCCTCTGGCTCTAATCTTGCCCCTCCATTACCGTCCAGTCCACCATAGCTCCTCTACAAACTAGTCCACTAGAATCCGGACAAATCCAATGGACTAATATGGTTAGATCAATGGATGCACTAGGGTTCCCTATCTAAATAAACATACAGAAGTTATTTATAGAAACAAAGGTTGTCCCCCCAATATTTTTGGCAAGTAGAATTTCTTTGAAGTCTACATTCCCATCTTTTTCTCCAAGGGGTGTGGGTGACTTTGGGATTCCAATGTGAACGGGTAACCACTGGACTTTCAGTTCAATGAGTTCTAGTGACAACCACGAAGGTCACTCTTTCCTTCCCATTTGATTAGGGATGATTCTCCCTC
Source organism: Viscum album (assembly GCA_963277665.1). NCBI lineage: Eukaryota > Viridiplantae > Streptophyta > Magnoliopsida > Santalales > Viscaceae > Viscum > Viscum album. The sequence goes on from OY728145.1 coordinate 1,189,977,232, forward strand.
CTTTATAAGAACTCGTGTTAGGTGGATCTTCCTATGGTATGCTACAATCCTTTTGAAAGAGGTGTCACTCTTCACCCTCTTCACCTCATCTAGTGACATGTCCAGATAGATCACCAAAATATGACTGTTCTAGTTATCAACATGGGTGAGGGTTTCATGCTTAAAGATCCCCTTTCACTCTCCTATCAAGCTCCTATCCACGGACTCTTTCGATGTTGTCATCCTCCTTTTCCATTATTAGAGAGTAGAATTTCCACCTTTGTTAAATCATTCACATCCTTTTGTTTCTCACGCTGAGCATGACTCACATGGGCTTAAGGGTTTTTGATGATATAAAATTCTCCCACCCATTAAAAAATTATGAGAACTATAATTCTTGTTTCTACTAGTATACAAAGTATACCTATACATGGATTGAGCTCAAAGAGGCACTCTTTTCCCAGATGTTAACCCAATTATTCCCATGACAAAAGGGAATCATCTTTTGGAGTAAGACCCAATTCGACTCTCATAAATGGGCATCCCACGCAAGTGTAATCCCCAAGATAAATAAACTATGAGATATCTAATTCATGTTCCAACCAGGATATGTAGGACTCTTAATTAAGGCCCAAAATTTAAGAGGAACCCTTTTACCAAAGGTTATCCCATTTATGCACCCAACAAAAGGGAATCCTCTTTGGGAGTGTTCCGATTCGACTCACAGAAATGGGCCGCCTCCCAGGGGTAGGCCCCTAGCTGAATGAACATAGATAACTCTGATCCCCCATCTAACTAGGATATGATGGACGCTTGTTTAAGGCCTAAGCTCAAGGGATGGTCTCTTGAGTCAGTACCGATGAAATTCCCAAACAATGCCCTCCTCTCTGGTGTAATCCCCAATCATGCCCCCCCCAAATGGTTAGAACCTCTATGAATTCCCGGAGAAACCATGTCCTAATTCTAGGATCCCATTGATTATGAGTCCCTATTCATCTATAACTACACATACATTGATTTCCCATTTGGAAGGGATGCTTTGGAACCCTCCCTGAGGTCCAAATCCAATCCTCAAATCAACTGTAATGTTGTTTGGGCTATACCCATGGTAGGGTTATGTTCATCCAGATGACCAAATATATTTTGAAAACTTCAGGATACCCCGGCATGAGTCCCACCCTAAATCTTGTCTAGGCACATTTTTTCTATATGTCTTCACCTAATGACGTTAAACTAGATGGATGGGTCCCTACCAAACAACCTTAAAAGGTTATGTGTCCAGTTAAAGAGACACCAAACTATGTGGGCTCTAATTTCTCTCACTTGGATACGTTGGAATCCCATCTTATGGGTCCTAACCATACATCAAACCACTAGTCTTCCATCTTGGATGATGATATACTCCAAGGATCCACATTTCAAGTCTTAATTCAGCATTGTCTCTATAGCATCAAATCTACGTATATCCATGATGATCATGAAACTCAGGGGTAACCTATAGATATAATCATCAGAAATGGAATAATAATTCATGAACATATGAACATGGATTAAATATATAATAGAGTTACAGTGTAGGATATAATTCCCCCCAAATGGCTGTGATGAGCCCAAACTCCATCCTCTCAACCAATGGAGTCCTCAATTGTTGTTGAACAAACCATACAATAAGCACCTGCCTTTGGAAAGCATGTCAATGAATCATGGATAAAAGGGTCTGACGCACGCCTGTCGTAGGGCGTGGCAAAGCAATTTTTTTCCTAAGTTAAAATGTAGTAATGTGGTTGACCTAGGATGTCTCCCGAAGAGGAGTGCACACAAAATGGGTTGTCACTTTAAAACGGGGGTAAAAATGTTGTGAACGGAAATTTGAAATTCAAATGATTGAAAAACAATGAAATTTAAATGGGTGATTAGGTCGGGGTCGGTTTCCTAATTATAATGCTATCCTTGTTCAATTTAATTCAAACCTCTTCTTCTTAGTTGATTAAAGTGAGTTTCCACAATCGTTTCCTCTCACTTCCTTGGTGAAATTATTATTGTGAGAGAAAACCTTACCAAGATCTTGGTTTGGTCAACTCTCCTTCCATGTGTAAAATAGTTGTATTGAATATCCTTAATTGAAATGGGCAATTCCCGATCGGGTTTTGTTTATCCCAAACAATCAAGAACATTCACTACACCTTTTACACGTACTGACGATCGTCGAGTACTTCACCACTAATTCCTGGTTTATTCCATCGTATATAAACCAGAAATTAGTGGAGGGAGATATTGATTATTTTACCAAGGCAAAAATAAATAACGGAATTAATATTCAAGAACGATCTCACTTGATTATAAAATCCGCTATAATAAATTGAAAACAACTTTGAAGAAGAAAGAAATTTATTCAATTGCATCCAAGAACTCAAGCATTACAATGTAGAAAACCAACCCTTCCCCAATCACTCCAAAAGTTTACCCCACCATGGTAAGGGTAATCGAGTTGAATGGGGAAGAAGAAGGCATTACAAAACAATGAAAAAGAAAATAAATAAAAGAAAAAGATGAAAAGTTCTCCTTCTTGGTGTCCCAGAAGGAATGGGGTGGAAAAAAATGGATGCTTTGAGAGGGTGGAGCTCTCCTCCTTTTATAGCCAGAATTCTTCCCCCGAATGTCGACGCGTTGTAGCCCCATTAAATGACATCTTCACGCGTTGAGCCCTTCATGAATGTTGTTCATAATTCCCTTGGCCGTGTCCCCTCAAAATTTCAGCGGATTTGGATAGGTATTCCGAGGGTTATGGCCAATTTCCTCTGGCAATTTATTCTGTCCAGTCAGAATCATCAAACCGAAAAACACCGTTTTGTACTGAATTAATGTCCCTGAACACGGCCATTTCAGGCGTGGCCTCCTTAATTAAACTTGTTCCAAATCGTCTTAGCCGTCTATCCACAAAATTTCAGCTCCATTAAAGTCGTTTTGAGCGAGATATGGATATTTCACTGAACCTTCGTTTTTCTGGAAGAAATTTCCTGGAAGCTTCCTTGGTGTTCCTCAATAATCTTCAACTTTATTGAATTGTTTGGACCTCAAGATGGTAGAATCAGATCCTGGTCCAGAAGACAAAGTTGAAGGAAATTAAATTAGGATTCTAAAGAAATTATAATCATAAAATTTGGATTTATATTTTTTTGTAAATGACCAAAATACCCCTGTAGTGAAAATCTGTCCAAAATGCAGAATTTGGTCATTTTTGCATTTAAACTTAAAATACTTCTTAAATCCAAAATTGTTACATATAAGCTCAAAATGTTATCTTGGGATGTTTAAAACAATAGAAATGCATTAAAAAATGTGCAAATTATAAGCCTTGTCAATTCCCCCACACTTAAACTATGCTTGTCCTCAAGCATAAAATCTCAACATGGAATTCAAAGGACACCAATGTCACCAATATTTAAATTTCAAATGGAATAAAATAAAATGATTATCAATGTCCAATCAAATTTTCCAGTTCCACAAAAATACCAATTTAATTTCCCATTTTTCAAAGAAACAATCAATTCATGCATTTTACTTTTCCCCTTTGAAAAATAATGAAGCTTCTCCTTTCATTCATTCAAGCTTCTCAATTTATTATTATTAAACATGCCAAATCATGATCTACCTCACTTATGAATCTTTTCTCTCATCACTCATGATACAATTAATAGTGGAGTTATGCTCATATCATGAGAACATGCTCCTTACCCATAGGCTTGTAAAGTAACTAATTTCTCCACTTTGTAAAGACAAAACACACATATTATCATGAGGACTTGCAATAAAGGTTCAAATGACTCTGTGGCTTAGGGTTGGTGGGTAAATGATTGAAATAATGTAAGGCCAGAAGTAGGAGGTTTGACTCTTAAGTACAATGCATGATTAATCAAGTGAAAACACAAGATGAACCTCACTCAAATCCCCTTGAAATGTGAATCACAACACCACTCCCCTTTCAATGACATGGGTCATGAGTCAATAAATGATTACAAACAATGATATCATCCACGTTCTCCCTGTTTTTTTGTAAAGCTCCAGAAAGGCACAGCTTTATTTTCTTTATTTTCTTTTTTTTTTCTTTTTTGTAAAGCTCCAGAAAGGCACAGCTTTATTTTCTTTTTTTTATGGAGAACCGGATGAAATGATAGAAGCATAATGAAATGATGACTCATGCCCAATTTTCTAATAATACATTGCCCAAAATGACGACGCACACATTACACCACCCAAAAATGATACATATCCCAAGGAACGCACACGAAAGGCCCTTCCCCCACACTCAAACTTGAAATAACCATGCAAAAATACTAAAAGTGCGGGTAGGTAAGGAAAAATTGGATTGTAATGTGGCTTAAACCTATAAGGCAATTCATGGAATCTAAGGGCTTACGATGGATAAATGTAAAGGTGGGTCTTAGGATAAAATGTGGCTAGCCAAAGATATGCCTCAATCATTTTAAATGTGGTTTTGTACAGTCATAGCTTTGACAAGTTTCAATACAAGTTCTAGCAGGTGGCACGTCCCAAGATCACTCAAGAAATATGATCAAGATAAAATAGGAAATATTTGGTCTAGAAATCCTCTCAGGAATGAGAATATGATATTGGACAATCACTTATGGCATGATTAATAATAACAAATTAATTCACATGAATTTCAGAAATTCAAAGAATGAAAAATGGAAGGGAAATTTCATTTATATGAATCAATTAATTCCCGTAAATCATGAGTCCTTATTTCAATATCCTTGCTTCCCTTTAATCATCAAATTATCCATTTTAATCATTCAATCTCATTAACATTGAAATTTAAAACATGGCATCACAAGATTCCTAAGAAACTCATGTCTCCTAGATAAGTTGAGTAAAACATTAATTCAAGTGAGGGTATGCAATTCTTATCATTAAAGCTTAAAACATGTTTTGGACAAAAAATTTAAGGAGTTTAAAATTTAAAATTTAAAAATGAACTCCCTTTTGAAATAAAGATTCAGTCCCCTTTAACAAATTTTTGGGGCTTCCTTCTGCCATCATGATCCTACAAAAGAAAATTTCAAAATTAAGAACAAGTATCATGTCATTAAAGCTCAAAATAATAAGGAGGAAAGGGATGCATGATAAACTACTTCTAAGAAATGAAATTGAAATCTAAATTCCTATAAAGCAAGGGATAAGTCTTGGTATGATCCCCCAAGTGGGCCCTGAATTTTTACTGCCTCCAGTGGGCAGTACCAGCTGTTATCCAAAGTCTGATGGTGGATGTAGCTTCTTTGATTTGAACCACCACATGTGGCTTTTCCCAGCTTTCATTTCATTGTTCTTATTGAGGAGGACTCCATAGATAGAGTACACCAGATCCACCCCCTTCTAAATGTGGTACACCGTGCATGGTGGGGGTAGGATGAAGTACAGAGCCTCCTCCTTCTTGGGTTCTGCATGAACAACATCATCTTTATTCTCCAGTGGTTGATGAAAGTATGATACATCTGGGGAAAAATCAAAGGGAATGTCAGAGTTAAATTCTATTTGAACAAAATTAAAGCATGAAGAATCAATATCAAATTCATCCCTTTCAAAGTAAGTATCTTGTGTCTCATTTTCCTCCAGAAAATCAACTTTGATCTTCTCTTGTACTCCCTCCATTAAATGTTCAACAGGTTTGGGGAGCTCTAGATGTTCCTCCATGGATGACTTTCCTTTTTCATCTTCTTCCTCCAAGGAAATACTTGTGTTGGCTGAATCTGAAAAATTAAAAGAAGGGGAGGTAATACTCAATTCAGTTTCAACAAAATCAAAAGATAATGAGTTTATGAAAAGATTAACTCCCTGATCCTGTTTTGATTCAATTTCTACTTCAATGGGAGGTGCTTCTTGAAGTTGAATTTCCCTAGATAGAGGTAGGCAGTCAGACTCCTCTATTTTCTCTTCAAATTTCACCGATTTTTTGGTTTCTTCCTTCAATGTTGTTGAATCATCTACATTATGAGGAATAGTTGGCTCAAGAAGTTCCTCACACTCATTCCAGAAGTTATCCAGATCTTTTTGATCTCCCATATGTATTTCAATTGAAAAATCTTCTTCATCAATCTCATCCAACATTGATTGAGATGGGTTCAATGGATCTTCTTTTAATTTCATCAATGCTTCCATGGGTTCTTCAACTTGAAGGATTTGTGGGGATACTTCTTCAATCAATTTTTCTGGTTCTGGTTCTTGTTCGGGCTCCATTTGTTGTTGATCCTGGAATGCATGTACTTGTTCCGCAATCCACTGTATTGAAGTCTCTAGGTTTTGAACTATTTGACTAATTCTTTCAAATTGGGATTCAATATCTTTGTGAACTTCTTCTTCTTGGTGTTTTACTTTGATTATGTCTTGATAAAATTCTGGAAAATACTCTTGAAGTTCAATTAATTCTCTGGCCAATCCCTCCAACACTGGGTATTCGAGGTTCTCTTTAAGGTTTTCAATGAGATCCTTGAATTCATTCTCTGTGATGATTTGGATTCGAGCTCCTCGAATTTGTTTAGACAAAAAAGAAATTTTATACTCAATAGACCAAGGTGATTCAATAATTGGTTCTTGAAATGGTGGGTAAATATTCCATGAATTAAAGAAATAATCATTTGAAAACAACATGGCAAAAGATTTTTTAAAAAAAAAATTGAAAAGGTCAAATATTCAAAATTAGTTTGTGGAACTACCTCCCCGACAACGGCGCCAAGTTTGACGCACGCCTGTCGTAGGGCGTGGCAAAGCAATTTTTTTCCTAAGTTAAAATGTAGTAATGTGGTTGACCTAGGATGTCTCCCGAAGAGGAGTGCACACAAAATGGGTTGTCACTTTAAAACGGGGGTAAAAATGTTGTGAACGGAAATTTGAAATTCAAATGATTGAAAAACAATGAAATTTAAATGTGTGATTAGGTCGGGGTCGGTTTCCTAATTATAATGCTATCCTTGTTCAATTTAATTCAAACCTCTTCTTCTTAGTTGATTAAAGTGAGTTTCCACAATCGTTTCCTCTCACTTCCTTGGTGAAATTATTATTGTGAGAGAAAACCTTACCAAGATCTTGGTTTGGTCAACTCTCCTTCCATGTGTAAAATAGTTGTATTGAATATCCTTAATTGAAATGGGCAATTCCCGATCGGGTTTTGTTTATCCCAAACAATCAAGAACATTCACTACACCTTTTACACGTACTGACGATCGTCGAGTACTTCACCACTAATTCCTGGTTTATTCCATCGTATATAAACCAGAAATTAGTGGAGGGAGATATTGATTATTTTACCAAGGCAAAAATAAATAACGGAATTAATATTCAAGAACGATCGCACTTGATTATAAAATTCGCTATAATAAATTGAAAACAACTTTGAAGAAGAAAGAAATTTATTCAATTGCATCCAAGAACTCAAGCATTACAATGTAGAAAACCAACCCTTCCCCAATCACTCCAAAAGTTTACCCCACCATGGTAAGGGTAATCGAGTTGAATGGGGAAGAAGAAGGCATTACAAAACAATGAAAAAGAAAATAAATAAAAGAAAAAGATGAAAAGTTCTCCTTCTTGGTGTCCCAGAAGGAATGGGGTGGAAAAAAATGGATGCTTTGAGAGGGTGGAGCTCTCCTCCTTTTATAGCCAGAATTCTTCCCCCGAATGTCGACGCGTTGTAGCCCCATTAAATGACATCTTCACGCGTTGAGCCCTTCATGAATGTTGTTCATAATTCCCTTGGCCGTGTCCCCTCAAAATTTCAGCGGATTTGGATAGGTATTCCGAGAGTTATGGCCAATTTCCTTTGGCAATTTATTCTGTCCAGTCAGAATCATCAAACCGAAAAACACCGTTTTGTACTGAATTAATGTCCCTGAACACGGCCATTTCAGGCGTGGCCTCTTTAATTAAACTTGTTCCAAATCTTCTTAACCGTCTATCCACAAAATTTCAGCTCCATTAAAGTCGTTTTGAGCCAGATATGGATATTTCACTGAACCTTCGTTTTTCTGGAAGAAATTTCCTGGAAGCTTCCTTGGTGTTCCTCAATAATCTTCAACTTTATTGAATTGTTTGGACCTCAAGATGGTAGAATCAGATCCTGGTCCAGAAGACAAAGTTGAAGGAAATTAAATTAGGATTCTAAAGAAATTATAATCATAAAATTTGGATTTATATTTTTTTGTAAATGACCAAAATACCCCTGTAGTGAAAATCTGTCCAAAATGCAGAATTTGGTCATTTTTGCATTTAAACTTAAAATACTTCTTAAATCCAAAATTGTTACATATAAGCTCAAAATGTTATCTTGGGATGTTTAAAACAATAGAAATGCATTAAAAAATGTGCAAATTATAAGCCTTGTCAGGGTCATTGGGGGGTTTCCTACTCCACAAATAGACCTATTGGAGACCATATGTGGAAATAATATCCTTAGAGGACTAATTACACAAATACTAAACCCCTTGAAATTGCCTGATGGGACCATTCAACTGTGGAACCTCCTCCATTAATGAAAAGGGGATAAAGTAACCAATCCATGCAAGGTAAATCTAATTCCCCCTAAAGGATAATTCTAATAATCGAGTTCAAACAAAAATGGTGACCCTAAATTCTATATAATAATAGACAAATGTTTATCACACATCAGACTATTTGGATCCCCCCCCAAAGATCCCACCTCTAGTCGAAACAACTACCCATTAATGTATTTGCTGATTCTTATCCTTAAAAATTATCTACATTTACATATAAATTTATATATCACCATTTGATGTGGTTTAGAATTTTAATTCTACCAAATCGGTAATGTGTCTTTGTCATAGTATTCATTCTTCGAGACGTATGGTGTGTTATTTAGCTATCTTATTTTATGAGGTGTATATATTAGTCAATCAAAATGACATATCAGTAATGTACTTATCCCCATGATATTAGAAGTTTCATTTAATGTATTTTCTCAATGGGGATTATGATTAAAGCTTTTAAAAGTGGTATGAGACACTTTGAATGTTTAATGATTATTTGTTACATGAATGTTTTTAATGACCTTTTACGTGAATTTCCATTAATCAACATAAAAACCCTAGTTTATACTTATCCTCTACATGGGATATTTTTTTGATATCATCCTCATTATTTATTCATATGTATTATGATTATTTGGAATATATTGTTAAGGAACCCATTTCTTTTCGGCAAGATAGTCTTATTTCAAATAGATTGTTATTAAACCCATTTATTTTTTATCGGTTTATCATGTTTCAATGATATTGTTATGGTAACTATTTATTTTCAATGATTTATTCATGTTTCAAAGTTATTTACATTAAACCCATTTTTCCATGGATTTATTATGTTATAAATGAATAATGATAGTTTTTATGAGTATTATGATGAAAGTGTTTTGGATATCGTACTTGAGTATTATAAGAAATTGGTGATCCCAATACACCATTGAAAAAGTATTTATTCCCATCATCACTCACAATTTAGCTTGATATATCTGATAAAATTTATGATCCCCATTATAGATCCCAAAAATGGTGAGCATGATATAGCTTATATGAAGTGTGATCCCCATTATTGATCTCTGATGCATTGGGAAATGATAATGTTGGAAGTCATACATAGAATTATTCTAATTAGAATAGTTTTGAAAGGGTTTTATAAAAGTCATTCTTTATTTTATCAAAAAGAAATTTAATTTCTTATTATTACATTAAAATAATTCTAATAAGTTATATTGACAACATGTTGATTTTGATTATTGATTTTGATGATTTTTTCCTTCTCTAGGTTTTCATAATTAATGATCAATGTATGAATGGTTTTGGGTTATTTTGTGATTGAATCACACAAATTGATTATGTAATCATACCATTATGAACTCTTATGCTCATCGAAGAAATTCATCTGTTAATTCTAACATTTTACCTTACTGATGATTTGAGCACATCCTTATTATGTTTCCTTTTACATAGGTTATAAATAAATATTTTGAATGATTTTTTTCTGTAAAGGTTTTCAAAATAATGATTTTGATAACCTATTATAAAATAAGAAAAGATGTGTTAAAAGGGAGAAATGTTCTTTTGATAACTTGTGAATTGTTTATGTTAATGTTTTTTCTAATTCTTTAGAAATCAAAACCTAAAAGGTACCCATGAATGTATATGAGACAAGTTTTTATTTTGATTTTTGATGATTTTATGGATGCAAATTGGGTCAAAATTATCACAATTATAGATGAAAATGTCAAAGTTATATATTTCAGTGATGGATTCTGGAGTACGGGTCTAGGGATGTTATAGTTGGTATCAAAGATCAGTTTAGAAAACATTGGAGAATCCGTGTTTTCTTTGGAGGTATTGTTAAGAGATATTGATACCATCCAATGTTTATAAGATTAAGCATTATCATTTGTAAAAAATCATAGACCACCCTTTGATGATTTATGTGATGATGAAATATAGTTATTAATTGATTTTTAGAGATGATTTATTGGATTTTTGTTTTTATAATGATTAGTATCAATGTGAAGTGTTATTTAGGCGGGAATTAATTTTTCTTGGTTAGTGAGAAAAAGGTAAAATTTGAATGTCATGTGACAACCCATAGCATTTGTCATGGTCATGGGGCTTGAACCCACAACCCAAGGGAAGCAAGGGCGTAGCATCTAACACTGGACTACTTTTTTTTTGTATAGATTTTTTGTATATTAAGATTAATTTTATTTTTGAAACATATGGTATTTTATTTTTGTAATAATATATGATTTATATTGAAAGAATATATGATCAAATCCTTTTAATATTATGGTTTTAATCTTAGTCATTATATTTTTAAATAATATTAGGGATATTTTTACTTATGGAATTACATGGTTGAACTTTTTGAAATTATATATAATTGTGATTATTATTTTGTCATATTATTTTTTATTTATTTTGGTAAGTATATTTCTATTTTAAATTTTTTTTGTTTTCTTAATGTCTTAGGATATATGGTTTGTCTTTGATATCCCTTTATGGTTTTGTGGTCTTTAAATGTTTATTTTTGTGCCTTAGGCATATGAAAATTCATCTTTAATATTCATATTTTTGGAGAAAATTTGGTATTTTGGTGGAAATTGGAAAAATTATGAAATTATACTCATAAAGTAAGTACACATCCATTTTCTTAGTCTAGATGGGGAAAGAAATCCTTCAAATTTAGAAAAAAAGATCTTAAAATAAAACATTTTCCTATTACCATCTTTTATAATGATATCATTGATAATTTCCACTCTTATTCATTTTTGTTGTTTTTTTCATTAAAATAACCATGAACACATTAACTATAACTCACTATTATTCCATGTTAAATGGTTTTTCCTTCCAAATAAATTGTTTAATTTACCACTAATGTTATAACCATTTGGAATTCTAGTTTTGTGTTTCTTTAGATGACCTTTATTTTTCCCAATTTCAATTTTAAGGTATGTTTTCCTTATTTAATTTTTCCAATGTTGGTTTCATTAATTTAATTCTAAAAATTGTAGTCCTTTGATATCAATGGTGAATTTCAAGGAAAAATCATTTTAAGGGCGGTAGGATGAAACATCATGAGATTTTAAGGAATAAATTTTTTCAAATTAATTTAAATAATTTGATAGATTGTGCTAAACTTAATGAAAATTTTATATTACATTATAAACAAACTAATGATTATCTAGTGTTTCATGTAACATTGAATTTCTTCAAAAACTTATTTTACACGTAAGGCTGACTCTTAACAAAAACCAATATACTGTTAACATTATATTTTTTTAATATGTAGTTATCACCAATACATTAGAATGGTGGGAATTAATAGGATAGGATTAATATTGAAAATATATTTTAAAATTTTTTCTGTAATTAAATCATTGGGGACATATATATTTTAAATTAGAATAAAAACCAATTGAATATAAAAAGTTGTGTTTTTACAAAAAAAACTATTTTATGATACAAATAATTTTATATTAATGAATTAAAATAATCACTATTAGTGAATGAAATTAATTAAATTTAAATATTATATATTATATAAAATATTTTTTAATTCATTCAGTATGTTTTATAGTCATAAAATAAGAAAAACAATCCAACTTTAAGCATATAAAGCTGTATTTTTATTAAAAGCAGATTTGCCACATTTTAATGGATGAATTGTTTTAAAAATAAATTTCAAAAAAATTATAAATTTTATTAGAAAAAATAAAATTATTTTTTAAATAGTAATTTCAAAATTTAATTTGGGGGATGTATTGGCATTTTTCTAATAACATTCATATTTTGATGAATAGTGAATGACACCAAATTTTAATTGAAAACATCTTTTTAGTTTAAATAATTTATAGTGTTAAATTATATTTTAAATTGGTTTTAAAGTTTAAATAGATCAATTTTATATTCTCTCATCCAATTTAGGTAATTTTACTCAATTTCATATTAAAATTGGATATAAAAACATTTCATAATTTTGAACATTTAACATTAAACACCCTCTTTCTCGTTTCATTTGTTGGATTTATTTTAAATTAAATTATACCTATTTTGTGATTGGAATTTGAAAAAATGTGTAATATATTATGAATAATAATTAATTATAAAGGATATTATTTTAAACATATTTTTTGAAAAAAAACATAATTTGAAAGAAATTAGAATCAATTATATCTATTAAGCTAAAATTGAGTTTACTTAGTGTTTATGATTTAATCTTAAGAGGCCAAATGACCTATAAAATTGTCAAAAATTCATTTTATGGAAACAGTTACACCATATAACCTATTTTTGTAATTTATTTTATTATTTTAGGCACATTATGAAATGGATACCTCCTGATAGTGTTTACCTTTTTCTGTTCGTAAGAATGTCACCCCCTCTATTATAAAAAGGAACTTAATCTCCCTAATGATTCACACCATTAAAAACATTTGTATTGTAAAAACACTGAAATAATACCCCCCAAATCACTCCTCTATTCCAATAATCTTCACTTTGTGAATAATTCAAACCATGTAAGTCCTTTGGTGCAAACTAAATAGATTTACCTGAAGAAAAGGGAACATTCTTCAACAAGAACTTTTGATTTATTTATTTATAGACTATTTAAATTATTCTTATACCATAATTATATATTAAATTAATTATCCCAAATACAATGATATGTTTTTATATTAAGGTTTTGACATACAACTACACAGAATTCCATCAAATGGGTTCGGAAATCACCATTTGTGCGTACAGTTGGCTACCGTCTTGCAAGATGATGTCATTCATTTTTCATTTACCACCTATAATGGTATAAAATTATGATATAAATAATATTTTGATATTTTATTTATTATTTATTTATGTTTATATAATTTTTATATAACTCATAACTATATTCATTCCATTTTTTGGATTATGATAACCTCATTTGTGGATGTCTGGACTACAACCTCCTCAATGCTATAAGATTCATTCATGTCATACATGGAATGCATTAAAAATGTGTTTAATAAGAAACGATTATGTAAATTATATCATTATGACATTCATTAAATTATTATACAACTGGAGATATAAAATATCACATTCTTCATTCCATTTCACACACTGAAAATGTGATAACGTCATTCTTAGACGTGTGGACTACCATCTCATCGAAGCAATGTGATTAATCCATTTTGATCACCACATCACCATAATTATATATATAATTATGTATAATTAAGTGAAATTTTATTTTGGATATAATGCTAATTCTGTAAAGATTATTGTTACTTACCTTATTTACATAATGATCATTGAAAAATGGGAATTTTACTCATGTGTGCGTACGACTTACCGTTTCCGAGATTGTAACATTGTTTCATTTTTCCTTCAAATATTCAATGAATGGTTATAGAGGAATAATTTATATATAAATATTATTATTATTTTCATGATTATAATTTTTTATATGTTTAAATAATGAATTATTGGCATTGGCCAACTTAGGAACGTCTCTTTTGACACATAAGGTGAATATAGTCAAAACATATGACTTAAACATTATTTATTAAATAATTCTATATATCTTGTTTATTGGTAAAATGAAATTAATAGTGTATCTTTAATATTATATTAATCATGTATATAATTTAAATAAGTTTATTCTTCATTAATATAGAGGAAAAGCACAACAAATCAGACTCAATGTAATAGATTTTCATCTCTGTTTTTACATCTATGAGATAAATGTTAAACTCCCCACTTACTTCATTTATGTGGTTCATATACTATTATTTTTATATTTTAAACCATGAATTATTTTATATTCATGGTATTTAAGTGTTTAATTTTATGATTATTAATTTTGGGGTTTCCAATTTAGATGTTACCATAGTTGTAAGAGGTTTCAATACCCAATATAAATTCATTGGGTTAAACATTTATGTCATTGGAGACATTATACCAAAAATATGTGTGAAATTACCTATTATTTTATTATATGTATTTAAAATTTTATTTTTTTGAAAAAAAATTATAATTAAATATTTATTTCATTGATTTATTACCACTGCAATGATACAATTTTCACAGGTGATTTTCATCTCATATTTTACATATGTGAGATAAATGTCATATTCACTACATACTTTAGTTTGGTGTTATATATAAAAGACATTATGATATATTAAATCATTAATTATTATATCTGAAGGTTATTTGAATGTTAAACTGTTTTATTATTACTTTTCATATTTCCAATTCAAATGTTAACACGGTAGCAATGGGTTTCGTCTCAATTTACATTACTTGGAGACTTATTTATTATTATTCCATTAATTATTTTTATATTGTTTATAGAATAACATATGATATTTTATATAATTAATTTAATTTTTTAATTATAATAAAATATTCAAATAATGTTATTATTTCATATATCTCTAGATTTTAAAAAGTTACTGATGTATTAAGGGATTTTCATCTTACTTTTTATATCTGTGAGATAAATGCCATATTAACCACTTTCCTATTTTTTTGGTGTATCTAATCCCAATTTTAATATATTATATCATTAATTATTTTATATAAATGTTATTGAAATTTTTTATTTGATTATTATTACTTTTTGGGATTTTGATTCATATGTTACCAAAAATGTAACGAGATGCCAAGTCTAACATTTATTTCTTCAAGACATATTCAATATTCACCAATTATTTTTATTATGTGGTGTATATAATACCCATTAATTTATTTTATGATCATTATCCTTATTCTTATGGAAATTTACATATCATTTTCTTTATACCTATTTCGTGGAGTTTACGGTCTCAAAGTTACCAAAATAGTAATGGATTTTTGTAATAATTATCTTTCTTTGAGATGTTATGTGATACACCAATATTATTTTATAAGGTGAATATAACACTAATATTGACTGATATATCATAAATATCTTTATTCATAGAATATTATATATTTCATTTAAAATTATTCCTTCATTGAGATTATGATTCAATCATTTCAATGTGCTATGGGAAACTATAAATGTTTATTGAATATTTTCATCAATAATGTTTTAATGAAATTTGAATGGAATTTCCATTCATAGACATAAAAAACTTTTGGTTACTTATCCTACACTAGGGATATGCTTTATTTATACCATCATCATTATTTATTGGGATGGATTCTTATTAATTTAGAGATATTTTTAGGGAAATAATTTCATTTCCATGGGTTAGTCTTGATTCAAAAGACTATTATGGAACCCATTTCTTTTCCGTGGGTTGATCATGTTTCAATGATATTTTTATTGAACCCACTTCAATATTTTAAGAAAATTCCAATGGGATTTAAATTAAAATCATTTCTTTTCCATGGATTTATCTGGTTCTAAATTTATAATGATTGTTTCTATGAGTATTATGATGAATGTGTTTTTAAAATGGTACTTGGGAATTAAATAAAGGTATGAGATCGATATAGCTTATACGATTGGTTGATTACCATTATCGCTCATAGGTTGTCCTTATATATCTTATATGAAGGGTTCTTCACCATTATATCTCAATGAAAGGATGTGCGCATGATATAGATTATATGATGTGAAATCCCTATAATAGATCTGTGATCCATTGGGTATTGATAATGATAGAATTTAACCATATTGTTATTCCAATTAAAATTCATTTGAAATGGTTTTTAAAGGGTTTTAAAAAGTGATGCTCTATGTTACCAAAACGTGTTTTAATTTACTTTTATAAGTTTATAATGATTCTAATTATCATGATTAATATCCTATGGATTTTGATTATTTATTTAGATATTATTTTCTTTTTCCATGTTTTCATATTTGATGACGCAGGTATTGATGCGTTTGAGTTATTTTATGATTCTCTCTTGTACTTCCATTATGTCATCATAAACTTATGCAAACTTATACCCATTGATGACATTCAGTTGTTAATGCATACAATTTCTCTTACTGATCATTTTAGCTCACCCATATTATTTTTTTCCCCTATGTTTTAAATAATTATATTGAATAAATTAGTTCTATAAAGGATTTCACAAGGATTATGTTGATGACCTATTGTGAAATAAGAAAATCTTGTTTAAATGGTTGAAATTTTATTTTGATGACTTGTGATTTTTTAATGCATGAGTTTTTCCTAATTTTATAAAAATCTAAAAGTAATATTTCCCCAAGAATTTATGTGATCCAAGTTTTCGTTTAGATGTATTATAGTTTGGTTAAAAAATGGGTCATGATTATCAAAACAAAACCATAATTGTAATGATATGGATATTAGTACAGCTTCTTGTAGTATGCATCCTTGTATATTATAGATTATCCACCATCCCATATTTTTTATGACCCTTATACTCATGTTAGCTTACACTATATGATTTCCCTTATAAGTCACAGAATCTCAACTTTTATTATCATTCCTTTCACTAAGAAATAAAGATGGGACCATTGAATGCTCTTTAAGGATTTCATAAAATTTTTTATACAATAATTTATTTCACTATATAATATTGAAATAATGTACCTATCTAGTGTCCCAGTTTTATTTTAGATTGATACATTGTGTTGTGATACCTTGTATATTGTATCAATGTTATAAAGTAAACACTTGCTCCAGGTTACTTGAGTCAAGGTATCTATAAAAAATATATGTAAAAAATTATTGATTGAATTGATTAAAATAATAATAAACCTAATTACTTTGATGATAATTTATCGTGTGAATATTATTTCACCGAACCTTTATTTAGAAATAATAATCCCCTATGATAATGGGAAATGTGATATAAAGTCCCAACAGATTTATTTTTATTATGATTTTAATCCAATTATTTCTTATTATGATTCCGTTAAAGAAACCTCAACTACCATTTAATATTTTTTCTATTAGTAAAAATTTTATAAATATCTTATATAAATAAACTTAGTGATAAATTTAATAAAATAATTTTCAATTAAATGTCTATTTTAGTCAAACCTTATATAAATTTCAACATAATAATGAATATTATTCATCAACTCTAGTTTCTTTTTAACAACTCACCATTGAACATTAAATATTTATATGATTCACCCCATCAATTAATTCGTTAATTATATTTCGAGCATTTCATGATTGTTTTATGAGAGAAAAATTCCCGTCAACATGTTTTTTTAACCACCATACTAACAAAAGCTACAAAATAATTTCGAAAATAAATGTTTTATCATACTAATTTTGGTTTATATCTTATAAACATTTTATAACCTTATAGGATTTAATTTTTCAAAATAAAATTAATTTTTTTCATTATATTTCTCTTTTTTAACATTATATTTTTAATTCCACATATAAATTTTTTCCCTTAAAACAGCAAAAAACGATATTAATGATTAACCATGTAAGGATAGAAGAATAAATTCATTATTTATTTTATTTAGAATATTTTTATTTAAAATAGATAATACATTTATTAACAATTTTGTGAGGTAGTTATTTGTTAAGAGAGACATCAAGATTATTTAATTATTTATATTTGTCCCCATGATTTTTGAAACATTATTGAACAACTTCATTGATTTTTTGAAATCATAATTGAATTTATTCATATGATTATATGATTGTAGATGATTAATTATGAGATTTTAAAATGGATTTAAATTATTAAATGACTTCTTATCTAGATATCCAATTACATTTATCCACATAGAAAAAAAATTCATTAATGTATTTTTAACAAACTAGATAAATTATTGATAAAAATATAATTATGAAGACTAGAAATTTTAAAAAATTAAATAATTTATTTAATTTATTTTTATAATTTATATGTATTAAAAATGAATTTTTAAATCGCCTTTTTGTCCTAAAATATACTTGTGTTACTTTATATTTAGTACTACTCTACTCTTCTTCATTAATTTAAAAATATTCCTTATTATTTATTATAACCATAATTGGATTCTAATTTCAATAACTAGGGGATAAATATTCACTCAAGTTTTATTTATATGAATATTATTAGTCTCTTCATAATAAATTTATTATTTTTAAATTTATAAAAATATCGATCCTTTCATCCTGAAAAAATATTCCCCTTATTGGAAATTTTAATCTTACTTGTAGAATAATTATAGGAGGTCTCCTATTCATCACTATCAACAGCCTTAAGATTTAAAATTTTCATTAAAAAGTGTCCAATGGCACCTTATTTGAAAATTTTAATAAAACATTCCCCTTCATATTCCCCTTTTCTTTTATAAAAATTTTTATAAATGGGATACACCAAACAATTATACTTATTTTTTAGATATTAAAAGAAAATTATATTGTTTTATTCTTGAATATATTTGCCAATCATTTTCTAATTTTATATAGAATTATTAGACTTTGTAATTCATTGAGTGGAGAAATATCAAAGTCTTGATCTGCAAGTACTAATACATTAGATTGAAATTTATCTTATAATGTTTGAAATGATTCCTTAAACGTAGTAGAGTCTTAAATAGTTTTTTTATAGCATATTATCTTGCCCATAATTGCATTCAATCATGATAATAAATCATCAACCAACTCTTCATCAAAATCTAGAACATGTTCAAATTTGTCCCACTCGATTTTATTTTATTTTCATTAAAAATATTACCACCTTCATAAATATTTTTCAACTTATTTAAAATATCCATAGACCAATTTCATCATCTCATATTTTTTAGATTATTTATATGAGTTTGAATCCAATATATTAATTTGAAATACCCTCCATTTACAATATTTGTTTAATATTTACTTGACTTTGAAATTTCATCAATTAGCTGAATAAAACCATTAGTGAAAATATTATATACTTATAAATTGGTTTAGAGAATATATTGAAACATATTTTCATTCCTAGCATGATTGTTATTACTATTTAAAATTAAAATACCTTTAGTATTTACAAAATTTATATAATTCATAATAACTAATGACTAAACAACTGAATAATGTTTTTTTGTAAACCATAGAAATAAACTAAAGATTTCAAATATTTTAAAGAAAATTTAGAATTTTTTTGATCATTTAGGATTATCTAAGATTTATTTTTATTTCTAGAGGGATAAAATCAATTAATACACTTTTATTTATGTTTTTTAAAATACTTATTTAGTGACCATAATTATCGATTAAGATAAGTGATAATTTTTCCTTTTATAGGTTTTTTTTATTTTACATGATAAAATGACAATCCAATAGTGAGAAAACACAAGATATTTTTACAAATATAACCAATGATATGGGTGAATATTTCCTTTATATGCCCAGATCCATCTATAACTAGATGAATAATTATTATCGTTAAGAGATTAAAATAATGAAGAAGGATTCTATAATGAATTCAATTAAAATTACAATTATCCCTATTTTAATTTTTCATTTGAATAAAAATTAAATTATGTGAGTTTATAATGAATATTGAATACTCTCAATAACTACATTCGAAATCAATAAAATTAAAAAATTCTATAAAAATGATTCATATTCAAGAATGATCATAAAATAATTAATTTTCATTGAAATGTATTTCATCACAATACACCAATGAATTATTCCATTAAAAAATGTAATCTAAAACCCAACGATACTGGCTCAATATATTATAATTAATTATTTTTTATAGAATATTAAATTATATTTTTGGATATGAAACAATTTCATATCCATTTAGGAATATATTATTCAAATAAAATAGCTTTCATCTTATAATTTTGACCACATAATCATAAAAAAAGAATTTTAATTCTATAAGTCATTTAGATATCTGGGATTATTTATTTACACTACAAGATCTCCAAATATATATTAAAACATTCTTTTATTAAAATTACAATCAGATTCATCTATTCAAAGTTATAAAATAAAAATAAATACTTCAAATATGAATTTTGGTAAATTTTAATTATATATATTTTCTAAAAAATAAAAAAATATATCATTTATATTTAATATAATAATATTACCATCATATATGAGTATTATAGGCCTATAATATCAAACCATTAATCTTTTTTATGGTATAGTAAAATATGAATATAATTTCATGAAAATGAGGAATAGTTTTGGGAATTAAATGTTAAAACTAATAAAAACCCTTTAGGTACCCAAAGTGTACTAACTAAGAAGAAATTAAAAATAACTAGATTTGGTTTTTTCTATACAGTACCAAGTGTGGGATAATATGAACCCAATGATTCTCTTGGAAAAAATGCATATCCATTATCCCTCCATCAAGTGCGTGGTATATATTTTCCAGGAACCCCATAATATTCTACGTAGGCTAGTACCTCTTAGTTTATCCATGCATCTTCATATGGGCCCCAAATGACTCATATCCTACATAAAATATTTTTATCACTTTCAATAAGATATTGATGGCCTGTACAAAACATGTTACCTCTTCATGAGGTTGAGTGATTTTACCCTAAATTCAATAAAATTTTATATAAAGGATTTTATTTATCATATAATCTATATTAATTGAAATAATTTTTCATCCATTTTTTAATAGATTATTTCTGATAATATTCCAATAAACCATAGAATTTATGTATTCAGAGGTTATTTCTAATTAATGATCATCATGTTTTTTATTAATGATATGTTAATATCAATATTTTAAATATCACTTATTTAAAGACAAAACTAATCATTCTTGGTATAAAATATATTTTACATGTATCTATATTAAGAAACATAAAGCACATCGCATGAATCATTATGTATGTTTCTATCAGTGTCGCCCAAGTAATAATTTTTTGTAGATTCTTTGACTTGAGGTTATAGAAATGTTTTATACCTGCGAAACTTTATAATTTAATATCTATTCAACCTCCTTTTATAATTTTTATTAGTAGAATGTTATTTGGAATAATACTAATCAAGTGTGGATATAATGAACTAAGATAGGATTTGTCCATCCATATAATAGTTTTATGACACACTTACCCCCAATTAATTTTTGCGTGAGTAATAATATATAAATTCAATGATAATTACATATGATGAATATATATATATATATATACTATTTAGCTCATAAATTTAGGAAACAGATAAGATATATGAGATTTATATCTCTTATGTATCATGTTTAATATCAATGTCAAGAAAAAATCAACATTATTAATGAACATGTGGTGGATTGTATAACACAAAATCCCATTGTAATATTTTTAGCAATGAAGGGTTTCTAGATAAAAATTATGAGTTTTAATTAGAATCATTATCATTTAAAATATTTCAATGGGGCCTTTGAGGGAATATATAGGATACTACAGATTGGAGTTATTTAAGTTGATTGGATTTTTTCATTTATTAAAATGATTATGATTATCAAAACCATAAGTAATATTTTTATTTTCTATATTTAAATATTTTTAATTAAATATTACTTTTTTTATTCAATATATAATGCCTCATTTTAATATAAGTAAAAATTATTTAATATAATTAAAACATAAGTATGATTAAATTATAATGCCAAAATGTTATTTGGGCTTAGGATTTGTGTAATGGGAAATTAAACACCAATACATGAGATAATTTCTGAGAGTTGCTTCAGGAGGACATTTATTCACCTATTTTTTTATTATTATTTTCCCATATGAATTCTTATTAACGATGAATATATATAATATATCTTAAAACATTATATAGTTAAAGTCACCACACCATGGTTTGTGTAATGGAATGGTTTTTTATTTTACATCATTGTGGTCATAAGGAATGATATGAGATATCATAATGGAACTCCTCCTGTATTGATTATCACAATATTTGGTTATAATACATAATGTGATCTTAATATAATATATAAAAAAATACCAATGAATTTTAGAATGTCGTGGTTTTGAAAAAGCAACATATTCTTTCTTAATAAATAATAGAACATTGAAAATCATATTTTTTGTACCATGGTTTTCACTAATAAAATTAAGGGATCATGGGAATTATATTTCTATGATAAAAGATACAATTTTAAAAATTGATAGAAGTCATAGATTATTGTATAAACTTTTAATAAGTCATTGTCTAAAACAATTTCTGTAAATAAACCTGTGGAGGGGTTCATGGTGTGACCTTCGATCAATTCTCAACTTGAAACAACTTATATAGAGAAACCATTGTGTGGTTCTTTATAAGAATTTTATTGAATATTAAAAAGAATATTCATAGAAACCATTATTAGTGAATCTCAAAGGGACCATTCAAAATTTGTGTGACTTAGACCATATGATTGGTTTGTAGAGAACATTTATCATTTTAAATGTTATGATATGAAATTAGAAAAAATTATATTTTTTTGGTTATTTATTAAATTAATTTTTTATATTAATGTATATAAACAAGTTATATTATTATTATATTGACTCTTTAACTTAATTGTTTTACATTACTTCTTATAATTTTACAATCATACATATATGAGTTCCTTGATAGGAATAACATAATATCTATCTTATTTCAAGCAAGGTTACATGTTATTTTTTAGTTATTAATCAAATAATAAATGATGAATCTTCTATACATATTAGGGGTTAGTATTGTATTATAATTATGTCCTGATTGGATTATTTATCAATGGATAGTGGGAATTTATGATGGAACTCCCTCAGACCAGGGAAATTTTGTTTTATTCTATAAAATATGGGTTTGGGTACCCATTACATTTTACTTTCTCTTGGATATATATCAATTTAATATGATTCAAAACCCTTACATGAAAGGGTTTCATATACCTTATACATTATATATATATTATTATTATATATAAATAAAATGAGATTTCATTTTGGTAATGTAATACAAATAGTTAGTTGTATAATGTGTTATAAATTAATATGTTTAGAAGATATTATTTTGGTTGAAGTTATAGGATACAAAATTAAATAATCATATGAGTGTATATATATAGTGATTTAATGAGAAACAATGATTTCTTGAGATGAAATTATTTCATGATATATAATGAATCCATGAGATACAATGTGATATATAATATGAAAATAAAAATCGAGATACTAAGGAAACCCATTGAAATAATAAATTTGAGATTATTTTTAATATAACCACTTTTTGAGACCATGGTCATTTAACATGGGTGAACCTAACCAATCGGTTCCATTAGAATACTCTAAATAAGAAAAATATAATTTGTGAGACACTAACTATTAGGTTCTTATATTGGAATGTATCTTTAGACATTAAGTAGGGTGATCCTTCCAATTAGGTTCCTAAATGAGTAGAGTTATAGTAATTAATATGTTTACTTGGGAAAGGATTGTAAACCTAACTATTTAAGATAATTATATTATATTATTGGAATTATTTTATACTAGATATATTCATGAAATGATTTATGGGATTATTTGGGTTTAGTATAGATGAAATATGGATCATTGAAAACAAATAAATAAGTTGAATATTTTTATTATTTTAGGGGAATTTTACTCTATAAAACTCCATATAGAATTGATATAAAACATGATACACACCCAATAAATACATCTTGTTTTATATAATGAAACATTTCATGAAAATAATTTTTAGATCTGTTATAGGATCGATATATATTTTAATTAATTTGAATCTAATTTTGAGAAATTTCCTTAGGGAGAAGCATTTTAATCATATTGATATGGATTTTAAGGAAACCAATTTCTGGAATTATAACTCATGGGTATTCAATATTGGGTATCCAGCACATATTTTTGATAATTTTAAATGAATCAAAATATTACAGAGTAAATATAAAGGGAGTAGTGGATCTATGTATAATAAATGGGATAAAGTTGTTTCATTGGCGATATGAATATATGATCCATTTCATCCTTGTGGAATACATTTAGAATTGGAAATTTGTTACTATGTTCCATCTATAAAATGAAATTTCTTTATTTCTTGTTCATAAAAATGGATTTTAATTCATGAATAAAAAAATAATTTTTTTATACATAAAGAAATTTATTTAGGGCATTCGAAATATGATGATTTGTTTATACATTATATATATGGTTAATATAATCTATAATATTTAATATAAAATAGCTAAAATAATTTATTATGAAACCACCAATCACTTCCATTTTCAACTTGGATATATAAATGAGATATACATTCAATTACTCATTATATATGTATTTTTAGAATCATTTAATTATGTTTGATCTAATATTTTTATATCATATTTATTAGAAAAAATATACACAAAAAAATAATTTATTAGAAGATATAAGATAGATAATGTACTATTAGACCCAATATATGGAAATATAGATAGAACAATGATTATTTAAGAAAATAGTATGTATAAGAACTTTATAAACTTTACTTATTAATTTAATAAAAAAATTTCTGTTTTAAGTGATAAAAAGTCTTGAAACATTTTAGAAACATTAATCATTTAAATATGAAGTAAAATATCAACTAGTAAAAGTATTAAGACACTTTAATCCGATCAGGGTGTCAAATACATGATTAAGTGTAGCTGATGGGTATTGGAGTTGGAATAATCCCATTATTAAGTTAATTTAAAAGGGGTGATATGAGTTGACATGAATTGAGACTTGGTCAAGATGAAATTGTTTTTATATGGAGAGATAGAGTACCCTCATAAACATCATTCCATGCTATGGTGCGGTGATTCATTAAATTTATATTGGGGGAAAGATATTACTAGTTTCTTAATGCAATAAATTTAGGTGTAATGTAGGTGTTTTTATGTTATATGTATTGAAAATATGCTCAAAGATGATTTATAAACTCTTTCGAGATCAATGGTGATAAAATATAAAGTATAATCTTGAACATGATCCATAATGACCTGAAATATTCCATGGAAACATGAAATTTTGATAAAGAAAAAATGTATTATAAAGTGTTCAAGGTATTCCATGTAATGTCCTTGACTCGATTAACCGAGAGATGGTACCTACTTTATTACATTAGATTGGATAAAAGGTGTGAAATCCAAAAACAATTTATCAGTTTAGTAGTTATTATGAACTAGATACATACATAATACACATTTTAGATTAGTAATATAAAATAAAACATAATATAATAAAATTATAAGTATCCTTGAAACTCATTCATAGTATACATTTTCATATATTTATGAAAAGAATCAAAATTGGGGTGATATGAAATTCTTAGTAAGGGTAACATATAGAGAAATCTACAATGAATGAATATAGGATAATCAACATGCTAAGGTAAATAACTTAAAACACATTACATTTAATAAATAACATTACTTCCATAAATGGTTGACACATAATCAATGCATAAAGGTAAATTATAGAAAATACATGACATTTAATCAATAAAATGAGAATAAAATAACTCTAGAGTTAATATCACAGTAAAAATTTCATTGATAATAATAATATCTAAATTATTAATGAATTAAGTGAGTAATTATTGGATTTAATGATCCTAGGATCATGATACCTCTATCATCATGTTCTTTCACAATACATTTTCAAACTAATCGGTAAAAACCCATCACACTTAGCCAACTAAATTGTCTCATCAAAAATGTCGATGCATCGAGGCTCTATCTAGAATTGGACCCATCCATATATACATGTCCAATTATATATATATATATATATATATCAAATAATAAAATTAATTTCTTAAAAATATTCTTTATCAATAAATATCCACATTGAGAAAAGAATATGAATTTATCAATATTTACCCAGTTAATAAAATATATAGCATAGTAAAAAACCATATGTAAGAATGGAATATGGTTTAGGAAATATTTATATCCATGATAAAAATAATTTAGATAAATTTAAGTTGAAATATTAAACATAATTAATATATGGATACTCATTTTTAATTAATTATCGAGTTAGAGTATACTTTATGCAGAAATGAGTAGGTTCATATTAATAAAAATGACCCATTAAAATGGAAATTGAGATGAAATTTGTTAAAATGAGCATAACATTGAAGTGAGAATTAATAAATGAATATATTATGTGTATAAAATGTAAATCTACATATATCATGGGAAAAAACAAAATAAGATAATCATAATTCATTATTAAACTAATCTTATAATATCAAATGAAAATGAATAAGTTATTTCAACTAATGAAAAAATATTAAGTTATGAAATTCTTTATCACTTGGTAATTTTCATAAAAAATCATTGGATTAAGTAGCTCAAATTGAAACATAAAATATAATGAATTATTAATTGATAATGATATTATAGGTAAAAGGAGAATTATATTTACCATATAAAATAAATTATGTGCATGACATTACATTATGTCCCAATAAAAAGAAATTTACACGAAGTACCTTACCTTGAGTCTAAATTGTCAAGTATGTTTTTTTATCATCATTAATAATAATAAATATATTAATATATTAATTTCATAAGAACATTTTTAGGCTTATTATTCCCTTTATTTCACTTATTACTATGTTATATGCAATTACTTAATCAAATAATTTTTCATTGGGTGTTTTGATGATATTTTACTTATGTGTCAAAAAATGACTTTGGTAGGTTTCTTATTGGTTTAAGAGGTCATTATATCAACATATACCAAATAATAATCTTTAAATAATTTTCATATTTATACGTATATTATAATTTTAACACCAATCATGAATTAGTTTTTTAGAAATTAAGTATGTTATGATCATGGTTATTGTAGGTCATACGTATGCATTAGAAATGTTTCAATTTTTCAAAGATATATATGAAACATAAGTAAGTAATATTTTATATCTCAAAATTGATAATAATATTATAAATAACATATTATTTCCTTAAATTTAACTATACATATCATCCAGGTTATTTGGTGACAAAAGGATTGTCGCATCACTTTTTGAAGCGATAGTCCACACGAGTTTATCATCTTTTAGTGAGTAAAAAGATAAGAAACAAGATCATATATTATATATTCAGAAGAAAAATTTTCACTATTATAATAATTATTTTATTTATAAAACATATATTCAATAATGGTTTTCTTATTACCTTCTACATAAAGCATTAGTGAAAAACAAATCACATCGCCAAACAATGTGGTAGTCCTCCAAACACAAGAGTGAAGTTATCGTATCCCATATGGAATGGATGGTAAAAGTGATATATATGATATAATGACTCCAAAAAATAATTATTTTATAAATATCATATATATACCTTATATCTATCATCATACCCAACCATGAGATATGTTGATGGAAAACATGTCACATCGGTTTGTGAGGGAGTAGTCCACTGTACACTTCAAAGATATTATAATTTCCCATTGGAGAGAAGAGAAGATGGATTTAGGTCATAAACTAAAAATAATAACATATGATTATATGGTAAAGAGTGTTTATATTATATAATCATAACTTGTTAATATTTTATTTATTTTGAAGAATAAATAAAAAATGCATTGTTAGGAATACTACTGATTCTCAAACCACCACTTATGGTTTAGATGTAATGTATTCCTAGAATGGTTTTATTACAAACTCAAGGACTATAAGATTATGGTATGGATGTTTTGATGTAATTTGGGCAGGTATTGGATGAACCAAATTTTTTTTTATGTGAATAATATATGAGAGGTGGTGACCTTCTATAAGTGTGGAGAGTGGCACACTTGTAAATTTTAGACGTAAAATTGTGTATATAGGTTTTTCACGTACCAAAAGGGTCCAAAATTAATTATTATATATAATTATAAATTTTAAGGTCAAAATATCACCATCCAATAGATTGTATAATTTTTTAGGCCATTTTAGCCATTATCATTTAAGTTTAACCCATAAGAAACCCATTTTACATTAACAACTATAATTAATTTATTATTGTAATCACTATTAATTATGGTCAAACATTAAGCTGAAATAATTAGAAAATATATGTTATTATTATCAAAAATATGATTCCTATTATTTAAAATTAAATTCATAAAAATTGATAGTTTACAATTTAAAATTAAACCCACAAATATAATGAAAAACAGGGTTTGAAAGAGAAAACTCTCATAATTATGTAATGATTTAATATTAAAATTTAATATTAAATTGTTTCTAATGAATTAATTTTGTTTATTAGAACAAAATTTTACTAATTTTACCTTAAATATATTTTAAAATATAATTTATCTTTTTTAATAATTTAAATAAAAGGACGTTTTAGAATAAAAATAATTATTCTTCACTATTCATCAAACAATGAGAGTTTTTAGAAAAATATCAATAATTGAACCTATGATAATTTGGATATTAGGATTTAAAAAATAAATTTAATCTTTTTAAATACATTTTCTAAATATTTCATAAATTTATTTTATCATAAGTTCATAAGAAGTGATAAAAACATTTTCATTAAAAAAAATAGTATTCCAAAGAACATTTATTTTTCTATAAAATGACACTATTTTTATTTATAATAAATATATTCAATTTTTTTTATTTTTTTATTTATAAACCATACAATTTTCATAATTCTTCTATTAGTATTCATAATCACCAACATATTTACTGTGTTATAATTTTTTTGTTTAATTAATATTTTAATAGAGAAATTTAATTAAAACACGATGTTGCATGAATAAAATGATCTTAAAGAGATTAAATTTATTTAAAAGGAAATAATTCATAACTTTATGTTGTGTTAAAATGTTCCCTCATATAAAAGTTTCATCTTTGAAATATTATGGATATTACTTTCTAAATAGTTAATGGTAGTTGTTTTTCATAACATCCTCTAGTTCTCACATTGCCCCCTCAATTTCATAATTTCTCCAAACTACCATTACCAAACGATTAATCCAATTCATTAATACATGGTATCTAGTATCAATAATATGGGTGAGATATTCACCATAATATATATGAGGTTCAAATTATATTTCTTCATAGGTGGACACATGTGTTGGGTCCAGCATGTGTTTTCTTAACATTGATATCAGAAACACAACATGTATTTTTGAGGGACATAGTGTCATTGATAAATAAATAAGCAATAGATACAAATCATTTAGTGATTTCAAAGGGTTCCATGTATCTAGGTTACAACTTTACATTATTACTGATCTTTATAACACCCTTCTTTGAGGATACTTTCCATAAAACATAATCTCTTACATAGAATTCAAAATTTTTCCTTCGATTATCGACATAAATCTTTTTATTACTTCTAGATTATTTAATGAGAGCCTAAATAGAATTTAACTCTATTGTTTTCTCTTTAAAAATTTCTGGGCATGTGATTTTCCTTTCACCAACTTAATCCCAAAAATTTAGAGTACGAAAACTATTTCCCTAAAATATTTCAGATAATTTCATTTGAACACATTAATGAAACTATTATTATATAAAAATAATATAAAAGGTAATTAATGATCCCACGCACCTTTAAATTCAAATTATAATGACCTCAACATGACATCCAATGTTTTAATAGTCTTTTTAGAATGTTCATTAGTTTGAGGATGGTAGTCAATGCTCAACTGAAGCTCAATATCAAGATCCTTTTAAAGAATCATCTGGAATTTTAATATAATATAAGGACCATGATCATATATTATAAAAATAGGTTCACCATTATTTCTTAAAAATTCATTAGTATATATCCTTTTAAGATGATTAAGAAGAAATTCATTTCTTATATAATGGAAATATTTGGATTTGTTTTGGCAATCAATAATAACCAATTTTCATCATTATTTCTTGGATAATTTTGTAGTCTTATTAAAAAATATTTAATAATGTAATATAATTTTCATCTATAAATGGGAAGTGGTTGCTTGACTCATATAAGATGTTTTATCACATATTTAACTTGTTGAAAACCCAAACATATGGACACATAATCAGCAATTTTATGCTTTATTTTATCTCACCAACAATCTTCCCACAAATCCCTATTCATATTTGTGTTTCTAGGGTGTATATAGAATTTATAGTAATGAGAAAAACCTAAAAATTACACTTTATCTCAGGTATATATGGAACACATAATATCTTTCCAAATTCTAGGACACTATATTTATGAATGATGTTTGCTAATTTCCCATCATATATAAGTTTAATTTTTTTCCAATAGTTATCAAAATAAGATAAAGAACATTTATCTTTTCTAATAAATATGGTTTGACAATAATTTTAGATATGGGTGATGGATCTTATTGCTTTATGATTTTAATATCTATATATACTTGATCCATGATCACATGATCTCTCTAAATCCTAATTTGGGTCAAATATCCATGATCCTTCCTACTTAATGCATCCTCTATTTTATTTTATTTATTATGGTCGTATTGTATTGAGAAATTATAATCATTGAGTGAATTAAGCTATCACTTTTGCCTCATATTGAGATATTTCTTTGAAAATATGAATTTCAGGCTTTTATGATCCATTAACATATCAGATGTTTGGGCATGGAGGTAATATATCCATTTCATCAAAGAATATATTACATTTACCAAATAAAGATTGTGGGTTGAATAGTTCTATTTGTGAGTCTTCAATTGACTTTATTCATATGTAATAACTTTATCATTTTTCATTAGGATAAAAATTCCATTTTTCAACGTATCACTATATATCACAATTCCATCATTTCTAGATGGTAGAGTCAAAATTGGAGCATTGATCAATCACAAATTTAGTTCATCCAAAAATTATTCACATTATTTTCTCAAAAAAATCAAACCACCATTACATGTTTTCTTGTTTAATGGGTTATCCAGACGGGCGAGATACAAAAATATCACTTATAGTAACAGAAAAAGCCAATAAAACTACAAACATGTGTTATGTTTGTTAGTGTAGTCGTTTTATGAATGCCTTCATCTTCATAGGATCAAATTAAATTCCATTCTCAGAGATAATATATCCAAGAAAAATACATCGTATAAATAGAAATAACACTAACTAAATTAACCACATCACTATTTCTTTTTAAGAGTCTCAATAATAATCCATAATTGATTCTCATAGTACTCATAACTTTTATAACACACCAAAATATCATAAATTAATAGAATAAAAAAATCTTCAAGATATTACCTAAATAAAATATTCATTACATCCTTAAAAATATTGGGTGAATTACTCCATCCAAATTGAATTAATATTAATAAAAATTTTCCATACCATAATTGGAATGATATCTTTAGAATTTCTTCCTTTTTACTTGAAATTGATGATAACCTAATAGAGGTCCATCTATGAAAAAATATTAGGCTCTATGAAGTTGATCAAATTAGTAATCAATATGCAGTAGAGTTCACTTATTCCATATTGTAATAACATTGATTTCCCTATAATCAATGCAAAGTCTCATAGATCCATCATTCTACTTAATGAAGAGAATGAGACCTCCCCATTGAGAAGAACTATGGAAAATAAATCTCATATCACAAAACTCCTCTTGATTTTTTCAACTCTAATAATTCCATAGTGTCCATTCTATACAGAGTATTTGATATTTATCTAGTATCATGGATTAAATCAATGTTGAACGAAATTTCATGTTCTAAGGTATGTCTATGTAATTTCTCAAAAAAGAAATGAATTTATTCGTAAACAATAGGTATATCCTCAATTTGAATATTACCTACTTCATCCCTATAATTTTGTATTCATCCCCGAGAATACCATTATGTAGAGTTATTGTGGGTGTATATAGACATGTATCATGTCAATACCCATCCTAGTGGGACCCCAGATATGACTCCCCAATCCAGCCACCAATTGTATAGGGGATGGTGACAAGCATTAAGTTGGAATATCAATAACATGGGTGGCATTTCCTATGTATCTGTACACATGCACACATATCCAATCCCACAAAATGCTGAAATATAAAAACCACTATGAACAAATGCATGCATACCATTATATCCCAACCAATTGAGTGACAAGAATTAAAGAACAATAAAGTAAAATGGGCTTCAATACAAGCCCTCCAAAACTAAGAGTCTGTAAAATAAAAAGGCCAACCGGTAAAAAAAATACTTATTAGGACTATGTCTTGAATCCATAGGTGCCCCTTGGTCTAAATGAACTCACAAAGCTCTGTTCAGCCTTGGTTTATTAAAAGTTCTCTCTTCTTCACAATAAATGACATGTGTAGCAAAATCCCATGCAATGGTGATTATGACAATACTCAGTTGGATACCCCAAAACCACAAAGCAATACACAAATAAACATGTACATTCAGCTCTACATCGTATATGTCTACAACACATATAATAAAAAAATCTATATATACACAAACCAAGATGCATAGTCTAGAGGTAAGTCACAACCACCACATGCCAACAATAGGGATTCAGTCTGAATATTTCACAAAGAACGAATCCAACATAACACACTCTTGAGTTTTATAGCATTAATGACGTCTGTCTAAGATGTAATGTTTGTCAGGAACTATCATGAAATAGATATGATACAACAGATGAGGATCTTGACCAGGTCCAATGGGTGATAACAACAACTCTATTTTGATTAACCTTCTAGGATCAATGCAGGATAATGTTGGTCACATCAATACCATAGAATCTACCTAGGGAAACAAAAATTAATAGAGGATCCTTCTTCAGGCCTCCCAGAGGGGATTTTGACAACTCTATCTAGAAATTCAAGCAAAAGGGATCATGCTCCTATAAGTATGAAATTATACACCTAAACCTTTAGTAAATGATCATGGGCATAGAACCTAGTGAAAAGTTTCTATGATATGGTGGAAAGGATATTCAATCCATGATAAAAGGGTTACATGGAATGTAGTAAGTTCACACCTCATTTCCCTTGATCCTGGTAACTACCCTTGAATAATGACCTGTGTCATTTAGAACACGTCATGTAAAATATAGGTACATGACTTATAGAAGGGTTACACACCATGAACTTCCATCTAGGGTCCACCAATGTACTTTGGCCATGTTCTAGTACTGGGTGTTAACCCGTGTAGCTCTTCCCATGTACTAGTAAATGAGGTAGTCCATGTACTTGGTCCAGGCCAAGTCGTGTGGTGGTGTACATGTTGTGTAGGAAACCCGTGTACTCCACAACATGTCCATGTATCTCCTGAGATCCTTATTGTGTCTACAAAAAGGAAATACAGGCAGTGTTGTAGGGTCACATTCCATGGGATGTTTAACTAACTTCTGAAACCCTAGTCATCACATAGTGGGGGCAATAGGCCATGTAACCCCTTGTTACATGCCCGGTTGATCATGATTTTTTAGAAACCGATGTTCTACCTCTACGCACCATATATGATCCTTCAATGTTCAATCCAATTCTGCATTCACCTCGAAACTGGAGATCAATGGTCTTATCGCCATAATAACACTGAATCAGTGGGTTTCAATCTTTTAATCTGCTTCAAAAATCGATTATGATCACCCTTATAAAAATTGTATGAAGATAAATATCTCGCAAATTGTTTTGATTTGTTTGTCTCCATCATTTTCGTACCTCCACTAGGTGGTAACAAGGATGGATTATCAATTTTGGATCATTGCATTGAAAAAAATGGTGCAACAATCAATTTTTCATAATCCACAAATAATGAAGAACACATAGAAAATATGGGGGAGCTGAAATACTCACAAGGAAAGAAACCCAAGGAACGTACCTTGACCATTGATCATTTATGTCTCGATCCATTCTAATAATAATGGTAAAAAAATCAAATAATAAATCAACCCCATAAATCCCACCGTTTAAATCCATCTTGTAAGTATTATCGATCCTTGGATAAACCTATTCTTTGGTTGGCCGACATTCATCAAAAAATTCATAAAATAGGGAAAAGTAAAACAAAATAAAATAGCCTACTTTAGGGTTAGATATTTCTTTAAAGAGATTCAATAATCACATCTCTGTCATTGTCATGATCTATAAAAAAAATGTTCTTCATTATCTGATCTAATCTCCGTCATCATCTTCCACCAAGAGAGTTCTCTAGGGTTCTCTCCAGAACATATACGAAATTCTAAGGTTATGAGCCTAACCCTAGATCCCTTATTAAATGGATAATAAAAAATAAACTTCATTACATCACTTTAAATCATTAAAATGAAACAAATATTTAAATTTATTTTAGTTTTGAAATATCTAAAAACTAATTTTTACATGTGACCCACACCAGCCGATGTTAGGTCATTACTAGGGTAAAATTGCTGGTCTGCACA
The DNA here is from genome assembly GCA_963277665.1 of Viscum album. Lineage (NCBI taxonomy): Eukaryota > Viridiplantae > Streptophyta > Magnoliopsida > Santalales > Viscaceae > Viscum > Viscum album. The sequence goes on from OY728145.1 coordinate 1,190,012,000, forward strand.
CAATGATGCCATCATATTTTGGATTTGGGAACCTATTTAGAAATTATACCATTTTTTTGGAAAACAACTTTTGTGTGAAATTTAATATTTTAATATATTTCAAACATTTATTCTGAGAACTCTTGGTCTCAGAATCACACACTTTCTTAGTTCCTGGTCTCGAACTAATTCCATCTAATATTTAAAATTAATATATTGAAAATTCAGGACATTAAATTCTCCCCAATTTAGGGATTTATGTCCTTGAAAAACAAAAAACCATGGAGATACAAAATTATAACAGTATTGATCACACATCTGATCCTCTCACTCTGAAGTTCACTCCTATAGATTGTTGTGCAACCACCAGGAACAAACTAAAGAAATCACTCACCCACAAAGGATCTCGTCCCGCTGATACTCAATATCCCCTGGATAATCACTAAAATTCACACCATCATCAATGTACAACTCATCCCAGTAGATGATGAGTGATGGATCATGCACTTACCTCCACAACTGAAACATGTGGAAGACATCGTGTACTCGTTCCAACAATGGAGGTATAGATAAGTGGTACACCACCAGTATCTGAAAATGGATGATAAATCTTGGATCTAACTAGGCACCCTAGCCAAATATCCACATTACCCATATAGGCGTTACTCTAAAGAACACATGATATCCTTCATAGAACTCCAAAAACCTCAGACGCCTATCAGCATAAGATTTCCAAAGGCACTATGTAGTCTTCATCTACTTTTCGATGCTCTGCACCTACTTCGTTGTAGCTCACACCAACTCTAGAACCATGGGTGATAAATCACCTGGTTTATTATATCAAATTTGTGATTGATTGTGTTCCATGTACATAACATAAAATGGTTCTATAACTATGGTGGAATCGTAGTTGTTTTTGTACACAAACTTTTCTCGAGTTAGGTGGTCCTTCCAACTACGACTAAAGTCCAACATCAAATCTCGCAACATGTCCTCTAAGAACTGAATACTTAGCTCTATTCAGATATTTGCCTAATTTTGAATCTTCTTGATCAATAATAACTGAGTCCCAAACATATAATGTAATCCCTACCACAACAGGAATGTAAAACAAGCATTATGATCAAAAAAATAACATCGATGGAACTCCATGGAGTCAAACTATCTCTTGAATGTAGAGTCATCCAAGATCTCAAATAAACACTGATCCCAGATATCTAGTATGTGGAATAACATGGTGAGTCAGTCAAATATCACTCATATAGAATCATTTATCATAGAGGTACATGGTTTACCCATCACGATGTCCATCAATATCTCGCCCCACTTCCATTCTGGCACCACAAGGGGTTGAGATAAACCAACTAAAACTAGGTGCATAACATTCACCTGCTAGATTTTAAGGCATTGAAAAATGAACTATGCCACTTCCTTATTCATTAATTTCCACCGAAACTAACATCGGAAGTCATGGTACATCTTATCCACTCTAGAATGTACCTCTAAATGGATCATATGAAACTTTTGTAGAACCTCTTCTTGCAATGCCACTGGTAAAACTATGTTTCGTTTGAACAGAAAGATGTGCTCCCCACCTTCTGAATATCCATCAGGCACATGTTCTATGGACATCTGTTCATGTAGGGTCTTCCAGTCAGTATCCCCAAGCTAGTCCTCCCTAACTCTCTTTAATAATGGAGGGGTGACAACCATCGACTGAAGGTAATATTCTCTATCTTTGTCCAAAAAGTATAAATGCAATGAGGACAACTGCTCTAATTCCTCATTCAGAAACAATGAACTAAATCTACGACTGAGATAATCTTCCACTACATTCATCATCCTAGGAGTATAGATAATCTCAAATTCATAGTCCTGGAGGAACTCAATACATTTCCTTCATCTCACGTTCATATCCTTCTGAGAGAATATGTACTTGAGACTCTTTTGATCAGAGTAGATAACAAATATCTCACCCATTAGCTATTGTGACCACATCTTCAATGTGAATACTACCACTAGTAACACAATATTGTGGGTAGAATAGTTTTTATCATGTGTTCTCAACTAGTGTGAACCATAAGTAATCATCACATTTATATTCATAAATACACAACAATGTTTGGTCCCTGATGCATCGTATAACACTATGTACTAGACACCCTCCTTCGAAAATCTCAAGATTGGAGAACTCGAACAACTCTGCCTTAACTACTAAAAATCTGACTAGAACTTCTCTGTCAATACAAAAGGATTCCCCTTTCAATTCAATTCTATCATCGGTGATGATACCCTAGAGTAATTATGAATTTCTCTCAAATAATATCCTTCTATCCCAAGTAATCTATGAACATCCATCATGATCCTAGGGGGATACCATGATAACACCACCTCAACCTTTTCTCTGTCCACTTACACACCATTCGATGATATAACATGTCCCATAAAGTTATCCTCCTGAATCCAGGACATTCACTTTTAGAGTTTCCCAAAAAGATGGTGAACTCAGAGTATGTCTAGCACCATCCATAGGGGTCTCACGTGCTCCTCCTTGGACTCCATGTACATATGGATATCGTAGATGAAGACCACCATGAACCAATCTATGTAAGGATATATGATCCAGTTCACTATTCCCATGATCAGTATGGGGGTGTTCATCCTGACAAAGGGCCTCACCAAGTACTCACAGTCTTTGATTCCCAGATCGAAGTTCAACCTTCGAGAACCATTAGACTACACTCAAGTGATTGAATAGGTCATCAATCCTCGGTAGTGGATACTTGTTCTTCATGGTCACCTTGTTCTAGCACTGGTTGTCCAATCACAAGATCAACATCCTATCTTCCTTTATGGAAAATAAAACAGGGGCCACTCAGGGTAAAACATTGGGGTTCACAAATTTCATCCTCTGAAATTCCTCTAACAACTCCATTAGCTCATGAATCCCTATTAGAGCCATGCGATATGATAGTGTCGATATCATTGTAATCACAGGTTGTATGTAAATGAAAAATTCTATCTCTTGACGGGGAGGTAAACCTAGAAAATATTATGGAAAGATATCCTCATACTCCGCCACTACTATTGGTAACTGAAAACTCATAATGTCTGTTACTCAGAGGGTCAGGCTAGCCAAATTAGGATTAATTGGCTACACCCTCATATGCATGAGTCCATCCTATGATACTTGGGTTTCCATTTATCCAACAAAGGAAAACTTCATTCGATCACTACAGACACGCCACAACATTATCATAAAATAGTCAATATGGGCATTGAATGTGGATAACTAGTCCATTCCAACAATGACTTTGTAAGGCCTCAACACTACCACCAAGAGGTTCTAACTGAAACTCTCACCACTAAGTGTTAGGTCACACTGTCGGCATAGATGTGTGATTATTAAGTCTTCTCTAGTGTGTTTCTCAATGTGTACGGGTCGAGTCAACTTTAAACTAGAATATCTCAGTCTTGAACGATATATGTGGTGAGAAATGAATGACCAACACAAATGTCAATAAGTACAACATCTAAAATTGAAAAACACATATTGTGCCTAGAATATTTCCCACAGCTCTTAATTCATATGCCTCGACCACATATAGTTTTCATTTCCCCTGTCTTCTAGCACCCTAAGCCTGGCATGGACCTCATAGAGGTAGCCGTGGTGACAAATCGAAACATTGACCACCTTTTTCTGCTCTCCCAGATTCTCAGACACGTTTGACACCCTATAGATATACATGTTCCTATCGTTTTCTCTACCTCAGTGGTCCATCCAAAATTTCCCTGCCAGCAACACGATGGGATAGAAAATCTCAAACGAGATCTCCCCTACCGTCACATGAATAGAACCACCTCCCCCTTGGCTGAATGGGCGGACCCTTTGAGTCCTGAACTACGAATCTTCTATCATGGGATCTCCTCCTGAAACATATCCCACATCCAGATCTCTGATAACAACATTATCTCCCTGATTCTGATGTCTCAACACCCTCTCATCCGCTTTTGACTACCATCATCATTACATACTCAGTCAATAAGTCTTAAACCAACATGGATTACTCGAGGAATCCAAAATAAGTCATAATTGAAAGAGTTTTAATAATGGATTGAATATCTCTATAGAGGACTTGATCAAAGTCCAGATCCCTAAAGTACAAATCTCAAACCATATCCACTGAGTACATGTAAAGGTTGGTGAACCTCAATGAATAATCATCCTTAATCATGATACCCTACTATAGTTAAATAATCTCTAATATATTCATAGATATTAGTGTAATTTGTGAGAAATCCTCTCTAAAAAGGTTATTGTACTCTTTCCACGAAATATTCAACTCGTCGTGAGTCTAGATATTAGAACTCCACCATATCCCTACTGAATGATGAAGAAGGCTCACTTCCAGGAACACCATCTGGTCCACTGGTGTCCTGAAAAGATTGAAAACTCTGGTCACCACCTCAAGCCAATACTCAACTTCTTGGGGATTGGGATCTCCTTGGAATATAATTGGTCTCTGTCTCTGAAAATCATGAATCAGTCTGATCCTTTTCACAAAAACTACTGGTACGATGGGAAGTACGTGTGTTTCCACTGGTGGCGGTATAGATGGTGCACTATCAGGAGGAAACCCCTAAATAACTAGTCCATGAATCAAAACCTCATCACTGAGGGGTCATCCTCATGATCAAGCTGATGAATCTTAGGTAGTATGCTTCTCAAGGGAATCCTATAAGAAAACAATATATACCAGAGTTAATGAGTATATCTAGATAGATAACTCAATAAGTAAATTAAAACACAACTCATTCTTATGGGATGCATGTACCATTATTTTCAATGGAACTTGTGTTATCATGTAACGAGTCCAAAAGAAGGTTCTTAGAGTCTTGTGGTTTGGATACGTTGACCAACCGCACCATCACTAGAGTCCCTAGCCGAAAATTCAAAATTTAAACACCTAAAAATTTTTCCCCACACCAATCTCACACACTCTCCATCTTAAGGTAAAACTAACTAGCCTCTGATACCACTTTTTCATTACTCGTCCTAGTGGGGCATGTGCTACAACTTCACAAGCCTACCTTCCATTGGCCAGGGGCAAGTCACTAGCACCAATCACTAAAATGGGAGGCATTGACTATGTATCTGTACGCACACAGACATCTCCAAGCCCAAAAATGTGAAAATGTAAAAACCACTAAGAACCAAATGCATGCATACCACTATATCCCACCCAAAAAAGTATCACAGAATGTAATGAGCAGTAATGTAAAATGGGCTAGAATACAATCCCACCAAAACTAAGAGTCTGAAAACTACAACGTCCTACATGTAAAAAAAATTGTATTGGGACTACTACTCAAAGCCTTAAGAGCATCTAATTGTACATAAACTCACAAAGCTTTGTCCAGTCCTAGTCCATCAAAATTTTTCTAGTATGCACAAGACATGACACATGTAGGAAAAGCCTGTATAGGGGTGAGTATAACAATACTCAGTAGGAAACCCCAAAACCACAATTAAATACATAAATAAAAAGGTAAAAGCAGCTCTAAAAAGTATATGTATATATCATATATGACAATAATATCTATATATATTCAAACCAAGAGTTTTATTCTAGAGGTAAGTCACAACCACTACATGATAACACTAGGAATTCAGTCGGAAGACTTCATGAATCACTCATTCAAGAGAACGCAATCCTATGTCTGATAGCACTGATGAAGTCCATCTGAGAAGTATTGTTTATTAAGAACTGTTAGGAGAGAGATATGAGAAGACAAATTAGGATCACATCCAGGGCCATGAGGTGATACCAAAAAATCTGTCTAGATTTACCTGCTAATTATAGGATTGATGCTCAGTGATGTTGGTCATGTAAATACCATGGACTCTGCCTAGGGCACAAAGAATGAATTAAGGATCCTACTCTTGGAATATCATAGGGGATTCCAACAAATCTATACTTAATGTCCTGATAAAGGTATCATAATCCTATGAGTAGGTAACTATACACATCAACCGTCTAATAAATGATCAAGGGATCAAACCCTAATGAGACTTGTCCATGTTATAGTGGATAAGATATTCAATCCAATTAGAAAGTGGTACACAGCGTGTAGTATGGTCACAAATCATATCCCTTGACCACGAGTACTTCCCCAATACAAATGACCACATCATATAGAAAATGTCATGTAGAAGATGAGTAAATGCCTTGTAGAAGGGTCACACACTATGTCCTTGCATTTGGGGTCCACCAGTATACTCTGGCCATGTGCCAATACACAGTTTCAACCCATGTAACTCTGCTCTTGTACCGATAAATGGAGTAGTCCAAGTACTTTTTCCATAACAATTTATGTGGTGGGGTACACACCATTTATAAAACCAGTGTACTCCACCCATTGTCCTAGTTTCTATAAAGATACATGCCAAGACACGGGTAAGGGCCTACAGGCCATGTAACTAGGTTACACGTCTTGTGGCATTTACCTAAATCATTAAACCCTAGCTACCTCTCAGTAGCGGCCACACATCATGTAACCCTGGGTTACACACAATGTTGATCACGATTATCCAAAAATTTATTTTCTTCCTCATGACACATTTGATGATCCTCTGGTGTTCAATATAGTTCTCTATTTATCTTGAAACTAGAGATCCAAGGTCATCTATCCACTATAACAGTGAATCAGTGGGTTTGGTATTTCAATTGACTCGATAAATTAATTCCAATCAACCACACTAAAATCTATTGAAGAACAATATCTCCGGAATCATTTTGATCGATATTTTACCACTATCTTTCCACCCCCTATAGGTCATCACAAGGTTGTATCCTTAATTTTTGATTATTGCGCTGAGAAAAAAATGATAAATGATTAAATGGTTCATAATCCAGAAAGAACAAATAATTTGTAGAACATTTGGGGGAGAATAAATATGAACATGGAAACAAACATAAGAAAAATACATCTACTAATATTCATTTTTGTCTAAATCTATTCCCATAAGAACGATCAACATATCAAATAATAAATTAGCACCATAAATCACATTGTTTAAGCCCATCCCCTAAGAAAAATCGGACTATGGATCAACATATTTGTTGGTTTGTCAATGTTATTTTCTAAATTTGGAAATGGGGAAATGAAAAACCAAATAACACATCCTACCTTAGGGTTGGATCATTTTCTAAAGAGGATCGATTATAGTGCCGCTTCCAGTGTTGATATCCATCAAAAATAGCATTCGTCAATCTTTGATCCGATCTCCATCATTGTTTGTCATCGAGAGAGCTCTAAATAGTTCTCTCCAGAGCCTCCAGAAAATAACAAGGTTGTGATTCTAACCTTGGATCCCTATTTAAAAGGATAATAAAAATTAAATTTCGTTGTGTCAATGCAAAATGTTAAAATAGAATAAATCTTTCAATCTATTTTATTTATTAAAACACCAAAAACTACTTTTAACAACTTACCCATGCCGGATGATGTTAGGTTGTGCCTATAGTAAAATCGCTGCTAGAAATGTAAAGGTTCTCTCAAATTAATGATTCGAGAAACCATTTTGAAGTCATCTCCTTTCTTTAGGAAAACTATGCGTGTATGAAATTTAATATTTTAATATATTTCAAGCATTTATTTTGGGGACCATGGGCCTCAGATCACCCGCAATCTCAGCACCTTGTGTTAGATTAATTCCATATAATAATTAAAATTTATACACAGAAAAATCTAAGACATTATATATCAGATGAATATGCCTCAAATGTAATGATAAGGATTTCAATATCTTCCTTGAAAATTGTAATTTTCGTTTTCTTTTAATAGATTTTACACAATATATTGAAAGTCATTCTATATAATGCATTATATATAAATGATCAATCAGTATGATTATAAGGTTAGAAAATAATGCTTTTTTATGTGTCATAATGGGGACAACCTGACACATCCTTATTATAATGAGACTTCCTCATGGAATTTTGACTGAACACCACCTTTTTAAAGTGCTAGGTAAATATCTAATGTTCATGGAAAACATGGAAGATATAAAAGATTGCGGGGATACAAATTCAAATAAATAATTATAAAAAATTGAAGCTATGATTAATTTACTTTCCACCAAATCTTTTGAAACTTCCAACTCAACTGTAGTGATAACATAAGCTTTTCCTTCTCCCCTTGTCCTATTCTATGTTAGATTCCCTGGACACTTAGGCATTTTTTTCATAGTTCCCCATAACCCTAAAATGGAAACACTAAATAATTTTGGTCTCTTTATTAACATTATATATTCTTAAGAACCTTATCTCTATGCTTATTACAAACTCCCAAGACCATCAATAATTTCCTAGGATGATTATTTCCAAAGTAATAATAGGGTGGAAATATATTTGTTCTCTTTTTTTTCTTACTCATAATCAAATTATCTTTTTATCGGTACTCTTTTGAACTATTATTTTGTTGATTTACCTTGGAAATGTAGGATTTAAAGAATTAATTCTCTATTTTGATATAACATGAAACTATTTCATCATATGATGAGTAATTTTTAGAGACCTCCACCCTTTAGAGACTCAGTTTAATTCATTCAAATAACCGGTCAATCTTACAATTATTTTTGCATATGTAATAAGTACTATACCTAGGTAACCTTTTAATGATATACTTATATTTAGTCACACGTTTTTCTTCATTTTTAATGAAGATGATGAAATTTCCCTACATTTTTGTTTTTTTCTTGAGAGAAAAATATTTGTCAATGAATGTCTCATTAAAATTATTCCATTCCATGAGTTCTATTTCCTCTTCCTCCCTGGTGTCCTAGATTAATGACAACCATTGATCAATATATCCTTTTTGTTAATACATTAAAATTTTAACCTCTTCCTTTCTATAATATCCTAATGTCATTAATATCTTATCCTGAGTCTTATTCCTTTTATTAGCTATCATTGTATTAGTAGAACCAAAAAATGATTAGGGAATATTTCAGACAAAGTGATCCAATATAGGTGAATTTCACTGCTGAAAAGGTTTTTTCATCGAATAAATGTTAATTTTTATAAATCAATTAAGATTTATAAATATGGACATAATTTTCTCACTTAAAATACTAGTTGTGTTGACTTTTTAGTAGGTAAATCTCTACATAGGCCATACGTATTGATGCCATTTTTCATTCCATGAACCATTTATAAATAATGGAATATACTGAAATTGCACATAGTATTATGAATTTTAATATATAATGTATAATTAAAAATATCACACGACACTTAATATTAATTAAAATATATTTATTATTTATTTTAGACTCATAAATGTGGTTTCTTTGGAGATATCATTATTTTAAAATCCTTTATAATGGTTTATACATAAAATGCGAGATTTCATAAGGATACACCTCAACAGTGTCAGACCAGGTGAGTTATAAGCCTAATTTTATTCATTATGTGATGATTGGGTCAAGGCCAACAAACAATTTTTGGATTTATTACCCCTAGTCAACTCTATTGTACAACCATGTCCACTTGTAGTATCTATAAAGAGATTTAATTCAAGGAATAACCATATAATAGCTTCCATAACAAAATTTTAGAATGTTATTATATACTTATTATATCACCCTCAATTTTCAGAATGTAACCCTTTAATTATATTTTTTAGGTATATAATGTATAAGGGTAAAAATTGGGAGATTTTAGAGAACTTTATGTGAGTTTTTGGTATTTTATATAGGTACATGGGTGGAGCACAGTTTGTGATGAAGCACTTATTAGAAATTGTGCAAAATGAGACCTGGTATTAAGGGGAGGAAAAAGGGCCACCCAAGATTTGTCCAAACTATGTAGAAGCCTAGGAGAAACTTTGTACAATGGTATAAATGTGGGAAAGAGAGCTTTAGAATGGTCAGTTCATGGTTTGGAATTCATGTGAACCAAATGTGTGTTGTTATTCTTAATATATAAGTACAAAAACAGTTAGTGCACATTTATATAATCATGTGACTAAACTATGCCTAGGTCAAAACCACCTCCTAAAAAAGTAGATGTCACATGGTTTTCCCTTTAACCCATTAATTTTTCTCCTATACAGGCCTAACATGGGATTCTACCCCCTCAAAGTCCATGGAAGGTTTTTTCATCGATCTAGAGGCAATCCTTCCATTGGTGATTAAAATCCATATTCTTTGGTATGGTTTAATTCATCATTATTCTTAATTTATTTTCTTAGATATACTTCAAACCAGCTCTCTTTTTGTGAAATCTACATCTGTCTTGGGTATATCTAAAGTCCTGGATGCTAAACATGTTTATATTTGGACTTGTTTATGATAGTAGATGGGGCTTAAGGTTGCTTTATGGAGATTCTACCCAAATTTGTAATTTTTTTAAGTCATTTATCATTTTTTCCAAAACTCTTGTGGTAGGTGGATTCAATTTCAATTCCTCTTTTAGGAATTGATTTTTTTAGTTTCAAAATTATTTAACTAATTGAAATTTATTATGAAACCTTTGTGAAAAGCCTAATATAAATCCTCTTTAGTGATGATTTATGGGTTTCGGTGGAATTGTTTAATTTTGTTGAATTGTTGTGAAAATTGATTAGTTTAATAACTTTTGAACAATTATTTTAAAATATATATTGTAGGGATCTTTAAAATCATTTTTTGGAAAACGTTCTTCAATAAAAATGGTTTTTTATTGAAAGGATTTTGGAAATTTTGTATTGTCATGAGTTTTGAGCATACATGGTTTGTGTGTTCAGAATGAATTTATGAGGAATGGTTGAAATATGTCCTTGTGCTTAGTGGTAAAGGTGTAATGGAACATGTGATATAGTTAACTTGTGATGACTTGGTAGATTTATGAGAAATCTCTCATGAGTTTGGAACTTTCATAATGTAGCATGCATGGATAGTAGTGTGAATATGTGGAATGGATTGGTTATACCAAATGGAACATTTGAAATTATTTTAAATCATGGTTTGGTTGTTTTTCTTGAAAATATATTTTTCTTGAAAATTGGTTGATATAGAACCTGTTAACATTTGGTTATAAATTATTTTAGAAGTTGTTTATAGTTGGTTATAAAATATTTTAGAATTTTCGTGATATAAACTATTTTATATAAATACTACTAACTCTTCTATTGTAGTGGCATGAGTAGAGAGTTCATTAGGGAAAACTAACCGAGTTTTAGTACTCACCCCTACTTGGTCACTTTGGTGCTTTTGCAAATATCATTTTCTAGAATAAGGGAAAAAGTAATGTATCATACATCTTTAGCACTACTTCATGATACTTGGGTTGTTTGATGAGGTTGGATCATGGATTATTGTGTTTTTCTTTGATTCTTGTAATCTTGTATTCTACTATTTAATTTGGTATTATAGTATTCTAATGTGGTAATTTATTTTACTATGGTTTTGATAAATTAAATGATGATTTGCATTTCATTATTATCATACATTATATAGTCAGTTTTCTGGTTTTAATTTATTTGGTTAGCTCCATTATTCTTAATGAAAAAAAACATCCCCCATATGTATTGAATCCCTTCAGGATTTATTAAAATCCTTTTAAACCATGGGGAAGAAACTTAAGACCTAATAATGGTTCAATACCCTCTCAAAGCAATGATAAGGGGTGGGATGTCAGAAATTGTATAAGTTTTGTTTGACCCCAAATCTTTTTTGAGATAAATGGTATCAACATGTTCCTTTAATTTTGGAACAAGTAGGCATCAGTTTTGTTGGTTTTGGAGTTGAATTATTTTGTGATTATTTTTTTGGTTGGGATCCTAGAAAAGGGTATGATTGTTAAGAAAGTAAATATAGATCATAAAAGTACATATATAACCTTTTATTTTAAACATCATGTTAACCGAGAGTTTGGTACATAAGTATTTTGGAGACACTTATAGGATTTTGAAATCTCATTATCTTAGGTTTAGCCAATGATATGAGCATTCCATGCCTTACAGAAATGATTTACCACTAGGATGGAATACATCATTTTGAATAAAGAATTATGATTTTTTTTGAATAAGTGTTTTCTTTTGAAAATTTTGAAATTGTTTCCAAATGAATGGTTTTGAAAAAGTGCATGGTAGTGGTATTTTAGAAATTGTTAAATTTTACAAATAAAGTAGAAATTTTTCTATAAAATATTTGAACATGGTAAAGGGATATTTTGGAAAGAAAAACTGGGATAGTTAACATGGTAGAATTTGAAATATCAATCCTTCTACTGTTATAGAGTGAGACTTATGTTGTTTGATTTTTGTTTAGAAAATAGAACCCATTAGGCATTGTAGAAACCAAATAGAAGAAGCAACGAAGAATGTGGATGCACCTAAACCATAGGTGGACCAACCATTGGTTCAAAGAACAATATATGAATTTCAAGATGTAGATATAGGGAACAAGAGGGATGATCCAAGACAAGTGGATCATTCCATCCAATTCCAAAAAAATAATCCACCCATCTTCTAGGGTGATACTAAACTACAAATGGCAGATGTGTGGTTGAGCAGGATGAATCGTATCTTTGATTTAATCATCACACCAACAAAGTTGAAAATTAATATAGAAAAATATATTCTGAAGTATCTTGAACATCTGTGGTGGGATTTAGTCGTGTAGGCTAATTTGGATCAAGGAATTGTATTGGAAGATTTATAGGAATTATTCAATAAAAAATTCTATCCTCACACATTCAAGATTCAAATAATGATAGAATTTTTAAGCATGAAATAGTAAAATAAAATTGTCACCATGTATGTGTATAAATTCATGAATTTAGTATTCTGTGTACCCATGTTTTTAGCTAGTGAGTGCGTGAAGACATGCATATTTGAATCGAGGCTAAGGTAAAAGATTCTCTTGAAGATTATCATGCTCTATATTTCTGACTATGCAGAGATGGTCAATAGGGAGATGGTTGTTGAAAGGGATATCTCAGTATCCATTTTAGGAGGAACTATATTGATACTGATGGGGACCTATAGGAACTCTAATGATATAGGCAAGTAGAAGAAGTACACATACTTCCAAGGTGGGAGTGAAAATCAAAATCAGATAGTTGGATCAGTGAATCTTCCTCCTAGAATGATGACAAAATCAGGATGTTTATAATGTTTTTCATTCAATAACATGAAGTAAGAGTGTACATCACCTCTAGTATCATGCCATAATTGAAATAGGATGGAAAAGCATAAGAAATATTATCGAAGTGCTCTGAGTTCAGGTTATTGAGACACTTCTCAAGTGTCAAAAGTGTCTTATGCTTCGATAGGGTGAGGGGAGCAGAATCAAACTCATCTTCAGGACAGATCTAGCCATGGTGATTCTAGTAATACCATGAGTCCTTAGAATGTTCAATCTTAGTATTGAACCAAGGAGAAAAGTGTTGTGAATAAGAAATTAAATGGAGCTGAGTATGTGATTGTGGATGATCAGGATGGACCATCAATAGTGAGAGTTATGATTCGTTTGAATTCTACTCTTTTGCAGTGTTATATGATACTGGTGCATATCATTCATTCATTAATTCTCATGTTTTTTGTTTTCTATGATTAAGATGTGAGATGATGCGTTATGTGATAAAAAATCTAAATCCTATTGGGGAAAGATAATGTTGAACCTTCCAGTGTAACGAATGTTCTATAACTATCAATGGAGTTGAGATGAAGTGGTATTTACATGTGTTGGAAAATGGATTTATATGATGTAATCATGGGTATGGATTGGTGGATAATGTTTAAGGCTCATATACACTATTATAAAAGAAAATGTAAATTTAATATTAAGAGTGTATTCCAGCATCTCTTTAGGTGAGAAAGGGTTGTAAAGATAGGTGCAATGGTCTTATTTGAAACAATAGTTTGAATAATCTCATACCAGTTAGTTTTTTCACTTTGGAATCCATGGACGATATTGAGAATAATTGTTTTCTAGTAGCAGTTGATCAGTTTCCATATGGGTTTCGTAAAAATTTCCCAAGGATACCACTAGGTAGTGATGTAGAGATTGTGATTGATCGCCTATCAGGGACTCGTTATAACTCAATTATTTCTTATCAACCATATCCAATAGAATTAAGGGAGAAGAAATTGAAATTAGAAGAGATGAAATAATGGGTTTTATTTGACTGACCACGCCTCTGTAGGTATCACCAGTCCAATTCTTTATTAAATCTGATCGAAATCTAAGTATGTGTGTGTATTATTGTAATCTTAACCAAGTTATGATAAATAAAAGGTACCCAATTCCATGAATTGATGATATGTTTGATCAATTTTGGTGATCACAATGGATTTTCAAAATTTAAATGTGGGCATGATATCCAAAATTGCGATTTCAGAAGGAGGATATTCTGAAGAAAAATTTCAAAAGAGGATATGAGCATCATGAATATGTTGTAATGCCTTTTGATCTTATGAATTCACATGTGGTATTTATGGAATTGATAGATCATATATTTTGGAAATATCTATATTCTTTTGTTGTGGTGTTTGTGGATGACATATCAGTGTATTCAAAGACTAGGGTTGATCATGAGAAACACTTGGTGATAGTGTTCGAAATATTGAGATACCTTCGGTCATATGCCAAATTATCAAAGTGTGATTTTTATATACAAGAGGTATGCTTTCTAGGCAATGTAATATCTAAAAAACGTGTTTCTATTGATCCGAAAATGATAGAAGTGATTATATTGTGGAAACTGCCAAAGAATGGTTTTGAGATATAAAGTTTTCTTGGTAAACTTATTTACTACTGATGATTTTTTCAACACATATCAAGGATAGATTCACCTTTCATAGCTTTGATAAAGAAGAACATTATATTTAAATGTACTGAGGAATGATAGAAATATATTCAAGGGCATAATGATTTTCTTACATCAACATAGATCTTAAATTTTCTAGAATTGGGACTAGGGTATAGAATGTATTGTGATTCTTCATGATCTGGGTTAGGATGTTTTCTCATGCAATGAGATGTTTTTGTTTCTTTTGTCTCAAGTAATTTAAAAGTTCATGAGAAAAAAATACTCAAATCATGATTTGGAGTTAGCTACAGTTGTCCATGATTTGAAGACTTAGTGTCATTATCTCTTCAGTGAAAAACATACAATGTTCATGGATTAGAAGAGCTTAAAGAATATTTTATCACAATGTGATTTGAATCTATGGAAAATAAGGGAAATATATAAGTTCTCCAAATTTTCAACATTGAATTAATGTATACATTAAGGAATGTAAGTTCGATGTCTGATGTATTAAGAAGAAATTTATATGCTCAGTTAAAAAAATCCTGAGATGAGTGGTAGTCGATGTCGGTCTTAGCTGACATACATGTGGAATGTGATGAATAATGTGATATTTTTGTTTTCATTCCATTTTTTATTATTCTAGATTTGGTAAATATGGTTAAAGAGTTACCGACATCTGATGCTGACTATGTTTCAATGAGTTTAAAACTCAATGGTTGGGAGACCATTGAGGGCTAGAAACTGGACGGAAGTTATGTTTTGATGTTTCTAAATTAGATGTGTGTACCTATGGCTTGTTAGGAATAATTCCTTCATGATTACCATCATTCTACATGGGCTGCTCATTCAAGAATACCAAAAATGTATGAGGTGTTGAAGGAAAGGTTTTGGTGGAGTGGCATGAAAAACACAGTGGAAGAGTTCATTTTGAGTGGCTTAAATAGTCAGAAAGTTAAGGAATAACATCAGTGTCTAGTAGATATATTGTATTCCTATCCTATTCTAGTGTGAAAATGGGAGTAGATAGCTATTTATTTTTTTATAGGTCTTCCAAGAATGGTTTGGAAAAATGATTTCATATTGGGGACAATGGATGCACTCACAAAGACATCACACTTCATACATATTCATAAAAGTCATATGGTAGATGATATATCCAATAACCTTATCCCAGAATTGGTAAAGATACATGTAATACCTATTTAAATCATATGTGATAGAGACCTAAGGTTTATGTCATTTTTCTGGAAATCCTTATAGAAATCCCCTAGGACTCAGTTGACTATGAGTATGGCATATCATCCTCAGTTAGATGACCAGTATGATTGGAAACTACAATTTTTGGAAGACATGATTCGATAATTTAAAATGGATTTTGGTGGCTCATGGGAAGAGCATATGCCGTTGGTGGAGTTATTGTATAACAAAAGTTATCAGGCCTCAATTCGTAAGAATCTATATGAAGTATTTTATGGACGTCCTTTTCATTCTCCATAATTTTAGGTGGATGTAGGTGAGACTTCACAATTGGGCCGAGCCTTATCCCAAAAACAACGGAGAAGATTTGATTAATAATAAAGATTTAGGAGATGACTCAAAGTCATCAAAAATCTTATGTGTATCATCATCGATGACTGTTGTCGTTTGTAGTGAGTGGTCACGATTTCTTGAGAATCTTTCAAAGACATGGGAATCAACATTTTGGGAATCATTTTAGGTTATATCCTTAATACATAAGTCCTTTTGAGATATTATAATTGGATGGTGAGGGGAAATTTAATTTGGCATTTTCACCAGGGTTTAGTGTGGTGAATAATGTGTTTCCTTGTATCTCAGTTGAGAAAGTATCATCATGATCGTGACCATGTGATCATATGGGATCACATTTTCCTAGAGTCAAATGCTTCATTGTTATATATCCTGGTGGAGATTGTGGATAAGAAATAGAAAATCCTTCATGGTAAAATCAATGGTTTGCAACGAGATTTGTGGCAATGTGACCAGATTTAGGAAGAAACATGGGAACATGATAAGGAAATGATAGAGAAAAAGAAGGAACCCTTTAATTGAAACTATTTTTTTCTACTTTCTAAATATGGGAATACTAATGGTGGTGAGAATGAAGAACCACTAGTTTCTAGTATGTAACCCTTTCATTATTCCTTTTAGGTATATAAAGTATAAGGTTGAAGATTGGAAGAGATTATAGAACTTTTTGAGAGTTTTTGGGGATTTCTTATAGGTTTACAAAAGGTGCACGATTTCTAAAAACCATTAAACACTTTCAAGAAATCATGAAAAATGAGATAGGGGATAAATAAGAGGTGCACAGGCCTCACATGATTTGTCCAATCCATCTAGAAACCAAGGAGAAACCGTTTAGTGTGGTGAAAATTTTAGATAAAGAGATTTTTCATGGTTGGCATAGAGTTTGGATGCCATGAGAATCAACCGTGAATGGTCATTCTTAATAAAAAATAAATAGCATGGTCAGCAGATGGTTTATCATACCGTGGGACTAAACTGTGCATAGATATAAACCACCTCCTTAAATAGAGGATGTCACTTAGTTTTCCCTTTTACCCATTCCTTATTCCTTCTATGAACCCCTAACTTGGGATTCTTCTCTCTCAAATGTCAAGTATGGTTGTTCCATCGATACAGTGGTAATCTAAAGGCTTCCATTGGTGATTAGAATCCTGTATATTGCGTTATGGATTCATTCTTTGTCATTCTTGATATACTTTCTTTGATATAATTGACCATTTCTCTTGTTTTATTAGATTTATGCATGATGTGGGTAGATATATGGTTTTCTATTTCAAAAATATTTATATTTGTACTTTTTTATCATGGGGGAGTAGATCTATGGTGATTCTTTGGAGATTCATCTTGGATTTGTGATGTTTTTCATTCCATTTTTATTTTTTTTACAAAATTATCAAGGTGGGTGGATGCACTCTTGACTCCTCTTACTAGAATTGATTGGATTAGTTTAACACTGATTTAACTAATTGAAATTGATTGTGAAATCTTGGTGTAAATCTCGATATAAACTCTATTTAGTAAAGATTTATCGGTTTTGTTGAAATTGTATAATTACATTGGATTGTGGTGCAAAGTTATAAGTTTCTTGAATTTAAAATAGTGATTTTAAAATAGTGATTTTAAAATATGGGATTGTGGTTTTTTTGAAATGGATTGTTGGGAAATGTTTTTCAACAAAAAGTGTGTTTTATTGAAATGATTTGGTATATTTTTATTGGCATGAGTTTTGGGATTACTTGGTGTGTGTGTCTATATAGTATTTTTGAATCTTGGTTGAAATATTACTTTGTTCTCGGTTCCAAATGTGTAATGAAATGTCATATGTAATTACCTTGTGATGATTTGGTAGATCAAAGAGAAACTGCTCATGAGTATGGAACTGTCATAACAAAGCATGTATGGTTGGTAGTGTGAATATGGAGAATGGATTGGTTATGCTAAATGGAACTTGTGAAATGGTCTTAAATCCTGGTTTGGTTGTTTTCTTGAAAATATATTTTGTTGGAATATTGGTTGATATAACACTTTTTTATGTTTGGTTATAACATATTCTAGAAGTTGTTTATATTTGGTTATATTCAGTTTTAGAATTTTTTGTCATAATCTATTTTATATTAATGTTTCCAACTCATTTATCCTAGTTTCTTGAGATTGGTGGTCATTGGGGTAAAACCTACTATGTTTTATTACTCAACCCTACTTTGTCACATTGGTGATTTTACATATGTCATTTACCAGGACAGGGGAAAAGGTAAAGTATCACATGTCTTTATAACTACTTTGTGATACATGGGTTGTTTGATAAGGTTGGATCATGGAGATTACAGAGCATGGTGTCTTGTTTTTTTCTTGGATTCTTGTTAGCTTGTAATCAACTATTTACTTTGGTATTATTTTTTTCTACTTTGGTACTTTATTTTATTATGGTTTTGATAAATGAAATTTTTAGTTTTCATTCATTTTTATCATTAATAATATAGTTGGTTTTTTTGTCAGAATCCTTACTATTAATGGTAAAATCACCCCCCACATGTATTGAAGCACTTCAGCATTTATTTTCAGACATTGGTGCCTTGGGGATTTCACTCAAGTCCAATTAATGTCTCACTTCCCTATTAAGACAATGAAAAGGGATGGGATGTTACACTTATCCTCATTGTCTATCATATATTTTTGTTCCATAATATATGTTTTACTTAATCTAGTTCTAAATGTTTCTACAAAACTTCCTCTCATTATTACTGTAACGACACCAACTCCAGTAACCCAATATTTGTGCCTACTTTATTACATTACCTTAGATACAAGGGGTCAAAACTAGAAGTACCAATAAATTTAACAGTTATAGGGAACAAGATACATATGCGATACCCAATTTATGTTGGGAATAAAAAATAAAACCTAAAAAAAATCTCCCCATACTTGAAACTCATTCAAAGGATTCATCTTCATAACATTGGGATAAAAACAAAATAAGGGTGACCTCAAATGCATTGTAAGGGTAACATATATTAGAAGTTATCAAGAATCAATAAAGAATAATAAATGTTGAGAATAAAATAAACATATTAATGTAAACTTAATAAATTACATAATTAAAATAATTATATGCGTCAAAATCAATATGAAAAGGTAAATAGCTAATAACACAAAACATTTAATCAATAAATAGAGAATGAAATGCATCTAGAGATAATATCATAGATAAAATATCTTGGATAAAAATAATAACAAAATTTTAAATGATGGAAATGATTAATTTTTAGATCTTGTGATATCAGGAATCATGATACCTCTACCATCAAGTTCATTCACAAGAAAATTTAAAACTACTAAGTAAAAACCCATCTAATTTGACCAACTAGTTTGTCTCGTGAGAAATATTGATGCATCGAGGGGCTATCTCCCTCCAAGCCCCACCCAATTGTACTAGCCCAAAGAATTACATATATAATAAACAATTGATTTAATTAATAAAAATAGTCATTATCATAAAATATCTTCTTTGATCAAAGTACAAAAATTTATCAATATTCTCTCATATAATAAAATTACATTCAATGTAAAAACCAAATGTAAGAATGGATTAGAGTTTAGGAAATATTTATATCAATAATACAAAGAATTTGGATAACATTGAGTTGAAATATTAACCATTATGAATAAATATATATTTATTTTAAGTACATCAAAGGGAAAATATATACACGTTGTAAAATTGGATTGGTGCATATTGACAAAAATGACTCAATGAAATGTAAACTAAAAAAATACATTAAAATAATCATATTATTTAAGTAAGAATTAATCATTGAATAGGTTAATTGTATCGAATAAAAATACATACATAATAATTGCAAATACAACAAAATATAATAAAAAACTATTATACACATAATCTTCTAATATAAACCTCAAATAAAGAATTAATATATCTTAATGAAAATAAATAATGTTATGAAATTCTTTACCACTTAGTAACTTTCATGTGAAATACCATGGGTTGAAGTATTTAGAATTGGAACATAAAATTCCATAAAATTTTAGGAGTAATTATATCACATGAAAAGGGGGTATTATATACACTATATAAAAAAATTAGGTGCATAACATTACAATATGACTAAATAATGAGAAATAAAGATGATGTCCCTTACCTTGAGTCTGACTAGTCACATAAGTTATTTGTTTTCCTTAATAATAAATTTTAATTAGTTTATTTATTTATTACCAACTATTTTAAATTTTATTATTCATATTATTCTACTTATTACTATGTTACATACAATTACATAATCCCTTAATCATACATTTAGTGTTTCGATGTTATTTGACAAATTTGTCAAAAATGTCATCATTAGGTTAACTATTGGTATAAGTTGAAATTATTTAAACATATATATAATAAAAATAATGAAATAATTATCATATTTATAAACCAATTATTATTTTAATGTACAGAATTAAATAAGTTACTGAGAAATTATTTATGTTACGATCATGGAGATAGTAGGTCATATGTACACATGAGTAACATTTCAATTTTACAAAGATCATTATGGAAAGGAGATAAGTAATAATTTATATCTCCATAATGATCATAATATTATAATTAAAATAATATTTATTTAAATATACATATATATATCATCCATGTGTTGGGGTGATGAAAAGAGAGTCATGTCACTTCGTGAAGGCAGTGGTTCACACATACATGAACAACATTATCATCTTTTAGTGAGTGAAAAGGTAGGAAATAAAATGATATATAATCTTTTTAGAATAAAAAATATGTCATTAATAGAATAATTATGTGATTAATATCTCATATATTCTAAAAAAAATTCATTATTACCTTCCATGTAATGTGTTTGTGAAAAAAAATCAGATCGCTTCACATGGCAGCAATTCATCCTAGACACGAGCGACGTTATCATATCCCCTACAGAATAGAAAGTAAAAATGTGTATATGATACAATTACACAAGATGTATAATTATATTTTAAATATCATATATAAACTTTATATTTAACATAATACCTAATCATAAGAGGTGTTGATGAAGAACATGCCACATCAGTTCACGAGGCCGCACTCAACCGTAAACACGAGAAATGTAATCGTTTCTCATTTTTGGGAAGAGTATATGAATATAGGTAACTAACATATCTTAATAAAATATCAACATATGATATATTTTTCTATTATTATATTATCAAAAATAAATAATGTTGTAATGATGTTGAAGAAGAAATGATATAAAAATACGGAGTTAGAAATTTTACCTCTTCTTGGATCATATCATTTGGATTAAACCTAAAGTATTACTAGAATGAATATATGTCCAAAAAAGGCCTCTAAGATGAGGTTATGGAAGTTTGTGAGTGATTTTGGAAGGTACTTTCTAAACCAGAAGGGTTATATGGTGTGAATAAGAGACGAGACAAGTGTTCTTTAAAAACTGAGGTGAGTGACACACTTGTAATTTCTAAAAATAAAAAGGTTAACCTATGTTTATCACAAGGATGAAGGGAAAAAAATTCTTGAGAATTAGGAATTATAAGGTAGAAAATATGACCATAAAATATATTTTATATAAGTTTTTAGGTCATTTTGTTGTAGTTTATCTCCTTTATAAACCCATTCTAACATTAACCGTGGTAATTAATTTTTAAAATTATCACTATTTGTTAGGATAAAAAGTTAATGTTGCCATATTCGAAAATAAATATGAATATTTTTAAAATATGGAATCAATTTTAAGAAATTTAATTCAAATAATTCAAATAATTCAATTTAAAATTATTCTCATAGATGTGACAAAAAACCAGTTTTCAAAGAGAAAATTCTCATAAGAATGGAAGGGTTTAATATCAAAATGCATCAAAATATTTGTTCTAATGTATTAAATTTTATTGAATATAATATATTTTATTTTTTTTAAATTTAAAACCAAATTAATATATAATTTATCTTATGAAATAATATAAATGAAATAGAATATTCAAATAAAAATCCAATTTTCACTATTCATCAAAAAATGATACTTTTTAGAAAAATCTCAAAACATAATCTGAGGATAATTTTGATAGTTTGATTTATAAAATTAACATAATATTATTATATACATTTACTAAAATTTTATAAATTTTTTTTCATCATAAGTGCTCAAGGAGCGATAAAATCATTTTCATTTTAAAAATAATTTTTTTAGAAAACATTTATTTTTCTGTAAAATGGTATTTATGTTATTTATAATCAATATAAATACCTTAAAAAAATTTATACATGTATAAAATATATAATTTTCTTAATTTATCTATTTTTATTCATACCCACCAACATAATGGTTAGGTTATTGTTTCTGATGCATTCACCGGGGGGCTCATCCATCGCTTTCAGAGGATGCAAAACTGTTGCCCTACATTCCTGCTTTCCAAAGGTGGGAAGAATCCATTTCCTATTCAGTTATGTCTTTTCCTTGATTGGAATGGGATGATGGGATGTTAGTTCCTCCTTCCATCGATTCCTCCTTAGAACTCATTCCCTTGTTCGGGTCTCCCTCATTGACAGAAGACGTTGTTTGTGGAACTCTTCTTGGTTCCATGTATTTGTGGACGCCAATTAATTATGTTACATCTCTTAGGAAATTACAAGGGGTATTTATTGGGCAGCAACCTTCTGTCAGAGTAGATGACAGCATCAGGTATGTCAGAGCATATCTGGATGCATGGGCATTGAGGAAACTGTATTATTCCTCATAAGAGGGCATCTCAAGAGTGCAGAACATGAGGTATCCCACATCAATCTCTAGGTATCATATGCCGAAGGCATGTCTATGAGGTTTTCCTCAGCTTCCCATGACTAAAAGAGGTTATGTCACGAGTTTAATGTATTATGGAGACAGTTATGCGAATGGCATGTCTTCTGAGGTTATCCTCAGGCATCTCATGTTTAGCACGTGGTAGGTCATGGGTTTAACATCTTGTAGAGACAGAATGGGAGTGATCATAATATCCCAAAGATACATATTAGATTGGTTCATCCCTAGGAGGGAACACCTGGATGGTTTTCCATTTGTATGGATCAGAACACCCAATGAGGATAGATCTGAGGTGGTGTGTCCCATATAGGGAAGATATAACACAATGAAGGATGATCTGGACACCATAGAGAGAAGATTAGAAAGATTTCACCCTAGAATGAGGAACACATGGTGGATAGGATAAAATGCTCAATGAGAGAGGGGCCAGGGTTGTTTGTCCCATAAAGGGAAGATGTCACACCATGAAAATAGATATGTACACCACTGATGGCGGATCAGGGAGAGTGAATCCCATAATAGGGGACACCAATGTTTACCATTGAATGGGATTAAACCTCTTGGAGGTTTCCTATATAACAATCATTGATGAGAGGGATCAAAACCCACGTCATTCAAAGGGGTGATGAATAAGGGTGTACACAAAGGATAGCGACCCATAAAAATGTTGTGTCTTACGTGTGGTTAGCGGCCCTTCGCAACAGGGAAACTCTTGGATGAATAATAATGGATTGTGTGAGGATTATGTGTGGTTCGCTGCCCAAATTGGAATGGAGTGATCCCACCATATTGTGGCATCCCGGGTAAGAATCTGGATGGATGAGAGTTGAATGAAGTGGATCTGGAATGAGATGGAACCATCGTGAAGTAGAGATGTAGGTCCCAAGACAGGAGACTACATCAACTTGTCGTCGATTAGGGATGACAACGACCTACGATTAATGGATTTCCAATGGCTTATCGTTGGTTGGGAGAAACGGCTTACCGCTGATTGGGGAACACAACGACTTACCATAGATTGCGGAACACAAAGGCTTACAATCGATTGCGGTAGACAATGGCTAGCCACTGACTGGGGTTGAACCTCAGGGATTCTTCCTACATACCTGGTCCAGGGGACATGGATCAAAGCCTGTGTATTTTTAATGGGTACAGTTTAATGTATTGTAGGATAAAAAGGGGGCATACAATTTATTATCATGCGAGATGAATTTAATAGAATTAAAGAGTTCGAGACATGTAGGTGATGGGATTGAACCTCATGGAGGATTTCCACATACCTTGCCTTAGCAAGGATCAATTTCCACATAGTTTGGAATAGTGCACAAAGTTTAACGTATTTCAGGATAGAGGTGTACCGATGTGTAGGGGTCGGGACAGGTACGTGTTCGGAATGAACCTCCGAGAGGCATCCTATGCACCTTGATATTACAAGGATAAAATTCCACATAGTTTGGCATGGTGGATACAATTTGACATCATGCGGGAAAGAGTTGAACCGACTTGAAGGGGTCGGGACAAGTGGGTGTTGGGATAGAACCTCTGGGAGGATTTTTACGTACCATGCCTTAGCAAGGATCAAAGTCCATGTAGTTTGGAATGGTGGATATAGTTTAAAATCATGAGGGACGAAGGTGAAATGACATGAAGGTGGTCAGGATAAGTAGTTGTTGGGCTTCAACCTCAGGGAGGCTTCCTATGTACCTTGACTTACCAAGGATCAAAGTCCAAATAGTTCAGAATTGTTAGAGGCTTACACGCTAAGGCAACCCATGTTGATCTGATGCCAAAGGGGCAGACTAGAGATGTAGGTACCAAAAAAGGGGACTACAACAGCTTACCATCAATAGGGGTTGACAATGGATTAGTGTTGAATGGGGTCCCAATGACTTACTATTGGATGGGTGCAACGACCTACCACTAACTGGGGTTTCAACGGCTTACCGCTAATTGGGGAACACAGAGACTTACTATAGATTGAGGAACACAACAACTTACCATTGATTTTGGTTGACAACGTCTTTTTATTGAATGGGGTTGAACCTCAAGGAGTCTTCCTACATACCCTATCCAAGGGATAAGGATCAATGCCCACGTTGTTCGAATGGGTATAGTTTAATGTCTTGGAGGAAAAAAACAGGGTATACAGTTTAACGACATATAGGATGAAGGTGAAAAAATGTGAAGGGGTTGGGACAAGTAGGTGTTGGTCTTGAACCTCAGGGACACTTCCGACATACTATTCCCTAGAAAGGATCAAAGTTGACATAGTTTAGAATGGTTTATATAGTTTAACGTCATGTAGGATGGAGGTGAACTGACTTGATGGGAGTCGATAAAAGTAAGTGTTGCGCTTGAACCTCAGGAAGGCTTCCTACCAACCATACCATTGAAAGTATCCATGTCCACATAGTTTGGAATGGATTATATAGTTTAACCTCATGCATGATGATGGTGAACCGACATGAAGGGGGTCGGGGCATGTAGCTGTTGGGATTGAACCTCACGGAGGCTTCCCACATACCTAGCCTTGGAAAGGATCAAAGTACACATAGTTCAGATTGGTGGATATAGTTTAACATCACGTGGGATGGAGGTGGGCCGATGTGAAGGGGTCATGACATGTAGTTGTTGGGATTGAACCTCAAGGAGTCTTCCTACATACCTTACCTTGGAATGAATCAGAGTCCATTTAGTTCAAAATGATTAATATTGTTTAATGTAATGATATATGAAGGTGAATCGACGTGAAGGGGGTCGGGATATGTAGGTGTTGGGATTGACCTCCAGGAGTCCTCCAACATACCTTACCTTGGAATGGTTCAAATTCCACATGGTTCAAAATGGGTAGGGGCTGACCCGCTAAGGCAGCATAGAGAAGATGTCATGGTCGGTGCTTAATCTAAGCCCATGTGAGTCATGCTCAGTGTGAGAAACAAGAGAAAGTATAGACCTAACGATCATGTCGCAATAGATGCGTCAATGGGAAGTGGTGTGGGGATAACATGTGGTTAGTGTCCCTAAGAGGAAACAAGGGCATACAGTGGGTTAACAACCTAGGGAGATAATGATTGGGACTTACTCCAGGATAGAGGCTCGATGGCGAGAAATCAAAGTGGTAGAGGCACAAGAGGATGAAGGTCCATGTTCCGTATCGGCTCTAGTCTCTGGCAACAAAGAAGAAAGGAGGAGCAGGGGTTATGCCTCCTGCAAGAAAGGATAGGGGATTAAACCAAGGTGGTTGCCCATCCCTTTGAGCAGGTGTCACTCCAGCAATGAGGATATCATCCCTTGTGATAAAGATCTCACTCCGATGGAGAAGAGCAATCGTAGAGAATGTCTTAGATGGGGAACCCTACATATAATGCACAGAGCAAGGCCACAGTTTAACATCATGTGCTGGGGAAAATGGTGCATTGAAATTTAACTTCCTTCATCTCAGATGAGGTGAGTTCACTCCGAAACCTTAAGACTTACATAATTAACACACTTTAACCCTTGGTGAAGGGAAGGCACCATAAATGCCATAGTGAAGGGGTGTCTTGGATTGATCCACTGAGGGTTTCACATTAGAGTGGAAAATTCAAAGAAGAAATAGTCGTTAGAATGCAAAAAAATGAATTTGGGATTGAACCTTAGGGAGGCTTAATAAAAACCTTGCCTTAGCAGGGATAAAAGACTACGTAGTTCAGAATGGTGGATACAATTTAACATCACGCGAGATGAAGGCAAAACAACGTGAATGGGTTGGGATATGTAAGTGTTGGGCTTGAACCTTTAGGGAGGCTTCCTATAAACCTTGCCTTGGAAAGGATCAAATTCCACATAATTTCGAATAGTGGATACAGTTTAACGTCATGCTGGATGAAGGTGAACCGATGTGAAGGGGGTTGAGAAATGTAAGTGTTGGGATTAAATCTCAAGGATTCCTCCTATGTAACTTTACTTGGTAGGGATAAATGTCCATGTAGTTGGGAATAGTGGATACAATTTAATGTCATGTGGGATGGAGGTGAACCAACATAAAGGGGTCGGGACAGCTAGGCATTGGGATTGACCCTCAAGGAGTCTTCCTATATACATTTCCTTCGAAAGGATAAAAGTCATTCGAGTTCAGAATTGTGTATACAGTTTAACGTCATGTGGGGGGAAGGTGAACCAACATGATGGTGGGGGGACAAGTAGGTGTTGGTCTAGAACCTTAGGGAGGCTTCCGACACACCTTTTGTTGGAAAGTATCAAATTCAACATAGTCTATAATGCTCGATACAGTTTAACATCATGCAGGACAAAGGTGAACATACGTGAAGGGGGTCGGGACAAGTAGGTGTTGGTCTTGAACCTCAGGGAGGCTTCCTACATACCTTTCATTAGCATGGATCAATGTCCTCAGAGTTCGGAATAGTTTGGGGCATATATTCTAAGGAGGAACAGGAAGGATGTCATATTCAGTGCTTACTCTAACACCATGTGAGTCATGCTCAATGTGAGAAACTAGATGTATCAAAGACATGGTGATCATGGTGCAGAGGTGCAGCCACAACGGTTGGTGAATGGGGATTATGTATGGAAGCTACCCGAGTGCCACTAAGGAGTGACAATGATGAATGGGGCTTACACATGGATGTTGCCCAGTCCTGCTAAAAAGATGCAATGGTGGATGGGTGTTATGCATAGAAGCATCCCAGTGCCACTAAGGATAGTAAATGGTGGATGGGTCTTATGTAGTGAATTTTCCTGTAATTTCATCCTAATGTTTGGCAATGAGGGAATCCCTAATCACTAGTTAGTTGAGGCATATATTCGAGGCCTACACTTATGCACTAGTGCACAAGAGGGATAAATCCAAGGGTGTTAGAATTAGTCCGAACAAAAGGAGATGAAACGTGTGAATCACATTCCTGATATTTGAAACACATTGAGAAGTGAGTGACAATAGAGGATAAATGTTTACCGTGTTCGAAACACAGTATCTATATGGAATTAGCCTGAAATGGGATAAAAATTGAGGGTCGACTGTTGACCATGTTCAAAACATAGGACATGAATCTAAGTGTCATCTAATGTCTTCTGAGGTGTTTCCTTAGAATAGTATGTTAGCCGACGTGGCATGGTACCAGGCCATTAGGGGGTCCCTTAAGACATGAAAGAGGATGAATATCCATATTAAGGGAAAAAATAATGAGGTGGAGTGATGAATGTTTGAACTGATTCTAAATCTCATGAAATTATCCCACTATAATCATGGCATGAGGCGTATTAAGATTATCACATAAGATATCTATTATTTGAAATAAGAGGCATCCTATTATTGAATGATAGGGAATGGTATAGTTTATAGTTATTTAGAGAGAACTATTGGCATCTTATGATTGATGCATAAGACATATCTTGTTTAGAGCAAGATGAATCCTATGTTTATCACACATGGTGTACTACAATTTATAGTCATGTAGAGAAGACTATTCGCATTTTATGCTTGCACATAAGGCATCTCTTGTTTAGAATAAGAGGCATACAATATTTCTCATATGGGGTATACTATAGTTTATAGTCATATAGATAGAACTGTTTCTATCTTGCGCTTGTCACTTAATGAATCCCTTATTTGGAACAAGAGGCATCCTATTATTTAATGATCGAGAATTCTATAGTTTATAGTCATTTAGAGAGGACTGCTGGTATCTTATGCTTGGTTCATAAGGCATCTCCTATTTGGAACAAGAGGAATCCTATTTTGAATGATAGGGAATGCTATAGTTTAAAGTCATGTAAAGTGGATAATTTGCATCTTATGCTTGGTGCATAAGGAAAATTTTATTTAGAACAAAAGGAATCATATATTTTTCACATAGGGTGTGCTACAGTTTATAGTCATATGGAGAGGATTATTGGAATCATATTATTGGACCTTATAGAATCACTTTATTAGACCAAGAGTCATATAATACTTTTTATAAGGCATACTATAGTTTATAGTTATGTAGATAGGAAGGTTGGTATGTTATGCTTGGTGCATAAGGCATCTCTTGTTTAGATCAAGAGGCATCCGATGTTTGGAACATAGGGTGTACCGCAGTTTATAGTAATGTTGAGAGGGTTATTGGCATCTTATTCTTGGTTCATAAGAAATCTCCTGATTCGAGAAAGATGCATATTATATTTGTTGTACAGGGAAAACTATAGTATTTTTCATATAGAGAGGATGGTTGGTATCTTATGCTAGGTATATAAGGAATATCTCATTTAGAGAAATTAGCATCCTATGTTTGGTAAATAGGGTGTAATAGAGTTTAATTTTGTGTTGAGAGGAATATTGGAATCTTTTGTTTTGCACATAAGGAATCTCTTGGTTGGAGCAAGAGGCATCCTATATTTATTGTATTAGGCATTCTTCAGTTTATTGTCATGTGGAGAGGAATGTTGGAATATTATTCTTGTCACATAAGACATCTCTTGTTTAGAGAAAGAGGAATCCAATGTTTGTCTCTTAGGGAGTACTACAATTTCTAATCATATAGATATGACTATTGGCATCTTATTCATGGCGCATAAGGAATCGCTTGTTTGGAATAAGAGGAATCCTATATTGAATTATAGGGAATTTTAATGTTTAATTTCTAGTACAGTGGACTATTAGGCATAAGGCACCTAGCAGTGGCTGGTGTTGGGACATATGCAAGAGCGTCCCTTTCTGGTTCAAACTGGCATAGGTGTCATGAGATAGGTTTGGAGGAGATTCTTGAGGAATGGTTCATCTCAATGTACTCAAAGAATTGAAGATGAGAATCTCCACTCACGACATGTGAAACAGACTAAGAAGAATATATCTAATCAAGGTACTTTAGGGAGTATGTAAGAGTATCTAGAACCATGGTATTTTATAGGTGGACAGTGGGTGCGCATAAGGGCATGAATGCCTTTTCTTATTATAATAAAGAAGAGGAAACAACAAGAAACATAGAAATCCGATGAATTTATGGGGGCCTAAAGTAGTGTAACCCAAATGCGTCCTTCAACACAAAGGGCCTACACTCAAGTGGAAGAGAGCCCAAGATTCTGTACAAAACAACCTCTTTCCCGGGTCTTCCGATCTTCTAAAGTGCCTCCGCAACAAAATTGAATTCCCTCTAACTATGTTGTATGTTTTCTCTTTGATTAGTTTCCAAGGCACACTGTGTGATGATATAAGCAAGATCCCAATGTGTGCTTGACCTTCCCCAGACATGATTAACTAAAACCTCTGAATCTGACTCCACCTCTGACATATGAATGCCATTGCTCTTGGAAGCTCTCAGACCCGTAAGAAGGGCGCGGGCCTCCACCCCCAGCAAATTTCCAAATCTGAAGGTAACACTGAATGCCATAAAAACTGAGCCTTCTGAGTCACGAAGAACCCCACATCCTCTCATTACGCCACACGTGCATGAGCTGTCGACGTTAAGCTTCAGACTGCTGGAAGAAGAATTCTATCTAATCCATTCCCCTTTAGGAAAGTGTGGGCTGCAAGGTCTGTGCAAGAAGTTGGATGCAACTGTTGACTGCTGATCCAACCTTGCCAGCGAGACTAACTCGTGTGTCAGTGATCTTTCTCTTAACTGAATTAGGTTAATCGAACTCCGGGTACCCAGTGGCTCCTTGTTCCTAGCCTCCCAGATGACCCAGTAGGTTACAGTGAGAATACAAGATCTCACCTTGACATCTGATTGGCTGATCATTCCTTCGAGAAACCATGGGGACATGATCTCCTGGAAGAATGAGTGATCATAACTGGCACAAAACAACAGGGTGAACATGCTCCAGATAGCTGCCGCCCAATCGCTCAGAAAGAAGAGATGGTTGACTGAATCTATTTTGGTAGTAATGCAACAATATCAGTGGGATTTCAGATGAATTCCCCTGCTTTGGATACTATAATCGCTCAGGAGGGCACGGTTCTTGACATGCTTTACCCAGAAGTTCATCTTGGTTTGGATCTCCTTGCACCAGGTGTTCTACAACCCATTCATAGGGTGGGACTCCATGTTCCTCCATTCCCTGTAATCACAAGTAGTGAACCTACCTGAGCTTGATCCTGTGAAGTAGCATCGATCCTCTTCTCCATTAATAAAAATATTGTCAAAGAGCTTCTTCTGTTCTTGACTGAGAACCGAACTGATGAACTCGGGATGCTTTGAAGCTTCCCTGAAGGTAATGTATTGCGTAGGGAATCTAGTAAAAAACAGCCCCTCCCCTCCCCAATTTTCCTTCCACAAACTAATGTATCCTCTTCCAATGATCCACCTTTCCGAGTCACGAATCTCCTCTTGGAAACCTGTCTTGCACCTACCCAGGTGAGATGGTCACGCCTTGTGCTCACGAAAGATTCTCTCCAGACCCCTATAGCATCGTCTGAAGAACTCCTCCCACAAAGAATTTCCAACCACAATATCCCACACTAAGTGGGCCTGCATGCTCAGAATGGTAGCCATAAGATCACAAAGCCCTACTCCCTCTTCCTCGATTGGCTTGGCCAACCGTGCCCTAGAAGCCCAGTGAAAATAGCCTACTTGATTGGAATCCCACAATAATTCTGTGAGTATCTTCTCTATCCTCTCCACCGTATCTTTTGGGGGCTGTATGACATAAAATACATGCATCGGAACCAAAGAGAGAACATTTCTGATTAAAGTAACATGAACTTAGAAAGAAAAGGAACCTGGTTTTCCAGTTTTAGATCCTTCCCAGCATGTGTTCCATGACCCTCTCAAATAAAGCTCTCTTGATCCACAAATAGAAGAGGGAAACCCCTAGGTAGTTGATGGGGAATGTCTTTTGTTGGCAGCCCAAAGTGCTCTGAATACTTCTGCATTGCCTCGGAGAGCACTTAGTTGAGATATAGTCTTGGCTCTTGGATGGGTTGATGCGTTTCCCGCTAGCGTCGCCATACCTTGACAACACGTCCATAAGGGTGAGAATGAAATGTCTACTGCCGTTGGTGAAAATTAAGATGTCATCCATAAACATTAAGTGGGTAATAGTTTCTCTGCCCCACCATCAGACATATGGTTTCAAGTTTCTATCCTCCACTTTCCTCTGAAGGTTCCTAGAAAGGGCCTCATGTGCCAAAATAAACAAACTGGGAGACAGGTGATCGCCCTGGAGAATTCCGCAAACCATCTTGAAAAAACTTAAGCTTTTCCCTTTGAGAGAGATGGACAACCATAGTGAGGAGAAACAATGGAAATAGAGGTCGCAGACCCATTCCTGGAATCTGAGTTTGTGCATCACCCTCAAGATGAAAAACCACTCAAGCTTGTCATAGGCTCTGTCTATATCAGCCTGCAAAATGATGTTGGATCCAATGGAGCGCTGATTGATATCATTCACCAGCTCACTCATGATACCCACTGCTCCCTATATGTTACGCCCTTTGATAAATCTGTGTCGTTCATTGGAGACCATCTTAGGAATCAAACCATCCATTCTTCTAGCAATGAGTCTCACAAGAATTTTGTATGACACATTCCACAGGCAAATAAATCTGAATTGACTGATAGATGAGGGGTCTTTGATCTTTGGAATGAGCACAACCCTAGCTGCACTCACACCCTTACCGAAGTCACCCCCCCCCCCACGAAATATTTCTTGAACTGCAGCCACCACCTCCCATTTAACAGTATCCCATGCATGCACATAAAAACCCATTCGGAAGCCATCTGGGCGAGGGGCGCTATCCCTTGGCATGCCACACACCGTCCTCTTGATCTCATCTTCCTCCGTAATTATCATATGCCACTCGTTATCAGATTCCCTCACCACCCTTGGAACACACCCTAGAAAACCTTCAACAGCCTTGCTACTACAATCATTCCCAGACCATGTATGTGCCTCTCCATCCAGCAGACTTTGGAAATGTATCAGTGCCATACCCCTAGGAATTTCAATATCATTTGTAAACTCACCATTTTCAAGACGAATGTTGATCCTCATGGATTCTTTCTCTTTTATTCATGCGTGGAAGAAGCCGCTATTACAATCGCCTTCTTTGAGCCACTTAACTCGGGCTCTCTGTCTAAGGTCCCTCTCAATCTCGACCAGCCTCTCTGCTAGGAAGGCCCACTTGTCACGCAGAGAGGAAAATGTATCGTCATTCCAATCTACCATCAATTGTTCCTCCATCATATAAATATCCTCTTGAATCGACTCCACCCTCATGTTGTCATCTGTCCTATTTCCGAGCCATATTAGGATGTCCTACTTGAGGTGCTTAAACCGGCTGGTTAACCCGAACCAAGGAGCCCCATCCTCTTCGAATTCCCATGAGTTCCGCACTGTCGAGCAGAAGTCCTGCGCTAGGTGCCAACAGTTAGAATACAGGAAATCCTAGTTTTCATGATGGTTTCCATGTGAACGAAGCTCCACTAGCAACGGTGCATGGTCTGAGAGTAATCTAGGAAGATGTGTAATTGACGTAAGGACAAAGGAATCAAGTGCATGAAGATTCGCAAGACACATGTCCAACCTACTCCAAATATAGTTAGCACCCCTCTGATTATTGAACCAGGAAAAATGGCTTCCTTTGAAACCCAAATCGGAGAGTCCTGCAGAAATAATAAAGTCTCTAAAGTCTTGAATCCCACCTATAGACGCAGAGGCACCACCCTTATTTTTTTCCGCATCACTGATGGAATTAAAGTCACCCCCACAAACCATAGGAGGGAGCCTGGCTGGAAGGCATTGAGAAAACTCCATAGCTCCAGACGACTTCGAACCATCGTGCTTGCGTAAAAAAAGGAAAACATCACTTCGTCCGTCTAAAAATTTTTTTTGTATTAATTCACTAAGAAAAAACACTGATAACCTCCACCTTGAAATTACTTTTTTGATAGATCCAAATATGAGAGTTGTCCAGACACCCATACACATATAACTGAAAGTCTAGTTTCATCGAAAGGCCTGGGATTTTACTGTGATCTTACTTCAGTTCAAGAATAACCACAATAGAAGCTCTAGACTTCTTAGTTTCTGAATATATGAGAGAGTGCTTTGCCTACACCCTTATCCCACTCACATTCCAAATAAAGAGAAACATCATTACACCTTGGGAAACCTGGTTTTGCATCCCGGGATGCCCAGTGGGGAAAACAAATATCGAGTAGCATCTTATTTTGCCTTGGATCACGAGATGGGGACCTTGTTGGATTCTAACATATCACACATTTTAAGGAGGAGAATATTTTTCTTAAAATATCCATCCTCGTCTCCAAGCAGGGATAGTTGCACCGATGAAGGCAGACATGCTAAGAATGTTTCCACCTCCCCTTGAAAAACTGGTAGTAGGAACACCCTCTGAGGTGAGCCACATTGTGACTCCACTTCCTTTGATACCCCTTACGGAACAATAGACGGTTGCGACACCATGAAAGATGTGGATGATAGATTGGTATGGAGGGATCACTGGCGAATCATCGGTGACAGTTGCGACGAAACGTAGGTCAAAGTAGGAGACGGAGATAAGGTTTTACTCAAGGAAGGAATGGATATGCAGAGAAGATCCATCTTACACCAAGATTGGGTTTCCTTAAATATGCCGGAGGCCACCCTACTTTGAGCCAGGTGGGCCAGGTGACAAAGGGGACCACAAAATCTGGTCCAAAACTGAAAGGTTAGTGTCTAGAGCCACTATCGCTGGACCATGATCTTTTTCATACAGAGCAATAGGTTCAAGGGGCCCACTCTTTGAATTCTAAAAAAGGGATCCAATGGTAATTAAACCCATCACATGCACTGGTGTGGCTGGGTGTGGTGTCTTCCGAATAGCCTGAGAAAATAGACATGGTGGAGCCATATTCTGTGAGCCGGCCTCACCGTCCATAACCACCGCAGGAATGGGAGAACCAGACTGGAGGGGAGGCGATCCGTAGTGTACCGAAGCCTCCCCCTCTACCTGTGATCCCACGGAGTGGATACATTCCATTGAACCACCACGGAGAGCCAGCCTAGAGGGGCCCATAACTGATCTCCTCTTCCTGAAGAAATTAGTTGAATGACCCTGA
The DNA here is from genome assembly GCA_963277665.1 of Viscum album. NCBI lineage: Eukaryota > Viridiplantae > Streptophyta > Magnoliopsida > Santalales > Viscaceae > Viscum > Viscum album. The sequence goes on from OY728145.1 coordinate 1,190,047,193, forward strand.
AGCCCACAAGCAGTGAATAACTGCTACGAGTCGACGAAAAGAATCCATTTCCACCATTGAAAATTTCTCCCTGCATTAACCAACACCCGAGGTGGAAACCTTCTGGAAGGATCCATCTCCACACAGTTGAGGGGGCACCTTCACTCAAAAGTGAAGAAGTTATAACATCCAAGCATAGAAACAAGCCAACAGAGTCATAGATTGGGTTAAATGATGGATTTGAAGGGACTAGCCCATATCCTGAGTAGGGGTGTGGGGTGTAGCCCCCGCAGTATGGACCAGTGGGAGCAAAGTTAGGAGCTTCGCGAAGGATTCTTTCTTGAAGAGCATGGGGTCTCGCAGAGCATCTTCACGAAGGAATAGTGCTCGCGAAGCATGGGGTCTCATAGAGAAGCTTTGCAAAGGAAAGGTACTTGCAGTTCATGGGGTGTTGTGGAGCATGGGGCTCCACAGACCCTTGATCAACCCGAAAGAGCACCATCCTTTACAAAGGGAGGATCTGTTTGCGAAGGGAATCACTCCTTGGTGCTTGGGGGCTCCGTGGTTCTAAAGAGATCTATGAAATTGGAGATCATCCACCCAAGGGGTGGCATGATTGTGCTTATGAATGGGGTGATCCTTCTATTTATAAGTGGTTAAGGTCGGCAGAGCATGCTGCGAAGAACAAATGCATGCCGGGAAGAGAAAATGACGCTATGAAGGACGTCACCCTCCAAAACCGGAGGGAGTTACCTCATTTTTCTCATAACCATGGATTCAACTTTCATCGGCCTTCGCATCACATACAGTGGCTCAGGTCCTGTTCTCCCAATTTTTTCATAGTTTTGGAGGGAGATTCGTGAATGGTCTCCCCAAACCAGTTTTCCAGACCAACATCAATTGTCCATAACTCCAAAGTTGTAACTCTGTTCAGGCTCTATGACCAGTCAAATATAAGCATGCAAAATGGGCTATGATCTTGGATCATGTATGGATGCATATGGAATGTATTTGGATGTGTTTTTAGATGCCAACAGTTATAATGGCCATTTTTAAATAATATTTTAATCGAGTGTTTTATTTAAACCCCTATGTTTCCTTCATCGCAAGCAATGAAAGAGATTGAAATTATTTAAAAGGAAATAATCCATTATTTATAGTGGTATTACAATCTAGGTGTTTTAGTTGGTTTTTTCTCTTGAGGATCGAGTGATATGCCACTTAGAGGCCCAAAATAAGAGTTTCACATGCCATGATTGACCATGAAAATCCCTATAGAGAAAAGGATGTAACACCTATACTACATTAAGTAAATTCTTTATGTGTGTTAATGATTCACCATATGTTACCATGTATAGAATAGGTGTGGTGTATTTTTTTTATATAAGTGAAGAATACATGTATGAAATATATTAAGTGATAAAGTAAGTAACATATGGGAATTTTATTTTGGACTTTGGTCGACCATATTAATGTACTGGTCAGACAATGTAAATGCTTACAAATGATGACCATAGTTTTCACAATGGGAATCATTTATATCATTTTGAGTTGCAACTATATTTTAGATATAAAATAGATTAAGATAATTACTATAAGGGATATTAACACACATATAAGATATGAGTAATGGAAAATATAATAATTTTGAATGCCTTTACTTTATAGTGATTCCATGACTATAAATAAATGATTAGTTTCATTTTTTTAATGGGCGAGTGATGTAATGAAACTATGAATAAAATTAATTATAGGGAGTTTTTTAGTATTTTTTAACAAATATTTTATAATAATAATAAGGTTATATACATAATCCAAATTCCAAAGACACTTCATGTTAGGGAAGTAGAGATATATCTACTTATTCATGATTTTTTATAATTTATTGTACATGGGAGTTCAAAGCCATCTCCCTACTCATTTTATTATTCTTATTGAAAAAAACATAGAATTTGATAGCTAGATAAAAACCATTTCCCACTAAGGATTACCAACATATTTGACAGAGATGATTAACATTTTATTTTCCTTTATGATGTCTGTATTCTTTATCACTATTTCTATTTCCCTTATATTAACATACTTAATCTCCATATACAATGACCAATAATAAGAACCATTGGTTGAGAGTTGGTGTTTTTGGATAACAATTAATTCACCCCTCTTAGTGATTGTTTAATATCTCTTAGAATTATCATTTGGTGTTATAGAATACTATTTGTAGGGATTATTCAAATAAGTATTTGATACCTTTTAATTGGTATCTAAGAGGATATAGTTATTTAATGTTAATATCATTATAGTTTTTTCTTTTTTGTCGACCGTGTTTCCTAGTACTTTTCAGTGGATATGATATTTTTCACACTTATTATATAATGGATCAATATGATCTATGTAGTCTATAAACAACTTTAACAAAAAAATGATTCTTTATGTTAAATGGAATGGAATTATATCAATGGGGAGAGAGTATGTTTTCATATCTTCTTTCAAACAATTCCAATATTCATGGTATCCCTGACAATGGTGTAAATAATCCCAATGATGGGAAAACCTATACCTTATTGGATAATAATTATATAAAAGTTTATGGGAGGGTGTGAAATTTGTTACTCTCATCCCTCTGAAAGAATGTGATTACATAGGTCATGGGGATAAATCCTCCTGATATCCATGAAGGATAAAAAAATGTGAAGGATCCATGATTAAAAGAATATTAGGATCAATTGAAATATATTAAAATTGGAAAAGATGAAAGTATGTATGGATTATTTATTTTAGTAAAAATAATTTTGATCTTAACTCAATGTTATGGAGGAGGTATTATAGATTCTACGAAGTTGAATAAGTTAATGATAATCCTCATGGATAAGTTATATTCATAGATTTATACCCATAATATCAAGAATTGGAAGAGGATATCATAGATAAACTCAATAATTTATTGATTTAATATGACATGAGAAGAGGGACATACTTAATTACAATGTAAAAATTTGAGAAGGTTACGAATTTTAAAGCTATAAAGGTTTTAAACTACTTAAGAAAAATAATTCGCATGAGAATTAATCTCAATATCAATATGATGTAATGAATGTTGAGGAATTTATATCTTTATTTTAAAATGTAATATAGTTAGGAAAAGTTAAATATAATGTTAATAATCTATTTAGGTTCATCAATTATGTAAATACAAAACACATTCTAGATATTTTTCTGTAAGAATAAATATGAAATGTGGATCATAATCAATCAAAAATAATTAATAAAAAATGAGGTGATAATGTTCAAAATGGATAAATGTTTTTCAAAGGATAATGGAAGGAGAATGAAATAAAGAATAATAATTTACTCTCAAAACATGATGGAAAATCCTATAAAGAAGAAAGTAAAAGAGAGAAGGAGATCTTAGAGGATGGAGGGTTTACTGTAAGATCCCTATATTTTTTATAGGTGTGTCATTGTTAAATTTTTTTTCTTAAACACTCTTTTTAGGGTTGATGAAGTGGTCCATGGCTGCTTGAGATGTTTCAGTGTGTTTTGGGATCTTGAGACATGAAAATATAAGAAAAGTGACCAAATAGTGCATAACACATAGTTGGCACATATTTAATTCAACCCATGCACCTAGACATGGAAACCATGAAACATGGAACCCTTTATGATAGAGGGCTAGGGAATAGTTATCATACATGTTTAAAAACTGTAGCAGTGGCACTAAGAAATCATGTGGCATGTCCTCCCATGGACTGACGGAGATGCACAGTTCATGTACGGTTTGGAAAACTGTGCAACTAGACCATTCAACCCTTTAAAAAGTGTAAATTTACCATTTTTTCCTTCTAAAATTATTTCTTTAATCCCATATTATCAACCCATTTGAACCCATTTATCCAAAGTGGAAACCATCAGCCCCCTCTTCCTCCATTGACGGTTCTCCTTCAATATTTGGGAGTTTGGAGTACGTTTCAGTGTGAATCAAATATCTTAGTGGATCTAACATCCCAATTCACTGTATTTTCCATATTAGGGCATGTAAAATCCCTCCTCTTATTGTGAAGACCTAAAACTGACACTTTTCTTATAGATTTTAGGTTTTGGATTTATCGTGTGTTTGAGTTTGAATCATGGGTGGAGATTAAGTAATCATTCATCGACAAACATGAGGTAGGTAGTTTTTAAGATTTTACCATAGTCTTGATGTTTTATATATGTATGTCGTTATGACAATGTGTTTCCTTTCTTTTGAATGTCTGTTATTTTGGAAAGTGTATTGAGAATTAAATTTAGTTGAGAAATCCTTCATGGGAACAATTTATGTTTGTTGGTGAGTGAGACCAAACCTAGGACTAACCATGGGGTAAGACAAACCCTTATAAATGGTGAATAAAACATATAATCCTTAATATAAAGGAATTATGAGATATAAAAGGCAGTATAATTTTAATTTTATATGTTATAGGTTTAATGGTTTTGTTGAAATGATTAATGTCTTAATTAGTAAATGCTTCAGGTGTTTTGAAATGATTTTAATAGTGCATTTGGGTCTTTGGCTAAATTTTTTTTATTAATGGAAATTGATTTTATAAATAGTGCATGTTTTTGAAAATATTTTTTGACCAAAGACTGTTTCAAAAAGGGGAATTCATAAGATATTTTAAATGATTTTTTAAATGAGGGAAATTCTAAAAAATTTAGAAAAAGGTTTAATGATCATTTTGAATGCTTAGAAATGGAAATGAAAGCCTTAGTCCATGATTTAATTTTTCAAAGTGGGAGACACGTGTTTGAAATGGTGGATTGAAGATGATTTCAAATGACTGTACTAAATTTTGTTTTATACCATGATTTTTTAAGGGTATGTTGGGACCATAGTCATCAAATTGATATATGGTTTAGTGAGGTAGATCCATTAATTATTATGTAGGAATGTTAACCTGGTAGTGAAATGAACTAAATAATGAATATGCTTAGTTGATGATATATAATGGGGAGGGGGTTTGTAATGATGTTAAAAAGGGTTATGTGGAATTAATTGATTTGATGAATAAGCATTATAGACTATGGAATGGAAAAGGGAAATGGGTTAAATGGGCTATGCTAAGTAAATGGTAAGCATGATAACGAGTTAAGGGTTGATGATTTTCTTTTTGTTGCATACAATGTGATTGGTAAATATATTTTTATTGGTTATGAATGGTTTGTGATGTGGTATGTGGGATAAACGGTACAATAATCCTGTGTGCATAGCATGGTGGTGGGATAAAGGACTGAGGTTTCTCTGAGAGGTTAGTTTCGAGTGATGCTTTAACCCCATCCAGGAATGAATGGGTTAGGGAGTCGATATGATGCACTAGTCCTAGAATATTTTCATTTTATGATATATTATATACTAAGCATCCCTGGAAATTTTTTTTAATTAATGGTTTGGATGTCAGACTGAGTGTCTATGCTTCCAAACTTCTAGTCATAGTGTGGGTTGGGATGTCAGAATGAGGCTATATACTTCACAAACTCATGGACATGTCATGATTACTAGGATAATGATATAGGGTATATTGATAATTAGGATTAGTAAATACATTGTGAGTATCAATGTATGTAACCCTTTATGCTGCGACATAGGCTCCCAATGTGACTTGAGATTGTTCAGTTGATTTGTCTCCCCTAGAGAACTGAATGGATAAAATGGTTATTTTACGGTTACAAAACTGGGACATATAAATACATATATATTTCTTTTTTTTCCTTGTTTATTTATTGCATTGGGTTATATATATACACTATTGTATAAACTAGTTATTGCATATACTCTGTTAGTGGTGGTATTCAAAGTTTTACCCATACCCTTCTTTGGCCGCCAAGATACATAGGGACCTACGTAGATGCTACTTTATTTGAGGTCTAATTTCAGGAAAGGAACCTGATCTATGGTTCCTGCATGGGCATCTTGGTTGGAACTTGGGATGTTAGGGCTAGTTCTAAGATCAAAATAATTTTATTTATTTTTTTATTGTATTGAATAAATGCATGTCATGTAGTGAATTCAATATATTTTGTTATAGCATGTGTACATGGTTTCTTATTGAATTCTTTTTTAAAGTTATCCATTTATTATTATTGTTGGATATTTTTATCTATTATTTTTTACTTTTATTTTAGATTCACTCTGATAAGTGGGCATAATATCCCCATGTTTCTATTTAGAACAACACTATTAGTCGAAAGCCTATGGCTTATGTAGAGGTGATCTTGAGGTCATGTGATGAACCAACTTCGGGAACTAGTTATAGTGGCTTCCCGAATAGGGACATTACAATGTGTTATCATAGTAGGTCATCTATTGTCCAAATATTTTGGTATGGTAGACAAGAGACTATGATCTTATCATTACATGTTAATGATCTCGTTCTTGGGTGCCTCCATCCAAGAAAAATCGTTTTTTCTAGTTGTAGAAAATGAGGATCTGTTTTGTGATTTTATAGTAGATTAAGATTTCCTCCTTGGGTGGCATAATATTGTGTGATTCTATTGATTTATAAGGTTTTATCTCTTGGATCTGTTTGGAACGATATGGTGTTTGAGTTCATGCACCATTCAATGCATATAGGAGAGATGGTTCATCTTTATGTTTTCGGTGATTGACTTGAGAATGAAATAATGATAAACCAAATGGGTATAAAAATGAAATTGAATGGAAGAGTTGATTATTTAATGTCCGATGAAAAAGGATTCTGAGAAATGTAAATCCATCGGTTGGGAAAAAGGGGATTTTTTTCGAAATTTTATTTTGAGTAAGGTTTAGACTTTTAAAATTATTGGGCAACAAAAAGGATTTTAATTAGTAAAAACTAGGGTTTTGAAAAAGAAATGTTTTTAAAAGAGAAATGATGGGTTTAAATGGTAATGATAATTAAGTGGGATAAATGGGAAAATAATTTAAATTCTAGGGACACTAGTGGTGGTTACCCCTTGTGTTGATTGTTATCCCTATGCATAGGTGGTTTATATAGTGGGAGTCCTTACTTTCCAGACCTCATGTTACGAGAAGTGAGTCCTTGAGGAGTAGGATGTGTCGTTAATGTAATACTAATTTGTGTATATTCAGTTAGGTTGTGACATTGTAGAATTTATAAAATTCATGTTAATGTGAGTGTGGTAACTCTATTGAGTTGTGGCCTTGTGAGTTTGGTTTGGACCCTGTGTGGGTGTTTGATTCCTGGTTCCAGTGTACGTGTGTGAGTATCTTTGGTATGGGACCTAGAGTAATTTTTTTTGGTTCATTAGATACAGTGTGATAGAACAAGGGAAGGATTACTATCATGAGTAGTTAGTTGTTTGAGGATTGGTGTGTATGGATTAGAAAGATCCAGTAATCATTTTTTTGGTGTGGGTCTAGTTTTGGGGTTTGGTATCTATTGGATTTTGTGGATGACCAATGGGTTGGTTGGCCTAGTGTTTCACGTGACTTGGAAAGTGAAGAAAATGTGGTTTCTTCAGAGGTGAAACTGATCCACAGTGGGTAACATCAAGTATTGGCATGAGTTCATAGTTATGCCTCAGACTCAACTCAAAGAATAATATGGGTTCTTACATATGGTCATAAGGGTGGTTGTGGAGTGCAGGATCCTTTAGAGACCTAACCCTTTGGTCTTGATGGAGTTAGGTGAGGATAGAAATATTTTCCTGGAGAAGAAAAGGAAATTGTGATAAAAAATAAGTGAAATATTTTACAGGACACCCAGGATGAGGGTGGTTATGCAGTTATGATGTTTTTATAAGGGGTTTGTTGGATGAGATGTTGAGAAAGCATTGGGTTTGATAAGGCTATTTAATTAGGTGACCTGGTCAGTTGGTTAAGCTAGTTTTGTTCCTATATTAGCAGATGTACGACTCATGTGATCTATAAATGGATTTTTTTGGTTGGTTGTAGAAGTGTGGGAGGCCTCAATGGTTCCAAAAAGTACATAATAATTGAATCATTTTGGAGATGCATGATTCTATTGTGATGTGTGTATGGTTGGGTTAGTTGTAAGAGATTTTTTTTTCAATGGAATCAATGTGTAGAGGCCCTGGTAGTGCAATAAACACGGTGCGTGGAATTGTGGTGACTATATAATGTCCATTGAGACCATACTAGAAGAAATCGAGGGGGGTAATGAAAATGGTGCAAAAAAGGAATGTTGGTTCGTGACAACATTGTAGAGAGTTGTGGGATGGTAGTCAGTTTGGTTATAAATTTCATTCGAGTTGTGGTGTTCTATCATAGATAACGCATTGGTGGGTTGGGAATCCCATTATTCGCGACAAGTCGAGGTGTAAACTTAGTAATAGGTGACAACATCAGTGGATTGTTTGTAGTGGTGTTTGTCGTTAACTTCTTAGCATAATTGTAACCAATGATGATCATGAACAATATTGTGACATCGTCTCAGATGCGCTAAAGATGAACTAGCTTTACACCTAGAATAATGATTGTATTTTAGTCTTATGTGGGATGAATTTGAATACATACTCATGTAGAGCCATGTTTGTAGAAGTGGTATGGTTGGGGACTACACCATAGACTGGTTACCGAATAATTCATCAAGATGGAAAGAATGTCGTGAAATGACATGGCTGTCAATATTTGAATCTAAGAATTGGTAGTGGGTGAGGTTTTTTTATTTTAGTAGATTCTGTACAAATACATCCAATTATTGGGGTTTGCCCTCTGTTTGACTATAGTCCGTAGAGGTTGATCTTTCATGAAAAGTGCAGTGACATGAAACTCCTAAGGCAGGGAGAATTATGTTCATATTGGTTGGGTGAATCAAGATATGGTGTGTATGCGGTGGAATCATGATTCCAATGAGAATGTTGTGAGTTATTTTGGAAGGTACTTTCTAAACCAGAAGGGTTATATGGTGTGAATAAGATAAGAGACGAGTGTTCTTTAAAAAATGAGTTGAGTGACACACTTGTAATGTCTAAAAATAAAAAGTATAACCTATGTTTATCACAAGGATGAAGGGTAAAAAAATTATTCTTGAGAATTAGGAATTATAAGGTATAAATATGACCATAAAATATATTTTATTTAAGTTTTTAGGTCATTTTGTTGTAGTTTAACTCCTTCATAAACTCATTCTAACATTAACTGTGGTAATTAATTTTTACAATTATCACTATTTGTTAGGATAAAAATTTAATGTTACCATATACGAAAATATATATGATTATATTTAAATTATGGAATAAATTTTATGAAATTTAATTCAAATAATTTGAATAATTCAATTTAAAATTATTCTCATAGATGCGACAAAAAAACTGGTTTTCAAAGAGAAAATTCTCATAGGAATGGAAGGGTTTAATATCAAAATGCATCACAAAATTTGTTCTAATGTATTAAATTTTATTGAATATTATATATTTTATTTTTATTAATTTAAAACCAAATTAATATATAATTTATCTTAGAAAATAATATAAATGGAATAGAATTTTCAAATAATAATCCAATTTTTCACTATTCATCCAAAAATGATACTTTTTAGAAAAAACTCAAAACATAATCTGAGGATAATTTTGATATTTTGATTTATAAAATAAACTTAATTTTATTATATACATTTACTAAAATATTCTAAAATTATTTTCATCATAAGTGCTCAAGAAGCGATAAAAGGGCATCTCAAGGGGGCATAACCTGAGGCATCCCACATCGTTCTTGAGGTATATTATCCCAGAGGCATGTCTATGAGGTTTTCCTCAGCTTCCCTTGATTAAAAGAGGTTATTTCATGAGTTTAATGTATTATGGAGATGGTTACGCGATAGGAATGTCTTCTGAGGTTATCCTCAGGCATCTCATGTTTAGCACGTGGTAGGTCATGGGTTTACATCTTGGAGAGACAGAATGGGAGTGATCATAATATCCCAAAGAGGCATATCAGATTGGTTCATCCCTAGGAGGGAACACCTGGAAGGTTTGCCATATGGATGGATTAGAACAACCAATGAGGATAGATCTTAGGTGGTGTGTCCCATAGAGGGAAGATATAACACTGTGAAGGATGATCTGGACACCACATAGAGAAGATCAGAAAGACTGCACCCCAGAATGGGGAACACATGGTGGATAGGATAGAACTCTCAATGAGAGAGGGCCCAGGGTGGTGTGTCCCATAAAGGGAAGATGTCACACCATTAAAATAAATATGGACACCACTAATTGCGGATCAGTGAGAGTGCATCACAGATTAGGGGACACCAATGTTTACCATTGAATGGGATTAAACCTTATGGAGGTTTCCTATATAACATTCATTGATGAGAGGGATCAAAACCCACATCATTTGAAGGGGTGATGAATCAGGGTGTACAAAAAGGATAGCGACCCAGAGACATGTTGTGTCTTACGTGTGGTTATCGGCCCTTCACAAGAGGGAAACTCTTGGTTGAATGATAATGGATTGTGTGGGGATTATGTGTGGTTCGCTGCCCAAATTGGAATGGAGTGATCCCACCATGTTGTGGCAGCCCTGTTAAAAATCTGGATGGATGATTGAGAGTTGAGTGATGTGGAGGGGGAATTAGATGGAACCATCGTGAAGTAGAGATGTAGGTCCCAAGAAAGGAGACTACATCAGCTTGTCGTCGATTAGGGATGACAACGGCCTAACGATTAATCGAGTTCCAATGGCTTATCATTGGTTGGGTGAAACGGCTTACCACTGATTGGGGAACACAATGACTTACTATAGATTGCGGAACACAAAGGATTACTATCGATTGGGGTAGACAATGTCTAGCCACTGACTGGGGGTGATCCTTAGGGATTCTTCCTACATACCTTGTCCATGGGACACAGATCAATGCCCGTGTAGTTTTAATGGGTACAGTTTAATGTATTGCAGGATAAAAAGGGGGCGTACAATTTATTATCAAGTGAGAAGAAGGTTAACAGAATTAAAGGGTTCAAGACAAGTATGTGTTGGGATTGAACCTCGTGGAGGATTTCTACATACCTTGCCTTAGCAAGGATCAATTTCCATGTAGTTTGGAATGGTGGAAAAAGTTTAACGTCTTGCAGGATAGAGGTGAACCGATGTGTAGGGGTTAGGACATGTATGTGTTGGGTGTGAACCTCAGAGAGGCTTCCTACGCACCTTGAAATTACAAGGATCAAATTCCACATAGTTTTTCATGGTGGATATAGTTTGACATCATGAGGGAAAGAGCTGAACCGACGTGAAGGGGGTGGGAAAACTGGGTATTGGGCTAGAACCTCAGGGAGGCTTCTTACGTACCTTGCCTTAGCAAGGATCAAAGTCCATGTAGTTTGGAATGGTGGATATAGTTTAACATCACGTGGGACGAAGGTTAAATGACGTGAAGCTGGTCAGGATAAGTAGTTGTTGGGCTTCAACCTCAGGGAGGCTTCCTACGTACCTTGCCTTAGCTAGGATCAAAGTCCAAATAGTTCGGAATAGTTAGAGGCTTACACGCTAAGGAAACCCATGATGATCTGATGGAAAAGGGGTAGACTAGAGATGTCGGTACCAAAAAACGGGACTACAACAGCTTACCATCGATAGGGGTTAACAATGGATTAGTGCTGAATGGGGTTCCAATGACTTACTATTGGATGGGTGCAACGACCTACCACTAACTGGGATTTCAACAGCTTACCGCTAATTGGGGAACACAACGACTTACTATAGATTGAGGAACACAACGACTTACAATTGATTTTGGTTGACAGTAGATTTCCATTGAATGGGGTTGAACCTCAAGGAGGCTTCCTACATACCCTATCTAGGGGATAAGGATCAAAGCCCACGTTGTTCGAATGGGTATAGTTTAATGTCTTGTAGGAAAAAAGGAGGGCATAGAGTTTAACGACATATTGGATGGAGGTGAAAAGATTTGAAGGGGTTGGGACAAGTAGGTGTTGGGCTTGAACCTCAGGGAGGCTTCCGACGTACCTTTCCTTGGAAATGATCAAAGTCGACATAGTTTAGAATGGTGTATATAGTTGAACATCATGTAGGATGGAGGTGAACAGACTTGATGGGGATCGATAAAAGTAGGTGTTGGGATTGAACCTCAAAAAGGATTCCTACATACCTTACCATTGAAAGTATCAATCTCCACATAGTTTGGAATGGAGGATACAGTTTAACCTCATGTGTGATGACAGTGAACCGACGTGAAGGGGGTCGAGGCATGTAGTTGTTGGGATTGAACCTCACGGAGGATTCCTACATACCTAGCCTTGTCAAGGATCAAAGTACACATAGTTCAGATTGATGGATATAGATTAACATCACGCGGGATGGAGGTGGGCCGACGTGAAGGGGTCATGACATGTAGGTGTTGGGATTGAACCTCAGGGAGCCTTCTTACATACCTTACCAAGGAATGAATCAGAGTCCATTTAGTTCAAAATGATTAATATAGTTTAGTGTAATGATAGATGAAGGTTAATCGATGTGAAGGGGGTCTGGACAAGTAGGTGTTGGGATTGACCTCCGGGAGTCTTCCTACATACCTTACCTTGGAATGGTTCAAAGTCCACATTGTTCAAAATGGGTAGGGGCTTACCCGCTAAGGCGGAAAAGAGAAGATGTCATGGTCGGTGCTTACTCTAAGCCCATGTGAGTCATGCTCGGTGTGAGAAACAAGAGAAAGTATAGACCTAAAGATCATGTCACAATAGATGCGTCACTAGGAAGTGGAGTGGGGCTAACATGTGGTTAGTGGACCTAAGAGGAAACAAGGGATTACACTGGGTTAACAACCTAGGGAGATAATTATTGGGACTCACTCTAGGATTGAGGCTCGATGGCGACAAATCCAAGTTGGATAGGCACAAGAGGATGAAGGTCCATGTTCCCCTATCGCCTCTAGTCTTTGGAACCGAAGAAGAAAGGAGGAGCAGGGGTGCTGCATCCTAGAAGAAAGGCTAGGGGATTACACCAAGGTGGTTGCCCATCCCTGTGGACAGGTGTCACTCCAACAATGAGGATCTCATCCCATGTGAGGAAGATTTCACTTCGATAGAGAAGAGCGATCGTAGAGAATGTCTGAGATGGGGCACCCTGCCTATAATGCACGGAGTAAGGCAAAAATTTAACATCTTGTGATGGGGAAAATGGTCCATTGAAATTTAACTTCCTTCATCCTGGATGAGGTTAGTTCACTCCGCAACCTTAATACTTACATAATTAACACACTTTAACCCTTGGTGAAGGGAAGGCACCATAAATGCCATAGTGAAGGGGTGTTGTGGATTGATCCACTGAGGGTTCCACATTAGAGTGGAAAATTAAAAGAAGAAATAGTTGTTATCATGAAAAAAATGAATTTGGGATTGATCCTTAGAGAGGCTTCATAAAAACCTTGCCTTGACAAGGATAAAAGTCTACCTAGTTCATAATGGTGAATACAATTTAACATCCTGCGAGATGAAGGCAAAACAACATGAATGGGTCGGGATATGTAGGTGTTGGGCTTGAACCCTTTGGGTGGATTCCTATAAAACTTGCCTTGGAAAGGATTAAATTCCACATAATTTGGAATAGTGGATATAGTTTAACGTCAACCTGGATGAAGGTGAACCGGTGTGAAGGGGGTTGAGAAAAGTAGGTGTTGGGCTTAAATATCAAGGATTCCTCCTATGCACCTTTCCTTGGTAGGGATCAATGTCCATGTAGTTTGGAATAGTGGATACAGTTTAATGTCATGTGGGATGGAGGTGAACCAACGAAAAGGGTTCGGGACAACTAGGCGTTGGTATTGACCATCATGGAGTCTTCCTATGTACATTTCCTTGGAAAGGATAAAAGTCATTTGAGTTCAGAATTGTGTATACAGTTTAACGTCATGCGTGGCGAAGGTGAACCAACATGAAGGTGGGGGGGACAAGTAGGTGTTGGGAAAGAACCTTAGGGAGGCATCCTACATACCTTTCGTTGGAAAGTAACAAATTAAACATAGTCTATAATGCTCAATACAATTTAGCATTATGCAGGAAAAAGGTGAACATACGTGAAGGGGGTCAGGACAAGTAGGTGTTGGGATTGAACCTCAGGGAGGCTTCCTACATACCTTTCATTATGATGGATCAATGTCCTCAGAGTTCGGAATAGTTTGGGGCATACATTTTAATGAGGAACATGAAGGATATCATATTCAGTGCTTACTCTAATACCATGTGAGTCATTCTCAATGTGAGAAACTATATGTATCAAAGACATGGTGGTCGTGGTGTAGAGGTGCATCCACAATGGTTGGTGAATGGGGATTATGTATGGAAGCTACCCAGTTGCCGCTAAGGAGTGACAATGATGAATGGGGCATACACATGGATATTGCCCAGTGCTGCTAAAAAGATGCAATAGTGGATGGGTGTTACGCATGGAAGCATCCCATTGCCACTAAGGATAGTAAATGGTGGATGGGGCTTATGCAGAGAAGTTTCCTTAAATTTCTTCCTCATGTATGGCAATGAGGGAATCCCTAATAACAGGTTAGTTGAGGCATATATTTGAGGCCTACACTTATGCACTAGTGCACAAGAGGGATAAATCCAAGGGTATTAGAATTAGTCCGAACAAAAGGATATGAAAAGTGTGAATCATATTCATGATATTTGAAACACATTGAGAAGTGAGTGACAATAGAGGATAAATGTTGACCGTGTTTGAAACACATCATCTATATGGAATTATCCGGAAACGGGAAAAAATATTGAGGGTCGACTGTTGACCATGTTCAAAACATAGGACATGAATCTAAGTGTCATCTAAATTCTTATGAGGTATTGGCTTAGAATAGTATGTGAGTCTATGTGTCATGGGACTAGGCCATTAGAGGGTCCCTTAAGATAGGAAAGAGGATGAATATCTAAATTACGGGAAAAAAATAATGTCGTGGAGTGATGGAATGTTTGAACTGATTCTAAATATCATGAAATTATCCCACTATAATCATGGCATGAGGCCTATTAGGATTATCACATAAGGTATCTATTATTTTAAATAAGAGGCATCCTATTATTGAGGGGATATAGTTTATAGTTATTTAGAGAGGACTATTGGAATCTTATGCTTGATGCATAAGGCATATCTTGTATAGAGAAAGATGAATCCTATGTTTATCACACATGGTGTACTACAATTTATAGTCATGTAGAGAGGACTATTCGCATCTTATTCTTGAACATAAGGCATCTCTTGTTTAGAATAAGAGGCATCCAATATTTATCATATGGGGTATACTATAGTTTATAGTCATATAGATAGAACTATTTCCATATTGCGCTTGGAACTTAATGAATCACTTATTTGGAACAAGAGGCATCCTATTATTTAATGATCGAGAATTCTATAGTTTATAGTCATTTAGAGAGGACTGCTGGTATCTTATGTTTGGTTCATAAGGCATCTCTTATTTGGAACAAGAGGAATCCTATTTTGAATGATAGGGAATGATACACTTTGAAGTCATGTAGAGTGGACTATTGGCATCTTATGCTTGGTGCATAAGGCATATCTTATTTAGAACAAGAGGAATCCTATAATTATCACATAGGGTGTGCCACAATTTATAGTCATGTGGATAGGATTATTGGAATCATATTCTTGGTATTTAGGGAATCACTTTATTGGACCAAGAGGCATCTAATATTTTTTATATGGCACGCTATAATTTATAGTTCTGTAGATAGGACGGTTGGTATTTTATACTTGGCACATAAGGAATCTCTTGTTTAGATCAAGAGGCATCCGATGTTTGGAACATAGGGTGTACCATAGTTTATAGTAATGTAGAGAGGGTTATTGGCATCTTATTCTTGGTGCATAAGAAATCTCTTGATTGGAGAAAGATGCATCTTATATTTGTTATACAGGGAAAACTATAGTTTTTTCCAAACAGAGAGGATGGTTGGAATCTTATGCTAGGCGTACAGGGAATCTCTTCTTTAGAGAAATTTTCATCCTATGTTTGGTATATATGGTGTACTAGAGTTTAAATTCATGTTGAGAGGAATATTTGAATCTTTTGTTTTGCACATAAGGCATCTCTTGATTAGAGAAAGTGGCATCATATATTTATTGTATTAGGAATTCTTCAGTTTATTGTCATGTGGAGAGGACTATTTGAATATTATGCTTGTCACATAAGACATCTCTTGTTTAAATAAAGAGGCATCCTATGTTTGGATCTTAGGGAGTACTACAATTTGTAATCATATAGATATGACTATTGGAATCTTATTCATGGCGCATAAGGAATCTCTTGTTTGGAATAAGAGGAGTCCTATATTGAATTATAGGGAATTTTATAGTTTAATATCTAGTACAGTGGACTATTAGGCATAAGGCACCCAGCAGTGGCTGGTGTTGGGACATATGCAAGAGCGTCCCTTTCTGGTTCAACATGGAATCAGTGTCATGTGACAGGGTTTGGAGGAGCTACTTGAGGAATGGTTCATCTCAATGTACTCAATGAATTGAAGATGAGAATCTCAACTCACGACATGTGAAACAGAATAAGAAGAATATGTCGAATCAAGTTACTTCAGGGACTATGTAGGAGTATCTCGAACCATGGTATTCTATAGGTGGATGGTGGGTGCGCATAAGTGCATGAATGATTTTTCTTATTATAATAAAGAAGAGGAAACAACAATAAACATAGACAGCCGAGGAATTTAGGGGGGCCTAAAGTAGTGTAACCCTAATGTGTCCTTCAACACAAAGGGCCTACACTCGAGCGGAAGAGAGCCCATGATTCTATACATAACAACCTTGTTCCCGGGACTTCCGATCTTCTAAAGCACCTCTGCCACAAAATTGATTTCCCTCCAACTATGTTGTATGCGTTGTCCTTGATTAGTCATCAAGGAACACTGCCTGATGATCTAAGCAAGATCCCAAGGTGCGCTCGACCTTCCCCAGACCTGATTAACCAAGACCTCTAAATCTGACTCCACCTCTGACATATGAATGCCATTTCTCTTGGAATCTCTCAGACCTGTAAAAAGGGTGCGGGCCTCCGCCCCTAGAAAATTTCCCAATGCGAAGGTAACACTGAATGCCATAAAAAATGAGCCTTCTGAGTCACGAAGAACCCCACCTCCTCTCATTATGCCACGCATGCATGAGCTGTCGACGTTAAGCTTCAGCCTACTAGGAGGAGAATGACATCTAATCCATTTCCCTTTTGGAAAGTGTGGGCTGCAAGGTCTGTGCAAAAAGTTAGATGCAACTACTGGCTGCTGATCCAACCTTGCCAGTGAGACTAACTCAAATATCAGTGATCTTGATCTTAACTGAATTAGGTTAATCGAACTCCGGGTACCCAGTCGCTCTTTATTCCTGGCCTCCCAGATGACCTAGTATGTTACAGTGAGAATACATGCTCTCACCTTGACTTCTGATTGGCTGATCGTTCATTCGAGAAACCACTAGGACATGAGATCCTAGAAGGAGTGATCATAACAGGTGCAAACAGATGCGGTGAACATTCTCCAGATAGCTGCCGCCCAATTGCTCTGAAAGAAGAGATGGTTGACTGAATCTCTTTTGGGAGTAATGCAAAAATAGCAGCGGGAGGCCAGATGAATTCCCCTACTTTTGATACTATCATCCGTCAGGAGGGAATAGTTCTTGACATGCCAGACCCAGAAGTTCATCTTGGTTGGGATCTCCTTGCACCCGGTGTTCTCCAACCCATTCCTAGTGTGGGATTCCATGTTCCTCCATTCCCTATAATCCCAAGAAGTGAACCTACCCGAGCTTGATCCTGTGAAGTAGCATCGATCCTCTTCTCCATTAATACAAATACTTTTAAAGATATTCTTCTGTTCTTGACTGAGAACTGCACTAATGAAATCGGGATGCTTTGAAGCTTCCCTGAAGGTAATGTATTGCGTAGGGCATCCAGTAAAAAATAGTCGCTCCCCTCCCCAATGGTCCTTCCTGAAACTGATGTATCCTCTTCCAATGATCCACCTTTCCGAGTCACGAAGCTCCTCTAGGAAACCTGTCATGCACCTACCCAGGTGAGATGGTCACGCCCTGTGCTCACTGAAGTTTCTCTTCAGTCCCCTATAGCGTCGTTTGAAGAACTCCACCCACAAAGAATTTCCTACCACAATATCCCACACTAAGTGGGCCTGCATGCTCAGAATGTTATCCATAAGATCACAAATCCCTACTCCCTCTTCTTCGATTGGCTTGGCCAACCGTGCCCATGAAGCCCAGTGACAACAACCTGCCTGATTGGAATCCCACAAGAATTCCGTGAGTATCTTCTCCATCCTCTCCACCGTATCTTTTGGGGGCTGTATGTCAGAAAATACATGCATCGGAACCGAAGAGAGAACATTGTTGATTAATGTAACCTGACCACTGAAAGAAAAGGAACCTGGTTTTCCAGTTGTAGATCCTTCCCAACATGCGTTCCATG
Source organism: Viscum album (assembly GCA_963277665.1). Classification (NCBI taxonomy): domain Eukaryota; kingdom Viridiplantae; phylum Streptophyta; class Magnoliopsida; order Santalales; family Viscaceae; genus Viscum; species Viscum album. Next base: position 1,190,065,636 of record OY728145.1, read on the forward strand.
ACCCCCTCAAATAAAGCTCCCTTGATCCATAAATAGGAGAGGGGAACCCCTAGGTAGCTCATTTGGAATGTATTTTGTTGGCATCCCAAAGTGCTCTGAATACTTCTGCATCACCTGGGAGAGCACTTAGTTGAGATATAGTCTTGGATCTTGGATGGGTTGATGCGTTTCCCGCTAGCGTCACCATACCTTGACAGCACCTCCCTAAGGATGAGAAGGGAACGTCGACTGTCATTGGTGAAAATTAAGATGTCATCCACAAACATGAGGTGGATAATAGTTTCTCTGCCCCACCATCAGACATATGGTTTCAAGTTTCTATCCTCCACTTTCCTCTGAAGGTTCTTAGAAAGGGCCTCTTGTGCCAAAATAAACCAACTGGGAGACAGGCGATCGCCCTAGAGAACTCCCCGAACCATCTTGAAAAAACTGAAGCTTTTCCCTTTTATAGAGATGGAAAACCACAGTGAGGAGAAAAAATGGAAATAGAGGTCGCAGACCCATTCCTAGAATATGAGTATGCGCATCACCCTCAAGATGAAAAACCACTCAATCATGTCATAGGCTTTGTCTATATCAGCCTGCAAAATGATTTTGGATCCAATGGAGCGTTGATTGATATCATTCACCAGCTCACTCGTGATACCCACTGCTTCCTATATGTTACGCCCTTTGATAAACCCATGTCGTTCCTTGGAGACCAACTTAGGAATCAAACCATCCATTCTTCTAGCAATGAGGCTCACAAGAATTTTGTATGACACATTGCACATGCAAATGGGTCTGAATTTACTGATAGATGTGGGGTCTTCGATCATTGAAATGAGCACAACCCTAGCTGCTCTCAAACCCTTACCGAAGGCACCCCCCCAAAATAAGTCTTGAACCACAGCCACCACCTCTCGTTTAATAGTATCCCATTCATGCACAAAAAAACCCATTGGGAAGCCATCTGGGATAGGGGAACTATCCCTTGTCATGCCACACACTGTACTCTTGATCTCATATTCCTCCGTAATTGTCATAAGCCACTCGTTATCAGATTCTCTCACCACCATTGGAACACACTCCAGAAAACCTTCAATAGCCTCACTACTACAATCATTCCCAGACCCTGTATGTGCCTCTCCAGCCAGCAGACTTTGGAAATGTTTCAGCGCCTACCCCCATAAATTTTAATATCATTTGTAAACTCACCATTGTCAAGACGAATGTTTATCCTCATGGATTCATTATATTTTATGAATGCATGGAAGAAGCGTTTATTGCGATCGCCTTCTTTGAGCCACTTAACATGGGCTCTCTATCTGAGGTCCCTCTCAATCTCCACCAGCCTCTATGCTAGGAAGGCCCGCTTTTCACACAGAGAGGCAAATGTATCATCATTCCAATCTGTCATCAATTGTTCCTCCATCATATCAATATCTTTCGGAATCGACTCCACCCCCGTGTTGTCATTTGTCCTATTGCCGATCCATATTAGGATGTCCTGCTTAAGGCGCTTAAGCCGGCTTGTTAACCCGAACCAAGGAGCCCCGTCCTCTCCGCATTCCCACGAGTTCCTCACTGTCGACCAGAAGTCCGGCACCAGGTGCCAACTATTAGAATACAGAAAATCCTGGTTTTCATGATGGTTTCCATGAGAACAAATCTCCCCCAGCAATGGTGCATGGTCTAAGTGTAATCTAGGAAGATGTGTAATTGACGTAAGGCCAAAGGAATCAAGCGCCTAAAGATTCGCAGGACACCTGTCCAACCTACTCCAAATACAGTTAGCACCCCTCCGATTATTTCACCATGTAAAACAACATCCTTTGAAACCCAGATAGTAGTGGCCCACAGAAATAATGATGTCTCTTAAGTCTTGAATCCCTCCTATAGACACAGAGGCACCACCAAGCTGGAAGGCATTGAGAAAATTCCATATCTCCAGACGACTTAGAACCTTCGTGCTCACGTAAACGAAGGACAACATCACATCACCCTTCTAATAGAAAATTTTTGTATTAATGCACTAAGACGAAATGCTGATAACCTCAACCTTGAAATAATTTTTCATATAGATCCAAATATGAGGGTTGTCTGGACACCCATGCACATATGACTGAAAGCCGAGTTTCATCGAAAGGCCAGGGAGTTTACTGTGATCTTTCTTCAGTTCAAGAATAACCACAATAGAAGCTCTAGACTTCTTAGTTTCTGAATATAAAAGAGAGTGCTTTGCTTGTGCCCTTATCCCTCTCGCATTCCAAATAAACTATGACATCATTACACCTTGGGAAACATGGTTTTGCATCTCAGGACGCCCGGTTGGGAAAACAAATATCGAGTAGTAGCTTATTTCTCCTCGGATCGCGTGATGGGGACCTGGTTGGCTTCCGACATATCACACATTTTAGGGAGGAGAATATTTTTCTTAAAAGATCCCTCCTCGTCTCCAAGTAGGGATAGTTGCACCGAATAATGCGGCCCTGCCAAGCATGTTTCCACCTCCCATTGAATAACTGATAGCAGGAACACCCTCTGAGGTAAGCCACGTTGTGACTCCACTTCCTTTAATACCCCTTACGGAACCAAATATGGTTGCGACACCACGAAGGATGTAGACACCAGATTGGTATGGAGGGATCGTTGGTGAAGCATCGGTGACAGTTGTGAAGAAACAAATGTCTATGTAGGAGACGAAGATAAGGTTTTACTCGGGGACGGAATGGATATGCAGAGAAGATCAAGCTTACACCAAGATCGAGTTTACTTACAGATGCCGGAGGCCACCCTACTGTGATCCAAGGGGCCAAGCGACAAAGGGGACCACGAAATCCGGTCCAAAACCGAAAGGTCAGTGTCTGGAGCCACTATCGCTAGAACATGATCTTTTTTAGAAAGAGCTGTAGGTTCGAGGGTCCCACTCTTTGAATTCTAAAAAAGGGATCCAACGATAATTAAACCCCTCGCATGAGCCGGTGTGGCCGGGTGGGGCGTCTTTTGAATAGCCCAAGAAACTAGACATGGTGGAACAGTCTTCCGTGAGCCGGCCTCACCGTCTATAACCACCACAAGAATGGGAGAACCATAATAGAGGAAAGGTGATCCGTGGAATACCGAAGCCTCCCCCTCTACCTTTAATCCAAAGGAGTGGATACCTTCCTTTGAACCACCACAGAGAGCTAGCCTAGAAGGGACCAGAACTGATCTCCTCTTCCTGAAGAAATTAGTTGAATGACCCTGAAGCCCACAAGCAGTGCAGAACTGCTGCGAGTCGATGAAAAGAAGCCATTGCCACCATTGAAAATTGCTCCATGTGTGAACCAACACCCGATGTGGAAACATTCTAGGGAGATCCATCTCCACACAGATGCGGGGGAACCCCGCACTCAAAAGTGAAGTCGTTACAACGTCCGAGCATAGAAATGAGCCAACAGAGTCATTGATGGGGTTAAATGATGCATGTGAAGGGACATGCCAAGATCTTGAGTAGGGGTGTGGTGTGTAGCCCCCGCAGTATGGACCAGTGGGCGCAATGGTAGGAGCTTCGTGAAGGAATGTTTCTCGAAGACCATGGGGTCTTGCAGAGCATCTTTACAAAGGAATGGTGCTCGCGAAGCATGGGGTCTCATAGTAAAGCTTTGTGAAGGAAAGGTACTTGCGGATCATGGGGTCTTGTGGAGCGGGGGGCTCCACAGACCCTCGAGCAACCTGAAGGAGCACCATCCTTCACAAAGGGAGGATCCGTTTGTGAAAGGAATCACTCCTTGGTGCTTGGTGGCTCCGTGGTGCTCAGAAGATCTATGAAATGTGAGATCATCCACCCAAGGGGTAGCATGACTATGCTTATGAAGGGGGGTGATCCTTCTATTTATAAGCAGTGAAGGTCTTCAGATCATGCTATGAAGAACAAATGCGTGCCGCGAAGAGAAAATGACGCTATGAAGGACGTCACACTCCAAAACTGGAGGGAGTTACCTCATGTTTCTCGTAACCATGGATTCGACTTTCATCAGCCATCATATCACATAAAGTGGCTCTTGTCATGTTATTCCAATTTTCTCATATTTTCGAAGGGAGATTCGTGAATGGTCACCACAAACCAGTTTTCCAGCCAAACATCAAATGTCCATAACTCCAAAGTTGTAACTCTGTTCAGGCTCTATGACCAATCAAATCTAAGCATGCAAAATGGGCTATGATCTTGGATCATGTATGGATGCATATGGAATGTATTTGGATGTGTTTTTCGATGCCAACAGTTATAATGGCCATTTTTAAATAATATTTTAATCGAGTGTTTTAGTTAAACCCCTATGTTTCCTTCATCGCAAGAAATGAAAGAGATTGAAATTATTTAAAAGGAAATAAGCCATAAATTATAGTGGTATTACAATCTAGGTGTTTTAGTTGTTTTTTTCTCTTGAGGATCTAGTGATATGCCACTTAGAAGCCCAAAATAAGATTTTCACATGCCATGATTGACCATGAAAATCCCTATAGAGGAAAGGATGTAACACCTATACTCCATTAAGGAAAATCTTTATGTGTGTTAATGATTCCCCATATGTTTGCAAGTATAGAAAGGGTGTGGTGTATTCTTTTTGTATAAGTGAAGCATACATGTAAGAAATATATTAAGTGATAAAGTAAATAACATATGGGCATTTTATTTTGGACTTTAGTCGACCATATTAATTTAATGGTCAGACAATTTAAAAGCATAAAAATGATTGACCTTAGTGATCACAATGGGAATCATGTATATAATTTTGAGTTGCAACTATATTCTAGATATAAAATAGATTTAGATAATTAATATAAGGTATATTAACACACATATAAGATATGAGTAATGGAAAAAATAATAATTTTGATTGCCTTTACTTCATGGTGATTCCATGACTATAAATAAATGATTATTTTGATTTTTAATGGGAAAGTGATGTAATGAAACTATGAATTAAATTAATAATAGAGAGTTTATTAGTATGTTTTAACAAATATTTGATAATAATAATAATAAGGTTATATACATAATCCAAATTCCAAAGACACTTGATGTTAGGGAAGTAGAGATAGATCTACATATTCATGCTTTTTTATCATTAATTGTACATGGGAGTTCAAAGCCATCTCCCTACTCATTTAATTATTATTATTGAAAAAAACATAGAATTTGATAGCTGGATAAAAACCATTTCCCACCAAGGATTACAAACATAATAGACTGAGATGATAAACATTTTATTTTCCTTTATGTTGTCTGTATTCTTTATCACTATTTCTATTTCCCTTATATTATCATACGTGATCTCCATATACAATGACCAAAAATGAGAACCATTGGTTGAGAGTTGGGGTTTTTAGATAACAATTAATTCAAACCTCTAAGTGATTTTTTAATATCTTATAGAATTATCATTTGGTGTTTGAGAATACTATTTGTAGGGTTTATTCAAATAATTATCTGATACCTTTCAATTGGTATCTAAGAGGATATAGTTATTTAATGTTAAAATCATTATAGTTTTTTCTTTTTTGTCGATAGTTTTTTCTAGTACTTTTCAGAGGATATGATATTTTTTACACTTATTATATAATGGATATATATTATTTATGTAGTCTATAAACAAATTTAACAAAAAAATGATTCTTTATGTTAAATGGAATGGAATTCTATCTATGGGGAGAGAGTATGGTTTCATATCTTCTTTCACACACTTCAAATATTCATTGTATTAGTGACAATGGTGTAAATAATCCCAATGTTGGGAAAAACTATACCTTATTGGAAAATAATTATATATAATTTTATGGGAGGGTGAGGAATTTGTTACTCTCATCCCTCTTAAAGAATGCTATTACATAGGTCATGGGGATAAAACCTCATGATATCCATGAAGGATACAAAAATGTGAAGGATCCATGATTAAAAAAAATATTAGGGTCAATTGAAATATATTAAAAATGGAAAATATGAATGTATGTATGGATTATTTATTCTAGTAAAAATAATTTTGATCTTAACTCAAAGTTATGGGGGAGGTATTATAGATTCTACATTGTTGAAGAAGTTAATGATAATCCTCATGGATAAGTTATATTTTTAGATTTATACCCATACGATCAAGAATTGGAAGAGTAGATCATCGATAAACTCAATAATGTATTGATTTTATATGACATGTGAAGAGGGACATAGTTAAGTACAATGTAAATATTTGAGAAGGTTATGAATTTTAAAGCTATAAAAGGTTTTAAATAACCTATGAAAAATAATTCTCATGAGAATTAATCTCAATATCAATATGATGTAATGAATGTTGATGAATTTATATCTTTATTTTAAAATGTTATATAGTAGGGAAAAGGTAAATATAATGTTAATAATCTATTTGGGTTCATCAATTATGGAAATTCTAAACACATTCTAGATATTTTTCTGTAAGATTAAATATGAAATGTGGTTCATAATCAATCAAAAACAATGAATAAAAAAAGAGGTGATAATTTTCAAAATGGATGAATGTTTTTCAAAGGATAATGGAAGGAGAATGAAATAAAGAATAATAATTTACTCTCAAAACATGATGGAAAATCCTATAAACAAAAAAGTAAAAGAGAGAAGGATATCTTAGAGGATGGAGGGTTTACTGTAAGATCCCTATATTTTATATAGGTGTGTCATTGTTAAATGTTTTTGGTTAAACACTCTTTTTAGTGTTGATGAAGTGGTCCATGGGTGCTTGAGATGTTTCAGTGTGTTTTGGGATCTTGAGACATGAAAATATAAGAAAAGTGACTGAATAGTGCATAACACATAGTTGGTGCATAGTTAATTCAAACCATGCACCTAGACATGGAAACCATGAAACATGGAACCCTTTAAGATATAGGGCTAGGGAATAGATATCATACATTTTTAAAAACTATACCAGTGGCACTAAGAAATCATGTGGCATGTCTTCCCATGGATTGACGGAGATGCACAGTTCATGTATGGTTTGGTAAACAGTGCAAACAAACCATGCAACCCTTTAAAAAGTGTAAATTTACCATTTTTCTTTCCAAAATCATTTCTTTAATCCCTTTTTATCAACCCATTTGAACCCCTTTACCCTAAGTGGAACCCATCTGCCCCCTCTTCCTCCATTGATGGTTCTATTTCAATATTTGGGAGTTTGGAGTACGTTTCAGTGTGAATCAAAGATCCCAGTGTGTCTAACATCTCAATTCACTCTATTTTCCATATTAAGGAATGTAAAATCTCTCCTCTTATTGTGAAGACCTAAAACTGACACTTTTCTTACAGATTTTAGGTTTTGGATTTATTGTGTGTTTGAGTTTGAATCATGGGTGGAGATTAAGTAATCATTCATCGAAAAACATGAGGTAGGTAGTTTTTATGATTTTACCATAGTCTTGATGTTTTATATGTGTATGTGGTTATGACAATGTGTTTCCTTTCTTTTCAATGCCTATTATTTTGGAAAGTGTATTGAGAATTAAATTGAGGTGAGAAACCCTTCATGGGAACCATTTAGGTTTGTTGGTGAGTCAAACCAAACCTAGGGCTAACCATGTGGTAAGACAAACCCTTATAAATGGTGAATAAAACTTATAATCCTTAATATATGGGAATTAAGAGATATAAAAGGTAGTATAATTTTAATTTTATATGTTCTAGGTTTAATGGGTTTGTTGAAATGATTAAGGTCTTAATTAGTAAATGATTTGGGTGTTTTGAAATGGTTTTAATAGTGCATTTGGGTCTTTGTCTAAATTTTTTTTTATCAATGGAAAATGATTTTTTTAAATAGTGAATGTTTTTGAAAATATTTTTTGACCAGAGAGTGTTTCAAAAAGGGGAATTCATAAGATATTTTAAATGATTTTTTAAAAGATGGAAATGCTAAAAAATTTAGAAAAATGTTTAATTATCATTTTGAATGCTTAGAAATGGAAATGAAAGCCCTAGTCCATGAATTAGTTTTTCAAAGTGGGAGACACGTGTTTGAAATGGTTGATTGAAGATGATTTCAAATGACTGTACTAAATTGTGTTTTATACCATGATTTTTTAATGGTCTGTTGGGACCATAGTCATCAAATTGATATATGGTTTAGTGAGGTAGATCCATTAATTATTATGTAGGAATGTTAACCGGGTAGTGAAATGAACTAAATAATGAATATTCTTAGTTGATGTTATATAATGGGGAGGGGGTTTGGAATGATGTGAAAAAGGGTTAAAAGGAATTAATTGATTTTTTGAATAATCGTTATAGACTATGGAATGGAAAAGGGAAATTGGTTAAATGGGCTATGCTGAGTAAATGTTAAACATGCTAAGGAGTTAAGGGTTGATGATGTTTTATTTTTTGCATACAATGTGATTGGTAAATATATTTTTATTGGTTATCAATGGTTTCTGACGTGGTATGTGTGATAAATGGTACAATAATCATGTGTTCATGGCATGGTGGTGGGATAAAGGACCGAGGTTACTCTCATAGGTTAGGTTCGAGTGATGCTTTAACCCCTTCCAGGAATTAATGTGTTAGGGAGTTGATTTGATGCACTAGGCCTTGAATAGTTTCATTTTATGATACATTCTATACTAAGTATCCATGGAAATTTTTATTTAATTAATGCTTCGGATGTCAGACTGAGTGTCTATGCTTCCAAACTCTAGTCATAGTGTGGTTTGGGATGTCAGAATGAGGCTATATACTTCACAAACTCATGGAATTTTCATGATTACTAGGATAAGGATATAGGGTATATTGATAATTAGGATTAGTAAATACATTGTGAGTATCAATGTATGTAACTCTTTATGCTGCAACATAGGCTCCCAATGTGACTTGATATTGTTCAGTTGATTTGTCTCCCATAGAGAACTAAATGGATAAAATGGTTATTTTACAGTTACAAAACTGGGACATATAAATACATATACATTTATTTTATTTCCTTGTTTATTTATTGCATTGGGTTATATATATACACTATTGTATATAATGGTTATTTCATAGACTCTGTTAGTGGTGGTATAAAAATTTGTACCCACACCCTTCTTTGGCCGCCAAGATACTTGGGGACCTATGTAGATGCTACGTTATTTGAGGTCTATTTTCAGGAAAGGAACCTGATGTATGGTTCCTACATGGGCTTCTTAGTTGGAACATGGGATGTTAGGGCTGGTTCTAAGATGAAAATACTTTCATTTGTTTTTTTATTTTATTGAATAAATGCATGTCATGTAGTGAATTCAATAGATTTTGTTATAGCATGTGTACATGGTTTCTTATTGAATTCTTTTTTAAAGTTATCCATTTATTATTATTGTTGGATATTTTTATCTATTGTTTTTTACTTCTATTTTAGATTCAATCTGATAAGTGGGTATAATATCCCCATGTTTCTATTTAGAACAACACTATTAGTCGAAAGCCTATGGCATATGTAGAGGTGAGCTTGAGGTCATGTGATGAACCGACTCCAGGCACTAGTTATAGTGGCATCCCGAATAGGGACATTAAAATGTGTTATCATAGTAGGTTATCTATTGTCCGAATATTTTGGTATGGTAGACAAGAGAATATGATCTTATCAGTACATGTTAATGATCTCGTTCTTGGGTGCCTCCATCCCCATGTATGAAGAAAAACCGATTTTTCTAGTTGTAGGAAATGAGGTTCTGTTTTGTGATTTTATAGTAGATTAAGATTTCCACCTTGGGTGGAATAATTTTGTGTAATTATATTTATTTATAAGGTTTTTTCTCTTGGCTCTGTTTGGAAAGATATGGTGTATGAGTTCAGGCACCATTCAATGAATATAGGAGATATGGTTCATCTATATGTTTTTAGTGATTGACTTGAGAATGAAATAATGATAAACCAAATGGGTATAAAAATGAAATTTAATGGAACAGTTGATTATTAAAAGTAGGATGAAAAAGGATTCTGAGAAATGTAAATCCTTCGGTTGGAAAAAAGGGGATTTTTTCGAAATTTTATTTTGAGTAAGGTTTAGATTTTTAAAATTATTGGCCAACAAAAAGGATTTGAATTAGTAAATACTAGGGTTTTGAAAGGAAAATGTTTTTAAAAGTGAAATCATGGGTTTAAATGGTAATGATAATTAAGTGGGATAAATGGGAAAATAATTTAAATTTTAGGGGCATTTGTGGTGGTTACCCCTTGTGTTGATTGTTATCCCTATGCATAGGTGGTTTATGTAGTGGGAGTGCTTTATTTTTGAGACCACAGGTTACGAGACGTGAGGCCTTGAATAGTAGGATGTGTCGTTAATGTAATAATAATTTTTGCATATTCAGTTAGGTTGGGACATTGAGGAATTTAAATAATTCATGTTAACGTGAGTGGGTTAACTCTTCTGAGTTGTGGCCATTTTAGTTTTGTTAGGACCCTAAGTGGGTGTTCTATTCATGGTTCCAGTGTACGTGTGTAAGTATCTTTGGTATGGGACCGAGAGTAATTTTTTTTTGTTCATTAGGTACAGTGTGATAGAACAATGGAAGGATTACTATCATGAGTAGTTTGTTGTTTGAGGATTGGTGTGTATGGATTAGAGAAGGCCAGTAATCGTTTTTTGGTGTGGGTCTAGTTTTGGGGTTTGTTATCTATTGGATTTTGTGGATGATCAATGGGGTAGGTTGGCCTAGTGTTTCACGTGCCTTAGAAAGTGAAGAAAATTTGGTTTCTTCAGAGGTAAAACTGGTCCACAGTGGGTACCATCGAGTATTGGCATGAGTTCATAGTTATGCCTCAGACTCACCTCAAAGAATAATATAGGTTCTTACATATGGTCATAAGGGTGGTTGTGGAGTTCAGGGTCCTTTAGAGACCTAACCCTTTGGTCTTGATGGAGTTAGGTGAGGAAGGAAATGTTTTCCTGGAGAAGAAAAGGAAAGTGTGATAAAAAAGAACTGAAATTTTTTACAAGACACCCAGGGTGAGGGTGGTTATGTGGTTATGATGTTTGTATAAAGGGTTTGTAGGATGAGATGTTGAGAAAGCTTTGGGTTTGACAAGGCTATTTAATTAGGTGACCTGGTCAGTTGGGTAAACTAGTTTTGTTCCTAGATTAGCTGATGTAAGACTCATGTGATCTATAAATGGATTTTTTTGGTTGGTTGTAGAAGTGTGGGACGCCTCGATGGTTACAAAAAGTACATACTAATGGAATTATTTTGGAGATGCATGATTCTATTGAGACATGTGTATGGTTGGGTTAGTTGTGAGAGAATTTTTTTTCAATGGAATCAATGTGTAGAGGCCCTGGTAGTGCAATAAACAAGTTAGTTGGAACGGTGGGTGGAATTATTGTGACTATATAATTTACATTGAGACCAAACAAGAAGAAATTGAGGGAGGTAATGATAATGGTGCATAAAAGGAATGTTGGGCCGTGACAACTTTGTAGAGAGTTGTGGGATGGTGGAGAGTTTTGTTATAAATTTCATTCGATTTGTGGTGTTTTATCATAGATAAGGCATTGGTGGTTTTGGAATCCCATGATTCACAACAAGTTGAGGTGTACACTTAGTAATAGTTGACAACATCAGTGGATTGTTTGTAGTGGTGTTTGTCGTTAACTTCTTAGCACAATTGTAACATATGATGATCATGAACAATATCTTGACATCATCTCAGATGTACTGAGGAGGCACTATCTTTACACCTAGAATATTGATTGTATTTTAGTCTTATGTGGGATGCATTTGAATACATACTCATGAAGAGGCATGTGTGTAGAAGTGGTATGGTTGGGGACTACAACATAGACTGGTTACCGAATAATTCATCAAGATGGACAGAATGTCTTGAAATGACATGGGTGTCAATATTGGAATCTAGGAATGGGTAGTGGGTGAGGTTTTTTTATTTTAGTAGATTCTATATAGATACATCCAATTTTTGGGGTTTATCCTCTATTTGACTCTTGTCCATAGAGGTCGATCTTGCATGAAAAGAGCAGTGACACGAAACTCTTAAGGTAGGGAGAATTATGTTCATCTTGGTTGGGTGAATCAAGATATGGCGTGGATTCGGTGGAATCATGATTCCAATCAGAATGTTGTGAGGTAAATGTTTGGTTTCCCTTGGAGAAAACTGAGTTTTCCTTGTATGTGATTGTTGACTGAGCCAAGCGATGGCTTTGATCTTGGGAAATTTCTTAAGGTAATCAATGTTCCCAGGTCATATATGTGTTGAGGTGTGATGTGGATCTCAAAAATAGTTGAAAAGTAGATAATTTCAGGACCGTAATGATTTATTTAATTTACAGAATGTCTTCATTAGGTACGTACAGATTTTGGTGTAATTCCTTTAGTGAAAGGGGTATTGTGGGATGGTAAAGTGGTGAAGTACCAAAGGTGAATATTGGGAATCATCGGAGTGAGATGACTGGGGACAGACTAACTGAGTTTAGATAAAAGGAATGGATGTAGTGGGCTACAAGCCACCTCTAGTTAAAATATATTGGATAAGAACATTTTGGTATTGGGAAAGTGTTGTTAAGAAGATCCAATAATCTTTAAATGAGTATGAATAGTGGGGGTGTCAAATCTAGTTGGTTTCTATAGAAGGTGTATATTCCAATGTTGGATGGGGTTCTTTTTGGATGTTTGGGTGTAGTGAGTAGGAAAATTCTTTGGGTAAATTATGAAATTTTAGTTGAGGTTATTTGGTCTCATTTTGGATTATAGATGTGATCAATAATATAAAAAGTCTAGTGATAGGATTAAGCATATGATGGGAAGCACCGTAGTGTGAAATTTGTCAGTTGGTGACATGACTGATTGTTCAAGTTGGTTGGGTTCTGGTAGGATCCATCTTGGTAATACCGTATTGGTGACAGGAGATAACTCAAAGGATAATCAGTTGAGTGCCTTGAGATGAGTAGTATGGCTGGTTTGATATTTTGAGATGTTTGAAAATGAACTGGGGTTGTTGGGATTTGAATTGCATACAAGGGTAAGTCGTGATATGTATTTTAAATTGGGATGTTTCCTTTGTTGAAGTAGGTATTAGATCACCGTTAGGGATTCAGAGGAATATAGGAGAGATTGTGCCAAGTGATTTGGGCCATGAATTATGGATAGGATTACACTGAGAGTGTCCCGGTTTATTATCTTTGGGGTAATGTAGTTCCTTTTCTCTATCCCTATGTATCATGGTCCAGTGGACTTAACCATACCCTTTTCTTATAACATGGTGCAAGTAATGATGGTTTGAGGTGGATGTGTCCCCAAAGAGAATTGGGCTTGTGATTCAGGAACTTGGTTGGAGAACTTGGTTTAGGGTGATACTGTTTCCTTGGTTCAAGTTTTGTTATGACATGGTCAATTATTGGGAGAAAATTGGGAGGTGAATGTTGATTTGTGAGCAGTGGACTATACTTTTTGATCTTGAATACTCAAAAATTCATGGAAGTGCATCTCAAATATGATCCATTATAAGGTATGAAGGTTTTTAGATGTTGATATTTCATGAATGTCATTCCTTGATTAAATTTTTAGTTAAAATATCATTATGGTTTGTGAAGTGGTTTATGGGTTCTTGATAACTTTCATGGTGATTCCAGATCATGGTACATGAAAAGTGGGGAAAAGTGACCATAAAATCCAAATCACACTATTGGCCCATGGTTAGTGAAAACCATGTGCCTGCCCAGGAAACCGTGAGACATGGAACCCTATTGGATAGAGGGACAGATGATTATTAGAACATGGTTTTCCAAACCATGTTGGTTCTCCAAGAATATTGTGTGGCATGGTTTCCCTTAGGAAGTGAGAGTTTCACAATTGGCATAGGGTTTGGAAAAACATGTGACCAAACCATATGACTATTTAAAAAGTTTGGTTTTTCCATTATCACATTGATCTTATTTATTTTCCCCAAATTTTCACCCCATTCGACCACCTAATTCTTTGTTGATGAATTTGCACCCCCACTCCATTAATGGATATTTATCCTTCAATTATTGGTCATTTAGAGTCTGTTGGTGTGTGAATAGAAGATCCAAGTAAGTCCAACACTCCTCTCCACTCTATTTTCTATATTAGGGATTTTTGAACATATCCTCTTCTTATGAATCCCTAAAACCTCCTATTTTCACATATATTTATGTTTGGGATTTATCGCGTTGTTGAGTTCGAATCAAGCATGAAGATTAAGCAATTGTTCATCATCATACATGAGGTAGGTGGTCTTTAATATTTTACCATAGTATTGATATTTTTTATGTGTATGTGGTTTTTCTAATGATTTTCCATACTATTTTTAATTGTCTTTGATTTTGGAAAATGTATTGGGTCAATGATTTAGGTGAAAAACCCTTCACATGCCCTCTTTAAACTATTAACGAGTGAGACCAAACATAGGGCTGGCGATGTGGTAATACAAACCCCTGTAAATGGTGAATAAAACTTATAAATATTTAGATATGGGAATGATGAGATAAAATAGGTAGAAAAAGTGTAATTGGATATGTGATAGGTTTAATGGGTTAGTTGAAATGATTATGGTTGGCTATTGTAAATGACTTGGTGGTTTGGAAATGGTTTGAACGGTGCATTTGGGGCTTTGACCTGATTATGTTTTATCAAAGTAAAATGAAATTTGAAAGTGAGTAAGGTTTTGAAAAAAGGTGTTGTCCTCAGAGTGATTCAAAAATGGGTTTTCCATAGAAATTTATAATTATGTTTGAAATGAATAATATGTTAAATTTTTTTTAAAATGGTATAATGATTGTTTTAAATGGTTGGAAGTGGAAATGGAGGCACTGGGGCATGTTTTTTTTCAAAGACGGATACCCATGTTTTAAATGGTGTCTTCAATATGATTTAAAATGAGTCTCTCCAATTGTGTTTTGTACCATGATGTGTTTTATGGGCTTGTTGGGACTATATTAATTGAATTGATATATGGGATAGTGTATTATATCCCCTAAGGATTATGTTGGAATTTTAACATGTTTCTGAAATAACCTTAACATTGAATTTTCATACTTGATAATATAGAATGGGGTGGTGTAGTTTATAATGTTGTAAAAAAGGGTTTAATGGAATTATAGGATTTGATGAATAAGCTAAATGGGATAAGTAATGGAAAAGTGAAATGGGTTAAATAGGATTTTCTAAGAAAATGGAAAATGTGTGGAGGGGTTAAGGATTAATTGTGTTTTATTCATTACATTAATTATGAAATTTAAATTTTGTGTGTATTGGTTATTAATGGTTTGTGATATGTTATGTGTGGTAAATAGTTAATTAATAATGTTCACATGGCTTAGTGGAAGGATAAAGGAATAAGGATCATCCCATGGGTTGGGTTGAACTGATTCTCTAACCCCACTCGATAATTCACGGGTTAGGGAGTCAGACTAATGCCCTATTCCATTAATGGTTTCATTTGATGGGACTAAATGAACTTATGTTCTAAGGAAACTATTATGAACTTAATGTTTGGGATGTTAGATTGAAACTATATCCTTCCCAACATAAGGAAATGGTGTGGGTTGGGATTTCAGATAGAAGCTCTATACCTCACAAACACATTGACATTGCCTGATAACCTGATAGAGGCTCTAGATTATGTTGATAATTTTGATTAGTAAATTCTTTGGGAGTAGAATTGTATTTTACCACTTATATTATGACTTAATCTCTTAGTGTGACTTCAGATATTTTATTTGGTTGGTTGGCCCTAGACAACTAAATGGCTAAAATAGTTATTTGATAATTGCACAACTATGACATATAAAGACATCACTATTTCTTCTATTACATTGTTTGTTTATTGAACAAGATTATCTACATACACTATTTTATATACTATTTAATTCCTAGATATATATGGTGGTGTCATTTTGAGTTGTACTCAGACCCAACTCAAGACTCCATGGAACATGGGCACCTGATCAGATGCTAATTTTTCAGGCCTAGGTTAAGGAGATGAACCCAATGTATGGTTCATGTATGGGATTTTTTGTTAGAGTATGCGATGTTAGGTCTGGGTCTGAGATGGGGATCTTTTCAGTTGTTTTTTGGGTTTATATTGTATTACTACATGGAATGTAGTGAATCCACTAGATTTTCTTATATCATGTGCAATTGGTTTCTTATTGGGTTTTTTTGTTTGGGGATGATTTATTTTTTTATTTGTTATTTTTATCTTTTTTGGTTACTTCTGTTGTGGATTTACTTTGATAAGTGGGTATAGTATCAATATGTTTCTCTTTCGACATGTATTTCTAGTCAGAAGCCTCTAGAATAGTGGGTGGCGTGCTTGAGGCTATGTGAGGATCTGGCTGCGGCACTAGTTATAGTGAATTCCGGTTATGGGATGTTACACTAAAAAAGATAATCTTTAAATCAAATTAGTCCAATGATCCCTTAGGGGAATAAGAACTAAAGATCCGTGGATATTTTTAATACAGTAATAAGGAAACAGAAAAAGTGTAAGAATTATGAATCGAGATATTTTAATTATTTATGTAAAAAATAACTTGAGAGATAGATGATGTTTTTGGAATCGAATAATTATTAATGGAATAAATATCATTATGAGTCAAAATAGAAATATAATGTGAATATGCTTAGGTATTTCACATGCAATAGGGGATATATTAATTAAATCCTTGAATATAGGGATATTATACATGATATTTAGAAAAAATATCATTTTTATTAATGAATAAGTCAAACTTATTTAAGAAATTTTGTTTGATACTAAAAATTGTTTGAAGAGATCTAACCATGTGTTTCAAAATCAATTATATAGGTAAGATCTCTAAATCATTGAAGAATGATTCTAATTATACAAAAAATATTATCAATTGTCCCATGATACTAGAAAACATTTTTTCAGACACCCATTATTGTAATAAAAATGTTTTGAATAATGAAAAGTGAAGTTGAAAAATGTTACATCAACTAAGAAGGAAAATTAAAAAATTGTTAAAATCAATAGTTGATATAAAAGTTAAAAATTAAATGTGGTATGGGGTTGAATAATACCATGGATAAGCCTAAAAGAAAAGACATATTGAAATAAAAAGCTATTAATCTTAAGAATAATGAAAACATGTATAATATATAAAATTAATGAGAAACACAAAAAAATTATAAAATTATATTTATCTTTTTTAGGAGATTTGTATTTGTATGACAATATTAGTTATAGAGAATTTATGGATAAAATTATATGTAATGATATAATATTCCTTAATTAGAGAGAGACTATGAATATTTGGCGAGTCCACATGATGTTATTAGAGGCTAGACATGATAACATAAAAAGGATAAGGTTCAATTACATAATACTTATGATTTTCTAGAGGAAACTTGTGGTAGTTTTGATCAACCTAGACACACTACTAAAAAATGTCTCATAATTTTTTAAGATCAAATAAAAAAGTGATAATTCCAAATAAATAAATATTAGGAATAAAAAAGAGAATGAAATGGTGGTGGAGGTTACTAATAAATCCAAAAAAGGATAAAATACTTGGATGACTGATAATGGACTCTCATTACACCTGACTAAAAATATGAATCTCTTAAATGATATCAAATGTTATTATGGAGTATCTATTACTCTAAATAATTATATATAGCATAATATTAAAGTACTAGGATCTAAAATTATTTGTAGGAAGAAATTTACTGATGTTCTTTTTAATGATGGAATGAAACATAATTTCTTGAGTGTTTTTTAGATCTATGAAAATGGAAATGAGGTGATATTTCATAAGGATGAATGTATCTTAAATAAGTTGTTATGATTTTTTATTTTTAATTATAATCTTTTAATAATTTATGTGTTTGAGATTTTCTTTATGAAATGGGGAGTTAGTTCATGAAAAAATCATTACCATATGCTATGGCATTTAAGTTTCAATGTGATTATTCATGATCCTTTATATTAAACTTAAATAAGTGGCATGAGATTTCTGGTTCCCTAGATTTTATCAATGAAGAGATAATTAATAATTGATAATGGAATTGATTTTAGGTTTTTAGTGGTTTAATTGTTTCCCATAACAAATAGTTTCATGCTGAAATGTGATCGAGCTGTGTGAAGTTATGAGAGTTGACTGAGTTTCCATTGGATTTAGTGGGTTTTATTTCATGTCATGGTTTCTCGATCTCATATTGAATAAGGACCATAATAGTGGAATTAAAAATGTTATTATATGTTTTTAGTTTAGGTTTGAATAGTTACACCACGTCCACTTGCATTACATTATGATTGGTCTATCCTAGGTTTTTATTATAAATACTGATAAAAATATCACTCTCTCAGATACTTATTTTTATCCCTTGACCTATAAAAAATTGTTGGTGTATTTCTAAATCAATAGTCTTATTTAATTATACATTGAATGATTTTGATCCTCTGGTGATCCCTTGGGGATCTTTGAGTATGGACTTATATATTATATCAATAAAAAATGTTTTTGGTAGGACTTATTTCCCAAATAATGATTTTTATTAAATAATATAATTGTGAATATATTTACCCTAACTCCGTAATTTCAATATGATATCAATAATATGAATCTCTATTAATATTTATAGAATTTAAATTTTTGGTTTCAAACCCCTATTAATTGTATTCTAATAGTTGATATGAAATGTCCATATTGTTTCTCTCAAATGCAATTTTTCCTCCCTTGGTTTGATTGGGAAGATTACTTTAGCACTTATAATAGTGGATTATGGTGATGTTTATCAAAAGTGCAGGTGAAACAAAAATATTATTTTACTATTTGGAAATAAATATATTTTTCAATCAATTTTTATAAGGTATGTGTTGTACTATGATAAATTATTTCATTTTGTAAAATTCGTTCTTGGGATTTTCTCTTAGCCTTTACATGAGGGCATTGTTGCAACACTACATTTTGAATATGAAACAGTAGATTTATAAGGGTATATAAAATATAAGTGTTACTATGGAGGGATTGGTTTTAATAGTTAGTATACATTATGATCTATGAGGTAATATTATACACAGTGTGCTAAAGAATGGCATATTTTTCTATAGAAATGACGGTTATAATTCCAGCATGGATTCATGGTTATCATATAGTGATAATTATTAATGAAATAAATCAAACCATAAGGCATTTTATTAAAGAGTGAAACATGTGTTTTAGGAATTTAGACATGGTAGTGTGTCTCATTTTATGACAATGATATTATATAGTGATAAATGAACATGCATGAGTCCTTTATGAGTATATACATATCTATTGTCCAATTTGATGTGTTTGGGAAAAGAGATACCCTATCATGATTTTTACATTTAGCGTGTGATAACGTGATCCTTTATAAATTTTAAGGTATTTATTATTATTTTTGGGTAGGCTTAAGCATTATCTCTATAGGGATAGTGAGTTGATTCAGGTGTGATGAGTGGGACATGACCCAGAGTTCAATACACCCCTAGTTTTATGATTATGATAGGGAATAGGTACCCCATAGGGTGATAGGGTTCCAAAATACTCTATATACATTACAGGTGAATTATCTATGGTTAAAGTGTGGAGTTGGTAATCTCTTACACATGATATTATTCATGTCCTTCACAGGATCAATAGTCTTTGGCTCTCTCCAAATTTCTATTCTAGGAATCATCACACTATAATTCCAATATTTATTGTGTCAGTGTAAGGAAATAGGCTTAAAAAATATATATATTATAGTTATTTAAAAGATATAAATAAATTTATTCTCCAAAATATCTTTTTGGATTATATTTTTTTTGAATTAGAACAAAATATTATAGTATAAACCCGCACATTATAAGTGTACACATATACTCTGTATTCTTTTTTTTCCACCAATGAAAACAATTTTAAAATAAAACATATTTTATCTCATAAAAAATATTCAAAAACATGATCATGAACTCATCATAATCTATAATCATATTTTAAACCATTGAACAAAAATAGAAATATTTTATGAGAAGAAAAATATTAGTACGGGCCATTAAATAATAAAATCATATGTCTGGTGAAAAACAAAAAAACCCATTTATATTGTTTTTCTAACAATACAATATAATGAATTGAGAAATCATGTAAGTTCCATGTGAAATAATTACCATATCACTCTTTTATTCTCCCATAAAAAAATAACCATACGATCAACTTCTATCCCCAGAGAATCAATTTTATTGGAGTGTTATAATGAGGCTCTCTTGTAAAATATTAAGATATAATGTGGTTTAACCAATCACATATTAATAAATAATGTGGATCAAACCATCATATCATTAGATATAATAGAGATAAAACCATTATATCTTCAGATAAAATAAGATAAAACCATAATAAAGAATTTATGAGTACAATACATTTCATAAAAAAATTGAAAACTCTTTTATACCGATGTGAAAAATACTTTCTGATATCAAAATATCTTTTCTGTAAAAAAAGCAAATTTTAAAATATAAACACCAAATAGAAACTAATTAAACCATGTTCTTTGAAAAAAAATGTATAAAATTATAATGGTAACATTTAATCATTAACGAATCATGAGATTGGTAAATTTTGATCATTTCATATATGTAAAAAATCATTCCTTTTTACCTTTGTAAAAAGTGTTGAATGAGGAACTTTAAAAGTGTGTTTTAAAAGAAAATCCATTATATAAAACCTCAAATGGATACGTTTTAATTTTTTTAGAGAAAAAATAAAATTTAAAACATTCATAAAAACCATTTTCAAAACATGGACTTGAAATATAATGATTTATAATAATAAATATTTTAAACATTTGAAATGATATTTAAGTTAAAGTGTACATTATCTTTAGTCCAAAATTACATTGGTATGACGTCTATAGTCAATATGGTCATTAGTACATCTTCTATAGAGTAGTAATCAAGACAGAATTATCATTTTCCCATATAAAGTAGACTTTTAAAAACATATATGGATATTAAAAATGATCTACATTACAATCATGGAGATGATAATCTATATGTAGTTATGAGTAACATTTAACTTTTTCAATAATAATTATGAAAATAAGGTATGTATAATTTTATGTTTAAATAATGATAATAATATAATTAATAATATATAAATCATTCTAATATACTTATATATATCATCTTCATGATGTAGTGGTGAAAACTGAATGACATCGCTTTGTGGAGGTAATAATTCACATGCACTCACGAATGATGTCATTGTTTACCTATGCATGGAAATATATGAAAATAAATTTTATATTATCTTTTAATAATGATAAATATTTCATGAATTTCATATATAATAATTAATTCCATCATTAGAAATAGTCTAGAGATACAATGATTGAAAATTAATTTCATCAGTTCATGATGCAGTAGTCTGCCATTCACAAGAATGATGACATCATTTCCCATATGATTAAAGTAGAGACAGATATGGGTAATGAAACTAAAATAATAAAACATAAGTATATAAAGGATTATAGTGTTTTTATTTTATTATTTTTGAATGATATTTTAAGGAATTGAAATAAAAAATAAAACAAAAAAAAGATTAAAAATTATACCTCTTCTTTGGGCAATATCCTTTGATCAACACATTATCACGTCTAACATGTGACCTGTGCCTTAAATAAGGACTATAGAATTTATTTAAAGATTATAGGAAGGTATTAGGGTGTATATGTTTTAAACCAAAATTGTTTTTAAGTGAGATGAAAGTGGAATAAGTGGCCCCCTTATATAGGAGGAGAGAGGGACACTCTTGGAATTTCTTAACATAATAAATTAATATAAAATAATTCTTTTATTCAAAATAGTTAAAAAAATTAAAATTAATATATAATATTATTATAGTTATTAAAAAATTATTAAAATGAAAAATAGAAAAATTTTGCCAAAATTTATACCCTTACCTTTCAGTTTTAACGCTTATTTAACTCTTTTAACTCATACCGTGACAACGTGTCTTTTTACTCTTTGAAGGATTATATTGTTACTATAAAATTAAAAAACTACCATAAATGAGTCAAGGATGAATATTTAATAATCAGAGAAATAAATTTGATGGATTAATGATTTTAAATAATTTTATATCTTTTAATAAAATATTAATAATTTTAAAATATTAGTAATGACAATTTGGCACTATTTATTACTATAACTTTTACAGATATCATGATAACTCAAATAATTTGAACCAGATGTTTTATTATATTCCTAACGTATTAAGGTAGTATATATAATCATTGAATGACATTAATTATCTCAAATTATATTCATTCCAACAGTTTTAGTGTCATTTTTTATTTTTTCGTAAATAAAATAATTACTACATCAAACTTGTGTAAGAATTTATGGTAAATATTTATTAACTAAAGATTAAAAATAAATTTACTTGATGAAAATAAATCTGATAAATTTCAAACTAATATTTAGATTCAAATATTTCTTCTGAATAAAACCATATTAAAAATGTTATATTTATTAAGAACATGAGTATTACATCTCTAATATTTCATTAAATAAAATATCAAAAAGCTATTTAAATCAAACAAGTGTCTCCAAGAGGTAATAAAATCACCCCAATGATTTTTATGGTTGAAATTAACTTAGACAATAAAAATTGGATAATATTTAGGATAATATCATAATTCTTTTCAGAATTATATTTAATCATAATTACCTGATTTACCCTTAATCGTGGTAAAACAAATAGTAAGTATACTATTATTTATTATCCAAAAATGAGAGGAAACTATTGAATAAATTTTTTCATCATGATTAAAAAAATTGAATCCATTTTTGAAAAAACATTTATACCCATAATTGGCTTAAATTAATTTAAAATCTATCCCATATATATGGTGAGAAAGCAGTTTTTTAGTGTGAAAATGTTTTAAAGTTTATTAAGATTTATTTCTAAATTAAATATAAAATTTATATCGATGAAATAAATTGGATTAATAGAAATATAATTAAAATAATTTTACTTTAAAAACAATTTAAAATATAACTTAACATTATAAAGTATTTAGACTAAAATTCAGTTATCAGTTAGAATGCACTATTTTCAATATTCTTCAAAAAATGGAACTCATCAAGAAAATAAAAAAACATTAATTCAAAGTGAATTTTTATATTCTAACTTCAAAAATAAAGTTTATTTTTTCAATTAAAATTTATAAATGTTTTCAAATTTAATTTTAAATCAACTGTTCCCTCAAATGGATTCAAAACATCCTTTAGAAAAATATATGTTTTTTGTATAAAAATTGATTTATCATATCTAGAAAGCACATATGATGAATAATAAAAATTAGATTAAATATTATATACATATATATATCATTAATATAATCCCAAAATAGTAATTGGATTATTTTATTATTATAAAACACACTTCTGATCATTTATACTGTTTTTAGAAAATTATTTATATTTATTTTCAAAAGGGTTTTAATTTCTTTTACAAATAACCGTTCTCTACAGAATTAATTGTATATACTTGTATAAACCATATTTTAAATATTCTTTAAATACTATTAAATGTTAATTGTTTTTTTTTTCTTATTGAATATGTTATCAAACAAAAAAATATTGGGGTTGTGTGCGCCATAATCTAAACTGAATGTTGTGTGTAATGTAAGAAAAAAATGTATTTCTTGTCCCATACACTGTAAAATATGATTTTATTATTTTAAAATATCGGGTTATTATATACTCCATCCTAAATAAGTAATATCCTCACAATTGTAACATTATCTTAGTAAATTAGGGATGAACATTTGAATTTACATCTATTGTAATCCTACACCGTAAAAAGTTTCAATAAAACATCATCGCAATAATTGAGAATGTAAAGTAGAAAGGTCATATAGAATACAACATAAATAAAATTTCAAATAGAAAATCATGGTATTAGAAGAGAAAACTAACTACCCTCTTCTGATGGCGAGTGATAGAGAAAATGGACATGGGGTATTAGACCATAAAAAAGCATAAATATATGGTGGGTTAAAAGGTCCTTGATTTCTCCATAAGAAAAGTAAATAGAAAATGTATAAATTTAATATTTTTATTTAAGAATTGTTTTTATATAGTTGAGGAATTATATTAATACATAGATAAGAACATAATAAAATATATTTACTTCAAATGAAGAGTTACATTTTTTAATCAATTTATACAAAAAACTCATATTTTTCTCTAAATACATACTATTATAGTTAAATTTTTCATTCCAGAAGAACTGGAATAAAATTATATAGAACAAAGTAATCCAAAAAGGTTGAAAATATAGTCCTTATATCATTATACATTAACTAAAACCATAATTTCTATGATAAGATAGGTTAATTCTCTAAAAAGAACAATCCTTTATAAGATTGAAAACTACTTTATTCTCTAAAATTCAACAGTAATACCCTAAGTATAACATAGACCATCCAAAAAATAACCATCCTTAAAGAATATAAATTTAATCGAAACTAATATGTGAACAATCATCTAGATTTGATCACATATTATTCCAAGACAAATTATCCAAATAATTTCAATTACTTTGGAAGTCTCATACCAAAATGTATTTTCCTAAATGACATAATCTCCAAGACATTCTTGTCATTTATATAAATAACCTAGGTCACCAAAAAGACATAATAAATTAATATTTTACTTTAAAATAAAATTCATAAA
This sequence comes from Viscum album, assembly GCA_963277665.1. Classification (NCBI taxonomy): domain Eukaryota; kingdom Viridiplantae; phylum Streptophyta; class Magnoliopsida; order Santalales; family Viscaceae; genus Viscum; species Viscum album. The sequence goes on from OY728145.1 coordinate 1,190,090,348, forward strand.
TTATTCCTCCAGAAGAATACCGTAATATTTTTTTAAATAATTTATATATGATTCCCAAATAGCGATTGTCGTATAAAATAATAGCAATCACTTAATCACCAAATCATTTTCTAATCCTAGGATATCGACTTGATAAAACATATGTTTTCAAAATAAAATTATTATTTATTCATAATATCATTTAAATAAAAATAAATAGTTATACTAATTGGTACTTTATGTAGGATAATGGTAGGTGATTCACTCTTCTCACCCTTCAGTTATGGGTCAAATTTAGGAGGCCCTGCCAGACGTGATCGATTTTCACATAGTAAGAGGGTTGTAATTTTTTTAAAACTATATAATTTTTATAAAATTATAAAAATATGATAAAATAATAAAAAGTAACCTTAATATGTTTTAACCTCAAAGGTTATCACATACCATTCACTTTTTATTCCAAAATGTAACAACCCATAATTATCTAAAATATAAATATCTCTAAAAATATAAATAGTCACCTTAAAATCTCATCACATAAAGCCTAAAAAGTGGTTACTAAGATATTGAACTTCTGATAAACCTTAAAATTATAATCCCATGATGATATCCATAAATATTAAGAAAATTTATCAAGAAAAAATCATAATCCCCAAATTTGTCTATATGCTTATGTAATACTTACTATAAGGACCCGACATTATACAATATATATTCTAGTAATTTTAAAACAATAAATCACATCATTTTTTCAAAGATATTTTAGGTTTATTGTTTTAATGAATTAGGGAAAACTCTTACATTATAAAAGTATACAATTAATGTGGCTACATATACTTAGTATATATTTTTCCCTCCAAAGGAACACCTTTTAAAAAAGTTGTTTTATTTCTAGGAAATATAATAAGAAAATATACGTACATCATAATTTTCCATAATCATCTTTCAAACCAGTGAAATCCTTTTTAAAACATTAGAGGATCATAAAATATCAGTAAGGGTCATGATAGAATAAAATCATTAGTCTAGTTAAAAACATGAAAACCAAGTAAAAACCATTTTTTACTCAATAGGAAGCATAGGAAAATAATGCAGGTGACTTTGGGAAATAATTACCATATAAATCATACACAATACCTTACAAATGGAATAACCATATGTTCTACCTCTACATCTCGAGTACCCAATGCTTATGAGAGCTATAAAGGGGATCACTCATCATATATTGAGCTATAATGTGGCTCAAACCATATTATCTTGAGCTATAACAGGGCTCATCTAGTCACATTGTGAACTATAATGGGTTTCAACTGATAATATATTTGGATACAATAGCATGAACCCATAATGAATAATTTCCAAGGACCATTTAATAAATAAAACCTTTAAAAAATATTTTAAAACCATGTGAAAAGTACTTTCTCATATCAAAATACATTTTTTCTAACAAATAAAATATGAAATATTAGCACTACACACATAATAATGAAATAATATTATTTAAAAATAAATATATATGCAAATATAGAAACCATTAAATAATTAATTCATCATGAAATATGGAAATTATAATCATGCTATATATGTAAAAAAATCATTCCCTTTGACCTTTGTAAAATAGTTGAATGTGGAACTTTGAAAGAGTGTTTTTAAATGAAATCCCCTTCCATAAAACCTGAAAAATATCATGTTTTTAAAAAAATTGAGAGAAAATATAAAATTTAAAACATTAATTTCCATATAAATACATTCAAAAAAAATAATTTTGAAAAAATGGACATGAAAGAGAAATATTTAGAATAATAAATCATTAAAACATTTAAAACTGTGTTCAGTAAAAGAGTCCCTTACCTTGAGTCCCAAATTACATTTTTATGATGTCTATTGTAAAATTAATCATTGCTTCATCACAAAAATATTAATAATCAAGAAATAATAGTCATTTTTATACATCAATTATACTTTTAAACTCATCCACTGATTATGGATATGGAAAATGAACTACATTATAATCATGGAGGCATTATGCCATACTTACAAATGAGTAACGTTTCTATTTTTAAAAGATCATTATGGAAAGAAGGTATGTATCTTATTATATTTCAATAATGATAATAATATTATTAATATCATATGAATAATTTCTATATACTTCTATATATTTGATCAATGGGATGTGCTGATGAAAAACGAATCAAAATGCTTCGTGCACTACATGAAAAATAGCCATTTACGACGGGTCAGTGGGCCGTCACAAATAACTTGTTAGAAGGGGTTATTTGTAGTGGAGCCATTTTCCCATTACAAATAATAAGAATTCGTGACGGGTAGGTAAGGACCCGTCACAAAAGGGTTGGTGGGAAATGCACGCCAAAGCGCAGGTAGGACATTTACGATGGGTTCCATATTCTCATTGCAAATGGACGACCACAGTTTTAACTATTTGTGTCTGGAAAAGTTTCCATTCGTAAATTGTGTGGTTGTAGGGAGCCATCTGCGATGGGACCCATCGTAAACAATTTTTAGACCAACAATAATTAATATGGGTGGTGGGCATTTGCGAGAGGACCTGTCACAAATGCCACTATTTCCGACGGGCTTACCATCACAAATAAGTCAATCATAAATAATCTAACCTATATATACCCCCATCCATTTTCCTCTTATTCTACTTCTTTCTAAATTTCTCTCTATATCTCTTTGGAAAAATTTACATCTAAATTTTTTCGTTGTTTAAACATTTAGATTAGAGCATAATCTGTGGTTTTTATAATTCAAAAGCTTCATTTTCATAATATTTATCTATTTTTTTGTTATATAGATAATTTATTTTATTTTAAATTATTTATAATTCTTGTTAGCTAGATGCAATTAAATTCAATTAGAGATAGATATTTTTTTCAAAATTTATTTTTATGAATAATTATGTCTAAGTGTTAACTATAAATAATTAGCAATAATTAGTACAAAATTGTAATTATTGGTAATAAATTGTAAAAAATAGAAATATTTTTTTATAATTAGAAATAATTTGCAATAATTAGAAATATATAATAATAATGATCAACAATTTGGATTAATTAGTAATAATTAGGGTTAATTAGAAATAATTTGCATTATTTAGTAATAATTCTCAATAATTAGTAATAATTCTCAATAATTAGTAATAATTCACAATTATTAGTAATAATTCTCAACAATTAGTAATAAACTGTAATAATTAATAATATATTGAAATAATTAGTAATAAATTATAATAATTAGTAATAATTAGTTTTAATTCGTAATAATTACTCATAATTAGTAATAATTATTAATAATAAATTTTAATATTTAGAAATAAATTGTAATAATTAGAAATAAAATGTAATAATTAGTAATAATTACTGAAAATAAGAAATAATTAGTTATAATTAGTAATAATTAGTAATAAATTTGTAATAAATGGAATCAAATTTGTAATAAATAGTAATAATTATTAATAAATTGTAACAATTAGTAATAATTCTCAATAATTATTAATAAATTTTAATAGTTAGAAATAAATTTTAATAATTAGTAATAAAAAATAAGTAATTAGTTACAAATGGTAATTATTAAGAATAATTTGAAATAATTCTCAATAATTTGTAATAATTCTCAATAATTAGTAATAAATTCTAATAATTAGTAAAAGATTTTTATAATTAGTAATAACTTGAAATAATTAGTAATAAAATGAAATAATCAGTAATAATCTGTAATAATTATTTATAATCAATAATAATTAATATTAATTAGTAATAATTTAATAATTATTAGAAATAAATTGAAATAAATTGTAATAAATTGTAATAATTAGAAATAATATGTAATTATTAGTAATAATTAGTAATAATTCGTAATAATTAGTTATAATCCATAATAATTAGTAATAAATGGTAATAATAAGTAATAAATGGTAATAAATTATAATAAATTGTATGGAATTGTATTAATTAGTAATAAATTGGAAGAAATTTTAATAATATGTAATAATTAGTAATAATTAGTAATAAATCCTTATAATTAGTAATAAATGGTAATAAATTGTAATAATTAGCAATAAAAGGTAATAATTAGTAGTATGTTATAGTAACTAGTAATAAATTTTTATAATTAGTAATAATTAGTAATAATTAGTAATAATTAGTAATAAATATTAATAAATGGTAATAATTAGTAATAATTAGTAATAATTTTTAATCATTTGTAATAAATTGTAATAATTCGTAATAAAATGTAATAATTATTAAAAATTGTAATAATTTGAGATAATTAGTAATAAATTGTAATAAATTTTAATAATTAGTAATAAATAGTAACAACTTGTAATAAATTTTAATAAATAGAAATAATTTGTTATAATTTGTAATAATTTGTATTAATTGGTAATAATTTGTAATAATATGTAATAATTAGTAATAATTAGTAATAATTTGTTATAATTCTTAATAATTGTTAATAATTTGAAATAATTTGAAATAATTAGAAAACAAATTGTAAGAATATGTAATAATTATCAATAATTAGGATTAATTAGTAATAATTAAATTTAATTAGAGATAATTAAGATTAATTTGTAATAATTATAAATAATTATTAATAAATTCTAATAATTCGTAATAATGAGTAAAAAATTGTTATAATTATTAATAATTAGGATTAATTAATAATAATTAGAATTAATTAGTAATAATTAGGATTATTTAGTAATAATTAGTAATAATTAGTATTAACTAGTAATAATTATGAAAAATTAGTAATAATTATGATTAATATGTGATAATTATTAATAATTAGTAATATTTAAGATTAATTAGTAATAATTATAAATAATTAGTAAGGAATAAGATAAATTTATAATAACTTGGAATAAATAGTAATAATTAAGATCAATTTTTAATAATTAGGAACAATTAGTAATAATTTTTAACAGTCAGTAACAATTAGTATCCAAAAGTAATAATTAGTAAGAAATAGATTAAATAAGTTATAATTAAAAAAAATTAATAAATATTATGATTAATTAGTAATAAAATGGAATAAATTTGAAAATATTGATAAACTAGCACAATTTCAAGTGGATTGGCGTCATTCCTTTTGATCAACACCTCAACTCCTTGCAAGTTTCTCCTACTGATATTTGATTGAAAAATATGCCAGAACGTATGTCAAAATAGATTTATTGTAGTTATTTTAGTCAGAGAATGTTGCAAGGAGGTGATCTGTTGGATAAAAGAGGCTATTTTGCCTAAAGAGTTGTCTCCTTGGAAATTATCTAATAGAAATCACTGTGAAAAGCATGCTCCAACCTATAGATATCAATTTTTGTATGCATGAGCATGGAGGGATGTGTAATGAGGCATCCCTGCTCTCCAACCTCATGTATATGAAAATGGATAAGTGTACATCCAAGAAAACTTTTCATAGTGATTTGAGTCGCTGTAAGTAGCATAGCGACGAGTCATTGGGAAAAAGTGTCGTCTCCAATCCATTGGAGATTGTTCTTCCTGTGTTTAAAATTAATTAATACAAAATACATAAATTTTATAATAATTTGTTGTAATTTCTATAAATTTTCATAAATTAGTGTATATTAAAAAAAAATTTAAAAATAGTATAATTAACTATAAATTATTATAAATTGTTATAAATTGATAGGAAAAAGAATTTAATTATCTTATGATTATTGGATAATGTTTATTTTATATATAATTATACAAAATAACTAATGATTTCAATTTTTTTTAAATATGGATCAAGTTATTCGACAACAGCCATTTTGAGATGATCGTGGTTCGATAAATCAGTGGAGAAATCAAAACAGTTCTAGTTTAAATCCTATATATATTTAAATTGTTCAATATTTCTTATGATTTTCATCATCACAACCAAAATTTGTTTCTGAAGGGAAAATTAAGGGTCCTTGTAAAAAATATTCTATGATGATGTATAACACATTTGACATTGTTGGAAGTCATTTATTTCATTTTTGGTTTACAAACAGATTGTGTTTTCTGGTATCATCATGGTAAACATAGTTCCATAGAAGATACTAATAATTTGGTTCTGAGACCATCAAGGTTTAAAAATTTACTACATGACTTGGTTGGTCTATCTTTTCATGAAAATCAAACTTAGGATGATATTGATTTAACTCCTGAGATGGAACCATCTAATTTATATGAGGGGTTGATGTCCATCGAGGATGCCTTATATCATGGTTGTAAGATAAGAAATTTTGAAGAATTTCTTAATTTATTTATATTAAATCACATAATGAAAAGTCCAATAGTTGTTTTGATTAGATATTCTCTTTTTTAAAAACACGACTACAAGAATGAAATATATTGTATAAATTTTTTATGAGATAAAGAGGTTGGTTAGTAATCTGGGTCTTGGTTATCCAATGATTAACACATGTTCAAATGAATGGATCTTATATTATGGTGAATATGAGATTTTCAATAGTTTTCAAACATGTGGACAATTCAGGTGTAGAGAATCAAAACCAAGGAAGTCTGCATTTGTTCCTATAATACAGTTGAGTTATTTCCAGCTCACACCCAGATTGCAATGTTTATTTTTTTCTCAAAACACAACATCAGTGATGTCATGGTACAAAATCAACATTTCCACTAGTAAAAGAATAAATCATCCCTCTGATGGTGATTCATGTAAAAATTTTGACCATGTTCATATGTAATTTTTATTAGAAGCCCGAAACATGCTATTAGGTCTTTCTAATAATAGGTTCTACCCATTTGGTTCGTACAGTAGTCAGTATTCATGTTTTACTTTCTTTATAACTATGTATAAATTACCTACATGGATGTTAATGAAGGATCCATATATCTTTTTGGCCTCATTAATTCCATGTTATCCGAAAAAGATCATCGATGATTATTTGAAACCATTGATTGATGAGTTGAATTCATTGTAGAGTAATGGTGTCAATACATATGATGTTGCTGCAAATCAAAACATCCTAATGAAAGTTTCATTGATGGGGATAGTTAGTGACTTCTTACCACTTGTTATTTTTTCTGGATTGAGTGCACATTATCCAAAATCATGTCTGTAGTGTATGATAGACAACAAATCATTTATGCTCTTAAATGCAAAAAAACCACGTTTCTTCAACCCTCATCGCATATATCTTCAAACTGATCATGCTTTTTGAAAACAATATCATTTTAGAAAAGGAATAGTTTAAGAAGATGGGAATCCAATAATTATCTTAGTTATAGAGCTAAAATTAGTTGTCTTTTCAATACCTCTGATCACATTTGGACCATCAATATACCTATCCAAAATTGACGGGTTTAGAAAAGAGAACAATTGGATAAACAGAGAATTTTTTTTTGTATTTTCTATATTGTTTTAACTAGTTGTTTTGTCATATATTGGATGTGATTCATATTGAGAAGAACAGTTTTGATAATTTATTTCATATAGTTTTGGATACAGAAGGTGAAAAAAAGGTAATGTAAAGCCATAATTATATCATTCCAAAATATGAAAGTGCCAAGAACATGATCAGTTTTAAAATGTCAAATCACAAAATTAATGTAGAAAAAAGTATCTAATACACTTTCCCAAGCGATTCACATAAAATAATATTATTTTAAATGGTAGTTAACGCCTAGCAGTTCTATTAGAGGGAATGAATAGAAATAACTAAAATCTGATTTTAAATGTTTTTTAAATGTTTTTACATTTATCCAATAAAATATAAAGGCTTAAAATAAGAAAAGAATTCAATTTTAAGCATAAATACTCTAAAATTCACTAAAAGGTCGATTTATCGCCTTTTGAGGGTGAACCATCTTTAATATAGTTTTGGTCACTCTTATACATTCTATTGGACCAAATAAAATTCTTCTTTAGAATCGGGACATCAAAATTTACTTTGTGTTAATTTTTGGTACCTTTCCGATAAAGATCAATTTTTAATTAATAGTGAAAAATGTTGTATTTTAATTCAAATCCTCTTTTTAATCTAATTTATTTATATTATTAGATCTTATTTTTAATTGGTTTTAAAGTGTAATTAGAATATATTTTACCATATAATCCAATGGTGGTCATTGTAATTACTTTTACTTTGAAATTGGACTTAAACTAGTGTCAATCTTTTAATAGATATTGTTTCTTAAAAACACGCTATTTGTTTTGACAGTGGGAATTAATTATTAAATTAATTAATTAATCTTATATGTTTTGAATTTTATAAAATAGAAATAATTTTTTAATTCATAATATCAAATATAGATTAGGGTAAATTTTTGGTATTTTTCTAAAAAATATTAATTTTTGAGGAATAGTGAGACTACTAAGTGGTAGTTAAAAAAACTGATTTTTTCATTTAAATGAAACATTACCACTTCTGTGATTTGAATTTCAAAAATCCAACATACATGGTTGTCATTATGATTTAAAATTCAGTTAAATGGGATTAAAATAATTTTTTGCTGAAAAGTAACTTTTAAGTTTTATTAATCCCGATTAAAGGTAATTAGTGTAATTTAAGGTAAATATAATGTAATAATAATATGAAATGACCTTGACACATGTCCTAGCCTTATTGGATGAGTATATATCGAACCCTTATCACCTTATCCTATTAATATATCAATGTGGGACCTTTAAAATCAAAAATTCATTTTATAATAAAGTAACTTTTCAAGACATTCCAAGATTCCCCTCCTCCCTCTTAAAAAAGGCCCCCACCTCTACCACCTTACCCACACATTTAAAGAATTTGGATTAGACAACACCTTCCCATTTAATCTCTCCACATCCCAATCCTCATCCTAGAAGCCTTCTCATAGGCAGAAATCTCTTCAAGAAACCCTTTTGGTTCAAACCAAGGGAGGTTACCCGATTTAAAGGTAATGTCTTCACTTGTGTTGTTTTGTTTTATTTTGCATCTCCAACCCCTAAACTCTTTTTATTCCGTTATTTTTTAACAGAACCAGTATCTTCAATATACTAGTATGTTTTTATAATAAGTATTCGAGCTACACATACACACACATCAGTCTAATTGTTAATGAACTTACTGTTTCTGTGGATGGCGAATTACTGACTCACGAAACGATGATTGTTCAATATTATTTTAACACCATTAAAGGTGGCCATTATGATTTCACTGTATTTTATATATGATATATATGGTATTTATGTTTTCTATTTGCTTCGGTATTTTATATTTAAAAAATACCTTTACTCTTTTCATGTTGTGCAAATGCGATAATTTAATATGAGGAAGTGTGGAATACTGCCCCCTCAAGTGATGTGACTCGTTAATGCTATACATGGAATGTATAAAGAATGAAATTAACGAACATATGTGACCTATATAACATATATATTATACTATAATTAAAATATATATATATATATATCTCATTTATTTTTAATTCCATTAATATGATAAAGAAATGAAAGTAGCGTTCATGCGTACATACGACCTACCGTCTCCATGAACGGTGCATTTCATTTCTTTTTATCTCAAAATGTTATGAAATATTATAAAATTAATATATACTGGATATATATTATATTTAAATCATTAATACTATTCTCGAGATGATTTACATATAACTACATGGACAATCATTTTAAAACATGTTCATTTGATGTACCAAACAACGGTAAAAACGTTTGATATGAACTCACATTATTAACCAATTATTATAACATTGTAATATGTTATAATAATTGTTTAATAATCTTTAAATAAGGTCCTTAAGCCATTATAAATTGACCAAAGATTATAATTCAGGAATATAACGAAACGAACAAGACAAGTCGGACTTGAGGTAAGGGATCCTACCCCTCTTTCTTTTTAAGTACACTCTTTTATGTCATTAATTTTAAGCTCATATTTCTTATGATTGGGATTTTATTTTATATTACTCCTACAGTACATTTTATGTTCATATTTTGAGAGACCCTATTTTCTCTAATCATTCAATTTTGGATGTTTTGAGTGGCGCCGTTAGGCTACCGAATTTTCGTAAGAGACCCAACCTCTCACTTTCTTTTAAGTACTCTCCATTATGTCACTTCTTTTAAGATACTCTTTGTTATGTTGGGGTATGTTCTTTTATATTCCTCTTGCTTTAAATTTTATTTTAATATAATTAGAGACCCTATTTTATCTTATCAATCCATTTTGGATGTTTTGAGTGGCGTCGTTAGGCTGCCGAATTTTCATTAGGGATCCTACCCCTTTCTTTCTTTTTAAGTACACTCTTTTATTTCATTCCTTTTAAGCTCATATTTCTTATGATTGGGATGTTCTTTTATATTAATCATACTGTAATTTTTATTTTCATATGATGAGAGACCCTATTTTCTCCAATCAATCCATTTTGGATGTTTTCAATGGCGTTGTTAGGCTTCCGAATTTTCGTAAGAGATCAAACCTCTCTCTTTATTTTAAGTACTCTCTATTATGTCACTTAATTTAAGCTTATCCTTGTTATGTTGGGGGATGTTATTTTATATTCCTCTTGCTATAAATTTTATCTTAATTTGATGATCGTCCATATTTTCTCTCATCAATCCATTTTGGAAGTTTTTGGTGGCGTTGTTAGGTTGTCGAATTTTAGTAAGGGATCTTACCTCTCTCTTTCTTTTTAAGTACTCTCTTTTATGTCATTTCTTTTAAGCTCATATTTAATATGTTTGGGTATGTTCTTTAATATTCCTCATTCTATAATTTTTATGTTCATATTATGAGATACCCTATTTGATCTCATAAATCCATTTTTTGATGTTTTATGTGGCACCATTAGGCTGTCGAGTTTTCATAAGGGATTTTTCATCTCACCTTTACTACCGTGGGATTTATGATACATTTTCCACCATTTACATTGATTGGTGTATGTACTGGCCATTATTCTACTCTTTGTGTAATATAATTTCGTTTATGAGTATTTACATCAATGTTTTATAGTTCTTCTTTCATGGGGTGTATGTTTCGAAAGTTACCCAAGTCGGTAAGGGAACTTTTCACCCTCCTCTTTTTAAAACACTTATTTTTGTTGGGTCTTTTAATTTACATCTTTTTATGTTGGAATGTGTTATTCTATATCCTTATTGATGTAAAATTTATTTACAAGTGATGAGATACCCTTTTTGTCTCATCAAATCATTTTCTAAATTTTAAAGGGACGCCATTAGGCTGTAGAATTTTTACAATGGAACTTCTTAACCCAATTTCGATTAATTTGGGTTCAACTTGTAGTTATTGAAAAAGTCATCCTATGAATATGTGTGACTGACCTCTTATTTTTTATACTTAATATCAAAATATATTGGGTGTATTTATACTTGTCACACATAATTATGTCATTGATTTATCCTTGCACTAATTACATGATCTTTGAATGGGATTACGTCTCAATTTCTCTTCCTTGAGACACTTCTTGATGATATGCACTTTTATTATCTTTAAAGTGTATATACATCCCCTTTGACATTACATATCCATATTATGTCTATACTAAAGTCATTTAAATGTTTTGAAAATGGTCTACTTTCATGTTTCTTATAATTTAAATGTTCAAAATAGAAATGGACTCTTTTATTAAAACATTGTTTTAAATGGTTTTAAAGATTTATTATTTTAAACATTTATCATCCATGTCCATGTTTTAAAAATGGTTTTAAGGATTTATTTATATGTACATGAATGTTTTAAAACCCTTTCAAAAGTTTAAATGTGGTATGGGAAACTTTTATTCTAAAATCTCTTTTAAATGTCTTCTTTTAATATTTTCAAAGTATAAAGGGACATTTCTCTCAAAGAGTTTTAATGAATCTATTAGTTGTTTTTATATCATGATGTGATATCTTTTGATTGTAATGTGGAAATGTTGTGTTTCCTATATGCATGTTTTATGTGATACTATTATGTTATGGTTCTTGGGAATTGTTTATAAAGACGGGTGGTTCCATGATAAACTATAGCCCGAGATAGATCTCCAATGCATTGGGTAACATGATGGAGTTAAACGCTAAGGTTTCTACAAAGTGATTTAGGGAATATACTATGATGGGTATTCCAAATGTAACCATGAAGGTTACTCCCTACGTAAGAATGTTATGAATGCCTCATTTTACCTTTATGTCTTATGATTTCTATTGTGTTAGGCAATCATGTTATGATTTCATGAGGTATGTTAAATTGCTTATGATTTACGAGTAATGTATTATTTCATTGATTCCTATGTATACATTGACTAATATTTTCTTTTCGAATCTTTTTAACCATTACTGAGCTTTTTATGCTCATCCCAGGTTTTTTTGAAATGTTTTTCACAGCACATACAGTTGAATAGGGTCAAGGATGGGATCAAGGAAATGTCGGGCTATCTAAAACAAGGAACTAGACATGACTCTTTTGTTCAAGAGTTTTTATTTTTTGATAAATATGGAAGCTGTGTAGATGTGTCTACTTTGTAATCTTTGAGATGTAATTGTTATGTCCTAATTCTCTAAAACTCTAAACCTGAAATGATCCTCAATGTGAATTATTCAATGTAATTCAATATAAAGTATTGTTATAAGTCTGGTCCCTTATAGTTGGTATCAGAGGTTGGTTTAGACAACTTTATGGATTAGGTGTTTTCGTTAAACAGATGATTAGTCCCTATGTTTATTATCTTTTCTAAATCCTTGTTTTATAACTTTTTCAGATCAAGGAAATGGAATGAGGTGGATATCAAATGACATTCTTATCTCTTCCTGATGACTTGCTTGAAATAATTATTGCAAAGTCATGTTCCGATGATTGTGAATCTTTTTCTAGCACAAAAATGACTTGTAAGCAGCTGTTTAAGATATCAGACACCTCCAATATACCTCGTTATCATCGTGGATAATGGGTTGTATTTAGACAAGTCTTATTTTCACAATATTTTCATATTTTCAAGAAAGGTAGATATTATCAAGGAATTTTCAAATATTTTACCTTATCATAATATTTTGAAGCATATTATGATTTTAAAGAAGGTGCTGAAGAAGGAGACCCTTTTTCAACCTATTTATATTTGCTTTTAAAATATAGTCTCTCAGCACATACCTATGGTATTTTAAAAGGACTGTTAATTGAATGTTTCAACTCAATTTCAGTCAGACTATTTTATAGAAATCATGTCTTTTCAGATGTTTTGAAATTATATGTCATACATTATTATTTTCCAAAACTGTTTTTCTGTGAACACCAATATGACCCATGTTGTACAAGGTGTATTTGGATGGAGGAAGCGAATGATTTTGAAGGATCTCTAAATCATTGTTGTGATGCACCTTATACCTACGTGAACAATATGACGATGAAACCAAATGGAAACCATGATCATGGTATGATGTCCTTCATTTTTTAGAATCTTTTTATTTTATCTTATGGTGGTGAAATAAGACTTTAATAATTAAGATGTTGAGATTGTAATGAATTTGGATGAAAATTGGAAGTATAAGGAAACCATTGAGGTTAAAACATGTTAGGGATATTTTTTGAGTTTTATAAAAAGTACAACCCATAGTATGGGTGACAACCCATCGCATCTGGTAAGGCCGCAGGAATCAAACCCACAACTGAAGGGTGACAAGGGTGCATGGCCTACCACTAGCCTATGTGAAGTCCCTGGTTAGTAAGACTTATAATTTTCTGTTAAATGATTTTATGGATCAAGATTAAGTTGATATTGGGAACTTATGTTTTATTAAATGGATATCCTTAACCTATGAATATGATTTGGTGACTGAGTAATAAAGGTTATTTTGGAAGATGTTATCTCTTTCATAGAAATAATATATGCCTATAGAAAATAAAATACATTGGGATTTCAATTGAGGAGAAATGGTGGAATTTTATTTTTCAAGAATCTATGTTTTTATTATGGTCATTTGACATTTTGTTTTATTTATGAAAATGATTAAACTATCATGGAGAATATGGGATTAGGTTAATTACTTTTCAATATGAGACTTTAAGAGCAACTGATGTTATTTGGAGAAAAATACTAAGATTTAACTTGGAAGACTATGATATTAAATCTTTAAAATAATTGGGTTTCAATCATAGATTGGATTAATTTGATGAATTTTATGGACAAATTGTTTATCTAATGGTCTTCGTTGAACTTTGGGTTTTGTTGGACAAATTTTGGAGATTAAGAATAGATTTCCTTTTTATAAAGGATTATCCTTTTTGGGTATTATCTGATCTCGTACTAACAATTTTGGTTTTGGTAAAGGTATAAAGACACGGGAAATATATAGTTCTCTTTGTGGATTAGGTGATTCTATAGAAGTGTATTAAATCGCTCTTAATGTGAACAAGTCATCCTAAATACTCATCATTTGGAGAAAGTATGAGTTTGTGTTAGAAATCTGGTAAAAGATGAAAGTCTACACGACAAGTAAATATGTTTCCTTATGATTTAGTTAAGCTCAAAAAAAAAATTACTCAATGAAAAGTAACTTAAAAAAATATATTCCATTATCTTTTCCTATTGGGGAATCCAATACCATTTAACCCATCACAATTTTTTGATTTTCTGGTGGTTAACTTTCTCCTAAACATGTTTTCTATCACTGTCCCTCGGAACATGACCCTTTGTTTTTTCTTCCAAATCCATGTTTTCTAACATGGAATCCTAGTATGGGTTAACTCAGGTGACCTCTGCACTTCTCTTTATTTCTTTTAAAGTGAATGTTTTATCGACTCTTGTTCCGATGTGGGAATTTCAATGAAGTTTTCGAGCCCAATTTTAAAATTGCAAGGATGCAATTCCCAAAAGGAGGGAAGGATGTAACACCCTAGGTAAATAAAGAATATGAAATTTTTATATTTATCCATATTTGTGCATAAAATATTAATATTAATTTAAAGGGAACGCTATGCTCAATGGCGTACCCAATACGTAATAATGAGTTTCTTTGAAATCATACGTTGCACTCTAAAAATAAAATAATATTATTTTAAATGGTAGTTAACACCTAGTCGTTGTATTGGAGGGAATGAATAGAAATAACATAAATATGATTTTATATGTTTGTTAAATGTTTTTACATCTATCCAATAAAAGATAAAGGCTTAAAATAAGAAAAGAATACAATTTTAAGCATAAATACTCTAAAATTCACTAAAAGGTCGATTTATCACCTTTTGATGGTGAACCCTCTTTAATATAGTTTTGGTCACCCTTATAAATTTTATTGGACTAAATAAAATTCTTCTTTAGAATCGGGACTTCAAAATTTAGTTTGTGTAAATTTTTGGTATCTTTCCGATAATGATCATTTTTTAATGAATAGTGAAAAATGTTGTATTGTAATTCAAAACCATTTTTTAATCTAATTTATTTATATGATTCGATCATCTTTTGAATTGGTTTTAAAGTGAAATTAGAATATATTTTTACCATTTAATCTAATGGTGGTCATTGAAATTAATTTCACTTTGAAATTGGACTTAAACTAGTGTTAATCTTTTAATAGATATTCTTTCTTAAAAACACGCAATTTGTTTTGACAGCGATAATTAATTATTAAATTAATTAATGAAACTTATATTTTTTGAAATTTTTAAAATAGAAATCATTTTTGAATTCAGAATATCAAATATTTATTAGTGTGAATTTTTGGTATTTTTCTAAAAAACAACAATTTTTTATGAATAGCGAAACCACTAAGTGGTAGTTAAAAAACAGATTTTTTCGTTTAAATGAAACATTACCACTTCTGTGATTTGAATTTCAAAAATCTGACATACATGGTTTTCATTAGGATGTAAAATGTGGTTCAATGGGATTAAAATAATATTTTGGCGAATAGTGACTTTTAAGTTTTATTAATCGCGATTAAAGGTAATTAGTGCAATTTAAGGTAAAGATAATGATATAATAATATGAAATGACCTTCACACATGTCCTACACTTATTGGATGAGTATAATTCTAACCCTTATCACCTTATCCTAGAAATATATCAATGTAGGACCTTTAAAATTTGAAAATAATTTTATAATAAAGTAACTTTTCAAGACATTCCAAGAGTGCCCCTCCTCCCTCTTATAAAAGGCCCCCACATCTACCACCTTACCCACACCTCTAAAGCCTTTGGATCGACCAACCCATGCTCATTTCATATCTCCACATCCCTCCCCTCATCCTTGAAGCCTTCCATTAGGCAGAAAGCTCTTCAAGAAACCCTTTTGGTTCAAACCAAGGGAAGTTACCCGATTTAAAGGTAATGTCTTCATTTGTGTTCTTTTGTTCTATTTTGCATCTCTACCCACCTAAACTATTTTTATTCCATTATTTTGGAACAAGAACAATATATTCAAAATAATAGGATTTTTTATAAGAAGTATTTTAGCAACACTTACACACACATTCATCTAATTGTTAAAGAACATACTATTTTAGTGGATGATGAATTACTGCCTCACGAAATGATGATTGTTCAATATTATTTTAACACCTTTAAAGGTGGCCATTATGATGTCACTATATTTTATATATGATATATATGGTATTTATGTTTTCTATATTATTCCGTATTTTATATTTAAAACATACCTTTATTCTTTTCATGTTGTGCAAATGCGATATGTTCATATAAGGAACTGTGGACTACCGCCCCTCAAGTGATGTGGATCGTTCATGAAATACATGGAATGTATAAAGAATGAAATTAATGAACATATGTGACCTATATAACATATATATTATACTGTAATTATAATACATATATATATCATTTATTTTTAATTCCATTAATATGACAAAGAAATAAAAGTAGCATCCATGCGTACGTACGGCCTACCGTCTCCATGAATGGTGCATTTCATTTCTTTTTATCTCCAAATGTTATGTAATAGTATAAAATAAATATGTACTAGATATATATTATATTTAAAACATTAATACTATTCTGGATATGATTTACTTATAACTACATGGAAAATCATTTTCAAACAAGTTCATTTTTGACTCATGTACCAAACATCGGCAAAAACGTCTGATATGAAATCACATTATTAACCAATTATTAAAACATTATAATATGTGATATGAACTGAATAATAATAATTAATGAATGTACTTATGAAATTATAAATTGACCAATGTTTATTATTCAGTAATATAAAGAAATGAACAAGACAAGTCAGATTTGAGATAAGGGATCCTACCCCTCTCTTTCTTTTTATGTACACTCTTTTATGTCATTCCTTTTATGCTAATATTTATTATGATTGGGATTTTCTATTATATTAATATTACTGTGATGTTTATGTTCATATGATGAGAGACCCTATTTTATCTCATCAATCCATTTTTGATGTTTTGAGTGGCGTCGTTAGACTACTGAATTTTTGTAAGAGATCCAACCTCTCTCTTTCTTTTATGTACTCTCCTTTATGTCAATTCTTTTATGCTCCACATTGTTATTTTGGGGGATGTTATTTTATATTCCTATGGCTGTAAATTTTATGTAAATATGATGAGAGACCCTATTTTCTCTAATAAATCCATTTTGGATGTTTTGATTGGCGTTGTTAGGCTGCCGAATTTTCATAAGGGGTCCTACCCCTCTCTTTCTTTTTAAGTACACTCTTTTATGTCATTCCTTTTAAGCTCATATTTTTTATGATTCGGATGTTATTTTATATTACTCTTACTTTAAATTTTATATTCATATGATGAGAGACATTATTTTCTCTCATCAATCCATTTTGGATGTTTTGAGTGGCGCCGTTAGGCTGCAGAATTTTCATAAGAGATCCAACATATCTCTTTCTTTTAAGTACTATCCTCTATGTCAATTATTTTAAGCTCCTCTATGTTATGTTGGCTGATATTATTTTATATTCCTCTTTCTTTAAATTTTATGTTAATATGATGAGAGACCCTATTTTCTCTCATCAATCCATTTTTGGATCTTTTGAGTGGCACCGTTAGGCTGCCGAATTTTCGTAAGGGATCATACCTCTCTCTTTCTTTTTAAGTACTCTTTTTATGTCATTTATTTTAAGATCATCATTCATATGTTTGGGGATGTTCTTTTATATTCCTCATTATGTAATTTTTATGTTCACATTATGAGAGACCCTATTTAATCTCATAAATCCATTTTTAGAAGTTTTATGTGGCGTCGTTAGGCTGCTGAGTTTTCGTAAGGGATTTTTCATCTCACCTTTATTCCCATGGGATTTAGGGTACATTTTCCACCATTTCCTTTAATTGGTGTATGTAATACCAATTATTATACTCTCTTTGTAATATAATTTCATTTATGAGTATTTACATCAATGTTGTATAGTCCTTCTCTCATGGGGTGTACGTTTCGAATGTTACCCAAGTTGGTAAGGGAACTTTTCACCCTCCTCTTTTTAAAAGACTTCTTTTTTTAGGTCTTTCAATTTACATCTTATAATGTTGGGATATGTTCTTCTATATCCTTATTGATGTAAAATATATTTCCAAGTGATGAGATACCCTATTTTCTTCATCAACTCGTTTTCTAAATTATAAAGTGACGTCATTAGGCTGTCAAATTTTTACAAGGGAACTTCTTTATCTAATTTTGATTTATTTGGGTTCAACTTGTAGTTATTGAATCCGTCATCCTATGAATATGTGTAAATTACCTATGGTTGTTTTATACTTAATATCCAATTATATTGGGTGTATTTATACTTTTCACACATAATTATGTCACTGATTTATCCATGCACTAATGACATGATCTTTGAATTGGAATACGTCTCAATTTCTCTTACTTGAGACACTTTTTGATGATATGCACTTTTATTCTTTTCAAAGTGTATATATATCCCTGTTGACATTCCATATCCATATTATCTCTATAGTCAAGTCATTTAAATGTTTTCAAAATGGTCTACATTCAGGTTGCTTATAATTAAATGTTCAAAATGGAAAAGGACTCTTTTATTATAACATTGTTTTAAATTGTTTTAAAGGGTTATTATTTTAAACAATTATCATCCATGTGCATTTTTTAAAAATGGTTTTAAGGATTTATTAAATGGACATGAATGTTTTAAAACCGTTTCAAAAGTTTCGAAGTGGTATGGGACTCCTTGATTCTAAAATCTCTTTTAAATGTCTTCTTTTAATATTTACAAAGTATAAAGGGACATTTCTATCATAGAGTTTTAATGATTCTATTAGTTGTTTTTATATCATGATGTGATATCATGTCATTGTAATGTGGAAATTTTATGTTTCCTTTATGCATGTTTTATGTGATATGATTATATTATGGTTCTTGGGCATTGTTTTTGAGGACAGGTGGTTCTGTGATAAACTAAGGGCGGGTGAGCCCGAGATAGCTCTCCAAAGCATTGGGTAACGCAACGGAGTTAAACACTATGGTTTCTCTGAAGAGATTTAGTGAATATACTATGATGGGTATTCCAAATGTAACCATGAGGGTTATTCCATACGTAAGAAAGTTATGAATGTCTCATTTTACCTTTATGTCTTATGATATCTATTGAGTTATGCATACATCTTATGATTTCTTGAAGTATGTTAAATTTCTTATGTTTTACGAGTAATGTATGATTTCATTTATTCTTATGTATACATGGACTAATGTTTTATTTCCGTATTTTTATAACCCTTACTGAGTTTTTTATGCTCATCCAATTTTTTTTGAAATGTTTTTCACAGGACATAAAGTTGAATAGGGTCAAGGATGGGATCAAGGAAATGCCAAGCTGTCTAAAACAAGTAACTAGACAAGAATCTTTTGTTCAAGAGTTTTTATTTTGAGAAAAAGATGGAAGCTGTGTAGATCTGTCTACTTTGTAATCTTTGAGATGTAATAGTTATGTCTTAATTCTCTAAAACTATAAACCTGAAAAGATCCTCAATGTGAATTATTCAATGTAATTCAATATTAAGTAATGTTATAAGGCATGGGCCTTATAGAAATCCCCAGTCTTTCCCATCTCATCCTTTAAATGGAATCCACTGGGGTAATATTATCTATAAAGTCACAACTCTCTAATAGCCGTTTCTATCCAACACTCTTCAATGTTCTGATAATCAACATTCCACCTCCAACTTATGCCTCAAGATCTTAGTCCCAATCCTCATCACAAAATAATCCCTCTGTCTAATAACTGAACCAAGCCATCTTGAACTAATCCGTTCAACATTCCCATTCCATGTTATCTATACAAGACCCCCAAACCATACTAAGGTCCCATAAAACATATACTTCATATATCTCTCAATCTAATCAGCTGGACTAATACCCCACTATCACACTAGGTTATTCCAAAATGACTTATCCCACACATGGAATGCACTAAGAACATATTTCATCTTTTCCCTTTTATAGATAGAGCATTATGATCATCTATCCTATAACTAGTAGTCAAAATCCTTTCAAGACTGCATGTATAGCATTCAGAAGTTAATATAGGATATTCATGTCCCATTTCAATCCTAAGGCCCCGTCTTGATCCTCCCTTAAATCCATTTGACATTATATCCCTTTGGCGGCATAATCGATATACAATCCTCTTCCCAAAACTTCATTTAAGTCCTAACCCAATCCAAGGGTTAAAACTAAACCATCAATTAGTCCACTATATTCATTTATTTAATTGAATTTGTATCCTAATTGGGTACAAATTTCACTCAGTGCATGTTTATTGACAGTCTCTTGGCCATCAGCAGTCGACACATCTAGCTAGTTTCCAATACACCTATATTCTTACATCCTTAGAATAGAGTAAAAACTAATTTCAAATTTGTAACATTAGTACAATTTTATTGAGATTCACCCACTCACCTATGACGTCTCATGTGCCTCAATCCTTATAAAGAAAGACTAAATGAGATTCTTCAACTCTTAAAATTCTAATGCAAATCATGGTTCACAAAATTTCCCCTACATCAAAATGAAAATCAATATCCAGATTCATTATGATATTAAAAACCTATAAAAATATAGGTATTTTTAATCTCCACACCACTGAACTTATCATCATCATGAAGTATCATTGATCCTTCAACTATCAATCCCAATCAACACCAATTTTAAAAACAAAGATCAACTCATTCAATTCAACCTTCGAACACATAATGAGTTTCCACTATATAACTGAAAACACAAGACATAGTAATCATTAGAATCCGGTCTACCACTCATCACTAGTACTGAATCATTATGATGATTTAACCCATTCCCATATATCAAAATACACTTATATACCATCAATCCATTCATTCCCAAGCTCATGGTTCACCCTACCAAAAATATCTTTTCAAAAAGGATGATTCAATGTCATAACGCTCTCCACCATCAAAACAAACTATTTAAATTGCATTAGTAGATGTCCAATGATATAGTTGGTGTGGTTTCCATCTCACAACACCCATTTCAATAAAAAACATCGGTTAGTCCTCCCCTTCCTAACACATCCTAAAAATTATCAATAACACCTACTAATGTGTTATCTCATCATCCTCTAATAGTGCCTAAATCCCTTGAATGCATCATAAGATCATCTATACACCCACATAAATATCTAGACCTAAAACATAGCTTAATTCTTTGGTTTTTTCCTTACCCAAAAAAATATGACATCATACTAAACTTGTGAGTACTAACACATCTTGAATATGAATCACATTAAGACCCCACCACAATATATCTCAATCCTCATAAGAATGTATATAATCCATCTAATATTATATTCAAAATATATATATTTTATTTTCCCTATAAATAGATAAATGCTAATTCACCTTTACAATGACTTTAAAATTCCACTAGGACTGTCCAACAACTGATTTATCACACCCAATACTCTACCGATAGGAGGGTTGTTCCTCTATAGTCCTTGATCCATTAATTACTAATGAGATTTATAGTTATAGATATCCCAAATATACATGATATTCAACTCAAATAAGTTACCACTACCCACTACTAACTCATGGGAACACCATCCTTTTTATTCAATGAATTTTCATCCATAATGAGGGTCACAATCTACAATAGCCAATGTTGTCTTCCCACAATATGACCTCCCTCACCATACTCATTATGAATATCCTCACTAGGTTATAATATACATTATTCTGATCCTCTTAATCTGTCACCATTCATTCCATCGACACCTAGTACCATCTATCTATAATCTCATTTGAACCCAACTAGTGTGTTCTCTAGTACCACCCGATTTCATAACCTGATCCATGATCCCATGAGTTTTATATCATCAATACAATCCTCATATGCATATTAAACTTAACATGATCACCACATGTCGTTTCAATCTACCCAAAATTACCCCATTATTTACTTTCAAACAATCCTGACATCCCACCCAAATCTAGCTCTATCGCAAAATCACATTCCACCCATGAGGCATTCCACAACAATGAAGCGTCCATTAATGCTTCCATTGTTCCATTAAAAAGAAATCAAAAAATATATAAATCTAGGAACCACATTAATCATCTAATACAAAAATGAAATTTACATTATAGAATCACTAAGCATATAATATTCCTTTCTAAAACCTCTTCTGGGTTTCTACATACTCAAGAAACCTCCCATGATTAAATCATAAACGTAAGGAACTAATCCATGCCCCCACTTTTTATGTAAAATCACAAAAATAGGATAAATTTAATTTTAGGTTACCCTTTTATATCAAAACCGTATCAATAATAATAGGAAGGTGTACCACAACCTAATCATATCTTCTAAATCATCGATATCCTATGTCGTATCCTAGAGAAATAATATCTACTACCTAGACCATAAATCACATTTAAATTAAGTCACAACTTAATGATAAATTCATTATTCCTATATCAAATATAAAAACTAAATAGATAGGTTACAAAACCCACTATTTGATTCTCATCCACATATTCATATCAAGAATCATATTCCAAGTTATAATCCCACTCCAGGGAACTAATCCTCATCAAGAATCCATATGCTATACTTCCCCTAGTGAAGAAAGATCTAATCCAAATATAAATAATGGCATCCTTCCATGATGATACAGATCATTTAATAATTCAATATATGGTTAGGTTATATTAAATTACATCTAGAATATATATGGAATATACCATATAGTTTCTGGTTGACCCTTTAAGTAATTGAACCCATTTTCTAATCTCCCACTATGGGTTCAACACTAAAGAACCCAATGCTAGTAATTTACCACTAGGGGTCACTACACATTACTTACATAGAGGTACTATATAGTAATCCTAATGGATCATACCTCCATTTCATCCACGTGACCTATTATCTAAGAAAATAACTATTGCCTATTTGAGTAGAATTCAAACAATATGTTATATGAGAAAACTGAATTTAAGTTCTTTTTCACACTTTAAAAAGTATAACCCTCATAACTAATGACCTCAATCACACACAACAATGTTAATTTCATGTGAATCCTATATATTGAAAATGATTATTATATATATACCTCTAATCAAAATCCAAGAGACAAAAACTAAAAATATTAATCTTAAATACAAACATTATACTGAATAAATTTCAGTACTGTAACATCAAAAAATCAATAATAGAAATACCATTTATTTAATAACCAAGACTTCATATCAGAAAAATAGGTTAAGATTCATTAGTATAAGGTCTATCAAAAGAAATAAAACATCCATAATCCCTATCCACCATACCCCAAATGGTAAAAAAATGAAAATATACTCTGATACCACTTCGTAACATCCCGGAACTGACACCACTTATCAGTGTCCAAAACTACGATGCTACATGATAATAGGTGTACCTCCAAATATACTAAAAGATACTTACTAGAAACTAGGTTATAATGTGTTATTGTGGGGATATTATGCTCTTATATTAGAGTTAAAAATATATAAATATTCAAGAAACATTCACAATGGTAATCAAACATTAAATAATAAATAAAATAATAAACTTATACCAAATTTAATGAAGAAGTATGTAGTCATAGATAAAAAATTTTCTCCCATTGAACTAATCATAAATAAATATAAAAAAGAAATAAAACATAATGAGGATATAATACTATACCTAAAAATCATCATATTTCTTTTGGAGCTACACTAGCCAGATCACGAGTCACAATGCCTTTTTCAAACATAATTGTAACGACCTGAAATTTTGAATAAATATTATTTCCTAATTTCATGTGTTATTTTATTTTTATACTCAAAAAAAATGTTTTATTTGATAAACATGAATATAATTAAAATGAGACCATTGGGTTTTGAATGTTATATGACCATTGTTCAATATGACCACTAGAAACTAAATGTTTCGATTATTGTCTCTAAATACAAGTGATCTTGGTTAATTAATATAGAAAGAAGATTTGATGGCCTCACCCAGTAGTCTTGGACTGATCGAAGCCCATCTAATAGAACATTGGAAGGAGGTAGCACCATTGGGCTTTACTCTGGACCAAACCCAAGCCGAACTTCATCATGTGAAGCTAGAACGGAATCGCCTTCGTGATAAGTTCAAACTGATAGAAATTACTACTCGGGCAATGTTGACCGAGCCACCCCAAGATTCTATCACCCTAGCACACCTTAATCTTAGGTCCAATGCTGCTATTATAAGGGGCTATGTAACGAGACCGTAACTGCCATGTGTAATCCTTGGTTTAAATAAAAATTGGGATTTCTTCTTATGATGAAGTTTATGAATTTTCAAATGACCGGATAAAAATAGTATGCATATTTTTGAGGAATTTTAAAAAGGATATTTTACAAAAAAATGTTTATGTAAACCATAAATAATTAAAAATGTGTAATTATTTTCAAAAAATTGTCTTCTACAATTATGTTCAGTACGAAATTTAGAGTCTAATAAGATCAACTTGATTTATGATGAATAGTAAATTATGAATAGTGATTTTACGCTTAGGATTAGTAATGTGACCAAATGGATTAGTAATCTCACTTAATGAAAGTTTTAAAATAATCCAGGCACCTTGATTAAGTAATGAGATTCAATAAAATAGTTAAATAACAGTTTCATAAATTATTATTCAAGTATTAGTTTTTTCGGGTGAATAGTTTTTTTTAATTAAAAATTAAATTAAAAATATTAATAAAATTATTTTTATAAAATGTATTTCATTTTTGAACTCAGAGCATCGATATTATGTTAAGGTAATTTTTGGGGATTTTCTCTGAAAAAAATGAATTTTCGCTGAATAGTGAATTTATTTAAAAATTAAATTAAAAATATTTAGAAAATTATTTTTATAAAATGGAGTCCATTTTTGAAATCAAAGCAGTGATATTTGTTTAATGTGAAATTTTGGGATTTTTCTGAGAAAGTTGAGTTTTCAGTGAATAGTAAAAATACAGTTTTAGGGTTTCAGTATGTTTAATGACTTCATAACTGTGTCATGATGATGTCATGAGATATTTTAATGCATGGTCGACTAAAGGGGTTGAATTATTGTGTGAGGTGTCCCAAGTGGCCAATACCATGGGCAAATACCATGGGTAAGCCCATGGTTTTGCCAAAACCACTAATGAGGTGTCCCTTGGCCAGTAATGCCTTGTCCCCTCACTTTCCCTATAAATACCAAGCCCTCCTCTCATCCATTCGACTCCCCACTCTCCCCCAACAACGTTCTGGTCTCATTTCCTCCCAAGGAGTCCTCCCAAGGTGCCCCCAAGCCCTTAAGGTCCCAACCTTTGAGGTTTAAGAGTTACATTTTTTGGTAAGGGATCTGACCTCTCTCTTTCTTTTCAAGTAATCTCTTTTATGTCTTTCCTTTTATGATCCATGTTCTTATGTGGAAGGATGTTCTTTTATATTCCTCTTACTTCCCTTTTAATTTTAAAATAATGAGAGATCCTCTCTTACTCTCATTATTTTGTTTTATGAAGTTTTAAGTGGCACAGTTAGGCTGCCGAAATTTTTGTAACAGATTCCTTCTCCCTTGTCATTTTTCAAGATCTATTTTCATTTAAAGTATTTCAAGTTCCTTTTTATTATTTTGGGTATGATCTCTAAATTTATCATACTGATATTATATGATTATATGATTAGAGACTCCATTTTATCTCTTCAATTCAGTATTTTGATATTTTAAGTGGTGCCGTTAGGCTGCCGAATTTTTAAGTGGTTCTTTCACCCTTCTCGTTTTCCAGTTCTACTTTCATGTCCAGTATTTGAAGTTCCTTTTTGTTATGTTGGGTTATGATCTCTATATCTATCATACTGATATTTTATTCCCATATGATGAGAGACCCCATTTGATCTCTTCAATTTAGTATTTTGATGTTTAAGTGGCACTGTTAGGCTGCTGAATTTTTAAGTGGTCCTTGCACCTTTCTCCCTTTTCCAAGTTCTAATTCAATGTCAAGTCTTGAAAGTTCCTTTTTATTATGTTGGGGTATGATCTCTATATCTATAATACTGATCTTTTATGTTCATATTATGAGATACCCTATTTGATCTCATCAATTCATTTTTTTTGATGTTTAAGTGACGCCGTTAGGCTGCCGAATTTCTAAGGGGTTCTTTCACCCTTCTCGTTTTCAAGATCTATTTTCATGTAAAGTCTTTCAAGTTCCTTTTTTTATATTGGGTTATGATCTCTATATCTATCATACTAATATTTTATGTTCATATTATGAGAGACCCTATTTCATCTCATCAATTCATTTTTGGTTGAAGTTTATGTAACGCCGTTAGGCTGCCGAATTTTCATAATAGAAATCGTATTTTTTTCTTCCTTTCATGTTTTTCATTTCAAATGGTATGTCCTTGAAATTTCATTACCATGTTCTTAAATCCCCTAAATTCTGTCCCTATACCGTTTTATGGATCATTTATGAATGTTTTACCCATGTCCCCTCTTTTTTCAATGTTTTCTAAAACCCTATAACATAGCCGTTATGCTGTTGAATTTTTCATCTCAAAATGTCTCTCTCTTTTTCTAAAGTTCTTTGATTTTATTAAGTGAATACTCAAGTCTCAATCGTATATATTCGTATTCACATATATACCAAAATGTTATATTTTAATTCTGGGATTTACATACATGAAACACGCTTTCCCTTTTCCGTGGGTTTAAAGTGACATAAAGATCATGTCTTTAAAGCAGTTTTTAAAACGTTATGATTATGAAATGAAACCAATTTCTTTTATGCTATATGGGTTGTTTATGAAATGATTTATAATGATATGTGTGGTTCACATGATAATAAAGACATGTCAAAGGTTCACCCAGATAGCGCTTCATAGCATTGGGTAAAGGCTTAATCTCTAGAGATGACTTTTTGGACTGATACCTTGGTGAATAACCTTGGTAATTTTTAATGACACCTTGGGGATGGACCTTGGTGAAACAAAATGATTGTCAATATTAAATGTTGCAGCCACATCTTCAAGTTATGAAAAATGTTATTTTTATTATGATATATCTCATGATTTCTTTATCATGCCTTAAATTTCTTTTCATGACCTTATTGAAGTATCTCAAGTTCACATGTAAAATGTTTCTCTTGTTTCCCTTACTGGGCCTTCTGCTCACCCTTTCTTTTTATGTATGTCCCCAGGTTGTGAGATGTAGTAATGAACCTAGGATGAACATGAGGAGAATCCTTTCAAGTGTTTAAGAAGAATGTTTTATGTTTTCATGTTTTAAGTTCCTGGTTTCCAAGTCTCTAAACCTTAAAGATCCTCGGTTTTGTAAAATGTAATTAAAGTTTATGTGATAAAAAGGTGGGATGCTATAGTTGGAATCAAAGGATGGTTTAGTTATTTGTGGAAATTAGGATATGAAAACCTTAGGATGAACCCTATATAAAAGTTTAAATATAGGAAATCTTCATGGTATTTTGGTGAGTATTGAGTAAGGGGTTTCCAAGAAAATACATCCCTATCTGGGTACGAGCAGGTAGAGGTTGCTCTGGAACAGATGTACATAGGGGTAAAACCTAAAAACACCGCATCGAGCTAGACTCGAATGGGAACTGGTACACGACAACGGGCCTTTCTGTACTCTTAGTTACAACACTCCTGGGGGATATGCTTTGGTAAATTCATAAGCTTAGTATGAACCATTGTTAAAGGAACAAAGATAAAATAAAATAAAGATTCACATATGAATATATGATCATGGATAACCAAGATTGGAACCTAGGGGATCGCAAGTTAGGGTATACTTTTCTTCTACAAGTTATCCTTATATGCTTTAAGCTCCTTTTAATGATTATTGGTTAAGTATTTAATCCCTTAATTATAATTTCTCTTCTTAGTTAATGGTGGGAAATGGAAGAACATGTCCCAATAACCAATGTGATAGGAAATGCAACGATTTCCATATTAATATGAAAGAGATGATTAGGGGATAAAAAGATGATTATTATTTTGGAAGACGTTAATTATTTTGGGAACCGTATTTGATCGATGTAAATAGATTACTACGGTATTTTCATTGAGGAGTAAGGTTTACTTGTATTTTGAAGAATCGATGAATTTAAGGTGGGCTTATAGTAATTTAGGTTATTTACGGGAATGATTAACCTATCTTGGGTAAAATATGTTTAGGTTAGCTACTTTTGTTATAAGATATTAGGAGTGGTTGATGTTGTTTGGAGATGAACAATGAAGTTTATTTTGGAAGACTATGTTACCAAATCCTTCTTGTATTTGGGTTTCAACCTTATTTTGGTTTATTTTGAGTATTTTTAAGGAAAATTATTTACGGAATGGTCTATGATGAACTTTGGGTAGTACCATGGAACTTTGAAGATTTAAAAGTAGCTTCGATTCCTATGGGATTTTTCCTTTTGGAGAGTTGTTTTACCTTACCCTTTTCTATTTTTGGGATAATGTTTAAAAGATAGAAGAAATAGATAGTTAATCATTTGTGGATTATGTGATTCTCTAGAAGATGATTCTTGTGTTTTGATGAGACCAGGTAGTTTTGAATGCTCATCATTTAGAGAAAAGATTAGTTTTGGTAGAAACTTATTAAAGTATGAAACTCTATATGAAGGTAGAAATATTTCCTTATGTTTTTGTTCTATGTTATAAATTAATTCCTCAAAATTATGAAAAGGAACGTAAAACAAAAACATTGTTGTTTTACATTTCCTACTAGGTAATCAAAGACCACTTACACACGTCATAATTTTGGGATTTTTTGGTGGTTAACTTCCTCCTAATCATGTTTTCTATCACTCTCCTTTAGAACGTGACCATTTGTTTTCTCCTCCATGTCCATGTTTCCTACATGGAATTCTAGTATGAGTAAACTCGGGTGGCCTTTCTACTTCATTTTCTTTCTTTTCAAGTAATAGTGTTACTGACTCTTTTTCCGATGTGGGAATTTCAATGAAATTTCAAAACCCAATTTTAAAAATTGCGAGGACGCAATTTCTTAAGGGGGGAAGATTGTTACGACCCAAAATTTTGAATAAATCTTGTTTCCTAATTTCATGTGTTCTTTTATTTTTATACTAAACAAAAATTTTTTATTTGGTAAACATGATTATAATTAAAATGAGACCATTGGGTTTTGACTGTTATATGACCATTTTTCAATATGACCACTAGAAACTAAATGTTCCGATTATTGTCTCTAAATACAAGTGATCTTGGTTAATTAATAAAGAAAGAAGATTTGATGGCCTCACCCAACAGTCTTGGACCGATCGAAGCCCATCTAATAGAACTTGGGAAGGAGGTAGCACCATTGGGCTTTGCTCTGGACCAAACCCAAGTTGAACTTCATCATGTGAAGCTAGAATGGAATCGCCTTCGTGAGAAGTTCAAACTGATAGAAATTACTACTCGGGCAATGTTGACCAAGCCACCCCAAGATTCTGTCACCCATGCACACCTTACTCTTAGGTCCTATGCTGTTATTATAAGGGGCTATGTAACGAGACCGTAACTGCCTTGTGTAATACTTGTTTTAAATAAAAATTGGGATTTCTTCTTATGATGACGTTTATGAATTTTCATATGACCGGATAAAAATACTATGGATTTTTTTGATGAATTTTAAAAAGGATATTTAAAAAAAAATTTATGTAAACCTTAAATAATTAAAAATGTGTAATGATTTCCAAAAAATTGTCTTCTATAATTATGTTCAGTATGAAATTTAGAGTCTAATAAGATCAACTTGATTTTTGATGAATAGTAAATTATGAATAGTGATTTTACGCTTAGGATTAGTAATGTGACCAAATGAATTAGTAATATCACTTAAAAAAAGTTTTATAATAATCTAGGCACCGTGATTAAGTAATGTGATTCAATAAAATGGTTAAATAATGGTTTCATAAATTATTATTCAAGTATTATTTTTTTCGGGTGAATAGGTTTTTTAAATAAAAATTAAATTAAAAATATTTAGAAAATTATTCTTATAAAATGTATTTCATTTTTGAACTCAGAGCATTGATATTATGTTAAGGTAATTTTTGGGGATTTTTCTGAAAAAAATGAATTTTTAGTGAATAGTGAATTTATTTAAAAGTTAAATTAAAAATATTTAGAAAATTATTTTTATAAAATGGAGTCCATTTTTGAAATCCGAACTTTATATTTGGTTAATGTAAAATTTTTGGATTTTTCTGAGAAAGTTGAATTTTCAGTGAATAGTAAAAATACAGTTTTAGGGTTTCGGTATGTTTAATGACATCATAACTGTGTCATGATGATTTCATGAGATATATTAAGGGATGGTCGACTAAAGGGGTTGAATTATTGTGTGAGGTTTCCCAAGTGGCCAATACCATGGGCAAATACCATGGGCAAGCCCATGGTTTTGCCAAAACCGCTAATGAGGTGTCCCTTGGCCATTAATGCCTTGTCCCCTCACTTTCCCTATAAATACCAAGACCTCCACTCATTCATTCGACTCCCCACTCCCCCCCAATGAAGTTCTGGTCTCATTACCTCCCATGGAGTCCTCCCACGGTGACCCCAAGCCTTTAAGGTCCCAACCATTGAGGTTTAATAGTTACATTTTATGGTAAGGGATCTGACCTCTCTTTTTCTTTTCAAGTAATCTCTTTTATGTCTTTCCATTTATGCTCCATGTTCTTATGTGGAAGGATGTTCTTTTATATTCCTATTACTGCCCTTTTCATGTTCATATAATGAGAGATCCTCTCTTACTCTCATTATTTCGTTTTATAAAGTTTTAAGTGGTGTCATTAGGCTGCCGAAATTTTTGCAATTGATTCCTTCTCCCTTCTCAATTTTCAAGATCTATTTTCATGTAAAGTATTTCAAGTTCCTTTTTATTATTTTGGGGTATGATCTCTAAATTTATCATACTGATATTTTATGATCATATGATGAGAGACCCCATTTGATATATTCAATTCAATATTTTGATATTTTAAGTGGCGCCATTAGGCTGCCAAATTTTTAAGTGGTTCTTTCACCCTTCTCGTTTTCAAGTTCTACTTTCATGTCAAGTCTTTGAAGATTCTTTTTGTTATGTTGGGTTATGATCTCTATATCTATCATACTGATCTTTTATGACCATATTATGAGAGACCCCATTTGATCTCTTCAATTCAGTATTTGGAAGTTTAAGTGGCACTGTTAGGCTGCTGAATTTTTAAGTGGTCCTTGCACCTTTCTCCCTTTTCAAAGTTCTAATTCCATGTCAAGTATTGCATGTTCCTTTTTATTATGTTGGGGTATGATCCCTATATCTATCATACTGATCTTTTATGTTCATATTATGAGAGACCCTATTTGATCTAATCAATTCATTTTTGTTGAAGTTTAAGTGACGTCGTTAGGCTGCCGAATTTCTAAGGGGTTCATTCACCCTTCTCGTTTTCAAGATCTATTTTCATGTCAAGTCTTTCAAGTTCCTTTTTATTATGTTGTGTTATGATCTCTATATATATCATACTGATATTTTTATGTTCATATGATGAGAGACCCTATTTGATCTCATCAATTCATTTTTTGTTGAAGTTTATGTAACGCCGTTAGGCTGGAGAATTTTCATAAGAGAAATCTTATTTTTGTCTTCCTTTCATGTTTTTCAATTCAAATGTTATGTCCTTGAAATTTAATTACCATGTTCTTAAATCCCTTATATTCTATCCCTCTACAGTTTTATGGAACATTTATGAATGTTTGACCCATGTCCCCTCTTTTTTCAATGTTTTCTTAAACCATGTAACATAGCAGTTATGCTGCAGAATTTTTCATCTCAAAATGTCTCTCTCTTTTTCTAAAGTTCTTTGATTTTATTATGTTAATACCCAAATATCTCTCTTCTATATGGTTATTAACATATATACCAAAATTTTCTATTTTAAATTATGGGATTTACATACATGAAACACACTTTCCCTTTTCTGTGGGTTTAAAGTGACATAAACATCATGTCTTTAAAGAAGTTTTTAAAACGTTATGATTATGAAATGAAACCCATTTATTTTATGCTATATGGTTTGTTAATGAAATGATTTATTATGATATATGTGGATCACATGATAATAAAGACATGTCAAGGGTGCACCGAGATAGCGCTCCAATGCATTGGGTAAAGGCTTAATCTCTAGAGATGACTTTTTAGACTGATACCATGGTGAATAACCTTGGTAATTTTTAATGACACCTTGGGGATGGACCTTGGTGAAACGAAATGATTGTCAATATTAAATGTTGCAGCCAAATCTTCAAGTTATGAAAAATTTTATTTTTATTATGATATATCTCATGATTTCTTTATCATGTCTTAAAGTTCTTTTCATGACCTTATTGAAGTATCTCAAGTTCACATGTAAAATGTTTCTCTTGTTTCCCTTACTGGGCCTTCGGCTCACCCTTTCTTTTGTTGTATGTCCCCAGGTTATGAGATGAAGTAATGAACCTATAATGAACATTAGGATAGGACTTTCATGTGTTTAAGAAGAATGTTTTATGTTTTCATGTTTTAAGTTCCTGGTTTCCAAGACACTAAACCTTAAAGATCCTCAGTTTTGTAAAATGTAATTAATGTTTATGTGATAAAAAGGCAGGATGCTATAATAATCATTTGAATTATAAGGATTTATTAGGTATAAAAGTATCTTGTATTCTCATGAAGGTTTTGAGTACAACTTGGAGGGGATCCATTAATGGGTTCCAAATCATAACAGGTAAATATATTATATGAAAATAATGTCTTAGTTTTCAAAACCCCCTTTTTCTTTCTAGAGGCATAAAAGTGTTGAGAGGGTTCTCAATGTCTTTTCCCCTTTGAAACTTCTATTATTTCTCATGTTTTCACTTAAATAAATGAAAAAGGGGAATTTTTGTACTTGCATTTAGTTGAGTGACCACATGGTTGGTCATTCTTTCGTATAGTTAGTGGTTTATTCTCATGGTATCATGTGTTGACCATGAAAATGTTGCATCCTTCATATAGTTGATCCTTTCGAAATGTGACTAGTATGGGATCGATCCATTCCTTCAAATGGTTTCATGTTTATTCATGGAAAATCCTCATGGTATTCCAAACAATTTGATAAAAAATGCTATATTTTCTTGAAAATCCTAGAATAACCAAAAATTGTGTATCTTATATAAATAAATATATAATAATGTGAAAATGGGAGTTTTAAAACATGATATGACTAAGATAATTATTATCTTTTAATTTTTTAATAATCATGATTTTAAATGAATCATTAGTGGTCATTAAATGTGAATTTAATTAATGTTTAATTAAATGGATATTTAGAATAAATTTTTTAAAACTTGCGAGTTTCATCACATTAATTTTCAAACACGAGTCATTGTAAATTAACTATTTTGTTTTGTTTATATTGAATCTTGTGTAATCTAACATTCTCTCATGGAGTATTTTGAGCCCTTCTTCTTTTAACCATGTTCTTCTTTTGAGTTGTCATCCTACGAAAACATCCTCCTTCCATTATTTTGGTGTGAAAAATTAATGAAGAATCTTTCTCACATAGTAAAGGATTTGTTACTTCTCCTTTATTTTATATTCATGTGTGATAGAGACATTATTTTAGTAACATTTTTTAAAATGAGGAGTAATAAAATTAAAATAATAATAATATGGTAATTTCATGAAACATAATTATTTAATATTCTATAAAATAGTACAGTAAGAACAAAAATGATAGAATAAAATGATGTGGGAAATTTATCATATATTATATTGGTATTAAGAGTTAAATTATATGTGATAATGAATTCTACTGTTTGATTTATTTTGTTGAAATTAAATAATTTTGTAATATGAAAATTTTATTCATTAAATTATCTAATAAAGTGAAAATAAATAATCATATTCAAAATACAGAATGTTAAATTAGAGTGTGGAAACTAGATAATTAGATGTTGTAGTATTGTCTACATAATAAATAATGAATAAAATTATATGTATAATTATTGATATTAACGAGTTGAAATAGGAATTATCACATATTTAGATAATTTATATTTAATAATCTAGATATTAGATAATTAGTTGGGAATTTTTGATTTCATGATCTTCACATAATTCTTGAAACTATATCGTTTTATTTATTTTATTATTTTGAATATGTTTAGTAGTATCATATTTCTTTTTAGAATTTTTAATTTATTAAAATAGAAACAAAATATAAATTTGGATATATTAATTAGTGAAAGGAAAGAGGGATGAATTAACTAATTACTATTCATCTAGGAGTTGATTATTGGAATATAGAAAAAAAATGCTTAGATCATGTTTATGAAAATTACTATCTATTTTTGGATATTATATAAGTTTACATGATGTATAAATATTGTGCATAATAAAACAGTTAATTCAAGATGAAATTTAAATGGTTTTTTTAAAAATGAATAGCATTTTGGGGATGAATAATACAATTTTTGATAATATTTGGCTTCAAATACTTGACTCCATGCCTTTAGTTTCTTCTATTGTACATAGAAAATAGAAATTTGATATGTATGAATAATCTAGGATGATTAGAGACTTGATGTAACTTTATGAGATTATTGAGAACTATTTGTGGTTGGTAAACTTTGATGAGAATGATATAAGAGCATAGGAAACCATTGATGGTAGATTGCAATTATGGATTGAGGATTATTCAATATAAAATGGTGTGGGAATGAAATCAGGAGTTTAGGATTATTTTAGAGTGTATGTCTATTTTAAATATATATATTCTAGTTTGATTCTTATTTAAAAGTTCAGATGGTAAAAAATTATCTATATGATTAGTTTCTAACTAATCAAAAGAAATTACATTGTATAGAAAAAGTGAATCCTGATGTGATAACTTAAGATGATTCCTAGATCACCGGGATAATTAATAAAATGATAAATTTATTAATTTTAGGAATAAAATTGGTTCTTGGTGAGCTGAGATGATATTAACATTAATGAGAATATAAGAGGAATAAAATAGGGTGGCTAATGCAGTGGTATGAAAATAATAATGTGTAAATTTTAGAAATGAAAATGGAATAAAATTATTTAGTGGTTAGTTAAATTGTTTATAGAGAAATTGATGTTTGTTATGTTGTTTGAGACAAACACATTAACAATGGATGTCATGTGTCCTACGCGATGACAGAGGTAGATGAGTCTAATGATATTTAGATTCTATTAGTGTATATAATTTGTGATATTATTATATATTCTCTTATTTCATATGATACCCCACTTGAATCCATTGAAAACCCATCATTGAATTGTTTTATATAGTGTTTTCCTGAACATTCAGGATGGTTAGGGAACATATTACAGACATCTCCCTCTTTCATTCACTCTATTTGGATGTATTTATGAGTTTTCATATCATAAGATACAATGACATAAGTTATAGATTGTGTTCCTACCTGGTCTATGATACATATCTCTTTTTTAATACATTAATTTCATGGATTTAATGCCTTTAAGAATAACACATACTTGTATTTTATCATGGTGGTTATGGATTCCCTAAATTACACAGGATGGGGCTATCATTAATTGAGTTATAATTAGAGTACATGGGCTAAAGTAAATTCTACAAATAAAATTGGTTAGTACTACGGATGATGAAGATGATGATGTTCTTGGATTAATAGGATACATAATGGATGACATAATTATGCATCAGGTGCATGGTGAATAATAAAAGGGATGGGTACATGATTTTTAGAGTAGGGGTGTGAGGGAAACAAACTAGTGACGAAGTGGATGATTTTAACATTTATATATATATATATATATATATTCTTTAGGGAAATATTATTTTAATTCTACTAGGTTAAGGAGTTGTTTAAGAGTTGATGGGGTTTCATGGTATCTACCAAGGATTTAATTTTGGTAGTTTTAGTTTTTATCTATTATATAAGTTCATTACAATAACATCATATATTTATATTTCTTATTTTATTAATTGATGGTGTTATTTAGTATATTTCCCATCTAATCTAATATTCCTTATACTATTGATTATAACGACTCCCTTGTGTGTTATTGAATAAACATAGCTCTACACTACTACAAAACACACCTTTAACATCAATAGATTCGTCCTTTATTGGTTCTAGGAAAGTTTTGACAACCTTAGCATGGATAAAAGTACATGGATTTTTAACAGATATAAAAAAGAACTAACAAAGGGTATATTTACCAGTGCAAATAAAAGAAATAGTAAAAGAAACCATTTATGTTTATACACTTCTTAGAGGGGACCATGCTGTGACTACCCCAAACCTGCCTCAAATAGGTCAGGGTTGGAGACTACCACCGAGTTGGAATATCCCACAAATGGGAGGCATTTACTTAAAAACACAAACACAAACACACACACATTTCCAAGCCCAAAATGTAGAAATATAAAAACACTAAGTAATAAAATCATGAATAAAACTAAGATAACAACAAAAATGTTTTAAATTAGAAAACTGGTTCATATTTTTATTGAATGTATGTTATTGGTGTCCCAAATTGTTTTACCCTAATGAGTATAGTACCAGTAAGGGGTGGATCAACACGTAAAAAGAAGTTATTTTTTCTTTCTTATACAGTTTTTATTTTTTTCTTCGTGAAGTGAACTGAATTTATATTCAATTTTTAGCATTTGGGTAAAAATGTTTTTGGATTTAAATTTCTTTAGAAAATTATGTAACGAATAAAGAAAAATACTGAAAATTGGTTTTGATGCCAATTTGGAGGAAAATGCATATGGGATGTGGATTCTTTTAGCGGTATTTTATTAAATAAATTTCATTATGATGTTGTGTTATTCATAATAAGGTAACACTCTCTGATTCAATTTATTACAAGGTTTCCTTGGTCTGGTAAACATATTTCTTGAGCTAATGAAACCAACTCCTTGGTCCGGTTATTAGTGTTTTACAGTTATTTATTTTCCTTAGTCCATTTGTGTGTGGATTCATACTTCCAATGATCATGAATGTATTCATCATTATTCCTATTTTGAGTCCCTAGAAATTCTACCCTTGTTCCTAGGGTTTTTAGTGATTAAATGAAGTAAATACAGAATAATAAGTAGAAGTTTATAGAATAAAAAAATTAATAACAACAAATCTAATTTACAAAAATTTCATCCCCCAAAAACCCAACACACTGGGTATTTAGCTACACATAGAATAAAAATAAAATTAGAACCCTCAATACCTGATGTGATCATCACAAAAACCTCAAGGAGGGATTTTCTCTTTGGTAGAATGGTACAATGTAGAAGTATATGAATGATGGTAGCACAAAAAAAAATCTTTTTCATTCAGACCTTCAGCCCCTCTTCCTCCTCTTTGAACCAGAGGCCAATGCCTCTATTTATAGAAAATAAAATTAGACAGTGTGTGGAAAAAGTACATGCCATGTACTTATTTCAACGTGCTTTGTTATCGTTTTCTCTACCAGTAGGTGGCCTAACACGCAATCTTTGATTAGGAAGATGTTTCTTCTTGGTAGGTGGGTAAACACAGCATGTAGAGCCACCCTAAACAGTGGGTACTCTATTTTATCATCCACCAACTACTTCTTGAATGGAAGAAACATCGTATAGATGATGTACATGGCATGTCAACGTCATCTAACCACATGGGCATGTAGTATTCTTCTCAACCACAAACTGCTTGTAGAATTCTATACATGTAGTGTAGTTTTAGTACACGGCATGTACATGATTCTGGAAACTTGGGCATGTTCTTTTCCTATCCAATTCGTGTCTGAGTCTGACTATACACCACATGTATATATGTACACACCATGTAGTTGTAAATTTTTCTCATTTTTTCCCCAGTTTTTATGTTTGGCCAGAAATAGCCTGAAAATGAACAAGATCTCCAAAATCAAAGTATTTTTCCATTAAGTATTATGTTTTTTCTGAAGATATTTTCTTATTTTTAATAAAGAATGTTGAAATTTATACACAAATTGGGTACATCATGCTTCCCCATACTTAGTCATTTTCATTCCCTCAAGAAAATCTCTACATCTAATTAAAAGAATCTATATTTTAAAAAGGAAGGAATTTAGTTAATCATAAATGTAAATGATAGAGTCACATGAGAAAATTATAAAAAGGTTGAAAATAGTTTCAATTCATATGATATTCTAATCATGCTACATATACAATTCAATTAACTACATTCATCCTACTTTAAACACACGTTTCAACCGTTCAAATTATACAATCCACTTGATGATCTACCTCACCAATAATATACATAACTCTCAAGATATATTAAATCAAAGTTAAGATCGATCAAAGATATATACACACTATACAAAAGGTTTTCAAGAAATCTATTTAACTACATCAGAAAATTAATTTACAAAAATAATTAGGGTTTTCAATAAGGATTAGATGTCTCTATGGATAAGGGTTAGTAGATAAAGATGTGAAAAATAACTCCAAGACTAGAAAAAGGAGGCTAAAATCATTAAATAATAGTGTATGATATTCAAAATTAAGATCATTGTAAAAGCACCATCAACAAACTCTATCAAGTGATGATATCACTGCAATCTCCTTTAGTTAGGTAGGGTTCAGAAACCAATTAGTGAGTATACGGTTCCTTTTTCTGTATTTTATATTGATTTTTTAGAACAAAGGTGACCTTTAAAAATTCCACAAATAGGGGTTTGGAACCCTTTTTTCCCCCAATGATCAAGAAGCTCTCCCCCATACTTAATTTAATGACAATTCACAAAAATATTCCATTCATTGTCTATTCCTTCTCCTAAGATCAAGTAAATAATCATGAAAAATTATAAAAGAATTATGGTAGGAAGAAAAATAATCTTCTAATATGGCTTCTTATAAAGGATGTTCATGGTTTCTATGTGATTCCCGAACATCATATGTATGGTAGGTATCAAGATAAAGACGTTAAAACAATCCAATGACTCAATCATTTTAATTTTATTCAAAAATTCTACATGTTTTGAAAAGAAAAGTAGAAAATTCCGGTAGTTATATATATTGGAAGAATCTCTCAAGAAATAGTGTATTAGAAAGAATTTGAACAAGGGTTTAAAATACCACTCATGAGTGGGAAAAACAAATAAATAGGCCATAAGTTTGTGATGTTCATATAAATGATTCGGCTAAACAATATAATTATATAAGGATTACAAGTCTCAATTCAACTATATCAATAATCATTTTAAAAAACATAATAACCAAAATAAGCATAAAACTTTTAAAAATTTCCCACTGTTAGATTTATTATTTAAAAATACAATTAAATAAAATTTATTCATGTTTTAAAATATAAATTCCAATAATGATGTATCCTAAATGATGATAAAGAAAAAGGATATGTTGGTCGAGAGATGATCCCCCACACTTAATATCACACATGGTCCACCAAGTGCCACATAAAGGTGGAGAATAGAATGTGGGGACATAGTAGTGGACCAAAACGATGGGAAGTAAGAAAATAAGTAAATAGAGAAAGAAAAATAAAAAATAAAAAATATATGATAAATAATACCCCCTCATGTCTAGGTAAAGAAAGGTGGGATCTGGTGGATCAGTATAGCCAAAATCATGATAGAGTAACTATGATGGTCATGAAGAGAGAAAACTACAATCATACACAACAGACATTGGTGAAAGATGTCCCAAAAATATATACAATGGAAAAATCTGCCCAAAAACTAGCTGGGGTCACCTCAAAAGAGGCATCAACCTATACAAAAAAAGTCATGATAGAATGATCAAGAGCCTTGGAAAATGGAGGATCATAATATACACTCAGAAAAGATTTTATAGGAGTCAGATACATAAGAGACAGACTCAGAAGAGAAGGCATGATGGCAATCCCTAGACGAGTAGCTACAGTGGAAGCATCTTGGCCCATAGTAGAGATGAGAACTGAATCCGTGGACAGTGTAATAAATAGTGGTGAAGCTATAGAAAAAGGTCCAGGAGTTGAGGTAGGGGTTGGTGGTGGGGGTAGTGGAATACCATGATGATGAAGAAGATGCCCCAATATTTTCACAAATTGGTCCTAACATCGATCGAGACGAACCAAGTACTCCTCTACCATGGCTAGGCGGAGAGAAAAGGATAAATCGACTGAGGGTGCAGAGGTAGGGAAAGTATATGGAAGAGAAGAAGGATGTTTAGAATAATGGGGGTGGGTTGGGGAAGCCAGAAGTGGTGGGGAAGGAGGAGTGGGTGCATCGACGGGGGCAGGAGGGTCGATAGGTGGTCGGGGTGGTGCTTGATCAAGGACATAAGTGCCCTTGCTTCTAGAACAATCTCATGCAAATAATAATGAGAAATTAGATCTGCTTGGGGGAACCTAACCGGTCATGGAGAAGAGAAAGCTCAAAAACCCAAAGGTTGTGTGTATGGAGGGTGGATTAAAAACCACCATTCAGGATTCTATGACGGTCGGTAAATATGGTGTGGAAATAGGATGCGACTAGGTAAGGGCAGTTCAGGTAGTAATATTGGATGACACAGGTGAGAAGCTCCATTTCAAAGCTGGTCACAACCCCCATATCCTAGTGGTAGGGAAAAAAGATGGTGCTAAAGAACTGGTGGATGAATCGAACAATAGGTTAAGAAATGTCGGTAATCTTTTCAGAAGTGGGGCTATATCGGTGGTTAGGCCCAATTATATCCCACCACATGGCAATGAGCTTAGAGCGCTCAGGGCGAGTCAATGTGGGGACATGGGGTGGTGTGATGGGATGAGGATAGAAACCACACCCTCAGCCAAACTTGATTATAGTATGGAAGAAGTGTCATCCGCCTAGCTGAAGCAAGACCTCTAGGACCACATCGCCAGACGTCTCGCGGTACATAGGCCTGTCAAACTTGATGGAAGTAGTAAACTCCAAAAATAAATCTCTCAAAATAAGAGTTTTTACATGGATGATCATGAGTAATGGTGTGTGACCGAGGAGATCCTCTAATCCTCCCTAGATACCCAGCTGTTGAGGGACGTTGTAGTCGAGATAACGACTGCTCAATGGGATAGAGCAACGAGAGAAACGTCAAACTCTATTATGATCCAATTCTGTGACTGGGACCACTATGCAAGGGTAGGGGACACCTTCAGGGCTGGCCCTGGTGCTACAGAAATAGGGGATGGATCTGGGGGTAGAGCTGCCATAGTAGATAGAGGATCATTGGATGGAGCAGCCGGTGATAGAGCAGCTACGACAGAGGATGTCATAGGTGGGGTGGAATATGGTGGGGAAGAATGGGTGGTGCTCAGAGGCTCTCTGTTGGATTATGGAGGTGCGGTGGTAATAAGAACTACATCATTTGTGGTTGTGAGTGGTGGAAGTATGTCCATTTGAGGAGGCTGGTGCACTAGATTATCCGAAGTTGGTGTTGTCACAGGTTGGAGTCTGATCCGAAGAAAAGTGGCCCTCTCGCCCTTAGTGGTGTAGGTGGGCCACTTCCCATGCAAAGGGTCTCTATCTGACATATCCTAAAAAATAACTAAAAACCAAACAATAGAAAATGAGAAGAAATAGAAAAATAACGAAATGTGAGAAAACTAAAAAATAAAAAGTACACGAGATGTATATTCGGAGTACACGACATGTAGTAGAAGCGTGCTATTATCCTTTGTTCTCTGGATAGACATGCAGAGTAAATATGGAAAAGGGTAGGCTACATAGTGTGTACCTAACATAAATTATGTGCATGTGTAATGTTCTCCAAGTCATGTTGTCTAAAGACACAACCACCGTCTGAGTAGAGCTAATAATACAGTACAAACTATGTGAAAGAATAACATGGTGTGTGTAAGACTAGAGGTCATACGACCATGTGAAGTGCTAGACACGGGCTGGTCGAAAGAAATGGTATACATGACGTGTACCAAATAGACATGGCGTGTACATGAACATGGTGTGAGTGTTCATGTGAATAAGGTACCCAGGCACGATGTGGGATGGTACACGGTGTATACTGAACATACACACTCTGTATTTTCAAATTGAGATGTATTCAGTGTGTTGATGTGTACAGAATTACACGGTGCATTTTCTTAAAATTATTCCTGTGTACTGCAGAATCCGAATGGTCGGACGATCCATACAATACCCTAAATGCCTATGAAAGCTTGAAATAAATGGCGTGGAAGGGCACACCTTGACTGATGATCACATTTCAGAAGAAATCAGATGCCAAAACACACAAAATCCATAGATTTGGAATTAGGGAGGTCGAACGACATGTAAGAGAAAAAATAGGGGGTGGGTTCCGTTCGACATAGGCTCAAGCTAGGTGGGGTAGAACTTTTATAGTTGTGGTACCCAACGTGTATTAGTGGCCTACATGACATGTACCATAATTTTTATATGTTATATATATAGATATATAATTATTATAGAAAACTATATAATAATTAATATTAATAATTATAATAAAATGAATAAAAAATATATGCATAATTTTAAAAAATAAAACTATACACGTAATCTATTGGGAAATACATGTCATGAGTTTCAAAATTGGAATAAGAGAAGTACAACCTTTGTTTCGATACTTGGGGTGAGATTTGAACTGGTGATCGACCATTCTAAACAGAATCCCTCGACCACTAGAGAAAAGGTTGTACAACTGATCCTCTTTATTATTTAAATATACTTAATTTATAATTTATATACTACATCGAAATAAGGGAATGCATGGAGTGTGGATTTTAATTATACAAAAAAGGGATGATGCACAGAGATTAGCTAAAACCCCAGTCTTTTGGATCCAGGGTTGTGACTCTGAAAATCTTCCAACTTCACCCATGTAGAGACCCGAAGCTTAAAGTACATAGACATTACATTACTTTTTCGGAATACTTAGTACATAACAAAAACACACACACAAGGACCGTAATAGTTTAGTGTGTTTGGAAACTTGGAATATAATCTTCTAATCATGGTGAAAGATCTTCAACATCTCCCATAAAGATCTTATTTTTTTTAAACCTAAATCCTTTCTTTATGTCCTGGGGAAATGAAAACATAAAAGGGTGAGCTCAAATTCTCTGTAAGGGTAAACAAAATAAATATTAATCACGTCATATTCATAAGAACATATCTTTTGAAAATCTTAACCTGCAAAAGAGATCATAATTTCATAACATGGGATAAAACATAGTAGTGAAATGTAATCCCAATAATCATAACATAAAACATGAAACTTTTTGATATACACACATAATCATAGAGAATCATTTCTTATTAGTCAAGACTCATTGCTAAGACTATCTTAGTGGAAAAAGTCTCTTTCTGAACCGAGTTCACTCCTCGTTTCAGTCCTGTTTCACTGAACCGGTATAACCTACCGTTCCAGCCATGTCTATCTCATGAGATATAAAATCTTTACCCAATGCATTGGAGGGAGATATAGGTCCCAAAATATCATAATGATACCATTCTTATGTGTGCCACAAATTCATAAATCATACATCATTGAATAACCCATGTAATAAAAATGGTATTCTTAAAAAACATGACATCATAAAACAATTCATATAAGATAAAGGAATTCATAAAAATAATTCCATCACAACATAATCAAATCGATGTAATAATAGGGATAGAAACAGAACCCTATATTATCCTAGATGGAAAATAATTTTGATTAAACACCTGAACTCCATTCATGAGGAAAATATCTTTTCTACTTCAAAAACATTTTCCTTTCTTAACATGTCATACAATTTTAAACTAAAAGAAGTTGATTAAATATAAACATGAAAACTTATAAAGGAAGCTTCTTGGAAATAATGTTTCAAAAATCCATTCATTCCGTATAATTTAAAAAAACATTCTTCTCGTAATTTTGTTGGAAAAGTCAAAAAGTACCTCGTACGAAAAATGACAAAAGATTCCTTTCATATCTTTTACAAAAAACTCACCTAAGGGTAAAATTGGATATAAACTATTGTAGAAGGATATAAATATTACATATTGAGGAAACATGGGTGTGGATGATAAATATTCCCCAGTAAATTATGAAGTATAAACAATCTATAATAAAAATTGAGATTGCGAGATTTTCCCTTACCTTAGGTCCGATTTGCTTCGTAAGTGTCTGAACCTCCTCTTCTTTGAAGCACCTCTTTGAGACCTCATCTTAGGGCACTAAAATTGGTCATTTAGGAAGACCAGAACCTCTAGGATGTTTCTAGGGAAGTGGAGAAGAGAATTTGGCAGAGTTTGGCCGAGCATGAAGGCTCAAAGTGGTGTGAGGAAGAGGGGGAGGGGGTTCCCTTTTATAAGGGAGGAGAGGGGCACCTTTGGAATAACCAAAAATATTATTTTATTATAAAGCCAAATTCGGTTTTAAGTAGCTCCAAATTGATTTATTTCGAAGCTAAGGTGGGGATGGGTCGAAATTCTCTCATCCAATAGAATTTAGACAAGTTTATGTTACTATTTTAACCTTATCATTTAGATTTAACATTAAGTTAAATAATTT
Source organism: Viscum album (assembly GCA_963277665.1). Classification (NCBI taxonomy): domain Eukaryota; kingdom Viridiplantae; phylum Streptophyta; class Magnoliopsida; order Santalales; family Viscaceae; genus Viscum; species Viscum album. The sequence continues at coordinate 1,190,135,340 of OY728145.1, forward strand.
TACTTTTACCATGTCTTATTGTGTTCTTATACTATAATGTTAATAGACTTACTATAACAAGCCAAACGAACCCCAAGTTGTTTATTATTAATATATATAACCATATCTAAGTCATTTGGCCGAACCATAGATTTTTAGGAATAAAATAACAATTAAATATATAATATTTGTTTTAAAAACCATTTTATGTCAATTTTGACACTATTTAGTAATTGATTTTTGTGAAACTCATAACAGAATGATTAGTTCGAACAAAGTTAATTATATCAATACTAACATGTCATATTAACATATAAAATTAGTGTAATTCATAAAAAGTCTCAAATTATATTTATTTGGGTATTTATAATATCAATTATTCTAATTTTTCACTATTATGGTAATTAGTGCATCATCATTGTGTCATAAATAAATTAAATAATTTAATGTCTAAAAATTATATATAAAATATAATTATGTAGTAAATTTTATTAGCTTTCTAATTAATATTTACAATACGATTTATCTTTTGTATAACCCTGTATTAAAAATGTTTTATTAAATAAACATTGATTTTAACTCTTTTAACTCTTCTTTGAATTAAGTAATAATAAATGACCTAATCTAATACATGTGGGACTAAATGGTCATATTTTATTCCTAATATTGTTTTTGGTCGAATTACACTTATCCAATAGAATTAGGACTTGTGTTAGGGTAATAATAATACCATTTTTACCCTTAATTACACTATTCACTTTTAATAGTGGAAAAAAAGTAAAAAGTTACTATTCACAAAAAATTATTTCCATCTCATTGAACAACATTTTACTTAAAAAAATCAACCTTGTCTCTCGGATTTTTGAAATTTCACTCACAAAAGTGGTAAAATTAAGTTTTATGAAAAATTCATTTTTTTTACTACCACTTAGTGATTTTACTATTCATCAAAAAATGAATGTTTCCAGAAAAATACCAAAAATTAGGCCTAAGATATATTTGATATTATGAACTCAAAAATGATTTCTATTTTACCAAATTGAAAACATATCGGTTGAATTAATTAATTTAAAAATTAATTCTCGTCGTCAACACAAATAGCGTGTTCTTAAGAGATAATAACTATCAAAAGATTGACACTTATTTATGTCTGGTTTAAATGTGAAATTACATCCAATGACCAAAATTGTATTAAATTTTAAAAATATATTCTAAATATACTTTAAAACCACTAAATGAATAATTTATCACTATTAATTATTTCGATTAAAAAGGTTATTTTTAATTAGAATTTAGTAATTTTCACTATTCATCAGAAAATGAAAGTTATCCAAAAATTACCAAAATTTCACCCTAAGATAATTTCGATATTCCGAATCCAAAAATGAATTCCATTTTGAAAAATTAAAATTTACAAAATTTCAAAAAGTGGTCATTACTTTTCATAACGGCTAGTTTTAAGCATATTTTAATAGCATATCGTTGTTTAGTAAAACTCGGTATTGCGTACTGCACACTCTATCCAGGAAGGTCGCGATTGCGTGTAATGCAAGGCAAGTCAAGGATGTGTGTTGTGCATGATCCTTTTGGTGTAGCGTACAACACAATACATTAATGAAATTAAAAAGAATATTTTTCATAAAATCTCGGGGTGTTACATTCTACCCCCCTTAAAATGAATTTCTCCCTCGATATTCGTCGGGATTATATATAGTTTACTATTCGAAAGTTTCATTAATAGAAACCCATATCGTAAAATGGAATACCAAAACATGGCTTTAAAAACTAATATATGAAATGTAACAGTTACCAAAATAAACTAATCACTGGGTTTCCACATAGGTGAAAATATAGATATGGAAGAGAAATCTAACCATCATGTTCTGATGGAGAGTGGTAGAGAACATGGATATGGAAAATCCAGAAATCACAAAGCCATAAACTTGTGACGATCTAAGGTACCATCTGATTCTTCAGATATAAGAGCACTGGGACAACATTTTTGGTTTTCAAGATCATTTCCCTAATGTTGATGATATTGGAATTAGAAGAAATAATTTCGTGATTTTGGTAGAGTCTCACCTTTTGTCGTTCTTTGGACAATTTCCACTTCATATCTTGTTGAATTTGTCATTCGTGATGTGTTAGCAGATCATGTGATAGAATGATGGGTCATTCCATCTGTCTCAATCAAAAGGTTAAAAAAGTTATCAAAAAATACATAAGTCCATATATAGTGAGATTAATCATATATGGTTCCTAAAATGGACTTATACTTCATATATCATACTGCCTAATATAATAAAACTAGTTTCTACTAAACAGGGTCTTCCTGTAGGCCATTGGTAGGTGATAAAGGTCAGTCGCACTTCGGTTGTGGGTTCAATTCCCACAGCCCTGTCCGACGCGATGGGCTAGGGCCCGTCCTGCAGGTTGTCCTTTTTCTAAAGCTATATAACATCCCATCAACAATATCAAAAAAGTTTTATCCTTGAACAATACTAACTTATGTCCAACATAATCCATTCCAATCTTCAGGCTTATCTAAAATAATTCGGTCCAATATCATAGTATAAAGATAATGATCACGTGAATGCCATCATTTATCCCCCAGATATATCTTCTTGGTCAAATTACAAACATGTGAATACCTTAATCATGTATTCTCTTGAAGAATGAATATCCATTTAACCTTAGTGAAAACATGAATGGAGTTAAAAGTTAACAATTTCCACATACCAAAATCCTCAAAATTCTATATCCTCAAACCATGATATCACTTACGCCTTATATGAATCATGAGCTTATGAATACTATCAAACATATTAAATTCTCTTTATCCCTTCATTATGTGTATATCATCTGCTTTCCAAAAAAATATTTCAATCACTTTTCATGGTTACTGATGCCATAAAATTATTGAAAACCACAATAGACCAATACATAAATATTCCAATATTCCACGATACTATATACAACATTATTCTGGAATCCCATTACATAAACACTTAATCATTCCACCACATCGTTTTCATATTCAACATTGCCAATGGTGATCGCATGTGACTTCCCTTTGTCATTTTCCTTAATTGGTTGCTCATGTCGATCATCACTAACCCTTGGATTAGGGAATTTATTAGCATAATGCCCCATTTCCTTGCACTTGAAGCATTGAAGTGTAGTAGGTTCATTCTGTGTATCCCTTCATTTGTTTGCATCATTAGGCATCTTCTTCCCATAATTGGGGAATTAAAATGCCCGATGACCTTCCTTTCCACATTTGAAACATTTACTTGTCCCTTTAAGACAATCTCCACCATGCTTCTTTCCACACTTTGTGCATAAGGAAACATTCATCTTCTTTTCACCATTATTCTGAGATTTCTCCTTGAACTCCATCTTTTGTTTCTTGTCAAAACTATGAGATGGATAAGTAACACCAACTTCCATTTATACCTTGATAGCACAATGTACAATTTCTTCATAGCTACTGAATTCTCAAATACCTAATGCCCTTCGAAGATTTGGTTTTAAGCCACTGAAGAATCGATCAACTATACTTTCAGGTTGGATGATAAATCCAGATGCATACATTGCTAGCCTTGAAAAATTCGCTTCGTATATACCAACAGATTCATCATCCTTTTTCTTTAGTTCAAGAAACTCCTTCTCCATCATTGTTTGAAGAATACGAGGGAAGTACTTATTGAAAAATATGTTCTTGAACTCGTCCCATTCCATGGACTCAATTTCATCTCTTTGCCTTGTATTCTTGATAAGATTCCACCATTGATCAGCTTCACCTTCCAAACGATATACTGCTAAGATGTCTTTATCATGTTCAGAACATTGAAGAACTGAAAATATCTTTTCAGTGGTACTGATCCATTGTTCAGCAACAAGTGGATCAGACGACCCACTAAAAGAAGGTGGAGTTGCCTCATGAAGGACTCAATAGAATGTTGTTCCCTTGTCTGCTCATTTGGAAGTCCAGAATGATTCATAGCTTGTGTAAGTATAGCAATAAGATTTTTCACTCAATCTCCCAGAACATTTTTTTATTCAGGAGGACAATCATTGCATTGTTCATTACATTGATGAACACGGTTCTTTTGGGTTCCATCCATCATCTAAAACCCAAAAATAATAGTGTGAGAGGAAAAAATCGTGCTAGGGAAAACAACATAATAAAGGGGGGAGTACCCTCACTATCTAACATCTTAGGTTTAATTCTAAGATCATTAGTGCAATTCTATGACTATAATCTATACGTATTCTTAATCTTAGGGACATCCCTAGACATACCTTAGAAATATCTCTAGGGATCTCACTAAAGTTCTCGCATCCTAGTTTCCAAAGGTTGACTAAAACTTTCCTCTGATACCAACTGTAGAGACCCGAAGATTAACGTACATAGACATTACATTACTTTTGCGGAATACTTAGTACATAACAAAAACACACACACAAGGACCGTAATAGTTCAATGTCTTTGGAAACTCGGAATATAATCTTCTAATCGTGGTGAACGATCTTCAATATCTCCCATAAAGATCTTCTTTTTTGAAAACTAAATCCTTTCTTTATGTCCTGGGGAAAAGAAAACATAAAAGGTTGAGCTCAAATTCTCAGTAAGGGTAAACAAAAGAAATATCAATCACGTCATATTCTTAATAACATATCTTTTGAAAATCTTAACCTGCAAAAGAGATCGTAATTTCATAACATGGGATAAATCATAGCAGTGAAATGTAATCCCAATAATCATAACATAAAACATGAATCTTTGTGGAATACACACATAATCATATAGAATCATTTCTTATTAGTCATGACTCATTTCTAAGACTATCTTAGTGGACAAAGTCTCTTTTTGAACCGAGTTCAATCCTCATTTCAGTCCTGTTTCAATGAACCGGTATAACCTACCGTTCCAGCCATGTATATCTCATGAGATATAAAATCTTTACCCAATGCATTGGAGGGAGATATAGGTCCCACCTATCTCATAATGATACCATTCTTATGTGTGCCACAAATTCATAAATCATACATCATTGCAGAACCCATGTAATAAAAATGGGATTCTTAAACAACATGACATCATAAAAAAATTCATATAAGATAAAGGAATTCATAAAAATAATTCCATCACAACATAATCAAATCAATGTAATAATAGGGATATAAACAGAACCATATATTATCTTATATGGAAAATAATTTTGATAAAACACTTGAACTCCATTCTTGAAGAAAATATCATTTCTACTTCAAAAACATTTTCCTTTCTTAACATGTCATACAATTTTAAACTAAAAGAAGTTGATTAAAAATAAAATTGAAAACTTGTAAAGGAAGATTCTTAGAAATAATGTTTTAAAAATCCATTCGTGCCGTATAAGTTAAAAAAACATTCTTCTCGTACTTTTGTCAGAAAAGTCAAAAAGTACCTCGTACGAAAAACGACAAAAGATTCCTTTCATAACTTTTACTAAAAACTCACCGAAGGGTAAAATTGGATATAAACTATTGTAGAAGGATATAAATATTACATATTGAGGAAACATGGGTGTGGATGATATATATTACCCAGTAAATTATGAATTATAAACAATCTCGGATAAAAATTGAGATTGCGAGATTTTCCCTTACCTTAGGACTGATTTGCTTCGTAAGTGTCCGAACCTCCTCTTCTTTGAAGCACCTCTTTGAGACCTCCTCTTAGGGAACTAAAATTGGTCTTTGAGGAAGAAAAAAACCTCTAGAATGTTGATAGGGAAGTGGAGAAGAGAATTTGTCAGAGGTTTGATGATCTTGAAGGCTCAAAGTGGTGTGAGGAAGAGAGGGAGGGTGCCCTTTTATAAGGGAGGAGAGGGGCACCTTTGGAATAACGAAAAATATTATTTTATTATAAAGCCAAATTAGGTTTTAAATAGCTCCAAATTGATTTATTTCGAAGAAAAGGTGGGGATTGGTCGAAATTCTCTCATCAAAAAGAATTTATAAAAGTTTAGGTTCCTATTTTAACCTTATCATTTAGATTTAACATTAAGTTAAATAATTTTACTTTTACCGTGTCTTCTTGTGTTCTTATACTATAAGGTTAATAAACTTACTATAACAATCCAAACGAACCCCAAGTTGTTTATTATTAATATATATAACCTTATCTAAGTCATTTGGCCGAACCTTATATTTTTAGGAATAAAATAACAATTAATAATATAATATTTTTTTAAAAACTATTTTATGTCAATTTTGACACTATTTAGTAATTGATTTTTGTGAAAATCATAACAGAATTATTAATTCGAAAAAAGTTAATTAAATCAATACTGACATGTCATATTAACATATAAAATTAGTGTAATTCATAAAAAGTCTCAAATTATATTTATTTGGGTATTTATAATATCAATTATTCTAATTTTTCACTATTATGGTAATTACGGCATCATCATTGTGTCATAAATAAATTAAATTATTTAATGTCCAAAAATTATAAATAAAATATCATTATGTATTAAATATTATTATCTTTCTAATTAATATTTACAATCTAATTTATCTTATTTATAACCCTATATTAAAAATGGTTTAGTAAATAAACATTGATTTTAACTATTTTAACTCTTCTTTGAATTAAATAATAATAAATGTCCTAATCTAATCCATGTGGGCCTAAATGGTCATATTTTATTCCTAATATTGTTTTTGGTCGAATTACACTTATCTAATAGAATTATGACATGTGTTAGGTTACTAATAATATCATTTTTACCCTTAATTATACTATTTACTTTTAACCGTGGTAAAAAAAAGTAAAAAGTTTCTATCCACCAAAAATTATTTTCATCTCATTGAACCACATTTTACTTACTTACATCAACCGTGTCTCTCGGAATTTTGAAATTCCACTCACAGAAGTGGTAAAATTATGTTTTATGAAAAATTCATTTTTTTAACTACCACTTAGTGGTTTCACTATTCATCAAAAAATGAAAGTTTCCAGAAAAATACCAAAAATTAGACCTAAGCTATATTTGATATTATGAACTCAAAAATGATGTCTATTTTACCAAATTTAAAACATATCAGTTACATTAATTAATTTAAAAATTAATTCCCATCGTCAACACAAATAGCGTGTTCTTAAGGGATAATAACTATCAAAAGATTGACACTTGTTTATGTCTGCTTTAAATGTGAAATTAAATCCAATAAGAAAAATTTATTAAATTATAAAAATATATTCTAAATATACTTTAAAACCACTAAAATTAATAACTTATCACTATTAATTATTTCGATTAAAAATTGTGTTTTAATTAAAATTTACTAATTTTCATTATTCATCAGAAAATTAAAGTTATCCAAAAAGCACCAAAATTTCACCGTAAGCTAATTTCGATATTCCGAATCCAAAAATGAAGTCCATTTTGAAAAATAAAAATTTACAAAATTTTAAAAAGTGGTTATTACTATTCATAATGGATAGTTTTAATCATATTTTAATAGCATATCGTTGTTTAGTGAAACTCAGTATTGCGTACTACACACGCTATCGAGGAAGGTCGCGATTGCGTGTAATGCAAGGCAAGTCAAGGATGCATGTTGTGCAAGCTCGTTTTGGTGTAGCGTACAACACAAGACATTAATGAAATTATAAAGAATAGTTTTCATAAAATCTCGGGGTGTTACAACCCACATGTATTTCTTTATGTTGAAAACTTTTTCAGCGTAGTAATGAAAACATGGTGCACACTACGTATATTGAAATACATGCCATGTGGTTTTATTAAAAGGAAAAATGATAGAAATGGTGCGGTTGTCAGGATTCGAACCCGAGTCTTTTGGAGACGGGTTACGAACCTGGCCAATTGATCCATCCCCATCATTGGTTTTCTTATAAGAATATATATATATATATATATATATATATATATATATATGAAAAACCCCACACATGTTGTGTAAGAAACCATGAAGTTAAAATGGAGGAACCCCATGCTGAAGGTATGTCGGGAGGGATTCGAAGACGTGATGACTCGGATAAACTACAATGAACTTACCATCAGTACTAACATAATCCATGTTTATTACTTAGTTAAACTATAAATTTATAATAGTAAGAATATAAATGAAAAGGAATCAATATACACCATGTTGATAAGTGGTACATAGTGTTCATCCATTGGGATGAATCCCATAAAGCACTATTGTTTTAGGTCACTATCTCGACCGACTTACCTATGTGTACATGGGATGTATGGTTGAAACTTTTCCAACCATGTCCTCCATGTGATGGTAACTCTTCAGCCGATGTCTGTTCACCTAGAATGGTTGAACATCCTCTCTAGAAATTTCCACCACCCCATGATGGATTAATCGTATGACCCAGAATGGCCCTGACCATCTTGAATTTAACTTCCCAGGAAATAATCGAAGATGAGAGTTTAAAAGGAGTACATGTTCACCAGGTTGGAATGTTTTTTGTGAAATCATCTGGCCGTTGATTTCTCTTGTCTTCTCCTAGTACATCTTGGTATTCACATATGCCTCTAATCATATTTCATCATGTTCTGTCAGTTGGAACATATGCTTCTCTTCATCTACCTTTAGGTCAAAATTCAGGGACTTGACGTATCAGTAGGATTTGTGCACCAACTATACTGGAAGATGGCATTACCTTCCAAAGATGAGGTGGATTGGGGACATCCCCAGTGGTGTTTTGAAAGCAGTCCGATATGCCCCCAAAGCATCGTCTAGTTTCTTAGACCAATCTGTCCTCGAGGTGTTCCCTATTTTTTCGAGAATCTATGTGAGATCAAGGTCGGAGAGCTCCACTTTTCCACTGCTATAGAGATGATATGGCATCCCCATATGATGCCTCACTCCATACTTCGACAGTACTCCATTCATCAATGTGTTGTCAAAGCGGGTCCCTCTATCACAGATTAGTACATGAGGAACACTGAACCTACTAAAAATACGTGGCTCTAAAAAACCCACTACTACTTTGGCTATGTCATGTGATGTAGCTACCGCTTCCGCCCATTTGAAGATGTAGTCGATGCAAACCATGATGTTAGTGTTCCCAAAATATGGGGGAATGGTCCAACGAAATCTATGCCCCAAGAATCAAATATCTCAACCTCTGGTATGGGTTGATGGGGTATCTCAAAACAAAGTCCCACATTACCTGTTCTCTAGCATTGATCTCAATAAGAAATAAAGTCTCGGGCATCTCTGTTCATGGTGGAAAAAAACTAGACTGCAAGGTCTTTGCTATAGTATGGTCAGGCCCATTATGTCCACCCACTGGTGAGGCATTACACAATTATAGGATTCCATGAACTTTAGATTCTAGGATGGAATATAGGATCACCCCATATCAACAGGATCCAAACCAAAGAGGATCTTTCCAGAAGTACCTCTTGACATCAAAGAGAAATCTCTTCCTTTGCTGGAAAGAGAGGTCGGGGTGTACGAAACATATAACCATAAAATTAGCAATATCAGCATAACAAGGTCTAGGTGTTTCTTTGACTAAAAAGAGGATCTCATCAGGGAAATCCACTTTGATATCTCGATCTTCCTTCTTCTCCAAATTAGTTAGCTTTAGGAGGGAATGATTATTAGCAACAACATTCTCACTCCCTTTCTTCTCTCGGATCTCTAGATCAAATTCTTGTAGGAGGAGTACCCATCTGATCAGTCATGGCTTCACATCTTTCTTGTTCAGTGGGAACTATAGTGCTACATGGTCAGAGTAAAATATAAATTTAGATATAACTAAGTCAGAACAAAACCTGTTAAACACAAACACCAATGAAAGAATCTCCTTTTCTATGGTGGTGTAGTTCATCTATGCCTCATTTAGCATCCTTCTGGAATAATAGATAGGTCAGAAAATTCGGTCATGCTGCTGGCCCAAGACTGCTCCTACTGCATAGTCGCTGGCATCACTCATCACTTCCAATTGTTCATCCGTGTTGGGAGAAACCATTACTAGAGCATACAAAAACTTCTTCTTTAGGTGATCAAAAGATATGGTGCATGGCTCGTCAAACACAAACACATCAACCTTGTTCAAATGTTTTGTGAGGGGATGGGCTATCTTTGAGAAGTCGTAGAAAAACCACCTGTAGAAACCTGCATGCCACAAGAAGCGTCAGATGAATCTGACAGATGTTGGATTAGTAATTCATAGAATGAATTATATCTTTGTCAGGTCCACCACGACCCCCTTCACCGAGATTTTGTGGCCAAGGAAGATGACACTTTTCACCATGAATTGACCTTTTTCCTAGCACAAAATCTAGTTAGTGTTCTCACATTATTCCATATTTATCTCCAGGTGATGCAAGAAAGTGGTTAACGATTTTCCATGAAAGGAAGAATCATCCATAAATACCTCTAGGATCTGTTTCTCCATGTCATAGAAGATAGCCAGCATACAACACTAGAAGCTGGAAGAGGTATTGCACATTCCAAAGGACATCCTTTAGTATGAAAACATACATTAGGATAAAGTAAATGTGTCATTCTCTTCATCATCTGAAGCAATGGAAATCATATTGTATCCTGAATACCCATCAAGGATGCATAAAGAGTTGTGCCCTGCTTGTATTTCTAGAATATGATCCATGAAGGGCAAGGGGAACTAATAATTCTATGGGCTGTCATTCTGATTCTTGTAATCCACACAGACTCTACAGCCTTTGATAGTGCATGTCTGGATGATCTCATTCTTATAATTTGATATCACATTGATACCCCCCATTTGGGTACCACTTTTAGGGGGCTCACCCAAAGACTATCTGAGATGGGATAAATGGTTCCTACATCCAACAATTTAATTACCACTTTCTTTAGAACTTCATTCATGGGTGGGGGGGGGGTTAACGTGACACTGTGATTGTTGAGATTTCTTAGCACCTTATTCAAGAAGAACCTTTTGGGTGAAAATGGTAGGGCTAATTCCTTTCAAATATGAAACTGTCCTCCCAATTGTGTTCTTTCAATGTTTCAAAACATGCATAAGTGAATCCTCCTACTCATGTGATAGTGCTGCACTAAGTATGATTGGAAATGTTTGATTGGTTCTCAAATACCCATACTTAAAAGAATATGGAATAGGATCCAGTTCGAGTTCTAATACCTTTAGAATCGAAGGTACAAGTGGTTTTACCTTTTCCCACTCCAAAATATCGGCTATACCTACACGTTTCCAGTAGTGGCCACCCTGGCCTTCTAGGAATTGTAGTTCCTCTAGTGCTTTTTCTGGTTTAATATCTAGAATAACCAAGTCATCTAAAGTAAAATAACATATGATATCACTCTCTTCCCTGATTATGTGTTCATCCATGGTGGTCACTACAAAACAGCCCTCATGCTCTGCCATGATGCATTCATGAAGGATTTGAGGACATTGTAGGAGACTCTCTCATCATCTACACATAAAATTACCTCTCCAAGGTTTTCATTGATAAATACCTTCCTAGAGTCCAATAATGGCATTCCCAAAATGAGAGGTGCCTCTTAGACTTCCTCCATGTTGAGGATGATGAAATATGTGAGGAGGATTAGCATAACCACCTTGACCAGTACGTCCTCTAGTATCCCCTTCATATATTTGATGGATTGGTTAGAAATCTAAAGGTATACTCAAGTAGGCATTATATTTTTTAGCACTATTTTCAAAAAAACTCTGAGAGGCATGAGGTTGACATTTTACCTTAAGTCATAGAGTACCATCCTAAACTCACATGGTCCAATAGTTCATGGAATAGTAATGCTACCTTGATCCAAGAGTTTGGGAAGAATCTAATGCTATAATACAACCATACACTCTTTAGTCTATGAAATGGTTCTGATATCCTCAATATTTTTTTTCATGGAGAGGATATCCTTAAAGGATTTCTCATAAGTGGTCATGTTCATTAGTGACTCTGCAAATGGAATATTGATATATAGCTTCTTGAACACGTCTGTGAAATTTCTGAACTAGTGGTCTAGAATTCTCCGATTCAACCTCTATGGGAAGGGTAAGGTAGTCTTGAAGGGTTTTACAACCGCCTTTCCTTTTCTATGTGAATCCTCCTTCAGTGGGATTTTAGATGTGGAGGGGTCTGTAACTGTACCTTTATCATTAGAAGGGGTGTAGGTGCACCTAACAGTGTTGGTTGTTTTTTTGTAGCTCCCTTTCACTCTATAGTGTGATGGCATGGGACTCCTCTCTCTAGTTCTTCTTAGTGTTACCTGGTAGTGTACCAGGTTGCCTCCCCGAGAGTTTGTTTTCCAACTGGCCAATTTGGTTCTTCAGGCATTGAAATGAAGCCCCCTGATTCTAGAATATAGTCTCAGCAATATATATAATTTTTTTCATGAGATCCTCTATCCTTAAGGTATTCTCCTGCTGAGGTGGCTTTGTATCTGGTTGAGTTGGTGGCAGCTGTGGCTACTACGGGCGAGGGTTTTGATACCCTTGCTACTGATAAGTTCCCTACCGGGTCTATTGTAGCCTCGGGTACTAGTTCTGATAAAAAGTCTGATCGTACCCGGGCATTCGCTGGGGTGGAGGATTTTGCTGTTGTTAGCCCCAAATTGTGTTCTGTTGATCAAGCCAAGGTATGTTTTGGTACTGGGGGTACTGGTTTGGACCTCAGTTTTGGAAAACATAGCTCACATAACTCATTAAAGGGCTGCCTGTAGGTCCTATTCATTTTCCCATGATGTGGTTATCACCACATTCCCTACATGACAAACAGTTTTCCGCATGTACATGGGACATTCCCTTCATATTGAGCACACCAATATCTTTGGAAAAAACGTCCAACTAGGAAGCTAACATAGCTGTGGCATCAATACTATGCCTAACTTGTTTCTGTGTGACCTGCTCAGAATTCTACTAGAAGCTGTTGGCAGGCAAGTCTTCCAGTAGTTTAAAATGCTCTTCGGGAGACATCGTCAAAAATGTACCCCTAGTTGCGACATCCACCATGGACAATGTATTCATCGTCAGTCCTCCATAAAAGGTTTGGACTTGCATCCAATGTGGGAGTCTATAGGGTGTGAATTTGTGATACATCTCCGTGAAGTGCTCCCATGATTCGTACAGTGACTCTGAGTCGTGCTGCTGGAAGTTTTGTATTTTGTTCTATAGAGTCACCTTCTTTGAGGGTGGGAAGTATTTAGATAGGAACGCCTGGGGTAGCACCTCCCAAGTGAGGATAGATCATTTTGGAAAACCTTTAATATTGTTTTTTTCATATCCCATTGAGTGATAGGAATGCGGTGAAGACAAATGGAATCTGTAAACACTATGTGGTAGTGGAACATATCGCATACGTCCAGAAAGTTGGAGAGATGGGAAGTGGGGTCCTTGCTTGGCAGAGCTCCTAACTGAATGGTATTTTGGATTTTCTACATAATTAATGGATTTATCTCGATGTGTTGGTGTTGTACCGGTGGACGAATAGTTCCCGTGTCAGATCCGCGAATAGATGAAATGATGTACTGCATGAGAGTATGACAAGGAGGTGGCTGCTAAGGGAGTGGAGCCAGCATGTATTGTTGTTCCTAAGGGGCAATGTATGACCCCTGACTAGGCTATAAAAATGGTATCTGATCTAGTCTAAAGAGTTGGATCTGTTGTGGTCCATACCCTGAAACAAGTGGAGCTTTCTAGTACTGGATGTCTTCTGGACTAAACGGTTGTCCAACTCCTTGAATAGAAGTTGGATTTCCTTCTTCGATCTGTGCCACATGATTATTTTGGTTGTGCTTGACCATGAGTGTTTGTCATCACATTAAGAGAGTCCATTCGGTTTCTGGGTCAATTAGGTAAAACACTAATGGCTCAGCATTCTTAGAATGAGTGATGTATCCTCTCATACACTTATGGACTTTCACAATGCTAGACACACGAAGTGTAAACGAGGAAGAAGAATGATAAATAGAAATGAGATTAGAATTGTGATTTTTTTTGGAATTTATGATTTTCTCTAACTAAAACATGATGCAAAATTAATTAAAAGAAGCACAAAATTAACTTTTAATCTCCCTAAAAAGGTTCAAAAATTTAGAAGGCCGTTTTACCAAAAGTATCTAATTGGTGTCTCAAATTGTTTGACCCTAACGAGTATAGTACCGGTAAGGGGTATATCCACATGGAAAAAGAAGTTATTTTTAACTTTCTCATCTAGTTTGTATTTTTGTCTTAGTATAATAAACATGAATTTAGAGTCGATTTATAATGTTGGGATAAAAAGTTAATTGGATTTAAATTTCTTTATAAAAGTACATAACAGATAATGGGAAATACGGGAAATTGGTTTTGATGCATATATGGAGGAAAATACATTGGAGTTGTGGATTTTATTAGAGGTTTTTTATTAAATAAAATTTCTTATGTGGTTTCATTGTTCATAATAACCCAACACTCTGGGTTTCAATTTTTAACAAGGTTTCCATGGTCTAGTAAACTTATGTCTTGAGTTGAGAAAATTGACTCCTAGGTCCGGTAGATAGTGTTTCATAGTTCTTTATTTGGCTTTGTCTAGTTTTGAGTCAATGAATAATTCCAATGATTATGAATGTATTCATCATTATTTTTCTTCTGAGTCCCTGCTAATTCATACCTTAGTCTGGCTGCGAATTTTCAGTGATAAAATGAAGTGATTAAAGAAGAATTAGAAGATTTTAATAGAACAAACACTTTTATAACAACTAATCTAAATTAAAAATATTTCATCTCCCACAACCCCAAAACATTGGGTATTTAGTTACACGGAGAAGAATATATGATAGAATAACCCTTGATATCTTATGTGATCATCGTAGAAACTTTGAGGACTAATTGAATCTTTGTTAGAATGGATGAATGGTGAAATAGTTGAATGATGGTAGCACCACAGTAGAGCTTATTTACATTGGACTTTCACCCCCTCTTCCTCCTCTTTAAACCGAAGGCCAATGACTCTATTTATAGAAAATAAAAGTACATGAGGTGTGAAAAAAGTATACACTGTGTGCTTTTTTCAATATGCTTTTGTCATCTTTTTCTCTATCGGTATGTGGCTTAACATGTGGTCTTTGACTAGGAACCCAGAGTCGTCTAGTAGATGGGTATACATGGTGTGTAGCATTGCCATACACAGCATGAACTCTCTTTTATCAGCCACAAACCACATCTAAAAAGGAAGACACTGCGTATAGATGATGTACAAGGCTTGTCAATGCCAGCTGGCCACATGGGTTTGTAGACATCTTCTCAACCACAAACTGCTTTGAGAATACTATACAAAGTGTGTAGTTTTAGTACACAATGTGTACATGCTTCTGGTAACTTTGGAATGTAACTATCCTAGCCAATTCATGTATGATTCTGACTATACGTTACATGTATATATGTACACACCATGTAGTGTTATATTTTTCTCAATTTTTCCCTGGTTTCTGTGTTTGGACAGAAATCACCTTAAAATGAACAAGATCACCTAAATCAGCGTATTTGTCCACTAAATAGTAGGTTTTTATGAAGACACATTCTAACTTTCAACAAATTATGTAGAAATGTATACAAAAATTGGGTGCATCAAAAACTAGGAAGTAAAAAGGTCTAGAATACAATCCCACCCAAAAAGGAGTCTGGAAAAGTGAATGTATGACTTCTTAAAACTCATCTCCAGAAAACCCAACCAAAAGGGTAGGTATAGTGCCAGCTGTTTGAAGCTGTAGGAGCACACCTCACTTGTCTCGTCTCTCTAAGAACCACCTGGTCCTAGTCCACCTAGGACTCCATCAATGCATTTATTTCCAACACAAGACACGAAATGTGAGGGAAAATCCCATGCAAGGGTGAGTAAAATAATACTAAGTAAGACACCCCAAAACCACTAATGAAATATACTACATAGGAAATTATGAAGGAATACTATGAAGGAAGACCACTAAAGGAACCCCATGAGGAATACTACTAAGGAACATCGTGAAGGAACACCATGAATAAACACCCTGAAGGAACACCATGAAGGAACACCATGAAGGAACACCATGAAGGAACACCATGAGAGAACACCATAAAAGAACACCGCTATGGAACACCACTAAGGAACACCACTAAGAAACAAAAATAAGGAACACAACGATGGAAAACAATAAAAAAACACCACGAAGGAACACCACTAAGGGACACCGCTAATGAACCCGAAGAAGGAACGCCACTAAGGAAAACCATTAAAGAACACCGCTAGGGAACACCATGAAGAAACATCTCAAAGAAACACAACTAAGGAAAACCAAGATGGAACCCCACAAAGGAACCCCATGAAGGAACACCACGAAGGAACACCACAATGAATAACCATGAAGGAACACCACTAAGGAACCCCACTAATGACACCACAAAGGAACACCATGAAGGAACACTACAAAGGAACACCGCAAAGGAAAACAACTAAGAAACACCACTAAGGGACACCACAAAGGAACACTGTGAATGAAATACATGGATTACACCACAAATAAATCCAATATGTATGCCATAATGAAATGCATGATGTATGACCCAAAAAAAAACAAACGAAGTAAGCCAAAAAGAAATAAATGAAATATGCCACAATGGAATAATATAGTCACCTCACACATGTATAAGTATATAGAATGAATATTAGGATTATCATATATTGTCCATAGAAGACTTAGTATTAGTGAGAAATGTAGTCTTGATAAGAATATTATTCTTGATATGGCACATAGTCTCGTAAAGTCACATTGCCTTCACGAGAAATGTAGTCTTGGTAAGACATGTATCCTAAGTAAGACAACTAGTATTGGAAAGACTAGTAGTCTCGGTATGTCACATAGTCTCAGAAAGCCACATAGTCTCAAAGTCACTCAGTCTCAAAGTCATATGGTCTCGAGGTAAAATCCAGCCATAACATTCCATTCGTAGCATGCTCTTTTTGGGGGAACTCACTCCTTAAGAAATTAGGTCATATGTAAACTTCCAAATTTAATCACTTGGAGTATATAAAAAGTAACTTCTCATTACAAGTTTCCCAACACTGTACAAGACTCATCAAATGAATACATGTTTTGAATGTCCATACTGTTTTTATAAAATGGTCTAACCTAGGTCCTGCCTAGGTCCAACTCGACTCATCCCATTCCAGCCAAGCCTGACTCCTCCGATCTGGACCACACATTGAGATGACTCAGTGTCTTGAACATGGTCCTCCCTGACTGTGTGCCTCCCACCAATGTGATGTCGTGCCTCTTTAAAAATGGTTGACCCACCTTCTCCGCCTGCACTGTAGCTTCACTGATGCTACAGACACAACCCAAAAGCCGTAGATGTAGGTCATCCTCACAATGTCCCCTGAACACTGCTAGTGGCACTGCTCCAACTGTGAGATCCCTTGTGGTCCTTCCAGGACCACGTTCTACCACCACCACTAACTGCCCCTCCATCCTGCTGTTGTAATCCTCCATGAACTACTCCATATGGCCACATCCTGCCACCACCGTAAGTCACTACCTCGACCAAAGCTGCACCGCCCCTTGACCATTATGCCTATACGATGCTATTGTGATGTCAAATCTTGGTTTAAGGTTTTTTTCCATGAATTGAAGGCATAAAATATGATTATACAATCAAGTAGAATGTTAAGAACATGAAGAAGGGGAAAGGAAATCAAAAGGAGATCAAATTACCTACCTCATGTTTGGATCAGTGATTTATGAGGAACTTTTGTGTTGTCTTCATTGATGAGATCCTCCAAGTCTATTGGTGTGAGGATCCACAATCTGATCTCTGATCTATCATCATTTTCCCGAGAGGATTATTTCTCCAAGCTCTTTATAGAGATTCTCCAGTGTTCCTTGGGTTATGTGGTTAACCCTTTGATTTTCAAATAAGGGTATTTTTTTTAAAGGAAATGACCATTGCGTTAACAAAATAAATTATCTTTAAATTATATAATGATGATTACGACCTTTTCTAGTTTTTTCATAGAAGACTCGCACCGACTAAAGTAAAGTTGCGCCTAGAGAAAAAACCACATTAATAACTCAATAGTGGTATCAAATTTCCAATATGAGTCTATGATCATGAGTTAATAGGATTTAAAATTAAATATTTTTATTTAAATATTTTATTTACCGTTATGTCCAAAAAATATCTTTCACATCTGGCCTGGATGGGTTGTTGTGAGGCCTCACCTAATGTAAATCCACTACTCTAAAATAATGGTGCCCTCAGATTTCTAATTTGTAGACCCGTTTAATATTTATTCCACTTTTCTTGGAAAATTGTGTGCGCGTGTTATTAAAAATTTAACAATTTTCAACATAATGTTCTCGACACACTAGGAATTGGAATTGCATGCCATCTTATCCCCTGGTCTTCTAATTTTCCCAAATAGTTTCTAAAAATAAATTTAGGAAAATATAATTCATTAGATTTCTCCCCACTATAGGGTTTTTACATCCCCAAAATGCAAACTAAGGCTACCAAAATAGATGAGGGTACTAAGAACAAATATGATCGCCCTTACTCCCATGTGCTCTGATATAGATTCTTGGTCCACTACTAATCATAAACTCAAGGAATTGATCAACCAAAAATAATCCTCCAAACTCTGGAGAAAAATTTAACATGAAATCCCATAACATGCCCTCTAGATCCTAAATGGTTCACTCAGTTTAGTCATCCTTCTGTTGTTAAAACACTGTTCTCAAGTGAAGCTGAGTCCAAAAAACCTCCAAAAATCCCTTACACAATCGAGATGTAAGGTGAGAATCACAATATGAAACTATCATCGAAGGGAATCCATGGAGTCAAACTATCTTCTGCACATAGAAGCGTCCAAATCACTCTACTTAACTCTTCTCTCAAAAAGAGAGGAAGTGGACCAACATGCTGAGTCGGTAAACAATCACCCATATGGTATTGTGTCCTCTAGACGTACATGATAAAATCATTATAAATACCATATATATCCCATCCGACATTCATTGTTTCACTGTGAGGTGTTGATTCAAACCTGCTGAAAATTTGTGCTCATCCTTCACTTGCTGACAAGTGAGGCATCTAGAAACAAACACTGCAACTTCCTTCTTCATCCTCGGCCAATAAAAATGATGTCACAGGTCCTGATATATCTTCACCACTCTAGTATGTCCCATCAAAGTGGATGTATGGAACTACATAAAGACCTCATCTCGTAATGCCATTGATACCACTATGCATCCTCTAAAAAGTAATATGTCCTCCCTTCCTTTATAATATCCATATGGGGAATGAATTAGAGACTTTTGAGCATATAAAGTCGCACAATCAGTATCCTTAGGTTGTTCCTCCTTGACTCACTATATTAATGGAGGGCTGAAAAAAATTGACTGGAGGTATGGTGCTCCATCTCCATACACAAAGTATAACTACAATGAGGCCAATTGCATCATTTCATTGTTCAATAATAATAAACTAGAGATCCTATTGAGATCATTTGTCACCACATTCTCCATCATATGAGTATAGAAAATATCAATGTCATATTCCTAGAGAAACAATAGCAAATAATTCTGTCTTAACCTTTTTTTGATCCACTACAACTCTGCCACCACTATAGGGAACTGAGGACTCATAACACCGACGACATAAAGGGTTATGCTAGCCAATTGTTGATTAATTAGATATAACCTCCTTTGTGTGAGTCCATTCAATAATTCCTATGTTTCCTTTTCACCAAAAAAGAAAACCTCATTCCACCACTATAGGAATAACACATTCTTTGCCTAAAACAGTCAATCTGAGCATGAACTGTGGATAACTAGTCCATTCTACGAATGACTTCATATGGTCTCGATGCCACTACAAAGAGATCCCAATTGAAATTATCATCTCTAATATTCATTCTGCACTTTCAGAACCAGCGTGTGATCATTGGGCCTCCTTCTGTAGGACTATTCAAGTGTGAGGGTCGAGTGAATGATTCAAGTAAAATCTCCAAATCTCAAATAAGTGTCATGGAAAGAGAATAATGTTTAGAACCCATGTCTATAAATACTATAACTAAGGTAGAATAAAAACACATTGTACCTCGAATCATTCTTGGTGCCCCTGGGCCATATGCCTCAACCACATGCAGTTGTCCCTCCCATATCTTCTAACTCCTAGTGCCCTGTGTGGACCACCTAGTGGTGATGGAAGTAACATATCGAAATATCCACCACCTCCTGCTACTCTCCCAGCTCCCCTACCATGATTGTCACCCTACAAACCCACTTTCACTGGTTTTTCCGCTACAATATACCACCAGCTATATATACCCATTTAGAGAACACTCAACCACAATGGTTTGATCGATCACCCCAGTATAGGTAGGAATGCAAAGAGGGATAATTCATTCGTGGATTTCCCAATGTAGACCTCACATGAAGGTATTATCACTGAAGTACTAGCCTTTTATCACATACATAGAGTTCCTAGAGAGGTTGGTATACCTTGATTAATAATGAGATACTGACTTATCATCCCGTTGGAGTTGTGGAAGCTCCAAGACTCCCATATCCCTTAGATTATAAGGTGTGAACTCCTATCTAAAAAGGTTCTCAAAATCTATCCATGGAAAAGTTACCTCATCAAAATATTGTTTATCCAAACCGCACCATTGACCTACTAAGCCATGTTGAAGGCTCGCTTCCATGACCCCCATCCGTTCTCCTTATTTACTAACTATATGGAAACATGGATTATAGACTCAAGCCAGTCCTCAACTATCTATGTGTCGTGATTGCCTTAAAACCTAGGGGGTCTCTATTGCTGGAACTCATGAGGCGTGGCCTTATTTCTCTTCTCATCCTCTAGTACTACATGTACAATGTGTTTCTCTAAAGGTGGTGGTATAGCTAGTACACCATATGAAGGTTATATCTTTGACACATATCCTTGTTTCAATGTTTCATCACTTGACAGATCATCGTCGTGATCACACAGTGGAATCCTTCATGGCTATCTATGTAGTGGCATCTTGAAATATAAAAAGATGTACCACCGTCAATAGAGTATACCTGGTGAGATGACTCAAGTTGGACATGAGAAAAAACCCAAATATTTTATGATTAATGAACTGTTGTATTCCTTATAACCAATATTTTCATTTATCAAGTCAAAAATAAGAATTCAGAGTCCCAGTGAATAGAAACGTCGGCCCCCGCACCAATAATGGATTCGCTGGCCAAATAGCCATACATAAAAAACATAATACTATTTCCCCAAACCAACCTCACAGACTCTTGGTCCTAATGTATAACAAACCATCTCTCATACCACTCTGTGAGGACCCTTCCCAGAGGGGCCCGTGCTATGACTACCCCATGCCTTCCTCGAATAGGCTAGGGTATAACGACTAGAACTAATTAGGAATATCCCATAAATGGAGGGAATTTTAATATGCACCTGTACACATGAACATATTTTGAAGCCCAAAATCCCATAATATAAAAACACCATGTAAACAAGCACACATACCACTAATATAACAAAAACATAGTGTTAATGTAGACAACTATGAAGTAAATAGGTCCAGAATATTGGCCCACCCAAAAAGGAGTCTGGAAAAGTGAATGTACATGTTCATGAAACACATCTATAGAAAACCCTTCCTAAAGAATTGGTACAGTGACAGTTGTGTAAATCCACAAGGGCACACCCCACCTATGTGGTATCTCTAACCACCACTTGGTCCTGGTCCACCTATGACTCCTTCAATGAATTGATCTTCTGCACAAGACACGACACATGCGAGAAGACCCTTGTGAGGGTGAGTAATGTAGTACTCAATTGGAAACCCCAAAACTATAAAAGAAATATACTAAATATTAAATTTGGAAGTAATACTACGAAGGAATGTCATTAAGGAAGACAACTAAAGGAACACCTTAAGAAGAACCACTATGAAAAACCATGAAGGAACACCACAATGGAACCCTCCAAAGGGACACCATGAAGGAACACCACTAAAGAACACCACTATAGAACACCATAAAGGGATACTATTAAGGAACACCAAGAAAGAACAACACAAAGGAACACCACAAAAAAGAATCTTGAAGTAACACCACTAAGAAACACCACAATATAACACCTTGAAGTAACACCACTATGGAACAACAAGAAGGAACAAAACTATGAAACACCATGAAAGAAGAACACTAAGAATCAACACCATGGAGAACCATGAAGGAACACAACTAGGGAATACAACGAAGGAACACAACAAAGGAACACAAAAAAGAAACACTATGATGGAACACCACTAATGGACACCACTAAGGAACACAAAGAAGGAACAACATTAAGGAACACCACAAATAAACACCACTAAGGAACACTAATTTGGAAAATAATCAAGGAACACCTCTAAGTAACACCACTATGGAACACCACGAAGTAAATACACAGAGTATACCACAAATAAATACATGAGGTATTCCATTAGGAAATGCACAAATTTTTCCATAAAGAAATACATGAAGTATGTCACAAAGAAATAAATAAAGTATGCCAAAATGGAATAATAATTTTATCTCACATATATATAAGTCTATAGAATGAATAGTATGATTTTTCATACGTAGTCCATAGAACACCCAGTATCAATGAGACACGTAAATCGTATGAGAAAATAAGTCCTGATAAGACATGTAGTCTTGGTAAGACACATAGTCTTGGTAATTCAAATTATCTCGATAATACACATATTCTCAGTAAGATACATAGTCTTGGAAAGACACATAGTCTCGTCAAGTAACATAGTCTCAAATAGTCCCACTGCCTCAAAGTCACATAATACTAAGGTAACTGTCAACAATAGGATTCTATTCGTAGTGATTTCATTCCAGGATAACTCACCCCTAAAGCCATTAGGTCGAATGTAAACATCCACATAAATCCACTTCAAGTATCTCAAAAGTCTCATCCCATAGCAAGGGTCCCAAATTTGTAAATAACTTGTCAAACAAACACACAATTTAAAAGTTACGACTATTTTTATGAAAAGTACCATCTGAGGCCAGGTCTAGGTCTGTTCGACCTACAGGACCTGGCCTGTACTGATGGTCGACGTAACACGGCCTGACCCAAACTATTCTGGCTTGCTGGATAGGGCTACTGAACCTACATGATCTTGCTCGCTGGCTCGGGCCATTGGGTATGTTAGACCTGGATCGTTGGGCTGCTAGGGCAAGCCCACTTGCCTCTAGAGTGGCCTAGCTTCTCCAGTTTTTCCCGCACTGTAGTCCCACTCGGTGCGCCATACACAGTTTATCTTGACCACATTCCTCCCACAGATGTGGTGTCGTACTACCTTTCTCATGGATGGCCCACCTTCTTCACCTACCCCGTGGCTTAGCTGCCGCCATGAGGTCCACGCAGCCTGCCTACCGATGACAAGGCCCATCGTCACCACATCACCTGATCACTGCTAGCGGCACCACTCCTGCAGTGAGATCCCATGTGTTCCTGACTAGACTACATACCTCCTCCGCCACCAGATTCCTCGTCATCCTTTCCTCGTGCTCTACCTAGACCAGCCCTACATGGCCACGTCTTGCTGCCACATTAAGCAGCTAGCTTTTCCAAAATTACATCGTGACTTCACCATCACACCTCTATGATGTTTTTGGAGTGTCTGATCTATGGATTGGGGTTGTTTCACCACAAATCAAAGGATAAACAATAATTTAATCAGAAAGTCACAAAGAATGCAATGAATAGGGGTGGGGGTGATGAGAAGCACAAAATCACCAGAAGGATGGATCTAGGACTTTTATTGTGTCAACCTTGATTTATAATTATTATAAGGATGAAGATTTATATGTATAATCACAATGATTTATCTCTTATTAACCCCAAAATTTCACAATCTCACAAGAACAACTGAACCACAGATCAACATTTTCATTGGTTCGTATGCATTCATCGATGGATATAAGAAAGGGAAATGAAATAAAAAAGAGGCCAAATTCACTATGTTGAGTTTTGATAGGTTATTGGTGAAGAAAAATTGTGTTTTCATCCTTGAAGAGATCCTATAACTATGTTGGCATGACGATCCAAAATCTGATCCTCAATCTTTCATTGTTTGCTTGAGAGAATTATTTCTCCAAGATCACCCAAACGATTCACTGACATTCCTAGAGTTATGAGGGTAACATTGGGATTTTTTATTAAGGATCTTTTTAATGGAAATCCTCATATGATGATCAAAATAAATTTAGCTTTAAATTATTGATGATGATTGCGTCATTTTTCGGGTTCCTCCAAATAAGAATTACATCAACTAATGTTAAGTCACGCTTAACAAAAACACCACATTACGAACTCAATGGTGGTATCATATTTCCAATCCAAGTCTCTGTTCTTGAGTTATTAGGAATTGAAAATAAAATAATTTTTATTTATTTTATTTACTTATAGTTACGTTGAAATACTATCTTTCATAGCAGGCCCATGCGAGCAGATGTTAGGCCTCACCTTAGGTAAAGTTGTTAATCAGAACACAACAGTTCCCTCAAATTTCTGATCTGGGAACATATTTAAGAGTTATATCACTTTTTCAAGATACTTACACAAGCGTGTTCTTAACAGAATAACATTTTCAATGTACTGTTTAGGGTACACCATTCTTTATAATCGCACACCGTCTCAAAATCTATTCTTTAAATTTTCCTGAATAATTTCTAAAAATAAATTTTGTTAAATCCAAGTCATTATAATTTATATTATCTTTTATTTAGAGATGATAAATAGTCCATTAATAAACACATTAAAATCACCAATAAATGGATGATTTATCATCACTTTTATTTTCACAGATAAGAGTGTGATTTATAAACTTTTTTAAATATGATGATATTGATAGACATTATCAACACCTATATAAGCACCAATTAAGGTGTATTTTATCAGATCTTTTAAATGCATTGATAATGGAAAACTTTATTAGAACATTTAGTAGTGCTGATAAAGGTAAAATCTAAAGTGTACTGTTGTCTCACACCGCATCACCAGAAACATGTGCAATATTCAACAATAACAATCTGCATTTGTAGAAACAATAACAAAAATTACCAAAATAGGATACTAATAATAAATTTAAATGAAAAAAAATTCTAACACAAATAAAAGAAAACGAAAAAATTATTATAGTGTATCTTTGTTGTTTTTTCACAAAAATTAATGTAAATCTTGAATAAAAAGGTGCAATTGGAGTCATACCAGTATCACTGTGACCCAAATTGAGGAGTAACTAATTCCTACAAATAAAAAATGACATATGGATCAATTTTATAAAGTACTAAAGCAATAAGAATTCATTTTCTCTATTTTGAGTATGTCAGTTGTTTTTTAATTACAATTAATGATATTTTTGAATAAAATGACACACATGGAGTTATACTTGTCACACAGTGCATAAGATTGAGGTGTGGTTTATCCCCAAATGTAAAAAATGACATGTATAATTTTTATAATGTACCAAAATAATATGAATGTGTTTTCTTGGTTTTGAGTATGTCAGTTTTATTTCACTAAAATTAATGTCAATTTTGAAATAAAAAGAAGCATTTAGAGTCATACTGATCACAACATGCATCAGAATGAGGCATGAATAGATACTACAAATCTAAAATTACAAACGGATCATTTTATTAATGTATTTAAACAATCGGAATGAGTTTCCTCAGATTTGAGTATGGCTAGATTGTTTTTTTACTAAAAATGTCATTTTAAACTAGAAACACACACATTGAGCCACACAATGGCAGTCATATGTGGGTTTGACATGTGAATGATGCATACATGTTTAAAATTAATTATGAATAATTGTAAAAAATTATCAATACAATCCAATTGTGTTTTATTGGTTTTTAGTGGGTGATATTTTTTTTATTAAAATATCTATTTTAAACTGATAACAGACACTTGGAGTCATACCAGCCACACCGTGCATCGGATTGAAGTGATTCTAATCCTAACACATTAAAATTCCATAATGATAATTTTTATAAGTTATTAACAAAATATGAATGTGTTTTCTAGGTTTTGAGTATGAAAACTGATTTTCCCACTAGAACTATGGTCCATTTTAAACAAAAAAGGAGCGCTTTGAGTCATACCGGTCACACCATGTGTTATATTTAGGTGTAGATGAATGATAAAAATCCCAAATGACTCATGGATCATTTTACTAATGTATAAAAATATTGATAATATGTTTCCACAATTCTGAGTATACCATCTGTGTTTTTAGAAAAATGTGATTTTAAACAGGAAACAAACACTTTGTGTTATATATGTGGAATCGTTTGTGGGTTTGATATGATACTAGTTCAAACAAATAAAAAATAAATTACGAATCATTGACCCATGTTATCATAAAATCTTAGTGTGTTTGCTTAGTTTTTTCTGAGAGACACGTTTTTGTATTAAAATGACAATTTTAAATTGATGACAAATACATAGTGTCATACAGGTCACACCATGGGTCAAATTGAGGTGAGGATAATCCCTAAACATCCAAAATGATGTATGGATCATTTTTCTAAAGTACAAAAATAATCCTATTTCCTTTTCTCATTTTTTATTGTTCTATTTTTTCCATTAAAATTAATTCTAATTTTGAATTAAAAAGTTACAATTGGAGTCATACTAGTCACACCGTTCATCGGATTGAGGCACAACTGAATTCTACATGTCCCAAATAACTCAAGGATAATAATCGTAAACTATCTCAATAATCTTAATGAATTTCCTTGATTTTGAGTACATGAAATCTATTTTTTTACTAAAATGTCATTTTAAACTAGAAACATACACTCTGATCAATACATGTAGCATCATGTGTGTGTTTTAAATGAGATTGATTCATACACATCACAAATGAATTATGACTATTTTTCCCAAATTATTAAGATAATTTGAGCATGTTTGCTCAGTTTTCAAGGAGTGACACTTTTCTTAAATTAAAATGTCAATTTTAAAATGATAACAGACATTTGGAGTCATACCAGTCACAATGTGCGTCAAATTGAGGTTTGTGTGATCCCTACACATCAAAAACGATGTCTAGATCTTTTACATAATGTACCAAAAAATGAATGTGTTATCTCAGTATTGTGTATGACATTTTTGTTTTTTTACTAAATTGTCATTCTAAACTAGAAATATGCACAAGGGATATTATCTCAAGTGATATGTGTTGTGTGCACTTCAAAACATTTTTTATCAAATACAATAATTGTATGATCCTTATTATACCTCATTAACCAATAATTTTATTATTTTCAAGCCATCTCTTCTTACCTCCTTCACCTCGGTATCCACCATGGTCTTCACCTCTTCCTCCTCATCCACATCAGTCCCACACTATGAATTTGCCTCTAACTTCTCCTATTCCTCCACCTTCACCTTCACCTATGCCTCCGCCTTTATGATTTCCAAAAAACTTAATTGTTTGCAGGTCAATGATTCTAAACAAATTGATATCCTCCATTTCTCTTATCCTTGAAAAATAGATCAAATATATATATATATATATACATACACATATATATATAAGCATTATGAAAATTAGTCTTCACACCTAAAAAATCTTTCGAAGGTAAGAACTCATACTAGTTCACAGACAGCAGGTTATCACCAAAATTTGTAGTCGGCATACAATTGACCAAAATTACTCTGCCCACTCATCTATAAACAAATTGATTTATTATTTTTGAGTAACACTTTTTTTTTCAGAAATCTTGATATTATAGAGAATATATAGATTAAAAATATTATGAAATATATTTTATAAAATTGTAATTATCTTTGAAAACTAACTATTAGGGGATGTAGGGCTTTTAATGCTTTATGATTTCTCTCATACCTTTACAAGCATATTATCCAAAATCGATTTCATTATCTTGTTTTAGACTCTACATAAACCTTGAACAAATTAAGTAAATTGTTTTGAAATGTTTTGATGGTTACATATTAATATATATACCTTACTTTGTTTCCATTTGTAGAAATCTTCAGGCTTCACCTTTTCAGACACTGACTTCATGCCATAATGTAGCATATATTTAGGGATAACCCTATCATAATAATCTTCACATTAAAATATAGATCGAACATTTCATTTGAATTTTATCTATAATATTGTGATTTTAGTGTATTTCATATTCACAATACCCATTGTGTGTTGCCGGTTGGTTGGAAATACATGTACTGAATCCAAAAAATAAATATTCAGGGTGTCTATGTTAACTGATATTAGCACACAGTGCTTCATAAAAAAACAAAAACAATTATGTAATAAAAAAATATTTTATGTGATTAGATCATAGAGTTCACCCTTGATGTATAATGATAAAAAGAGTCATTTATCTGATTATTTTCTGTTAAATGCCTTAAGAAACTGATTTTTTTCTTGTTAATTTCTTCCTCATTTAATGTAATTTCTGGCATACAAATGATATATGGATTAATTAATCCAAATAATGATTCATATAATCATCCATTTATATAGTTATATTATAAATTCTTATAAAAAATTATAATTGTTATTATGTTTAATAAAAATCTTTAACTCACAATTCAGACATACATATTATGAAAATGTACCTTATGTATGTATTCAAAACTAAGATGCCCAACCATTCATGCTTGAGAATATTCTTTAGAGTCTAGAGACCAATTATATATGTCATGTAATCCCCATATATTTATTCTTCATATTCAATGTAAGACACAATTTTATCATTAAATTTGGTTTCCTCATGAATTTTTAATGATAATAAATATTTCTCTAGAACTCGGGGGGAGAAGGTACACATGGGAGGTTGTTTTGTTTTCTTGGTCAATTCACTATTTTCTATTGGTTGAACCTTTATTTTATCCACCTCTTTTTGAATATATAATATCAAACCACACTTAAAACCTTTTATCATCAGTTTTCAAATGTTTCTCATGTAGAAATTTTTGTTAAAGACTCACCTCATGTATATTTATAAGATTATACAGTCAGGATATGAAGGCTTGAATAACAGCTTCAACCATTATAGTATTTGAACCATAAAGTCAAAATGGAAACTCTGTAGTCAGGTCCTATGTTATCACAATCACCAATCTCATGTGACATTTTTGGAGGGGTTGATTATGTAGCTAGTCTTTAGGTATATTATATATTGTAACCATAGCAACACTACAACATGTGGGTGTTGAAAGATAAAAATCCGATAAAAGTATATCGTACATATTTTCTGTAATATAAAGTAATAAAAGGTTGTTTGATTCACAATTATAAGAATGATTAATGAAACAATTTATTACCATGGGTAAGGTATGTGGATGGGGGAATGACTACTCTCAAATCTAGTGGGATCATTTAGTTCATGTGTGGATATTATCTCTACCTCTAGTTTACATTGATCCTTTCTTATACATTGTTCTACCAAACCAGTCCACAAAATAATATCTTTTAGTGAGTATATTTGTGTATTTAATCACCTCAATATATTATATTTTTCTTTATGTGGTTTTATCTTTTCAAAATATGTTTCAGAAGAGACTCCAAACTATAATCCTCTAATGAGACCATAATGGTCCAGCTGCATCAAAGCTACTGAAAGTTGCTTTTATTACTGTATGACCATTGACGATTCATATTTATAAACCATATAAAAAATATGAACATATTTATTTTTATGTAAAATTATTATAAATCCAAATTAATTACACTTATGTAATAATTACAAAATTTTCCCATACATCTTTTGTGTTTTCATCAAATAATATTCCATCCTTATTTACATGATCCTCCTTCTATATCACATGACATGGGATAAAAGAGGACTCAGATTTTGATTCATCTATATACATATAAATAAATGATCATATGTTGTTTCATAACAAATATTTAAACAATTCTTTTTTATTTGAAATACATACCAATTTCGTCTCTAATGAAGCATACCCCATCTTTCCTTTGAGATAGGGGTATGATGGTTATGATGGATGTTCTTTATTTTTATAACACTTTTTATGTTTTGTAAATTAAAATTATTGAATCAAGTTGGATGAAAAAATAATTTCAAATAATATATTATTAACCTCAATGAAATTTAAATTAATTTTTAATACACTGATATCTGAAAGAATTTCATGTTTCCTACTTTATAATGTATACATAACAAAGTGGTGGGTATAGCTTTATTTTCCCCTTATAATCCCCAAGATGTAACTTCATTATAAGAGTCAGGAATCCTCTATGGGGTTTCACAATAGCCATTATGACAAATTTATTATAAAATTATTCTAAAATAAAAAAATTATATAAGGGATAATTGAAAAAAATTGGTATTTCATTATATAATTTTAAATAAAATAGATAAATTATGTTTTAACATTACTGTTATATCTTTCAAAAGGATTTACTTCATTATAGGTTGGATGTGGTGCCATGAGTCAATATTAATCAGAACAAGAATCCTCATTGTGACGCCAACATAATTAATGAATGATGAATTTTTGTGGTCAATAGGTTGGCCGCATTGATTCCAACAAACCTGAAATTTTATTCCCTGACTTCATTCCTTGTAATTTTGTTCAAAAATATAATGCTAAATCATTCTTGTTTTTTCCATTTCTTTCATCAACATGTTGTAATCCCATAATAATTTGAAAGTTTCATCATTAATAGTCTATTCATCCTTAGGATTGGAAAGATCATCATATTTGGAAGAAATTGTTTGCATGAGTTGTCAAAAATTTAATTTCTCTTGAATAATAATAATGAAAAACACTTCATGCATAAAATTTCACAATTGCATATATGTTGCATGAAAATTTATACTATCACGAATAGAGATATAATACTTGAATACTACAGTATTACTATCATTCACTACATTTATTTAATCTATCCTTAGATGTTTGATTTCCTCCCATCTTTTGATGATTGATTTTAGGTTACTCATTCCCTCATTCAAACTAGCCATACTCCCATCACTATTCAGATGGTATGTCATCAATGAACATTGGAACAAAAATTATAGGAGGAAGGATATTTTAGAAGAGGGAGTTCAATCCATCATCATGATATGGAATAAAATAGAGTGTCTAAGGATTAAAGTGTCCTAGGAACCTACACTAATAGAATCACTAAAAAAGACACCTCAATTGAAGAAGAATTGTAATACCTACACTCTAAAAGTCTAGAAGAAATGAATCTCACCCCACATACATTGGACATCACTTATATCTACTCAAGGATTCCTTACCTAACAATTTTGAATATTTTTTTCATACACCATATGACCCCTCCAATAAAGTACATCTCTTAAAAGGGGGGATTTTTCTACAAATTGTCTGTATTGATCTAGAATATTTTTATTCTTATAAATCAAATGAATCTATTAAATGAAATAATAAATTTATTATTATGATATATTTCCATAAAATTTTAGAGTAACCATATATACTTGCATTCATTGAAAATTATATTACATAGCTTGAATTAGATCTATAATAACCACTAGGAATGTAATAATTTGTGACTGATAATGATGTTATCAGTTGTAAAAAATAATATTAGAGAGAGTTATCCCTACAAAAATTTATTATAGTCTTTAGGTATATTACAGTAGCCTTCAATCAAATAAATATTCTTGAGGACTCTCGGTCACCAAAGGGGTGATTACACCTTAACCTAGTGACAAACAATGATGAAAGAAGAATATATGTTTGGATATATGCAAGAAAGGGTAAATTACAATAAAAGATTCATATATCTATATAAGGACTCTACATTTAAAAAAGAGTGGCTTAGCATTGACTTCCATCTAATGTAAACTGATATTTTCATCACATCAGAGTACTTTTTTACATTGAGTGTTTCAATAAATATTTCAAGCCATCTATGATGCTACTTATAATATATAATTGTTGAGAATAAATTTTGGAGAAGAAGCCAAATTCATTCATACAATTTAATATATTTAATTCCCCACTAAAATCTACATTGTTCATATATTGTATCCTCTGATAAAAGTATATATCATATTAAATTTCCATTTATGATTCTAGGATATCAGCAAATATGATATCTTTAGTTTGAGCATTTCAGACATGGATAAAAAATTACATAACTTTTGGGACATAATTATCCAAACCATAATAAGTATATTCAAATATTTTTTTTCTCTCTAAGGTTATTCACCTTGTTAAATGAATTTTCAATATATTTTTATCTTATTAATTAATTATGTATCTATTTTGATTAGTAAATATATTAACTAATCACAGCTCATAGTAATCCTAATCCACTATCCAACCATGGATAACTAACTTATTTTGGAGAAATACACTCTTTCAATGTTGTTTTTTATTTCTATGTCCATTTACCAAATGATTTCTCTACTCTATCTAGTCTAGGAAATTTTTTAAAAATTTATTGCACATAATTTTCTCACCAATGAAATCCCCCATCACTCTTTGTATTCCATGGTTAAATTTTAATTGAAATCATGAATTAATTAAAAAAATGATCTCACAACATGAATCACTAAAATAATTTTTGGAACATGACTAAATTCAATATTTTTTTGAATTAAATAAAAAATTATTCATTTAAATGATAAATCTAAATGAACTGTTTCATTGTTTAACAATTCAAATGAATAAAAAAAATCCACAAAACTTGTTTTATTGATTTTTAAACATAACTTGGTCCCCATATGTTCGTCAACCATAAATGAGGGCCAGAAATTGGTATCCCCTAATCCTAAAAACTCTCACAATTAATCCTTTAGAAAATATAATCTAGTTTCTATGATGAATTAAATTTGAGAAACTACCTAGATTTTGGAACCCTATATTATTCAATTGAAGTGAAAAATGAGTGGAGATGAGAGGTAACCTTGTCAATGTAGAGAGGAGAGTAATGAATCTATGTGTGTCTCTACAGAAAAATGGGCTGGACACTTAAATGAATATGAAAGGGGGAAAAATGATATATAACAACACTAATTGTATTCTAGTAGTGATGGGAAGAGATATAGGGGTTTTCATGTTTAAGAACAGTGCAAAAAATGAAAAACATAGAACACAAAACATCAAACAACAATAGGTGGAGAGTATAAAATAAAATACATTAGATAATAGCCTTGATTAATCTGAGGTAATGTAGAGGATTCATGCTGACAATAGAGGAGTTCCTCGAGAGGTTGAGAATCGTGATTGAATAAGTCATGGTTAGGGTTTTTTGAAATAGATCATGGACACTTTTAATATCTCTTTTATAAAAGCACTAACGATGATCACTTTTATTTGTGCTAAATTTATAAGTGCTTATAAAATGAATAT
This sequence comes from Viscum album, assembly GCA_963277665.1. Taxonomy (NCBI): domain Eukaryota; kingdom Viridiplantae; phylum Streptophyta; class Magnoliopsida; order Santalales; family Viscaceae; genus Viscum; species Viscum album. The sequence continues at coordinate 1,190,168,740 of OY728145.1, forward strand.
TTTCAATTATTTTTTAGAACTAATAAATCTTGAGTATTATCAGTAGTAAAAATGTGCTGATAAAAGACATATTTATCAATGCTAATGTTTTATCAGTGATAAATAAATCTTTTAACAATGCTTTTTTAGTTAAGATAATAATTTATCTTTACGAGTGATAAAAAAGTGATGATGAATTTTTTATAATTATAATTATTAATATAAATTTATTAAAATATTATAATCATTTTTAAAAAATTATTAAAAATTTATAATTATTTAAATATATATAAATATTTATTTATAATGATATAAATATTTTTTTTGAAAATATTATTTATTTATTTATAATAATTGTAAATATAGTAAATATATATTTTCAGATATATTTATTTTTATATATTTATTTAAAAATATATTTTTAACATTATTAATGGATTTATAATCTTAAACCCATGAATTTAATAAATGAGTGTAATTGAATAATTGGAAATGAGTACACTTTAAAAATATTGAAAAAATTGATAAGTTTTATTAACTAAATATAAGTTATTAAAAAAATATGGATATATATATATATATACATGTATATTGAAGTGGATGAATACTTATTGAAAAATACTAAAACATAGTAAATAAATAAATATAAATAAATAATAGAAAACGATCAAATTCTAAAATAAAAGAAAATATAAAAAAAATTAAAAATGAATACCCTAAAAATAGTATTAAAAAGAATTGACCGAATAGAAACATAATATATATTAAATTTATCATGTTTTAATGAAATGTCAAAACATACTAAAATTTGAATAAATTACATATATATTAGGCATATCTGTTTCTATATATTGTGTAAATATATTTGTCTCTATGTTTGTGTATACTAATGCATTAACACACACGCACACGCACACACACACAAATGTATATGTGTGTGTGTGTTTGAAATAAATTCAACACACGATGTTAGGTATATGTTAAATTGAAAAATCAAACCACATTAAAAATGAATAAGACATTAATATGTTTTTAATTAACATTTTATATATATTATACTTATTTATTATATATATATTTAATATATAGTATTTATTAACATTTATAATTTATATATACGTATATTAAATTTATTCATTTTTACCAATAATTATTTAATTAATAAAATGTTTCATAATTTTTTAATTAACTAAATTTATTTTAATTTTTTCATTTTTTCATTTTTTTCTCAATATTTATTAGTCCTAAAAATATAACAAGGATAAAGGGTTCTCTTTATCAGTTCTTTTTGTAGTGGTGATAAAGAGTGCCTTCATCAGTGCTTATTAAAACACTGATAATGATGAACTTTATCATGGAATTTTTCTAGTGCTGATAAATGTCAGTGATGCTCTAGGTGTGTTTTTAGAAGTGATATATCCTTACCCATGGATTAATGGAGGTCGGATTTAGGATTCATAATCTCACATTATTTATTTACAGGTCATGAGGGGCACCTTCAGAGAGAGAGAGTCATGATAGAGTGGTATTAAAGTATTTGGTTGAGAGATAATATTGACTTGGGAGTTTGTCATTTGTGAGGATGTAAGAGATGGTAGTGGAATAATATTTATTAGTATTAATGCATGTTTTAAATAAGGAAGACTTTCTAAGAGATGAGATTTTAGGCACCCCTATGATCTGATGCCAGTACAATCTTGTTTGTTGAAAATTATAAACTAGGTGATTATTCTTCTAGGACAACGAACTAGGTAACTATTATGAATCCTGATTTAGTATGAGTTTGAATTGTGTAGGGAATGTAAAAATAGGTTAAAATAAATTAATTAATTAAACATAAAATGTTTAATGTCATGTGTTTATATTCTCCAAACATTTTTTCCTTTATAGATATGGATCTAGGTCATTATCCCCACCAAGTTCATGACGAATATGTTTAATAGGATGTTCTAGTGGATCAACATTGAATAGAAGTTGATGAAAAGGAGAATTCAAGGATGAAACTCCAAGATTTCAAGTGTTAGTGTTTGTATAATTATGATGGCTCTATTTTATGTTTTGAGATATTGCACTAGGCATAGGAGGTGAAGGTGGCATTTTGTGTGATTCATCCTTAACCAATATGGTGTATTTCTAGGAGGATATCCTTTCTCTACGACATGGTAGCTCTAGTGTTTCAGAGTTTATTATTATGTACAATAACCTCCTATGTTATTGTTTATACATTCTTCTAGTTTAAGATGATAATTATAGTCATTTGGAGGAGGATTCGAATCTAGATATCCCATTGAATGTCACTCCATTTATATTGAAGTCATATGTTGAGATTTTGGAAATGGAGAAGGTCATTGGGTGGATGTAGGATATGAATAGATCATTATGTGACGAGAGATTAAAATATATTATATGGATTACATATGTGGCTGATTCTTAGTTTATTTGATAGAAAAAGATGTTTCAATCCTTAGGCAGAAGGACATAGCCTTCATCAACTTGTTTCATGAGAGCTATTAGTTCTAACACACTAGATTGTGGGTTTTGTGATGTTTAATTATCTTATGGAGGACTAGTCTATTATATGTGACAGTTTATATACTTTTAGAGTAGTTATTTTAAGGATAGTGTCCCATTACAAAGTTATAAATTGAAATAGTATTAGCCTAGGTAGTAGTATTAGTAGTGTGTCTTGACTTATAATCATCGAGAGGAAATTTGGAAGGTAGAAGGAATCCCTGAGACATCCCTCATTCTCTGAGATAGAAGGTAGAATACAATAATGGATTTGGTCACCATCAGCTCCAGGGAGGCTGTGGAGTTAACAATGGCCAGATTCATGTAATACATTTTTCAGTTCTGGAAGAGTCATATGTTTTATAGGGTAATATATTTCTATTTTAAACTTCGTTTAATTCTTTTTTAATTCAACATTTGTGGACTAATTTATTTCCCCAACCATAGTCCATGATTTTGGACTCATAGTCGATTGATTCTAGTTACATTTTCATTGAACATTCCAGTTCGAGTTTTAGAAAGCTTTCCACATGTGTGCAGGTACTATGAATTGTTAGAAGGGAAAAATAATCATAGAAAAACATATTATGTTTATAAATATACTCACATGGCCACATCCAAATTTTTTTTATGATTTATGTGAAGGTTATCATGGATTAAAATAGTAGGAAAATAATATTCTTTATGATAATGGGGGCCTGGTGGTGATGATAGAAATTGATACCCTATGATTTTCAAGAGGCATGTTACATATATATTTTCCTGGATATTTGGAATGATGATAATTTCTATGGATGACTAACCGGTGGTGTTTTACAAGGTGATTTAATAGTACCTTGATGTATTCCCAAAAGAGGTTGTGAATATATGCCCTAAATGAGAGATCGGGTTTGGGATAGATCTATAACAAGAAGTTTATTTGATATCAATGTCTCTGTATCAAATAACCACACATGATTAGTGGGAGCTATGAATCTTGGGTTATAATCACCTACTGATATGTTTTATCAAAACTAGTGTGACACCTTATAGAACTCCATTTTAATTAAACAAGTTAGATAGTAGTATGTGGTTGTCTATAGATTACCATCATTTGAATTAGGTGAAAATGAAAACCCATTAATACCTCTCCATGATTTTTGAGCTATTAAATTAGTTTAAGGGAGCCATATAGTTCTCAAAGATAATATTTAATTATGGATATAATCATATGCGAGTAAACAATGTGGATTTTCAGTATAGAGGATTGCATCAAAAGTGGATAGACCCAAGTTTTAAAAAAAATATCAATGGTTTGTTGTTGTAATGTCATCATCCACTATAGATGTCCCAACAAAAAACCTTATGATCTCACATGAAAAGATTTAAGCAATAACATTAAATCAAACTATTAATTCATATAATTTCTTTATGTTAGCATGTTGTTTTATTTAAATTAGGTTATTTCATAGAAAACCCATTTCTGGATCCCTCTACATTGTCCACACACACATTAGGAGTCTATCGAAGCATCGAACATCAGATTTCTATTTCCATTACGGATTACTAGGGAATATATTTACCTCCCAAAGATCACTGCAACATCATTCATATGATCTTCAACAGTATACATTTATTGATTACTTAGAATGAATCCTTCTCTCACTTTGATATAAGAGATATGAGAAAAGGTCTCTTAAATTCAAGTGGATGAATATTATTTAAAATTTGATCATTCAATGGCTTAAATAACTAGGATACAAAATTCATAAATTGCACTTGCATCCCAAAATATATATTACCCACTAAATAATCCATCAGTGACATGTTATGACTTTTTAATAGTTTTGTAAATATCATTGATATTTTTATCATTTAATTATAATATAAAAAAATATAATATAAGATAAAATACATGTCATTGACCAAAATAATAATTCCCACAAATACAAAAGGAATGTTCAATAATAAACTAATATTTTTTCATATAATATATTTCCTTGTATTCATTGAATAAAAAAATAATAATATTAATAAATAAATTCAATACCAATTATTTCAGTAAGGATTAATATAAATTTATTTATTTCATGGTTATCGTTAAATCCCGAACATTACCTGGACGCTATGATGGGTCCCACCATTTCCTAAAATCATATTCATAAGAATATGTCAATCTTTTGAATATGAAATGTTTGTGACCCTATAATATATTCTCTCTATAATAATTATTAATACTCATAGATTGATAGTGGATTCTAACAAGCCATCAAGGCCCCTAAAGAGATAAGTTATACTTTTAGTAATGAAAACCTTTTATATGAACACATTTATTGTAATGTAATCTCAATATCAAATTATATGTTTAAAAATAGGATTTAAAACATGTTTCACCACCCTAACTTCTAGATTTACTATTTTAATGACCATCATAGATGGACCTACCTTCTTCAACTGTGACCATATATTTTTAAGGTATTACTATCTAGATCATCTGAGCCTAAGATATATATTCTTCTACATGGAAGTGAATGAATATTATCTTGATCCTTCAAATGATTTCATAACACCAATGACACTCCCAATGAAATATACCTTACCAAAATATCAATTCCATGGTTTTCATATGGTATTAAAGTTAGTGATAAAATGGTACACATTGATGATTATATCATGTAAGGGGACTAATACACTTGATAATATATATGAAAAACAATGAAACTTGAAACATGTGGTGTTTATATTGGACAATCTATCTTCATGATTTCAAGATCACCATGTGAAAACTTTAGGAGAAAAATTATCAATTCTTCTAAGCCCCCATCACTTGATAGTAAAATATCATCCATGTCTTTTCAAAATAATGTGTATATATCATAATAAATATATTTAAAATTACTATATTTTTATCTTTACTTTCTGATTATACCCTGGGAACTATTATAACCTCTTGACATGACATGTAATTTAATGGAATTATAGTGAAAAAGTTGATGTAGAATTTTGAACCCTATAATTGCAAGAGAAACACACACAAACACACACACACTCATATATAAAAATGTATACACGTATTGGTAATCAAAGTATATATAGGAGTTTCATCTAAATAACTAACATAAAAAACTACCACATTTAGTAAATCTAACTTTTAACAACTCTCAATCCACTAACACTAACATGAGAATTATTTTTATGCTGAGGTATGGATTTAGACATGGGACCTTCCAAATTATCCTCTATTGAAAATCTTTGTACTAAAAATTCACCTCTCTGAGTAAAATAACTTAAGAGATAATACATTATAAGTTTTTTCCTTTTCCTATGGTGTGACTTAGTCTCTTTATCTAAAAACTTTTCCATATTATTATAATAATTGAGCAAAATATGGTCTATAATGCTATGAACAACACCCATATCTAATACAAAGATTCATATCCATACTATTTCTTTTTTCTTCATTATAAACAACTATATACTATGATTATACTATATAATTAGTGAAAATGGGTTTCATTGATCTTATCCAATCATGAATACACCATTTTTGGGAAAAATATCTTGATAGTAATTTCAAATAATAATGATTTTTCTGGAAACTAACATTTGTGTATTACTTACTACTAGTTGGTTATCTCCCCCATATACCATGAACATATCCTTTGTATTTGTAAATTACTCCATTATAGTTTTTATTTCTTCCCAATTAAGATCCCCTGGATTGGATTGATATCTTCACACCATTCATATATAAAATATAACATTAAAACCTAGTAAATAACAAGGAATTCATGATATATCCCACTATTGTTGTATAAGGTATTTCATTTCTGTTTTTATTATCCTCCAATATTTATGGGAATATTTTCATAGAGAGATTAATACCTAATGAAATTGGTAATAATCCACTTGTATATTCTTCCATTTTTTTAACTTTTTGAGTACCTAATTAGTATATGTACTTTAATTTGGTCCAAGAAGCCTATGAAATCAATCTCTACATACCTCCATCCCTAGAATATAGGTTGATTCACCTTTATCCTACATGTAGAAGAATTCATTTAACCAATTCTTAACTACATTAATACTTGAAATATGTTTCCCATAGTAAATATGTATTAGACATATAATACTATGAAAATTACAGCATTCCCATCAACCTGATCATAAATTTATGGCTCACTTTCAGTATTGATGAAACCAAATTCTAATATGACCTCATCAAATCAAACATTTTGTGATCATGATTCCTACTTAAATACATAATTGGATATTTTAATCTTGCGTAATTTATTGGCACTATTTGACTAAATGAACCATTTGAGTTGAGTTATAATGAAATCTTCAACCAAATTATAATTTAGAAAAAAATTACAACACCCATCTTTTTAATTTCATAGTCATGGAAGGATACAATTTAAAGTAATATTCTCATGGATTTTAGCATCATGATTGGAGAGAAGGTTTCATCAGAGTAAATTCATTAACATATCCTAAAAAATATTATACCCATATATTATTTATATGTATTTACTATACCATCCATTTCCATAATTTTTTTGAATACCCATTTATAACAAATAGGTTTCACATTTTCTATAGAGTCTATCAAATTTTACAGTTGAATTTGTTATGCGAACCCCATTTTAGAATGCACATATTATTTAAATTTATCAACATCCATTCTATATACTGCCTTCTTATAGGTTAATGGTTCAACATTTTATTGGAGTCATGAGTCACTTAATTTGGTGACAGTAAAACCCTATTTTATCAGTTCTCTAATATCTCAATTAGACATATATAGTACTTGTGTCATAGGAACATCTTTTTCTCCCATGTATTACTATAGACATTGTTCCCATACAAAATTTTCTTTATTTATATATTTAATTTAATTTAAATAAATCCTTCAATAATTATTTCTGATGGAAAATTTTTCTTGTTCTATAAAATTTCTTGTATCAATATAATAACTTTTCTGTTTAAAGAGTTATTTTGCCAATATCCTTTAGATTCCCTAATATAACCTATAAAGATGCACTTTTTTCGTATATATTATATCTTCTCATTTTGGATTATATTTAAAAATTCATCATAAACCTACACACATATATGTGATATATTTTCTTTCTTTCCATGCCATAGCTCATATGGAATTCAATTTTCCTCTTTAGTCAGTGCTTGGTTGAGTGTATATACCTTAGTTTACAGTGCATATCCACAAAAAGATAATGGTTGAGTTTTATGGCTCATCATAGATCGTACCATGTTAATGGAGTTTCTATTACTACATTCAAAAAAAATATTCCATTTATTTTTATAATGATGTTTGATTTGGGATATTATTCCACACTCCTTCAACTGATCGATGAATTCTCGGTTAACATACTCTTTACCACGGTTTGATTGGAAAGGCATAATATTTATTCTAAGATGATTCTATAAATAATTTTGGTATTAAAATAACATTTGGGAGGAATCCATCTTATACCTCATTACACACACACACACACATATATATATATATAAATTCATACCTACTAAAATCATTAGTAAAAGTATTGATGTAATAGAATCCACCCCTTTATTACACTATAAATGGACCTTATACGTTGGTATGAATTAACTCTAATATATATGTGGATTATTATCTATTATCATTAAAGGATACCATGTTCATTTTCCTATTTATATAGTCATGGAACACAGCCAAGGGTTTTAGCTCAATATAGTCTAAATACCCTTCTTGATGTAGTGTTATTAAGCCCTTTTAATTTAAATGACCTAGTTTGAAGTGATATAAGTGGATTGGATATGATTCATTCCCATAATTTTTTCAATGATTACCAAAATAGGATGTTATTGTTAAATTATATTTTCATAAACTAATATTTTAGTTTATATTTGGTTTTATAAATAACACTATGTTCGATATCATGTAGCATACATAAGACCAAGCTAAAAAAACTATAAAAAATATTATTTTAATATGGATTTCATAACAAATCCATTGCGTTGGTAGGTATGAATAAGAATAACCACATTAAGAAAAATATTTACAAAATTTATATATAATTAAAATGTATTTATTTGTATATAATAAATAAGTATTTAATTTCTAGGAAAGTATTTTTATGCATCAAAAATGTATTCTCTTAAAAAATAAGATATTACTATATCTTTTGTGTAGATACGCTTATAAATTATTACCAACATTTTAATTATTACATGAAAAATTAGAAAATATTTTTGAAATCATCATTTCATAATATATTTAGAATTAATTTTTGATATTTTTTTGAAAATAATGATTTTTCTGTGAATAGTGGAAAATATTGACTTTATAGAAAATTGTCTTTTCATTTAAAGTATATAAAAATATAGTATTATGAATTGGTTTTAACATATAATATATATTTTTTTTAAATGAAATAATAAATTTAATATCATTTTAATCAAAATTATGCTTTTATTTTCATATAAATACTTTTTTATACTACAACTTTTATTTTTTCTGGAAAACTGTTTTTCATCAGATGTTTCAGGTTTATTTTAAAAGTAATATCTACCACTTATATAAATTATAATAAAAAATTAATTTCATTTAGAATCATAATTTAAAATTTTGGTAATTATACCACCTTCATTTTATTCATTATGAATAGTAACTTTGGTAAAAAGGGTAGTTACCACCTTAAGAGTCAAAAATGGGTTAAAGGGGATAGAACACAAATTATAAGTGTTTAAAATGACATGAAGACTTTTATAAATACTATTATATTGTAATATATTGACCCAATATGATATCCTATTTTATTATGAGTCACATTGCAGCTATTCTTCTTGAGTAAGGAATTGATATATTTTAATATTTTAGAAAATTCTTAATGCTTCCACACCCTCACTTATTAAAGGAGGATACCTACCCTATTTTATACACACTTCAATGAAATATTATATTAGAAAATACATACCCAAATACTTTCATAAAATAGTTAAACACTGTTTATTATCTCCTGGAATCACTTTATTTTTTGATAATTAGAAAATATCATATTATTATTAATTATAATTTTCATATCTTTCTAAGTATTAACTTTAGTTTGTTTTTATTTTTATTTTAATATGCCTTAATACATTGACAACTTGAATTATTTTATTATCTTTAACAAAAGACTTCATTAATTTTTACTCTATATTGTTATCTTATATAATTATTTAGGTATACTTTACTTCAATTCTTATATAATTCAGTTTCTTTTAGCTTTTTTTTCATATGTGTTTGTTAATGTTTTCTGAGCATTGATTAGAACATAAATAATATTTACATTAATTATATTGATATATCATGTTATTATTGTTCAAAACAAATTCTTGAAGTCACTTATTGAGTTACAAGGACAAATACATCGTTTAGGACCTTAAACTATCACCTCTATTTATTTGTATACTTTTCAATACATAGAGAAATGTGATACAACATATCCAAATGTGAAACCACATAGTCAATTATCTATAATCAGCTATCTTAAAAATTTTCACCATAAATTGTGAAATAAAACGAAACATTGGATGTTTCTTTTTAGCAGTAAATATAAAAAAATTTATCAAAATTTATTTATAATAATTAAAACTCTTAATTGATCTCTATAGTGTTCGAATTTTAGTTATTTTTGGATGAAATCTACAGTTCTTAGAATAGTTTATCTACTATATTTTAATTATATATTAGGATACATAACATATATTAGTTTTTCATTAATTATTTATGAGTAAAATTAAATAATTTAAATATATTTCAGCTATATCCAAATTTAATTCTTCAGTTTATAAGGTTTGTGTTAGATATGATATTTTATAAGTTGATCAACTTTTCAAATTTCCAAAATCACTTTTGTGAATTTTGAGATGTTAGCTATTATCTTATGTAAGAAATCGATTAATCTAAATTATATTATATGAGAAGCTCTTATCATGTGAATAAATTTTATACCAAGTGAAAAACAATTATGTGAATTTTTTTATGTGAAACAACTACATGAATCCCATTACGTAAACCAGTTATGTGAATTCCCTTACAAGAATTCACATACGAGACATTTGCCTATGTGAATTAGGCTACATATATTTTATTAATAGGTGTTATTTTAATATTTAGAAGGAAAATGATAAGTAAAAAATTGAATACATGGATTTTCCTACAAGTTCATTCTTGTTTATATTGGGTTTTCAAGAAACATAAAATATTCATTATTTTACATTATTATTACAATTTCTATTTCTTTCATGTTTATTTTAAACATTATTATTGTTTTAATCATTGTAAAATTACTAATTACATATCTAGAATTCATTAAAACTATTTTTAATATTTTTAATGACTAATTAACTGATATCCATATTGGATTAAGCCTGAATGGATGTTCTTTCTGAATTTCTAGAACATGATATTTTAAAATTCAAATCAGTTGAAAAATATTGAGTTTCACTAAAATATTATTAGGTATTAATATTGGAATATTAATATTTATTGTTAAAAATTGCATTTATTGAATTTAAATACATTTTTAATGTTGATATTATCTATCACTCTTTTTTGAAAAATAAATATGAATCATTTATCTACCAAATAATAATCAGAGAAGTTCAAATTTGAATTTGGAATATCAAGAGTGAGTCTCACATAAAACATTAAAATATTAAAAAGAATTTATTTTCAACACATATAGATATACTCTTCATATTTTTAATTTATTATTATCCTAACAAGCTATTTTTAAAGAATGATTTTTATTTTTACAATTCATTGATGCAAAATAAAAGTTACCTCTATATAAAGGTTTTATCATTGTAATTTAGGAAGGAGTATCATGGATTCAAATTTAAAGAAAATATATATTGGTATTTTATGTAAAAAGTAATAAAGAATGATGTGAAACATTATGATGTGAATCTCCTTTAACTACTACGTTCTGTATAGTTCATAACTATTTCCTAGAGATTCATTGTACAATTATTTGATAAAGTAAAGTACGGGTTCCCAATGTTAAATATTTCAACATCTTGAAGGCACTTTGAACTAACCAATCCAGACACTAAAATATTCATCTATAACTATTCATGAGATTAAACTATTTTATTCATTGATTGTACTATAACTATATGGGATGTTTTGTCTTGCTTAATGTGACTTGTATGAAGTTATACAACCCCAACACAAGTTATATCTTTGTATGGTCTATCCCCTTGGAAGACTATATTTTTCTTAACACATAAATTAGAATAGGAAATGACTAATCCTATATGAGATCAGGTCCAGTCTATACCCATTGAAGATAGGGTTCCTCTTGACCTGTAACATAGAAGATTTTAGGATAGCATCTATGAAATTCTAGTTCGTGTTCTCACCTATAAAAGATTGGGTATGGTTTTCTCATTTAAAATAATGGGTTATATTTAAACTCAAAAATAAAAGAGTCTAGGATTTATCATAAAAAAGTATACGTTTGGTTTTTTACTATAAAGTTATGGGTTTTTTATAAACCCATAAAATACATGGGAATTTTGTTAATCCTTGAGGAGTGACAAAGTTGAATGTAAGGAGTTGTCACCCTCTTTGTAAACATATATACCACAGTGTGTTCCAAACACCATGTTGGTGTATGAAGAGTTAACGTAATATCATTTAGATCTGAACTATTATAAAAATCAGTTATTCTCATTTTTAACATTCTACATTCTCCTTTATTTTACATTTATTATATCATTGGGTTTGAATTGTTTAATATTTGAACTGATCACTTTCTTCTCATAAATTCCATACACAGACTAATTTTTAAAGAAATAAAATTCTAACCCTCCTTTCCATTTCCATCACCACTCTCGTACCTAACACTTATTATCATAGTGTGGCTCCAATAAAGATAATTTTTGTTAGATGTTATTTATATTTCTTTATAGTTGGAATTAGAGGAGGATCCATTGATGATAATTTAGATTATCACTTTTTTTTGATTCCACACATTTTGTTTATATATGTGTGATGTTTTAAGTATATATTGTACCTTATTTATTATTTATATTTGTTGTGTTAACATTTTATCTAAGTCCTTAACAAGACGAAGGGAAAGATTATTTTTAGTGATTGTGGAATTAATAGATACAAAGAGGTTGAATCCAATATTTCCACCACATTTCAATTGTAGTAAATAGACTTGGTGGAAAATCTATATGGAATGTTATCTGAATAGAAATGATATTATATATTAGGATATGTGGATAAAATTTTCTGATTTATCTAAAATAAATCCAATATATTTAAAAGGGGAAGAGATTGTTAAATATGATCTTAATTATAGGGCCAAAAATATTCATTATTGATCATTTTCTAGAAATAGTTTTAACCAAACATGTAGCTTCATCACTTCATATGATATTTTCAAACTTCTTTAAATAAATTCCTTTGAAAAATGAGATTCTAATAAATATATCTTCTATAATATTAGAAATCATAGAAACATGAAAATGCAGTTTCTATCCATGAATGTGGGAAAACATCATTTCCCAAAGGAGATATCATTCAAGGAAAATCACATTTAAATTTAGATTATTTGAGTATTAGTTTTTATGTATGATGGAATAGGGTAAATTTTAAACTGAATTTTCCAAATTTAAAAATTAAAAGGTAGGTCGAGAAGAATGAAATGAAAATTTTTACTACATGGATATATTTTGAAAGTCTATTCAATAAGGCTCTAAGTCCAAAAGAAACTAGTAACGTTTCATTTCTTGAAAAATATTCTAAGGTAAAAGTTCCACCAACACATTATTATTCAATTGATACTGGTTCATATTCATGAAAATATTTAAATATATGTTTGATGAGTATGAATAAAGAATATGATTCTAGTTCTAATTCTCTAATTTCAATAAATTCTAGAAATGATAATCTATGTAATGATGATCTGAAGGAAATGTGGGATTCATATAAAGATCAATTAAATGAAATTAATTCTATACATGTACCACTAAAATATAAATATATATATATATATATTAGTTTTCGGGGAATTAAAATGGAATTTTCTTATAAATTTAATTATTTCATTAAACATAAGAAGATTTTTTCTATTGAAATTGAAATTTTTTGAATCTTGAATGTTGATTCAAAACTTTTGAAACTTAAAGATGAAAATAGTAGAATTATAGTGCTGTTCCAAGAATAATTGAGATCATAAAAGGATATTTAATTTAATTTTGGATGATTTTTCTAAAGTTTATGTTCAAATAAAGAATCTTAAAAATTTGAATGAAAGTATTATAAACTTATATTTTTACTCATATGAATGTTTTTTCGATGATTTAGAATTTATTCAAAAATAAAATGAAATATGAAAAAATAATTAGATACTATTTGAAAAGAAAAGTTTTATTTTAAATAGTTAATTTATAATAATTTTGATTTAAATATTAATTTTGGAATGGCCTCTTATTTAAATAAATTTTATGATAAAATGAGTCTGAATGATTATGATTATTTTGGGAGAAATATTTTTAATTTCAATTTTTTGAAAGGAAAGTTAGTTGGATTTTCTTCAGTTAATTTTCTCAAATGTGGATCTTATGGTCATTCTGCATTTGATTTTCCTTTAAATTTTACTCAATTTTTTTTCATAGAAGTAATTTTATAACTAAATCTTATTTCAAGGCGAAACTATGAAAACCATTTACTTTATGGGTCCCAAAAGTCATGTATTATCATTCTTGTGATATTAAATAATTCATTATACAAAATTTGTGTGAAATTAAATCATTTTTTATATAAAAGTAACATGTATTTTATAACAATTATGTCTAAAATTCATATCATTTTAGTAATCATTGTCTTGTTGGAATTATATTTAGAATTTATTTTCTATCATTTTTTACAGGCATGTATTTCTTTTATCATTTGTGATGCAATCATATATGTTTTCTTTTTAGTGTCAGTGAAATTGAGTTATATTTTAATTATTTTTAGGATGAATAAAATTGACATAAACTAATTTTAGAACCCATATAATTAATCCTATATCTTTTAATATGTTATATTTCACCAAAGTTTTATTCAAATACTTATATAACTAGGAATTATTTATTATAGTTGTAAATTATGGTTTAGTTTTCTAATATTATGATTTTGTTACCCTAAAAATTCATTGAATATATTATGATATATTTCATGGATCCTTATGATATTAAACTGTGTTTTTGGTGAATTTTCAATGGGAATAATTAAAATCATTATCATAATACCTTCAGTTTTGTATTTTTTACTAGAGATCATCAATTTATTATGAGTGAATCTTATATTTAAATCTGATTAATAAATTTAAATGTGTTTTCTTGAAAGGTGTATTAAATATTTTATCTAAATTTGAATCGATGTAAATATTCTCAATTAAAATTTAAATAATTTAGTTGATATATACAACACATCAACTATGGGAGTAAATCCTTATTTTAATTCTTTAATTTTCTCTGAAAAAACTCTATTTTAAAAATGTTGGAATCTAAGGTGTACTTCTTTTGGGCACGCATAAATGATATGTACTTTAATGAATAACATGGTAAATTAATGGGAAGATTAATTTTTTAAATATAATAATGTATTCATGACTAACATATGATGTTTTTAGTACATAAAATGTTTTTATAATAGTTCAAGTATGACCAATATTTTCTTTAAACAAGTATAGTTTTTCGGTTATAGGATCTACTTGTATATGATGAAATTTTAATTTTATATTATAGTAGCATTCTTACTTACACTCAATTAGAATAATATTTAATTATCAAATTTAGTGGTAGTCTGAGTGTGGTATGAACTAAATTTTTTAGAATTATATATTGTTTGAATGTGTTGAAATTTTCAGTTTTTCAATGAAATCTATAATATGTAGAAATTGTTTTTCAGTATGATAATTTTAATTTATACACATAAATTTTATGTTATTTTTATTTTATGGATTCTAATATAATCTAAATGATGTTAACTTAATGTTTAATCATTTATTTTTCAAAAATTGATGTTTTATAAATAGCTTCTTATTGTTTTTCACTAACAACATATAAACTTATACTCATCATGTAGTAGAGGAAAGTGTCACAACCTATCCCCTAGGGCCCATGTGGTGAGTACCCCAAGCCTGTATCCCATAGTCTAGGGGATGATGACTACCCCTGAGTAGGCATATACATAAAAAATGTGACACATTTTCCAAAGTACCTGCAAACACACACACAACTCAAAGCCAAAAATTCTAAAAGGTAAAAACACTATGTAAACAAACACAATGTATGATAGTAGAAAAATAATGGTAAACAGGGCTAGGATACAAGCATAATTAAAACAAAGAAGTAAAAGATAATGTCTCTGTAACTCCACCCCAGAAAACCCAACCTGAAGGGTGGGTATTGAAACAACTATCTGAATCTGTGGAAGACCATGTCATCTTTTGGGTCACTCTAATCACCACCTGGCCCCGGTCCACCAAGGACTTCATCAAAGTGATGATCATCTTCACAAGACACGACACATGTGAGGGTATCCCATGCATGCGTGAGAAATGAAATACTCATTAAGGAAATCAAACAACAATGGTACAATATAAAGTAATACACAAGGAAAACCACCCAAGAGGTACACAAATTGTATACTCTTGGAAGTACAATCAAGAGAGACACTAGATTCAGCTCACATAGGTATAATATAAAGTATGAAAAGTAATACCATCATTCGTAAACACTAAAAACCTTATAATATTGAGGCACTCATCCTCAATGACTGACATGGGCCCACTGGGTCACCTAGACCCAATCGTTAATTAGGCCTTCATTGTCACCCAGTCCCGCTCATCACTTAGGAATACTTGTTACCGTAGTCCAACATGTCACATAGGCTTGCAGGGTTACCTAGACCCACTCATCACATAATCCTACTAGGTCCCCTAGACCCACTCGTCACTTAGGCCTACTGGGTCCCCTAGACCCACTCGATACTTAGGCTAGATGGGTCTCTTGGACCTGCTCATCATAGTCTTCTCATCATAACTAGTTGTAGGATTACTACATATAGCTCACTTGATTCATATAGAATCTAATCCTCAATCCATTAGTCATATCTGAACATCAACTAAAAATGACTTAGATTATATGGAAAAGACTAACGAATCACGTGGGTACCAACACCGCAAATGGATCATCAATAAAATGTATGATTTGAAGTTATGAGTTGTTTTTGGGAAGAGGTTCTAGTTCGGTCTGGGTCTAGCCCGACTTAGTCAGGTTGTCCTGACTGGGCCAAGGTTCCACCGACCCAACCCATTGGTTCGATCCAACCTAGCTCTCTGCACCGTCTGGGCCTGCCTGCCCAGCCCAGCCCACTAAAGGAGGAAATTTTGTTCCGCCCTAGATGTGGTAGGCATCCTGTCCCTATCCGGTGTGATGTGGGTGGTCGCCGTGTTGAACACCCCATATAATTGTTTTCGGGTCCCGTAACTATGCTCCACTAGAGCCGCAGCACCTCGGTGATGTGACATGACCTCCATAAATGACTTTTAAGGACCCCCAGTAGCCGTTGTATGCCACCCAGCAGTGGTTGACTCAGGGACCTCCACCCACAACCGTCGAGACAGTGGCTCATCCTCAAACAGGTGGCCCCATCGCTGTGGTTGTCCGTTCTTCAAACCGTGAGCACCTCCAAGATCCATGGGTCATCTTCATCACTATTAAAAGCTATAAATATTCTTTCCATCAATCGAAGTGTCCGACAACATTCAGAACCTCATTAACAAACTTACCAATAAACGAAGGGTATATCAACAAAGAATAAAAGAATGGAGGCGGAGAGAACACAAGTAACAACCGAAGAGTGATCAAAGAATTTTTGTGTTTGTGTTTTCCCAAGATAGTCATTGTTATTAGGATCACAAAAAAACATAAATAAATGTAGTAATCAGAAAAATATACATCCCTTTAAAACCCTGTAAAACAATTCCCCAACCCCCAAGAATGATCGTCTTTGCAGATCAACTTTAATTTAGTTGATCTGCATTCATCCATTAGAATGGAAGAATGTGGAATGGTAATCACTTAGAAATAAACCCCCACATGTGATT
The DNA here is from genome assembly GCA_963277665.1 of Viscum album. Classification (NCBI taxonomy): domain Eukaryota; kingdom Viridiplantae; phylum Streptophyta; class Magnoliopsida; order Santalales; family Viscaceae; genus Viscum; species Viscum album. The sequence goes on from OY728145.1 coordinate 1,190,186,370, forward strand.
GGATTAGTCTTCGGTTAAGAATATAACTGTACTACCATCATTCATCGATCAAAAATCTATAAACCATCATCGTTGGGGAATTCCTTTAAAGAGAAAGGGAATTCATTTTCATTGGCGATTCATTATTCATTACCACTCTCTATTCACCAAAAAATTTACTCTAAGTATTTAGAGTAAAGTCCTGTATTCTTCATGATTTTTAATCTTCATTAATTAGTTAAATAGAGGAAACATGTTTCAATATTTCTACTATATTGACTCCCCGCATCATTTTGTTGTTTCATTTATGAAATAAAATAGTATTATTGTTATGTTTGAGTCACATCATCATTACACTATTTCATATTGGAATTGAAACAAATGGCACAACATTACATTGCAGTGAAATTTTTTTAATAAAATAAACTTTATTTTGTTTATTTTATTTTTCTTTAAAAATTCCCAAAAATTAACTTTTACCATAGACCCACACCAGTTGAGGTTAGGTACTTCTTAAGGGAAGAACACCCTCATGAGCTTAATGGTAATCTCAAATTTCAAGTACGAGTTACATTTTATGAGTTATAGATTTTGAAAATAAAGTAATTAGTACCTACTTATTTTATTTACTGTCACATCCCAAAAATGAATTTCTATTGTTGAACCACGCCATCCAATGTTAGGCTCTACATACAAAAAAACCCATTAAAAAGTAAACAGTGGTCTTCGTTTTTCTATCCGAGTCATTGTTCATGGGATATAAGGTTTTGAAAAATAAAATAATTTTATTTAATCATTTTTTTAATTAGTTATGACATTTTTTCTCACTCGAGGTCCATGCTGACTACGTTAAGTCACACCAAGAGTAAACCAATCATTTTGAATGCAAGGAAACCATCACACACTATTTAAAAACATAATATTTTCTGATGGACCATTCCGGGCACACCGTGGCTCAATATCGCATGTCGTTCCAATGCCTGATCCAGAAATTTTCCCATATATTTTCAAAAAATAAAACCTGGAAAATCAGAGTCATTATAGAAGGAAATAAATTCGATCAGAGATATATATTTTTTCAAACATTGATTTTTTGTAAAATTTAGGAAATAAAATTTGATTTATCATTATGTTTAGATTTAAAGGGAAGTAATTTTTGAGTATTAATTTCAAAGAGAGAATTTTAATATTTTTAACTTTATCATTATGATAACTTTGAAAATGGGGAGATGTTTTGAAATTAAACATGTATTTGTAATTATTAAATTGGGAGATAATGTTTAGTGGCTCCATGGACCATTTAATGCTTTGATAATTAATAAATAACATTTCATTATTAAATATAATTTTCATAATTTTATTAACTATTATCTTTAGTTTGTTATTATTTTTATTATTTCAAATAATGAATACATTAATAACTTTACATAATTTATTATCTTTAACATAAGCCTAAATTAAATGTTACTTTATGTATCCATATTATATATTTATTATTGTATACCTTACATTGATTATTATATAATTTATTTCCTCGGTTTGTTTATATGACGTGTTTATTAAATTATGATTAAATTTGATTAGACCTTAATTATCATTTACTAAAATTATCTTCATATTTGATGTTTCAATAGTTCAAAACATGTTCTACAAGTTTCATATTGTTTTAATATGAAATATATAAACTTAATGACTTTAAAATATCATTTATAATTGTGTTTAAACACTTCATTTCATGGAAAAATTGAAACCACATATGTAATTTTTAAACCATGTTGCCAATTTTCAAGAAATTATAACCATCTATATTTCAACCATAACATTTGCAATAGAAATCCAAATTGTATGATTAATTTTTTTATGATAATATGAATTTTATTATATACATCTCATTATAATACATTAAACATGGAATTGATATCTGTCATGTTATATGTTTTGTTACAATTTTCTACATGTTTTCAGTAAAAAATCTATAGTTTTTCAGAACATTGATTCTACAATATTTTAATGATAAAATTCTCTAAATAACTATGATTAATTTAATTCATTATTATATGAAAATATATTGAAAATATATAAATATAAGATAACTATACATAATGATAATTCTTCCATTTTGGATATATTTTATGTATGAAATTTGATAATTCAATCTGGTTTTCAAAATTTTGGAACCTCTAATGTGAATATGGATACGTTAGAAATTAATTTATGTAAGAAATAGATATATGGATATTAAAATATATGAAATTTTTTTACATCAATGAATGATATTTAAATTTAGTAAAAAACATTTATGTGAATTTTCATTCATGAAATAATTACATGAATTATCATACATAAATGATTTATGTGAATTCACATACATGAATTCTCTTATGTGACATTCACCTATACGAATTCATCTATGTAGATTTGCTTATGTGGTGAGATTTTATTACCTAGTGGAAAAAGGATAAGTGAAAACCGAATAAGTGTATTTTCCTATGTGTTAATGCAAGTTCTATAGGTTTTATAAAAAAAATGAAAATATGGATTATTTTACGGTAGTCATCACCCTTCTATTTTATGAATCTTTATTATAAATATTATTAGTGTTTTTCTCATTCTAAGAGTACTCATTAATTATATAAAATCAATGAAAAATAGTTCTAATCTATTTAATTAAGAATTAATTGAGATTCACAGGGTATTAAGTGTCTATTGATATTCACATTGAATATTTAGATCATGAGATATTCAAATTCAAACTGGTTGAAATATATAATGTTTATCTTATAAATATTTAGGGTGTTTTTCTAGAATATTAATATTAATTAATAACTAATATATTAATTTGATTTCAAGAAACAATTGATGTGTAAATTAATTATATGCCTTTTCTAAAAAATAAACTTGAATCATTTATCTTGAAAATAATCATGAGAGATTTTAGAATTTGAATTTGGAATCTTATAATTTATTCTCACATGATTTATGGGAGTTTCGAAGGATTTTATTTTCAAAATTTAAGGAAATAATCATTACTATTTTATTTGTGTAACACTATAACAAGAATATTTATATAAAATAGGTTATTATTTTTACAATTCATCAATGATAATTAAAATATACATCCACATTAAGGTTTTGATGATGGAATTTATAAAAAACTATAATATATTATAATGTAGAGAATATATCTATTTCTATTTTCTATATAAAAATAATAAATGAATGCATTGATGTTTAGTTATGTGACTATTTTTTAACAATTACATGGTTTATAGATTGTATCTAAGTCATAGCACTTCATTGTTCTACTACTTTCTAATGTAAACTACTTGTTTCTTAGGATTAACTATTTAGACATCTTGAAGGGATTGAGCAATACCTAATCAAATCACAAGAATCATAATAGACCTTTATTTACTTGATTAAAGTGTTTTATTCTTTTATTATACTACAAATATTTGGGATTTCTTTGTCTCAAATAGTGTGTCTTTCATGGGGTTATACTAACATAAAACGGTACATCTAGGTTTGGTTTATCCCATTAGGAGTCTCTGTTTAGTCTCTCCCCTTAAAATATTGGGTTTCTCTTAACCTTTAAAATAGAAATGGAAGGTGATTCTCTTATAAGAGTATAGTTTTATTATACCTCCTTTGAATAATGCATGTCTATTGACCCATAACATAGAAGTGGTAAGGTTTAAACCTATGAAAATATATGGTGGGTCTAAACCTATAAAATAATGGGATGGTTTTTCTCCCATAAAAGACCGGGTTCCATCTAAACTCAAAAAAGGAAGGAGGTTAGGATTGGTACTTAAATGTTATTGGTTGGGTCTTCCCCTATACAAGTCTTGGTTTTTCTGTGAACCCATAAAAGATAGGGGAATTGGGTTGAGACTCCACATGTGAAAAAGGAGAATGTAAAGAGTTTTCACTCTCAATTAAAAATGATATATGATAGTGGGTTCCATACTCTAAGTTGGTATATGAAGAGTATATATAATATGAATTTAATATTAACTACTATAAATATATCTTTTTTCATCATTTTTACATTTTTCATTTTTTTATTTATTATTTCTTATATTGGTGTGGTTGAATTGCTTAATATATAAACTGATCACTTCCCACTCATAAATTCCTTACTCTTTTTAATTTTTAACAAAATAAGATTCAACACACATTTCCATTACAATCACCACCCCAAGACCGAACACCAATATCCTAGAGGTACTGGAATGATTAGAATACCAACATAAGAAGGTTTTATGTATAAATATAAAGAGGTTGTCAGGAAAAGAGCTCTTTTTATTAAACTAGTGTTTTATTTTTTTTCTTTAATTTTTCTCTTTAAATAATCTACTAAAATTTTTTATATCATATTGTCCCTATTTACCATAAAATTAAATGTTATTATTTATAAGGAAGAACCATTTTTCATTGAATTTTAAATCTAATGGAATATAAAACATCCTTCATTTGTATGTTTGGACTACCCCCTTGTGAAGATGATATATTTCATTTTCATCACCCCTCTAATGATTGGTCATAATGATGGATATAAATTAAATAATATGATATATATTATATAAGTTTAGTTATTAAATTTTAATTAAATATTATACTTATTTATTTATCACCAACTAATAAAAACATCACTCGTGTATACGTATGACCTATCGTCTGCAGTTAGTAGTGTATTTTTTCATTACTTGATCTATTAGATGGTTTTAAATATGAAAATATGAATATATACCATATTTATATCATTATTAAAAATATATATATTATGGAACTGTGGGAAATATTCGAGGATCGAAGTTACCAAATAGAAACTTACAGGAAAACCAAAATAGTTAATACTAAGAATTTAAAATTTTAATAAATAATTATTAATAAATAGGTGTTGAAATTTTATAAGTAAATATAAATTTTATTATAAGTATATATATGGTTCATGTATTGACTTATAATAAAATTATATTTATTACATAGATTATTTACAACACTTAATAGGAAATTAAAAATTAAGGTAACCTGGCCATTGTGAATGGTAACCTAGGCATTAGAATAGTAATTTAACCACAAAATAATAAATATTGATATATATAATATTTAACAAGATTAATTGAAGTAAAATTACATATTATAATTAAAAATAAAAATACCATGATAAAAACCCCTTAGAAAATAAAAGAATACTTGAAGTATATTATATCTTAATGTTTTAATAAAAATTATTATTTTTATTAAAAAATAAAATTACCTATATTATAAATTTATTTTGATAAAATTAGTATCATTTTTGAAATTAGTTTATCAATCATTTTTTAGGATATTTTTAATTTTCTTAGAAAATAGAATTTTCATAAAAATAGTAAAATTCTAGTTTTTCGAGTTACAAGTGTATCTTAAATTACATAATTCATGATGTAATAATGAGCTAATAATATATAGAACTTCACATTCGATGAAAATGTATTTAATTACATAATTAATTCATTAAAATACTATAAACTTTATTTCTATACATAAAAATAATTTTCCAATGCCTAAAGTCATAAGTGATCCCTTAAAAAAAATATATATTTTCCCACATTTCTTATTAATGAAATATGTTAAATATAATCATAAATATGTTTAAAACCTAAATTCCATTCTACTATATTGATATATGATTTATTTTTTAAAAAATTCAAAATTTCAATTTTAATCTTTGATATAATATCTTATTCAATGTTTTATTATAATAATACCATTATCCTTATATATAAACTACCCATTTCAATCCCCATGGAAAACCAATCCTCTTTCACTTGAAAAATATAATTCTCTTCCCAAAACTCCCTCTAAATCCCCTTATAATAGCTTCATAAATTCTAGTGTAAAAAAAATCCGAACATTGAGGGTGTAATAGTGTCATACAAGAGAAGCATCCCTGAGGAGAGGGTATGTTTCTATCAAATCTTCTCTCATTTTATTATTTCCATTCTTTTTTTCCAATTCTATTTAAAACAAAATTTTATAAAATTAATTAGGTATTATTTTAACAATATATTAATGATGTTGGCATATTAGATGTATCATAACTATGACATATATAAATTTAAAATTTCCCTTACTTCCCTTTCGTTAATGTCCCGTCAATGGCTAGTTAATAACAAATGAGCACATATACAATCATTTTTATCACAAAACACATGGTTGGTTACAATAAATTACTTATGATATTTAAATGTGTAAATATCATGATTCGGTCTAGGTGCACTGGTAACTCGATTACTATGCCGATCCCATTATGGCCTGAACGGAATCCTTGATCCCTAAGGGTTAATGATTAGCACCTAGAATGATTAAAAATTAAAGTGGGAACAAATTTTATAAAGCATATAAAAATCTGGATAAACTAGTCATTATGAATAAAACAGAAACCCCACAAGGAGAACTATACTAGAAATCAAACAAGTAAAAACCCAAAGCAAAACAAAAAAGTACCCGACAATATGATAAAAACTTTATTACCGGTCGATACAACTCTCTAATCCTAATTATCAACAACTACTCCCACCTCAAAGTGTAACCTTGTCCTTATATGAACCTATAAGAAGATAATCTAAAAACACTGAATGGAACAGGTTGGGGGTGAGCAAAAAATCCTAAATGGTCTCACCAATGATTCCATAATAAGTGGTCAAAATGTAATTTTCCAAATATATCATTAAATTATAAATATAAATTCATGGATTTTCAAATAATATTTAAATCCAAACGTGATTTCAATTTTATAATATGGAAAATACTTTAAAAAATTCCTTAATAAACATTTTAGATAAATTTTTTTATATAAATACACATTGTAGGTTTAACATATTCTACAAATAATGGAATTTATATGTCAAAAAATCACAAGTGAGCATCATGGTCATATGGAAAAAGGTACAATAGTTCTAGGCTATGATATCTAACACACTCAACGGTGATCATAACAATATGTATACTCACACACGTCTATCTGACATTGGAAAAAAGGACTCATCACCATCCTGTTGAGGATTTGGCTTACTACACTAGGATTTGTTTCAGTTGTAATGCATCAATTAGATTGATATCCCAATCACTCACTAACTACCTAGGATTTCATGTTCTATAAAAGAAATCATTGATGTAAAATTTATTTTAATACCTCTTTAAATTAAATTTATAACATTCTATAATTTCAAATATGCCAATTTCCATTTAAAATTGAAAACACATGGTTTTTAATAAAAATATGCCTTTTCCAAGATAAACTCACTAGGTTTATACCAATAAAAATTCAATACATTTTCTCAATTTTTATTTTTAAATTAATTTCACAGATTAATTCCACCAAATTACATTGAATTTCACAACACACCCAAATTAAATTGAATTACGGGTTTATTTTATATTTTCATACCAAATGAAAATTCAAATAAAAATTCCCCAAATTAATGGAATTATGTTTTTAATTAACCAGTTGAAAGAAACTAATCAATAAATTTAATTTAATCCAATCAATTTATGGTTTATAAAATTGGCCATCAAAACAGAACCACCTACGTTTTCCACAAAAACATAATGCACGCAACAAAACCATACAACATGAAATAAGGCATAGATGATCTAGAAAATCAACATAGAAACAAGATCCAATAACATAAATTTTGAATCCATAAATCCTAAGATAATCTATCAAGCTCTGAGGAGGTAAAGAGAAAAAAGGTAGAGAGACAATGAGACATCTATCCTAGGATGTCACACTGTAACTATAATAACGATCAATCATTGAACAAAAAGAATATGATGTGTTGTCGGGCCCAAAATTTTCCTAGGAATAGATCTTAGGTCATGATCTAGGATGTATGTAGAAGAGGAAATATAATTTTCCATCAAGCATCCTGTGTAAAAACAAATCATGGGACTTTACATGATAGGAAACCCAATTACATGCCATGTATTTGAAAACACCAATAAACAATAAAAAACATGGTACCTTTTGTGAAAAACATATTTTTTATTATATTAGGATATACACATCATGTAACCAAATTATATGAAATTAAAATCCCCAGAATTCTATTGAACTAAAAGGTTGTATATTGAAAAATATATGAAATATATTACTTCGTCATTACAGGCATCGTCCTAACTCCTTCTCAACCCTACCATGAAATAAAGGAAAACCACGATATGTATTACGATTTTCATGAAATAAAGGTAACATGATGTTATATCCTGCCAATAATAAAAAAAATTTTCCCCCCTGAAATCTTGTCAAGAAGCTTCCATATCAAAAAGGTGAGGCTAATACTCTCTCATTAGTGCCATGAGATCCCATGACTCAATAGAATTTGAACCATAATAACATAGTACACATACCAAAGGTATCATCATCACCAAAAGTACATTCATTGTAGACTCAACTATCCTAAATAGATGTTCAGTCACGGATAAATCATGTTCAATGTCAAGAACACTCTGTCTCAAAAAAAGAGATAGATCAGATAGATACTATAATAGATAATTTATATGGAACACATTATCTATCAACATCAGCTACGGTGGAAGTACTAAATGTAAATAAACTATCCCAACCTACTCAACCACCTGAAATGGTTAGAAAATAAGGATAATGATTCCCTTTCCTCCCAATATTTGGATAACACAAACAAGGTGAAACTTTCAAGAGCACCTATTCACAAACTAATAATTCTAATGGTGTGTGATGATGATCAGCATAATACTTATACTAGATCAATAATGTCCACATTATTTGATGAATCAGTAGAATCCTTTTTGTCATCTCTTGAACCAATATTAGTCCAACCAAAGAACATTTAACATTCTTTATCGAACACAACATATATCTAAATGGCCAGCCAGATAGTTCCTCAAAAAGAGCCATTCTGATCATGGACTGGTAACTATTTTTATAGGAAAACTCAACCAATTTCAGAAGGTTATCACGAGATCACCTGAAGGCATGAACCGAGGCATGAAGTATATCCTGATGAATCTTTATAACAATTTTTTTTCTTTCCATATGACTACAAATGGTATGTATTTTTCAAAATAACCTAAGAAACTAGTTCCTCTTGAAGGCCTCTCCAAAAGTGAGAGTAAATTTGGGATCTCTATCAGAGACTATAGCACATGGAACTCCATATAATCAAATAATCAATTTCACATACAGATTTTCGAACTCCTCCACTATGGACGTATCCAAAATCGATATAATGTGAGCTGATTTAGTCAGCCAATTGATCACCATCTATATAATAGTCTTTATTCCATAGGTATGAAAAAACCTAACCAAAAATTCCATAGGGATCTAAAATCACCTCCATGTATGCACTATATGTGTTTGGAGAAAACCCAAAGGTTATTAGTTCTCATTATTGACCTGTTAGCACATATAACAATAAGAGTAAAATATAATATTCCCATATCTCATACATGGCCACCAAAATCTATGGCACATGCCATAGAGAATCTTTGTTTTCATTGAGTGCATTTCCCATCTGATGTTATGGAAATACCCCATAACAGCTTCCCTTACCACTAATGGAATGAAAAACCAATTATTATAGCATAAAATTCCCTCAGTGGAGAATGACCACTCTGGTATGGTATCCCCACCATAAAGAGAGTAATTTATATTATAGAACACATCATGAAGATACAGTTCCTGAATAATTAACTTTAGAAAAGTGTATTTCAACATAACACTCGAAAAGGAAACCTAGGTCCTGGATTTTTGGAATCTAATTTGCAATTGGGAAAAAAGATCCATTATTTTCATATCTTCTGAATATTATTTCATATCCCAGGTCAGAAGCTTCATATTCAAAGCATATGCGATGAAATTTTCTTTTCCCATGGTATATGAGATATAAAATTTAAAAGATTACAGATATTCCTTGTAATATAACTAGTATAGATTTAAATTTTTTTGAGAAAAAATTTAACTCAAGTTCTTGTGGTCTAAAAACGTAGTAATCATTTCTTTGTAAAGGTTGTGTTACTGACCCTTAAGAATGTACATCACAGATGAATGTTCAAGGTAATGGGTTTAATAATTATTCTTGTGTGGTCTAATATAATGAAATCAATAATAAAGGACATGGTCACACAATATATGAACACAACCCAGACCTGATCCCAATGCATCACAGAATACCACATAGCCCTACCCAAAAATTGGAAGAGTCAATAGTGGATTAGTAATCAAAAGATGATTCAACACAATAAAATAATTCCGAAATATTTCATCTTAATAAATTATTAATACCTTTTGAGTTAGAGCATTCATCCTAGAATACAACTATGAGAATTCCTTAGTGAAATGGAGATAATACCTTGCAAAACCCAGGAAGCTCTAAATTGTGATTTTATTCTGGTTGTTCCAATGTAATTCTAGATTTCTCATTTTTAGGATCTACTAAAGTACCATGTTCCAACACAAAATGTCACAATAACATCAATTCTTGAATCTGTAATTGACAATTCAAAATCATTTAAAAAAGTCGATGGTTTCTCAATAATTACAGAAACTGCTCTTAGATAACGTACATGGTCCGACTCAGACATAAAGTGAATGATGATATCATAAACAAAGACCACCATGTATGTGTTATGATACTCATTGAAAATAATTATCATTAAACCCATTAATACTTTAGAATATTTCATTAATATGAATAGAATTACAAGTTTCTCATAATGGTTGTACCTCTGTCGAAATGTGGTTTTCAAAATTTCAGATTCTTTTATTCTCAACTAATGTTATCCAGATCGAAGATCAATCTTTGAGAACTAGTTAATTCTATTAAACTATTAAATGATATAATAAATCCCTGAGAATAGATGTTTTCTCATTACCATGAATTTTTTGTGTTTTTAGTAATCCACATATAGGTGAACTAAGCCATCAAATTTCTTAGAAAAGAAATTGGCATCGCCCAAGCTGACACACTTAGCCATATAAATCCATTATCTATAAGATCATCCATCTAAATATTCAAATATTTCATTTTATCTAGTTACCAGTGGTAATAAGGAATAATCACTGGTTGAGTACACGGTACTAAATTGATAAATAACTCTAACTATATTACTGGTGGAAAAGTAGAGAAGTATGAAGAAAAAACATCAGGAAACTAAATGAAAACTTTAGGGGGATCGCCACTCAAATATTACAACTCTATATTAAAGGAAAACACTAATATTAAATTCCCTAACTCTAGATAATATGTTTTTGTTCTACTTAAACTTGGGTCCCACTCTCCTTGAAATATACGGCACACCCTATCCAGTGTCGTAAAGGTGACCTATCATAGATAATAATCAATCCAGGATTTATTGGCAATGACCTAATCCATCGCTAATATAAAGTCAAATATATTAATGTCGTGAACTAGAAAACTCCAATAATTCTCAATATCAGATAGAGAGAAAATGCAAGCAGGACAATAGAGACCCTTTTCAATCTGTGTTCTAAGTGGTGTTGTAATATCCATCACATAACATAAAATATCTAAAGGAATATTTAGTATATTAACAACACAAGTTGAAATAAATTAATGAGATGCACGAATATCAAATAAAGTAGTAATAAATGATGAAGCCATATTGATGCTACCATTCATAGTCGCCGGATCCCTATCTACTTACTATGTAGAATCTTCCACTGTGTAAACAAGATTTAATACAAATACCAATGGAGGGAACCAAATTTATCATGAAGCATCTGATTACAGAATAGTTTTAATAGGCATAGTTAATCTTGTTCCACTGCAGAGATTATAAAATATAGGAAATAACTTCTATAACTGACTTGAGAATCTTCATGAACCACAAATCTTGGGTGCCTTAGTGAAAACCCTCTTATAATTTTCTAGCATTCCATATTGGATAAAAATAAATGATCTTTTTAGGCACTATAGGATGTTTGGAAGAACCTTGTTGTTGAGAACCACTATGAAAATCATTATGCTTCATTTTTTTCAATAGAGGAATTTACATTTCCATTGGGAGAAAAAATAAATCTCAACAATCATGACATTCCAACTTTGTCCATTTCAACCAACAATGCTATATCATGTAGATCATTATAAAAAGTTATATTCTGTAGGAAAACCTAATAATTAATATCAAATCAAAGAGCCAACTTAAAACATCAAGTCCTCATATTCTCATGTTATATTATGTCATGTAAAAAATGAAATATCTTAGAAAATAGTTTTCAATATCTATCATGGTCTTTTCAACCTACTCCATTTTGAAAAACACTATATCCTTGTCCAACACCATTTATTCTGGATGAAAGTGGTTGTTTTGAATATCCTTGAAGTCTTTACACTCTAAGACATCATGATTATATTCCATCACCATTGTGTCCCACAATATCCTACTCGACCATTCATCAATCTATTGAGGATCATTGGATCCTTTGAATGTTGGTGGATTTTGTCAACGAAACTCTTGATAATGATCATGTAAACAATCCCTCTAAGGCAACACTACTAGATCCTAAATGAAAACTGGTGTTGGAACTAGTACTAGTGGATTTCCAATATGCATGATCACTTCAACTTGACTTTGTTACCTGAGAGGATTCACCAAGTGAGGTTTTTCAGAAATATTCTCATTGATCCGATTTATACATCTTCTCAGAGCATAATGATAGAAAATATTAGTAAAAAATATAGAAGACATCTGATTGACACTAAAATAGAGAAATAAGACAAAATTTATCCCAATAAAATAGAAAAATTATATTTATATTTCAATATATCTAAAACAAAATAAGGTAAAAGACTATAAATAATCCTGAAGATGCCTTTCTATAACCACCCCTAACGACCTAAGGTTAATTTTGATGATATCTAGCCAGAAAATTAATCGACACTACCTCATATTTCATGAAATTATTACAAAACTAAATACTATCATCAAGACAAGAAGATAAACCTAGAGCCTTGATACCACATTATCATAAAAAATATTGTGTACTCTGGTAACCCGATCTCTAAGCTGATCCAGACATGGTCTGATGGGATTTCTTGATCCCCACATGTTTGTGACTAGAACCAAACTTCTTATAAAATAAATGTGGGAATAAATTTTCCAAAAACATGGTAGAAGAAAGATAAAAAAAAGTAATTATGAATACATGATAAAATCCACAAGGAGAACTCTATTAGTAGTTAAATAAGTAAATAACCCAATGTACAACATCAATGTACAAGAAAACAGGATAAAAACACAAGGACCATCAGACACAACTCTCTAATTATAAGGATAAATAACTATTACCACCTCCAAGTGAAACATTACCCTTTCTTTAACCTAGAAGAAAATATTCCACAAAAAAATAAATTCATTGGTTGGGTGTGACCTAAATTCCAAAAAGGTACTCATCATGGATTACGTAATAATATTTCCATATTTAATTAAGAAATGAAATATTTCAACTATATATAAATTGGAATTAATTTTAAAATCATATTTAAAACCAAACCTAATTTAAATTTCATAATATGGAAAATAATTCAGACAAATGGATTAATGAGGATTTTATGTAAAAAAATTTATAAAAATTTACAAGGAATGTGTAAAATATTTTATAAACAATGGCATATATATTTATATATTTCAAAAGAGAGCAACAAGATCGTATACCAGGTGGTATGATTGTTCTAGGATAACAAATTTCACACACTATAATGTGATCATGAAATTATGTGTATACACACATCCCTATAGGACTACCAAAAAAATGGACACATCACCATATAATCGTAGATGTGACTTGTTGCACTTGGTTTTATTTTAATTGTAAAGCATTAAAAAGAGTGTTATGTCAATACCTCACTAATGAACTTGTCTTAAATGTTCTCTAATAATAATAATTGATGGGAAATATATTTTAATATTTATTAAAATAATAATCACCCCATTATCCTTTTTCAAATTATACAATTTTCATTTCAAAACCAACACATGGGTTTTTAATATACACATGATTTTTCCAAGATAAAACCACTAGGTTTTTATCAAAAATGTTTAAAGAAATTTATCAATTTCAAATTTGAAATCAATTTCATATATTCATTTTCAAAATTAAAATTTCAAAATTAACTGGCTCAAATTTATTCAATCAAATTCCATTATATTTCACTAGACACCCCAATTCAATGGAATTGGGGTTTTTTTTCCAATTTCAGGTCAAATCCAATTTCAAATGAAAATCATCCAATTTGAATTTTATAATGTTTTTAAAAAACCAACTAAAATGAACATATCAAAAATTTAATTTAAATCCTATAATTGAATTTAATCCAAACAATTTAGGATTTATAAAAAATTTTCATCATAACAGAACCACCTACCTTTTCCACAGAAACAAAAACCCCATAATGGAACCTGCCAACAAGAAGGAAGGCACAAATGAGCTAGGAATTCATCATAGACACAAGATTAAAAAGCTCCATTTTTTATCCCTAAATCCCAAGATTATATAGAAAACTACAATGAGTGAAAGAGAAATAGATGGATATATAGGAAGAACTCTTATCAAGAGGGTCTGACCACAACTACTACAACGATAAATCATTGAATGAAATGACCCGAATGGGTTTGTGGGATCCTAAATAACATGTGGATGTCTCATTGTCCAATATCAATGAATTATATAGAAGATGAAATAATATTTTTATTTTATATTCTTGTTTAAAAGAAACCCTCTAAACATTACATGGTGTGTAATTCAATTACATGTTTGGTAATTTAATTTTTCTATAAATTCTAAAAAACCAATCTCATTTTGATAGAAAAGAATTTATTATAATTTTAGAATTTACACTTTAAGTAACCATATTACAAGGTGTGTAAATTTCACATATGTTATAGATCCACCAGGTTTTATGTTAAAAAATTTATCAAATCTCTGACTTCTCAATTATAGGTATCCTCCTATCTCCTTCACTACCCTAGCTAGATAAAGAAACATTAAAACCATTACAAAGATTCAAATGTACCTAAAAGAAAGGTAATAGTATGTAACAATAAATATATGTTATTGAAACATCTATAAATATTTATAACAATGTATAAAAGAACACAAACAAAAATAACAATATAAAAAAATTTAATGAGAATATATATATAAATAATTCACAATTAACAAATATTGTAAAAATTTGTATTGAAATAATTATAATGTATAAATAGTGAAAATAATGATAATAATTGACTTTTGAAACAATGTTATAATAATATAATTTCTATTATTCTATAGGTGGAAACATGTTAAAATAAATATAAATTTAAGGTAATATGATTATCGAACCAAACACCGCTTCTTTGGGTAAATCCTTTTTCACTACATCTTCATTATGTATATTCTTATCATATAACATAAATATAGTTTCACTATTTTAAATTCACATTTATAGGATATACATGTTTCTAACATGATTTATAATACAAATACAATGATTTTTCAAAAATAATTTTCTTTCCAAAAACAAATATTTTAATTTTTTTGAGTTGTTTCTTCCTCACTAAAGAAGGATTATGTTTATGATAAATATGTTTTCACATAATCAATTGGGAACCAGATGTTTATTTATGAAATCATTTTTTATAAAATTCATAGAAAACCCATTTCTTTCTATGGTTTTGTTCATGACTATGATTGTTATTAATTTTATTTGGTATGTATGGTTATATAAATATTATTATTTTATGGGTAATACCCTAATTTTATATACCTACAATGAATTGGTTAATTTGATGTATCTTTTGAGATACTTTGAAACATGCATAAAAATGATTATGGAATTATTCACAAAGATGATCTTATTATTATTCACATATGTTATGCATGATAATGATGTTATCATGTCTCACAACTATGTGTGGTATTTGACCACTATGACATAATGTTTTTTATACACAACCACATTCCATGCCTATATAAAATAATCATCTCATGATTATGATGATGATCCTATACTTTTTATGTGATTGTAATGATTATTCTCATGCATTTTATATTGATTCGTGTCCCTTATTCCACATTTTAGAGGATTTCAGCTGACACTCTTTATAAATGTGTATACTTAGGTGACTATATTCAATAAAGAGAAAATGTGATTTTATAATCACAAATAAGAAGGATTTAAATAATGTTTTCTGAATTATTATATATATGTAATGCACGATCATAATTACGCCTTGATAATAATCATTTAAATCCTAAAATGTAAAACTATTGTATTATTTAAATTTTAAATTATGTAATAGTCTTGTATGAAAAACTTGGGTCTCTATAACATAATTACATGGGAAAATTATTAAAAGTATGGGGAGTTTTTTACATGTGTGGAGAAACATTCCATCATTCTCAAAATTAAAAATTCTAGAAACAATTTATTAATATCTATTTATTTAACTCTAAATAGATATGGAATTATGAAAACCAATTCAAAAATAATCAAGGACATCTATAATAATTTTTTTTATTGATGATATAGTGAAAATAATATATTAGATATGAAGAGAATGAAGGTTAATTTAGAATAATTAAAAAATATTTTTGAGGGAAGTGAGTTATATGAATCATTTATTTAGTGTGAATATTAATTTCATAAATTTTCTTCATTTAGACATATTTTCTTCATTGATGGAATATTTATTGATCTTTCTAAGGAAAAAGTAATTCAAATAATAGCTCTCATGGATGGATGTAAACATTAATTATTTTAATTCAATGTAATTAAGGTTAAATTTTCAAATATGTGATTATTTTGTATTTTTATTTTTAAATGGTATTTTTGTATGGGTATTAAGGGAAAACATAGGAGGACTATTCAAATAATATTTAGTTTTATAAAAAATTTAGAAAATATAAATTTCTAAAACATTTGTAGAATTGTACCAATTACATAGAATTTTATTCAAAATAATGTTATAATTTCATAATAATAAGTGGCAAAAATATTTTTATTTTTGTGTTAAAATTTAAAAAATTACATTAAAGTATTTATAAGTTGACATTCAGTTATTATTGATATTGTTCAGATTAATTTTTTATGAATTGTTATTTACATTGGTTTATATTTTATCTTGTACTAAACATTTCAGTTTTAAACTCGAGAAATATTCACATTTTTTTGGATTTTACATCCAATTAAAAGATTTTTGAGTGATTTATTCTGGAATAATGCATCATTTTTTTGATAATTCGCATCAATTGGATGAAAATATTCTTATATAATGGGAATAAGATATAGTTAATGATAAAATATATATTTTATTTTATTACTATGTTATATTAAGATTAATAAAGAAGAATTAAAATTCAGATGATGAAATTTGTTTAAGTATGGGAGAATTTAACAGTCCAATAATTTATTTTATATTTTCTTTTTAAATGAGATCTATGTTAGATAGTGTGAAACACATGAATTTCCATGCCTAAAAAAACAATGAAATAAAAGTATTTAAATATAGTTTTTATAACCAAGTCATCAGGTTGAAATGTATGAATTTGAATACATGTGTTATAAAAATTATATATAAGGGTTTTATATAAATGAATATTTATTTATTTATGTTCAATAAAAAGTACATATTTTTCAAAAGTCATTTTATGCCTCAAAAATACATTTTCTAAAAAAATGGTTTTCATTGAATTTTTTTGAAGATATTATAATTAATTACATCCAATTTTATATATTTTATTTGAAAAAATTAAAATAATTTTTTAAATCATATTTTTATAATATACATATGTTTTTTTTTGAAAATATATATTTGTTAGTAAATATTAATAAATAAGGACTTAATAGAAAAATATCATTTAATATCTTGTAATTAAAATATATTTTTCTAATTTGGTTTAAAAACATCAATTGTTTATTTTTTAAATACATTCAAATTAATACCATTAGAATTTCCATAATTATTATAGTGCATATAAAAAATATTTTATACTAAAAAAAATATTATTTTGGAAAACATTTTTTCATCGCGATTTTGCAGGTTTATTTAAAAATAATACTTTTCTTGTAATAAAAATTCAGTTTTATAAAATTGAATTCATTTTAATAATCATCAATAATAAATTTTATTATTATACCACTTTAATTTTTTACCTTTATGACTAATGATTTTTGTATTAAACATAGTTACCACTATAAGAGTTAAAACAAGTTAAAAGGGTTATAACTAAAATAATAATTTTAAATAACAAAAAAAAATTTCTAAATCCAATTTATTTCTATTGTTCGACCCTATAATATCTCAAATTCAATGATTATTCATTTTTTTATATTTTTATTGAGTAGTACATTAATAGCTTTTTATCTTCTGAAACATTAAAAGTGTGTTCTCTTCCTCAATTATAAATTAAAACCTCATATCCATTGTAATATAAATATAGAGAACTCCTCATTATGTAAATACCTTCAAAAATAATTTCCTAATATCTCTAAAATCTTCCAAGAGGTATTTGTTTCCATAATATCATTTTAAGAAGGATCTTTCTATAAATCTGAGGCAATTTTTTGAAGAAGCAGTATGGTTATTAACTGTCTGTTTTAGTTTTTATTTATTATTATACCTCCTTCAAACCAATCTGAAGCATTGTGATATAATAACATAATTGTAGCCAAAATAATTAAATGATATTATTTTAATGGTATAATTCTTTACTATCTATTTTTTCATATAATATTAAATGAAAGCATCTTTCGTGTGTGCGTACGGATTAGTACCTCACAAAATTGATTTATTTCATTTTTCATCACTACATCTTATATTTGGTATTAATGGGGGACCTAAATGAAATAATATGTTATTTATTATTTAAAATTTATTTTTATTGGTAAATAAATATTGAAATTGTTTCTTTTGAATCTTAATAATAATTAAGACATCCCTCAAGTGTGTGTACTACCTACCATCGCCATGTAGTGGTGTAACTAATTGTTCATATGCACTTTACATGGTCAGTTATAATGATGGAAATACTGAATATATATGATAATATAATTAATATTTTATATAAATTTTAACCATGAGAAATATACATGGGTTGAAATGACCAAATTGAAACTTAATTAAAAAATAAGAGAGTTTGTATTAGAAAAGACAATTTTAGTAAATAATTAATAATAAATTGGATTTGAGAAGTTATAAGTAGACAATATATGATATTATGATTATGTATATGGTTCTGTTATATTATTATAATCAATTTTAATTTATTATACAAGAGCATAATTTTTTGTGATAAAATTCAAACATGATTTAAAGGGTTTTCATTTAAATTTAACTTCATTGAGATTTCTATTCTATTATGCAGCTACATTATTTTATATCATGTATATACTAAACCTTTAAAATAATATTTTATTAATTACGATTTAATAATTATATTTGAATGTTTAATTCATTATATATCTTTTGTTGTGTTTTGATTCAATTTTTATTAAGGTTTTAATGGTTTTTAGTAATAATATCAATTTATTTACAATTGTTTATATCCTGATTTCTTTTGGGAAAATTATATGCTCATAATATTTTAAACCCAAAATATTTTATTATCCTATGGTTATTTTGGATATTAAATGTTTATATTCCACTTATTCTATTATTTTATTAACAATCCATATATAAGTTACATGCTAGAGATGTTCATTTTAAAAATAGTGTTTTAAATTTTTCCTTTAACTCAATTTATTCCATGTTTATATTCTCATTAAAAAGTTTTAAATAGTGTTTTTACTACTATATAATTAATTACTAAATTCATTTTATTTTGAATAATTAATTTTTTTTCAAATTTGTGGATAAAATTATTGCTTCAACATACACTGCATGAACAAGTTTTCAGACTATCATGACTACCCATCATTTTGATGCTTCTTCTACAAGATTCTTTTGTTCTATTTAAAAAGATAATTTTCTAGATATTTTAATAATTTATATTTTAAATGATATAATAATAAAATGTTATTATTTTTATCAAATAATGGAATTAATTTTTAAAAGCGATTTATAACTTATTTCTTAGAGTAAGTTACCAAAAATTTATTTTTAATGTTTTAATTATAATTTAATTTCGAAATAGACTTTTTTTACCAAATAAATCTTGATTATAATAAATCCATGTTATTTTATCTTCTTTATAATTTTATATTATAACATATCTTTAGAATGTTCAATTTCTTGTGACAATGTTCTCTATCACTCTCTATTATTCACTTGACTTTTTTCTAATTCATGAATATATTTTTAATATCATGGATATAATTAAATATCATCTTTCTTACATTGATAATGTTTCCATTATATAACACTCTTATATATTGTTTTAATTGATGTAATATTATTTATTTTATTTATTGTGTAAATATTGATGTTTTGTATTATTGAGTAAATAAAAATAATTTATTACATACAAATAATTTTTAGAATGATTTATATTGAGCATTCAAAATATGAGGAAAGCATATGACATGAATGTGATATGTGTGGTTCCATTATAGATATCCCTTCAATGCATTGAAGAGTCTCATGAGACAAAAATAAGTGTCAACATTAGATTAATTTTTTACACCTACCAATTTATTAAGAATTATGTCATGGTTGAGAGGCCTTGATGGTAATATTAATGATATCTAGTTTGAGACATCATGATTGAAAATATAGGGTTTTATTTTTATTTTATTTTATTGTTTTATAACTTAGTTTGCATTATCAATCTGATAACTATGTTTATATTATCCTCAATTTTCATTGAAATCAAATTTTATATTAAATTATATCTATTTTGGTTATCCACTCTTTTATATTGGTCATTATTTTTTTACTCATGATAGTTTCTATGGTATATTACCCTTACTACACATCTTATCTCACACTTTATTATTTTAAGAAAATAACGTGAGACCTGAATTACATTCGCAACCAACTCCCCTAAAAAATTATAAAAGAAAAATCCAAGTTACATCACATGTACGTGGTGCAATGGGAATACACCATCAAGAAATTATAATATATTAGTAATGTACCATGGAATATCACACATATTAATGAGATTCAAAATTATCTGTTTTAGCCAATACTTTAAACTATTATCCTATAAAATAATATTCATATATTATATCAATCCATTCAATCCATTCAATCCATCCCATCTCTCAAACCCATAGGACTTCTGGAAGACCTTAACAGTAAATAGATTCCTTCAATGTTTTTCATTGATCCGTGAAACATAACAATGAAGAGTGGAAAATGAATTCTTGGTTGGGATTTATCATATTCAGTAATGCATTAATTATTCAACAAAAATATATCAAATTACTCATAGTAAAACATGAATATAAAAAATAAAGAAGAATGCAATTTAAGTTACATCCACCACATACATGTAATGAGGTGTTGTCCAAGTTAGTCTTGTGTAGATTCAGAATGATTGAACAACTTCTTAGGCATATCACTTATAAGATAATCTTTATTCCACCATAATAGAAAAAAATTATTTTTAATAGTATCAAATCCAAAAAAGACATCACTCACCACAATCCCTCAAGAGTTAGTGAAAGAATATAGCATCCAGTATCCACCCAAAGGTATCATTATTCAAATAAATAATCAGGAAATATTAGTTTGGAATACCATAAATAGGAATAAATCATGATATAAAATAATGGATAGTTCTTATGAGATTCCAAAAAACAACTACTACCCAATTTCGCTTTTTATAATCTTTCAGCATCACATGATTTTTGTTCTAAGATTCATTATTCTAAATGAAATTATGAAATTACTTCCCCATTAACTAAAATATATAGAAAATGTCAAAAGTGAATAGGTTATGGCTTATATCCCTAGTGCTATAGAAACAAGAAAAAATATCCCTTCCAAACTGAAAAATTCCAAATAGTCTATGAAAATAGGTATCAAATGATTAACTAATTGTGGTAGAATAAATCAATTCATGGTAGATCCAAAAAACATAGAATCCATATGAAATGAAAAAAGAATCAAAACATCAATTCAAAAGGAGAATATCCAAGGTATTAAAGGCCAACCATGTCATAAATAAAAAAATTTCTTCCAAATAATTGAATCAACAAAAAACAATACAATATATCATAAAAACATCTTCATATGATTCAATGAACATAATAGAAAAAAGAATAAAATTAAGGTAACTTAGAATGTATTTCCATAGAATGTATTTGTATTTAAAAATATTATTTCATTTATATTCCTACACCATTTTAGTGAGAAGGTTATTTCTAATTTAAATGTTAGACTTTATTGATATTTCACAGTCTTTAATTTTTTTTTGAAAAACATCATCATACCTCTCTATTCAAATACCTAGTTCATCACCCATGTTCTCCACAATCCTATACGCATCTTTTAGATAAGGGTCTACATCTTCATCAAAAATTATGTCTTTCAAATTCTCTCCTCCAAAGGGTGGGTAAATAGGCTCAACATCAATAAGGTGTGGGAAGATATTTGGTTTTTGTGTTCTAAAAACCTCAAGGGATCTAGTTACTATTTACCATTAAGGATTGGTATAATATCTATGTTTCAAAGTTTTCCTGGGATATAGGGTGGTGAATCCTTCAGAATCAATAAAATTTTTATTAAATTTAATAGAAATAGATATCAAAAAATTCATCTTAAAGTTGATTATATTTTTCATAGTAGTCAGATACGGATTAATTATCTTGAGAATGTAATCTCTTGTATGCCCCTTGTGAATATTGACCTTATTTTGAAATGGAAAATATAGAAGGCGAAATTATTCAATTTTGTGTTTTATCCTAATTGGGAGACTAGATATTATATTAATCATCCTCAAGTACAGTAGTATCAATTGGAGAGTTGGGATATTT
Source organism: Viscum album (assembly GCA_963277665.1). Lineage (NCBI taxonomy): Eukaryota > Viridiplantae > Streptophyta > Magnoliopsida > Santalales > Viscaceae > Viscum > Viscum album. The sequence goes on from OY728145.1 coordinate 1,190,209,298, forward strand.
TTTATGATCTAAGATTTATTACCTAGACGATTAATGTTATGAGAAGAAAGAGAACATGTCGCGCCTTTATGCTATGTTTTATCAACCTAGATTGACATAACTCATCTAATTGGGGGTTTACTAGTGTTTTTATTTCTATATTATTCTAGGGGTTTCTAATTATAATACATTAACTATAACAAACATGAGATTTTTGAAAGGAAATGTATTAAAGGAATCCAATATCTCTATCTTATATTCAAATATGTTGTGGAAGAGGTTAAGGGATATTAATTTCAATAGGGTCTCTCACAATAGAAGTCCAACAAAGGTGCTTTGTATAAATTTCCAATTTAAGAGGATTCCTTGTTAATATAGAAATTAAAAAAGGGCTTATTTCTTGAATAATATAAGTTTTAATCTAGGTAATTATAATAATAGTGGGAATATAAGAGGCTCCAATACCCTGAAGAAATAGATAGATTAAATTTAATGGGAAATATACTTGACTAAGAAGCATCACCTTGACTATTTTCATCTTGTTATTTTTATTATCCCAGTGTCATTTGTACAATCTGAAAAATATACTACCTACTAAACATTAATCTCCACATGAATATTCAAATTCATGGAGGGGTGGTGAGCAGGTTTCATTATCATATAATTATCCTTTAACTCCATAGTCTTTTCCTTTATCCTTTTGTTCACTAAAAAGGCTAAAGAGTTGGAGTTCTTCATATCCCAGTCATCTTTGTGACCTAAATCTAATATGTCTTGGAGTGACTTTATTCATGTTATCTATGTTATAATTAACAATAAACATCGAGAGTCATGGTGATAAAGAGAAAGTAATGGGATCCATGCCATGTTTTAATTAAATGTGAACCCAAGGGACTAAATCCACTCAATGCACAAAATCATCTTCAATAAATGAGTTCCAAAATGATTCCCATCAAATATGGTGCAGTAGATATGTCATATCTTTCTTCTCTATCTTTCTCCTGATAAATTTCTAGAGATGGGACAATATTTTATAAGTGTCTTAATCATGATGATTTTTTTATAAATTAATTTAAATATAAGACAACATGGTGAAATCTATATCTATTGAATAAAAAAATTATTATTTTACTTGTATTTATCTTTCATTTATTCTCCCACCATGGGATCATTAAGAAATATATATTTCAGCACCAAGACCATCCTCTATTAGCATAATTCTATGCCATGAGATCATACTATTGATTGAATATATTTCCGGTTAAGATATTGCCTTTAAAAATTATCGATCAAAATTATATTTAATTGATAATGGTGTTTTCCATTTTTCTACATTAAACAGATATAACAATTACTAAATTGTATTTATTACCAATAAAAATTATTTATTAGTAAAATATTCCAATATCTCCCACTATGTTATGAAATCATAGAATCTCTCGCTACTGAATTTTGAATAATCTATTCCTTGAGTATTCTAGTGGAAATGATCCTTGAAACTACTATTAATAGCCGAAGATATTTCCAAGACACTAAGTATAGTGATTGAGATTAGGATTTTTACTTGAAAACCGCATTGACTCATGATTCCTTAAACTGTTTAGTGGAATCCTATCTTTGATAATCCTATCATTAATTTACTCAAAACATTCCTTAAAAAAATGTAGAAATCTACCACTGACTATTTATTTATTTCAAAATTTATTTATATCGATCCATCATTTTTAGAAAATTAAATTATTTGTAAGAGGCACCCTCAACAAGGGTTGGTGAGAACCTCAAATACTATTTTTTTTTTCAAATTTCAGTGATGGAAGTCATTTTGACTTAATATTTATTAATGATGAATTTTATTGTTTCTCTAAAATTATATCATTTTTTATTTAATATGTTCATACTTTGTGATCACACATACTACTTCAAAAATAATTAAATATAAAATATTTATTGATGATTTATCAATTTTATTATATGAATACTTTTTATTATTCTATGTGATCATTTAAACATTAAAATTCATAAAATAATAACAAAAAAGGTATAAATAAAATAAAAAACATAAATGATAATTAGAATATACAATTATTTGATCCATTAAGAAATTAATGTACAATCATAGACTATAGGGGTAACAACCTATGTCTCTTATAACTCATGTTATATAGAATACCCCCATCCAATTTATTTTCATTTCACCTATACATCTTAATTCATCATCATATTTATACTTTATTACTCAGGGATATGTGATGGAATCTCAAGGATACAAAATATATATATTTAGAATCAATAGTGGCCAAGAAATCCCTTATACATATAAAGCTGGGAGAGATGACATGTAGACCATAAAAAATAAACTCATTATTACAATAAACACATGAAATCACAATAATGAAAAACATAAATAAAGATACAAATATTCATTGGTCTATCAATTGTTAAGATCAGCTGGAAAACAAAAAACATGTGATATAAAGTAAAATTTTCAATAAATTCAACTTGATAAAATTTTAAATGAATTTGTTTCCGACGCTTTTTCCGGGGCGCGCCCGTCTGTCCGTCAGGGAGGGCGCGTTGCTTGTGGCCCCACATTCCCGCTTTCCAAAGGCGGGTGGCATCCGTTCCTTGTTCAGGGACGTCTGCTCCTTGATCGAAACCGGGATGATGGGATGTCGGTTCTTCCTTCCGTGGATTCCTCCTCGGAGCTCGTCACCTAGTCCGGGTCTCCCTCAAAGATTTAAGACGGATTCCTGAAGCTCATTCCCGGTGCCATATCTACATGGATGCCATTTAATTACGCTGCTTCCGTCAAGACGCTCCAAAGGGTCTTGTCGGGACAGCAACCTACAGTGAGGATAATGGCCACGTTGAGGCATCGTCGGCATGTCTTTCTTTGGCCCCTCATCACAGGGCTTCTCGAGGGCACGGAAGCCTGAGGAATCCCAAATCGAACACGGGGAATGTGTACCATCTGAGGTTTTCTTCAGCTTCCCATGTTTTACATGGGGTATGTCGCGAGTTTAACATCTTACGGAGTCGGATCGGGTTAAAGGATCCCTAGGGGAAACACAGATGTTGGGGCCGACACGTGGGCGGCCTCCCGTATGACATGGAGTGGGAAATGGTGGCATGATCTCACCAGGATGTGGCGTCCCGGGTAAGGATCAGGATGGATGGTGGGGTGAAGCATGGGGCTTACATTCTAAGATGGCCCAAGTGGGGGGATACAGTTTAACATCATGCTGGACGGAATACAGTTTAACGTCATGCGGGACACGATATATTTTAACATCATGTAAGACAGAATACAGTTTAAGGTCATGCGGGACGGAATACAGTTTAACGTCATGAGGGACGAAATACAGTTTAACGTCATGCGGGACAAAATACAGTTTAACGTCATGAGGGACGGAAGATTTGGGGCTTACGCTCTAAGGCGGCCCAAGGTGGTTAGGGAACCGACATGGAAAGGTTGGGACGACCAGGTGGTGGGCTTGAACATCATGGAGGCTTCCTACGTACCGTGCGCTAGCACGGATCAAAGTCCACGTAGTTCGCTGGGATGGGGCTTACGCTCTATGGTGGCCCATAGGAGGATGTTATGGTTGATGCGCACTCTAAGCCCACGTGAGTCATGATCGGGGTTGGAAACAAGAGGCACCAGGGACAAGACAATCACGTCGCGAAGGGTGCATCCATGAGAAGTGGAATGGGACTTACGCATTGGGCGGCCCAAAGAGGAAATAGGGGCTTACGCTTGGTTAGCGGCCCTTGGTGTCGGGGCTTACACCAGGGTGGAGGCCCGTGGTGCAACAAAGCACAGTGGGAAAAGGACTCCACTGGCCTTGGCAGGGGGGAAGTATGGAGATGCACGGGTGCAATCATCCGTACAAAAGGTTAGGGGCTTACACTCTGAGGCGGCCCTTCCCCCACGGACAAACGCCACTCCGACAAGGAGGATCTCATTCCATGTGAGGAAGAGTCCATTCCCGTGGAGACGAGTGGCGTAAAAAATGTCCGAGCTGGGGGGACCCTGCATGCGATGCACGGGGTCGGACCACAGTTTAACGTCTTGTGTTAATGACGAGGTGCTTAGCAGTTTAACGTCCTGCAGCTTGGACGAGGTGGGTTTGCTCCACACCCCGAGGGCTTACATGACCAACGCCCTCTACCCCTTGTGGAAGGGAAGGCATCGGCAAGGCCGTGGTGAAAGGGGGTCGCAGGGCAATCCACCGGGGGGTCCACGTTAGTGTGGCTATGCGTAGAAGCAGTAGCCGTTAGCATGCCTATGTTGAGAAGCATAAGGAAAAGCAACTCAACAGGAAACACGGACCAAGGGACCTTGAGGTTACTTCCCACGAGCTTGGAAGGCCGTGCGGGAAAACAACGCATGGCGTGCTTGCCCGGTAGGGGAGACATCAGGTGCCGGTGCAGGGGGCAGACAAAGGGTGTCAAGGTGAGGGGTCCTTGGCTCTGTGCGCGCAAAAGGGAATTGTGCCCAAGATTTTGCGCGCACGGCAGGGTATTGCGCGCACGGCCCATGGATTGCGCGCAAGTAGGGAAACCGGGGAAAGGGGAAAATTCACTGAAGCCGGTGGAGTTGCGCGCAAAGGCGAACTCTGGGGCAAGGCTGTCCGGAATTCGGGATTACCTGGATGTCATCTTTCGTGCGGGGGGAGCCAAATTGTGCACACGAGAGTCGCTTCGGATTCCTCAACCCCCAAACCGTTCGAGGGCACCTTATATTTATAGGCGGCCTCCGGCGCAGAATCTAGGCGGTGCGCGAAGCTTTCCACGCCGGGAACCCCTTCCGCGCAAATTCTCGCCGCAGAGACACGGGGCACACAATTATTGCGCGCCTCACTGGTCCAATTCCGCGAATCCCCAAAGCACTTTGCGCGCAGAACATTTTTGCGCGCGGATCCTCCTTTATTTCGCGCACCACTTTTCGGGCCTCCGGATCGGGCCTCTGATTCCGAATATGACTTCGCTTCGTCATTCCGAAACATCCTCCGGGAGTTGCGGGATTTTTTCGGCGTCAACAAAATAATAAAAAATAATTTTAATTTTAATTCATAAATAATAAATTACATGGTCCCCAAAAAATAATTGTTTTATAATTTTGAATTTTTTTAAAATCTTTTTTCCCCAAATGAAAAAATGGGTTTTTGGTAGTTAAAGTGGGTATTGACCTGGACCATCTTAGGTTTGCTTGACTCAACAACTAGTTATGTCAGTAGGTGGAGGTTTAATCTCATGGGTTCTTGAGATGTGATAAGTGGGAGGGGGAGAGGCACCACGACATGGAATTTTTAAATAAAATCTATACCCTATTTTCGATGGGATTTCAGAAAAATGGCCACCCATATTGTGGGTATTGGGATCTGGATAATCTAAGGTCATGAAACCTTATTTTTTGAACTATTTCATTCCAATTATTGATTCCAACCCAGGTTGTTTCTATATTTTTTCATTCTTTCGAATCATATCAGGTTCATATTTTGAATATTTTTTTCCTAAAACTCAAAATATGTGTCGGACCTGCACCCTTACTCAGTAACTACACCCAACCTAGGAATGAAGGTTGTAACTATGAAACCAACTATTGTTATCCATAAAATTATAATAGAAACACACACATGTCATGACCCCTACCTCCATAGGCTCCCCTCCCAGGTCAGTAATAAATAAAGATAAATAATAACCCCTGAATCCCACCTCCAATAGGCCATGGGTTTGAAAATAACACTGAGGGTATATAGATGCAGACACATAGGGGACATTACCAGAATAAATATAGTTACATAAACATTATATATGTACATATTTTATGTTAATAGATAAAAATTAACTAAATAAAATTTTGATCCAAACCAGAAATTTTTAGGTTCTATGTATTTGGAAAGGTAGAATCACAAATATCTAGTTCATAAAATATCCACATTATCTAACACTGATATTTTCAAAAATTGAACCCTTATTAGAATTATAGTACATAATAACTTTCTTCATATCCTAGATAGTGGAAACATTAGAAATAGGATGTTTTTATTCCCATTAAGGGTAAACAAAGGAGATATTAATGACCATATAAGCATAATAGTTGAAAAAGTGTATCAGAAAATGAGCATAATAATGAAAAACTATACCATGAATATCTTATATTATAATCCTGAGTCATGGAATAATGTTTGTCAATTCATATAACTTGAATCATAATGCAATTGAAGGAGACATTCTAGTGCATCACATTGGAATAAGAGATAATTTTGTTGCATAAAAACAAGAATATAGAATAATTTCCTTAGTATTGAAGGATCTGTTTCAAGGCTATCATAGTGGAATGAGATCAAATCAGAATCCATCATATTAGATAAGATTCACTCCAAATAATATCATAATGTACAAGTTCCCTTACCTAACTAGATTAAATCCCTATTCCAATATTTTTTATCTTATGAGATATCTATCTTTACCCAATGATTTGAAGGGATATATAGCCCCCCCTCATCAAATAATGAAAATTATACATATGTGTGCCACAAGATAAAAAATAATTAACCATATCAGAACACATAAAAAGAATGGTATTTCATAATATTTTTCTTATAGTATAACACATGGAAAAGAAAAGGCATTCATAAACATTTAATTATCTTATCACAGCATAACCCCTGAAAAATAAATTGGTTTCACAAAACAAATTTGTCAAAAAATTCACAAAAATCTAGATAATGCATAATGATGGTATACATGGATCCTATCCTATGTTAATTATATGTGACGTCATTTGTTGTTGTATTTTAATAATAAAAAAATCATTAAAAATCCTTAAAAATTATTATGGAAAAAAAATTTCATTTTGAAATCACTTATTTAAAAAACAAATAAAATATAAAGGAAAAATATTCATTAAAAATAACTAGGATAAATATTAATGGAATAATAAAATAAAAAGTTATTCATGATGGTGAGGAAAGGAATTCATGCCATTATAGTTAAAAAATATATTCCTTCCACACTTTTATAAAAAAGTCACAAAGTAACTCATTTGGAAAATGAAAAAAAGATTCCATTCAAAACTTTTTGTGAAAATTTAAACATGTATAAAAATTAATTTAAAAATTAATATGTGGATTGTAAAAACCTTCTTTTGAAATTTTTTTAAGACATGATGAATGCAATTTTGGTTAACTTAAGAGAAAAATTACGTCAATATTCCATAAAAACATATTTTTAGTATCTTAGTCAAAAAAGGTAAGTAAAATGAATGGAAAAAAGATTTTTTCAAGAAATAAAAATAGGAAAATAAAATAAATAATTTTATTTTGTATAATGTCATATTTTTTCTTTATCATAAGAATATTAAAAACCAATCATGATAAACAATGAGATTATAACATAATACCCTTACCTTCAGTTTTCCATTATTTTAAATCAAACAACCTCCGGTATAATAAAATTAAATTTAATAAAATTATATTAAAGAGTCATTTTCAAGCATATAATATCATATATGATCCCTTTATAAGATTTTATCACCGCCTCTTATCAATAATTCCTTATTAAAATGTTTATTTATGGGTGTTAGCTATTGCATTTAACATGAGTATTTCAGTTCAGTAGTTCTGGTTGATGTACATTTATAATGGTTCCATTATATTGAGAATTTTAATGATGATATAAATATCATATAAATTGATTATATATATATATTTATCCACATATATAATATTTCATGATATGGAAATGAATTACACCGTTCATGGAGACAGTTTGTTGTACAAACGCATGAACACTAATTTAATTTTTCAAAAGATGAAATAAAATAAAGGTAAATATTAATTATCAATTAATTTATAATTATTATATCATTTATATAATTTATATTTATCAAATTATCTACCATTACCATTTATGTCATATATAAAATAAAAATAAATCATATCACTTTGTGGAGGTGGTAGTCCACCCATATGGCAGAATGATGTTATTGATTCCAAAGGATTAGATGATAAGAAGTTAGGTGTAATATTATAATTTGTCATGTATAATTATTTCATATATATCATATATAGAGGTTAAATCTAACATAATACACATTCATAAAATATAGAAAAAAAATAATTGTTTTTCTAAGTAGGGACTATAAGTTGTATGTATGCACAAGCGATACATTCATTTCTTATTTAATTGGAAAGAGGGTGTATAATTGTGTTTTTATAAATATAATAATAGTTTCTAGTATTTATTATAAATATTTTTTTATTACATTATATATACCATAGATTTGTAGTAGGTAAATTGGTGTATAAAAGAATGTTATCGGTTATGGTGGTTACCTCTTCTTTGAAACACAACATTTAGATATCATTTAATAGTGTCTAGGGTTGTATTGTTTGGAATAAATGAACCTCTAGAATTTGGATATATAATTTTATAAGGTGAATTGACATATTTTGGTACATATAAAAATCTATAAGTGGGGTAATTAATAAATAGAGTATTATCCCTTTTATAATTGAGGAGATACGCACTTTTGGAATTTCTCAGAAGATTAAAGAATAATAAATTAATTCGAAAATAATCTTCCAAGTGTCCATGTATTTGAAGATAAGTTAGTAAAGTGTTGTTATACTACTCAAAAATATAATTTAGACAACTTTTTGTGTAATTTTAAACCTTATCATTTTGATTATCCACTAGTTGATTAATTTTAATTTTAAATACCGTAAAAACTTTTTAAATATTAAATGGTTGTAATTTTTATATATAAGGTGAAAATAGACTATAAATAGAAAATTTAAAAAAAAATAGACTATATAATACACATATATTATTATATAACAATTTTTTATTTCTATTGAATAATTTAATAAAATATTATTCTAGTAAAATATTATTATTTTCAATATTGACGATCACCACGTGCCTCTAAGTGGCATCAACATATCCCCCGTGAGGGTCTAGGGTTTCCACTCCTAGATCAGATTACCTCCCTCCTTCGGCTTTTGGTTGGCTCGACATCAACTTCCCCCCATCTCATCTCAGTTGGTGTGGCATCTGTGTTCCTTCTTGGTGTCGGCGTGTTTTGTGTTGGAGGTCTGAATTCGTCACATTAGGCGTGGTGGCATCTATCATGTCACATCCTGATGGTCGAAGGTTCTGGCGGGCGAGGCCTTGTTTGGGTGGTGTCTCGTCGGTGGATTTGGGCTCAACAGACGTGGGTGAAAAGTGAGGATCGGCGTCGGCCTTGGTGTGGCACGGAGGGAGGAGATCTTTTAGTGATTTTTCTGATTGTGGGTGTGCTTCGTTGGTTTTGCATCGGGTGGCCCTGTGGGTGTTTTTACAGCTGCATCGTCTCCAGTGACCTCCCATTCTTCCTCGATGTTCCTTCTGCTTTTAATGTGTCGTCTGATTCGGAATCTAGCGAGGGACTTCCTATGGCCTTGATCTGCCTGGCACTAGCCCAGAGTGGAGTTTCTACCTAAGCTCTGCTCAAATCCCCTCAACGGTGACCTTCCCTCGAGGTGTTGTTGGTTCATCAAGTCCAGGGTGATGAAGACCTAGCTTCACTCTCGATGATTCGTACTCCTCAGTGGCTACAGATGCATTGCGGAGGGTGTCTCGTAGATCTGGAGGGGTTCTTCTAGCTTTGGTTACAGTGCTAGTGATCTGTGATTCTTTTCGTGTGTATGGATTGTTGAAAGTGGTTCTGGTTTATTAGTTTCGTTGGTAGAAAAGGAGCCGTGGATTTTTACTCTAGTTTTGAATGTCTTTTGAATTGGATTTTTCGATTCTGGCCAAAAAGGATTGGTGAGGAGCCATGGATTTTACTCTAGCAATGAATGTCTTTTGAATTGGATTATTATTTTTTGGGCAAGAAAGGAATGATGAGGCAACCAAACTCACGAACGTGGAAGAGGATCTGGAGGGGGATTCAGAGAAAGCAGTTTATCATTGTAGAGTTTTACAGATTGGGATGTTTTAGAGGTTATGGCATTAGTCACCAGATCAGGCCGGTGCTTTGACACATGATGATTTTTCACCATACAACAATGCAAAGGTTGACAGCTTTCTCACATCCAAATGCTGTGGAGGGGAATCTCCATGGTGTAGTATGGTTTTTATCTCTTTGACCTTCGAGTCATGATTTTTTTATTATGTTCATGTTGAATTTTTGGTTTTCCACCTTCTTCAATTAAAAGGGTGAATTGTTATAATAAAAACAATTGAAGGCCTTCGGGCCGTTGGATGAAATATTGACACTATACATTTAAATTAAAACTAAATACATCAATACATATGGGTATTTAAAATATAATTATTTCATACCTATATAATATTTCATATAAACTAGGTAAATTAATTCTCTACATTATATCATTCAAATTATATCACTTTTAATAATGATAAAATCAAATGTTATATATTTTTTATAAAATGGAGAGATAGTGCACAAACATTATATAAGAAATTAAAATAATTATATAATGAATAAAAATTACAAATAAATTCTTATCCAGAAATTAATTTTATTAATATTAAAATAAACACTTATATTCATTCATTATATACTTTGGTCCCTATATGGACATAATGGGCATATTTTAAACAAAGAGAGTGACATTTTGAATATTAATTTGATTTAAATAATATATAAATTATTTTCCTGTAAAACTGTCAATTAAAATGATTCTCTCAAGAATAAGGTGATATGGGTATAATTTAATTAATCAAATAATAATTAGGATGTAATATTATTTCCTTATCACTTATTTTTAACCTCAATAAACTAGATTCACCCTTTACTGATGTGATGTATTTTATTTGAGTTACTGTTCATATTGAAAAACGTGGTCAAGTTCCAACATTTTAAATTCATAATTATAAATATGTATTTTATTTTATCTAATTCAGCCAATATAAATGGAATAAATTAATCTTAATTCAATTGTGGAAAATGCGAAAAACAAATTCTTTTTAAAAAAATATATTTTTAGGAATATAGATATATTTATTCTTATCCTATGCCTGGAAAAATATTTTTTGAATGTCTAAAATATTTTATCAAATAAATAATATAAAAATTATATTAAAAGTATTTAATAATAATTATTTATTTAATTTATTTAGATAAAAATACATTTCCTAGATAATTTTATTATTTCAGAACTAACATCACTTATATTTTCAAATACATATTTAATTATAATTATTTATTAACTAATATATTTATTTTATTAATCTTTATAAAATAATATTTTAATAATTTAGTAACAATTATTCATATCAACTAATAAAAAAACTATGCGATAACATACACAAAATAATTTAAAAATGTTACACGGTTCTTCTGAAATCGGTGTTGCATGTAACACATGATATTAAAAAAATTAAAATATTTAAAGAAAAATATTTGATAAGAATCTTTGGTGTTACATTATATCCCCATTAAAAAATTATTTTTCCCGGTAAATACATCACTCTGGAATAAACAGACGAGGATACTTCTACCACATCTCATTTTAAAGTTCTAATTTATCTTCATCAAATTAGTGGTTCTACCTCAAACCAATTACTTTTTGAGTTCTATTTTTTATAAAACTTTATCTCTATGGTCAAGAATTTATACAAATTTTTTACATAAGTGGTATATTTAACTATCATTATGACCTTTTAGTTCATTCCATGTAAAGGATCATGATTTTACTACCTTGGGAGAGATATATGGAATACATCATGAAAATAATTTAGATTTTGTGGAAGTTAAAATCAAAAAGATATCATTAAAGTAAAAAAAAATAAAAGATCCAATATACCAAAATAATATCATTCCCTTATTTCCAAATCTAATCACCCTCTTCTATAGAGACATTCATTGGAATACCTTGTCACAAACATTAAAACTCTAGATCATTCCAATGTTTATCAAAAAAAGTTCAGTCTTACCAACTATTATGTGTTTTGAGTGAAACTCAAATTCTCATCAATTTAATTATATATATGAGGTACTAATAATTTTTATTATCCAAATTTAGTTATGCTTGTTGGATTTATGCACCTCCTACCATATATTTCTTCATTAGGATCCATCTTAATGTTGGTGTGGACGCTATTTTATACTAAACTTTCACCCAAGGAATGTGCTAATCCTTTCCACATTTGAAATCCCTAGTTCATGATCTAAATATTTCAACTAGTGCTTGAATGATCCTCTAAAAACATCCATATATACGAGGATTATATGAAGTAATATAACATAACTCTATATCCAGATCCTAAGGAAGTCTTCTCTAAAACATCTAGGTAATCCTCAGATCTTGTTCAGATATAGTTGATAGTGGTACACCATGAAATCCAATAACTTACATAATTTATAACCAAGTAATTTTATGAAGAGAGTAATATTCTCTAATGGAAATGAAGTGTGCTGAATTCAAAAGGTAATCAAATATAAAACATAAAAAATTATTCCATTTAGATGTTTTGGGGTGTCAGATGAAAAAATATCCATGTTGATTATTCCTATTTATATTTTGGTATGGATAATGGTTGTGAAATTCCTTTATTATTATATTTCACACCCTTAACCTTATAATATACCATGCATTGAGAAATATTCTACACAATATATCTTCGCATGCCATCCCACCAGAAGTAATCAATAAAATCTTTATATTTTATCATAAATCATGGATGAATATAGAATGATGAACTATGGGATTCATCCATAAACTCCACTATGAAATATAGTACTGAAGGTATAGATAGAAATTTATAAAACCTTATTAATATCTCACAATAAGGGTCAAACTCATAATCATTTCTTACATTCTTTAATAGCTCAACATCCTCCTTCTGTGCCTCTTTAATATTCACTTGGATAGATGGCTGAACACTCATTTATTAAAGATAAGATTAATCCCCTTCCTTTAATATTTTAATAATTATAAATTAAATTTATATAAATATTTGATCATTTGTGATCCTTATCATAGATAACCTAGAATTATCCTATTGAATCAGAGAATATGCCACCATGGTTTCTTTCCCAAGGTTGTAATGTATTTAGAATTCATAAAATTTAATCTGTTCTGAATATATTCTATGAAATATATTCAAAACTATCTATGTGGATATATAATTTAATATTTTTTATTAGTACATATGTCACACCTTTCTCAATTGAGATAATGCCTCTATATCATTAATTAAATAATTACCATAGCTAACTTCAAATCATGAGTTGTGTAATTATTCTTTAGAACCTTTAATTTCCATGAGGAATAAGCTATAACCATATCATTATGTATGATGGAAAATCACAATCCCTTCTATGATGCATCAATATAGAATAAAAAACCTTATCCACTACAAGGTAGTTAACTAGAAGTACACTGACCATACTTCTCTTTAGATACTTAAAACATTCATCTCACTAATCTATCCAAAATAAATTGGTTCCCATTTGAGGTAACATGGTTATTTTATTCAATATTTGTGAAACCTTCTCCACAAATAATAAATAATATCTAGGTAAACAATGAAAAGTACGGATCTCAATCATAGTTATGAGTTGGGATAATGTTAAATAACTTAAATGATTTATGTTTATATTGATATAAACTCAATATATAATTTATAATAATGATTTGAATCTTTGCAATGAAAAAAATTCACACATGGTAATTTTTATAAAACTATTATTATTTCTCATTGTCTTTAGCATAATCCATGGGTGATATTCATGGTATTTGAATATATAATAATTTCATCCATAAATACTACCCAAACTGATAAAGGTAATATCTAAAGACTTTGTTTCTTAAATCCATGAATATAGTTGGGTAATTAGTAATACCAAATGTAATAAATATAAATTTATAGTATTTATACCTTGTACGAAATGTTTTCTTCGATATATTCTCCTTCTTGACCCTCAATTGATGATATACAGAATGTAGATAAATCTTGGGAAAATATTGAGTATAGTAAAATTGATCAAATAAGTCATTAATATGGGTTATATGATAATTATTTTTGATAGTGATCATATTATGTTCTCAATAACCAATAAAAATTTAAATTGATATATCTTTCATATTAAAAACATATCAGGTTTACGCTTAGGTGATGATCATAGACCCATGTTTCCCTTATCAATATTCTCATGGATTTTATTTTTTAATGATTTTAAATCAATTGGGGCCATTCTATAAGGAGTCTTTGAAATAGGTGTAACACCAGGTATGAGTTCCATTGAAAAATTGATATCATGATCTGGTGGAAGACCTAGAAATTATCTTAAAAGACATCAACAAACACACACACAATAGGCATATCATCAATATTGAGATTCCCCTAAAAGATATGAGATAAAAAATCCATTTGAATAGGACTCATAACACACACGATGGATGTAATATCCATGAGATGTTTAGTTTTTCTACACACTAAAAGGTGATCAAAGTGTTGTTTTGAATACCAATCGTAACTTCCATCACTCAATAATTGATGTGGTATTTAGGTAAATAAATTTAATAAATGAATAGAATAACATAAAATTAAACTAAAATCATAATGAAATTATTTTTAGGAAACACAATATCAAAAAAATCAACTAAAGAAGAATCATTGACATGGGATGTTATCATCATAACATTTGGGGTTTTAACTGAAAACATAACATCTAATATTTGATGTGATATAGTTAAACCCTTATAAAAGTATTTATATATAAAATAGTTGGTATATATAGAATCAAATAAGGAATTTATGGTTCAAAAGTGAAGGGTAAGTGTTCTATTCACCACTTTTTCATCGTACCCATCGTCCAAAATATTGAATACATAAGACCCCCTTCCCTCTGGTATTAAGTAATTCGTTATATCGATCATCTTAATTAATATTAATATTTAATCTAGTTAGCATAATTCATATAATCATTACATTCAATAACAAGAGTGTTGGTGGTTAATTATTTGGATCTGTCTCTCTATTAACATCATTATCAAACTTCTACCTATCACTTCATCATTAGATTTACCAATGAACATCATTTAAACACATGAAACATTTACCAATTAACTTAAGAAAATGTCCCACATGTTTCCTTCCACACATCAAGCATAAAGGATGGTTGATATTATTTTCTCTATAGTTTAGGGATTACCTTTGAATCCCAATTTTATCTTATAAAAACCTAGAAATTAATGGGTAACTCGAATCACCAACTCTATCTTGAGATCACATTTGACATATTATTCATAGCTATTTAAGTCCCTTATGGAAAATTATTTTTAAAGACTTACTTTTAACCCAATGAAGATTCAATCAATCTTACCATTAGATAAGATGATAATACCTGAAGCATACATTACAATCCTTGTAAACTTTTCATTATAAGTACCAATAGATTTGTCTTCCTAGTGTTTTATGTAATTTAAATATTACTCAATTTTTGTACAATGATTATAAAGAAAATAATTATTGAAAAAATAATCTTTTAAAATAATCCCAAACCCTATATTAAATTTATTATTTTCCTCTCATGTTCTTTATAGTATTTCTACATTAATCCCCTTGTCCTTCCAAATGATAAATAACCAGAATATCTTTCAAATGCTCTAAACACTAAGGAATAGAAAATATATTTTAAATGGTGCTAATATATTTATTAGTGAGAAGTGGATAATTGAACCCACTAAAGGAAGGTGGTCACTTCCCCATAATGAACTTATTATAATATTGTTACCTTATTTTCTTATTTATAAGATTAGTTTGATTATTTCACTGGGAAACTAGTATGAGCATAGAAACAATATTTTTCTTTCCGTCTCTCGTAAGATTTCATTTCTCTGGAGGAAAATAATTGCATTATTCATAAAATTTTTATTAAAAAAATACTTCAGGTTATATCCATAAGCTAAAACAAAAAATCATAGTGTGAGAAACAATAATAATTCTAGGAGAACAAATAATCATGAAAAATAATTTATGGGATGTATAAACCATGAATCCTCATTCTATGAAACCTTAGGTTTATCCTAGGACATTCATGATAATTATGAAAACATATTTATTTTATCCTATACTTAAACAAATCCCAAAGGATCTTACTAAAGTTTTATCATCCTATTTTACTATGGATCACAGATCTTTTATCTGATTCCAACTATAGTTACATAGAATTTTCATTCATAGTTAATGCATTGTAAGGATGAATATAAATTATATAAAATGTTGATCTATGCCCTAATTTTTTTAGGTCTAGTATATTTGGAAGATTTGAATCATATGAAACAAGTTCATATAATATATATGTCATTTCCCACTTATTTATCGATAGGCATGTCTCTTGTTATCCTTATCATAATAAATATATTTATTCATAACCTAAAGAAATGATACATAATAAAATTTTATCTTTTATACTCATTAATGGCAACAAAAGTAGATTTCAAATATCATATAAGTGTAACATGATAAAAACGGTATGAGAATATGATAATAACATTGTAAAACCATAAACTACATGTCATAGATCATAATATTGGGTATCTTCATAACGAATGAAAATTCATAAGACATAAATTGTTTAATAGTTAATGAACACAAGCGAAGAGATCATACCATAATCATATGAAATATGTTTTTGTCATACACATAAGTATATATAATAAAGTTAATAGTAGTAAAGGATCATTTCCAATACTATCACAGTGGAATGGGGTCACACCTCAAACCATATTTGTATTAAATATTAACTTCTAGATTAATATTATAGACAAATTCTCATACTAAACTATGTTCAATCCCCATTCCAATTCTATTTATTTCATGAGATATCTATCTTTAACCAATGGATTGGGGGGAGATATAGGTCCCATCCATCACATAATAAAAATCATACATATATAAGAAAAAAAATCATAAATAACCCATCATATCAATACCCATGAAAAGAAATAGATTTTATAAAAAAAATTATAGCCTAACCTATAACATCCCATTTTTCTAAGAAATAAAAAATAATGTTCGATAGTGTAGATGATATTCTACATCAACCTTAAACAAATAACTAAATATTTTTATTTAAATATTTTCATTACAAACTATCCATTAGAATGGAAGGAAGGAATATTATTAACTTAATTACAAAAATATAGTATACACATGTATATATAATTCTTTGAAAAATTAATTATAATTAAATGCAAACCCCTTATTAAAATAAAATAATTTTAATTAAAAACTATTTAAATTTGCGTACGTGTATTTTATAATAGAAAATAAAAAAATCACTCTTTTTGAATTATATTAATTAAATATTTATATATAATAATATATTATATATTGTTTTTAATATTCATCTAATATTTTTTCTAGACACTACAAAAGAAAAAAAATCCAATTTTATAGATAAAAGAAGTTTTTTTCTAAAAGGCATATTTTCCGCTTTTGGATGGTGCACTTGTTTTGACACTTTTATAATGTATATTTGAAAAAATAAACTTCTAATTTTAAATATGATTATCCAAATTTACTTTGGTATATATTTTGGTATTTTTACGATAAGATTTATATTTTGATGAATAGTGACAAAATATTGTAAAATTTTAATTCAAAAAGTATTTTTCATCTAAATAATATATAGTGTAAAATTATATATTTTAATGGTTTTAAAGTACATTTAAATCAATTTCATATCAGTTAATACAATATTGGTCATTATAAACAATTTCACATTGAATTTGGATATAAAAACCATTTAAATATTTTGAATTTTTTTAATTTAAAAACACATTTTCTAATTCTATCAACTAGATTAATTTGGAATTAATTTATGAAATTTATATGCTTATAGTTTTTAAAAATGGATTATATATTTTTAATCTAAATTTAAAATTTTTAAAATATCTTATTTTTATTTTTGGACATTAAAAATTGTAACAATATAATTTTTTTATTTACACAATTAAAGGTATACTAAGTAATTATAGGATAAAAATATTAAAAATTTAATAAAATTTCCCTATCAATTATGATATTTTTCATTTCATGAGTTTTCATGACCAAAATAGTCATTTTTATGAAGTTATATCCTTTGTAATTTATGTGGATGAGAGTATTACATTTATAATATTATAATCCAGGAAATGTTAATTTCATCACACATTTGTTTTTAATAAGTAAAATAATTATAATATGGGATTATATATGGGATATATTTCAATATAAATACTATCTTCAAAGATAAAATGAATATATTTATCATGAAAATTGATTTGAAATTTTTATAGAATAAATATTTAAATTAAAATCATATACAACTATGATGGAGTAATTGTTTAATTTAAAAAATATCAAATAAATAATATTAAAAAATACAAAAATAAATATTATTTTATATTATTAATATCATCAACAATTTTTTTCTATTACATTTACATCATAGTGATGTTTTAGATGTTTTTATTAAATTTATAATGTTTTTATGAAAATTTTAAAAAGTTATGTAATGAATAAAGTCAAAAGTAACATTATTGTTTTTTAAAATAAATAACATTTTATTAAATGATATAAAATTCCAAATATCAAAATTTCATCCAACTATTTTTATATAAATCCCAATATATCATCAATGACTCATTTTTTTATCATATTTTATTTTATTATAATTATATTAACCCATAATGTATAAAATTAGATGATATCATACCAAGAGTTAGAAGGGTAAAATAATAGTTAAAACAAAATGATAAGGATTAGAAAATGATAAAAACTATCTAATTTTTATATCATCCTTGGATTTATAACCGTAATCTAATATATTCTAAATGAACAACATTTTATGTATTTAGAATCAAAAATTAATTTATATTAATTAAATATTTTGAATAATTCCAAGAGTGTTCATTCCCTCTCTTATAAATGGGAACCCATTATTCTCTTTTCAAAACACATAAAAACCTATTTGGTATGGGAAATATCTACACAAAGTTTTTACTATAATCCCTCCCCAAATTCCTGAGGCCATAGTTTAGGTATAAAACCCTTCTTATGGGTGTTAAGGTGCTAATCCAAAGAGATCGTCCGATATAGATGTATAGTTTTTAATTATGTGTTCATAATTTATTTCGTCTTCCACGTACTTAAAATATCATTAAACCATAATTAAATAATAACTCCAATATCCAAAATATAATGAAATTTATTAATGTTAATATCATTATGTAAATCCAACTTAAATTTTACCAAATGGTAAAATAATGAATCGTTCGTGCGTACGAAAGACTACCACCTCACAAACTGATATAATTAATTTTCCATCACCATATCTCAAGATTTATTATAATGATAAAATTTATTATTATATATTATATTAATGAATTATTTATCACTATGAAATAATAATTTATCACTTATTTTTATAACTTCAACATACATTAAAATGATAATGTCATTTGTTCTTATGGGTGAACTATCACCTCTATGAAGGGATGTGATTTGTTGTTCGTCACCACATCACATTGAGGATATATATAAGTATTTTTACTTTTTACTTTTTTATTAATGGTATTATGATAATTCAATCAATTTATGTTAATGATTACCTTCTTCCTATAGTGATCATTAAAAAATGGATACTTTACTCATGCATTCATACGACCTACCGTCTGCATGATAATAACATAGTTAATTTTTCATAACCATATAATTTTTTTTGATTTAAAATAATAATTTATATCTATAAGTCAGTATTATTTATATAATTTTATTCTTTAAATGATTTCTTAGTGACCATTTTTATTATAGACATCATATCTAGTTCATTTTGGACTCATGTACCGAATATCATCAAAACATCTGGAATGAAATTAAATAATTAAATAATTGTTTTAATAAGGTAATAAAAGAGATAATATACCTAAAAAAAGGTTATAAAAAATTAAATTAGTAACATAAGTTTATTATTTAAGAAGATAATGTATATTGTAGAAAATCAGACTAAAGATAAGGCACTTTTTATCTATAAACGTCATTTTAAATGTTTTAAAGATTTATTTTCTAAATATTTTTCTTTGGAATCCATGTCTTAAAAATAGATTTTAATGAATGTATTTGTATAGAAATTAATATTTTAAAATGAATTTTATAAATTATATAAAATTATTAAACGTTTCCTGGGACACATTGATTAAAAAAATTGATTTTTAAATGTTTAAAATTGGGCTTGAAAACGGATTGATTATTTCAATATGTTGAAATTGTTTTTTATTAGTGAAATGATAAAAAGTGAAATATTTTATGTGTTCTTAATATATAATGGTACTTGGAAACTTGATGGATGGTTATATGATAAAGCAAGGATGGTTGGTTCTAAGATAAACTAAGGATGGCTGGTTACATTATAACCTCTAATACATTGCGTAAGGAAGTCGATCGTATCGCTATTCAATTTGTAAGAGTGAAATGTATGGAATTAGACTGAATGGTTATTCTATTTTAGTATAATTATTTTAAAACTTACTTAATTATATATTATATTCCCTCTTATGAGTTTCCATGAAAATTTATTGATTTTGAAAATTAAATTGAATGAACCTTTTGAAATTATGATGACATTTTTTGGATAAAAATGAATGTTTTTAAGAAATATTAATGGGTTTTCACTATATTAATAGTTACCATTATTTTATGTTCCTTTCAAAGATTATATTCTCATCCCATGTTGTAATTTTTTTTCACGGTTCTTAATGATTGGTAAGAATAATGAAATGTCCCCATGATAGTATTTAAGACATATCCTGAAAAGAAATCATGTTTTATTTTAAAAGGGTATCCTTTGGTGGGAAATTGGATAATAAGTATAAGTGTCCAATTTTAATTTATGGGTTTACTATGTAAGTGTTTTTCCCAATTCTATAAAACTATACACCTAAATTTTTATTATCAAAATAATACGATTTCTAGTTTTAATATAACTACAATATATTATGTTTATGCTCAGGTCCTTACATTTGGTATCCTAGCAGGGTTTAAACAACATTGGATATTTGTGTTTTTTATTAAGAGTTAGGGATATCATCATGGTTTTATAATTTTGATGTTGATTAAAAGTTAAATATCATATAAAACCCTTTTTTGGATTAATTTAGTGATATTTTATGGTGACCAATGATATTTTTGGAGAATATCATTTTGGAGTTAATTATGTCTCATTACATTTTGGGATAAAAAAAGAAAGTTATATAATAAAATTTAATGTTAAAACATGTTAGGGTTATTTTTAGGACATTATCTTATGTTAAAATTTTAATAAGAATTATGTTCTTTTAGAAAAATGACAAGTCACAAAATGGTGAAAACCCATTACATCTGGTAAGGCTATGAGTTTTGATCCCACAACTGAAGGGCGATAAGGATGCATCACCTACCATTTCCATACATAAATACATTATCATTATATGTTTTTCTTTTTGGTTAAATGATTTTACGGATAAATAATAAGTTTATTTAGGGAACATATCATTTATCCAATATATGACCATGGGATTAAAAAAATGATATTGTTTTTCATTGATTTATATTATTCAATTTCACGTTCACTATTTTATGAACTTTACATGATTGATGTAAATATATATTACTATGTGATTTTAATTGATAAGTAAATTTTGAATTATATTTTTTTTATGAATATATGATTTTATTATGGAATTTTGGTGGTTGGGGTTATATATGGAAATAATTAACCGATCTTCAAGATTAAGTGATTTAGAAAATTAAATTATTGTTATGAGACATTAAGAGTGATTGTTGTTATTCTGTGATAAATTTGAAAAAATTTCTTGGAAGACTATGTTATCAAATAATTATGAATTTTGGGTTTAAATATTATTTTATAAATTTTTTGGGTATTTTTAAGGACAGTTATTTTTTGAATGGGTTATTTTGAAATTTGGGTATTACTGTTGAAATTTAAATATTATAAGTTGTTTTTATCATATAATGGTTTATTATTTTTGGAGAATTGTTTTATATTATCATAACTATCATGGTTTGAGTTAATTTTACAATATAAGAGAAATAGATAGTTAATCATTTGTGGATTATATGATTCAATAGAAATTGATTCTAGAGCATGAGGTGTAAAAAATTCATATTTAATACTCATCGTTTGGAAAAAAAGATGAGTTTTATACATATTAATTAATTGTTGAAAGTGTAATTTTAATTTATGTATATTTCTTCATATTCTTATTATGGGTTGTAAAATAATTCAAAAACTCTATAAAAAGGTTCAAAAAAACATTATCCATTTACTTTTCTTACTATAAAATCAGTGACCCTTTAACCCATCACATATTTATGGTTTTTTGATTGTTTAGTTTCTCATTAACATGTTCACTGTTACTCTACATAAGAATTTTATAGTTAGTTTTCTCATCCATGTACTTATTTTTCCAAATGGAAACCCTAGTATATGTTATCTCAAGTGACCTTCGTACTTCCCTCTGTTTCTTTTAAATTGGGTGTCTTATTAACCCTTATTCAGTTAAGGAATATTAATAAAGGTATTTTGAAATGTCAAATACAAGTGACTGACCCTGAATTCAATATTGTGAGGATGAAATTTCAAAAACATTTGTGTATGTAACATCCTGAGTAAAAAAAATAAAACCCTTGGTTCAACCATATACATCATACGCCACATTGAGATTAAACGAACAAATAAATATTTAAATTCAAATCTTGTCATTATAACATATCTGTTAGAATTTGTGTAATTAAAATTATTTATAGAATTAATAAAAAATTGTTTAATAAATTATATATAATTATTTGTCGAATAAATTATAAATGAATGTAAAACCCTTCTTAAAATAAGATAAAATGTTTTTTGAGAAAGTATTTAAATATGAACATCTATATTTTATAATAATAAATAGGAAATCATGTTTTTTGGATTTTATTAATGATATATATATAATATAATAAATCTCATGTTTAAAATTCATCTATTTTATTTTCTATAAATGATATAAGAACAATTCCAATTTTATAGATAAAAGAAATAGTTTTCTAAATTGTCGTATTCATAGATTTAAGTAGATTTTGATAACATTATAAATTTTATTTTAAAAAATAATATTCTTATTTGAATCTGGACTATCCATATTTACATTGGTTGATTTATTGGTATATTTATAATTAGATTAATTTTTTAATGATTAGTGAAGAAGTATTTCAATTTTTTAATTGAAAACCACTTTTCCATATAAATAATTTATAGTTTTAAATAATATATTATAATGATTATAAAGTATATTTATATTCTGTTTTTATATGTTAATTCAACTTATGTAACCATAATCAATTTTACATTAAATTTGGATATAAAAACATTTGAATACTTTGATGATTTGTTACTTTAAAAACTCATTTTATAATTCCATCATAGAGATTAATTTTTATTACATTTTACAATTCTTATGTTTGTAATTTTTAAATATGGATTCCATATGAGGAATCATAACGTCAAAATATAAAAAATTGGTCCGTTTTATTATTGTACCTTATAAATTGCAATATTAGTGATTTTTTTAACACACTTAAAGGTAAATCGTGTAATTAAAGGTATAAATAATATGTTAAATATTATAAAATTACAATAACCTTTGTCATAATTTCATTGAATGAGTTTTTTCAACCAAAATCATCCTTGGGATAAATTTATAAACATTATATGATTATTTTATGAGACTATAAAATTTATAATATTATTTAAAATGAAAAGTTAACTTTGTCAAACATTTGTTTTACATTAAAAAATCATTTTATCATTCTATCAGTGAGATTAATTTTTATTTAATTTCTATAATTTTTATGTTTGTATTTTTTTAAAATATATTCCATATATGGAATCATAATTTCCAAATTTAGGAAATTGGTTCATTTTATCAGGGTACCTTATGAATAGAAACATTAGTAATTTTTTTATTAACATGTTTAATGTCAAATCAGTTAATAAAGGGTATAAATAATATTATAGATATTATAAAATTACCATAATATTTGTAATAATTTAATTTGATGGGTTTTTTTGACAAAAATACTCATTGCTATAAATTAATAAACTTTATAATATAATGGGATGAGAGTATGACATTTATAATATTATATTCAATGAAAAGAAAACTTTGTCACAGTTTTTTTTCAAAAAAGAAATTTTTTTATATAGGATTGTATATTAGTTATTTTTGAATATAAATTCTATTTTGAAATATAAAGTGTTTATATTTATTATTATAATTGATTTGATATTTTTAGTGGAGAAATAAATAAATTAATGGATTAAACATTAATGATACATTAATTATTTAATTAAATGAAATATAAAAAAATGATATACCAAATAGTAAAATAAATATTATTTGAGATGATTAAGGAAATTCATAATTTTTTTAGATGAAATTCTCATTTTAGGGATGTTTTATAAGTTTTTTTTTAGAATTTATCTTATCAATATGATATTTTCAGAAATCCATGTAATTAATAGTGTCAAAATTCACATTATTGATATTTTAAAATATATAATATTTTATTAAATGATATAAAATTTCTAGAAATCCAAATTTTGGACCAATTATTGGTATAATTATCAAAATATAATAAATAATTACATTATTAGTTAATTTATACCTTATAGTAATTATATTAACCCTTAATGTTTAAAATTACATGATATCATGGAAATTGTAAACAATATAAAATAATGGGTAAAACAAATGGATTAATATTGAAAATAGTAGTAAAAAATTTTCAAATTTTTATTAGATGATTTTATTTCAACCCATATTTATAATATATTATAAATAAACCTCTTTTTAGACATTTGTAATAGAAAGTAAATTTATATTAAATTAATTATTATAAAAGTTCCAAGAGTACCCCTCCCCTCTCCAATACAAAGGATCCTGTTATATTATTTTTAATATAATAAAATGCCTATTTTTTGTCCATAATCTATGAAACTACCTTCATAGAATCACTCCCCACATTCTACGGTCCTTGTATTAGGAATAAAACTCTCCTCAGAGGTGATATGGTAAAAATAATAAGAGATCGTCTGAATGAGAGTTAAAGTCTTTGATTAAGTGATTATATTTTATTTCCTCTTCTAACTCATTAAAATATTATTAAAACACAATGAAATAATAAATATAGTATCATATATATAATATTTTGTTATTATGTTAATATCACCAATTAAATCCATCTCCATTTGTTTTAAATGGTAAAATAATTAATCATTTGTGCATATAACAGACTACCACCTCACGAACCCATATAATTCATTTAACATAACACTCTCTCAAGAATGGTTATAATGATATAATAAATATTTATATATTATATTATTGAAATATTTAGAATTATGAAATAATTATATAAAATTTATGTTCTTACCTTTCCATATACATAAAAATGATAACAACGTTAGTGCGTACGTGGGGATTATCACCTCCATGAAATGATGTGATTCTTTTTTATTTGAGAATCACATGATTGATATATATAAGTATATTAAAATGATTAATATTATATTAAAGATATTATGAGCATTATTAAATGTAAAATTATTTTTACCTTTATTCCATAATGATAATTGAAAAGTAGAAATATTAATTAGGCATATGTAGTGCCTATCATCTAATTGATTATCACTTAGTTTATGTTTCATAACCATAAATAATAGTTTGAATTAAAAGTTTAATTTAAGTATAAAAGTGATAATTATTTCATGAGTATTATTATAGAGATGATGTAGTATTGACCATTTTGACTATAGATATCATATCAAAGTTATTTTTGACTGAAGTACGGAATATC
Source organism: Viscum album (assembly GCA_963277665.1). Classification (NCBI taxonomy): domain Eukaryota; kingdom Viridiplantae; phylum Streptophyta; class Magnoliopsida; order Santalales; family Viscaceae; genus Viscum; species Viscum album. The sequence goes on from OY728145.1 coordinate 1,190,235,179, forward strand.
ATCAAAATGTTTGGAGAGATCTTAAATAAGTAAGTAATTATTTTAATACGATAAATGGGATAAAAAACATCAACACAATTATTAATCATGTAAATTTTAGACAAATATTTATTATTTGGGAAGATAAATTACATTGTGACAAATTAGACTCAAGGTAAGTGACTTTTTAACTAAAAACCTCTTTTTAAATGGTTTACAGATTTATTTTCTAAATATTAATATTTTATGTCCATGTATTAAAATGTATTTTATAATTTATTTAAAATTATTCAAATTTTTATGGGAAACTATGATTCAAAAAATATCTTTTTTAATATTTAACATTTTTTTCAGAATAGATTGATTATTGTAATATCTTGAAATTATTTTTTATGAGTTAAATGATGGAAATTTCAACCATTTATATGTTATGATTATATAATGGTGCTTGGATATTTTATAGGTAGTTATCTGATAACACAATAATGGTTGGTTCTATTGTAATCCAATAATGGGTTGTTATGTTATAACCTCTAATTCATTAGGTATGGAAGTTGGTCATATGACTATTCAATTTATAAAAGTGACATGTATGGAAGTAGACTACATGGTTATTGCATTTGAGTATTATTATTTCCCAAGTTACCTACTAATATATGATATTCCTTCATTCTATTTTTTTCATGAAAATATTTTTATTTTCAAAAGGTAAGATAATTATCTTTTTGAAATAATGATTCTTTTTTAGGGTAAAAATGTATGTTTTAAAGGAAATTTTTATGTATTTTTACTATAATAATAGTTTCCTTTATTTTAAGATTCTTGCCGATATTTTCTGCTCATATCATTTTTTAATTTTTTTCATTGGTCTTAGGGATTGGTAAAAACATATAATATGTTCAGATGATAGTATAAAATATGTTTCATGAAAAAAAATCATGTTTTATTTTAAAATAGTCTTCTATAGTGTAAAAAATGGATACTTAGTATAAGTGTGCACTTGTAATGTATGAGTTTACTGTGTAATATTTTTAACTAATTCTATAAAACTCTTCAAATAAATTATATTTGGGAAAATATTATCATTTATTATTTTAAAATAACTAAAATATATTTTTTTAATACTGGGTCCTCACATAACCCATGGAAAAATAAAGGATTTTCATAAACATTTCATCATTTCCTTAAAACAGAACTTGTGGAAAGGAAATGGGTATCATAATAATTGTGTAAATATATTCAAAACAAATCCTAGAAAATAATATAGATGGTATACATGGTTTCAATCCTTGGTAAATCATAAGTGAAATAAAAAGTTTTTGTCTTTTATGAATATAAATACCATTAAAATATAACTATAATTTTCTTGAAGAAAATAACCTTTTCAAATTAATATAAATTATTTAAAAAAAAAATATATATATATATATATAAGTAAAATGTTTTTTTAAAATAACCACATAAAATATAAATTTAATATTGTATTAAAAAATTAGTCATTATGGATGGAAAACATGTTCATGTTGTATAAGTAAAAAAAAGTCATCCCATACTTTTTTTAGAAACGTTCCAAAGAGTCTCCTTTGGAAAAAAAATTATTTATTTAATCATATATTGTAAAAAATTAAACATGGGTAAAAATGATCTTAAAAAATCATATGAGGATATTAAAAAAATTATTAATTGTTTTAGAAAACATGTATATGGTAGAAAAAGATTTTGAATGAAGAGATAAATGAAGTACATTTTAATTGAAGACATATTTATGGAATATTGAGTACAAATGGTATGAAAAAAATCAAAGCATGCATTTTAAATATATAATCAATGTAGAATAATTTTTATAATTTTATTGATGGGTATATCTTTTGATTTGATCACCATATGCATAGTCATAATCAATCCAAATAACCAATCAGATTGTGAAATGAAACTCTAACATTGAGTTATCCTTGCATTAAAATCCTTTTAACCACCTATATAATAAATTTAATTTTATTATAACTCTATAGCACAGTAATTTTCATACATATATTATCATATTTTACCCCTTTATAACATTTAAACACCCACATTTATCAGTAATTCTTTATTAAAATTGTTTCTCCTAATATTAATAATTTCATTTATCATGAGTATATCAATTCAGTAGTTTTGATCCTTATTGATTTATATTGCTTCCATAATCAAAATAATATTAATAATGGTATAAATATAATATATATTCATTATATTTTTATTTTTAGACATCCATAAATTTTAGTGATAGAAAATTGAATTACATCGTTCATGGATGGCCGCACAGACACATGACTGCTGTTTTCATTTTTTAACGTATGAATCAAGATAAAGGAAAATATTAATTACACATTAATGGTTAATTATTTTATTATATATGTCACATATATTAATTAAACTATACATAATTTCTATCCAATTAATATATAAATAAAAAATGAATCATGTATCTTCATGGACGTGATAGTCCACACGTACGCAAAAACCATATTATCATTTCCCAATTGTCTGGATAATAAGTATCAAGATGTAATATTATAACTCCAAATGTATAAAAATTTCATAAATATAATATATAAATATTAAAACTATTATAATAATCATCTATAAATATGGTGATAAAAAACGAATTGCATCGCTACATGGAGACAGTAAGTCGTGTGTATGCACGAGTGGTATTTTCATTTATCATCTGATAGGAAAGAGGGAGTATATTTATGATTAAATAATCAATATAAAATCTATAAATATTTTGGATAATGATGTTATAATTTTTTGATACAGACAATAGATTTAGATGAGGTAAAGAATAGTAGAAAATAAAGTGATCGATTACGGTGGTTTCCTCTTTTTGAAAGGGCTCCTTTAGATCTCTAATAAAGGGATTTTGAGAAAACCATAACATATATAATGTAGATTATGAATTTTGTATGATATATTTAGAGATTTTGGCCTTTATAAAAGCCTCATGGTGGTGTAAATAATTTAGGGAGGATTTGACGTTTTATAATTGATGTGAGGTGCACTTTTAGAATGTCTCAAAAGATTAAATTACAATAAATTCATTATCTTTAATAATTACTCAAAATAGCCATGTATTTGAAGTTATGGTAAAATAAGGTATTAATCCAATCATATAATTTAATTTAGACATGTTTTTTTAATTTAAAACCTTATCATTTTTATTAACCTTATTTAAAAAATTTAATTTTAAGTATGATAAAAACCTTTCCAATATTAATGGTTTTTAATTTAGACTCAAAAGTTGAAAATTGACCCATAAATGGAAAATCTAGGAAATATTAAACCGTATAATATAAAAATTGTCTTATTTCATGATTTTTATAATTCTCAAATAACATTATAATATATGAGATTAATAAAATATCATTGTTGTCTATTTTGATAATACTCATTTATTTTATCATTAAATAGATCAATAAACAAGGAGAATTATAATATATTGATTTCTAACCACTTTAATATTGTATATACATCAATATTTTTTTTCCCATTAAATCATTAAAATTATACATCATTTAATACTTTTAAAATCAATCATTACATTTTTTATTAAATGAATAAATACTACATTGGTGTTGTATAAGAAATGATGGTCATTATATAATTACTAAAAATTTAAAATATTTTTTTTAAATGAAAAGTATTTTATTAGAATCAAAATAAGAACTTATATTCATTCATAACTTACTTTTTTTCAATTGTGGGAACAAAAGATATATTAAAAATAAAGAGAGTAAAAGTTTGTATATTTCTTTAATTAAAAAATATATCAATCAATTTCTTGAAAAAATGTTTATTAAAAAGTAAAATTTGAGATTGAGTTGATAATTATATAATTTCATTCATCCAATAATAATTATAATGTAAAATATTTGCCTTATCAATTGCTGCAATCTAGATTATCCCAATTTACCCTTTACCAAAGTGATAAATTTTATAACAGTAACTATTCGTATGGGTGAAAAATAAAAGTTGCCTATTAACAAAATTTATCCTCCAAATACTAGATATTTAATAAATATTATATATTTAAATATATATAAATGGAGGAAATCTATTTTAATGTATGTGATTTAAATGTGACAAAAACAACTTTAAAGAAAAAATACATTTTTAATCATAAAATATGATTTATTCATATCTTTGGATAGAAATTATTTTAAAATGTTTATAACATTGGAAAATATAAATAATATAATAATTTAATAAATATAATTCAATAATTCTAATTAACTTAATCCATTAATTTGAAAATAAATTTCAGGCATAAAGAAAATTTCATGAAAAACATCACTTTTATTTTCAAATATTTTTTTAATTCTAACCATATGATAAATAATTAATTCATTTTATAAATATGTAGAAAATATATTTTTCATAATTTAAATGTTTTAATAAATACCCATCTATCCAATTACTATGAAATAATGGATATATAATAATTTAATAATGTTACGTGGTTGGTCTATACTAGATGTTACATGTAACACAATCTTTATAATAATTGAAATTATTAAAAGAGATATATTTCTTATAAATCTTGGAGTGTTAGAAATATTTAATTATTATAAGTAATTGATAAGATAATAATAACCAAAAAATATCTATTTCTCATAATAACTAACGTAATTCCAATACAAAAATGTAATGGCATACAAATAAAAAAGGTTAAAAAAATACTTAATCCAATCCTCCATGGTTACCATGAAGCTCTAAAAACACCTGGAAAACTACTAGAAAAGGTATTGTATACCAAGATAGAAAATAATCTCCCAATTACCTAGAAATGTTATTATATACATTGGGTTTTCATAACATGTATACTCTATAAGTTTATCCCTTAAATGTCTCGTGTAAAATATTGAAGAAGAATATTTAACCCCAGTGTGTAAGATAAGTTTACCATTATTTTCCTATTCTCACCCTGGTTTTATAACCAAATAAAATATTGAATTATAACCTCAATATTAATAAAATATAAATATATTAATGGGTATGCCATAACCACATCCCCACTTGGTTATCACTCTTACTCCCCAACATCACACATTATGGGATCACATACCTTACATAAATCAACTCATCCATAATGTGAGTTGGGAATGGAACTATAAAATTTAGTCATGTGAAGGGACCAACTTATCCTATTGGCATTGAAACATATATCTATATGATTACTATCACTATCAAATATGTAACCATGTGTATATACAGAAGAAATTATTGCACATGTAAAGATATTATACCTCAATCCATCAAGAACCATTTGCGTGCACCTATGGGATGATAAATCCACCATTACAAGATATAAGTATCCAAAATAACCAAAATAAATCACAACCAACAACCAAAATGTCTGGGAAAAACCCACATGCATACCCTTATATGATACTAGAATTGGAAATATAGCGGGGAAAGGGGGTAGTCAGCCGTCGATATCCTTACCCACCTTGATGCTTGGGAAAAAAACCTCTAGAACCACTAGTTATTGGTTAACCCCCCTCTGACGTGAGTGGGGTGCACATAACAAAAGATATAAATAGATAAAACAAATGACCATACTAATGCGGTGTACCTAGCCTTAGATTTATCCGCCTCTATCAATACTGAGGACGCCTAATTTCTCCTATTAAGATCTAGATATCACATAAGAATATCAGAATGAAGTAAAATATTAATTATTCATCCATATATTAATATTAATCCATTGTTTTTTCCAATAATAAAATTTTAATATTTTGATCCCAAGTGCATATGTAATAATTTAATATTTCTTGTATTCTCAAGTATTTTATCATCACAAGTGATCATCGAGAACCGACCCCATAATTTATAATTTCAAATACTATTTAACAACAATGAGGGTACTCTTGGACTCAACAAAAGATACAACTTACAAGCATTCACTCATAGAGTAATTCATCAAACTATATCATATATTAGGAAACTATTTATATAAATAAAAATCGATCATTGGTCATCAAGTATTCATCAAGATATAAGTAAGATTAAATAAAAAATCCCCCCACTATAATCCTATTGAGAACCCTTATTCCCTATACTATTTCATATAATTTCACATTCAATATCACATTCCAAAAATATCACTATAACCGGCACCCAGTGCCTAATACATTTCTGTAACCGGCATACTATTTCATTAACATCATAATAATCAGTACTCATGGAACAATCATAGCCTTGGGTGCCTTTCCATTTATCATCAAGTATTCATACCACACTAGGTTATTAATCAATCTCATCAATTCTTTAAATCCATAAAGAATAAATACAAATAAATTATTTTCATTATAATTTTAAAGGTAACTATAGTTAAATCAATAATGGTATTCTAGACTTGATCAAGAAACCACACGCTCTCTCAACAAAAAATTACTGATTTAGGAAATCAATAATTTTTTTAACAAATATAATTAATTGGTTAACATGGAATAAATCCTACCAACACTATAAAAAAATTTTATAAGGATAAAATTATCTATTTTATTTATAATTCCACCTTAATGAAATATTTCATTTATCATCAATTTGGAATATAATTATTTCAAGAAGACCATATTAATATGATCAATGAATTATCATTTTTATGTTTATAATTAATTCCCATTAATATTAACCATGATTAATATTTATAATAACAGATAGCATACTATCTAGTAAATATCAAGTGGAAATAAGAAACAAATTTAACCATAATTTCAAAGAGAATAATTTAATCTCCCCATTAAATTATCTAAACATGTGATAATATTTATAAGTAATATTAATAAATCTATGCATGTAATAAAATTATTTAATAAAATAATAATCAAAAGAGAACATGTTATAAATAATTTCATTTTCATGGATGATCATTCAAATTAAAATTTTTTATTATGTTTTATGATAAAAATTCATTCAACAAGAGAAATTATGATTTCAACATAATATAACTTTTAACATTTTAATTATTTAATTTATAGATTCATGAAATTTTAAAATTTAATTTTTATGTAAATATAGATAATATCAATTATCTTCATAATATAATCATTTTCTCTTATTATGATAATAATTTGATTATCTAAACTAACTGAACCAAAGATAAGAATATTTATAATTCTCTGCACATGGTAATTAGTTACAATGAAGAAAAATATCATTACAAATAAGAATTTATTATTTTTTCTCTCTTGGATAATTAAATAAGAATATAAATGAAATTATTTATGATAAAATAAGTTAAATTTATATTTGAAATAAATAAATAAATTCATTATATGTGAATATATTAAATGTATAATAGAAGTAAGAACATACATATATTTTATGAAAAATATATTTCTAAGAATAAAGAGATTAATATATTATCAAAATCATTATATCAACACATGATAATATTTAAATTCATTATTAATATTATTTGATATATTATTTTCAATGAATTATAGCTTCATCTACTTCCACTAAAATATATAGTTATTTTAAATAATTTATTCTTGTGATTATCAAATTATTATTTAAATAATTTTAATTATACCAATTTATTCAAAGGGAAGAATAGAATGGTCTAATCACACATTGACATAAATTTAAGGAGAAGTAATAAATACCCTATCCTTAGAAGTCTACAAATGTTGTAGTATCCAAATGGGGGGGGGGGATTTTATTTTGTATAGAAAATAGAATAATCATATATGATGTCTCTGAAGGTCTGGAAATATTGAGTAAGGGTGTTTGAAAACATTGTAATTGAAAGAAATAAAAAATTACTCAAATGAGAGAGACCTTGTAATTTAGAATGAACATATATGGTCTTTATGTAGAAATTTAATTCATAATTAATTTCATATAAATTTTTTTCAATATAATTTTTATTTAACTAAACCTTAATTGTGGTTCATATAAAGATATTAAAAATGTTAAATATTATTATAAATGAGTCCTGGGACATTTAAATCATTTCTTTTCATTAATTAAGATCGTTAAAATGGGTAAAAGAAGATGAAGTTACAAATCAGGGTGAAAACCATATTTTATACATTTTCAACATTACCCTTATGTATAGAGTTTACGCTATACAAGGCTAACATGATTTTACCTTTATATTGTTGGTTAAATATACACATTCTTAAGGTTCTATGGTTTACCTTGACATGAGCATGATTGAATGGTTTCTCAAAGTACCTTTAACTGAGATGGGAAAGACAGTTACATGTCATCTTTAAAAACAAGGCTACCCTTACATGAGAAGTATATTACCCTTACAAAATAAAATAAAATGAGGTACAAACCTTACACAGGTACAAGAAACTAACTATTATCCTTATTTTAGCTACGGTTTACCCATACATAATAATTGAAATCGCCCACAAATCCTCATGAAGGAAGCAACTGACCATTTCAATAGACTAATAAAATTCATTCTACCTTTACATGGTGTATATGAGTTATTTGTTACCTTAATGAGACCTATAAGGACACATATATACCTTTACAAAACAAATATTAAAATGGGATTACCCTTACGCAACACATGAAAATTAAGTCTTACTTGTTTGTAGCCTAAAAACAACCTCATTACCTTTACAAAACCTCAAAATCATGTACCTGTGTAAGTGAATTTTGGAAAATATGATATTTCTAATTAAAAATGTTTTAATATCATGATAAAGGATTTATTATGAATCCCAATATTTCAAAAAATCTCAAAAATTAAATAAATTACATTCAAAATATCCCAACTTAATTTAAAAATTCACTTTTAAAACATTGAAATTAATTCCAAAATTTTTAAAACCATTTTTAAATAACCTCATAATTTATAAAATAAATTTTAAATAAATTATAATATTAATGAAACCACTATAAAGTAATAATACATCATATAATGACAAATAAAGGGCTTGAGAAATCCCAAAACATTAATATATATATATATATAGGTACAATAATTTTTAGATCCCCAAAAAATCATTTTATATCAATTTGACACTTTAGTGGATGTAAATTGGTGATAATGAGATTGGATAGAATTATGGTTCATTTCATTGGAGAAATAAAAATCCCACTACAGGATATTATGAAAACATCAATTTAGAAGGTGTATTAAATATTCTTTTGTTCACTATGATACCAATTATTTGTACTAGGAAACACAAGGAAAGTGGAAAGAACAGAGTTCTAAAAATTTTATTTCATCATTGATGTCATAACGTTGTCTCTAAAGATGCACAACTCGATAAAAAACCCAATGATTCCATGTGAATGGATTTAAGAACTAAAATTAATTCAAACCTTTCTGGATTCAATTTTTTAATTCTAGAATGTTTCACTCATTATCAATGACCATTTCATGATGAATATGATGAAATATCTTTTTAGATGATCCACACACTCTTTAACAGTCTATTGGATCATCTACCATTAGAGTATGGGTGAAATCATGAATTACCAATCTCATGAAGATCACCTTAATGTTATTATTTTGATCCGCAAAGGTATGCATTGATCAATTTCTTATAATTACACCATAACTGACTAGGATGTGGGAGAAATGAGATAATTTCTCTCACATTCAACCATAAAAATAGTTCATTGAATTTTTTCTTTCTCTATATTAAATAGCTAGACTAAAACATTAAAAAATTGCATTAAGGTTCTAAAATATATATTAATTATTAAAAAAGATATCAATTTTACCTTATGTAAAATTATTAATTTTAATATTGTACTTAATAATTTTATTAGTTATAGTTAATATAAATTAATATATTATAAGATAAAATATAAATCAGTGACTTGAATTGTAATTCAAGAAAATATTAAATGAACCTTTAATATCAAAAAAATTTGTTCAAAGAATATTTTTTCTCTTATTCATTGAATAACATATTAAAACTATAAATAACAAAATTCAATAATATTTATTCAAAACTCTTATAAAATGAATTTATTTATTTCATTGTTATTGTTCAAATCATACAGTACACATACCCCATGGTGGTCCCGCTAAGTCCTAAATTACAATTCATAGGAAATGGCTAGGATTTTGAATTTTTTAAGTTTGTTACCATCTTAGAACTAATCTTGAAAGCACTGCGTACTAATCATAGACTTGGTGTAGAGTCAAGTAACCTGTCAAGACCCCCATAGAGATAAGGTATAGTCCCACAAACAACAACCATTCCTATAAACACATTCCAGGTAATATAATAACTTTATCATATGGCATGTCATAGAGGATGATTCGAAACACATGTCACTAACCTGAAGAATTTATTTGTTATTTAAATGCCCTTTTTTGGATAGAAATAACCTTTTTATTCATAACCAAGTATTCAATGAGGGTACTACTATCCTAGTTATATTCTCTTGAGATATCTCTTCCTTTAATTAGAGAGAAAAATCTTATCTTGATCCTCCAACAAATTTCATACAACCAATTACACAACCAATACATGTAACATCTCTACCGAAATAATCCCATTGTTTATTTCTTACATTAAATCATGTGATCAAATAGTATATATTGATGATGATCTCAATTCAAGAGGCTAATTGACATACTCATGGATATAAATAACCAATTACAAAAACAAATAGAGTTCCTATTTTCAGGTCAGTCATTGTGATCTAATATACATGATATCACCATGTGAGGACATCATGTAATGAAGTCTCAATGTTTATGATCCCAAAAACATGATATTCATATATCCTCTATGTTATATAATCATGATGTGTCAATACCATAGGATATATTGTTTTGATTACTATCTTGATATATTGTGGCTACGATTAGAGCATAGTAATAACTATAAACTCTTGATAAGGCATGTACTCTAAGGAAATTATTATGTAAATAGTTTATATAGAATTATCAACACTATAATGGTAAGATAAACACATGTATGTAACAATTTGTATGTGTATGATGAAAATAAATGTATATATATCTCTTGGAATTAGGGAACCCACAAATCATAGTGATTCCTTTTAGACTAATTTTAGATGAAATTAATTGCATTACAAAATCAATTTTAAGTCATTAGAGTTATGAATTATTCCTCTATGTTCATATGATTAATTAATGTAGTGTTCTGTGAGTTTCTAGATGGATTTATAGTGGTCTTTATTGATCGAATACTTATATTATTTAGGACATCAGAGGAGCATGCATAGCATCTTGTAGCGTTTTTCGTGGGGGGGACTTTGGTTTCACAATATATTCATGAAGCTCTTTTTGTGTATATTCTGGGATTTTAAGGTTCATTTCATGGGAAATTTCTTTTGTCATTCTGGAGGGGCAATAGATCATTTATAGACAGAGGTTTTGTTTTATGTGGTGGCACCCAAAATCATTTCTAAAGAAAAGAGTTTTGATGACCACAAAAAATCATAATGTAACACCAATGATTTTAAGACATGGTTCTCTATAAATAAATTTTATTTATTTGTTAGATTTGTTCAAAAGTAACACCAAGATTAAATGAAGTGCAATATAAAATTGAAATATTATTATTTAATGTGATTGTTATTCCCTAGCTATTAGAATAATGGATACAAAAAGAACTATCTAAATAAATAAACTTATAGTGTTTACAAATTTTTAAATTTAATTCACTAGTTATAAATTTATTGGAAATGATTACGTAAATAATTTTAATGTAAAATAGATGTTCTTATGATAAAACTAATTTTTTTTCAATGGGGTTTTATCTTAATAAATTAAAATAATATCTATTGGAGAATTATTTAAATGAAAATTATTTTTATGTATTCAATAATGTATTTTAATAGTCATATAATTTTATTACTAACTATGGGAATTAAATAAATATATTTTTATAAAAAGAATATGTCTATAAAATGTTTTTCAGCATGTTTTTTACAAATATTTTTAAATAATTTAATGTAAGTTAAAGAAATTAAATCTTGAAAAATGGCTCCCATATTTTGAATCAGAATCTTCAAATTTTGAAAATAAGCCCCTTTATTGTCATTATCAATAGCAACGTTGGAAAAGTTTTGTCTCCTAAATAAGGGTAGAATATGTAAAACATGGTTAACACTTTTGGATAAAGCTTTAAAATTCCTCTAAGACGTTTTTTCATCTTATTGGTTGATTAGAGTTTAATCATTCTGATTTTTATCTCAAAAACATGGACACATAGAGTTATATTTAATTTAACACATCCTTCATATTATTTTATGAAAATTATAAATTCAATATATATGTATCTTGACATTAATAACTTTAAAATTTTAATATAATGCTATAAATAGGATAAGTTTAGTTATAATTTATTTATTTAAAATATGAATTAGGGTTTTTGAGTCAATTTATTTCTAGTTTATAGTTATTGTATAATTACATTAAATGATTACACAAAATACACACAATATTAATTTAATTTAAAGAAAAATAAAATAAATGACTTTAGAAAAATTAAAATAAATAAAAATACGGTGAATTATTATGTTAAACCTATTTTATAGATAAATATCACATAATATTCATTTTTTATAAGGTTTAATTTTAATTCCATTGTTATCATCTTATAGTAAAAGTAAAATTAAATTAATTGTTTCAAAAAAAACATTAATGATATTTTATATTAAATAATATTTTATTAAATTATTTATAAATTATAGAATACATGAAATATAGATATTAAGATGATAAATATATAAGAATTTCATCCAATGGAAATTAATTAAACAATTTAAATCTTATAGTTAAAATTATAACTCCTTAATATTTAAAAATACATTACTATAACAAAGATTAAATTTGCTAAGCATGGGTTTAAAACATAATATTATCTTTAAAATGTCCCCAAAACTATCAAAATTCTATTTTCTGTGGTGATTTAGACCTTATTTTTTTCAATCTATGGTCATTTTGAATCTTTTTTATTGAGAATTATTCAAATATATTTTAATCAATATCGTAATTCCATGTTTTTCTTTTTTCTCCCTTATAAAATGAAAGTCTTTCCATCTTTTATTTACATCACATTAATCATTAAATATCAAAATGACCATAAATATTCTCTTCTAAAAACTCTATCAATTAATTTGGGGTTCTGGTCTTCTTTAAATATTATTCCAAAGGGGTATATGAAGGTATCTACATGAGGCCTACCGAATAAGAGGTAATATTACTACCCAAAGTATTTAATTTTATTTCATTATATAAGTACTATAAATATGTGGTATTAATTATCAAATAATAAATTCACTATCCAAATAATACAATTTATTATTATTATTAAGGAACTACCATTAAAATCTTATTTTTCACCAAATGGCAAGTGAATGTATCACTCATGTGTATGTGGGGACTACCTCCTCCATGTAGCGATACAAATTATTATTCATCACTGTGTTTTATGGATGATTTTTATGATGGGATTAATGTTTATATATTATATTTCTGAAATAATTTTGATTCTTCAATTATAATATTACATCTACCATTAAGAGTTCCAAACTATTGGAATATGATTATTCCACTCTTGTTTAGGCATGGACTACCCCCTCCACGAAGTGATGTGACTAATTTTTTATTTCTATTTAACATGGATGGTGATAAATACATATCTAAATAATTTATATGAGATATATTAAATAATAATGAATCTAGAAATGTGAATTATTATTTACCATTGTTTCTTTCCATCCGTCGAATAGTGCAAGAAATGTTTATTTGTATGTACAACCTACATTTTCCATGAACAGTGTAATTAATTTTCATATCCCTGTATTTTGTGGATGAATATAAATATAGAAATAATCACTATACATGATATTTATATCATTATTAAAATTATGTAGATGATTTATCCTTGAAAAATGTATAAGGATCAAAATAATGACCAAAAATTATCTTGAAAATCATATCAGTTTACATCTTGAAATGATTATTTTCATAAATATTTATTAATAAATATGTACTAACATGTTATAATTTTATCATATTTGATATTATAATTATGTAAATTATTATATAATATATGTATATTAAATGTTATTTTATTATATAGAAGTATAAAGTACTTTTAAAGGAACTCAAAATTGAGTTAAGGGTATATTACCTCTATTTTTTTATATTAGTCATATTTTATGTTATAAACATATCTTTATTTGTGATGTGTATATAAAAACCTATTAGATGTTATATAATTAATAAAATTATGATATTGGTATTTAATTTTTCATTTGATGTAATTTTTTCCGGGGGCTTATGACTCAAAAGTTACCAAGGAAGTAAGGAATTTTGGTTTCAGTCTTATTTTGATTAGGATTCTTTATTCTTGAATTTATAGTGACGAAAAATATATGTTCCTTTCTTGATGAATCTATTTAATTTTATTCTCCCCAATTTATTTATTTATAATTCATATGTTTCTTCTATTATCATCATTTTAAGTACTCAAGATATCAAAAGAATTACTTAACGGAAAACATCATTTTTTTCTCTTCGATCAAAAATACTTTTTCAAATACATCCATGTATTCAAAAAATAGTGTAAAAAATGATTTTATATTCAGTTATCATTTATTAAATTCATTTTTACCCATTACATATTTGTGAACAAATAGTTTAAGGGGAATCTTCTTATCATTTTCTGAATGAGGTTCTTTTTACAAGATATTGAAAATGTTAAAAAGAATAATTTGTCTAACATAAGTGACATAAAAAAAATTATTTCCATCCTAGATACTAAAATATTTTAATTTTTATTTGTATTTTTATAAGTTTATTATCAAATAAAAGTTTTTTGTTAATGTTTTAGATTTTCATTGATTTAAAATATGTTATTTTAAAATGAAAATTTTATTTTTCTCATGATAAATTAAAATGATATTTTAATGGAAATTTTTATCAATGATAATATAATATGATGTTAAAAATAATTTAATAGGGATATGATACAATGATACCATATTTATTCTTTCTTTACATGTCTTATAATTATGATTATGTAATATTTATGAAACCCATTTTCTTTATATTGAGTTATGTTGTGATGAATGTTTTTGTGATCATATGGCATGCATATGTATGTATTTAAGATAATGTTATAGCTGGGATAAAAATTATATTGAACTCCAATTTAGTGGGTAAATATTAATGTTCTATGAGATCAAAGGGTACACATTAGGTTATCTCAATCTCAAAAGAGGGTATATGGTAGGTTATTTCATCCCGAAAGATGGTACAAGGGGAATCCCGAAGTAGGTAAATGGGTATTTAGTCCAAGAATAACATGTTATTAATGTCTATTTTAGTATCCTTGACCTAATACTTCAATTTTTATGATTAAAAATAATAATAATAATATTTTATTACATGATTTTATTCGAATAATATTTCTCAGGGATCATTTTCTTTGATCTGTTTATGTTTAATGTCTTATGAACTAAAATTAATTATGCCACAACCTGTTATAATTTAAGAGGTTTTTTGTATGATATTAAAAGGTAAATCATTTTTACTAACCCTCTTTATGATCATGTTATGTTTAAATGATCATTGATATCTCCCTTGTTTACCCATATTGAGCATTTGATCTCACCCTTTATTATGTTTTCTTTTCCCTTGGATATAAAGAGATGTTTTGTGTATGATGTTTCCAAGAATGGTTTCAGTTATGAATAACTAAGTGAGAGATTATGTAGATATTTTATAAAAAAGTTGATTATGCATCAAATTCCCAAATACAATAAACCTTTATAGTTTTGGCATGAAATATAATGTTATGTATTGATTATTCATCTAATAATAAGTGATATGTATGTATGAAAAGTATTGGAAGATAAAGTTGGTATCTAAGAAAGGGTTAGTGAAATTTGGAATCCAGGGTGAGAATCATTTAGTGAAAACCCTTTGTATAATCATATGTATAGGATAATATCCTATGTTATAGTAAATAATGAATTGTTACTTAAATAAAAAAATATTTATCTGGATAATAAAAGTTGAAATGATTTAGGAACAAATGCATATAGTGGTAATAAAACCAAAAAATAGTTGGTTGAGTATTTATTTACCATAATCCTGGTTCATAGTGAGTGTTCCCTTAATATGTACATAGTTTGAAACCCATAGAGAATATTACTCAGTTAATTAACATTTTAATTATGAACAATCACGAGGTATTCTAATAGATGAAGATCATGGATGGATAAGGTTAAGACTATGATGTCATATATTGAAAAGAATATATCATGATTTAGTCATCCAATAAATAATATTTCATGATTATGTGGTTTTCCATAAGGATTATTATTACGAATATTATTTTCTATAGTTTTATTCATTGGATAAACCCATATAAACCATGGTAAAGAAGAATATGATAGACAATGATATTAGTTTTCTCTAGAGAAATAATTTTTTTGGTATATGGAATATAATATCTCAACAATTTTTTATGAATTGTTCTCCATCCATGAATAATGTTAAGCTTCCAAATGATAAAAGGAGGGAATGAAATATTTTGAATCCTTCCTAAGGAAACTTCCACCTTATTTTATTGAATCTTATAATCTAAGAGATTCCTATTAATGGATATGTACTATGGAAAATATATTTTTCATTCTGTATTTTTTAAATCATAAAAAAGTTATTTTGGAAATATATCAGTTGGAATTTGTTGAATATAAATGGAAGGATATCATAATGGACATTAGGGAATAAGAATAAATTTAATCCATAGAGTTATATGAGTTTAGAGAATCGTTTTTTTCAAAAAGTAATTTCCTCACATTCGTTATATAAAAATTATGAAAGAATTCTGTGTGATAAGGATGAATTATGATGAATCCATTGATGCACATGATATAAATTTTACAAGACTTGTGATGTATGACTATAATATTTTCATTGATCTGGATGTTAGTATTTACCTATCCATAAAGGTATTAAAACTAAGTCTTCGAAGAGTATTAGGCATAAAAACATCATTAGTTATGAATAAATCATTTGATGTGCTACCTCAGAATAAATAAATATTACAGTAACCCATAAATATCATTTTTAGTAAGACAATAAAGATCTAATTCAGTGAAAATTATTAAAATAATAACTATAAATGGAATATGATGAACCTTCTA
Organism: Viscum album; assembly: GCA_963277665.1. Classification (NCBI taxonomy): domain Eukaryota; kingdom Viridiplantae; phylum Streptophyta; class Magnoliopsida; order Santalales; family Viscaceae; genus Viscum; species Viscum album. The sequence goes on from OY728145.1 coordinate 1,190,252,327, forward strand.
TCATGATAAAGTACAGGAAGTGTCATAGTAGAGATATTTTTTTTGGGGACTTGTATGTATGTAAAGGTACTTCATTATGAAATTGAATGTTGAAGTGATGGAATGAATTTTTCCATTGATGGATGGAAAACAGCATAGAATGCACCAACCACTGTCCAATGTTTAAAATATAAGAAATGTCAACATTATTTTGAACAGTGATCAAACCTGAAGGTTAATTAAGATGATTGATGCCAATAATATCTTAAGCCTAGAGATAAATGGAAATAACATAAGCTTGATATTTTTATGTTGAGTATGATAACAATTTGGTGAAAGGAAAATATACAATCCACTCTAAAATTTATAATGGATTATTTGATTCTAGATCTACCCACTATTTTATATGAATTTTTTTCATTTGTATCACAATACCACCAAAATGATTAGATATTGAATAACTTGTGAATACCACTAATGGTATGATAATCTCATCTCAAGTATATTATTAGTATCTAAAATAATTTTATTGGAATATGCTTATTGAAATTTTTTTATTCTTATAATTTTTGAATTTTAGGCTTTCTTAGTGATGGATATTAATTATTTACATAAAAACCAAATTAATTGTCAACAAATGTATGTCACATTTGATACTCTAAACCAACCTATGATCATCTATCTATGAAGTGATGAAAATGAAATTTCGATAAAAATGATATTCAATATAAGGGTTTTGATTTATATTTAAAAGGGGGATTTATCTCAGATGGTTCGAGAGAAACTCAACATCAAAGATAAATATCACATGTCTTAGTTTATTGACTTATTTTGAGAATAAATTACTATTCTTCCAAAAAATCATGAAGATGGGTTTTTAATATAACTTATACCTTGTTCTAAACCAATTTTAAAGACTCCCTATAGAATTTCCCTGATTTAGTTACCAGAATTGAAGAAGAAACGTTTGAAAAATATTGAAAAGGGGTTCATTTAGCCAAGTACATCTCCTTGGGGTGAAAATATTCTTTTTGTTAAGAATAAATATGAATCCAAGTGACTCTTCATTGATTATTTGTTACATAACATGATCACTATCAATAAAAATTATCATTCACCCTCTATTGACGGCTTGTTTCATTCACTCTGTTGAGATCAGTACCATTCCGAGATTAAACATGATTCTCTATATTATAAATTGAGAGACATGAAGAATCACATACTCAATATAGTATTTTTTTTACAATGTATAAACACTATGAATTTATAGATATTCCATTTCTTCTTATGGATCCCCCCTCTATCTTCATGGATGTGTTGAATATAGTCTTTATTGATTACCTTGATCAGTTTTTGGAAGTATTTATAGATGATATTAATATATATAAAAATATTAAGGAAAAAAAAGAATACCGCATAAGGATTATACTAATAACCCCAAGGAAGAATACGTTGTTTTACAAATTTACTGAGAGTGAATGTTAGCTATGTAAGGTTCCCTTTTGTGGTTTATATAATCTCAAGTAAGGGTGTATCTGTTGATTCATCCAAGAAAAATGTTATTTACTATTTGAACAAAGCAACCACGATGACTGAGATCTATAATTTTCATGGTTTGGATGGATATGATCCATGATTAGAGGATAATTTTTCTGGACTATATAATCTCGTCCCCATTTTAAATTAGAAGAGATCCATTTTTCGTTAAATAGATTAATGTGATGAAAATTTCAAGGATCTAAATAGATGGTTATCCAATACACCTTTTATTACAATACCATGTCGTGGAAAAGTGTTTATGATCTAAAGTAATGCATCATATAGAGGATTGATATGTTTCCTAATGTAGAATGATATGATGATAGATTATGCTCCATAACAGTTGAAGGGTCAAGAGAAAAATTTCCCGATTTAATAATCAGAGTTAGTTGTGGAAATTTTTTTATTAATAATTAAGAGTAATTATATTTTTGATGAAATTTGAGATATATATACTGATAAAAAACGTTTAAATTATATATTCAATCCAAAAGTGATGAATATATTCTAGAGTGTATGATTGGAGTTGATTAGAGATTATGAATAGGCCATAAATTACCACCCATGGAATGTGAAGAAGGTGGACTATGATTTGAGTAATAAATAACATTCCATCTTATCTATAATAAGGATAAAAAAAGATCCAATATTTATGGATTTAGATAGGATGAATCTTGAAACAATTAATTAATGGGGGAAATATTTTCATTCTCAAATGAGTGTTAAAATATCAATGAATATTAGTATTAATTAGATATATAAGAAAGATATAGAACTATAAAAGAAGGTGAAAAATGTTCCTGATTTCAACCTTGATTGTTTTCAATGATATGTTTTCAAAACCATATATGTGTTTTTATTCAAATTTTCAAGGATTGATTATATAACACTCATAGTTAATCGTTCTCTATTCATCATGGATGTATGAAGATGTATTAATATGTAAAAGAGTATTTCTAGTAGTATGACATTAAAAGAGATATTGTAGAATATGTATCTTGATGCTTAGAAAACCATGAATTTAAGGCTCATAAACATAAGTATAATTAGATATTATTACCATTACTTATACAAAAAAGTAAATGTGAAAACATCATTGCGGATTTTGTCACCAGACTCTCGAAAATGTCTAAAGGGTATAATGATATTTGGGTTGTAGTTGATCAATTTATGAATTTATAAGAATTCATTTATAATAGATAAGATTTATCACATGATTGGATTTATAACATATACATTAGTCATGTGGTAAAGTTGCATAGAGTACCAAATTCTATTTTATCTGGTCAAGATGTGAGGTTTACATAGAATTCTAGTGAAGTATTCATTAGGATATAGATATAATATTTGAGTTCTAAAACTATTTATCATTCTCAAACCTATGGTCAGTTTGAGAGAACTACTCAAACACTAGATGATATTATATGATATTTTTATATGTATTTAAAAGGTGTCTTGTATCAACACCTTCCTCTTATCATGTTTTCTTATAAAATTTATTTCATTTGAGTATTTATATGGATTCGTATAAAATCATTTATAGAAATAAGTGCATAACTCCAACATTTCAAGATGAAATTAGAGAAATAAATCAATTAAGACCAGATCTAGCTAAGTAAATATGAGATAAAGTCAAATCTATTCAGTAGAATATCTAGGAATTGTACAGTTGGAAGGAATTTTATATTGGTAATCCTTGGTGAACTATAGAATTTTATATTGGTGGTAATTTATTCATATGAATTTCTATATAAAATATGGTTATGATATTTGGAAATAAGGGAAAGATGTTCCCTTGGTATATTTTCCCCTTAGATATTCTTGATCGAGTAGGGATGGTAAGATATCATTTGGTGCTTCCACTAAACCTCTCTCAAATTCATGACGAGTTCCATTTATCTCTCTTGAGTAATTATATATCTGATCCATCATATGTGTTCAAATCTTAGGTCATATCACTGGTGCATAGACATTCCTATGACTAAAACATTGTAGGAAGATGAGATCATAATGATAACAAGATACAACAGAAGAGTACTCACCTAATTAATATTTTATGTAGGAATAATAAATTCAAAGAAGCTATTTGGGAACTTGAGGATGTGCTTAATCAAATATATCATCAATTTTTTTATTTTAGAGTGAATTAATGTTAAGGGATAATTTCATTTGGGGTTGGTATGATGTAACTCCATGTGATTTTATGATATAGTTTTCTATAATTATATTTAATTTCTTTGACATATTTATTTATATACCACATTGAGTTTAAATGAGATGTAATATACCATTTAAATATTATTATTTAATGTGATAGTTATTGTATAGCATTTAAAATGATAGGTTTTAAAATAAATAACAAAATTATGAAAAATGTATGGTTTTCAAAAGTATAAAATTAATTTATTAATTATAAATTGATTAGAAATGAAAATAAAAAATCATTTGGATTTAAAATAAATGTTTTTTTGAAAAAACAACTATATACACTACTTTTTTTTATTTTAATAAATTTAATTTATCATTATTTATTAATGATTTTAATGAAATTTAAACATTTTTTCTTCGACAAATCGACCCTTAAATTATTTGAAAACTGGGCTTTATAAGTGCAAAAAAATCATAGTTATGATATATTCACTAAAAAGTCTACGGATTTTATTAATGAAAAAGTATCACTGAAAATTGAACCATTTATCAATGATAAACTAGAGCTAATAGAGTATATACTAATGTAGTGTGATGTAGATATTCTAACAAACTGAAATAGAAAATATAATTATATCACACATTAATAACATAAAAAAATAAAAATTACATCACAAATACAAGAAAAAACACTATATAATACAATACAACATTTATTTTGTACAAATACATTAATAGGTATATTTTATCACATATATTCAAAAAGATCAATGATTTCATTTCTTTAACACTAGAATACCACTTAGAAATGTCCAATCATGGTATTGGTTGGTGACGAAACCACCACCACAACTCGAGTATAATAATACACCTATATTATAAAATAATTAATATTCTAATAATACCCTAAAGAAATAAATTAAACATGACCACAATGAATTTTATTAATAAAATGTAATTATTAAATTCAATCTACATAATTTGAGTCAAACAGTTTGCACTATGTATTAGAATGTGGTGTCGATGTCTCTTATACACCATAAATGTCTTATGGATTGTTATCTTAAAGTATAATAACAATCTAAATGTTTTTTGTCTGTTTTGAGTATGTCATGTGTGTTATGAACTAAAATGTGAATTTTAAAATGATATTAATAAATTTGAGTCATACTAGGAACACCATGTATTAGATTAACATGTGGATGATTCAAACATGTTAAAAATTACATATGAATCGTTTTCCTAATGAATCAAAACGATTTTAATGTTCTTTCTAGGTTTTGAGTTGTGACATGTGTTTTGAACTAAAATGTCAATTTTAAATAAAAGAAACACTTGGTGTTAATACCAGTCACATTGTGCATTGAATTTGTATAAAAGTGGATTTATACAATTCTAAAATGACATAAAGGTCATTTTACTAAATAATCAATACAATATGAATGAATTTTATTGGTTTTGAACATGTATTGTGTCTTTTTTACTAAAAATTCATTAGGAACTAAAAACACACAATTTGAGTCATATCCATTACATTATGTTTCTGTTTGATGTGACAGAAATTCCTTCATGTCATAATTGTCTCATGAATTGTTTTTTGAATGAATCAAGAAAAGCTTATCATGTTTTCTTGGTTATTAGTGAGGACACACATTTTTAACTAAAGTAATAATTTTAAACTAATAATAGACACATTGAGTCATACCGGTCACAAAATTAGTGATATTAAAATGCAGTTGATTCCTCAATGAAAAAAAATGGCATATGGGTTATTATCATAATGTATTAAAACAATATCATTGTGATTACTAGGTTTTGATTATGTGACATGTGTTTTGAAGAAAATTGTCAATTTTATATAAAAAGACACACTTAAAGTCTTATAGGTCACATTTTACATCAAATTGATGTGAAATTGATTTATACATGTCAAAAATGACATAAGAATTGTTATACTAAAGCATCAATGCAATCCAAATGTGTTTTCTTAATTTTGAGTAACCAAAATTTCTTTTTTACTAAAATGTCAATTTAAACAGAAAACACATACTTTGATTCATACCAATTAAATCATTTTTTGTTTTTATACTAAACTTATTATTACATTTCAAAAATGACTTATTAATAATTTATCAATGTATCAATATAATTTGAGCATGTATACTCAGTTTTCGGTGAGTGAGACATGTTTTGAACTAAAAAGTAAATTTTAAACAGATAATAGATAATTAGAGTCACACCTGTCACACAGTGCATCATATTGATGTTTGGTTTATTTCTATAGATCAAATATAACCTAATAGTCTTTTTATTAATGCATCAAGTCAATAAAAATTCATTTTCTTGGTTTTTATTATTACATGTTTCTTTTTTTACTAAAATTTCAATTTTAAATAAATCCACAAACAATGAGTCATACCTATCACATCATGTGTCATTATGATTTAAGACTAATTTATTCACCTTATAATGACTTATGAATCATTGTTATAATGTATCTAGATAATATGATTATGTTTCATTATTTTATAGTGAGTGATACACGTTTTGAACTAATGTTTCATTTTTAAACCAATAATTGACACTTTGAGTCATACCAATAACACTATGTGTGGGATTAATGTTTGGTTGATTCTTAAATTAAATATTATGTATTTCTTCTAATGTATAAAAACTATCTAAATGATTTCTTAGTTATTGAGTTTGTTATGTTAGTTTTGGACTAAAATTTAAATTTTAAATAAAAATATTTTCTTAATGTCATATTGGTCACACGGTGTGTCAGATTGACATTTAATTGATTTATAAACATCATAAATTCCATAATTATTTGTTCTCTAAATTACCAATACAGTCCAATATTTTTTTAATCATTGAGTGTGTCACATGTCATTTTTACTAAAATTACAATCTAAAGTAATCCATGAAAATTTTGTCATACCGGTCACATCATGTGTCAGTTTGAAATGATATTTATTTTAAAACTTCAAAAATGTATTATAAATAATTTTCCAACTGTATAAAAAAATTATGATCTTTTTTTGATTTGTTTTCATTGTGTGACACATGTTTTGAACTAAATAATAAATTTTAAAATGATAAATGAAACTTAGAGTCATTATAGTCACACATGTTTTAGATTGACATGAAATTGTTTCATACACATCATAATTTTATTAAGTATAAGTTTCCTAAATTATCAAGACAATTTAAATGGGTTTTATTAGATTTGAGTATTTTATGTTTCTTTTTTTATAAATATGCCCATTTACACTAAAAATGTTCACTTTGAGTTATATCAACCACATCATTTGTCAGTTTAACATGATATTGAATCATACAAATCATAAATGACATATAAATCATTTTAATAATGTTTTAAGATAGTAAGAGTGGGTTTGATTTGTTTTTAGTGAGTGACACATGTTATGAACTAAAGTGTGAATTTTAAATTGATAACAAACACATTGAGTTATACCAGTCACACGATGTGTAGGAAAGAGGTTTGGTTTAATACTAAACATCACAGATGACATATGAATCAATGAAACAATTAGAAAAAATTAGAAAAATTTATTTCTTGGTTTTGAGTATGTGTAATTTGTATTGAAATAAACTATCAATTTTAAATAAAAATAAACACCTAATGTCACAAAATGAATCTGGTTTCCATTAAAACCGAAACCATACCCAGCACGTGACAGGGCCCGAAGGGCATCCCAATCTCCAAAAGCTGGCATAAGTTCCCGGGTATCATAAAATGAAAATTGGGAATGATTTAAAAGATTTTATAAACATTTAATGTCAGACTAATCCAATAAAACGAATCAGGAATTTTCAAAGCAAAACATATTGTGCTAAATTTCAGAATTGAATTACACAGTTTTAAACAATTTTCAATGACCATTCCAATTTTAAAAATCATAAAATGAATTCCCAAGAACCACCTAATGGAAAGAGACACTGCCTTCATGCCATATACACAACACCTCATCCTAAAAGACCGCTGAAAACTTGAACCATTGGCACAAAATCTATTTCCAAAACTGCGAAATCAAAAGAATAAAATCAGCATACACTCAAAGGAGTTAGTAGGGTGTGAGCAAAATCCTAGTAGAATACCACCACCATGATATTATATGTGATAAAAATCCAATGATGAAAAGCATGCAATTTTTTTAAAAATCATGAAATGCTAGTTAGAATTTCTAAAAGATTCACCTTAAAATCATAATAATTTTCATGTGAGCTATTTTAAAGAGTTAAAGTATTTAAAATAATTCCAATTATACTGCAATTTCTAGATAGATATACCATATTCCGATAGTATACACTATGTAACTAATGGTCAAAAGTAACAGGAAAATAACCCCTATGCCCTAGCTCAATGTGGGTACCAGGTACCTCGTGTCTTAGAGAGAGCAACCATCAAAATATATGTTATTTTGAATAGGCCACTAGTAGGGATCATAACCATAAACTAGTCGTCCCCAATCATAATCATCATCATCATCATTCTTTAGTTAGTGTAGTCATCGTCAATCATGATACTTGAAACTGAGGCCAAACCTACTAGAATAACGTGCATAACAGTACAGGTCCACCCACCTAGATACCCATGTTTACATTTTGTTCACAAAATAGTTCGACAAGCCATGAAATATAAAGTGCAAATTCAAATACCACTTCCACTTCACACATTCAATAAACATCCCATGTACATATAACACAAGTCACATAATCCCCCATTTCCTTCAAATTGGTTTTGAGGTCACACTCACACCATAATAGCCCAAAACACTTTCCACATTTCATAAACGCTTCAAAAAATACACTAAACATTTTTATAAAACATTTACAAGATGATACAGATCACATAACATCCCACACAAACATGCCACAAAATACCCTTTTTACCTTCAAATCCATTTTATCATCTAACTCACTCAAAATAGCAAAAAACATGTTTCTCAACCACATAAAAATTTTATAAAACATTTAAGAAAGTTATTAAATAGCCTAAAATAGTTTGAAATCATAAAAAGCCTCTTTAACTTCCAAAAACCAATCTTATGTGAATAAAATCACCAAAATAGTTCATGTACATTATTTTCCCACTTTTTTTAACTCAGTAAAACATTACAATTTTCATAAAACGAACCCAAGTGGTGTTATTAGGTATTGCAGAAAAACCCCATTTCAAAAACCACTTATATTGCTGAAACCACACAGAAACCACTCCAAATCAGAATTGGAATCCTTAGATATATTAATTAAACCACACTCAAGTTTAATTAAATTTCCTCAAATAATACCACAAAAGATACACATAAAAAGCACACATTTTCATAAAATACCTTCAAGAGTTATAACAAGGTTTTACACATAAAACCCATTAAAAAACCCCATATTAAGGACCACATGAAACTAAATCATTACCCACCATAATTTCCAACACCTTTCAACAACCAATAAATAACTTTCACAGTTTATAAAACTACTCCAAATGACATCACATGAGTTAAATTTGAAAAATACACAACTTTAAGAAAAAATGTAACTATAATACCAGATTCTTTACTAATGATACCAAAATAGTTTTTTCACTACACACATCATATGTGTAATATGAAAAAATATTAAATATAGAAGGATAACTCCTTGATAATTGTTTACACATGGAACCACCTACCGAAAGTGTCAAAACCCTCAAAAAATGGTGTGAAACATCAACCACGCCACAACCGTAACTCAAAGAAGTGAATTCCAACATAAAACTAATATATTTTACCAAAAAGACACAAAATAAAAATCTAGGTTTTAACCTTAACTTCAAGACATTTTATAACATCATGAAAGAGTGAAGAAACCCTATGTAAATGGAAGAAATCAAATAAAGAAACACTAATTTGAAGAAATCTTGTAGTTTCCCCCCAGAACCCAATCAAAGATGATTTCCATAGGAGATTGCGGGAGCTTGGAGGCCTCCCATGGTTAATGGGGTTGATTGGGGAAAGAATAGAGAAGAGTAGATTTATTTCTGGGAAGAAAAAATGGGAATTACCAAATGTTTGAATGACCTGGACACTCCTACACAGTTTACCTACATAGTTTAGTAAATTGTGTAGCCAAACTGTGCATCCTGTTCTGGCCACCTAAAAACCACCTATAATAATACATATTCATGGGGTATAAAGGGGAAACCAATGGGGAATTATATCACATGTATAGGGGAGAACAGTTTCCAAAACAATGGACTCTTTCCAACCCAAAACTCTTCCAACTATTGGGTACACACCCCCTCAACAACTTATCCCCCAAGTGGTTCCACTAATAGTGTCACTAATACAAATAAAAAACACCACAAACTAACACCATAAATTTGACAAAATAGGGGGAATATTACCATCCAAGAACCCCAAGACTATGTTCATAGACAAAGAACATATGAGACACCAAAATTTCAAACCTGGAACACCCAGAAACCAAGAGAAAGCTTAGAACCAATGGAATATTCGAACAAAACCATGGAATTGAAAATACTGGTGTGAAAATTATACCTACCATAAATCATTCATCCCATAGAAATCCAAAACAATTCTAAAAGGAAAAACCAAATCAAAATGAAAAAAAAATGATGGAGTCCCTTGCAGAGTTTCACCACCAAAGGCCAAAACACTTTCAGTGATCAATTATGGAAGGAATACTCCCACAAAACAAAACCTAAACCACATTCCCAAAACTATCTAGAACATTCAGAATTTATCCCAAAATATAATTCCTCAAAAACCATATGATCAATACTCAAAAAGTTACCCATATGAACAATAACAATGAACAAGGCCACACTTACCTTTCTTTAACTAAATCGATGGGCACTCTCTAATCCCAACTTTTACCCCAAGAAGATGTTGGTAGTTTGATTGATTCGAATGAGACTACCTATACCTATGACAAGACAAGGAAAAAATATAAGTTACAAGTATGGGGAGACACAAATGGGCTCCCCACCATATGATACAACTTTCATTTTTATTGAGACAGAATCAGGACACCAACAGGGGTGGCCCGAACAGAATCTCTGGTACAAGGGGTATACTTATTTTAGTCCTTTATAAAAGAATATACATAAGAATCATAGTGGGTATCCCCAACATAATAACCAACCATATTAACTGGCCAACATGGGCCATCACATAAAGTGTAAAGACCTGAAGCTTGACGTACATGAACATTAAATTACTTTTGGGAAGTACTTAATACATAACAAAAGAAGACACACAAAGACTGTAATAGTTTAGTGTCTTTGGAAAATCGGAACGTAATCTTCTAATCGTGGTGAAATATCTTCAACATCTCCCATAAAGATCATAAACTTTTTTTTCCTTACCAAAAACCAATATTTATATCCTGTGGAAAGGAAAACATAAAAGGGGTGAGCACAAATGCCCAGTAAGGGTAATCATTGAGAACATAAAACAATTGATAAAATTTTGAATGCAAAAATGTGAACATAAAATCTAAACATCAAAATCTTGAGCAAAGACATGAATCATGGAATTACATAAGGCATATATCATAAGGGAACATAAATCATGATAAAATAGCATGGGAATAACACATGTAATTGTGGAAACCTTTAAGCACATGATATGATTTCCATAGTAGCCAAGGCGTTGCTGCAAAGACCATATTAGTGGACAAAGACCCTTTTTGAATCAATTTCACTCCACGTTCTGCTCCTGTATTACTGAACCGGTTTAACTTGCCATTCCAGTCATGTCTATCTCATTAAATATAAATCGTTATCAAATAAATTAGAGAGAGATATAGGTCCCACCAATCTCATAATGAATCATTCATACTTTTTCCACAAAATAAACATACATCATTCATAATAACCCAATAAATAAAATTGGTTTCATAAACATCACGACATCACAAAACAATTCATATAAGACAAAAAAATTCCTAAAAATATTTCCATCACAACATAATCAAATTAAGTTAATAATAGGGATAGAAACAGAACCCTATATTGTCTAAGATGGAAAATATTTTTATAAAACACTTGAACTCCATTCTTGAGGAAAATATCCTTTCTACTTCAAAAACATTTTTCCTTTCTTAACATGTCATACAATTTTAAACTAAAAGAAGTTGATTAAAAATATACTTGAAAACTTGTAAAGGAAGCTTCTTGAAAATAATTTTTTAAAAAAAATCCATTCATGCTCTATATGTTAAAAAACATTCTTCTTGTACTTTTGTTGGAAAAGTCAAAAAGTACCTCGTATGAAAAATGACAAAAGATTCCTTTCATATCTTTTACTAAAAACTTACTGAAGGGTAAAATTTGATTTAAAAAATTTTAGGTGGATGGAAATAATATTACATATTGAGGAAACATGTATATGGATGATAAAATACACCCCAGTAAATACCAAAGTATAAAAAATCTCTAATAAAAATGAGATTGTGATAAATTCCCTTACCTTAGGTCCAATTTTCTTCGTAAGTGTCCGAACCTCCTTTAATTTTGGTAACTTCCTTTTGTTTAAACCAAAAGGACTTCTTGGAGAGTATTCTGCCTAATTTAAGGCTTCATGGGGTTATAGAGGGATGTAGGGAGCTTAGTTGGGCAGAGTTTGGATGACCCGAAGGCTTGAGAGGTGTGAGGAATTGCATAGAAGTGGTCTCCTTTTATAAGGGAGTGGAGGGGTTCTTTAGGAAAGTGTGAAAATATTATTTTATTATAAACATATCTTCGGTTTCAAGAGTTTCAAAACACATTAATTTCAAAGATAAGATGACTCATATTTGAAATAAAAGCATCCAATAGGAATTGGACAGGTTTTGTATTATATTTTTATCATTTTAATCTTATTTATTTAAATCATTTATTAAAGAGGTAAATATTGCATCATTATTAAGTCATAAATAATTTAATTTATCGAATTTATAAAAATTATAAAAAAATACCAACATGTATGAAATCTGTTAAGCTTTCCAATGAATATTTATAGTCCAAAATATAATTTATATAGCCTCTTATAAAAATTAATTACTAAACGATTTTTGTTAATTCCAATTTTGTCTTTACATTAAATTAATTAATCTAATGTGTCATTTTCTTTCATAAGTGGCTCCATGGGGTCCCAAAATTGACCCATGGATGCCCATGGTTTTCCACTACTGATCCAATAAGTTTAGGACAAGTGTGAAGGTAATTTTTGAATTATTATAATATTCTTTTAACCTTGAATTACCATATTTAACTTTAACCATAGTAAATAAAAATTACCATAGTTACTATTCATAAAGCCCAAAAAAAATAACTTATTAACATAATTTGGACCCACTGATTCCAAATATGGAATCCATTTTTCCAAATTCAATAAACGAAAGTTGTAGAAATAAAATTAAAATTAATCCCCTTGTCAAAGGAAAACTTGTTTTTGTTTAAAACATTGCAAAAGATTGAATTGATTTAACCTATGAATTCAAGGTAAAATCAACGATAATGACATAAATTATATTAAATTGTAAAAATATATTCTATTTATACTTTAAAACCATTCAATATTATAGTTTAACCATATAAATTATTATGATGAAAAAAGTTGTTTTTAATCATAATATAGCATGTTTTTACTATACAATAAAATATGAAAGTTATCAAAAAAATATAAAAACTTTATCCAATGTAAATTTTTATATCCTGTTTCAAAAGAAGATGTTTTTTTGTAAAATTGAACTTATAAACCTTTCAAAAACTAGATTTGAAGTGGGTGTGCCATAAAAAGGCGGCAAAACTGCATTTTTTGAAAAATAATTATTTTACCCCAAAAATTTATTTTGTTCTTATACCATGTTCTAGAAAATGTGTAAGATGAATAATAATGTTATAAAATTCAAAATTTAGTTAATAATATTCATAACAGCTAGTTCATAATAATATTATAATAATATATCATTGTTTAGTAAAACCCAATATTGCATACAACACACACTATCGAGGAAGGTCATGATTGCATGCGATGAAAGCCAATTCAGGGTTGCGTATTGTGCAAGAATCCTTCATTGTTTAAAATAATAGAATCCAACCATATTTCATTTATACATTGTATATATATATATACACACACTCAATGTTGCATAGAATGACTATTATAAAACGAATATGAAATTGTATGTAACACGAGCCAGGAATAGCGTTGCGTATACTGTAAGCTAATACGGTGTTGTGTATAATACAACCTAAACGTGGTGTGCTGTATAATAGAAGACATCAATGAAATTAAAAGAATATTTTTCAAAAATTCTTGGGGTGTTACATTCTACCCCCCTAAAAATGTATTTCTCCCTCGAAATTCGTTGGGGTTATAAATTGTTTATTACTCGAAAGTTTCTTTAATAGAAACCCACATCGTAAAAAGGAATACCAAAACTTGGATTTAAAAACTAAAGTATGAAATGTAATGGTTACCCAAATTAACTAATCACTGGGTTCCCACATATGAGAACATAGGTGATAATATGGATATGGAAGAGAAATCTAACCATCATGTTCTGATGGAGAGTTGTAGAGAACATGGCTATGAAAAATCCAACAATCACAAAGCCATAAATTTGTGATGATCTAGGGTACCATCTGATTCATTAGATATAAGGGCACTTGGACAACAGTTTTGGTTTTCAACAGCATTACCCTAAAGTTGAAGAATTTGAATTAGAATAAATACTTACTTTATTTTTGTACATTCTCACTATTGTTTGCGCTTTGAACAATTTTCCCTTAATATATTAAAGAAATGAAGTCTAATTTGTTATTCATAAAGTTTTAACAGATCATGTGATAGAATGATGTGTCATTCCATCTGTTTCAAAAAAAGGATAGAAAATGTTATCAAATATACATATGTTAATCTATATTGAGGTTAATCGTATATGATTCAAAAATTATATTATACTTCATATATCATACCGCTTAACAATATAAAACCAGTTTCTACTAACCAGGGACTTCCTGTATACTATTAGTAGTTGATAAAGGCCAGTCGCACTTCGGTTGTGGGTTCGATTCCCACAGCCTTGTCAGACGCGATGGTATGTCGTCCATCCTGTAGGTTGTCCTTTTCCTAAAACTACATTACTATAAAATCCCATCAATAATATCAAAAAAACATCTATCCTTAAACAATACTAACTTATGTCCAATGTAATCCATTCCAATCTTTAGGCTTATCCATAATACTAAAATCCACTCTCATATTATAGTGAAAACGATTACTAGAGATTTCATATAACAATCATGTTAATACCATCGTTGATCCCCATAAATCATAAGATATGTCTTGTGGGTCACATTCCAAACATTCGAAGGCCTTAATCATGTATTCACTTGAAAAATGAATACCAATTGAATCTTAGTGAAAACATGAGTGATGTCAAATGTTAACTCTTTCCACATACCAAACCCCACAATTCTATATACTCAAATTATGATATAACTATTTCCTTATATCAGTCATGAGCTCAAGAATACTGTCCAACATTTCATTTTCTCTTTATCCCTTTATTATGTTCATATCATCTTCTTTCCAAAAAATATCTCAATCACTTTCCATGGTTACCAGTACCATAAAATAATTGAAAACCATAATATACCAATACATAAATATTCCAATATTCCACGATAATATACAAAACATTATTTTGTAATCCATTACATAAATACTTAATCAATCCACCACATTGTTGTCATATTCAACATCGCCAATAGTGATGGCTTGTGACTTCCCTTTTTCCTTTTAATTAAGCAGTTGCTCATGTCGATCATTATTAACCCTTGGATTAGGGCATTGATTAGAATAATGCCCCATTTCATTGCACTTGAAGCATTGATGTGTTGGTGGTGTTCTCTCTACAGTCTTTTCTTTATTCACATCATTAGCAACCCTTTTTCCATTACTTCGACACTCAGCTGCTCCATGACCTTCTTTTCCACACTTAAAACATTTTCTAGTACCTTTTAGGCAATCTCCACCATTCTTATTTCCATACTTTGTGCATAAAGAAACATTCATCTTCTTTTCACCATTGTTCTGAGATTTCTCCTTGAACTCCATCTTTCATTTCTTGTCAAAACCATGAAATGGATATGTTACACCAACTTCTTGTTCTACCTTGATAGCACAACGCACAATTTCTTCATAGCTACTGATGTCTCTTATAGCTAATGACCTTCGAATACTTGGTTTTATGCCACTGAAAAATCGATCAACATTAATTTTTGGTTGGATGATAATGCCAGATGCATACCTTGCAAGCCTTGTAAAATTCGCTTCTTATATACCAATAGATTCATCATCCTTCTGCTTAAGCTCGAGAAGATCCTTCTCCATATTTGTTCGAAGAATACAAGGGAAGTACTTATTGAAAAATAAGTTCTTGAAATCTTCCCATTACATGGACTCAATTTCATCTCTTGGCCTCGTATTCATGATAAGATTCCACCATTGATCAGCTTCACCTTCTGGGCGATATAATGCTAAGATAACTTTATCATGTTCAGAACATTGAAGAACTAAAAATATCATTTTAGTGGTACTGATCCATTGTTCAGCAACAAGTGTATCAGAAGACCAACTGAAATAAGGTGGACGTTGCCTCATGAAGGACTCAATTGAATATTGTTCCCTTCTCTGCTCATTTGGAAGTCCAGAATGATTTATAGCTTGTGTAAGTATAGCAATAAGATTTTTCACTCCATCTACTATAATATTTTTTGTTCAGGAGGAAAATCATTGCATCATCCATTACATTGATCAACACTGTTCCTTCAGGTTCCAGCCATCGTCTAAAACCCAAAAAGAATAGTGTGAGAGGAAAAAATCATGTTAGGAAAACAACATAATAAAGGGGGAGTACAATAAATATCTAACATCTTAGGTTTAATCTAATATCGTTACCATAATTCTAGGACTATAACCTATACTTATACTTAACCTTAGGGACATCCCTAGACATACCTTAGAAATATCTCTAGGGATCTTAATAAAGCTCTCGCATCTTAGTTTCCAAAGGTTGACTAAACCTTTCCTCTGATACCAACAGTATAGACCTGAAGCTTGATGTACATGATCATTACATTAATTTTGGGGAATACTTAATACATAACAAATGTAGACATACAAGGACCGTAGTAGTTTAGTGTCTTTGGAAACTCGGAACGCAATCTTCTAATCGTGGTGAAAGATCTTCAACATCTCCTATAAAGATCTTACACTTTATGTTTCCTTACCTAAAACCTTTCTTTATATCCTAGGGAAAAGAAAACATAAAAGGGGTGATCTCAAATGCCCAGTAAGGGTAAAAATAGAGAGAATAAAACAACCAATAAACATTTGAATGAAAAAACATGAACATAAAATCTAAACATCAAAATCTTGAGCAAAGACATGAATCTTGGAAGTACGTAAGGCATATATCATAAGGGAAAATCAATAATGATAAAATAGCATGGGAATAACACATTTAATTGTGGAAACCTTTAAGCACATGATATGATTTCCATAGTAGCCAAGGCATTGCTGCCATGACCATCTTAGTGGACAAAGACCCTTTTTGAATCGAGTTTACTCCTCGTTCTGGTCCTGTGTTACTGAACCGGTTTAACTTTATGTTCCAGCCATGTCTATCTCATGAGATATAAATCTTTACCCAATGCATTGGAGAGAGATATAGGTACCACCCATCTCATAATTAAATCATTCTTACTTGTGCCACAAAATAGACATACATCATTCATAATAACCGAATAAATAAAATGGGTTTCATAAACATCATGACATCATAAAAAAAATTCATATAAGATAAAGGAATTCATAAAAATATTTCTATCACAACATTATCGAATCAATGTAATAATAGGGATAGAAATAGAACCATATATTCTCTTATATGGAAAATAATTTTGATAAAACACTTGAACTCCATTCTTGAGCAAAATATCATTTCTACTTCAAAAACATTTTTCCTTTCTTAACATGTTATACAATTTTAAACTAAAAGAAGTTGATTAAAAATAAACTTGAAAACTTGTAAAGGAAGCTTCATGGAAATAATGTTTTAAAAAAAATACATTCATGCCGTATATGTTAAAAAACATTCTTCTCGTACTTTTGTCAGAAAAGTCAAAAAGTACCTCGTACGAAAAATGACAAAAGATTCCTTTCATATCTTTTACTAAAAACTCACCGAAGGGAAACATTGTACTTAAAAAATTGTAGGTGGATGGAAATAATATTACATATTGAGGAAACATGGATGTGGATGATAAAATACACCCCAATAAATACCAAAGTATAAACAATCTTAGATAAAAATGAAATTGTGATATTTTCCCTTACCTTAGGTCCAATTTGCTTCGTAAGTGTCCGAACGTCCTTTAATTTTGGTAACATCCTTTTGTTTGAACCAATAGGACTTCTTGAAGAGTATTCAGCCTAATGTAAGGCTTAAAGGGGGAGTAGAGGGATGTAGGGAGCTTAGTTGGGAAGATTTTGGATGTTCCAAAAGTCTTGAGAGGTGTGAGGAATTGCATAGAAGTGGTCTCCTTTTATAAGGAAGTGGAGGGGCTCTTTAGGAAAGTGTGAAAACATTATTTTATTATAAACTTATATTCATTTTCAAGAGGTAAAAAACACATTAATTGTGAATATAAGATGACTCATATTCCAAATAAAATCATCCAATAAGAATTGGACAGGTTTTTGATGATATTTTAATCATTTTAATCTTATTTATTTAAATCATTTATTAATGAGGTAAATACTACGTTATTATTGTGTCATAAGTAATTTCATTTATATGATGTCTAAAAATTATAAAACAAATACAAACATGTAGGAAATACTTTTAGCTTTTCAATGAATATTTATAGTCCAAAATATAATTTATATAGCCCCTTACAAAAATTAATTACTAAACGATTTTTGTTAATTCCAATTTTGTCTTTACATTAAATTAATTAATCTAATGTGTCATTGTCTTTCATAAGTGGCTCCATGGGGTCCCAAAATCGACCCAACGATGTCCATGGTTGGCCCCTACTCATCCAATAAGGTTAGGGCAAGTGTCAAGGTAATTTTGAATTATTATTATATTCTTTTAACCTTCAATTACCATATTTACCTTTAACCGTAGTAAATAAAAATTACCGTAGTTACTATTCATAAAGCCCAAAAATCAAAAATAGCTTATTAAACTAATTTGGACCCACTTATTCCAAATATGGAATCCATTTTTCCAAATTCCATACACAAAAGTTGCAGAAATTAAATTAAAATTAATCCTGTTGTCCAAAGAAAACGGTTTTTTGTCTAGAACATTGCAAAAGATTGAATTGATTTAACCTACGAATTCAAGGTAAAATAAATGCTAATGACAGACATTATATTAAATGGTAAAAATATATTATATATATACTTTATAACCATTCAATATTATAATTTAACCATATAAATTATTACGATGAAAAAGCTGTTTTTAATTAAAATATAGCGTGTTTTTACTATCCATTAAAATATGAAAGTTATCAGAAAAATATCAAAACTTTATCCAATGTAAATTTTTATATCCTGATTAAAAATAAGAATTTTATTTTGTAAAATTGAACTTATAAACATGTAAAAAACTAGATTTAAAGTGGGTGTGCCATCAAAAGGCGACAAAACTCCATTTTTTGAAAAACACATATTTTACCCGAAAAATTTATTTTGTTTTTATACCATGATCTAGAAAATGTGTAAGATGAATAATAATGTTATAAAATTCAAATTTTAGTTAATACTATTCATAAAAGCTAGTTCATAATAATATTATAATAATATATCTTTTTTTAGGAAAACATGGTATTGCGTACAACACACGCTCTCGAGGAAGGTCATGATTGCGTGTAATGCAAGCCAAGTCAGAGTTGCGTGTTGTGCAAGAATCCTTAATTTTTTTGTATAACAGAATCCAACAATATTTCATTTATACATTGAATATATATATATATATATATATATATATATAAATACTCAATGTTGCGTAGAATGACTATTAAAAATGAATATGAAATTGTGTGTAACACGAGCCGTGAATAGCGTTGTGTATACTGCAAGCTAATACGGTGTTGCATATAGTACAAGATAAACTTGGTGTGTTGTATAATAGAATATATCAATGAAATTAAAATAATATTTTTCATAAAAGCTCAAGGTGTTACATAAAGACTCTAGAATTTAAAATATTGGGATGACCACACGGTTAGTCTGTATAGTTTGGGAAACTGTGTGATCACCGTGGGGAGAATTATGTCTTCATGGATTCCAGGAACACGATCACTACTAATGGTGCAAAAAAACATGTGATCAATGTTTCTATCCAAAATTAAAATACTTTATCCAAAAAACAAAAATGTAAACTAAAGGGGGGGGGATAACATTGGGCGATAAGGTAGATAAGAGGTCCTCCTACCTCTTTCCATCAAATAGAAAAAACAAAAGAAAGATGATGACACCATAGGCTTAAACAATTCCATATCTTTCCTACTAAGGATAGGAATTTTTAAAAGGGTTTGAATAACACTAGTATTTCCCCAGACTATGATCCAGCTCCACTCAAGGGCCTATGGCTAGATCCCAAAATATTGAAGCATCTTATGCCTCACAATTAGGCTTTGGAAACCCCTGTAAGGAACTTCTTCATTCATTTCCACAACTACTAAACTGAAAATCCATATAGGTTCACCAAGACATAAAACATTCAAAATTAACATTACCCTTACCTGACATTTCATTGAAACAGGGGCTTAGAATATGCACACACATAACACCTTGATTCTTTGGATGAGAAACAAGAGAAAGAAATAAAACATATTATCGCATTTTTTTAAAACATAGAATTTTGATGTTTTTTCACAGAAGACATACTCCCAACATGGTAGAGACTCTCATTGGATTTCAAAACCTTCACTTTTATATTCAAATGATGACACGACATCATAAGGCATCACTGAACATGACCATTGTGACTAATAAGATAAATACATTAAGGGGGACCTTATGAAACATCCCCAAACATCACAAAATTCCAAAAAGATTCCATAACACCATCTCATGGCTTGATTAACCACACTTTTTGTTTAACATAATCCCCGAATTTGAAGAGAATATGAATGAACTAGAGTCCCTCTGAGACACCATCCATCACTAACAACCCCAAACTACTTCCACCTTCAATGAATCATGTTAATTAAGAAACTAAGGTATCTTTCATCATTCCACGAGAACTCTCCCACTACAAGGTGATCCACAAAACCAAGAGTGGAAATGGTGTAGACTAAATCTTCAAATCTCTATAAAAATATTCCTTATCTTGATCAACTGAAGGATTTTCCAATGGTGAAACAATATGGGATGCACTTCAGGTATGCATTAACCCTGAATGGAATGTCTTCCTCATCCAACGAGAGAACCCAAGGACCCAAAAAAGATGGCCCATTGGTAAAAATATTCCAAAAACTAGAACCAAACACATGAATGGAACCACTATAAAGGCATCCTGAGACATATCTCAGTAGAGGCCACTAACTGGCCCATTAACCAAATTTACAGACTAAACAAAAAACCCAAAACACAGTCCCAACAAGAAGGGTTCTTGGACTCAAAGATCCCACAACATAAACATTATCAAATAATAAAAAAAATAATCCTAAAATAGTCATAAATAAATCATGTTTTCATTTAAAATCTTATCTTTTAAAACAAACATTTCAGCGGTTAGTTTATCTACCAATTATACCCTATGGGCCTTACACATGCCTGTTTTTGTCCCACACTGAGAAACCTCCTCATATCGATCCCGACACTCATTCAATTATGAAATTAACCATCCATAATAATATATGATCCCAATGCATGTGGTCTCTCACGTAAATACCAAAGGTTGAAACAAAAATTCTTTCCACTTTCCAAAACCAAAACAGTCAACAAACACTTACTTTTTAGGATGACCACTAACCATGAATTCAAAATCCCAATTCACATATTACAAATATTATCAGAAAGACATAATAATTCAAATTAAAACTCACATTCATTTCATTCAAACCATTTCAAAATATTTTCAAAACACTTTTCAGTAGTTTATAGAACTATATGGGAAAACTTTTTCCAAACCAACATTAACATAGATTCTGCTTTCAAAAAAGGTGTAAACACTTCATTTTCCATTTCGAAAAAAAAACTGAAAATTTAGTTAAACTATTTTTCAAATCAAAAAACTTCCATATTTATTAGAAAACTATATCACAAAAACATTAATGTTCTTAAAACCATGTCATTTTTTCTTTTATATCAAAATTACAAAATTTCAAAACTAAAAAAACCGGAAAATGCGATAAGAAAATTGTATCAGTGGGTGACTTGGACATATGGTTGGCGGCCAATTTCATATTAATTAAACATCATGGAGAGTGCACTAAGGAAATATCCTCATATCCACATGGCTTTCCAAGCCCTGCGAGCTCATTGAGACCATTAACCTAACCCTCCTTTCATTTCCCCTAATTATCATCAAACCAAGAAAACCAATGGATTCAGAAAAATACCGACATCCCCTGGCGACTCGAATCCCGTCATGGGGTGTGATGGCTAGGAACACTAACCATAATCATAATTTCATGTCCCAATAGTCCTGACTCAAGACTATCATGATTGTTCTCCAAATAATAGGACCCAAAAGAGTGAACCTCCATTGATACCATTTGCTCATGAACCAAATCTAGTCGCCATCAAAATCGGAACCATACCCAGCTCATAAAAAGGACCAAAGGGAATTCCCAATCCCCATGGGTTAGAACAAGTTAATAAGTATCATAAAATAAAAATTGGGAATGATTTACCTTAGTTAATAAACACACAATGAAGAACAAATCCAATAAACTGAATCTATATTTTCAAAACAAAACATATTTTACTAAATTTCTGAATTTAATTAAACAATTTAAAAAATGATCAAAGGCCATTATAAAAGTAAAAAACCAAAAATTAAATCCCAATAACCTATTCATGGTAAGAGGCACTTCCCTCAATCCATCTCTCCAACTCCTCATCATAAAGGAACACTAAAAACATGAACTTTTGGCACAAAATATGTAACCACACCTGGAAAAAACAAAATAAGAAAGTCTACATACACCTAAAAAATTATGTAGGGTTTGAGAAAAATCCTAGTAAGATACCACCACAATGATATTCCATGTGATAAAAATTAAAAGATAAAAAACTTAAATTTTTTTTAAAAAAATTACTGAAATTCTAGTAACAATTTAGAATAAATAAAACATAAAATTAAAACAATATTCTAGTGGTCTATTTTACTGAATCAAAATATTTTAAAATAATTTAAACAGTACTGAGTTTTCTAGAAAACCATACAATATGCTGATTTTGTGGACCATGTTATTAATGAGAACAAGAAACGAGAAAATAACTCTTATGCACTACCTCATTGTGGGTCCCATGTACATCGTATATCAGGGAGAGTACTATTATAATATCGGTTATTGTGGATGAGCCAATAGTAGGGATCATACCCAAAACATAGTCATCCCAAATTATCATCATCATCATCACTGTTTAGCTAGTGTTGTCATCATCAATCTTGCTATATGAAACTGAGGCCAAACCCCATGGGATCACTAGCATATTAGTACACATCCACCCCTTAGATACAAAGGTTTACCTTTTTTACTAAAAAATATTCAACATGCCAGGAAATGTAATATTAAAATTATGATACAACTTCCATATCACACATTCAAAAAATTCCCACATGAATATCACACAAGTCACATAATCCCCCTTTTCCTTAAAATTGTTTTTGAAATCACACTCACACCAAAATATACCACAACACCTTTCACATCTCTTAAACTCCTAAAATAATCCATTAAGTGTTTTTATAAATCATTTCCAAGATGATACACATCACATAATATCCCAAAAAAACATGCCACATAATAACATTTTACCTTTAAAATTATTTTATCATCAAACTCACACGAAACAACCCACGAACATGTTTTTCACCCACATCACAATTTAATAAAACATTTCAAAAAGATATAAAACATTATAAAACTGCTTGACATCTTAAATCAAATATTTACATTTCAAAAACCAATATTAAGAGAATAAAATAACCAAAATACTACATGTACATCATTTTCCCACTATGCTTAATTAACTAAAACATATAAAATTTTCAAAAAACAAACCCATGGGGTGTAACAATGTATTTCCCACAAAATCCCATTTCAAAAACTTCTTCCAAGGAAAAAAACACACCCATACCACTCTGAATCAGAATTGGATTCCCAAGAAACATTTATTAAATCACTCACAAGTGTTATAAAATTACCTCAAATAATTCTACTATAGATACACATGAAAAAAAACATTTTCAAAAAACACCGTCAAGATGTATAAAAAGGTTTTAAACATAAAACCCATTCAAAAACCCCCTTTGGAGGCCCACATTATAATAAAGTATAACCCAACATGAATTGTAAGACCCTTTCAACAACAAATAAATCTCCTCCACATTTTATAAATTAACAAATAAATATATCACATGAGTTAAATTTGAAAAATACACAACTTCAAGAAAAAAAATTAAATTTAATACAAAATGCTTTCCTAATGGTACCAAAAATGGTGTTTTCACCAGACACAACATATGTGGAAAATGAAGAATGATTAAATATTGGAAATAATTCATAAATAATTTTTTACACAAGAAAGCACCTATCGAAATTGTCAAACCCCACAAAACATGGTACGATACAGAAACCGCTCTCCCATTGCACATCAAGGGATTGAAATCCAACATAAAACCACAATATTTGACCAGAAACCAAAATAAAACCATAAGTTCGAAACCTAACTCTTGGAAACTTTAAAACATCATAAAATATAAAATAAACCCAAATTAATTGAATGATATCTAGGAAATAAACACTTAATTGACGAAATCTTGGAGTTTCCCTACCAAAACCCCCATCAAAGACGGGTTCCATAAGAGCTTGAGGGAGCATAGAGGCCTCCCATGGCTGATGGGGTTAAATGGAAGAAGAATATAATAGAGTATATTTATATCCGAGCGGGAGAAAAAGGAATTGGAAAAAAAATTAATGAATTGGACACCCCACACGGTTTGCCTGCATGGTTTAGTAAATAGTGGGGCCTAACCATACGGCTTGTTCTGGCCAACCTAAAACCTTTAATAATTGTCAACATTCAGGGAGTTCCAATGGGGAAATCAAGGGGGAAAGATATTCCAATGAAAGGTGAGAAAATTCTTCAAAACAAAGATCTCTTTGCAACCAAAAACACATCCAACACTGGGGTACAAACCACCGAATCTACTTAACCCACAATTGGTGCCACTAGGAGTTTCCCCAATCCATCTCCAAAACAACACAAATTCACACCATACCTTCAACAAAAGAGGGTGAAAATTACTATCAAAGACTCTATAGACTAATGTTATACACAAATAACAAATAAGACACAAAAAAGTTGAAACCTAGAACGCCTGGAAACCAAGAGAAAACTAAGAACTGAAGGAAGATTTTAACTAAAGCATGGAATTGAATATAAGGGTGTGACACTTAATGTCATACCAATCACTCATTTTATACAATTTATGAATTCTTTATTTATACATGTTATAAATTAATTAAGTATTTTTTTCCTAAAATATCAATACAATCTGAATGGAATTTCTCTATTTCGAGTAAGTCACATATCTTTTTTACTAAAATTACAATTTAAATTGAAAACACATATATTAAGTAACACTGGTAACATAATGTTTCAGTTATATATGAGACTAATTCATACATGTGAAAAATAACTTATTAATAATTTTCTTATGTATCATGATAACTTTATTGTGTTTTCATTGTTTTCAGCAAGTGAGGCATGTTCTGAAAAAAATAGAAAATTTAAACTAATAATAGTTACTTAGATTCATACTAGACACATTATGTGGCATATTTATAAGTGGTTGATTCCAAAACATAATGAATTTCTTCATTATCATTTTACCAGTTTATAAATAAAAATATTAATTTTTTTAATTTTTTTTAGTATCTGACAATTTTTTGAACTAAAATTTCAATTTTAAATAAAAAGATGTATGTGGATTCATACCAGTCACACAAAACGTCTGATTGAAATTTACTTGAATTATAACTGTAAAAAATGATTTAAGGATAATTTTACTAAAGTATAAAGAAAATCAGAATTTGTTTTCCCATCTCTGGGTATGTGATGTAAGTTTTTGTGTGAAATGAAAATATTATATAAAAAGGAACACTTGGAGTCACACTGATAACTCTATGAATCGGAGTGATTAGAGGTTGATTCCTATATGTTAAAAACTTCTTAAGTATTATTTTAATAATGAATCATGGAAATTCAAATTATTTTACTCAGTTATAAGAATGTTATATGTCTTTTTTACTAATACTCTAATTTAAACTGAAAACACTCACTTTTAGTCATCCTAGTAATGTTTTAGTATTGGTTTGACACATGATAGATTTATACATGTCATAAATGACATATTAATTGTTTTTAAAAATTATCAAGATAATTTGAGTATGTTTTAATGGTTTTCAGAGAGTAATGCACATTTGGATCTAAATTTCCAATTTTAAACCAATAAAAAACTCTAAAAGTCATAACGATCTCATTGTCTCGTGGATTTATGTGTAGTTGATTCGTACATTTAGAAAGTGAATTAAGTATAATTTTCTTAGATTATCAAGATAATATTTATTTTTTTCATGGTTTTGAGTTTGTGACATGTATTTTGTAGTAAAATGTCAATTTAAATAAAAAACACATAGAGTCATACCGTCCATGCCATGTGTCAAATTGATATGTGGTTCAATACTAAATATAAAAAATGAAATAAGGATCATTTTTATAAATTATCAAGACAAATGGAATGCGTTTTCTCAATTTTCATTATTACCCATGTAAATTTTTACTAAAATGTCAACATAAATTCAAAACAAACACTTTGAGACACATCAGCCACATCATGTTTCATTTTTACATGATACTGAGTCCTATATGTTAAAAAAGAATTATGAATCATCATCCTCAATAATAAAGACAATATGATCAATTTTTTCTTTTTTACAAAGTGAAACATTTTTTAAACTAAAATTTCAATTTTAAAATGATTACATCCAATTTGAGTCATACTAAGATCATCATCTATCAAATTGACCTGCAGCTAATTCCTACTTGTCATAAATGATCTATCAATAAATTTCATAATGTATCAAAAAATACGAAGCTGTTTTTTTAGTTTTGAGTTTGTGATATGTGTTTTGAACTAAAATGTCAATTATAAATAAAAAATACTTCAGTCATACCAGTCATACAATGTATAAAATTGACATGAGGTCTATTTCTACATGTTAAAAATGACATAAACATTAGTTTCATAAAGTATTATGAAGATATGAATGTGTTTTCCAATTTATGAATATGTCAAGTGTCTTTTTTCAAGAATGACAATTTAAACTGAAAACATGCATGACAAGTAATAAATTTTAAATTATAAAAATTATTATCATATATAAAAGATAATAAAATTAACTAAAAAATATTAGATAAAATGGTGTGAAAATTAACTACATAAGTAGTTGGATGTCAATGATATCAATATATAATGAATATATTTTATAGTGTCTTAATTTATTGATTTCCATATTTAATTGATTATTCAGTCAAATTTGTGAATAATTGAACTCATTTAATTGTTTTCTAAAGGATACATATCATAACTGAAAATGGATAAAAATTAATTTTTATGCCACTTTCCATCGCTTCATGGCACGACACCAGATTTTTGAAAATGATCATGGAGAACTTCCAAGGCATAAAACTGATGAATCGAGCCAATAAAAGGCTTAGAGAGTATAAAACTAACTTAAAACGTCGTATATAAATTACACATATTGAATTTGTGCAATTAATTAAAGAGATACATGATTTAAAGTGAAGAAAAGTGAATGATGATATTACATGTCATGTAATCTTAATACATTGTGTAAATTCCAGACATACCTAGTTATGATACTGTGAAGGGAAATTCAATTGCAAATATAACATATTTTACCACCGATACTTATATATAGATTTTTTAATTCAATTATAATGAAATCGAATTATTCTCAATACCCCCGGGAGTTCTTTAAATATTGGTCTAACCTGGTACTGTGAGGTGATCCTAGAGACCAATGCTTGGAGTGAGAAGATGCGTTGTGTAGTGTCCTACCAACTTTCAACACCACTTTTATAATGATTTCTTTATCTTATATCCTACCATATTATTCTATCATCATTAAGATTAAGGGTTAAAATCTCTAACCATTATGGTTGTGTAATTGAATGGGTAATGTTTCATTGGATTGATTTCTTTTTATTATATTCATGTATTTGGTTTAAAATAATTTAATATTCAACTTCCAATTCCTTTATATTCATTTTATCATGAAAATTGATTTTTTTAATCAAAATGTAACTGTAATATTTTGGAACTTAAGTCCCCATGGGTGGCATGACCATTATCAAATTTAGAGAAAATCTAGTCTAAAAATGGTATTGAGACAAAATTTATTTACTAAAACCATAAATTACTATACCAAAAAATAGGGATTTTAATGTCTAAGAGGGGATACCATGACCATTGGATATCCCTTGTCTTGACTCTAACATTAATCATGAATTAAAAAACTTATTTCCTA
This sequence comes from Viscum album, assembly GCA_963277665.1. Lineage (NCBI taxonomy): Eukaryota > Viridiplantae > Streptophyta > Magnoliopsida > Santalales > Viscaceae > Viscum > Viscum album. Next base: position 1,190,280,879 of record OY728145.1, read on the forward strand.
AAATCCAATTGCACCTGAACCTAGATATTAATGAATCCTGGAATTCTTTCCCTATATGATTCAAAACCAATCAATTTGCATCACCTTAATCTTAGATTATAATTAAACCACTCAAATATGCATTTTCTTCAACTGTTTCCATAATTTAATAAATTAAATTACTTTAAAAATTTAATAAACCTAATTTAATATCTTTGTGGATTGATCTCGACCTCTTTATTAAGTACATTTTAAGTAATTGAGTATCATTGATTGGTTTTTATAAATATTTTATTTTGATTCCACCAATTAGAAAATAATGATGCCCGATGGGAGTGTGAGTCTCTTTTTCCTGATTGATATATACAATATGATACAACATATTCTACCCATTAATTTCTAAAAAAGTATATTTCTTCTTTTGAATACGAGGACTATCGAAAATCCGGGTAGTATTTAAAAAATACAAATAATCAAGGAATTAGGAAATATTTTAAAAGAAATTGTAATTATTATAAAAAATTCATATTTAGTGATTCTAATTTTTTTATTCAATGTGTTATATTTAATAAAATTTGAAATGTAATAACCAATGTCATTTCCATTAGTTTGTTTCGAGCACAATAGAGACATTGAGAAAAATAAGTAATCTATTTCGATATATGTTTTCACTATTTAATATTTTTATACATAACCTAATACTAGTCCACTTGTAGAATTCAATAGGTTTTGTTGGTCATAGATTATCCTCAATGCATGATTTTGATGATATTTAAGCACCACCCTATCATTACATAATATAAAATTTTTAAATTGAATTTTATTTGAAAAATATTTCCTGTAGTATATTAGAAAATGATAAATGTCATAATGTGAGGTTGATTTGTTGTGTATCCATGCATTGAATATTTAAAGTAAATCCTTTTAGTATCAAAATGTTATTTCAATTATAAACATATAGTTCATAAAAAATGGAAATGAATAATTAATGAAAAGAATAGAAATATATTTTTTATTGTTAAAGTATATAGTATTACCCCTATATCAGGGGTATTAAGAAGAGTATGTCATATGTAAGTTCGTTTTAATAAATTCCATTCACCTACTACAATATTAATTACTATTTCTTTCCATTCAATAATGTTTTTTATGTATATGTAATGTGTGGACTATTGAGTCCAATTTTTTTCACATGGTTTTACCATTAAATATCACTCTTATATATTCTTGCAAAAAATATTAATAATATTTAACTATAATTAACACAGTAGATCATCTAATGTATAAAATAAATTATGAAAATATATATCATGTATACATTTAAAAATGAAACTCCAAGCCATTCATACATGTGGACTTCATTTATAGTCTCAAAAATTCAATAGTAGGCATTGTCCTAACCATACATTTGATATTAAAAAGATATAATGGGTATAGAAAACCTATTTAACATTATATCTGTATGCAATTGTAATTTTAGTAAATTTGGAATTTGAATTGGCTAACTAGAGGTACTATTTGAATATCTTTTTGATTGATCGGTTGATGCTTTTAATTTTTTTGGTTTTTCCTTCCATATCTCCACTTTCTCTTTCTCCAATAATATTAAAATTCATCAGTTTTGACATTTTTTCATTAAATTATAATTTTTTTTGCATTATAAATAAATTGTAAAGGGATACCTTCATACTGAAATGTATTTTTATAATATTATTTTACTATGTTACAAAAGATCCAATATAAATGTTGACTTTATTAATATCATGATCATCACGTGGAATAAGTACCTTAGTTTTTAGGTCATGAGCTATGTGAATCCATTATCTCACATGAACATTTAGAAGTTGTTTGTTCTGTAGAATATATCATTTTATATAGTAAACTATAACCCTCACAATAAGGTTATGACTAGGTGATGATATATTTAAATCAAAATCATTTTAACCATATAGAATATAAATATAGTAAAGTAATTAGTGTCTTCTAGAATTAAATTTTATTTAAAAAGTTATTAAAAAATCAATTACCACTTATAAGATATCCTATTGATGGGAAGGAATCAACTCAAATCTTGTAGGGTTAGGGAGATAATCACATATGTAAGAAATCGTGTTTTTTTATAATCTAATTTTGAGAAGAAATATAATTTTTTTCTTTTAGATGCATTTAATGGGAAAAAGTTTATTTCCCATTTAAGATGGTCTAAAATAATTTTTATAACCACTCTATTGGTCCTAAAATAAGATGTTTTCCATTTAATATGTGTTCGATGGAATTATGAACCATTTTAATTTTAACGGTTCAATTAATATTTAATATTTAATAAATTAAATATTAAATTAGTTTTGAAGGTTCATTTGGTGATTTATTCTGAATGGATATTTTCATTGATATTCTTTAAAATCCATTTGACTCTAGAATATGGAATTTTTTCAAGGCAAGTCATTAACTTGTGTTATGCTACTAGGCTAGCCTGTTCCGATTTTTCCTTTTCTTCATTTTTTATATTTCATCCTTTTCTTTATTTTATTTTTCTTTTCTCTATTTTCCTATTGATTCTCACATGCCATTCATTTGGACCCACCTTTACTACAATTGAAGAGATAAAATGATAGGGATAAAGAAAGAAGGATATGGAGTGAAATAGGAGACCCTGTAAAGCTATCCACATGCCAGAACTTTGTGTCAAAACTGTGGAAAACAAATTTGACCAAAACATCGTGTGTTTCTACCTAAATGTGGGAAATTTTACATATTTACCACAAATTCGATTATTTTGGTCATTTTTTTCTTCCAATCTTCTCATAGGATTTTATGTGGCCTCTAGAGGACCAATATACTATTTTTTGTGGTGAATAAGGGGTTTAGGGGTGATATGAGGGTTATTTAGTCCAAAAAACCAGATAACATGATATGTAGTCTAGTGTGGAATGCCCTAGGTTCTTTTTATTTTTTTGAAGATGTTGTTTAAGGAGTAAAAATCATTTATAGTTATGTAAATGTTATGTTCTGGTACTCATCGAAGTAGTTGAGTACAAATACAGAAGAACCTATGTAGGGGTACATGGCCATGTAGAGTACACAACCAAACCCAATGTCAATCACATTCCTTGCCTGAGAGGATGGATTGGCGAAGTATTTGGACATGCTAGTTCAGGGACATCTGTTGGTATCCCATGTGGGGTTCATGTTGTGTTCCCTACTTACATGTCATGTACTTTGAGAATTTACACACCTTGGCCATCAAAAGTACATGACCATGTGGTCTTTTGGGAGTACACACTGTGTACCGGGGGTGACATAACGTGTACTACCACTTTTCAACCCTTTGAGTGTTTTTCATGTCTTCATTCCCTTGAGTCATAATTTGATATGATATTATTCTATTCTGAGTAGTTTTCCATATAAATTATAATGGGGAAACATGTGGAGAAATCTTAGAACACCTAATTGGTGTTTTTGTTCTTCTACTTAAATGGATTGGTTCCTCCTCTAGTAATCTTGTTTTGTAATCTTTTGAGAGATACTTGAATGAGTATAAACAGTTGGGTGTTTGGATAAATCTATTTTGTGATACCTGATCTGAGGTAAGCCATGGCTATCTCTCATGATTCGAACTTGGTGAGGATGTCTCCCTTATGATATATTTCATTATAACCTAAGGGTTTTGAGAATAGTTTCTTCTGGGGATCCATTGTAGGATTTCATATTCTTAAGATTTTTCTTCTAGAATCTTATATAGGGTGTCTCTATATTCATTATATACCCTGAACCCCTTGAGGGATGAATTTTCATATGATATGATCTAGGGTGTTATTTAAAGGATCCCTTTACCAATGTAACCATATGAGGATCCCGTGTAGGATGCCATTGTTTTTATTAACATTCTAGGATCCACTATTGGATTCCTCCATTTACCTATTCAACTAAGGATCCCATATAGGATTCCATCACTTCTGTTCAAACCTCAAGGACCATAGGTCGGATCCCTCCCAGTGTTTGACTTAAGGTAGCTACTAGGTTTCTTTTTCTTGACCAACCATGAGTTATACATTAGGTTTGGGATTAAATGGTGTCTAGTGTCACCTTATAAACTTTTCTAGACTTTTAATCCCATGGGGCCATGGAAGTATTGTTGGGTTTGGTTGTTCATCCACCCTCTCTCTTTCTGTTTCCTTTTACATGTTTTTACTAATGCAATGATGTTTACTAGAGTTTCTTCCTTATTAGTGGCTGTTGAGCCTGACATGAGGCATCTTTTTTTCACGTTGGGATGCCCAGAAGTTCTTCCTGGGATATTTATTGCTTTTTTCGGATTCCCAAAAGTGATTTTATAGAATCTGGATACTCATCCCTGTTATTTCTTATATGTACTAGTATACCCAAATGTAATAACTATGGTTTTGATTTTGGGCATGTATATTTGACTACAATATTATTGGGATGACCAAAGGTGATTCCATGTATATGGTAGTTTAGACTTTGAAAATGATATATGGGTCTGGATCCCAAGACTCATGGTCAATTATGCTCTATTGATTAGTGGGGATGATTACGATCTTCTTAGCTAATGATCTAGATGATTATTCTCTTTTGAATAAATTATGAGACTCAAAGAGTGTATCCTGGTGTCTCACTGATAAGGAATCCTTATATGAGAATGAGTCCCAAGACTCATGTATGATTACACTCTTCCAAGTGGTGGGGTTGATTACAATATTCTCAAAAATTATCTGGGATGATTATGCTCTCCAGATAAAGTTACGAGACTCAAGAAATGTTTCATGGAGTCTCACCAGAGGTTTTTCTTTATATGGTCATAGAGACCCACGAATCATAGATTATTACACTCTACTAAATGGTGAGGCTGATTATTATCTCCTCAAACTATTACCATGATTATTCCACACTCCCAGATCTTTTATAAGACTCATAGATTGTTTCATGGTGTCTCACTGGTGAGTTCTCTTTACAGACCGCAAAAGGTTCATACCCTTTGGGACGTTTTGAGTTTCATATTTCATGACTGTCTATGAACCAGGACATAGGAGTTAGACATTGGACTATATTTACATGGCCTGCGAATCATGGTGAATTACTTAGTGACCATTTATAGGATGTACTAATATGCTACATGGAATCCTTTTTCACAGGATTGAACATCTGTATATGGTTTTGTTCTTTACAAGAATGAATATTTGTATATGATATCCATGTTGGTGATTGGAGGAGGGTATGAGGGAACTCGGTCATAGGATGATTATCCCCCTGTGGTGTGGTAACTTTCTCAGGGATATTTACAATGTTGGATGAAGAAGGTATATGTTAATTGGTATTACGAACCTATAGATCGACCTATTGTTACAAGGATTGAGTGTCAGGAAAACCTACTCAATTCCCTTTCACTAGATGTCTGGGTGATTATGATCACAAACCTATGTATCGAATGCTAATTGGATTACATGTTATTAGATGCACATACCAATGAATATTCATATTTATGTATATATGTTTTGGTATGCATAAAAAATAAATATGTATATAGATATGGAAATCCATGGTGGTAAATACCTAGTTGATAGGGATTATAGACCCTATATTCAACTGTGTTTTCACATTTTTTTATATATATTTTTTTTCAAATATGTCTTATCAAGGTTGAGGATGTGGTTTTTGTATACACTTACAGAATCATACATAACATGTTGATCATTGGGGTGGTCTACTGAGGTTATTTCTCAAACCTTCTCATGAACCACGGGGTATGTGTTAACCTTATGTCTTCTTTTCAGTTTGAGAATGAGTTGAAGGGTGGATAGGTATGAGTCTTAGAGTATCATGTTGAAGAACAACATCTCATGTGGGTTCTTCTGATAGTGCTGGTATTGTTCTAGAGTGTTTATTGACTGAGTACATTTTCTGGATCACAGATTGTATTAGATCCCAATACCTTTATTTCATTTTTTTAACTCTTGTATCTATAAGGTCAACCTAGTGGGTGACCTATATTGTATGTATGAACTTACTATTATGGATTTCATAACATTTCATTTATTGTTATAGTGTGTTTTATTTCTGTTTAGTTACTTCTTCCGCACTCTATTTACTATCTACAGGGTATGAAACATAGCTATTTCCACTATTTCATTACTATAATATGATGGCATAGTCTCCCCGGAATCACACCCTAGTCCCTCATTACTGGATGGAAGCCTCTAATGTATGGGGAGGGGATCTTGAGGTCTCATAACCCAGCATCTTGGGGCACAAGATTATTGTCATCCAGGCTAGGTCGTTACAACGTGGTATCAGAGCTATTGCTTTCATGGTCTTTACTATTTGGGATATGGTAGATAGATGTATTTGGAATGAGGAATAACCTATGAGGTATATCATACTAGTGAATTAAGAACACTAGTTATGGTATTTATTCATGGCTTCCAGAGGTATGTGATTATTCTTCGAGTCATCCATGTTGTATTTGAACATTATTTTCACCTTTAACGGAACACATGTTGTGTGGATGTTATGATTTTCTATTGATTTATGGATAATGGCCATTGGCAAGAGGATCGTGATGGATTTTGACTCTTGGAAAGAAAATTCTTGTGGCGTCTCATGCATCATATTGGGAAAATATGATTCACATCATATAGGTATTCTAGTTTATGGTTTTACTAATGACTGAGGAATATTTTTATTGGGAAAACTGACACATATATATATATATATATCAATCTAATTTAAGGTTATGTGGAAATATGTTGAGGCATTAGTGTTGAGACTTATGACTAATTCCTCATGCACGAGAGGTTGAGTGACCATAGTTGGTCGATATGGAACATGATTCCTTTCGGTAGTATTCTTTATAGGGTGTCATTTTTCATTTTGGGGTTATCTAGTAAGATTTATGAGTATTGTGATAATTTGTATGTGGATTTTTCATGTGAACTGGGACTCTAGGGGTATTACTGTATGTAGATGCTTGGTGACTATCATTTTAGACACTCTTCTTTGTTGGTGTCATTACCTCCAAGGAGCAGTTTCTTCCAAGGATACTCAGTGGGGATCTGGCCTTTGTAGGCCACGTTTTAAGTTTTGAATCTCATAGGTCATTATGATATTTACCTTATTTATAGTTATTTTATCTTTTGGGATTGGTGGTTAAATCTTGTTACCATGTTATGAAAATTGTTCTATAGGGTTATGTGGGAGACCTAGAGACCCTTAGTTTGACTCAGAACCTTTTAGTTCGACATTCATTTTATTACAGGGAAACCTGATTGAGTGAGGTTGGCCAGTGTTTTTAGTTTCTTTTTTCGGTATTTATATTGGTTTTATGCTTATTTTGGGACCGATACATGGTAAGTGATTGTGTTTTGGGTAATAGGCATGTTCATAACATCATATTTTGGTAAGAAACTTGAATTCTAGGGTTTCAAGACTATCTTATTTGAAAAGGTATAACTGTGTGCCTAACCTAATTGGCTAATGATTCCACTATTGCTAATGTAGTCCGAATATCAGTTTCCCCACATGATAGGAATGACATAGTGGGATGAGCTGTTGTGGAATAAATCAGGGATTATTGAGGTACTCAATTTAGAAGAGACATTCCAAGGGAAATTTTGGATTAATGAAACTAATGAACTATGTAGCTTGGTAATCGTAGACTTATAATGGAAGACTTACTTTGGTTTGTGTTAGGAGATAAATTTATACACTGGTTACACATGGTATTGTATACATTCATACTCCATGGGTGTTCAGGTGTGAGCCAAGGACTAACGTCTTCATGAATTACAATGGGTGTGGCTTCCTGAGAGTTGTAGTAAAATGATGAATTTTCCTTCATGGTATAGGTGACATCATGAATGAATGGGGTACCATAAGATGGTTGGCCCATGTTGAACCTATATATAGTTTTTTGGGATATGTGGTGGTAGGTGATAGCTGAAGGCAGGTTAGCTTATTTATGGTGAGCATGGATGAGAGGGAACTTGACATGCCCTTTTTATAATTCTACTACACTCATGTTATATATGATCATGATCTATCATGATTCATATTTATTATTTTAAGAGAGTTCCAACCCTACTCCACAGTCCTTTTCAATTCAATTTGTTTTCCCCTAATGGAGGAAGATACATGTTGAGGTTATGCTCAAGGAGCGGTGTAAGTTAAGCCATATGCTGTAGAGTTCACCTTTGGTCATTTAAGGATGGTGAAAAAAAATTTCAGTTGATCTTCTGTGTGACCATTTGTTTTTCAGCTCTGTGTTGGGTTTTGAGATGAAAATAAGGGTATTTCTATGGTGGGGAGTACCAGACCAGTTATAGTTAAACATCTTCTGGGTAGAATAAATTTGTTGACTCTATAAAGATTGTCCTTGGATAGTCCATATAGGTTTCCTATGAAAATTCTTAGGTTGGGATCATGGATAATTTTCTTCCCACTTGACTATTAGTGGATCAGAAGGTTTACGGTGTGCATTTTGTAAAGAATTTTGTTTTTTCGTACTACAATTTTGAGCATAAATTTGATTTTTAGTTTTTGGATGCTTGTAAGATGTAAAATGGTATTCCCACTATAAGGTATTCTTAGATAATTTTTCTGACCACTATTTTTATCTCCTAAAAAGTTTTTTACCCTAAAATAATATTTTGGTGTATTTTAGTGTCGTTTGAATTTTCGTAGAATAATTAATAATTAAAATTTTATAAATTAAATATTATATTGTTAGTGTAGGTTCATTCAAGGACATATTTTGAATTGAGTAGTAGATTTAGATTTTATCTTCATCACTGGGTCTGAAAGGGGGAGTTTTTCTTAGTTGAGGCATAAACTGGAGTTGGGCACTTGGGTGAGCCCAATCCCCTTTTCAATTTTCTTTCCCTTTTCTTTTTCTTATTTTTAGTTCTTTTAATTTTCTTTTCCCACTTTTCATCCTACTTCTCATACAACTGTCATGTATATCCTACTTCATCATGAACTAATAGATAAAGGTATTGGGAGCAAGAAATTGGAATAGAGAGAGAAATAGGTTCTACCATGAAATTTATAACACGCTAGATCGATGTGCAGAAACTGTGGAGCCCATATTCGACTGTAGATTTGGAAATTTTTTTCCAAAGGTAGGACATTTTATTTTTTTACACAAATCCTGAAAGATTATTCATTTTTATGTTTTATTCTCCTCATATTCTTATATGTGGCCCCTGGATTCCCAATCTACTCTTTTGGGGTGTAAAGTGGGGGGTTTGAGAGAATTCATTGGATTTCCATTTGAAAAAAACCTGATAACAAGATCTGTATTCTAGGGTTACATGTCTTGTGCTCTTATAATTCTAGGAAGATGATGATTAAGGAGCACATTTTGTGTAATGGAGTATAAAGACCATGTATTGGTACTTGGATATGTATCCAAGTACATGTCCAGGTGAACTTTTGTAGGGGTACTTAGTTTTGTAGAGTATATGGCCAGAACCTATGTGGGTCACACACCATGTATGATTAGAAGAATTATCCAAGTATCTTGCCAGGATGATTGAGGGACATTGTCTAGTTACTCATATGGGTTACAAGTCATGTTCCCTTTATACACACCATGTACCTGGGGGTGTTTACATGCCTAGCCCGACAGATGTACACACCCATGGGGGCCTTTGGGAGTACATGTCGTGTAATGAGGGTGACATGTTGTGTATTACCCCTTTCCAACCTTTAAAGGGGTCTTTTTTTGTTTCTTCTTCCCCTAGTTTAGGAATGGGACCCAAGAGTAGTCCATATTGATTTGTTTTCCACATAGATCATGATAGTGAAACCTATGGAGTGATCTAAGGATTCATAATGTGTATTTTAGGTATTTACGTAAATTAGGAGGTTCTTCATCCAATAATCGAATTTAGTCATCTCTTGAGTGATACATTAATGAGAATGAAAGGTAGGGTGTCTTGAATAACTGAGTATGTGACACTTGATCTGAGTCGAGCCATGGGATATATCTTATAACTAGTTCCTAGTAGCATTCTAGTGAGGACCTCACCCTTATGAGATGCGCCCTTATCTCGTAAAAGGTCATGAGATAAGTTTATTCTAAGGATCACATGTAATATTTCCTCTAATTGTGTTTCTAATTAGAGGATCTAATGTAGGATTCCTCTTGGATCATTTTATACCAAATATCCCTCGAGGGATTCCTTTTCACCTGAGATGATTTAGTAGTTCCCTAATAGTATCCCTTTACCTTTGTACCATTATAAGTACCCCTTGTTGGATGCCTTAGTTTTTTCATACAATTCAAGGATCCCATTTAGGAATCATTCTCTTACCATTTTAGTTAAGTCTCCCAGTTTGGATTTATTCTCTTATGTTCATACTTTGAGGATCATGAGTAAGAGGCCTCTTAGTGTTTTACTTGAGGGACCCTGTGGGTGCCCTTTTTTTGACTGAACCTAAGTTGTACATCAATTTTTTTAGAGATGTTGTTAGGTGTCACATTAGATTTTTTTCTAATCTGATTATCCCATGGGGCTTTGGAAGTAGTGATGGGTTTGGTAATTCGACCCCCCCTCACTCTTTGTTTTTCCTTTCACGTGTTTATTTTAAATACATCGATGTTCAATAGAAGTGCTTCATAGTTCATGGTTATTAATCCTAACGTGAGGAATATTTATTTACATTTTGGATACCCATATGTTCTTATAGGGATCCATATTGCTTTTTAGGATACCCTGACATTCTTTCTTAGGGTCTCGGTTCTGATCCATATTATTTATGATATATTCTAGTATACCTAGAGATAATACATAGAGCTTGGCTATTGACCCAATTTATTTGATTATTATGTTATTATGATGACCATAAGTGTTTCTTGGTATCCAAATATAGATATTAGGATTATGATATTTGGTTATGGAACCAAAGAATTGTGGATGATTATACTATCCCGAGTGGTGGGGATGATTATGATCTCGTTGGTCTATGACCAAGATGATTACTCTCTTCCAGATTAGTAATGAGACATGAGGGGAGTTGGATAGATTCTCAATAGTGATTTATCTTTATACTATCATAGAGTCCCAAGACTCATGGAGAATTATGCTCTCCCATGTAGTAGGGATGATTATAATATCCTCAGTTGATGATTGGGATGATTATGATCTACTGAGTATGTTATGAGACTGAAGGGTGGTTGCATGGTGTCTCTTTAGTGATTTCTCTTTGAACGGGCATGGAGACCCAAGAATCATGGATGATTATGAACTCTCAAGTGGTGGGATTGATTATGATATCAACAAAATATGATCGGGATGACTATTCTCCCCTGGATAAGTAATGAGACTCAAGGGGTGTTTCGTGGTGTCTAATCGGTGAGTTCTCTTTACATATCGCATATGGTTTATATTATTGGTAACTATCCATGTTCTGAATTTGATGACAACCTATAGACCAAGACCTAAGGATTAGACATTTGACTTGATTTATATGGCCTGGGAAGCATGGTGACTCACTCAATTATCCTTTACTGCATGTATGGATAAACTCCTTGGAATTCTTCTTCATATAATTGATTTTCAAAATATGGTATCCTTATTTACAGTATTTTAAATCAGTATTCTATATACCTATCAGTGATTGGAGGTGAGTATGGTTGAAATCGGGTTTAAGATGAGTATCCCACTACGATGACGTTGATTTCTTAGAGACATTTCCAGCTTTGCACAAAGAAGATACATGTCGATTGGGATTACAGACAGAGAGATTGACTTACTGATACATGGATTGAGTGGAATAACATCAATCTCAAATCCCTTGCAGAGAATGTCTAGGATATTAGGATTATAGAACAAAGGATCGACTGTTGAATTGTTTTCATGTTATTTTATTAACATACCAAATATTATTAATATTTCTGTATATATGTATAGGTATGTGAATATGCATGTATACGTTTATAGATATGGATATCCATGGTGGAACTTACCCATTTTACAGGGATTATGGACCCTAGATTCGACTATATTTTCACATTGTTGGATTAATTTCATCAATGTTTTTTTTCATCAAGGCTGAGAAAATTGTTTTTTCATACAGTTTTAACGTCATACTTCATAGGTTATTCATCAGAGTGACCTATTGAGATTATTTATAACCCCTGCATGTGAACCTCAGTGTACATGTCGAACATATATCTACGTTTTTAGGCTGAAAATGAGATTCTAGGTGGATTGGAATGAGGCATGGAGTTTCATGTATGATAAGAACTACTTGTGAGGGTTATTCAGATCAGGTTAGTACAATTCAACAATGTTTAGAGATCAGGTACATTTTCTGGATCAGATTTAGTAGTAAATCAAAGTATTTTTATTTCAACTTCTCTTTGTAATGTTATATCTATATGGTTAGCCCAGTGGGTGATGAATGTTATATGCATGACAATGTTTTTCAAGCTTTTACAACAGTGTATTTATTATTACAGCATGTTATATTTCTGTTTGTTTATTACTTCCTCACATTGTTTCCTTCTACAATGTATAATACTTAGCTATTTTTATATTGTTTGATTATATTGATATGAGGGCATAGACTCCCCATTATCCCACCCTAGTACCTCTCTGGTAGTTGGAACCCTCTAATGTACATGGAGTCATGCTTGAGTCATTGTATCCCACCATGTTTGGGAACTAGTTTGGTGGCATCATGGTCAGTTTGTGACAATATAGTGGTTGTCTGTGTACTGTTTCTTCTCTTTGTTTCATCCCCATAACATTTTTAACTAATGAGAAAAAAGAAAAAATATTCTTCAAGTGAAGATAATTATTTCCACATTTCTTCCATTTTCTTATATTTATCTCCACATTCATTTTATTTCTCAAAATATGTTCAGTGTGACACACCAAAACCCGCACCACTAATGTGACCATACTTTTCTGGCCACTTTAAGGCCAATAATAGTAGTTATTCATCAGGTACATGGGACAATGATTCTTGTGTGTAAGTTAGAAAAAAATTTATAAAATATTTAGGAATTGTTAGATAATTTTGATAGAAATTATTTTTTTTATTTCATACATACACATATCTATGATAATTTTTGTGTGTTTTCATCTATAATAAATTGATAATTATTTACATTATCATCCTTCCACAACATAGGACGTGGGATGGAAGTTGCATTGGATTTTTTTCATGAATATACATATAATAAATGAACAAAATTAAGCTTGTGTTTCATAATACATGAAAAAGTATTGCTTTATATTTAAAATACATACCATTTCTTCAAGTTAAGTATTCACAGTACTTGCAATACGGTAGGGGAATATTGGTTTCTATGCACATTGCTTATTTTCCGAAATCATTTACTATTTCATAATTTAAAAATTACTATTCTAGGTGATTAATACATATACTATCAAGAAGTATATTAAAAATCAAAATAATCCAAAAAATAAATTCTCATGATAATGAATTATAAAATACCATTATTATTTTTCTTATCAGGTCTGTAGATATTTGTTATGGGAGTGGGTTTATTTTCCCTTCAACATCCTTGAAATGATACATTATAATAATTCTCTAAAAGCCTCAATGAGACTTTATAGTGAGCCATAATTAAAATTTAATTCAGTGGACAAAAACTATAAATGAACTCTGTAAGGTATAATAAAGACTAAATCAATGTGTATTTAATTAATTTTTTATTACAATAAAGAATGTATATCATAATGTTACCATAATATCTTCCAAAATTTGTGTCTTAAGCACTAAATAAATATTGTACCATATTAATATATTCAATCAACACTTGAATTCAAGTGGTGGTCCTAATTGAAATACTTAAAATGTACTTGTAGGGGTTATCATGTTATCCATGTTCATTCCATCCAACATCGAATTTTTTGCCTTTATTTCTAATCGTAGTAATTTTTTAACACCATTATGATATGAAAATTTTATTTTTTAGGAGATATGTAGTTCTATAACTACAATTTACATCACTCAAATTTCATTAATATGCCATTCTCATAGATTAATAGCATTAACATGTGGCGAATATTATTTTTCCTAAACAATGGCAGTATCTTTATGTTGTGAAACATGTTGGTTCTCTCCATTGGGATCATCAACATGTGCACGAGTCATTGTATTCCCAAGTGGTTTAACATTTATTTTAAATTGTGTAAATATAGTAGTGAACATATAATAATATAAGGAAAATAATTTTATATTAAAATATATATAACCCAATTATTGAACTCTATTTTTAATGTTAGAGGGGATTTGAGCCCAATATTGAGTATCTGAATCCATTCATTATGGTATCCTATAACATAAATGACCCCACCTACATTAAGAACACATTTAAATGAATACATGATCCCAATGAATGGGTTAACCTTAGTTGAATTGACATATGAACCTTCAGATGCTTTGGTAAATAATAAATAAATTGACCATTCGGTTTTCATGGTCTAGAATATAAAATTCATGCACTACCTATGATGTAATTATTAACGGTTAATCTTTTTACCCTTCCTTAATAAAATACAATTTCATGAATCCAAATTCATGTATTTTAACTACACTCATGTTACCAAGGAACATTCTTTGAAACAATCATCAATTGGAATCTTGTATTATCCAAATACAAAATTTGATTGATAATGAAAAAGAATTTAATATCCACATAAATTGGATTTCTGTGCTTTATACTAGATACATGCATCGATTCACCCACAATTTTAACTCCACTATTTTACAAGGTATTTCATTCACCATGTTCATTAGTTTTGAACATATTACCATTAATTACATAACCATCAAAATATAATACATGCTTTATTGGTCCAATTTCAGGCCATCAAATTCATTCTAAAATTGAACTTGAATTGTTTGTTTACTCCTTAAAAACATAGTCTCAAAATCATCCTATAAACAATTTATTTGATTTCACTAATATACATATTTCATACCTTGATAGATTCAAATGCGAAATATTTTTTATGGGTTTAAACAAATGGTGGAACTACTAAAATGGTATGAAAAACACAATGTTGATTCTTCTCGCACAATATAATGGTAATTGTGACAAAATATATTCTATAAATTTTATCACCCTGAATCTTCTCAATAAGATGAAGTCTCATTAGACCAATACTTTCCAGCTCAATTAGGTATTTGGTACAAGATTCAATAGCTTCATCTGCAATATATCTCTCTATAATAAGACAATCTGGATGACATTGATGTTTATCATATCCATTAAAAATTCTCATATACCATACAATGGGGTTCAATAATATATAATGTAAAATAAATAATAATATAATATCTCTAAACAAGTAAATCATCATGTGAACCATCATATTAAAGAATCATGGTGGAATAAACATCGCTAATTTATAAAATTTGATATAATTTAATTTTATGCAGTTTTCATTTTTTTTGAGGTCTATAATTTTGATGCATATACTTTGAAAAATAAATATTTCTTGGTTAATGTATAAGTTAAATTATTTGAAAAAATTTAATGTAAAGCTAAAAGAACTAGATGTTTCATAATAAAATGATATTCGTGTGATTTTAGATGCTTTAACATTAAATTATTCATCGACATGATGTACTTGATATTTGATAAATACTCGTCTAGAGCGTATACATATTTCAAGAAGTTACAAAATTGATATCACACTTTTCTAGATAAAGTATAAGAAGATATATGATGGAATGTTTTTTTTACCCTTCACTAGAGAAAACTCTTCTTGTATCTCGATGTCAATCATATCTGACATAAACTTAATTATATCGTTCATATTTTGATTGCATATAAATATGTTTAAAAATCACTACCATGTAATTATTTCTATATGAATGTCCTCAAGAAAATTCTTTATGTCCAAACAATTTTGTATGATAATTTAAAAAAACTGATCTATTTTTCTAATCAGGTTTCATATGGTTTAAAAAAAATTATTATCAAAATTGGTGTCCACAACTTTTACTTTCTCAAATAGTCGATCTCCTATTAGAGGAGACAATGATGTAAATCCTTCGAAACTCTCATCGAATGATGTCATCAATGATTGGTTTTTATGTCACCGAGCAAGAAATATATGATATCCTAGAAACACAATATTTTATAATTGTTTTAACATAATTATGTGAATATGTTGTCAAAAACCCAAACAACATTGAGATCCTTTTATGTTATATCCTATAAATTTTCCATAAATAGGAATGCAATTCATCTTTACATAGAATATTGTTCACAACATGACATATTCATTACTTCATGAATCATACAACATAATACCTAGATCATAATGTAATTTCAAATATTCAATCAATATAGATAAATATATATCAATATCATTACCAGATTGTTTTGGTCCTGATATAAACAGACATAAAATAATTTATTTTCATTACTTGTATATCTATAGTGGAAATTTGTAATTTAGTAACATAATTGGCCATGTATAGTGAGTACTTCTTTGAAAAACAAAAGCATTCACTCCATATGTAGATAGCACATGATAATGGTTTCCTGGATCATTCCTAAATTTAGGATAGTTATGATCAAATTTCTTCCAATGAGGAGAGTCTATTAGACAATAATGTTTCCCATCTCTATTTTTTGTATTTGTGTGCCATATTAATTTTATTATTGTCTCCTGACATATTTATAGGCACCTATTCCTTGGAATGATTGGAAAGTATCATAAAACATTTGTAGGTGATGATTCAACACAAACCACACATTGGACATTTTTATGTGATTTTTGGTCCTTTTGATAAAATATAAAATAATTTGGATAAAGATTAATTATTTTAGAGATAATTACCATTGAATGTAGTATTTTTTTCATATAACATGTTTGGAAATTATGATCAATATATTTTGGGAGAATATTATTCATGATACCATGTAGTTCAATAGAGTTGTAACTATTCCATCAATTTCCATCTTTTATATTATATTGCTTCATTAATGATGAAAATGTTGTATATTTAGTATAATCGAAAAACAAGGGCATATATTTATAACTTTATAACTTCTAAAAGAAGTTCGGTTAACCATGATGTTCATATTAAATTGTAATTTCCATTTATACCACATGGTCACCAGAATCATTAACACCTGTAATCATATTCTTAACACAATCTTTATCAATTGTTATAGTTGTAATAATATCAGATGACCCATAAAATGAAGTGTTATCCAAGGTACTAGCTACATTTAGTTTTCCTCATGTTTTGTCTAACATTTATTACTATGATTTATTATGTGAATGATCAATCATTATTACAACTCCTTTAGACTAATTAGTGTTGAATAACAATTGTGTAAATGTAGACAAAGGATTTGAGAAGGATCATACACATGATCTTTTTTGAACTTTATAAACTCTTATGAGCCATATCCATACTATTTTTTCATATGATTGGCCTCCATTCATTTCCAATTCATATTAACAGTATTTTATTTGGTAATATTAATTTCTAAAAAAATAAATTAATATATAAAAATATGATCCTGGAAACTTAAATGGTCATTTTTGATGAATCATTTAACCTAGTTGATGCCATAATACATAGATAACAAGAGTAAGATGATGTGTATTGTGATTATTTTATAGTCATTAAAATCATTAAGGAAAATGAAATTGTGATATATAATGTTCTAAATAATGTAATTAAATTTTCATCTATTTGAAAAGAGAGAGAGATCAACAACAATATCTATGACATTGTTATGGGAGAATATAGCATGAGGGAGGTTTTGATGTTTATTAATTTTATTTCTTGGTATTAAGTGGGATAGTTAGTGTTTTAGGGACATGATTAATTAGATTAAAATTTGAACCTTATCCACCTCTTCATCTAAAAACTTGGAGGCTTATTTGTGGATATTCATGGGAAATTTTTATTTTTTGTTACACCCATTTAAATAAGAAAATATTTATTATCATTTAAATTTTTATTACTAATTTTCATTTATGATTTTTATCTTTTCAATTATTTTTATTATCACTAAAAAAAATTTATATATAAAAATTATATGTAAAAATTATGAATACAAATTGGACATCAAACTAAATAACAAACAATTTTTTTTATTTTTTTCTTGATTTTAGTATAATCCTAAAATCATACAAATATATATGTACATATATATATATATGAATTTATATATATAAATATATAAACATTAATTTAGTAATAGATTAATTATATTTATTTAATTTTCTTATTATTGTTATTACAAATTTATTCGGGATATACTGTAACATTTATTTACCTAAATAGATAATATTTTACTGTTCAATTCTATAATTACCATTTTTTTAAAAAAATTCCTATTACAATTATCTTATATATATATATATATATATTAGCTAATACATTTATGTTGTATTACTTTTACCATTTGTATGACTATTTCAATTAGTAATTTAATTTAACATGCTAAAATAAATACACAGTTATTCATTGTTTTTATTAAACATTTTCATTTTATTATCAATGAAAATTTATCTAATATGTTATTAAAATATTTTTAAAGAATTGATTTTTTATGTGAAGATATAAAATCTGATATTTTGGTGAATAATATATTCTAAAATTATTTATAGGTTAATATATTAATCTTAAACATTATGTACACCTTTCAAAAATAATGTAAGAAGATAAATATTATATTATCAACAACTTATTATATAATAAAAAATAATATTATTAAAATATAAAATTTTATTATATAAAACTATTTTTAGGAATAACATCCAAATTATTTCTTCAATGGTATAATATATATATATATATATATATATTAAAAACCCAGGTCAAAGTAGATATTCATGGTAATGTTGTAGAAGGAGTGGGAAGGATTAGGTGACTGAAATTTTTTTGTGGACAAATGTCACAAAAGAAATATAGATGTTCCCTGAACATTCACAATAAATCCAAAACCTTAAGGGAGGAGAGTCGACATTTCTAAACTTTGAGAAAATTAAAAATAATCAAATAAAAACAAAAATATTAAAACCATTATCAAAGGATGTAAATTTATGTAAGATAGAGAAAAGGGCATGGTGGTGAGGGAGAACAAAAATGTGCAGCACTACAGTGAGGGAGAGAAAAAATTATCCTGAAAAAGAGAGAGAGTGAAGGTGACAATGACAAAGAGGGAGAGCGATGAAAGAAGCATGCATCAATAACAATGTTATGGAGGGAGAGCTTTGGAGACAGCGAGTAGGGGTAGAGATGGGGAGCAGTGGAGAGGGAGGGAGATCAATAATGAGGTTTCACTTCTGTGAGAGCTTGAAATGTGTGACTGAATCGGTCGGTTACAGTTAAATAAAAATAGCAGTGAAGGGTTTTTATCTGCACTGATAATGAGGGATTTCATTTGTGTTAAAATAAAAAGTGCTAACAAAATTACTATTTATCATCTATTTTTAGCATTGATAAATTTTCACTAATATAATTAATATAATAAAAAAATTAAATGTATGCAATTATAAATGAATGTAAGTATATATAATTTTTTTAAAAAAATTATACAGTTATAGATAGATTTAATTATATATAAATATATATTAATGAATATATTTATAGAAAAATATAATTTTATATATTTAAATATATATAATTATAAATACATAGTAATTTTTAAAAATTGTTAATATATTAAAATAATTTATAATATGTATTTTTTAATATAATTATAGATATATATTTATAATCATAATTACAGAAAAATATTTGAATATAAAAATATATATAATTATATATATATATATATATAATCCTAAGAAATATATGTATTTCAATTTTGGAATTATTTATATATATAATTATTCATTTACATGTATTTAAATTTATAATTATTTATTTATAATTATATTAATAATTTTTTTACAAATTATAGATATATTTATAATTATAAATATATAATTTTATTAATATAGAAAATAGAAAATTATAAATATATTTATATTTAAATATATTTATATTTATTTATAAATATGAATTTACAAATATATTTTTATAAATATTTATAACAATTCATAAGGAATATGTAATACTAAAAGAATATAAATTATTAAATAAAATTAATGTAGTGTTAAAACTATTTTAAAAAGTGAATTCTTAAAATTTATCTTAGAAATACATAAAAATAAAGAAACTTGAAAAAATAGATGATATTCATTATAAAAATAATATGATTTTTAAGAATGAATTATATTGGCTAAAAAAATATTAATAATTAAATTGAATTGAATTTAAATAATTAAAATTAAAATACACACACATATATTCATGATGTCTAGATTAATATAAATCTATAATAAAAATGAATAAATATTAAAAATGAATAGATACTAAAAATATGAAAAATTGAGAGATATTAAAAATGAATTAATAGTGTTAAATATATAATCATAATTGAACACAAATATAAATGTACACATGGTAGACATACATATGTACAAATACAAATCCACACACACATTCTATACATACACACATATAAACACATACACATTGTTACAAATACATGTACATATATTTTAAATTATTTAATATCAATATAAATTTTTAAATAAATATATTCATTTATATATTATATAATTTTTTAAATATAATATTAATATATTGAATTTATTTTAATTATATACACATTTTATAAATAATATATATTAATATCAACATTTTTACTATTAAATTTTTGAATATTTTTAATATATTAATTTTTAAAATAAGATTAATTTACTATTAAAAGTTATATAAATCATATTTATATATTATATTTACACACAAAAACACACACAAAAATATATATACACTTATTTTAAAAGAAAAACAATTTTAAAAAATATAAATATTTATATTTAGTTAAATTACAAAATAAGTCCTTTATCCATGCTAAAAAAGCGCTGATAAAGATGTACCTTTTTTCAGAGCTAGAGAGAAATCAAAGATAAATGTTGGACTTTTCCCCATGAAAAAAAATCACTAAAAAATATACCATTTATCAGTTTTAGAGAAAACCATTGATAAAGGGATGACATTTATCATCTTTTTTTCAATCATTGATAAAAGTCAACCATTTATCAATTCTTATTTTGTAGCACTGAATACTAATCAATATTTGGTAGTGTATATATAAAATGTATTGTTTAACATTCAACTAATATTTTTCTATGCATGAGATAAGAATAAATCCAGGTTTATGCTTAAAATTACATTTTCATAGAAATAGTATTCATCACATTTTGTGCACTTATTTTTAGTATAATTTGAGACTCATGTAGAAATTTACTCTTGAAAAATTGATCCAAAATTTAGAATCAATATATTTATGTTTGGTAAAAATTTCGTTTTTTCATTAATAATTGTGATATTAGTATTTTTTTCATTTCTATAAGGGTAAAAAGGGTAAAATAGAGTTAAACATGTGAATTAAGGCTTTAAAATTCCCCTAAAATATTACTTTATCCTATTTCAAAAGTCTAGTTCGACCATTAACATCTATGTCTCTAAAATATGTCCACATTGTTCCTTATTCATTGTTATGACCTTTATATTATTTTAAGAAGAAGATAACTACAAAATGCCACTCTCCTAACATTCATAACCGTAAATTTTCATTATATGGTTAAAAAGAGGATAACATTGGTTCGAAATGTTTATCTAAACAAATAATTAATTTTATATCATAGAAAATTCTTTTTAATTTTGAGTTATTGAATGATTACCATAAATGGTAACACTACACAAACACAATATTTATTCAATTAATCAAAAAAATGTTTTTAAAAAAATTAAGTTTAATACACTTTTTATGAATTGTTATTTTATAATAATTTTTAGATAAATAAAACATATTATGAATTTTGTAATGTTTTATATGTGAATTCCTTTTCTCTTATGTTGTCTTCAATGTCAAATTGAATAAATAGTGTCAAAAATAACATGAATGATATTTTATTTTCATAAATATTTTACTAAATTACATAAATAACATGAATGCCATGAAATTGTTAAAATATGATAATAAATGGTTTAAAATATCATCCCTTTTTCATTAATGAGATAATTTTTAACTTATAACTAAAATTAAAAACCATTAATATTTTAAAAATTCATTACCACAATTATGATTAAAATCGGTTAGCCAATGTGTTAAACCAAAAGATAAGGTTTAAAATTACACAAAAACCTATCTTAATTTAATAGGATAATGATATTTTGAATTTATTCTCTTTTTATTGTTATATGATTCCATTTGGAAGCATTTCTTGAGAATTATTTAATTATATTTTAATTTATTTTGTAATTATAATTGTCTTTTCACTCCCTTATAAATGGTAACACCTTCTCTCTTTTATTTACACCACACATAGACATATATCCCGACCAAAAACCTCCCAAATCTTGTATAATCTTCCCTATATATGGAATATCAGTTCTTGTATTCTTGAAATACCCTTCCAAGGGCTATTAAGAAGGGATCTAAAGGAGGCCTATAGAAGAATACGTAATCTTCCTACTCAACCTCTTCTAATTTAATTATTCTTATACCACCTATGACCAGGTGGTATTGATCATAAATTAATAAATTAAATATCCTAAATATATTTAAATTTTATTATAATTATGTAACTACCATTATCCACACTCTTTTCTATCAAATGGTTTGGGAGATTAATGATCATGCGTACATGTGGATTACCATCTCCACACAATGATACTATTCAGTTTCCATCACTTTATTTCATGGATGGTCATTACTATGGATTTAAAGAATAAATATTATATTAATGAAATAATTATTCTTCAAGAATGATAATATTATATATACCTTCTTACTTTTCAATCTTTGGGAATTTGATAACATTGTTAGTGAGTTTGAGGGGACTACCACCACCATGAAGTAATGTGATTAATTTTGTGTTTCCATGTTACATGGATAATAAGAGGAATATTTTAAATTAATATATATTATATATATATATATAATAATTATTTTTTAAAGGTAAAAAATCTTTTAACATTCTTTCATTATTTCCATCGAAAAATGAAGATGATGTTTATGGGTTTGTCTTACCTGCCATATCAATGAGTGGTGTAATTTATTTTTTAATATTTACATTTTACGGATAAAACTAAATATATAAATTATAAATTTTAAATATATTTATATCATGATTAACATTATGTATATTATATAACAATAATCAAAGTACATGTACTGGAACTAACGATGTAAAATTCCAATGAAAAAAAAGTTGACGTTGAAAATGATGACTTTAATATTAAATTAATAATAAATGAGTGTTGAAAAGTTATATGTGGATCATATATGATAATATATGTATGCAAACTATATTTTAATATAATAATTACATATATAAATTTATTATTATAATGGTTTGTCATATTTCAATAATTTTGAATATGTAATGGGGGTTTATCATCCCAAATTATCTTCTATGGGAGATAAGTTCTATTATGAACATGTCTTCATTTATAAGGAGTATACTCAAAAATTTTGACATGTGATATCATAAATCTCTAAATGATAATTATGTTATTTTTCTGTTTATTTTAATCATTCATGGGTTTTATGATTCAAATGTTTCCAAAGTAGTAAAGGATTTATGATTCAATTTCATTTTTATTGGTATTTTTTATACTTTAATTTCCATTAAAATAAATGATTTGATCATTTCTATATAAATATATTTTATTTTCATATAATCTTTTTATTGTTTTATAATTCATTATTTACTTTCATTTTACTCACTTTTAGTACTCAAGACACTAAAATAATATATTAGGGAAAATTATTATATTTATCTTCAGCCAAAAATCCCTTTTCATATATATATATATATACATGTCTTCTATAAATGTTATTGAAAATTTTATTATTCTATTGTATGATTTAATAAGTTCACTTTTACCCATTATTTAATTTTAATAAAATGGTTTAAAAGAAATCTTCTTTTCATTTTCTAAATGTGGTAAAAAAATTTGGTACTATAAATGTAAATGGAATCATTTTTTTAAAAACATAGTTTGAGAAGAATTTCCAACAATAACAACTAATCAATAATTTCAATCTTAATTTAAATGTTTCCAATTTTTATTTAAAATAGTTTTTTTTAATAATTGTGAATTTTTTAGATTTTAATGATTTGATTTAAAAATGAAAAGGATATTTTCCTCAAAAAATATTCTAATGATAATCTAAATGAAATATCCATCTATGATAACAACCTTTGGTGTCACTTATTCTATAATGGGGATATGATTCAATGATAATACATTTATTATTTATTTTTAAGGTTTTTATTTTATTACAATATATCATAATAACCCATTTTCATTCCCATGAGTTAAGTTATTATAAATTTTTTTATGAT
The DNA here is from genome assembly GCA_963277665.1 of Viscum album. Lineage (NCBI taxonomy): Eukaryota > Viridiplantae > Streptophyta > Magnoliopsida > Santalales > Viscaceae > Viscum > Viscum album. The sequence continues at coordinate 1,190,305,301 of OY728145.1, forward strand.
CTTATGGAATACAAATGAAAGAATAATGATTATATGATTGGTGGACCTAAGTTTTGTATCCCTAAAATTAATTACATATAGAGTAATGTTAAACAAGCTCAAATGGTAAAAATGAGGTTATCTGAAACCTAAAAGAGGGTAAAAAAGAGGTTATCCCAACCCCAAAAGATTGTACATGAGAGGTTATCCCAGGCTTGAAGTAGGTAATTTTGTGGTTATCCCAAGCCTAAAATTTTATGATTATCTTAGTGGGTAGAATTGATACGATATTTTAATAATTATGGTTTTTCCACACTTTATGACACTATTTAATGACATGTTCTTATGCCAATTTTAAGTTCACATGGCTCGTTTTTTTAATCCCGTTATGATTCATGTCCTATGAACTTCCATGATATATTCCCTAACTCATGTTTATGATAAAATAATTTGTGGGTATTAATTTTAAATGTTAATATCATTTTTTCATAAATTTTATTCACTTGTTAATTATAAATTCCCATTGATATGTCTCATGTCTAATGTTACAAAGCATATAAACTCATTATTTATTATTTTTTAATTTCCTAGAATTTGAAGAAAACTTTTAAATATGATATATCTAAGATGGGTGATCGTCATATAGAACAAAACGGGAGATAATGTATGTATTTTATGGACTATTTGTTTATGTATCAATTTTTCCTAATAAAATAAACATTCATGATTTTTTCCTCGATTTTAATGTTATGTATTAAATATTCATATAATAAGATGTCATATTTATGTTAAAAATTTATGGGTTCCTAAAAAAAATATTAATTAATTATTTTATTTTTGTGTTGGGAAGCTAGCCTGATGAAATCATGTTAAAACTAATTAAAGGGAAAATTTTCATTTGTAAATTCAGTTTAAGATTACTTATAATTAGGCTGTAATTTCCTTGGAGGAACATTAATGGAAGTATAGTAGCCACATCATGAAGGCCATGATCACATGCATCACCATCTAGCATGTGTAGTTCCACTAGCCCACGAGTGGAATCCATATAACCATTCCACATGAAGTTATACCCAACTCTCTATGTACTGGAGGAGGTCTTGATAACCATTATTGATATTAAGTGTGTTGGTAATCTCCAAGATTCCACTATCTATTTGGTGGAGGTGTAATGACCAGCTGATTAAAGTAGAAAGCAAACACCTATGTCCATATATGTTATCAGTTTTCTGATTGTCTTCTAATTAACCGATTGTGTTGAGTAGACTAATATAAAAATGTAACATAACATTTTAAATATACATTGAATATGGGTGTCTTCTACATTATGACCCCCAAACAATTCTAGAACATTATCGAGGGAATCGAATAGGGAAACCCATATTTTATTACATGTTAATTAATGATTTATTACATAAAGATATACTTATTAATAACCCATAATATCATGTGGCCTCGTCTGATTGTGAAATTAGTTTCATAGAACATTAACTCAAACCATGGGTACATGATATTTATTTTTAACTCTATAACATGTCATTATATTCCTTGGATCTTCAAATACTTCATGGGATCACATTGGGACATACATAAAAAATGGTTGATCTATGAACACCTAGAATGGAATAAATAAAACATATAATATCTTAAAATAGTAAATTTTATCCATTATTGAAATCAAGGTAACATAATAGGGTTTAGATTCACAATTTTGAAAAAGGGGGCATGATATAACAAGATAATATAAAGGCAACCTAAAAATGTTGCAATAGTATAAAACAAGAAATCAAAAATACTTGTCATGGGTAACCACCAAGACAACATAATATAGCTCTCTTAGGATAATCAATCATGAAGAATTAATGGAATCTTACAAGACAAAAGAACTACTCAATTCAATAGAAGGATATATAATTTAGGGCCCACCTATCACCTTTATTTCATATACATGCATAAGTTTACAACATAGATCATAAACATGAGGATTAATTTCATTAATTTAATCCTCATTATTAAGGATTTATAGTGATAAACTTATAAATACACAATAAATTAAAGACATAAAAAACTAGGTGAAAACCCTTGAGAGGAAATGGAGATGGGTAATCAATAAAAAATGTTAGTCCTAGAAAATGGAAGGATGATTTCCACAACATAATGTGTGTACATAGATATTTATTGAAAGAGAGGATGATATAAAAATGGGTCTCTTATTACTTGGGAATAATATGGATATTATGTGGATGTGTAAAAAAATATCCTAACTTGAACAATTAGAAATCAATAGTCATGTCATATTGAAGGTTCTTGAATAATGTGGAGAAGGAGAGGTTCTCTTATATTGAGAAGGTGTATGATAAATCAAGAAATGAGCTTAATAAGACCATCGGGGGACCTTGGGAGGGACATAGAGAGGGAAGGTTAGAGAAAAATATTGTTCTTAGAGTTTTGAATCAATTGGAATTGGAGTTTGAGTTGGTTTGTATAGAATAATATTGGTGAATTCTTTATTAATATCCAAACATAGGTTTTTAACTCTATATGATAAATAAATAAAAAACAAAGACATTACCATATTTTTTAATATTGGTTTTTACAAAATAAGTCTTATTTTTATCGTTTTATAAGACTTTTAACTGAAATAGATAAAATAATTCCCCGGGTGATGTGGAATTGATTCATGTTTATAAATAATTTATTTTAAAATCATAATATATATTATGGATTTTTTATAATTTAATAATGATTTATAGAATTAATTAAATAACATAAAAAATATTATTTTAAAGGGGAAACATAAATTTAATCAAGTATGATTTTTATTGTATTTGTTACATCACTTTGATCTTTTATAATGTCATATTAAATATAATATATTTATCATGTATTTAATTTTTACAAAAAAACATCAACTATGTCCACAAAGAATAATCAATTAACCATTTGATAATTTTAATGTGTTTATTTCCAAAATAATATTTATTTTATGAAAAAAAACTATCTAAAAATAGTAATTTACACTTTTAATCAAAAATTATTATTTATATAAATATAATGTTCTTTTTAAAATAATAGATTCCAAAATATTGAAAATTATATTTGATTTCAAAAAATTATATTATCATTTATATTGAATAATTTTTTTTAATAATAGTATTTTATTAAAATATATTTTAATTTAGTAAATTATTTTATTCATCCAAAAGAGTTTCTTTACTGAAACTATATTTTTTCCCAAAAAAGAATTTTAGTTTCATCGTATCAAAATATAATTTTTATCAAACTCATTATTTAATCATTTAAAAATTAATATAAAATTGTGATAAATATTATAATTGTTTCATTAAAAATAAAATATAAAAATTCATATATTTAGGGTCATGATACAATTCATTTTTAATAAATCAAATAATATTTTATGGGTATGGTGTATGATAGTGATATTTTCATGGGGTGGTTCAGAAAACACTGTTTTGGTTGTGATCTCTATGAGCATGAACTTATCCCATAAATGACTTAATTTATGGTGAATTTTTTGAATATCATCATGGGATTGGTCAAGGTAAATATTAGTGATGATATCTACCATGAAATAATTGATAAAGGGTTGTTATAGGATTTGATCACACTTGTTGAGGCTATCACTTCCAATATTTTTGTCAAATAGATTTTTTCAAAAACCATAATATCCTAATATAATTGGCCACGTTATAACAACTATATTATTAATGATTATGATTATTTAAAGTCTTTTAAATTTTACATACTATATAATGGACCAAAATAACCCATGTATTGAATGTGTTATCTATAATTTCATTACATATTTATTCATTTACCCATTTAAAAATGGAACATAATTTCCTAATGTACAAGTCATTACATTATTCCCCCTTCATAAAATTTTACCATGAAATTTTAATTTCATACACTAAAATCAATGAGGGAACATATTTTCATCAACTCTTCTCACTCCCATGTCACTTCCTGAAAATTTTTCTTCCACCAAAATACCTTGACTAGGTGACTTGTCCAATTTCATAGAACTTTATCTATATGATAGATGATCATAATCGGTATCTCCATGTGGGGAAAATTATTCCCCAAAGGTTCCACCTTAGGGATTAGTATATGTGATGGGTATGCTATATACTTCCTCAAGAGGGATACATGGGACATATCATGTACATTTGATAGGTTCGCTGAGAGTTCTATTCGATAAGACACAAGTGTGATGTGATCAAGGATAATAAAGGGGATGATATATCGTGGATTAATATTTCCTATATTAACAAACCTCTTGAATTTCATACACAATAAAATATAAAGTAACACATCACCTCCGATATGAAACTCTAGATCATGTTGATGATTTTATACATATATTCTATTTTGACGTTTTATAGATTTCATATAAATTTGAATAGTTGTAACATTCAATATAAAATCATGGACATGATCATGTCCAATAAGAATCCCCTTTAAAACTGTATCCTAGTATGCTAGATTCTTGAAACTATTCCCATACGGAGCCTCAAAATGTTTCATTTTAATGATAGAATGGAAACTTTTGTTATATGATAACTTTATTTTGGGGAAGGTATTAGTCCAAAACCCCCTGGAAATAAATTTAACATGGTCTCAATTTATCCTCTTGAGTGAAAATTGTTCTTTCAAACTGATCATCCATATATGGGTGATATGTATTTCTGATTCCAAGTATTATATCTAATTCTTTCTAAAGGTTTCATGAAAACCTCAAGGTAAACCTTAGATCTTGATTAACTACAATAGAGAGTTTAAAAATATAATGTATTACATCTTCCCTTTTTTATTTCTTGGTGAGTTCGTTAAGAGATAATTATTACTTTTGGTAATGATATGTGCTAACTTTATAATGTGATTAACTACCACCCAAATAGAATTATTTTCTTTATGTTCTCGTGGGATTATTATGATGAAATCCCTTGTTATGTTTTCACATTTCCATATTGGTATGATAAATGGTTGCATCATACACTTAGAGATATTTCGTTCTAACTTGACGTGCTAGTATACCATGCATCGAGATAAAAACTATGTAATGCACCTATTCATGTTATCCCACTAAAAGTTTTGTTTCAAATATTTATACATCTCGGTGCTTACAAGATGAATAAAGAAGGATGAACAAACCTTATAACTCCATATTTAGCAATGATGAGATATGGAATTATTACTACCTTATTTCATATAAACTAATAATCTTTCTAGTCCTCCTTGATCTTATTGAGAATGGATTGTTCAGCATTTATTTTAGAATGGTATAATTAATATCTTTTATTTATTCCTATTTCCATCATTTTCATGTCAAATAAATATGGATCACATGCAATATGCATCATGGATAGGGTTGCGAGATCCTTTATACTTAGAGAACATTTCTCATTGATCGCCTTCTAAGGATGGTAATTGATTGAACAATCATAATATATGATCATCTCTTGCCACCTTCTTTGGCATATATTAAGATATTTTATGTGAATATAAAAATATGGATATTATGATCATTTATATGTCATCATTTTATCTGTAGAGTTTATGCTACCAAATAATTAATGAAAATATCAATACATCCAAATTTAGATCATTTTTTGGGTATTTATTATAATGGATCTTTAATTTGAGGGAGGCACATGCTATCCATTTTTCATTATACATGCGTACAGAACCTTATCAATTTTTGTATTAATCACTATAAATAACAAATCATTACCCACTAGAAGGTAATGTGAGGATATGTGTAGTGATTATCCTTTTATTCATTTATTTATTATTATATTCACAGTTAAAAGTCCAAATAAAACATGATTATATTCTATGTAATCTTGGCCGATGGGTTTGTCAATCATGAGATATTTCTCACAAATCGGAAATAGTACCCAAATAATCCAAATAAACAAAAATAATAATCTTATATGTTGGTCTAGGTCATCCTTGTATTTCTTATATTTCTAAAGGATCCATAGATATCCGATTTTTGGTGATAACATTCAAAAAGGAAGTTACATGAACCACCAAAAAATAAAATTTACTATACATTTCAAATAATGTTTACTTCTTCATGGTCTTTAGAATATATTTATATATTCCTCATGTTCCTCCTTTATTCTGGAGTAGATAATCATATCTTCTATAAATACTACCACCAATTTTTTACGATACTATATGAATACTGTATTCATTATATTCTTGAATATTTATGGAGAATTTGTGAGTCGAAAATGAATCACTATGAACTCATAGTGCCCATACATTATTCCAAAAGAAGCCTTGAGGTTATCATCCTTAATCACCTTTACATGATAATATCCCAACACAATATCTACCTTAGATAATTATTGATCTCCACATATCTAATGCAACAAGTAATAAATCCATTATAGTGGATATTTTTTATTTATTATGATCTATTTGAGCTCACAATTATCATTGCAGGGGCGCATTGACCAATTATTCTTCTTGAAAAAGAGGACTGGTGGACCCCATGGTGAAGGACTTGGGCATACAAATCCATTATATTTATTTCCCTATATTTTTTTAATAGAATCCTAAAATTAAACAACAACCACTATAAATAGTTTTTTGGATATTTTACATGTTCTATATATATTCAATATTGATAATTCAACCTCATGGGTTGGTGGAAGACCATCCAATTATACAGAAAATGCACAAACAAATTCCATTTCAATGGTAATGTCACCAAGGTTGTTATCTAGTGTAGTCTCAATCATTTGATCTAGATATTATTTTTAATAACAAAATAATATCAAAGTTTTTTATGATTATACCAAATGAGATTCATCGTAAACCTTGCACTTAAATTGAATCAGAAAATGATTTTTGATATGGAGGGTGACTTCCTTCTCTAAAAAAATATGTTATCTATATACAAGTAAATTCAATACATAACCAGAATATAATTGAATTATTATAATAGGAGTATCACATGAATTACTATGTTATTCAGACCCTAACTTTATATAGGGGATGAGTTATATTCTTAGGACGTAATAATGTACTCATTTTCTATCCCCGTCAATAATTCAACTTCTATGTTTTAAGGTTGTGTTTTAATAGTTATACAGAAGTTGAAAGCTATAAAAGAACACATAAAAAATAATCAAATTGTACATTATCTATCCTTAATGGAATAACTATAATAATATTCACAAATTAATTATCATGATCCAACATAGAAGTTGCGATGGTATATGATCACACTCTCTTACTAGGCCTTAAATATTATTATCATTATTTTTCATTAGAAACTCTTGGATTATTCCAATGATTAAAATAATATCCCTTTTCTTTAATGTTGGAATATTTGATGATATTATGAGTTCTGATAAAATCATCCCTTTCTTCCATCACATTATTTATTTTCTCCCAAGGGTAATCATTATCTAGGTGTTATCCCATACCATACATAAATTGTTTCATTTCCCCCATTAGGTAATTTATATGATATTTCTTTCCAATCATTTGAAATGTTATAGGTTGGGCTTTCTTACCCCCATGATATTTTTCCTTTTCAGCCCTAGAATTAACAGCAACTCTCTTCTTCTTATCTCTAGTCTAAAGAGAACCTTAAAATTCTATGTTATACATTTGAATATTGAGGTAACATTAGGAAATTTCATCATATCGTTAAATGTCTTGAATAAATACTTTTTACTATTGATTCAGCTTTAACCCACAAAAGAAGTAGTTAAATTTAATTTCAGGGGCAATGAAAATGATTTTGGTATATAACACATGTCTAGGGAATTTTTTCCCATATACCCCGATGGATTTATAATCCATTTTCCTAATTATATGAAAATACCTCTCTTTTATTTGTTAGATATTATGAAGAGAATATTTTTCAAAAAACATTTTCTGAAATTTATTCCACTCTATCACTTGAATCTCCTCCTCGAGCTTTATAATTCTCACTAGAATCCACAATTGATCAGCTTTTCCCTCTATATGATAAACTACCAAAATTAATTAATCTTACTAAAATAATTAAAGAATGGAGAATATATTTTCAATGTAGTCGATCCATTGATCTATGATTAAGGGATCAAAGGATCCATTAAATAATGGAGGAATTTATAACATAAAGGGCTCGATTGAAAATTTATCTTTATTAGGGGGATTTAGACATTCCTCCTGATTCATATTTACATTCAAAACCATATTCAACTTATTATCCGGAATTTTTTGATTCATACACCCATAGGGATGGTAATCTTAATTGGTAAGTCATCACATTTCCCGTCACATTGTTACTTCAATCAGATCATCATATTTTTTTCCATTGACTAGAAATAAATTGAAAATTAGGGGTGATAATTTTTTAACTATTAAATATATGAACAATAAACCATGAATATTAGGGGGTAACTCATAAATGTCATATATTATTTAACCTATAATGTTCTATGTTTTATTATACATTCTCCATTATCTATTTCATAACATAAAATCATATATTAATTTTTGGTCCCTTAATAATGGTTTGTATAGAGATTGTGAAATTACTAAAGTATATCCCCAAGGACTGTCAAAATAGATTTACTACATTGCCCAATCTCATTGACTAGGTGATGATAAAGTCCAATACAATTCATTCTTTTTGTGGTTATTACCCATAGGTAAAACTTTTTCAGATCCACATTCAGTTGTAGTTTCTATAAATTGATGCATTTTATTGGAAACTAGATACACTATAATTTAGCTATATTTAGGGTGATTTTTATATATTTAGTCATCCAAAATAATTTCACTATAGTTTTGAATCCCGATCCAAATTAATAACTATACTTATCTATAATACCTTCTATGGTTACCAATATTTAATCACAATTTAATTCATGATTTATTTCATAAGGATTAACATAATACAACCCCATAATATATTGATTCCTTGTTTATTATTTAAATTAGGTATGCAGATCACAATCAAGAAACATGGATAGACTATTTTTATATAAAAACTCAGAAACATGGCCTTATCTTCCATGGATCATCTAAAAATGCATGGTTTAACCTAAGAACACGCATAAAAAAGGGTGATATATAAATTCTAGTAAGGGAATAAAAATCATAGAAAAATGTAAAGAAGTAAATTTTAGATAATAGGCATATTAAGGTATGAAAAAAGGGGTTAAAATCACAATCTTGAACTAAGAGGCATGGTTTAACACGATAACATTAAGGAAACATATGATTGTGGAAACAACATAAAAAATGGAATACTGAACATAATTCATGGATAACCATCAAGATAACATAACATAGTTTTTTGGATAACGTTTCATGTACCATACATGGAATATCTTAAGATAAAAATATTACCCAAGACATTGAAGGACTACCCATCAATTGTATATCATGTACATTCATAATAGTGTCGTATAGATCCCTAATCATAAGGATGTATTTTATGAATTGTTACAAAAAAATAAGGATTGTGGGTTACATACATGTGAATCAAAAATAACCTATGGATAAAATTAGGTGAATTTGAATGAGTGTAAGTGGATATGAGTATCACCACATAAATGTTTGATCTAGAAAATAATATGATTATTTCAATAGTTGAGAAGGTGTATATAAAGGTTTATAGAAGGGGTGATAAAGAGTGAAATAGGTAAGTAATTACAATATATTCATATGGAAAATAATATATATGTTTAAAAACATATCCCAACATGATAAATTGAAAATCAAAAGGCAAAACATAAAGAAGGATCATGAATAAAGATGAGAACGAGATGAGAATATTTTTAATATATTAGGACCCATTCAAGGGATATATATATATATATATATATGGAAGTGATGATTTAAATCATTATATTATATTTTTAGTGAATAATATTGGGAGTTTTTGGGGTTTATATAGAAAAAGAGTGGAGAATTCAATATTAATTTCCAAATTTATGTTTTAAACTCTATATGATAATAAAAAAAACACAAAATATTCGATGGTTTTCCACACGTATTGAAACATGGAAGAGTTTTTTTTCATTATTTTATATTACTATGAACTGAACTAAAATGAAATAATTCCCATAGTGAAGTGTGAGTGAGTCATTCTTGTTACAAATTGATTTTAAATCCAAAAAATATAATATTCGTTTTTGAGGATTCATTAAGGGTTTGTAAAACTAATCAAATAACATGAAACACAAATTATTTTTAATAGGATACTTAATTTTAGTCATGTATAGTACTAATAGTTTTTATTATAACACTTTTGGTATTTTTTGATTTCATAATACATTCTGTATATTTATACCATATTTAATTTTGACCCAAAAATTAAATGTATCTGAAAATTTTAAAAAAATGTAAAATAATTTTGAAAATTTTAATTTAAAAATTAGTATTTATTTTATCAAAATATTATATAATTAATATAATTTTAACTTTTAACTAATGAAATCCCCATTTATTGAAATCTATAGGGTTTTTTGACAACAACAGTTTTCTGACATGTAAAAATTACACTTAACTTTATAAAATTATATTATAATTAATATGTATAAAATATTATTTAATAATATTATTTAATAATATAGTTTTATTTAAAATATCTATTACTTAAAAAATCCTTGAATTCATCAAAAATTGTGTCTTGATTAAAACTGTATATTTCCCTAAACTAGAATATGAGTTTTATCATATCAAAATATAATTTTTATCAAACTCATTATTTAATAATTTAAAAAGTAATATAAAAGGTATAAATATAATTATTTTTTAATTAAAATAATCTTTAAAAATTCATAATATCAGGGTCAAGATACTTATACCTTCATTACTCTATAAAGTTTCTTGAGGTTAGAATGGGTGATGGTGAGATTTTAATGCAGTGTTTCAACGAACATGGTTTGGGCTGTGAAATTGATGATCTTGAAAGTATCCCATAAATGGTTTCACTCATGATCGAATTGATGAGCCTTGTCTTGAGATTGGTCCATGGTAAATCCCAGTGATTTTATCTTAATTATACTCTCTAATAATTGGGCTTCATAGGGTACAATCCAACTATCCAATAAATCGCTTCAATTATCTAAATAAAATAGGATTTATCATAACCCTTAATATACCAATTTTAATAGTCATTATACAAGGGATTTATAATCAATGGTTATGATTATCATCTATATTCAATATTTTATAGGGCATATAATATTTTAAAAGAATCAAAATATTTCATGTGTTTTCTATAATTTAATTTCTTAATATAGAATTTACTCATTTACAAAGAGGATTTAATTCATAAATGTTTAGACTGTTAAATTGAAGGCCATGAATAGATTTTTTGGGTGTCTTGGAAATATATAATGATGTACCACTTCATCCTCTAATATGTTCATTTCTCAAAATTCTCTAAAATATCTCTTTTTTATTAACTATTCCTTCTCTTCCAAGAGTGTGTGCCAAAATTTTAAATCTTACCCAATCTCTTTATATTATCAATATCTCCATGTGTTTCATCATATTATTTTGTAGATAAGAGACTAAGATATTAATTTATTCCCTTCCCCTTTCTTCTATTATTGGTTATTACTATCATTAAATTAATATAAAACAGTTTTCATTCTATTTCCATTAAAAGGGAAAGGGAATAATTATTTATATTCCTAGATTCAGTATTAAGGTACAAGTATCTATTATATCTAATTTTATAATATAACTTATAAAAAATGCATATTTTTGGTCTATTGGATACGAATAAATCCACAAGAATAATACATTAAATCCTTGGGAAGATGGGTTAGTAGATTCAAGGGGATATTTGGGTAATATTATTGAACATCCAAACCAAATATCTTGTCTAATTTACTTTTCACAATTTTAATTATTCATCACATTTAATTATTCATTTTTTTATTACTTTAATAAATAAATGAATTAATAATCTCTTTATAATTTTAGATTTATCTTGGTTATTTCTTCTACATTTATTATTAAATTTAATTTTATCATTTCACTTTCCCTATGATTATTTTTATAATTACTAAATCTTTTATTAAGAAGTTTTTAAACATTTATTATTTTAATTTCATTTCTAAAGGGTAATTCAACCACCATTTCCATTATAATTAATCTCTAACCCATATTGTTTTATCAAATGAGTTTTTTTTTAATTTCCTTATTTTAAATTTATTTTTATGTCATAATTTTTAAAATATTCAATGGAATATTTATGTAATTATTTTATTTAATTGACTTTTTGAACACTAATTGAGGTAATAAAGAAAATAAATATGTTGCGCACTATTTTTTTATGGTACTAATTATTATTATTGGAAAACAGTAATTTCTACCATTATTAAATCTATTTTAAATCAAATTTATAAAATTTATATGCAAGTATATAATATTTAATTTGTAAAAAATAGACCCCTGATGAAATATTTTTTTTGTGTTATAATATAAATCTATGAATGCATTAAATATTGGTTTATATATTAATGACTTTAATATAGTTTCTTAATGTGAAACCACATACTAAATATAGAAACTTTTATAATTTACACATGAAGGAAAGAAAAAATGTTATGGATACTAGGAATAATATGTATAGTAAATAATTTGAGGGTTTCACCATGTATCATAACAGGTTTATCAAAACCATGTTTAATAGATTACTGATTTATGTAATAACCAAAAACAACTTAGTGATTCTATTTGAAATGATATTTTATTTCATAAATTACTTTGGTTTTTTGAAAAATATGGGATCCAAATGTTATCATGATCCTATAAGTCTTAGATGTTAAAAATATATCACATGGGGAATTCAATAGATCCATCATGAAATATGAGATAACCATAGATAGATAATTAGAAATAGAGGAAATAGAGGTCATGTATTATAAAAGAAAATTTTAATTCCTAGAAAAAAATGATGAAACATTTATAAACGAACCGACATGATGAACGTTTCCAAGATGTTAGACAATTTTTACAAAAAGAAGATATCCTATTGTAACATAAAAAAGAGAAATTATGATTTGGAGGTAACATGTTTTTGTTGAAATAAAAGGGCTACAAGAATACATATTGTCCCTTGAATAAGATGAAATGTGGAAGATAAGAAGCATGTTAAGAAAGAACAAAATGTTTTGACTTAGATCAATATAGGAGACTCAAATTCATTATACAAATCCAGTAATTAGATTACGAAACGTCTATTTATATACATTGAAGATGAAATTGTTGTTATTTCCAAAATTTACCTCTCTAATTCTCTTTACTCTTCATATTCTTCTACCTTTTTACATATTAATTTAATTATAAATATATTATCAGTACTAAAATTGATCCTTGAAGAGAATTTTTAATATTATTTCTAATTTCAAAGAAATTATAAAGAAGCACAATATTGTTATTTCTGAGAAGTTTATCATTTAAAAGAAAAAGTGGATTTTATGTTAAAATTAAAATAATGACAAATTATTGGACTTTTTTAATTTCAAATAAATCATCCTAAATACTATAATTATAACTTTACTCAAATGGAATAGAATTTTAATAGTATTTTTTTCAAAAAAAATTTACAAATCAATATGCTTTTTTGTATTTCAAAGTAATAATAATTTCAAAAAAATTATAAAGAAATAAATTTGTAAAATTAATTTATTAAGATAAATTTTATAATTTATATAATAAAATTATAAAATTATTTTATAAAAAATACTATAAAAATTATAGATATGGTAGACCTGGAAGCAATCATCTTAATTTATATATTTTTTATGGAAACATTATTTTATTCAAGTATGGATTCCAAAATTTAAAACAACAAACTTAAGTAGACCGAAGATATGGGTTCCAAAATCTATATTTTATTAATATATTCTAGAAATAATTTAAAACCTAAGATGTTAAAAATTATATAGATAGACGGTTCTCAATATATATGTGTGGTTATCCTTTTAGATTCAATCATCTTGTGGTTTTCCATGGTAGGAGTGTCATCTTTAGAGATGATTCAGAATGAGAAAATACATTTATATGTATGTTTGATTTCTCCAATAATAATCTTCTTAAATATGTTTTAGTTTTTAAAGGATTGAATCATATATTACTATAAATTAGTCAGTTATGCAATACTGTCTTTAAAATTTATTTCAAAAAATAGTCTTTTAAATATTTTCATGAAATGAGAAATCTTTTATTTACATCATCCCATTGTAAAAGTTTCCATCTTATAGATTTAAAATATATTTCATGTAAAAATTTTATATGTTTAGGTGAACAAGATAATGATTCCTAGATTTGGAATAGTTTCTTATGGTATTTTAATACTCATTATCTTTTCAGCCTCAATTATAACTAACTAGTACAAGATTTACTGACACTATATCTTAATGATAACTTAGTTTGTAAACCTATCAAACAAGAAAGAAAAAATTGATCTCTTTCATACCTAAACCCCATTTTAATCTTCTAAATCTCTATTACTAGTTTAGATTGACTTTTATTACAAACTTGAGTTTCTAGCATCATAGGATGAAATAAATTTATTTTAAGTCTCCATTACATGACTAGTTTTTCATGGGTTTTCTTGTTAACATATAATAATGAAGCATGTAATGTATTTATCAACCTATCAGGTAATGTTTAAAATAAAAATGGATAAAAATAATTTCCCTTATAAGTTACGATGGAAGAGAATTTGATAATAATGAATATGATAAGTTTTTTGGTTCTCATGGTTATCATAACTCATTTTCCTCTCATAGAACACCTCAACAAAATACTTTTTCTGAAATAATAAATAGGAACCAATAAAAAATGAATAAAAATCTCATAAATTATTTTTACCTTATTTAATACATTAGGATATAACCGGTCAATGATGCTTCTATTATCTGAAAGTGTGTACTCATAAAACCCATCTTAGGAAAAAATTCTTCTAAATATTATAATGGATAAATTCAAAAATTGTTCTTCCTTAAGGACTCCAGTTGTAAATTCATTATCCTTAATACTAAGGATAATATAGGAATGTTAGAACCTATATCCAAAAATAAAATAATACATGGGTACTTGATCTCAAGATAAACCTTCCTGATATTCAATAAGAATACCCAGACACTAGAAGTTTATATTAACATTAAATTCGATCAAAATCTCACTAAATCACATCAACAATGTGAGGATGGTGTAGATATACCTAGTTTTAACCTTTTTAAACATAAATTTTAAAACAAAAATGAATATTTTCTGAAATCCCCATCCTCTCATTTAACAAAAAATTAAATTAAATAAAAAGACAATCCTATTAAAAATTTTATCATAAAATTATGTTCTTTAACTCATATGAGAAGGTATATATACTAAATGAGATTGAACATAAATAATTTATCTCTCATTATAAATTTCATTCACTTGATAACACTATTTGTAATTAGACTTGAATATTTTCCATGCTAGAGGAGATAAACCAATTTCAATGGAATGATATTTTGACTCTAGTAGAGCATCATAATAATAATTCTATTATGGGAACAAAGTGGGGTTTTAGAAAGAACCCTGATGAATATAGAAATGTTTCTTATTGAAAGGATTAACTTGTTACAAAATTATATTATAAATAATAAGGTATTAATTATGGTGAAACAATTTCAAAAATTTCATGAAATAAATATATTATAATAGTTTTGGAATATTCCCTATTATTAATTTTTATTTATTCAGATGGATGTGAAAAATCAATTTTTAAATGATTTTATTTATATAAAATGTTTTTTATACCAAGAACTTTGTTTTAAAAATACCGCATTTCTAAATCTTCTTTTTATGTTAACTAAATATCAATATGACTTAAAAAAATACACTATGGCTTGGGATGAGAGGTTAAAAAAGTTTCTTACGTCAAATGAGTACCAAATTTGAGAATCTAGTTCCACTCTTTATCTAAATACAAATAAAATTATTTATTATTTTTTAAAATGGATGTTTATTATTTTATTTTTAGATAAACTAAATAAACTCTTTCCAATAAATTTTTTGATATAATAAATATTGATTTTGAAATGTGTTTTATCATATAACTCAAATTCTTTCTAGGTTATCGAATTTACCAAAACTATTATGGATCATTTTGAAACCAAATTATATAAACTAATGAAGTTCTAAAATTTTAACCAATTTATCATGATAAAGAAATTATAATTCCAATTAGTGTAACTTCTAATCTATTGTTGGATGAAGCCGGTCAATTGGTTGATAACAATCTTTATTGAAATATTATCAGAAGTCTACTTCACATTACAAAGACCTATTTGGAAGTCTATTTCAGTATATGACTTTGATATATTTTTTAATACATTACAATGTAAAATCATTTAAAATCCCTAAAAAATATTTCCATTATTTGAAATTAACAAGAAACAATAGAATATTTTATCCTATGGAAACATATTTTGAATTTTATTTTTTTAGTGTTTCAAATTTTGGATGATTCTATCAATATTTTGAAATTACTATTAAAATATATCATCTTCTAGGAAAATACCTCATCTATTATAGTATAAATAAGTAAAATCATAGCCCAATATATTCTAATAAAGGAGAATACCCAACTGAAATGGGTTGTTACAACCAAGTTGTATGGATAAAAAACAATATTTAATAACTTTGGGATAACATATTTTTCCATCACAATAAATCATGATAACACTAGTGTGATTAGTATATCTAAAAATATTATCCAATAGTCTTAAAAACACATTGGCATAAGACACCATTTTCAATGATATCACTTCCAGAATGGTAATATCATTCTTGAATTATTTTGGCACAAACCTTCAAAATACTGATTTCATCACCAAACCCCATCTAATTAATTAAATTTAATTCACAAAAGTAGAATTGAGTATTATTATCTTGTGATTATTATATCATTCTATATTGTAATTCTTGATAAAAAATTTCAATTTTTTTTTCAAATTGTATAAAAAATGAGTTTCATATTAAAAAATGTTTTTAATTATTTTTAAAATGTTAGAAAAGTGAAAGTATTATGATATATTAAGAAATATATTATTATCAATATATTATTATGATTATGTTGTTATGTCACATATTCTCTTATGGATTTATCCAAGGAATTGTCGACTGGTTTGTTAACCCTTTCTCCATCCTTATCATGTTTAATATAAATTTCTAGACACTTAGTTTGACACTTCCATGTAATTTTATATGATTTTTTAATATATTAATTTCTTATTTTTAATGATGAAAATGATTTTTAAAACTATTTATTCTCTATGTATTTTCTTTTGTATTGTCTTCACTAATAGAAATGACCCCTTTATACTATATTGTAACATTAATCGTGGGAGAACATATCTTGTTAGTTCTAAAAAAAGTCCACAGGATACATTTAAATTTTCAAAATCAATTTCTAAATTAATATTAGTGTTTTTAAAATAAAATTTATTTATTGATTTCCATAATATTTTCAAGTTGTTTTATTTTACTTTAAAACTATTTTTTAATAACTATTTTATTTTTAGCTTTAGTTATGTTGAAAAGGTTTCATTCAAATATATAAAATATAAGGGGTTTAAATCTATTTTATCCAAAAATCCTCTCACCCATAATTTCATTAATGATGATAAAAATAGTTTTTTAATTTAATCTCTTTATTATCAAACCCCAAGTAAAATTTATTTTTATAATCTCTAAATTGGTTAACTTTTATCCTTTTTCCTCAAAAGTTGAATATATTATTATGGGATATGTTTAAAAAAATGGTTTTGTCAGAGAAGTTATGTTTTTGGGGTGAAGTTACCATTTTTAATCAAAGGCAAATGAAATAAAAAAAATAATGGAAACTCTTTATTTTTTGTCTTATTTTAAATTAATTATAATTTATGTTTTTGTGATTATCAAATACGGAGTGATTATTGTGATTGTCATCATTTTAATATTTCAATTATCCTAAACAATATTTTATAATAATTAAAATAAAACAACAATAAAAACAAATAGTAATAATTGTTTGATATTAATAATCACAAGTAGTCTTAAAGTTTTTAATTTAATCATTTATGTGATATGAAGCTAGGTTGATGACATTCTGTTAGAACTTCTCAAAGGGTCCTTTATGATTTGTGTATTGACCCCGACCCCAATATCACTAAGTTAGTGTCTATTTTTTTCTATTTGACTAAGATATAAGGATTTACATCTAGAAGGATACAATATTTTAGTAGTCTCGGTAAACTAGAGACATATATGATTACCATATTACATTTTAATACAAAAAATACTGCATAATTTTTTTAGAGAATATCATTTTACATCTAAAAAATTCTAGTATTTCCATCATAGTACACTTCTTAGACTCCTGGTAAATGAGAAGAAATAATGATGATCTCATATTATTTGTAAGGGTTACAAAAAGTGGAATATATCATTAAAAATTATTTAGAATTAATAAGGCATAATCAATTTATAAATTTCAAAATATAAACACACATTCCATTTAATAAATAAATTTACTATCATGATTATATAATGAATAATCAATAATGAAAGGAAAATATATAAACAAACATGACTTTTAAATTACATGAATATCATTAATAGATAAGGAATAATTAATATGGAAGAAGAAATAACTGAAAATACATGTCCCTTAATCAATAATCAAAAAATGACATTACCAAAATGATAATATCATTTAAAAAATCCCATGGATTGTAATAAATTAATTATTGATGAAATAAATTATTAATCAATAAATATAATTATATTATGCATCATGATACCACTATTTTCAAAACCAGCACAATACAGTTTAAACCTAATGGGTAAGTATATCCTACAAACAAATTCAATTTAGTCTTGCCAATTAATTCATCTCATGAGACAATTGATGCATTGAGGGGTTATCAATAACTATGCCAAAAACATAAATATATATCAATGGAATTATAAATATATAAAATAATCAATTTAATTCATAGAAACTTTGTCTTATAAAAAATTTCTATATCAAGTAAGGGGTATAGATTAACAAAAATTCTTATATTCAATATCAAAATATTCTAACAAAAATTACATATATAGAAATGATATATGATTTTAGTAATATATATACCCATGAAAAATAATAATTTTATTTAGTGGAAATGTAATGTCCAATGATAATAAAAAAATGAGTATTTCAAGAGAAATCTAATGTTTACAATAATTAATCAAGAAATCAAATGTTAATACTTTCCCTAGTCAAATATATTCAAACAAATCTAAAGAAATAATATGGATGGTATAAATAAAAAATATCGCCATTATATCAAAAGTAAAATAAAAGGACGATATTATTGATGAATAGAATTATTATTAAAATGTTCGTAAAATTATTCATGGGGAAAGTTACCTTTTACTTTTATTTTTTATATAAAATATTTAAAAAATATTTTTATTTGAAAATAACCATTGAAAAATAAAATACAATCATTAAAACATTTTGTGGTCATGATAGTGGAATATTTCATACACAATGTACATGTTTAAAAAAATATTCATTTCATATTTTCAGTAAAAGACAAACATGCCTGATTTTGAAAACAACATGCTGATTCATTATAAAAAAATTAAAATTTAATATTGTTAATTTTTTTAATTAATAATTTTAATTTTTTTTAATCATTCTGAATATATTTTTAGAAAACCTGGATTTTGATGAAGATGGATTTTTAACTAAAGAGATAATTAAAGTCATATTTTCATACAAATAGTTTTTCCATAATTTTATGTACCAAAGTGAGGATAATAGCACAATTTTGTGAAAAAATATAGAAGAAAAAGATAAGAATAAATTGAACGTGTTTTCTTAAACAATGATTAAAAATTTCATTTAATATAAATTCAACTAATGAAAATATTGATTCAAATGAGATTGTAAAATAAACCCTTACAATGATCATAACATTGAAGTGATTATTCATCTATGAAATTATTCTGTGTGTCAAAAGTAAATCTCAAACTAAACAAGTGAAAATAAAAAATCATATAGTCATAATTATTTACAAACATAATTATATAATGTCAAAGATAAGGAATATGTAATATAACCCAATGAATTGAAATGTTGTTATGAAATTATTTACCACATGGTGATTTATAAGTTAGATACCCTTATATGAGATAATTCAAATTAAACCATAAAATTGAATGAATCATGAGTTTTTCAGTATATTAATTAAATGAGTGGAATTATATATACCATAAAAAAATAAATTAGGTGTAAAAAATTATAATATTCCTTAATGAAGGGAAATTCAGATGAAGTCTTTTATCTCCCACTTCATTTTGATTGGAAATGATTTATCATCATATATAATATTTTTAAGAATGTTTTTAATTTATATAGGATCCGTATTCGTATTTATAATATCATATATTGTCCTCTTATAAACTCTTACCACTATTTTGTTAATAATATTTCATGAATTTCCATGTTTTGTGTGTAAATTACCTTGTTTTTTAATGCGTGTTTGTCATGAAATTTATAGTTCTTATACATATTATATAGTTACATCATACATTGAATGAATGTAATGTTTTAAATAATATATTCTTTGTTATATAAACATTTAACATAATTATTTATATCTTAACGTAAGATTCGATGACAACACATTGTAGAGATGTTAGGCCATGCATATGTAGGAGTGATGTTATCATTTTCTTTATTGGTTGAATGGGTAAGGAATTGGGTGATATATTAATTTTAAAAATTCAATAAAATTTCATATATATCACATATATTTATGAAATGTATGCTTATTATATAGAAACCCTGATCCTAGTATACTGGAGGTGATATTTGCTTTATTACATTGGCATAAGATATAAGGAATCACATCCTGGAGAACAAAATATTTTAATAGTTTTTATAAAAAAAATACATACATTATTCTAATATTAAATTTAAATATAAAAATTTTAATTCTATTTTTTGAGAATATTAATATTCTTTTTATCGTATTAATTCATATCTTTCATAGTTGACTTCATGGATTCCTATGACTGGAAATAAAACAAGGGTGATATCAAATGCTCAGAAAGGGTTTTGTATTGTGGAACCTGTCATGAATCAATAAGAATAATAGAGATGTAATGGTAAATAATTGATTGAACATTACATTTATGTATGTTGAATATCATGATAAGATATTTCATAATCAATTGTGCAATGTAAATAAGTGAATTTACATTCCATTTAAATAAATTGACTATCATGATATGATAAGGCATAATCAATATTTTAAGATAAGAAATAGAACATAGCTGACATTTCATTAATAAACTAATAATAAAACTCATCCATAAATAATATAATTGTGAAAATTTCATGGATAATAGTAATATAATTAATAAATAAGGAAAATCTTAAATATTGGATGTTATGTTTTCCATGAACATTTTACTTCTACCATCAAGATCTAACCTCAAGGTAGATTAAAATTCTGGGGGTAGAAACACATTGAGGAAGGATATCCAACAGATTTATCACATGAGACTATTTATGCAATGAGTGGATAACAATTATCATTCCCACACATTATTTTTAAGTCCTACTCATTCCTTATATATTAAATAATTGATTTAATTGATGAAGAATATGTCTTTCTATTAAATATCCATATTGAAGAAATAATATAGATCTTCAATATTTCCCCAGTAAAACAAATAATTTTAAAATTAATACACAATATTTATAAATGACATACATTTAATAAAATTATAATTTCTATGATAAATAAAATTAATATTTAATGGAAATTTAATGTTAAATAATGTATGGAATGTAAATAATTTAAGATAAAGTTAATCACTATAAAGATGAATCAAGGAAGAAAATATTCCTACACTCCTTACAATAAACAATCATAAACCATCCAAAAATATAACAAGGATACTACCAATCAAACATATACCCATTGGGGTGTTAATAAATATTTTTTTGTCATTATTTGAATATAAATACAATAAAATGATCTAGGAAGTTTGTTTTTTGGAAAATATAATTTTCATTTTGAAAATCACGTTTTAAAACTAAAATTTAACAATTTTTTTAATATAACATTTTTTTAATATATAATTTGAAATGTATAAATGAATCACTTATTTATTAAAGTGATTTTTAAGGATGGAAATCTTATACATGCCAAGTACATTAAAGCATTGATTATTTTTACATTTTTAGTATATGACAAATGATCATTGTGTTAAAATGAAATGATGATTCACTTCAATTTTTTTGAAAAAACTAAAAATTGTAAAAAAAATAAAAAAAAACTATTTTTAAAGGATAATTTTTTTTAAATCATGGTTTTGGACAAAAAACATATTTTTTTCCAAAGAGAGAAATTCATTAATATTTTATTATAATAGTTCCTTGAATATTTTATTTTCCAAAGAGTGGAAAGAATTTTATATTTAATTAAAATATCATTAATAACCAAAGGATAAAAAACTAAAATGTATTATTATTAAATTATTAAATAATTTCCATCAACTGAAATTCGTGAAAAAAAACTAGATTAGAATGAGATTGTGAATGAAACCCCTACAATGATCATACTGTTGAAGGGAGAATAAATCAATAATTTAATTTCCTATGACAAATATAAATCCATATTATATAAGTAATAATACAATATAATATATTCAGAATTAATTACCCACATGATCTTATCATGATATAATCAATGAAAAATAAGTTTAGCTCACTGAACTGAAATTGACTTTGGAAATATCTTGCCTCAAGCTTCATTTTGGTTGAATGTTCCTTAAACACATATATAGTTAGTTTCAATATGTTATTAAATTATAACATAGATATATTAATATATATAATATCATATATGATTCTTTTATAAAATCTTGGTACCCATTTATTAATAATCAATCAGTTTTTCCATTGTTTCCTGTGTTTACTGTCAAGTTATATCATTTCTCCTTTATCATAAATGTCATGAATCTTGAAAATATAGTATAGTTATAAAATATCCCCAACAATAATCATGATATATTTATAATATTTTTACTAAAATTATACTTTTAAAACAAATCATGAATGTTATTTTCGAGGAATGATGTATGTTAGGATCATAGAGACGGTTGGTCATATGTAGGCATGAGTAATAATTCCATTTTTCAATGACCATTTTAGAATGTAGGTATGTAATATTTTATCTTTATATAATGATATTTATATAATAAATTACATATTATTTCTTTAAATATACTTATATATATCATCTATGTTTTATGGTGATGAAAAGAGAGTCACATCGCTTCATGAAGATGGTAGTCCACAAGTACATGAGCGATGTTATCATATTTCAGTGTAAGAAATAAAATGATATAGTATCTTTTAAAATGATAAATGTGTAATTAATATAATAATTATGTAATTTACATCACATATATTAATTAACATTACACTTATCACCATCTATGTAAACCGTTTGTGAAAACTTAATCACATCACATTATAAGGGGGTAAACCAAATACATACGAGCAACCTTATCACATCCCCTAGGAAATGGAATCCAAAAAGTTACATTTATTATAATAAAAAAGAGGTATAATTAAGTTATAAATATAATATATATACTTTCTTTCCTTTATCATACCGATACGTGAAAGGAGGTAATGGAAAAATGATTGACATCTGTTTGGAAAGCAGTAGTCTACCATAAAGACAAACAATAATTCATAACTTCTTTGATTGAAGTTTTATTAGTTATATTTAATTTAAATAAAAAACATATATTTATATTGAAGATATTGAGATTATTATGTTTTCATGTGTCAATAATAATTTAAAGATGTGGAGGAAGAAGTAAAATAAAAGTGTTCGTGGAATAACCGTACCTATTCCTCATTTATCTTCCTTAGGTTTGGACCAGACCCTTACTAGGTTGGATTTAAGAACACAATAAGGATTATAGGATTAAGATATTTAAATTTCAATGTGAGTTTATTTGTTCATTTCATTACAAAATGTGTTTGATGCTGTGAAGTAGAAAGGAGAGGGGCAACCCATTATAATTGAGGTAAGAGACACACTTGTAATTTTATAAAAAAATAGTGCACCCAAGTTTTTTATACTAAATATGGTCCAAAATGAATTATTATAGTTTCTTAGTAATTATAGGTTCTAAATATTGTAATACAGTATATTTTATCAATGTTTTTTTGTTTATTTTATCCATTATTGTTTATGTTTAACCCTCAATAAATTAATTTTTTATTTAACCGCATTAATCTATGTTTATTGTTGTAACTATTTATTTTGGTAAAAACAGATGTTTAAATTAATATTAAATATATAATATTCTAATTTCATATATTGAATCCCATTTTTCAAATTCCATTCATAAAAGTGTCAATTTTTTAATTTAAAATTAATCCCGCAAACGTGATGAGAAAACTAGGTTTTAAAGAAAAAAGTGTCAGAAGTCTATAATGTATTTAAATTTAAAATAAACATGAATATGATTATAATAAAATAATGTGGATTAATGTATATATTAATTATGTAATTTAACTTTAAATCTAAAACAAAATATAATTTAAATCTATAAATAAATTAAACAAAAATGCAGTTTTCAATTAGAATTCAGTATTTTCAATATTCATAAAAATGATCTATTTCAAACAATACCAAATATTAATAAAAGATTATTTTTATATTTTTATTTATAAAATTTAGTTCATTTTATCAAATAAATTTCCAAAAGTGGTAAAAATTTATTTTAAATTATGTGTCCAAAACCTGGCTAAATCATCTTTTTAAGAAAATATTTGTATTCTGAATGATTATTACTTTATTTATAGTCAATTGATAACCATAATTTTAATAATTTAGTTATTAATACTCAAACACACCTATTTTACAGATATTTTCTAATGGTATACTATATTAGACATCATTTATACTCAAGGTTGTGTGTTCCGCAAGCTGTTAAATAGGATAAATTTATAGAAATATATTTCATGGGTAATTTAAGCTTGTTTTTGTGAGTCACATAATATATCAAATACAATGTTCATATTTTTTAATATAAGAATTTTATATTCTATCCACATTAAAAAAATTGAATCCTCACAATTAAAACTCGATATTATTAATCCAGGGTTTAACATTTTGAAATATCATTATTGATAAGGCCACATTTGAAAAAGGATTAATAAAATATCCACCGATTAATAGGTAAATGGTTGTAAAAAGGTCATATTAAATAACACATAACTAGGTTTATATGTATGTGTACATTAGTGAAATGTGATGAAATATATATAGAAGAAAAGTGTAAATTAATATAGAGATTGATTAATGTTGTTGATCTGAGGAAAGTGAATGATTAATGAAATGTTTGGTTACTCAAAACCATAAATACATAAAACATAAAAGTCTATCTGATTCATCAAATCGGGATGTAATATAATTAAAAAAATTCTTATATACTTTTCAAAATGTTGTGCAATTCTTTTATTGTCTATGAACATATGAAAATTTGTTTACTAGATATATTTCTATTTATTAAGAATAATTTATTATTTTTATTGTACTTAAATTTTTATTGAATTTATCACTTAATCTAAGAAACAAATATCCACAAATGATTTTTTTTATTCCTAAAGCACTTATTTTTTTTAACAAATTGTATGATCAAAAAAAGAATGTAATGTCTTTTCATCTATATCTAACAATTTTCCAAAACTATTATGGTTAGAACATGTTATCAAATATAATTAATATCTAAACTGCAAGAAGTAACACCATTGATTCATCATTAATGTTTATTTTTAAAATCCTTTAACAAAAAATAATAATGTATTAACCTGAAAATCAGGTAGACCAGTGGTAGTTACTAAACCCTTGTCATCCTTTAGTCATTGATTCAGTCCCCGTCACCTTATAGGATGTGACGGATAGTTACTCTTCATGAAGGATGTCATTTTTTAAACTATACTAATATAATTCCTATAATTTTCCAAAAAAAATATGATAGTCATGTTTGAAATAAAATTAATCATTAAATTCCATTTTTTATATTGTTTTTCAATAAAATTTATTTTTTTCATTTAATTCTAAGAATTTTATTTGACTATAATTATAGTGCAATTAATGATGATATTAACCCAAAATGTTATCAATAACATTGATTTAGTTTTTATAAAATTTATAGGCATTATTCCTCAAATAAAATTTCCATTAAAAAATATGTTTTCCATAAATTTCTCCCAATTACCATAAATCATGGATGACTCCCATCACATAAAACATATAAAGGGTTGTCTATTAATTTGAACATATGGTCGATCTTAAAATCATACACCCATGATGGTATCCATAATTGGTAAGTTAAAGAAGACAAATATACTTCTAAAATTTAACACATTCATTAGATGTTTCATGATTCTTATAACCAAAATACCATTGGTATAATACTTCATCAATTCAATTCTTGAATGAAATTTTATAATCAATTTATGAGTTTTGTTTCAATATAGTTCCTTCTAATGCATAGGTTTTATCCTCTTGTATCAGGAAATGACTCAAATAATGACCTTGCTCCCCAAATTTAAGACAATGAATAACAAATAGATCCATTAGATGAAATTTATATCTTTACATCATACTAATCATTTTTCATCGAAAATTATTTTCTTTATGCCCTTAATTTTTACATGATAAATTTTTTACCATTTCATTAAGACACATTCCTAGGTGTCTCTTTCTACATATTTTACATGATGGAAATCAATCCTTATTTCCTCACTGGTCTCTATCACCTGAGATCTTGGATAATTCCATCATTATCTTCTTTGGAAAGCCTAGGAGTTGGATAACGTAAATGGGGTTAATCATCTTTTTGGATATTTAATTTGGTACAATCACAACATTATTCACTCAAATAACCTTCTGATTTTGTTTCTCATAGTACCCACCTTACCCATTATATTCCATGTTAACATGATTCCTTCAGGTTCTAGACATTGACTACAATCCAAAGGAAAGGTGTGGGAAATAATAATCATAGTGTCATAACCATATAATCAATTATAGGATGTTTAAATAATGAAACCTTTTTTTAATCTATGTAACATTAGATTTAACAAAGTCAATTCATTTCCATCTGATATTCTAATTTATCATAATTATTTGTAAAGAAAATTTGAATTACCTAAAGCTAATCCTATTAACATGTCAAATGAAGTGGACAATGAGGTATGTTGTCATGCATTAGGTAATGATATCATCAATCCCAATGCACCCATTTTGAAGTAATTACCCCTAGGTAAATTTGTTACAGAACAATGTCCTCTTTTAGAATCCATATAGGGATTTATTTTCTAGGAAAAAATAGATAATATATTTCTTACCAAAATATCAGGTTGTTATTGCACACTTATCCTCAATGTATATAATAGTGTTATGTTTCATAATATAAGTTTTCTTAATATATTTCCTAAAGATTCTATTAAAATTCATCTGCTACCAACTATAGAAACCCTGAACTAAGTACCCTACAGTCAGTTCCTACTTTATTAAATCTTCATTATATAGAAGGAATCACATCCTGAAGGACCGATTAGTTTATCAATCATGGTAAACTTGTTACACTAATCTTTTCCATAAAACATTTGAATTAAAAAATTTAAAAATAATTTTTTATAGAATATCATTATTCTCGACAACACATTCTTGCATATATTTCATAACAGTCTTCATAAATTCATAGGAAATGAATAAAATAATGGGGACCTCAAAGTCTCAATAAGGGTTATTAAAATTTAAGCTATCAAGAATTAATAATCATAATCAAAATGGAGAGGTAAATAAATGACTACCGATTCCATTAAAGTAAAGTTAATATAATAATAAGATAATTAATAATCCATATGGAAAGGTAAATAATTGAAACAAATTCCATTTAAGTTACATGAAAAACATGATGAGATATGTGACAATCAATATGTAAAGTTAAATAATTAAACCCACATTCCATTTAATCAATATGCAGATAATGAAATTCATCTAGATATAATATCATTTTGAAATTGTAATGTATAATAATAATTTAATTCTTAGATATGGAAAATCTTAATTATTGGATGTTATGTTTCTGAGGAACATGATATATCATTCGTCAATATCTATCCTCAAGGCCCTTTAAAACGTATTGGTAGAAACACATTTCACTATGGATAAATAACTGATTCATCCCATGAGACTAAAAAATCATTGAGGGGATATCTGTAACTAGTCCCCACCCATTTCTTTCATGTTTAAATAATTCTTCTTATATCAAATAATCGATTAAATTCATGAACAATATTTCCTACCATTAATTATCAGCATTGAAGTAATAATAATTCTATTAGTATTTCCACACTCAATAAAATAATATTCAAATTAAATTATGTTAGATGAATTAGGATATGTTTTAAATAATAATCACATATTTCACAGAAAACTAGATAGCAAATAGAAATTTAATGTCCAATGATCACATAAAATTTAGTAATTTAATAAAAAATTAATGACTTAAAAAATGAATCAAGGAGGTGAATGTTAATACTTTCCTTGGCCAAAATATTCATAAACAATACATAAACAATGAGGATATTATGAATCAAAAATTTATCAATTGGTCTAGGAATAATTGGTTTTTTAATTGAGGAATATAAATACCATAAAAAGATATTTAAAAACATTCTTGAGAAAAGTATCGTATTAATTTTGAAAATCACTTTTTATAATCGAATGTTAATAAATTTTTTTTATTTTTTAAAAAATAATATCTGACTATTATAAATAAATCATAATAATATTTTATTTTTTATGATGTATGGAAATTTCATACAGGTAGTGTATGTTAAAACAAGTTATCATTTAAATTTTTTATTAAAGTATAAATGAGTAATTTTTTTAAATGGACCTGAAGATTCAATTTATTTTTTTAAAAGTAAATATGGGAAAAATACCTCTAATAAATCATTTTTAAAAGGTTGAAAAATTATTTTAAATCTCTTTTTGAAAAAAAAAATTGAATGAAAAATGATTTCTGAAAGATGAGATAAATGAACTCAAATTTTTCTAAATCATTTAGTCAAACATTTTAAGTAGAAAAGAGTATAAAAATGTTACTATTATACTAAAATAACTTGAATAACTAGAATATAATAAAATATACTAGTTTTTGTAATAAATGATCAATTTATTTAAATAAAATGAAATTAGAGAATAAATAATCTTGATTATAATGATATTGTAAAATAAACTGTTACAATGTTATAATGTTGAGGTGAACATTAATAAATGTATAAATTATTTGTATCTACTAAAAATAAACATCCAAAAAAATAAAAAACAACATAAGATAAATAAAATTCATTACACACAAAATTTTATCATTCCATGATCAATGAAATAGAAGTTTAACCCGATGAATGTGAATTGAGTTATGAAATCCTATACCACATGCTTCATTTTGGTTGAATGTAACTGAACACCATGTATAATGGTTTTAAACATGTTATTATAATTTACCAATATTATATTAATATTTATATTTTCACATATGGTTCTTTTAAATCCTCTTATCCTCCATTTGTTAATAATCATTCATTATTTTCATTGTTTCCAGTGTTAATTTCTCTGTCTTCACATTCATTATTTATCATGAATATTCCAATTCATGTGCATATTATCTAGTTATATCTTATCTAAAAGAATAATAATGGAATAGTTATATTATTTTTAAATCCATTACACTTATAAAATCAATCATGAAATTTGGTTTGGGGAAATGAAGCACGTTACGATCATGGAGACAACAGTCCGTACGTATGCATGAGTAATGTTTACATTTTTAAACAATGATTATAGAAAATTGGTAAGTAATATTTTATATTTACCAAATGATAATAATATCCAAAATACAATATATTTTTTAACAAAATACTTATATAAATAATCCATGTTGTATGGTGATGAAAAGAGAGTCACGTCGATCCGTGAAGGTAGTAACCCACACAAACAGGAGCTCCATTATCATATTTCAGTGTAAGAAATGTAATGATGTATTTTGTTTTCATAATGATAGATATTTAATTAATATCATACTTGTTTAAAATATATCACATTAATTAATTTAATTTATCCTTATCACCTTCCATGTAAAAAGTTAGTGAAAGAAAATCACATCACTTTGTGAGGTAGTAGTCCTCTATACAAATGAGAGACATTATCATATCCCCTATGGAATAGAATGTTAAAAATGTAGTTATTATATAATTAACCTATAGGTATAATTATTTTTTAAATATCAAATATGTATATAATCCATTATCATACCTATCCATGAGATATGGTAATGGAAAAAATGAATTATATAAGTTTCTGAGGCATTACATTATTGTACACATGAATGATGGTTTCATAACCCATTTTATGGAAGTGGAGATGATTTTTGTTGAATATCTTAATATTAAAACATATAACTATATATAATATAAATTCTTTTTTATATCTTCATGTTCTAAAAATAATTTTAGGTGGTGGATGAAGAAATAAAATTATAGCACTTGTTGAAGAATATTATATATTTTATTGGTATCCTAATTAGATTTCCACCATATCCTCCTTGGATTTGATTAATGATATAAATATTTCTTCTAGGATGAGGTGATGGATGTTTGGAAGTTATATGTGTATGGATTTTTCAATACAAAATGGGAGATGGCGTGAAGAAGAGTGGTGAAGGGGTGGCCTTTAATAAGTGAGGTGTGTGGCCCACTTGAAATTTTGGGAATGTAAATTGTATACTAAATATAATCATCTAAAAAGGATCCAAAATAGATTATTTAAAATCCTTAGAAATTATTGATTTTAAAAATATACAGAAAATATATTTTATAAATTTTTCTAGGTCATTTTAGCCTTATATTTGTTTTAACCCCATAGTGAACCCCTTTTGAACTTGGATGCGATAATTAATATTTAATTTTTTCACTATTCACTTTGGAAAAAAATTAATTTTAAATTATTATAAAATATAAATTATTTAGATTAAAAATATGTAATTCATTTTTATAAATCCCATTGTAAAAAGTAGCAAAATTTTATTTAATATTAATTTCACAAACCTGTTGAGAATGCATGTTTTTAACGAGATAATATTCAAATGTTTAAAAAAAATTATATAAAAATTCAATATAAAAATGAATTAAATTTAATTAGTTGATATATAATTGGAATAAATTCTCTTTAAAACCAATTAAAAATATAATTTTACTTTACAAATAATCTAAATAAAAAGGTTGTTTTCAATAAAAATTTTCTATTTTTCACTATTCATTGAGAAATGAAATATTTCAGAAAAATACAAATAATTCAACCTAAGATGTTATTGATATTTTGATGAAAAATTTTTATTATACCACATAAATTAAAAAGAGTGATAAAAAATAATTTTAGATTAATTGCAATAAGTGTGACTAAACCGTCTTTTATAAAAAAATAATGTTCTTCAGAAAACATTACATTTTTAGATGATTTTTATTTAAATTATAATAAATGGATAACGATAATTTACATAATTTAGCTAGTACTATTCATACCCCCCAATTTATTTTGTTGTTTATAATGGTATACTATATTATAAATCATTTTGGCTCGGGGTTGGGGGCTCCACAAGCTATCAATGAGGTTAAATTTAAAGAAACACAATTCATGGATTATTTGAGATCAATGATGCTTGAGAAATATGATATAAAATAAAATGTTATTATTTTATAATTTTATTTGTGTTAAATTTTACCATAAATTTAAATTTAAATTTAAAAAGGAATGACATATTTTGTAAGGTGATAATTCCCCATACACATTAGTGACATTAATAATTTTTTAAAAAAACATGTAACGTTAGAATGTATATATGATATTATAGTTGTATAAATATAATAGTATAATAAATATTATATATATATATAAATAAGACCAATTATTATAATTAATCATGAGATTTTTTGATAGAAAATAATATATATTGGTCTATGCGGTGGTAGTTCGTTATACACACAATCAGCATTTTCATAACCGGTTTGATATTGGAAGAGATGGATATAGGTCATCACTATAACATAACAACATATCATGATATTTGAGATACTTAAGTTATTATATAATATTATTTTAATAATATTTTATGTTCGTGGAAGAAGAGACAAATTAAAAACGCTCATTTGATAACACTACTTCATCTTTGAAAGGCCTCCTCAGGTTCACACAATAATCGTTAATATAATGGATTTATGATAAAACTGAAGAATATAGGATGTTGGGAGGGGATAAAAAATGATATTTTGGAAGGTATTTCATAATAAAAAAATCTTTATGAGTATGAAGTGTGTAGAATAGTGGATGTCTTGTTACATGTTGAAGAGAAGACAAAAAGGGAATTCATGAAAAGAATTTATTACACCCATATTGTTTTCACTTAAAAATACCCCAAAATGGGACATTATGGAGACTTACAAGTGATAAGGTCAAAATACGGCCATAAAATTTCTGTTTTAAATATTTTTATGTTAATTTAACCCTTATTATTGTATTTTAACCTCCTTGTAAAACAAAATTTACCTTAATCATTATAATTAATTTTTATTGATTTTAATATTCATAATCGTGAAAAATTAAATTTTTTTTCTTTAGTAGGTAATAGAAATTACACTTTTTATATATTGGGAATCCATTTTCCAAATTTAATTCATATAATTTATCGAATTAAATTTTAAACCATACCCTCAGATTTGAGGAGAAAAAACTTTCAAAAGAGTAAATTATCATAACTATAAGAGGATTTAATATAAAAATTTGAGATTAAATTGACAACAATGACCAAAATTAGTTAAATAATAATTTTAATCCAAAAAAATTAAATTTTAACTATACGTGTAAATTATTTAATTGAAAATAAATGTTACAAAAAATCAGTATTTTTCAATATTCATCAAAATATGATACTTTCATTAAAAATAAAAAACATTAACCTAATATAATTTTAATATAATTATATGAAAAAATAATCTCATTTTATAAAATAATGTTTGTAAAATTTGTAAAAAAAATATTATTTGTGTAAATCTTGAAAAAATGATTTTTATAAAAATACAGCTACTTAAAAAACATTTATTTTTATTTCAATTGATTATTATTTTATTTCTAATAAATAAATATATATACATATATAATTTTCATAATTTATATTATTCCATTCATACAAAAATTTAACATCAAAGTTATATTGGAATAATATACTATGGTTTATTTCGACAAGGGGTTACGTGTTACACAAGATATCAAATAGATCAAATTTATATAAAAAGAAATATATTATAAAGTATCATTGTCTTAAATTATCATAAATGATCAGTATTGAGTGTCAAATACACTTTAAAATCCAACTTTATTCTTTTAAAATCCCATGATATAAAATATTCACGACCTTTAAAAAATTATGTCCTCACAATTAAGACTTGATCTCTGTAATCCAGTGTTTGAAATTAAGAGATACCATTTTTGAAAAAACCTAAATCATGAAAGGGTTAATAAAACAACCTCTTGATAAGAGAGAAAGGTAAATATAAAGGTCATTTAAAATAACACATAACTAGGATTCCATATTGAAGAATATACGTGGTAAGTTAAGATAGAGAATATAAGAAAATCGTAAATAATTAGAGAGGGTGATTGAGATCATTGATCATAAGATAGTGAATGATCAATGGAATGTTAAGGAACTAAAACCCATAATTTTGTGATGATTTAAAAGATGATTGATTAATAATATACGAAGGTAATAGGAAAATATTTTTTTTCAAGATTCTTTTCTTAATGTTGAGGGATTATATTACTATCTTATCATATAAGGAAATATAATTAATTGATATATTTTTATTTTATAATAACAACTTCATCCTCTGGCTATGCTTTGGTGAATTTACATTCCATGAATATCTAAAATGTTTTTTCTCAGAAGCACACAAATTAAATTGTATTAGATTGGATAATACATACAAGATTGAAAAGAATTTCAACCTATTTGTAAATATTTGCCAAAACAAATATGGTAATTCAAATTTGTTAATATAGAAACATCAATAGTAATACCATTGGTTCATATTTAGTATTTATTCAATAAATCATTAAGAAAAAATAGTAAAATATTAACCATTACATCACATAAAGCAATATAAGGTGTAAACCATTATCATTCTTCAATTGTGTGGCCAATCCCCATGGGATTCAATGAATGAAATGAGATTTCACCTAGTATATGGATTTTAATTTTTATTAAATCATATTAATATAATTTAAATAACATTCAGAAATTGTGATATCACATAATTACTATAACCAAAAAGATTAGATAATCCATAAAGGTTTCCAATACATTTAATCTTAAGTCCCAAAATATATAAAGTAATTCTTCCTCATATAACACTTTCATATACTACACTAATGGGTTGTATTCACATAAGTGTTTTCCAGAAATAACATTAATATTCTTATATCCCTACCAAAAAACATTCTAAAGGGGTATTTAGTAATTTGAATTTATGATAAACCTTAAACTCATAACCCATGTTGGTATCCAATAATATTATGTTAATGAAAAAATATATACTTAATTTTTTCAAAATCCAAACATGATTCATAATTCGTATAACCAAAATATAATTTGTAAAAAAAACTTATACAATTTAATTCTTGAATCCATATACTAAAATAATTCATCCAATTTATTTCAACATATATCTTTTCTTGGCCATCAAGTTAACTATTAGAAGAGGTAAATGATTTGGATAATTATATGGTTCACCAAATTTAATAAAATGAATTATTAATAGATCCCTTGGATGAAATTTATTTCCTTATATAATATAATTCATTTTTTATCAGCAATTCATTACTTTATGCCACTATATTGCACTCATAAAAAAATTTCTTCTTCCTTTAAGAAACCATAATGGGAATCTCATTCCACTTTTCTAACATGAAGGAAATTAATCCTTCTTTCCTCCATGGTCTCCACCCCTCATGATATTGGAAAAAAAATCCTTATTTTTTTAGTGAGTCCAATAATTATTTAAGGTATATGTTCTTAATTATATTTAAGGATAACATATTAGGAATAATCATGATAGTTTTAACTCATATCATCCTCCCATTTGGTAGCACATAGTCACCAAATTTTCATTTATATTCAATGTTAACACAATCCCATTTGTTTTTATCCCTTGACTAAAACCAATAGTCATAGTTTGAGAAACATTAATCATAGAGGAAAAACTATATAATCATTTTTAGGATGTCTAAATCATGACACTTTCATTTAAATCTATAAACCTTTTTTTAATACTAGGACATCCATTGTATGCATCAATTCAAATCATTCAGAATGGCATGTAGTGAAAATCTTAATTATCCTAACAATATCTGTCAAAACTGTAAAACCATGTGTTCAATAAGGCTCATTATTGTGTAGCCTTTTACTACTATGTGAAGCCCAAGACCCCTTTTTTGGAGTTATTACCCCTCATTACATTTGCTCTAGAAGCACATCCAAAAGTTTAATCTAAATATGGATATATTTGGAATAAAAAATTATAATCTCTATCTTACTAAAACATTTATATGTTATTCTATACATATCCAAAAATTCTATCATAGGGTTATTTTCCCTAATCTATGTTTTTCATAAATCTAGATCCCATGATTTCTACTAATTATATATGATACCTACTGTAATGACCCCAACCCTAGTAGTCCAGAGTCAGTGTCTGATTTAATTAATTTTTATAATATACAAGGAATCACATACCAAAGGACCATATAGTTGGTAGAGTTTGTAAACTAGGTATATACACGATTCCCATTTTACATTTAAATAGAATAATTATAAATTTTTTTCAAGAATTTTATTATTCCCTATATGAAATCTTTTCATATAATTTATATTAAACTTCTTAGATTCATAGGAAGAGAAAACAATGGTGATCTCAAATGGTTAGTAAGAGTTACATAAAGTGGAATGTATCATGTGGCAATAAATAATAATCAATAATGCCTAATCAATATGGTAAGGTAAATAAATTGAGACAAATTACATTAAATTAATAACTTTACTATCATGATAAGATAAGTAATAGTAAATATTTAAATGTCAATAATTGAACATAAATACCATTTAAATAACTTTATTATCATGAATAGAAAATGAATAAGAAATATGGAAAGGTAAATAAATATTAACACATTACATTTAATCAGAAAACTGACAATGAAATGGATCTGTAGATAATATCATTTAAATAATATCATGGATAATAACATGTAAACTACTCATAAAGGGGGCGATTAAGTTTTTTTATTTCATGATCATATGCATCATGTTAGCTGTATTATAAATATGTTTTAGAAGAAATTTTAAAACTAATGGGTATGTGTACACCAGAAAACCATTTAATTGTTTCTAGATGACTGATTCATCTCATCAGCCTACCGATGCATTGAGGGGATAACTATAACCAAACCCCATCAATATATGCTTTTCCAAATCATTACACATATGTCAAATAATTGATTTAATTAATGAAATTTTTTCCTAATCAACAAAAATATCTATCTATTAAGTGATTAGGATTAACAAAGAATTCCCCAGTCAATTATATAATCCTCATATTAAAAAACTATATATAGAAATTATTTATAGTTTAAGTAATAAGTATATCTGTGATAAATAAAATGGAGAATTATTTTAAATTTAAGGTCTAATGTTAACAACAAAATTATTATTTCAAGGGGAATTTAATGATTACAAAAATTAATCATGAAAGAGAGTGTCAATACATTCTTGGGTCAAACTAATTGTAAATCATATTTTAAATTATAAAAAATTATATCAATACAACATAGTCTTAAATGAAAAAAATGTAATAAATTAATGATGTCATTGATGAATAGAAATACCATTAAAACTTCATTAAAAACACTCTTGAGGAAAATAAAATTTTAAAATTGAAAATATTTTTGAAACCCAAAAGTTCAGAAAATATGTTTAAAATAATTCTCATTGAATACAACCGTCAAATATTATATTGAAATCTTTAAAACATTGATTGTTAATGGAAGAAAAAAATTTTGTACTAATAATACATGATAAAACAATTATTTTTTTATATCCTTGGTGAATTC
This sequence comes from Viscum album, assembly GCA_963277665.1. Classification (NCBI taxonomy): domain Eukaryota; kingdom Viridiplantae; phylum Streptophyta; class Magnoliopsida; order Santalales; family Viscaceae; genus Viscum; species Viscum album. The sequence continues at coordinate 1,190,342,638 of OY728145.1, forward strand.
CCAATGGGACTTGTTTTAAAACAACATGAATATAAATTTCAAAATCTTTTTTAAATAATAAAAAATGGTAAAATTTTCATTAATAAATCATTGTTCAAATTTTTAAAAAAATTCCAAAAATATTTTTCAAAAAGCATATATTTTAATGAAAAATGATTTTCGATCAAAGATTGAAATGAAGTCGATTTTCATAAAAAACATTACCAGTAATTTTAAGATAAAAAGAGTGAGGAAATGGTAATATTACATGAAAGAATCCTGAATAACCCATGTACAAGAAAATTAAATATATTTATTATTCAATTATCAAATAATTTATTTTAATATAAATTCATGTATAAATAATCTCGATTAAAATGAGATTGTGAAATAAAACCTTACAAATATCATACCATTGATGTGATAATTGACCAATGAATCAATTAGCTGTAACAAGTGTAAATAAACATAAAACAATTGAAAATAGAACAAATTATTTTCAAATGTATTTACCCACATAATATAAAACGTTGAAGGCATTGAATAAGTAATGTAATGTAATGAAAAGAAATTGATTTTTGAAATTCTTCACCACTTATTAATTTTAATGTCAATCCCATTATATAAAATAGTGAAAATTAAAATTTAAAATAAGATGAAGTATGAATTATTTATGATATTAAGTGAAAATGGGGAAGTATATATGTAACATTTCATATTAGGATGCCACTCAACAATGCACAGAATAATGTTAGATACATGTCCACAAGCATGTATCCCCAAATTCCAGAGGTTGTCAACTATCTGTGAGGGCCTATGTGAGTAATTGGGGAGACTATTCCCTTATTACAAGAGTATATCATAGTGGAAGGCAATCACATTAAATAGTGGAAGAAGATATAATAAATAGATAGTGGGTAAAATAGATAAGCATGATAAGAATATTTAACAAGCCATAAGTGTCTCATTTATAATGATGAAGATGATAAATGTTTCTAGAAAATATCCAATATAGATACTTGTAAATAAAATAAAATAAAAGTATCCAAATTCCAAAAATAAAAAAAGTGTGATTGTAGCATCACAAGCCTCAACTAGGTCCCTTGATTTCATGCTTCAAAGTATTGATCAATAGCCAGTGTTATGTGGTTTTCCCCTATTACCTCCTATATACATAAAATATATTTGGGTCCCTAAGGAGGCCAAAATAGGGTGTGAGATAAACGTTCGACATTGTTTCCACCCAAATATCGATATAGTTCTAAGAATCACAATTCAATATATTAAACCACTGAAAGTAATTTGTGATTTATGTGTGAATGGACAAGGTATATAACTACTACAATCAAGTCATACAAAAAAACAACTTCTCAAGGATCCTATAAATGAAGCTGTAAGATATATGAAAAACTAAAATAGCCACACTATATAACCATCCATATTATTTAAAGAAGGCCTTTCTATATAAAGAATCCATATTGGAAACTCATTTCCTTTCCATATAACCACACTCATATATCCCATAGTCATGCAATATAAAGAATTGTATACCATGAAGGGACATATCCAATGTGTTTAAGACCATGTAATCCTCATCGAGTCCAAGGAGAATCTTGATGGAAACACATTATAGACACTGATTAGATACTAGGAGCATGTTTACTGAAATTTACTATATGAGTCAAAGAAATCCATAACCAAGGGGTAACAAAGCCTGAGGAATCCCATGAAATCAAGACCCAAGGTACATACTTAGCCAAGGTGTCCACTACCGCGTTCCAAATATATGGAGAGTTTCCAATGACATCTACACAAATAATCATTCAGTTCATATCATTTATCAAAACAATTCCATATGAGTCTACTAACTCATATAACCAATTCCATTAATTCCACCAAATGAGGGGACCCACTCATATCATTCAATTCCCATTAAATCATGTCACATGGGTATACCCACCCATTCATCGTTAATAGACTTTTAACACATCACATGGGTATACCCACCGATTAAAATAATTTCTCACAAATACATTTATGTAATTAAAATAGGTTAGGAATTTAATGTTATGGTAACACAAGGTGTGGTGGTAGAAAATATCCCAATCATTCCATTCAATCTCATTTAACCATAATAGAGCTTCTTTAAACTATAAAAACTCAGAGACACACCCCTTGGGTGGTTTATCAAAGTTAAAACCCCATGAAAATGCACAGAGCACCATATTGGTGGCCTTGGGTTGGGAAAAAACTACCAACACATCTCCAAGAACCAAATAGAATCCCTAATAGGTCGTACTTCATCTATTTCAATTTAACATTTCAGATTCAGACTCGTGCTAAAAATTCTGGTGGGTGAAAAAATGGTTGATATCTCTATAAAGAATCAAAATATGAATTAAATTCATAGACCACCTACGTTAGCTCTGTAGAGGAGATCCCATCCAGTATCAATCCCTGATGTTTCTCGGTTGGGAATAAATCTGAAGTGAAAATGAATAATGATAAATCAGGGAAATTGACCCTAAATGAAAATAGCACATCCATTGTCCAAAGAAAAAATAATGGGTAAAAGGGAATCAAGATCATAATAGTTCTGTTCTAACATGGTCGGTGGTGATATAAATGGAGTCCAAATGAGAGCTATATCTGAGAAACTAAGATATAATGTTTTTTTCCTTCAAACGAGAGAAAAAAAAGAATTTTTTCTATAAAATCCAGTTCATTTCTTGTATTTTAAAAAAATATTATCATGTAATTAAATGATACGTAATTTCCCATAACATCAATTAATTCTCAATTTTCCATTACTAGGGAAATGGGATTACATAGTGTGTAATCCCATTACACATCATATAGTTGGCCTGCAGCTAGTACATAGCCTTCCAACCTCTTCTTTCACAAAAACAAACCAACCATCCCATGACTTGACATAGGTTCTAATCAAAAAAGAGATGTTATTATGTATTTAATCATGAATGTAAAATATATGTACATTATGGAAAAACTATTAACTTATAATATTCCACAATAAATATTTTTTTTCCAATTCCCATCTCAAGAGTGGTCAAGATTCTTTTGAAAAACAACTTTGGCCACTAAGAATGTATGTCGCACTCCCACTCCCATGTCTCATCCTATAAATGGTTAGGATTCTGTATCACCAATAATAGATGAACTGACTGGATATAGAGAACCTCCATGATCTAATCAAATATATGAATCAGATTCTCTTAAAAGGATACATCAAACTATAGCTCAACCTCCTCAGGATGAAAATTTTGCGACATGTTTGAATAATAGCTGCACTTCTGAGATACATGGAACAAATCATTTAGGGATTGGTACCACATAGGTAACTAAAACTGATAGACTACCAAACCGACACTCTCTAGAATCTCAAACAATCAAACATATCGTAGTGAAATCTTATCCTGTATCCTGATTCTCCTATGTCCCAACATTGTTGAAACACACAAAAGACCTAATCCCCAATCCTAAACTCTAGAGGTCCACTATGGTGATCAACATAATATTTTTAAAGAAACTACACAGTAACCATCCATTTTTGAATCAACTAGACCTACTTAGAAGTCGCTTTCATGATATGAAATCCTAAATAAATCTTTCTCACTTACCCATATCCAATGGAGGGAAATTTCCATGTCCTACCATACAAATCCTTATAAGGTACCATCGATATTGTTTCCTGATAACTATTATTGTAGGAAAAATCCTTCAGAAGAATTTTCCTCTCCTAAAATCACCAAAAATCCAGGACTCTTGCTCGTATCATGTCCTTTTGCACTTAGCATGTACACTCTAAATGGCCATCAGTTTGACGATGGTATTCTATGCTCATAATAACATATATACCTAGAACCCTCTGAAAAATCTACTATAAATGAGAAATAAAGCAGACATACCAATCTAAAATGATAGTGTGCAAGACTCCCTGTAGTTGTACATTCTAACAGTTATACTAACTTCTGACCTTATCAACACTGAAGGTCTCCTAGATTAGCAATAATTTTTCAATCTTCATGACTTTGTCAACAAAAGCCATCAAAACATTGTTTTCTTGTTGAAACCTGATTGAATTCATCATGAAACATATCGTGACATCAACCCATTTCCACTCCAGAATAGGTAATTTATCTAAGACTAGTTCTATACTGATTTTCCAACATCCTCTACTAATAGGTGGAACACCTCCAAATAAATCTAGTTACATCTATTTTCCTAATCGGCCACTAGTCCTAACGACGCAAGTCATAGTACTTCATGGTGACTCTATGATGCACGACCCAAACCGAAGCATGAAAATCCCACATCAGCTCCGCATTTATATAAATCATAACCCAAATGTGTCCATGTATGTATAATATCTCATCAATTCAACAGTATAAACTAGAGGAAGTTCCTCACCTTCTACACTCGTCTATAAGACTATTCCCCCTAAATCAAATGGTTACCTCACCCTTACTAAATCCAACAAGGTAAAGTGCACAACAAAGGATGATAAATATGTTTTTCCTTGACTGTCACGAACATCCAGATACATCTGAGAGAACAAATCCATTTGATGTCACTCATTACTCGAATATTCCACTACATGTATCTATGTCCTCATGCTCAGTGCATCAGCCACATCAGTGCCTTTACAATCCATACAGACAGGATCAAAGTTTAAAAACTATAGTAAATCCACCCACTTTCACAACATAAGATTATAATGATGTTAAGTAAATATATACTTGAGGATTTAGTGGTTTTTGTACACCAAACAATTATAACCAAGTTAATAGTATCTCCTAAAACGTAATGCAAGAACAACAGTAGATTACTCTAGATCATACTTCAATTAATTCCACTAATGTGGCCTCAAATGTCAAGACCTATATATCGTAACTCTATCCCCCTACATCAGCACTACTCTCAGATTGATACCTGATGCGTCACAATAAATAGTGTAGCTCTTGTCCTGCTCTAGCAGTATCAGGACGGGTGATGATTTCAACCTTCCTTTCAACTCCGAAAATGTTGTAATGCCAGAGTATGACCATAAAAATTTCTCACCCTCCTTAGTTATGTCTTTTAGCAGTGCTTTTAAGTGTGATAAGACCTCTATGAAATACCTATATTAATCAGCTTGACCCATTAAAAATTGTATTTGAAATACATCCTAGGGATGATCCTAAGAAAATATATCTCTAACCTTCTTTAGGTCAAATTACACTTCTGTATATGAGATAATGTGACCCTAGAAGTGAATCTTATCCATCCAAAAGTCAAACTATTTGAGAATAGGATATATCTTTTTCTCTCTCAGTGCATTAAAAAAGATCATAATACGGTTGGAATGGTTTTATCGATTAGGAGAATAGTAAAATATATCATCCACGCAAACCACCATAAAAAAATCCAAGGATGGAACACTCGGTTCATCAACGCCATGAAAACTACTATCTTTTTTGTGAGGAAAAATAGTATTACTAGATACTCATCTATACTATATCTACTATTCATGGTGGTGAGAGGTATCTCTACACATCGAACACATACTTGGTGATATCCTGACCTTAGGTCTACTTTCATGAACACTCTGGATCCTCAATGATTTTCACACATGTCATACATCTATGGAAAGGGATATCAGTTTATATCCATCAGATGGTTCAACTTCTAATAGTCCATAGATATCCTAGGAGTTCCCTATTAATTTTTATAAAAAAAAGACCAGTGAACCCCATAAATACATAGTGGGTCAGATAAACCCATTTTCCTTTAAATCTTTAATCTATCACTTGATCTCATGAAACTCTATCATATCAATCCTGTAAAGTGGAATTGAATTTGGTGCAGCTCCTGATACTAGTTCAATAGGGAAATCAACATCACTATAATGAGGTAAATAGGAAAATTCATCTCGAAACACATCCCTGAAGCACTCATACACTGGAGGAATGTCCTCTCAACTCACTCCCTAATCATCCAGAAACAAACTAATGATCTAGGTTGCTATCCTACCCAGTCCACAATGATCATGTCTAGCTCAACTCTCCAAGACATCCCATTCACAATTGTGACTAAACATGACATGCAATGATGTCATAAATCTCACCCTCTAGTGATAATAGTCAATATAATCTCAATAATCTACTAACCAATCCATCCTGAGAATGATGTAAAACCCTACCATCTCGAGGACATAAAGATTCAAGACAAAATCAAACCCATAAACTGGAAGTGGGAAATCCCTACAATGGATCACATCATCCGTTCTAATACCCACCTATGTTCCTACCATAAAAAATATATCATAATACCACAAAAAAAAGATAATGAATTTTCACCATAGGTGCAGATATGACACCATGAGATACACATGTATCAAAAAGAGAAGATACAATAGTAGATGCTATGAAGATTATACCTCCCTCTATAGAAGGTCTAAAACACTGACTCAAATAGATTAGTATCATACCAAGGCCTTGTGACACAATCTCACTACCTAAAGTATTTCCATTATGATGTCTAGGAATAACTAATGTCTAGAAACCTTAACCATGACCAATACCACCTCGACCTGATCATCCAACACAGATCCAGCACCCTACATGGCGTGGTGGTAAGAAACCCAATCCTAAACTTTACTTCAGAGATGACCCACTGCCACTCATAGCTGGATGGTAGTCCATATATAACCACTCCACATGGTCCATCATGAGGCAAGCTCATCACTCAATTGGGTCATGGTCACAATGATTCTTAATATGGCCTCAAATTCTACACCAGTGATAAAAACGATGCTTTCAGTACACACAGTATGACTGGATCTCATCTCATGGGAAGCCTCAAAACAATGATTCCACACTGAATATGTATAACCACAACTTTGAGAAGCAGAACATCCTATCTCTATGCCCCATTTTCTCCTAGGTTATGATTTTTAATTAATATTAGATTCATGATCTTAGTGATAGAGGTCATCCTAAACACATTGACATGAGATTTGATTGCATGTCAGAGATATTCCATAAATAATCTCTCTCTATAAAGCTCATAATCAATTTAAATAAGTGAAAAACCCAAGAAATCTTTATAAAATGAAGAGTACTCTATAACCATCATGGTTCATAACTCTAGATGAATGAACTCACTTGCCTACTCTAGCCATAGAGCCTCAATGTAAAATTAGTCATAGAAGTGGGTCTGGAAATTAGTCCAACCCATATCTCACATCCTTTCATCCTAGATCAAAACATCTCATCAATGCATGTCTACTCCATATAACATATAAGTGGTGAGTTTGACCCTCCTCTCCAGAGGCATCTCTAGATGCTCAAAGATAGCTAGCATGGTCTCAAGCCACAACTCTGTAGCCTATGGACTTATATCCCCAAAAAATGATGGAGGTTGTTGCTACTTGAACACACATGCCTTCTCATCTATAGTCACGGTATTCATCAACGATCCCTAAAAAGTATACATATAGCAAAATATACCCTTACAGAACTAAGACACTACACCTGTGTCTGGAAAAGTCTCAGGTGCTATAGTTGTCACTAAAAGAGGACCCACCAGTAGCCCATGGGCCACCACCTCTGAAGCATGGTTTTGGCCACCCTCTTGGAATACCATCGGAGATAATCATGGAGTCATCCTCTACAATTTCAAAAACATGACTCATAAAGGAAAAATATCAAATTCACAAGTAAAAAGTGCCAGATAGGTCAAAACCCTCCAAAGACCATGTCATAACATATAGCATGCTCCTAAATCTAGAACTTTATAAGAAACAACCACAACAAAACTAGAAACACTACCTCTTGTCCACTCAAAAGGTTGGTCTAGGTCAAGTCTCTATTTAAACAATCTATCTCCCATTTTAATTTAACATACACTTATTCACATGATTTAACCGATGGACTACCACGTTCTAATACCTAAGGGCCCATAACTCTTCCTAAACCAATATTTGATGCCCATATAATCCATATATATCAAATTTACTTTAATAATTGAATATAAAAGGTGCATTAGTTTCCATTTCATAAGGGACCATAAACCTTATGAATTAAAACATGAAAGCACTCCTCTATCATCTATACAAAGTCTATCTCAACATCAAGCACAACTATCATAACACTTATCACAACAGCATGAGTTAGATAATGAATCCTAAATGGATTGACATAATGCATGTAATGTGATTACTAAAAAGTTCATATATGATGAATTATATTGAATAAACTTATTTCATTGGTTTTAAATAGAAATAAAACCAATAGTTGCATCAATATTATCAACGTAATTCAATCGTTTCACTCAATGGTGATATCAAATCAACTATAATAGTCCAAACAAGAAATATAAATTTCATTCGGGGAAATTTGGATCTTATATATATATATATATATGAGGTGGCTAAACTGAGGAAAAAAATATTACAATATTCAATTTCTTCGTTGTCAATATATATTTTGACAAAATAGTAATTCAATCCAAAGAAGACACCCCCTGATACAAAATTTTAACATCCCAGTCCTAGATGTCACCCAACAGTGCCTTGAGCCCGATTGGCTACATAGACTCAAGAACCTAACATCAGACACCAGAGGTTGTAGACTAGTAGTAAGGGAATAGGTGATCTAATGGAGATACTTTGCCCACATTACTAGAGTATATCATAGTGTAATTCATTCAAATTCAATAGTAAAAGTAGATATAATAAACAGATAGTGGGTAAAATAAACATGAAATTCAAGAATATATAACAATCCACAAGTGTCACATATACCATGAAGTAGATGATAAATGTATCTAATGAAGGTAAACTGAAATACAATACAATTCATGAATACAAATTCCAAAAAAAAAGTGAACCGGTAATACTGCTAGCCTCAACTTGGTCCCACGCTCCCATGCTTCAATGCTCCAAAGAAATTATCAGAAACCAGTGTTAGGTAACTTACCCCTATTGTCACCTACAAACATATAACATGTTTGAGTCCCCATAAAGGCACAAATAATGTGTGAGATAAGCATACCAATTGGTTTCCACCCAATTATCTGTACAGTTCTAAGAAGCATAATGCCATATAATAAATAGGCGAAAGTCAACAGTAATTTAAGTGTGAAATTATATGTCATATAATTACTGTAAACAAGTAATACCAAAAATTATTTTGAGGCACCCAGTAACAAGTGTCAGCTCCTATTAAGGAAGCTACAAAACATATAAACAACTAACATGGCCATGCCGCACAGCCATCCATATTCTGTCCACAAGACCATGTCGTATAAATAAACCATTTAAAAAACCTATGACCATTCCATACAACCACAACCATATATCTAACGATCGTGATTTGTAAAGAGTTCTATATCCAGAATGGATAAATATAATGTTTCCAAGACCAAGTCTTCCTCAATGAGTCCCAGGAGCATCTCGATGGAGACTTTGTATAGGCACTCGTTAGAGTCCTAGGAGAATTTCTACCCAGAGGTATCCTATGGAATCAAGTCCCAAGGTGCATACTCATCCATGGTGTCCACTAACTCATTCCATATCCATAGATATCCATCCATGGAATCTATACAAACACTCATCCATTATAAATAATTTATCAATACAATTCCATATGAGCCTACTCACTCATATAATCAATTCATTTAATTCCAATCATTGAATATACCCAGTAATATCATTCCATTCCCATTAAATCACGTCACGAGGGTATACCCACCAATTCCTCATTATTTTCTATTTACCATATCACATGGGTACACCCATGCATTAACACAACTTCTAACAAATACATTTAATCAATTAAGAATATTTACACTTGAAATATTATGATAACACAAGGAAAGAGGTAGAAAATCTCTTAAACATTCTATTAGGTCATTTAAAACTACAGAATATCTTATAAAAACTTGGAAAACTCTAGGATACGCCCCTTGGGTTTTTCATCAATGTTTAAAACCTTTGCAATGCCATAGTGCACCCCTTGGGCGGACATGGGTTGGGGAAACAACGACTATCGCATTTTAAAGAACCTAATGACATCCCAAACATGTCATAATTCATTATTTTAGTTTACCATTTCAAATATGGGTCCATAAAAAAAACTCTAGTAGAGAAAAAGGCTGATCACTCTATAAATAATTAAAAGAAAAAAGAAATGTATAGACCACCTACCTTATATCATTAGTGGAGTATGAATCTAGTATAAAGTCTCGATTCATCCTGGTTTAGAAGCAATCTAAAGAACAAATGAAGATATATAATTTAATGCATTAGAACATAAATCCAAATAGCATATTCATTGTTCCAAATAATCAATAATGGACAAAAAGGAATTAAGATCTTAACAACATTGTTTCAATTATATTGATGGAGAAAGAAATGGATTCTGGATCGGCATTAGATCTGAGAAACTATAAAACAAGGATTTATTCTTCAAATGATAGTTTAAAATCTTCTATTTGAAAATAAGGGACACTTCCTCTATTTTAACAAAAATATAATCGAGCAATTACACGATGTGTAATTTCCTTTCACGTTGTGTAATGCTTGGTTTTCCATTCCTAGGGAAAAAACATTACACATAATGAAAGGTCCTGGCCACACCATTACATGTCGTGTAATTGGATTATTTGGCATGTAATCCAAATAAATGTCATTTAGTTGACTTACATCTAGTATACAACCTTCCAGCATATTCTTTCCCAAACACATCAAATCGTTTCACATATCGTTTTAGAGTCTAAGAAAATATGGATGTAAAATAGCATTTAACCAAAATATTAAAATATCTATTCCATATGAAAAACATGGTATCTTAAAATATACACCATATAAACTAAATTAGCTTCATAACATTACAATATTCCTCAATGAAGTGAATTTAAGACGAATTCCTTTACCTCACACATCATTTTGGATTAATATGCTCTAAACTAATTTATAATGGTTTTATAGTGGTTTTTAATTGATAAAAACCCATATTTTTATTTATAGCATCATATATTATCTTCTTATATCATTTTAACACCTATTTGTTAATAATATTTTATTATTATCATTGTTTTGGGTGTTAATTACCTTGTTTTGTCAGACGTTTTTACCATAAAATTTATAGTTCTTTCACATATTACATAGTTAAATAATATCTAAAACAATATTAATGCTATAAGTATCATTTTACCATTAGATTAATTTTTATAATCATTATTTAAATTTTATCAAGAGAAATGATCACATTGCTACAGGGAGAAGGTAAGCCGTAGATACACATAAGAAAAGTTATTATTTCCTTAAGGGGTGAATGGGTAAGAAAGTGTGTGATATATTAATTTTACAAAATAGTTATAATTTTATATATTTCACATATATTCATTAAATATATCCTCATTACCCTCCATAAAAATTATATGTGAAAAAAAATCACATTGCTTCATGGGGTCGTAGTCCGTTGTACACAACAGCATCATTATCAAATTTTAAATGGTATATTAATCAAGATTTTATAAGTGATATTATAAATATATAAGTAAACTAAAATAATAAACATAATATATATATATATATATATATTAATTAAATAAATCATTTTATAAAGTCTTCATATGTGTTAACAGAAAACAAGTTACATCGGTTCGAGAGGCGATAGTTTTCTGTACACATGATCAATGATTGTGTTTCCCATTTGATAGAAGAGGAAATAGATATAAGTAATTACCTACGAAAATAAAATACATGTATATGGAATATAATTAGTTTATTATATAATCATATTTCAAAAATATTTGAATGAGGTGGAAGAAAAAATAAATTAAAAATGCATGTTTAATAATGTTGCCTCTTCAATTGATGACCTCTTTTGGATTTCCCAAAACCTTCCAAAGATGTATTTATGACAACACCAAGGGATCTATATTGTTTTTAGGGTATTAGGGATGTTATTTGTTTTGGATTTTATCAACCAAATGGATATGGTAATGTGAATAAGGGTGGATAGGGGGTCTCCTTTTATAGGTGAGGGAGAGGAAAAACATGCAATTTTTTAAATGAATCGATTACGAAAACATTTATATCATAACAAATATCCAAAATAAGTCATTATTGAACCATATAGATGATAAGTTCTCAATATATCCATCCAATGGGTTTTCTTGAAAGTTGTAGTCTCATTTTAAACATTATCATTTTAGCTTAACCCTTAGAAAATTAGTTTTTACCTTAAATATTGTAATTAATTTTAAGTTTTTCTACTATTCATAGTCTTCAAAAAATTATGCTAAAAATATTAGATAATATAAACTATTATTATTCCAAATATGGAATAATTTTTTCAAAACTTAATTGATATAAGTGGAATAATTCCCTTTAAAATTATACTCATAGAAGCTATGAGAATGTGAGGTACCAAAGAATAAATTCACGTAATTATAGAAGGTTTTAATATCAAAAATAAAAATTATGTTTCTAAAAATTAACTAAATTAGTTAAATTTTTATAAAATTTAACTTCAATTACATTAAAAATAATTTTAATAAAAACTATATCTTTCAAATTATTAAAATGAAAATTTAGTATTCAATAAAAATAAGAGAACCTTAATTTTCATAATTTAGTTAGAAATATTCAAACCTTCATATTTAAAAAATAGATTATCATGGTATACTATAATACTGTTCCTTTAGACTTGAGATTTCATGTTCAACAAGCTATCGAGGAGATAAAATTTATTTCAAACATATATAGCATACAGTACTGGGTTGTTACATTCTCTACTTAGCACAGTGTTTCATGACTTATACACTCTAAAATAAAAATTTGTTATTTTAAAATACCGTCATTTTACAATCAGTCAGTGGATTTCTTGAATCTTTATAAGAATAATAGATGTTCCATGGGGATGTTAAATGAAGGTGGAGTAGTATCATAGTCCACATAAGCTAGCCGATATAGTGACACTGACCAATCAGTGGTATGAACAGAACATTCTCCATGTATTAGAAGCTCCCCATATACTCAGTGGAGGTGCACAACATTACCAGGGCAGATGTAATCTGAGCAAGTAATCTCTAGGTGTCCACTAGATAGCAGGTAGATGTGCACCAACTATTTGGTATAAATTGGTATTAAGTAACTTACAGTAGGTAGGCTATCAAAAAACTAATTTACGCTACCAGGTATCCATTACCATTGAGAAGAACAATCCAAGGGAGGAATTTTTTATATTAATAATATAGTTAACATAGATGTCATTGAATTTATGACCCCCAAACGATTTCAGAATGCTGTAAAAGGAATTGAAGGATTTAAATTGATCTTTGGGGTGGCTTAGATATCTAACATATTAAATTTCTTCATCCACCAACATGTTCAACTGATAAGATTACTCTCGAATCACTGTATTTAAAAATCTTATTTCTTCTCTTATTTTTGTGTACCAAAATTCAATATTTTTCTAACTTTTATTATTTTTTTCAATCTCTCTAATTGTTTCATAGTATTATTTGTGATATCAGAGAATAAGAAATGACTATCATCTATTATAATTTCTTCAACTTTATATTCTAATTACCATTAATAAAAAGAACTATGGTTTTCAATATATGTCCTTAAAACCTTAAAGGTACTATTTATTTTGAGGTTTCATTCATCACCATTAAATAGCATATTTTAAATTTATCTAGTTTCTTATTATAAGAATAAAAATTAAGGGATAGTTATGGTATTTAAGATACCAATAAATCCAATGTAATAATGTATAGCAATATCAGTAGTAAAAATTGGTGTACCTTCATGTATTATTTCTGAAAATCCTTACCATATATATTATCCAGTTTATATTTCATAATTTCAATTATTTATCTACTTCAATCCTTAAATGTTTCATTAATTTAATCCATCAAATATTTCTTAATAATATAATTTTTTTAAACCAGTTTTTATATTTATTCCCCTTTTAATATATTATTTAGTTATATTTTTGTAATTCCACTGTTTTATTTTGTTTAATTCATTAAACCTTTATAAATAATATTTGAAACTTTTTTTTCATTTAATTTTTAAATGTCATTTTACACCCATATTTTTATTTTACATTATCTTCAACCCATAGTCTCATCATCTATTATAGTTGGTTCATTTTTAACTTCTCTCTTAATGAGACTCTTATGATGACATTTAACAGAAAATATTTGGAATTTATGTAGGCTAATCAATGTGAGTTAGATCTTGAGTATTTAAAGGAGAATCTAGTTATTTCTTGGATTTTTTATCTATTACAGGAGGGGAATTCATTTGAATTTTTTTTGAGAAATTTTACATCTTATCTTAGCTATTGTGATGATGCATTAGATGGAAATAATAACTTATGGGAATCGACATTTAAAAAATAATTAATGTACCTATTCCACCCATGAAATAGATCATTGTTAAGTGGTGTTCGCCATAATGTTTTGGAATCACTATCTCATTGGTGAATATTGTATTTATTCATGGATTTGATGATTCATAATTACATCATCTGCCAATACTCCATGAGTTTAAAAAAACAATGATGGATGAAGTACCCATAATATTATGATTTTCATATTTCATTTATACTTAGTGAAGAAAATATAATAATAAATTTATTAAATAGGAATATGGATGGAAATTTTCTTCTTCAGTATGTAGACACATGGAGACTGATAGAAGAGTTATCTATGATAAAATGTGATATGGGTGTACTTGATGAAATGTGTTATCTTTATCAAATAACAGAGTAATTATACATTATTTAACAATTAGAAGAGTCCCATTTTTTTTGAGGAATTGGTTTAGTGAGATTTAGTTTTTTGTGTCCATTTTCCCAAGGGATTATTATTAGATAGATAATATTGTGTTCAGTTTCATGAGAATCTTTTCATTCCTTTGCTGATGCATAATGTGGTTCATCTTTAGTTCCAGAGTTCACTATTAGTGACACATCATAGTGTGAAGAAGTTGTATCATGTAAAGGTCTAGAATATTTTCAAGTCTTCATTTGTCATTATAGGGCCTTTCCTAATGATTTTGAGGTTTGGGGATTTTTGAAAATTTTATAAAAGTGGTTCAAAATGGGTTTGATAATTTATTAATATTAATTTTGATGTTTTATAAAGTTATTTAATTTAGAAAGATTTATTTAATTTAAATAAATTAAATATTTTTAAATATAAATGTGTATTTAAAATTTTTTATTTGGTTTTATGTATTAAACATTATAGAAGATATTATACACATCTGTAACCATATATTTTTACATGCGTCGTGAAGTAATTAAATGTTTCAAAATGTATGTGTTACAAATGTTATATATACAAACATTAAAATTATATAAATACACGTGTATATGTGTCTGTGTTGCGCAGTTACATATTATATATATATATATATATATATATTAATTGGTTATACATATAAAAGTGAATATATTTTTATATAAATCCACACACACACACATAGATATATATATATTTGTGTGTGTGTGTGTGTTTAATATAAACATGTTGCATATTTATATCACAATATATATATATATATTTGGTTTGGTGTATATTGAATATATATATATATATCATGATTTGGATAAAAATATATTATCTTATTAAATTTTTTTAATAATATACAATGTTCAATAAAAGGAAGAGTTATTCAATGAATTTGGAATAAACTTAGGAAATAAATGAATGAAAAAACTTAAATGAGAAAGGAATTGGGAATTTGGGTGTACGAACTAAAGGGGGTGAATAGATTAGAGGGATAAATGGTAATAATGATAAGATAGATGGAGTTTTAAAGTAAATTAAATATAAAAAATAAATTGAAAGAGTATAGACAGATGGGCGGGAAACGGGGAGTGTGGCATTGAAAAAAAATAAGAGACGAGAGTGTGTGTTTAGTGGGTTAATAAATAGGAACCATTGAAACATAAAAATAAATTAATTATATTATAATAGTGTTTTAATTAAAATATGTAAATTTAATTAGTTAACTAAATGTTGGTATTAATTGAAAAAAATTGTATTGAAAATTTGAAATCAGGTAAATAAAATAATCCTATTTTTTGAAGTTCTATCTACTACATCTTCCTCAATACTAATCAGATTGATGCTCCATCAGTTATTTTGGATTATTCTTAATGATTAAAAGGTAATATACTTGGTCTTTTCAGATTCATTTCATTATAATTTCCATATTTAAATATATAATTTTTTTTAATCTAATTTTGATGAAGATGGAGAATCAGGCGATTACATATTCATGTTAGTCATTACGAACATTGTTTCTCATCAGTGATGGGTCTAAATATTGTTGTTGTAACAACCTGAGATTTTATGAGAAATATTTTATTTATTTCTTATGTTATATGCAACATCAAAGGAATCTTTCATGGCACACAACACTAGCTTGGCTTGGGTTACACGCAATCACGACCTTCTTCAATAGCATGTGTAGTACGCAATACCGAGTTTCACTAAACAACAATATATTATTATAATATTATAAACTAGCCGTTATGAATATTATTAACTGAATTTTAAATTTTATAACATTATTATTCGTCTTACATATTTTCTAGAACATGTTATGAGAACGAAATAAATTTTTCGAGTAAAAAAATTATTTTTCAAAAAATGCAGTTTTGCTGCCTTTTGATGGCACACCCACATTAAATCTAGTTTTTGACAAGTTTATAAGTTCAATTTAACAAAATAAAATTCTTCTTTAGAATCATGATATAAAAATTTACATTGGATAAATTTTTCATATTATTCTGATAAATATCATATTTTAATGAATAGTAAAAACACCGTATATTTTAATTAAAAACAAATTGTTTCATCGCAATACCTTATATGGTTAAATAATAATAAAGAATGGTTTTAATATATAAATAGAATATATTTTTACCATTTAATATAATGTATTTAATTAGCATTAATTTTACATTGAATTCATAGGTAAAAACATTTCAATCATTGGTAATGTTTTAACTTTTAAAAACCCATTTGCTTAACAACGGGATTAATTTTAAATTCAAATAAATGAATAGTGTCAAAATTGACACTATTGTTATATTATAAAAATAATATATTATAAAATTGTTTAAAAATCTCCAAAATATTTAAAAAATATAAACTAAAATTTATATGGTTGAAAATGTCATAAAGTGTCAAATTATGGAAAATTCCCAACACATATGAATTTATTTATAATAATTTAAAATTTATAATATTATTACCACAAATAACATTAAATTGATAAATAATGATAAATAAAGTTGATAATGTTTATAATATATTTGTAACATGTCGAAATTTTATTGTTTTATGAGATTACAACCCTATCTCATTTAATATTTAGATATGAGTCATTTTGAAAGTTTTTAAGTGGGGTTGGGATTTACTAAAAACTAATATTTCTTATAATTCCAAAGGTGCACCTCTCCCCCCTTATAAGACGGCACCTCCTCCCTCTCCTCCTCACACCAAATTGAGCCTTCAATATCGTCCAACCCCTGCCCATTTCACTTCCCCACTTCCTTAGAAACCTAATAGTGGTATTGGTCTTCTCAAAAGGCCAACTCTAGTTCCCTATGAGAAAGTTTAAAGGAGGCACTTTGAGAAAGATGTAATACCTTCTACCATTTTCTTCAAGTTCCATTCTTCTTCTACTCCCTCTTCTTTAGTTGTTTCATTATGATTTAATAACATCAGTATCCCTTATATACTGATATGTTATTATAAATATGAAATAACCCTATTTTACCTCTTATCCATCCTTTGATAAACAAAATCACCGCGTGTGCGTACGTACGGAATACCATCTCCACGTCATGGTGTAAAATGTTTTCCACCACCACCATACTTGGATGGGTATGATGGTGTAAATAAATAACTATATATGATTTATCTAATGTGGTATTGATTCTTAAATATGATACATACACTTTAATACAATTCCATGATCATGGGAACGATATCATCACATGTGCGTACGTATGGCCAACCTTCTCCATGATGTGGTGCGACTCATTCTATATGATCTTCATTGAATAATGATTATATAAATGAATTGAATGAATGAATATGATATATATTACACTAATACCATTCTGTAAATGATTTATCTATACCCTATAAAGAGGAATAAGAATTTATTCGACAAAACACGCATAAGAACATAAAGCAATAAACACCCGAATAACAAGTAGCAATGAAATATTTCTAATAAGAAGCTAATAATATGACCATATATGATATCATAACAATGAATATGATTCTGTAATAAGTAAATGACATTATTTAAATCATTATACAGGAGGATCAGACACATACAAAGGATATCAGACCTAAGGTAAGGGAAAATCTCACAATCTCAATTTTATCCGAGATTGTTTATACTTCAGAATTTATTGGGGAATATTTATCATCCACATCCATGTTTCCTCAATATGTAATATTATTTCTATCCTAATATAATTTTTTAAATCCAACCTTACCCTTTGGTGAGTTTTTAGTAAAATATATGAATGGAATCTTTTGTCATTTTTCATACGAGGTAATTTTTGTCTTTTTTAGCCAAAGTACGAGAATAATGTTTTCTTAACTTATATGGACTGAATGGATTTTTAGAAAATTATTTACATGAACCTTCCTTTACAATTATTCAAGTTTTTTTTAATCAACTTATTTTAGTTTAAAATTATATGACATGTTAAGAAAAGAAAAAAAAAATTGAAGTAGAAAGGATATTTTCCTCAAGAGTGGAGTTCAAGCATTTTATCAAAATTATTTTCCATCTAAGATAATATAGGGTTCTATTTCTATCCCTATTTTTACATTGTTTTGATTATGTTATGATGAAATTATTTTTATGATGTCCTTCTATCTTATATGGATTGTGTAATGATGGCGTGATGTTTAAGAATCCCATTTTTATTACAATGGTTATGTTATGATGTATGATTTATGATCATGTGGGACACATAAGAATGTTATCTTTATGAGATGGGTGGGACCTATATCTCCCTCTAATGCATTGGGTAAAGATTTTATATCTCATGAGATAAAAATGGCTGTAACAACAAGTTAAACTGGTTCAGTGATACAGGACTAAAATGAGGACTCAACTCGGTTCAGAAATGGACTTTGTCCGCTAATATAGTCTTGGAAATGAGTCTTGACTACTAAGAAATGATTATCTTTGATTATGTGTGTATGCCACAATGTTTCATGTCTTATGTTATGATTATTGGGATTACATTTCACTACTATGATTTATCCCATGTTATGAAATTATGATCTCTTTTGCAGGTTAAGATTTCCAAAATGTTATGTTCTTACGAATATGTTGTGATTGATATTTCTTTTGTTTACCCTTACTGAGCATTTGAGCTCACCCTTTTGTATGTTTTCTCTCCCCAGGTCTGGAAGAAGGTTATCAAGTTTGATATGCATAAAGGGACTCTAGATCTGATGAAATAAATGGGAGACAATGTAGATGCTTTATGAACCAGTTCATTATGATTCCCAGTTTCTAAAGACACTATACCTATACTATCCTTTCATGGGTTTGTTATATTTTTTAATAAGTGTGCTTCAATTTTGAAGTATTAACAATGTTTGTAATGTATGGGTCATTATAGTTGGTATCAGAGGAAAGGTATAATCAACCTTTGGAAACTAGGATGTGAAATCCTTGGCAAGAACCCTAAGGATAAGTCTAAGTATAGAAAACAGTCTTAGTGTTTTAGAAATTGCCATGAACAACATATGATAAGATTTTAAGTGTGAAATTTTGATTGTATGGTTTTCCATTTATAATTAGTTTTTCTCACACTATTCCTACTGGTTTTAGTCAATGGATGTAACCCGAAAGAACCGTGTTAATGCGGAATGTGATGGGCAATGTAATGACTGTCCCCTTGAGCAACCAAACGATATGGGAGATGGAATGAAAAATCTTGTAGCTATGCTCACACAACTTTCTCAAGCTATGAATCATGCCGGACATTCAAACGAGCAAAGGAAGGAACAACATTCTGTTGAATCCTTCATGAGGCAGCGTCCGCCCTCATTCAGTGAGTCTACTGATCCATTAGTTGCAGAACAATGGATCAGTACTACTGAAAAGATATTTTCAGTTCTTCAATGTTCTGAACATGACAAAGTCATCTTAGCAGTGTATCATTTGGAAGGTGATGCTGATCAATGGTGGAATCTTATCAAGAATACGAGGCAAAGAGATGAAATTGAGTCCATGGAATGGGACGAGTTCAAGAGCTTATTTTTCAATAAGTACTTCCCTTGTATTCTTCGAACAAAGATGGAGAAGGAGTTTCTTGAAATAAAGCAAAAGGATGATGAATCTCTTGGAAACTACTAAGAAAATTTTACAAGGCTTGCAAGGTACGCTTCTGGAATTGCTATCCAACCCTAGAGTAAGATCAATCGATTCATTAGTGGCTCAAAACGAATTCTTCAAAGGGCGTTAGCCATAAGGGACTTCAATATCTATGAGGAAATCGTCCGATGTGCTTTCAAGGTTGAGATGGAAATTGGAGTAACCCATCAGTCATATTCATTTGATAAGAAGAGGACAATGGAATTAAAAATAAAATCTAAAAACCAAACTAAAAAAGAAGAATATTTTTCCCTTATGCTCAAAGTGTGGAAAGAAACATGGAGGGAGTTGTCTTAAAGGGACAAGTAAATTTTTCGAATCGGGAAAGGATGGTCATCGGGCATTTGAATTCCACAATGATGGGAAGACGATTTCTAGTGAAGTGATTAAAGAAAAGTCTACATATAGTGAACCACCAACACTTAAATGTTACAAGTGTAAGGAGATGGGGAAATATGTCAATAAATGCCCAAATCCAAGGGTTGTTGATGATGATTGACGTCAAAAAACTCTTAAGGCCAAAGACAAAGGAAAGTCAAATGCAATTAATATCGGTGATGTGGAGTACGACAACGAAGTGGTGAGAGGTACACTTACCATCCACTCTAAAGTAGAAATTGTTTTATTTGATTCTAGATCAACCCAATATTTTATTTCTCAAGAATTTTCTAAAGGTATCACCGTTTATCCACAACAATTAGATGTTGATTTAGCTGTGACAACCCCTAATGGCACAACAGTCGCATCAAAAGTTTACAATTCTTCTCGATTGAAGTTTGTGGAAAAGTGCTTCCTGAAAATCTTATGAGCCTTACAATAGTGGAATTTTATGTGATTCTTAGCATGGATTGGATTTCTTTATATGGAGGTCATATCAATTGCCAAAGAAGTGAAATAGCTTTTAATATTCTAGATCAATCTATGATCGTCTATCGATGCAAGGATGAACATAACCTTGCAGTGGAAATTTCATCCATCCTATGGGTCTTGATTCCACTAAATTAAGGTTATTTATCTCAAATGGTTGAGGAGAAACACACGATTATTAATATTCCCATTGTACGGGAGTTTGATGATGTCTTTCAGGAATAATTTCCTGGTCTTCCACTAAATCATGAAGTTGAGTTTTCAATAGAACTCGTACTAGGTGCTTTACCTATTTCAAAGACACCTTATAGAATGGCCCTAATTGAGTTGCAAGAATTGAAGAAGCAACTCCAAGATAATCTTGATAAAGGATTCATATGCCCTAGTGCGTCACCTTGGGGAGCACATGTTTTATTTATTAAGAACAAAGATTGATCAATGGCACTCTGCATTGATTATCGAGAACATAACAAGATCACTATCAAGAAAAAATATCCTCTCCCACGCATTGATGACTTATTTGACCAACTATGCGGAGCTCAAAACTTTTCAAAGATTGATCTTCATTCAGGGTATCATCAATTAAGCATCAAAAGTGAGGATATACTAAAGACGGCTTTCCGTACAAGGTAAGGACACTATGAATTTATAGTGATGCCATTTTGTCTTACTAATTCCACTACTATCTTCATGGATCTATTGAATAGAGTCTTTAGAGACTATATTGATCAGTTTTTGGTAGTATTTATAGATTATATTCTTGTCTATTCAAAGAGCAAGTAAGAACATGAAAATCACTTGAGAATTGTATTGAAGACCCTGAGAAAGGATAAGCTTTATGCCAAATTTACCAAGAGTGAATTTTGGTTTCAAAAAGTTGAATTTTTGGGTCACATAATCTCAAAAGTGGGGATATCTGTGGATCCAGCAAAAACAGAGGTTATCGAAAGATGGTCGAGACCAACAACTATAACTAATATCTGAAGTGTTCTTGGTCTGGCTGGATATTAACAATGTTTTGTGAACGATTTTTCACGATTATCTAATCCGCTCACTAGGTTGACTCAAAAAGGAGTTATGTTCATGTGGATGGAGGAGTGTGAAGAGAATTTAAAGGAGTTGAAAATAATGTTATCCAGTGCACCTTTTCTCACACTGCCTTGTAGTGGAGAAAGGATTTTTATCTAAAGTGATGCATCCAAGAATGGATTGGGCTGTGTTCTCATGTAGAACGATATGGTGATAGCTTATGCCTCATGACAGTTGAAAATCCATGAGCAAAATTACCCAACTCATGATTTGGAATTATCTACGGTAATCATTGCATTAATGATTTGGAGGCATTATCTTTATGGAGAAATGTGTGATATTTATACAAATCATAAAAGTTTAAAGTATATTTCACACAAAAGGAGCTGAATATTCATCAAAGAAGATGGTTGGAGCTGATTAAAGATTACCACTTCTCGATTCAGTATCACCCTATGAAATAAAATAATGTGGCAGATGCATTAAGTCGACAAGACCATGCTAGCTTATCCATGATGAGGATCACAAAAGAACTAATATTTATGGATTTACAAAGGATGGATCTTGGAATTATAATGGAAGGGGAGAAATCTTACCCTTCTCAAATGAATGTTCAACCATCTATACATGTGAATATTAAAGATGCACAAAAAGAAGATGTAGAATCACAAAAGAAGGTGAAAAATGTTCTTGAAATCAACCATGATTGTGATGGGATAATAAGGTTCAGGAATCAGGTTTGTGTTCCTCCCATACCAGAATTAAAGAAGGAGCTACTGGATGAGGCTCATAGTTCTTCATTCTCTATTCATCCTGGAAGCACGAAGAAGTATAGAGACCCGAAAGAGTACTTCTGGTGGGATGGAATGAAAAGAGATGTTGCTGAATATCTCTCTCGATTCTTGGTTTGTCAGAAAGTTAAAGCTGAGAGACAGAAGTCTAAGGGGATGTTACAACCATTACCCATACTAGAATGGAAATGGGAAAACAACACTATGGACTTTGTCACTGGATATCTTACAACATCTAAAGGAAATAATGCTATCTGGGTCGTAGTTGATCGGCTTAAAAAGTCGGCACACTTAATTGCTATTATAGAGGATTTCCCTCTTGATCGCCTTTCCAGGAAATATGTAAAGGAAGTGGTAAGATTTCATGGAGTACCACTTTCCATTATATCTGATCAGGATCCGAGGTTTACCTCAATGTTTTGGAGAAGTCTTTAGCATACTCTGGATATAGAGTTGAGTTTCATCATTTTTTATTATCCTCAGACAGACGATCAGTCTGAGTGAACAATTCAAACTCTAGAAGACATGTTGAGAGCTTGATCTATGGATTTCAAAGGTGGTTGGTATCAACACTTAGCTTTGGTGGATTTTTTGTATAATAATAGCTTCCACTCCAGCATTCAGATGGATCCTTATAAAGCTCTCTATGGAAAGAAATGCCGATCTCCAACTTGTTGGGATGAAGTTGGGAATTGAAAGATATTAGGACCTGATCTTGTTGATGAGATGGAAGAAAGTGTCAGATCTATTCAATAACACATAAGAGAAGCTCAGAGTCAACAAAAAAGTTATGCCAAGAAAAGAAGAAAAGACCTAGAGTTTGAAGTGGGTGATAAAGTGTTCTTACGAATATCTCCTTGTAATAGAGTAATGAGATTTGGAAAGAAGGGAAAGCTGAGCCCTAGGTATATCATTCATTTTGAAATAATGGATCGTGTTGGAAAGGTAGCTTACTGATTGGCACTTCCACCGAATCTCTCTAAATTTTACAATGTGTTCCATGTATCTTTCCTGAGAAAGTACATACCTGATCCTTCACATGTACTCAGCTCAGATGTTGTACCGCTGGAGCAAGATCTTTCATATGAAGAACATCTGATAGAGATTCTAGATCGTAGCGTAAAAGTCCTACAGAACAAGACCACTCGCTTAGTGAAAGATTTATGGAGGAACCACCAATTAGAAGAAGCTGCATGGGAACTAGAGGATATGATGAGGGAGGGGTATCCTCATCTCTTTGTAATGAAGTTACGAATTTCGAGTGAAAAATTCATTTTAAGGGGGGAAGAATGTTACACCCTGAGGATTTATGAGAAATATTTTTTTTCTCTTATGTTATATGTAACATCAAAGAAATCTTTCATGGCACACAACACTAGCTTTGATTTTGTTACACGCAATCGCGACCTTCCTCGATAGCGTGTGTAGTACGCAATACCGAGTTCTACTAAACAATGAGATATTATTATAATATTATAAATTAGCCGTTATGAATAGTATTAACTGAATTTTAAAATATATAACATTATTATTCGTCTTACATATTTTCTAGAACATGTTATGAGCACAAAATAAATTTTTTGGGTAACATAATTATTTTTCAAAAAATGCAGTTTTGCCGCCTTTTGATGGCGCACCCAATTTAAATCTAGTTTTTGACAAGTTTATAAGTTCAATTTAACAAAATAAAATTCTTCTTTAGAATCAGTATATAAAAATTTACTTTTGAAAAATTTTCATATTATTTTGATAACTTTTATATTTTAATGAATAGTAAAAACACGCTATATTTTAATTAAAAACAACTTTTTTCATCACAATAGTTTATATGGTTAAATAATAATATTGAATGGTTTTAAAGTATAAATAGAATATATTTTTACCATTTAATATAATTTATGCCATTAGCATTAATGTTACATTGAATTCATAGGTAAAAACATTTCAATATTTGGCAATATTTTAATTTTTAAAAACCCATTTTCTTAACAACGATATTAATTTTAAATTCAAATAAATGAATAGTGTCAAAATTGAAACTATTGTTATTTTATAAAAATAACATATTATAAAATTTTTTAAAAATCCCAAAAATATTTATAAATTATAAATTAAAATTTATATGGTCGAAAATGTCTTAAAGTGTCAAATTATCAAAAATTCACAACTCATATGTAATTATTTATAATAATTTAAAATTAGAATATTATTAACACAAATAAAATTAAATTGATAAATAAGGATAAATCAAGTTGATAATGTTTAAAATAAATTCCTAACAGGTCAAAATTTTATTGGTTGATGATATTACAACCCTATCTAATCTAATCTTCAGATATGAGTCATCTTAGAAGTTTTTATGTGGGATTGGGATTTAATATAAACTAATATTTCTTATATTTCCAATGGTTCACCTCTCCCCCCTTATAAAAGGGCACCTCCTCCCTCTCCTCCTCACACCAATTTGAGCATTCATGCTCGGCCAACCCCTACCCATTTCACTTTTCCAGTTCCTTAGAAACCTACTAAAGGTACTGGTATTCTCAAAAGTCCAACTATAGTGCCCTAAGAGAAAGTTTAAAGGAGTCACTTCGAGAATGAGGTAATACCTTCTACCGTTTTCATCAAGTTCCATTCTTCTTCTACTCCCCCTTCTTTAGTTGTTTCATTATGAGGTAATAAAATCAGTATCCCTCATATAATAATATGATATTATAAATATGGAACAACTTTATTTCACCTCATATCCATCCTATGGTAAACAAAATCACCATGCATGCGTACGTACGGAATATTATCTCCACGCCATAGTGTAAAATGTTTTCCACCACCAACATATTTGGATGGGTATGATGGTGTAAATAAATAACAATATATGATTATTGTAAAGTGGTATTGATTCTAAAATATTATACATACACTTCAATACAAATCCATGATCATGGGAACGATATCATCACTCATGCGTATGTACGACCTTCCGTCTCCACGATGTGGTGCGACTCGTTCTATATGATCTTAATTGAATAATGATTATATAAATGAATTGAATGAATGAATATGATATATATTACACTAATACCATTCTGTAAATGATTTATCTATATCCTATAAAGAGGAATAAGAATTTATTCCACAAAACACGCATAAGAACATAAAGCAATAAACACCTGAATAACAAGTAGCAATGAAATATTACTAATAAGAAGCTAAGAATATGACCATATATGATATCATAAAAATGAATATAATTATGTAATAAGTCAATGACATTATTTAAATCATTATACAAAAGGTTTTGACACGTACAAAGCATATTAGACCTTAGGTAAGTGATAATCTCACAATCTCAATTTTTATCTGAGATTGATTATACTTCAAAATTTACGGGGGAATATTTGTCATCCACATCCATGTTTCCTCAATATGTAATATTATTTCAATACTAATAAAATTGTTTAAATCCATCCTTACACTTCAGTGAGTTTTTAGTAAAAGATATGAAAGGAATATTTTGTCATTTTTCATATGAGGTAATTTTTGACTTTTTCAGCCAAAGTACGAGAATAATGTTTTTTAAATTATATGGCCTGAATGGATTTTTAGAACATTATTTCCATGAATCTTCGTTTAAAATTATTCAGGTTTATTTTTAATCAACTTCTCTTAGTTTAAAATTATATTACATGTTAAGAAAGGAAAGTTTTTTTGAAGTAGAAAGGATATTTTCCTCAAGAATGGAGTTCAAGCATTTTATCAAATTTATTTTCCATCTATGATAATATAGGGTTCTGTTTCTATCACTATTTTTACATTTTTTTGATTATGTTATGATGAAATTATTTTTATGATGTCCTTCTATCTTATATGGATTGTGTAATGATGGCATGATGTTTAAGAATCCCATTTTTTTACATGGGTTATGTTATGATGTATGATTTATGATCATGTGGGACACATAAGAATGTTATCATTATGATATGGGTGGGACCTATATCTCCCTCCAATTAATTGGGTAAAGATTTTATATCTCATGAGATAAATATGGCTGGAATATCAAGTTAAACCGGTTCAGTGATACAGGACTGAAACGAGGAGTGAACTCGGTTCAGAAATGGACTTTGTCCGCTAAGATAGTCTTGAAAATGAGTCTTGACTACTAATAAATGATTCGCTTTGATTATGTGTTTATGCCACAATGTATCATTTCTTATGTTATGATTATTGGGATTACATTTCACTACTATGATTTATCCCATGTTATCAAATTATGATCTCTTTTGCATGTTAAGATTTCCAAAATGGTTAGTTCTGACAAATATGTTGTGATTGATATTTCTTTTGTTTACCCTTACTGAGAATTTGAGCTCACCCTTTTGTATGTTTTCTCTCCCCAGGTCTGGAAGAATGTTATTAAGTAGTATATGCCAAAAGGGACTCTAGATATGACGAAATAAAAGGGAGACAATGTAGATGCTTTATGAACCAGTTGTTTATGTTTCCCAGTTTCTAAAGACACCATACCTATACGGTCCTTCCATGGTTTTGATATATTTTGTAATAAGTGTGCTTCAATTTTGGTGTATTAACAATGTATGTAAAGTATGTGTTGTTATAGTAGTATGAAATGCATCATTTATAATCTAATGTATCATGTGTAAGGGGTTATAATTTTATTTATTATTTGTTAAAATGGTATGAATTATCTTAATAATGTTAATTAATTAATTAATTGGAATTGATGAAGAATTATGGAATTTCAACTCTATTTTATATGATTTATTCATGTTGTGGATAATTGTTTTTATATAATGGATTATCATATACATAGAGAATTATTATCATTATTATCACTTGTTGTGTTAATTTAGGTATATAATAGATTATCCTTGATAGAGGGAGTGACAATCACATGAAGTTGATTATAATGATTTTTCATAAAAGGAATGATCTCAAATTTTTTTGATTTTGTTGTAATATTATATAATGTATTATACATGTTTGATGATTCATTGAAAATCATGGTTTTGGGATGCCTTTATTTGTGATAAGTTGATATATGTTGTGGATCCTTGATTACTATGATTTTTTGGCATCACTTTAAAAGTAATTAGTCACTAATATATATTTTTGGTAATAAAATTATTACCACATGAATTATTTATTATTGGAGGATAACATTAAATAGTGAATTGGAATGTGAAAAACCCCCCTATCAAATCAGTAAAATGTTATTTGAGTTGATTTTATGCATGGTTGTGAGGATGTATTGGGTGATGTGTCGTTTCTATGTGTTTGGGGGTTGTGTCAATGATGGTTGAGATTTGGAATTGATTTTAGGGTGGTGATATGATGATTTTTTTTGCCATGATTTTACAAAGACAAGAGGATGTTTTGTTTGGCCATGTTTTTGGGGTGGCAAGATCAGGGTTTGTTCGGTTGTTCTATTGACGTGGTGAGGCATTGGTATGATTATTATTGAGAGATTATGGAAATGTGTGGTTGTTTTGTAATTTGTTTCCTGAATAGTGTTGAGACACAATAATGAAATTGGAATTGAAATAAATTGGTTCATTTAATTAATAAGATATAAATGAATAATGAATTGATGGGTTGATAAATATAAATCAATATTATTTTTAATTGAAATTAGTTGGTAAATTGGAAATATAGAAAATTGATTATTTGAAATGAAATTTGGCTTATGGATTGAGGCATGTTTATGTGGTGTTTTGATTTTAGAGGTGGTAGCAAAAGTTGTGATTTTGGGAGTTGGTCAGTGCCTATTGTGAAAACATAGTATGGGTTTCTTTGTGAACATATATATATATATACTTGTATGTTCCATGTGATTTATATATGTACCCCTCCTGCCTTGATCATTATGTTTAGTCACAAATACTTTCATACGAAGGGTGTTTTTTCCAACATATTAGTAATGGGGATAAATGGATAGATACCCTCTCATTCTTACTCTCTTGTCTAGGATAATTGATATGCCTATATTGTAATTGAAGGAGGTCTTTTATATAACAAGGTGATGTCCCTCTTCGGATGAGAAGTTATATGACCGTACAGTGAGGTAGTTGACCAGGTGTCTTTGAGTGGGATGTTATAAGACTGTGTTGGGGAGAGATGGCCTAGGTGTCTTCATGAGAGATATAATATGACTTTGTTGTGGGGAGACTTATATGGGGCGTAATTTATGGGAGTAGAAGGTAATTATGTTGATGTAATTTAGGTTCAAAATACCCTACTTCTCTATTTATATAATTGGTCCTAATGTGACAACCCTTGTTTCTTCGGGCAAGTTACGATGTGACTACGCTATGTGGTGGTGGACTAGGTGTCTACGAGCATGATGTGATGTGACTGTGATTTGGGGTGGTGGAATATGTTCTTATAATTATATGGGAGTTCTTGTGTCTATGATATTGGAGTGTGAGAGATTAAAATCAGTGTCCAATAAGTTTGGGGTACCTAACATTGATTTAATTCAAGTTATAAAGTTATAATTGGATCTATTAGTTGGTGAGGTTGGAATTTTGTTAGATAACATATTTATGTGAGGTTGGTTCAATTTCTTCCTCAGAGATTTATTATTACACAATTTCACTTTTTCGTGAACTTATTTTGTTTTCCTACTAGGTATACAATTCTGATCACTCAACATATATAGAACAGTTTGCAGGTTTCTAGGAAGACTTCATAGACTATATTAAACATTACAAGCTCAAGCCCTTCGAGATGTTGTCGTTCCATTGCATTAGCTTTAATTTTGTGACGTTAATTTAGATACTATTGTGTATATCTTTTTTATTTATAAATTCATTATGGTATGGTTTTGGTCTCCTTTTTATATCATGTCATGGATTTTATTGCATTTTATTTATCCCATATTCCTATCCAATTTTATTATAGTGGGTAATGACTCTCATTTATCATAATTTCATACCCTTGATTGTAGTCACTAACCAATGGCCTAATTGAGGTAGGTAATGATCATAATTATCTATCATCCTCCATTAAGGTATCATTAGAGGTTAGTGTTCATGATAGAGTGGTATCAATGGTATTGTTTAGGGATAATATTGTGTTTAGAGTTAGGTAGTGTGAGTGTTGCATGAGTTTGTAGGGAAAAGTTTTCATATGAACTTGGTGCATGACATAGGCCAAAAATTACCAATAAGGTCATGAGATATTATCCCTCGTCCTGATTCAATGCAATGACTTTGAGACTACTGATCTATAACGACCCATAATTTACATGCATTGTTATTACTTCAGAATTGAAGCACACTTATTACAATATATAAAAAAACCCTGAAAGGACCGTATAGGTATACTGTCTCTAAAAACTGAGAAACATAAACAACTGGTTCATAAATCATCTACACTATCTCCCTTTTATTTTATCATATCTAGAGTCCCTTTTGGCATATATTACATAATACCCTTCTTCCTGACCTAGGTAAAATAAAACATACAAAATGGTGAGCTCAAATGCTCAGTAAGGGTAAACAAAATAAATATCAATCACATCATATTCATAATAACATAACATTTTGGAAATCTTAACCTGTAAAAGTGATCATAATTTCATAACATGGGATAAATTATAGTAGTGAAATGTAATCCACATAATCATAACATAAAACATTAAACATTATGGAATACACACATTCTCATAGAAAATCATTTCTTAGTAGTCAAGACTCATTTCCAAGACTACCATAGCGGACACAGTCCATTTTTGAACTGAGTTCACTCCTCATTTCAGTCCTGTTTCACTGAACTGGATTAACCTACCATTCCAGCCATTTCTATCTCATGAGATATAAATCTTTTCACAATGCATTGGAGTGAGATATAGGTCCCACCCATCTCATAATTAAACAATTCTTTTGTGTTCCACAAAATCATAAATCATACATAATAGTATAACCCATGTAATAAAAATGTTATTCTTAAACATCGTTCCATCATAACATAATCCATCTATGATAAAATGAATTCATAAAAATAATTACAACATAACATAATCAAATCAATGGAAAAATATTGATATAAATATAACCCTATATTATCTTAGATGGAAAATAATTTTGATAAAACACTTGAACTCAATTCTTGAGGAAAATATCCTTTCTACTTCAAAAACATTTTTCCTTTCTTTACTTGTCATACAATTTTATACTAAAATAAGATAATTAAAAATAAACTTGAAAACTTGTAATGAAATCTTCATGGAAGTAATTTTATAAAAAACCATTCATGGCGTATAAGTTAAAGAAAATATTCTTCACGTACATTGGCCAAAAAAGTCAAAAAGTACCTCGTACGAAAAATGACAAAAGATTCCTTTAATATCTTTTACTAAAAACTCACCGAAGGGTAAAATTGGATTTAAAAAATTGTAGGTGGTTGGAAAAAATATTACATATTGGGGAAACATGGATGTGGATGATAAATATATCCCAGTAAATACCAAAGTATAAACAATCTCGGAAAAAAATGAGATTGTTAGATTTTCCCTTACCTTAAGTCTGATTTGCATCGTACGAGTCAGAACCTCCTGTATAATGATTTAAATAATGTCATTAACTTATTCCAGAGTTTCACTCATTGTTATGATATCATATATGGTCATATTATTAGCTTCTTATTAGTAATATTTCATTGTTACTTGTTATTCAGGTGTTTATTGTTTTTTGTTCTTATGCGTGTTTTGTCGAATAAATTCTTATTCTTCTTTTAGGTTATAGATACGTAATTTATAGAATGGTATTAGTGTAACATATATCATATTTATTCATTAAATTAATTTATATAATCTTTATGCATTGAAGATCATGTAGAATGAGTCGCATCACATTGTGGAGACGGTAGGCCGTACGTACGCACGAGCGATGATATCATTCTCATGATCATGTAATTGTATTCAAGTGTATGTATAATATTGAAGAATCAATATCACTTTAAATTAATCATATGTGGTTATTCTTTACACCATTATACCCATCAAATTAAGGTGTTGGTGGAGAATAGATTACACCAGGGCGTGGAGGCGGTATTCAGTATGTACGCATGCGCGGTGATTTCATTTTCCGTAGGATGGATAGAAGGTGAAATTGGTTTTTTTCATATTTATTTTAACATATAAGTATATTAGTGATATTTATGTCATTAATTCATAATGAAAAAACTAAAGAAGATGAATGAGAATAATAAATAAATTTGGAAGAATCCGTAACGGATTTTACCTCTTCTTCGACACGCCTCTTTAAAACCTCCTCTTAGGGCACTATAATTGGACTTTGAAGAAAACCAGTACCTCTAGGATGTTTCTAGTGAATTTGAAAAGTAAAATTTTTAGGGTTTGGCCGAGCTTGAAGGCTCAAAGTGGTGTGAGGAGGAGAGGGAGGTGGTGCCCTTTTATAAGGGAGGAGAGGGTCACTTTAGGAAAAAATTAAAATATTATTTTATAATAAAGTCATATTCTGTTTTTAATAGCTTAAAATTGATTTATTTCAAATCTATGGTGGGAATGGGTCTAAATACTCTCAACCAATAGATTTTATACAAGTTTAGTTTACTATTGTAACCTTATCATTTAGATTTAACTCTAAGTTAAACAATTTAACTTTTACTGTGTCTTCTTGTTTTATTACACTATATGGTTAATAAACTTACTATAACAAGCCAAACTAACCCCAAGATGTTAATTATTAATATATATATAACCTTATCTAACTAATTTGACCGAACCTTGGATTTTTAGGAATAAAATAACAATTAATAATATAATATTTGTTTTGAAAACTATTTTATGTCAATTTTGACACTATTTTGTAATTGATTTTTGTGAAAATCATAATAGAATTATTAGTTCAAAAAAAGTTAATTAAATAAATAATAACATGTCATATTAACCTAAAATATTAGTACAATTCATAAAAAGTTTAAAATTAAATTTATTTGGGTATTTATAACATCAATTATGTTAATATTTCATTAATAAGGTAATTACTGCATCATCATTGTGTCATAAATAAATTAGATTATTTAAAGTATAAAAATTATAAATAAAATACAATTATATATGAAATATCTTTAGTTTTCTAATGAATATTTATAGTCTAATTTATCTTATTTATATCCAAGTATTAAAAATGTTTTAGTTATAAAACTTTTATTTTAACTATTTTAACTCTTCTTTAAATAAAATAATATTAAATGTCCTAAACTAATCCAAGTGGACCTAAATGGTAATATATTATTCCTAAGGTAGTTTTTGGTCGAATTAAACTTATCAAATAGAATTAGGACATGTTTTAGGGTAATAATAATACCATTTTTACCCTTAATTACCCTATTTACTTTTAACCGTGGTAAAAAAAGTAAAAAGTTACTATTCACCCAAAAATATTTTTAACTTATTGAACCACATTTTAATCCTTGATGTTAACCGTGTCTCTCATATTTTCGAAATTCCACTCACAGAAGTGGTAAAATTAAGTTTAATGTAAATTTGCAAATTCTCCTAGGAGGTGGGTAAAAGACAGTCAAAAGTTCAATAACATTTTTATATATCTTAAATTATTATAAAATGACTCTAATAAATTATATTGAACTTATATAGGTATTATGATTTAATTTTGAAGTAAAATATATTTAAATAAAATAAATAATTATTTAAATAAAAAGTCAGTTTTAAATAGTAACCTAGTGTTTTCACTATTCATCCAAAATTGAAAGTTTTCAAAAAAAACCAAAATTTCACCCTAGGCTAATTTTGATATTCCGAATCCAAAAATGAAGTCCATTTTGAAAAATAAAATTAACAAAATTTCAAAAAGTGGTTTTTACTATTCATAACGGCTAGTTTTAATAATATTTTAATAGCATATCGTTGTTTAGTGAAACTCGGTATTTCACACAATGAAAGCTATTGAGGAAGGTCATGATTGCGTGTAATGAAAGCCATGCTAGTGTTGTGTGTAGTGAAAGATTCCTTTGTTGATGTATATAACATAGAAACAAAATATTTCTCAAAAAAATATCTGGTGTTAAATTCTACCCCCCTTAAAATGAATTTTGCCCTCGAAAGTCATCACTTTGTTAAAAAATAGGTGAGGATACCTCTCCCTCATCATATCATCATGCTCCCGTGTTTCTTATTCTAATTTGTGGTTCCTCCATAAAACATTTACCCAGCAATTGTTCTTGTTCCGTAGGACTTTTTTGCTACGATCCAGAATCTCTATCGGGTGTTCTTTATAAGAAAAATCTTGCTCCAGTGGTACAAATTCTTAGATGAGTACATGTGAAGGATCGGGTACGTACTTTCTCAGGAGAGATACATGGAACACATCGTGAACTTGAGAGAGATTCGGTGGAAGTTCCAATCAATAAGCTACCTTCCCAACACGATCCAGTATTTCGATAGAACCGATATAACTAGGGCTCAGCTTTCCCTTCTTTCCAAATCTCATTACTCTCTTATAAGGAGATATTCGTATGAACACTTTATCACCCACTTCAAACTCTATGACTTTTATTTGGTTATCAGCCTAACTTTTTTGTCGACTCTGAGCTACTTTAATGTGTTGTTGAATAAATCATACCTTTTCTGCCATCTCATCAACAAGATCAAGTCCTAATAGCTTTCTTTCCCCAACTTCATCCCAGCAAGTTGATGTTTGGTATTTCTTTCCATAGAGAGATTCATAAGGATCCATCTAATACTAGAGTGAAATCAATTATTATAAGAAAATTACACCAAAGGTAGGTGTTGATCCCAACCTCCTTTGAAATCCATAGAGAAAGCTCATAACATATCTTCTAGAGTTTGAATTGTTCTCTCAGACTGATCGTCTGTCTGAGGATGATAAGCAGTGCTGAAACTGAACTCTATATCTAGAGTATGTTGAAGACTTCACTAGAATGTTGAGGTATACCTCAGATCCCGATCAGATATAATGGAACATGGGTCTCCAGGAAATCTTACCACTTTTTTTACATATATCCTGGCAAGATGATCCAGAGAAAAATCCTCTCTAATAGCAATGAAGTGTGCAGACTTAGTAAGATGATCATCTATATCCTAGATAGCATTATTACCTTTGGATGTTTTAGGATGTTCAGTAACAAAGTCCATAGTGATGTTTTCCCATTTCCATTCAAGTATGGGTAATGGTTGTAACATCCCCTTAGACTTCTGTCTCTCAGAATTAACTTGCTAACAAACCAAGCATTGAGAGACATATTCAGCAACTTCTCTTTTCATGTCATCCCACCAGAAGTACTCCTTCAGGTCCCTATACATCTTTGTTCTTCCAGGATGAATAAATAATGAAGAACTATGAGCCTCATCCAGAAGCTCCTTTAATTCTAGGATGGGAGGAACACAATCCCGATTCCTGAACTTTATTATCCCACACAGTCAAGGTTGAATTCAAGAACATTTCTCACCTTCTTTTGTAACACTACATCTTCTTTCTGTGCCTCTTTAATCTTCACATGTATAGATGGCTGAACATTAATTTGAGAAAGATATGATTTCCCACCTTCCATTATAATTCCAAGATCCATCCTTTGTAAATCCATAAATATTGGATCTTTTGTGATCCTCATCATGGATAAGCTAGCATGGTCTTGTCGACTTAATGCGTCTTCCACCTTATTTTCTTTCCCTGGGTGGAAACGAATTGAGCAGTCATAATCCATAATCAGATCCAACCATCTTCTTTGGCGCATATTTAGCTCCTTTTGTGTGAAAATATACTTTAAACCTTTATGATCGGTATAAATATCACATCTTTCTCCATAATGATAATGACTCCAAATCTTTAATCTAAAGATTACCGTAGATAACTCAAAATCAAGAGCTGGGTAATTTTGCTCATGTATTTTCAACTGTCTTGAGGCATAAGCTATCACAATATCATTTTTCATGAGAACACACCCCAGTCCCTTCTTGGATGCATTACTATAAATCACAAGCATTTCTCCACTCCAAGGAAATGTGAGCCCAGGTGCATTGTATAAAATTCTTGTTTAGTCCATGAAATTCTCTTCACATTCCTTCGTACACATGAACTTAACCCCTTTTCAAGTCAACCTAGTGACTGGATTAGATAATCGTGAAAAATCTTTCACAAAATGTCAATAATATCCATCCAAAACAAGATAACTTCAAGTCTCAGTTACTGTTGTTTTTCTAGACCATCTTTCGATAACCTCTGTTTTTGATGGATCCAAAAATATCCCCTCTTTTGAGATTATGTGACCTAAAAATGCAACTTCCTAAAGCCAAAATTCACACTTGGTAAATATGGCATAAAGCTTCTCCTTTCTCAGGGTCATTAATACAATTATCAAGTGATCTTCATGTTATTCCTTGCTCTATGTGTAGATAAGAATATCATCTATAAATACTACCACAAACTGATAAAGATAGTCTCTAAAGGCACTATTCATTAGATCCATAAAGATAGCACAGGCATTAGTAAGACCAAATGGCATCACTATAAATTCATAGTGTCCATACCTTGTACGGAAAGCCGTTTTTGGTATATCCTCCCTTTGAACCCTTAATTGATGAAACCCTGAACAAAGATCAGTCTTGAAAAAGTATTGAGCACCACGTAGTTGGTCAAATAAGACATAAATGTGTGGGTGAGGATATTTGTTCTTGATAGTGATATTGTTAAGATCTCAATAATCAATGTAGAGTCTCATTGATCCATCTTTCTTCTAAACAAATAGAACAGGTGCTCCCCATGGAGATGCACTAGGGCGTATGAATCCCTTATCAAGATTCTCTTGGAGTTTCTTCTTCAATTCCTACAACTCAATTGGAGACATTCTATAAATTGTCTTTGAAATAGGTAAAGAACCTGGTACGAGTTCTATTGAAAACTCAACTTCACGATTTGGTGGAAGACCTGGCAATTCCTCCAGAAATACATCATCAAACTCTGTTACAATGGTAATATTCTTAATCGTGAGTTTCTCAACAACCATTTGAGATAAATAACCTTCATTTAGTTGAATCAAGACCCATAAGATGGAATAAATTTCCACTGGAAGGTTATTTTCATCCTTGAATCAATAGACGATCATAGATTGATCTGGAATATGAAATGTGACTTCCCTTCTTTGGAAATTGATATGGGATCCATACAAATAAATCCAATCCATGCCAAGAATCACATCAACTTTAACTATAGGAAGGGTCACAAGATTTGCAGGAAGCACTTTCCCACATACATCAATTGGAGAAGAATTGTAACCTTTTGATGCGACTGTTGTGCCATTAGGGGTTGTCACATCTAACTCAATATCTAACTGTTGAGGTAATATGGTGATACCCTTATAAAATTCTTTAGAAATAAAAGAGTGGGTGGATCCAAAATCAAATAAAACATTTTCTACATTATAGTGGATGGTAAGTGTACCTTTCACCACTTCCTTATCATACTCCACATCACTGATAGAAATTGCATGTGACTATCCTTTGTCTTTGGCCTTAAGAGTTTGTTTATGTCGATCATCATAAAAAACCCTTGGATTTGGGTATTTATTAGCATAATTCCCCATTTCCTTTCACTTGTAACATTGAAGTGTAGGAGGTGCACTCTGTGTAGCCTTTTCTTTGTTTGCATCACTAGACATCTTCTTCCCATCATTAAAGCATTCAAATTCCCTATGACCTTCTTTTCCACATTTGAAACATTTACTTGTCCCTTTAAGACAACTCCCTATGTGTTTCTTTCCACACTTTGAGCATAAGGGAAAACTCATCTTCTTTTCAGTGTGCTCTTTATATTTCGATTTGAATTCCATTTTCCTCTTCTAATCAAACCCATATGACTGATGGGTTACTCAAATCTCCGTCTCAACCTTGATAGCACATCGAACGATTTCCTCATAGCTATTGAAGTCCCTTATGGCTAACACCCTTCGAAGACTTGGTTTTAAGACACTAAGGAATCAATTGATCTTACTCTTAGGTTGGATAATAACCCCAGAAGCGTACCTTGCATGTCTTGTAAAATTTTCTTCGTTGGTACCAACATATTCATCATCTTTTTGCTTTAGTTCAAGAAACTCCTTCTCCATCTATGCTCAAAGAATACGAGGGAAGTACTTGTTGAAAAATAAGTTCTTGAACTCGTCCCATTCCATGGACTCAATTTCATATCTTGGCCTCCTATTCTTGATAAGATTCCACCATTGATCAGCTTCACCTTTCAAACGTCATACTACTAAGACGTCTTTATCATGTTAAGAATATTGAAGAACTGAAAATATCTTTTTAGTGGTATGGATCCACTGTTCAGCCACTAATGGATTAGTAGAACCGCTGAATGAGGGTGGATGCTGTCTCATGATGGATTCAATAGAATTTTGCTCTTTCCTTTGCTCGTTTGGAAGTCCTGTATGATTCATAGCTTGAAAAAGTTATGTGAGAATGACTACAAGATTTTTCATTCTAGCTCCAATAACGTTTGGTTACTCAGGGGGACAATCATTTCATTTCCCATCGCATTCCACATTAACACTGTTCCTTCGGGTTCTAGCCATTGACTAAAACCAAGAAGAATGGTGTGAGCAACACAAATTATATTAGGAAAACCACATAATCAAGAATAAAATTTCACAGTTAAGGTATTATCATAGGTTGTTCATGGCCATTTCTAAAACACTAAGATTGTGTTCTATGCTTAGACTTATCCTTAAGGATCTTACTAAGGCTTTCACATCATTGTTTCTAAAGGTTGACTATAACATTCCTGTAATACCAACTATAACGACCCATAATTTACATACATTATTATTACATCATAATTCAAGCACACTTATTACAACATATAACAAAACAATGAAAGGACCGTATAAGCATAGTGTCTTTAGACACTGGGAATCATAAACAACTGGTTCATAAATCTTCAATAATATCTCCGTTTTATTTATCATATCTAGAGTCCCTTTTGGCATATCTTACTTATTACCCTTCTTCCTAACCTGGGTAAAAGAAAACATATAAAAGGGTGAGCTCAAATGCTCAGTAAGGGTAAACAAATGAAATATCAATCACATCATAGTCATAATAACATAACATTTTTGAAATCATAACCTGCAAAATAGATCATAATTTCATAACATGGGATAAATCATAGTAATGAAATGTAATCCACATAATCATAACATAAAACATGAAACATTGTGACATACACACATAATCATAGAGAATCATTTCTTATTATTCAAGACTCATTGCCAAGACTATATTAGCATATAATGTCCATTTCTGAACCGAGTTCACTCCTCGTTTCAGTCTTGTTTCATTGAACCAGATTAACCTGAAATTCCAGCCATGCCTATCTCTTGAGATATATATCATTACCCATTTTATTGGAGGGAGATATAGGTCTCACGCATCTCATAATGAAATCATTCTTATGTGTGCCACAAAATCATAAATCATACATCATAGCATAACCCATGTAATAAAAATGGGATTCTTAAACATCGTGCCATCATAACATAATCCATATTAGATAAAACAGCTTCATAAAAATAATTCCATAATAACATAATCAAATAAATGTAAAAATAGGTATATAAATAGTACCCTATATTATCTTAGATGGAAAATAATTTTGATAATACACTTGAACTCCATTCTTGAGGATAATATCCTTTCTACTTCAAAAACATTTCTCCTTTCTTAACATGTCATACAATTTTAAACTAAAAAAACATGATTCTAAAAAAACAAGAAAACTTGTAAAGGAAGCTTTAGGGAAATAATTTTCTAGAAATCCTTTCATTCCATATAAGTTAAAGAAAACATTATTCTCGTACTTTGGTCAGAAAATTCAAAAATTACCTTGTACGAAAAATGAAAAAATATTCCTTTCATATATTTTACTAAAAACTCACCAAAGGGTAAAATTGGATTTAAAAAATTGTAGGTAGATGGAAAAAATATTACATATATAGGAAACATGGATGTTGATGATAAATATACCCTAGTAAATACCCAAGTATAAACAATCTCGGATAAAAATGAGATTGTTAGATTTTCCTTACCTTAGGTCCGATTTGTTTCGTACGTATCTGAACCTCATGTATAATAATTTAAATAATGTTATTGACTTATTCCAGAATCTTACTCATTGATATGATATCATATATGGTCATATTCTTAGCTTCCTATTAGTAATATTTCAATGTAACTTGTTATTCATGTATTTATTTCTTTTTGTTCTTATGCGTGTTTTGTCGAATAAATTCTTATTATTATTTTAGGAAATAGATACATAATTTCCAGAATGGTATTAGTGTAATATACATCATATTTATTCATTAAATTCATTAATATAATCATTATGCATTGACGATCATGTAGAACGAGTCGCATCACATCGTGGAGACGGTAGGTCGTATGTATGCACGAGCGATGATATTGTTCCCATGATTGTGAAATTGTATTGAAGTGTGTGTATAATATTATAGAATCAATATCACTTTAAATTAATCATATATGGTTATTCTTTACACCATTATACCCATCCAATTATGGTGGTGGTGGAAAACATATTACACCACAGCTTGGAGACGGTATTCCGTACGTATGCACGCATAGTGATTTCATTTTCGTAGGAGGGATATAAGGTGAAATAGGTTTGTTTCATATTTATAATAACATATCTGTATATGAGTGATACTGTTGTTATTACTTCATAATGAAACAACTAAATAAGAAGAAGTAGAAGAAGAAATAAATTTGGAAGAATCGGTAACAGATTTTACCTCTTCTTCGACACGCCTCTTTGAAACCTACTCTTAGGGCATTAAATTGGTCTTTGAAAAATGATAGTACCTCTAGGATGTTTCTAGGGAAGTTTAGAAGTTAAATTTTCAGGGGTGGTCTGAGCATGAAGGCTCAATGTGGTGTGATGAGGAGAGGGAGGAGGTGCCCTTTTATAAGGGATGAGAGGGGCACTTTAGGAAGAAATTAAAATATTATTTTATAATAAAATAATATTCGGTTTTTAATAGCTTAAAATTGATTTATTTAGATTCTAAGGTGAGGATGGGTCTAAATCCTCTCATCCAATATATTTTAGACAATTTTAGGTTACTATTTTAACCTTATCATTTAGATTTAAATCTAAGTTAAATAATTTAACTTTTACCGTGTTTTCTTGTTTTCTTACACTATAATGTTAATAAACATACTATTACAAGCCAAAAGAACCCCAAGATGTTAATTATTAATATATATAACCATATATAAGTCATTTGGCCGAACCTTATATTTTTAGGAATAAAATAACAATTAATAATATAATATTTGTTTTAAAAACTATTTTATGGAAATTTTGACACTCTTTGGTAATTGATTTTTGTGAAAATAATAACTGCATGATTAGTTCAAAAAAAGTTAATTAAATAAATACTAACATGTCATATTAACCTAGAAAATTATTGAAATTCATATAAAGTGTAAAATTACATTTATTTGGGTATTTATAACATCAATTATATTAATACATCATTAATAAGGTAATTAATGCATCATCATTGTGTCAAAAATATGTTAAATTTTTTAAAGTTTAAAAATTATAAATAAAACACCATTATTTAGTAAATCGTTTTAGCTTTCTAATGAATATTTATAGTTGAATTTATCTTATTTATAACCCAATATTAAAAATGTTTTAGTTATTAAACATTGATTTTAACTATTTTAACACTTCTTTAAATAAGATAATATTAAATGTCCTAATCTAATCCAAGTAGATCTAAATGGTCATACATTGTTACTAAGGTTTATTTAGGTAAAATTAAACATATACAATAGCATTAGGACATGTGTTAGGATAATAATAATACCATTTTTACCCTTAATTACCCTATTTACTTTTAACAGTGGTAAAAAAGATAAAAGTTACTATTCACCAAAAATTAATTTTATCTTATTAAACCACATTTTACTCTTTGATGTTAACTGTGTCTCTCAGATTTTCGAAATTTCACTCAAAGAAGCGGTAAAGTTAAGTTTTATGTAAATTTGCAATTTCTCTTAGGAGGTGGGTAAAAGACGGTGAAAAGTTTAGTAACATTTTTATATATCTAAAATTATTATAAAATGAATCTAATGAATTATATTGAACTTATATAGGTATTATGAATCAATTTTGACATAAAATAAATTTAAATAAAATAAATAATTATTTAAATAAAAAAGTCGGTTTTTAAATAGTAACCCAGTGTTTTCACTATTCATCAAAAATTGAATGTTTTCAGAAAAATACCAAAATTTCATCCTAGGCTAATTTTGATATTAAGAATCCAAAAATGAAGTCCATTATGAAAAATAAAATTTATTAAATTTCAAAAAGTGGGCATTACTATTCATAACGGCTAATTTTAATAATATTTTAATAGCATAGCGTTCTATAGTGAAACATGGTATTGCCTACAACGAAAGCTATCGAGGAAGGTCTTGATTGTGTGTATAGCAAGACAAGCTAGTGTTGTGTGTAGTGAAAGATTCATTTAATAATGTATATAACAAAAAAACAAAATATTTCTCATAAAAATCTCAGCTGTTACATGAACGACTGAGTAATGTGACACTACATGTAGGGTAGAGGCTTAAGAAAGGTACACACATAATGATTGATTTCACATGTTATTGAACAATGTGACATTGAGATATTAAAGAAATTAATTAAATAAAGCATTACATTTTAGATATGATTCTCTAGCTTTTTTATTATATAGTTATAATGTAATTTTTTATATTAATTAATCATATATCCTAAAAAGAATGAGTAAAATGATTGTTTACTAAACCATACTTTTTATTTCAAACAATTTTGAGGAAAAATTGTCTTAATTGACTTCCTGTTATAGAGCCATTCTAAATTAATTGATTTTTTCCTTAGGTAAAATGTATAATATTCAATCCTAATTTCTTAATCTTTTATAATGTTTGTAAAGTATGATTAGTGTATTTTTGTAAGAACGTTTTATAAAAAATGTTTTGGGACATTTAAATTCATAAATTTATGAAAAGATTCATTTTTTATTATTGATAAATAATTTGAAATTGAAAAAACCTAGAATTAATAACTTTATGCTTATCTTGGAATGACATCAGTTATAATGTATTAATATAATAATATTTATTAATCATGTTTTATGAAAGAAATTCCTGTGACATTTTTTATTAAAATTGGAAAAAACACAAGCACACCTTGTTGAAACCTATTAAGACATAAAACTCTTTAAACGAATAAAATCATTCTCTATATCACTAGTAATAATTTTTTCGTTCTAAAATGACATTGCATCACTTGTTAATTCATAGTTAATTTTTTTATGGAAATAATTACTGAAGCTGAAAACATTTTTTAATTAGAGAAATTATAGTATGTGATACTTGAGCATTTAGAATGTTTAATATGTTGTATTAAAATATGGAAGTAGCATCATGTTTTCCTTATTGTAGTATGTAAATATGTTTTCATGATAAATGAAATTATTAAATATTTTTGGGTTCAAACATAATAAATCTTGAATCATTGTAATAAAATATGTTTAGTTTTAATATTTTTGATTGGAGATTATGATTTATTTTTAGAATTATAAATGGATATTCAACATGTGATGGGGTATTTGAATTATTCAACAAAAGGAAACATGTAATTTTTTTCAAATGAAATTGGATGTTTATTTCCCCAGTAACCAGAGGAACCTAGAATGTCTTGCTCCAGTAGACTAAACATGATGTGTGGGATAACATGTCTGAAGTTTTATCTTTAACATACCCTCATTTAATAGATAATTAAATGAAAATAATGGTGTTCTGATGTAAATGACTAGTAAATATTGAGTTTTGTTTATTGTTTCATTTTTATCAATGATTTGAAGTGTTTCTTTTCCTATCTAAAAATAATTGTTGTTATAAAATGTTTCTTGCACTATGGTTATTATGGATTATGATATCCTTCACATGATTTATTTATTAATATAAACATAAATTAAAATTCTAATAAATTATATATTGTTAATGAAATATTTTTCCATGGAAAATTGAAAATGTTGTGAGAATTCCATTTCTAAATAATGATGTGAAGTAATGTTATCCCTTGAATAATTTTTGAAACTAGAATGCAATTCTACTATGATTGATTGTTATATTTATATTTCCAAGTGCAATGTCTGATTAAAATATTCAAGAATATGTATCGGTGTAAACCTTATTAGTAATGGATATCTGTTATAAATTGATAGGATTAAAACTGTGTAGACACGTCAGTTGTTCACAAGGATAATAATATCATAAAATAAGAGAGAGAATTCCTCGATTTCTATGTG
The DNA here is from genome assembly GCA_963277665.1 of Viscum album. Taxonomy (NCBI): domain Eukaryota; kingdom Viridiplantae; phylum Streptophyta; class Magnoliopsida; order Santalales; family Viscaceae; genus Viscum; species Viscum album. Next base: position 1,190,387,164 of record OY728145.1, read on the forward strand.
CGGGGATTTGTTTGTTTAATAACGGTAGTGATCGTTAGTTGGAAAAATGTGTATGATGATATAGATTATGTAGTTATATGAAATGGTTGGTTTCCTCTTGATGGTAAAGTGGTGTGGTTTCATGGTTATGTGCATTTTCTAGTGAATGTTTACCATGTTTGGTGAGTTTGGATGATGGATGTTTTGTATAATGATAGTGATATATGGTGAAAGATTCATATGTTTATTGTAGTGAGGGAGATTTTTCTGTGTTGTGAGGTTATTTTATGGATTTAATCCGCCACCTCTTGTAAAAGTTTTAGTAACATAATGTCAGTAATAAAAAAAATTGTTTTTTTGAAAATCAAAAAATTTAGGGAGGTCTTCCTCCAAACCACGCATGAATTTTTCTTATGAAGTGATAAAAATGTTAAATATATATCCTGTTGGATGGGTTTTCTATGGTTGATATTATGTTGAATAAAATTGTTATGGCCTCAAAAAATATGAATAGAGGGAAACTATTTCCTACATAAAGATGCCTATATTAAGACATATTTTTAAAATGTGAAAGAGAGTTAGTGCCCTAAGAAGATGAAAATATATTCATGTTGTTGATGGTTCCCTTTAATTTGTATTATTATAGAAGTTCTATCTGTGTTGATATGATCTATTTTATTGGTTGGTAAATTCTATGTTAAATGTTTTCATTGGTATGCATATGGAAAATAATGATTTGTTAATAAACAAGCTTATTGTTTTAATGTTTGATAAAATGGATTGTTGTAAACCCATGTTTCATTCACATTACATGTCATATGCCAAAATTGAGACACTTTACTAGTGATATGAAATGTAATGGTGTGTGGGATAAAAACCCTTGTTAGTATCTTCTTGAAAAATATAATTAGTGATTTATGGAAAATGATATTGAGTTGAAATTATGATTTGAAGAATAATTTTGCTGAAATGAAAAATGTGGGGTGAACTATTCTATAACATGAGTTAGGATGAATTGAAATGATCTATATATTTTTTTTTAAAATAATGACATTAAATTAAAGTGATTTTATGAAGTGATTTTTATGTCCATTCATTAAAGAATAACATGATTTTGAACATACAAATTGGTCATTTAAAATGTGGATAATGAATATAGTTTATTTTTTCCCACAATTTATTGATAAGTTTTTCGTGATTTTTTGATTTAGAAATGCATCTGGCAATTGATTTGATTGTGTGACCTCACTTGGTATTCAGATTTATGGTTGTGTACTCAAAATTATAAGTTGGTTAAGGAATTTTTTATTAGGATGAATTATTCGATATCAAGTTGATATATTAGATGGACTTGTGTCCTTGATGTAATAGACTTTCTCGTCTTTGAGAGGTATATACAAAAAAATATTTTTTTTAAAATTATGTTTTATCTTCACACTTCTTTTCCCTGTTTTTTTTGTGTTCCAAATATTTTGGAAAACATGAGAGGTAACTCATGGATTAGTTGTTCAGACCACCATTATATTTTACTATTCATTTAATGATTCTCAACGATGAGAATTTTTTGATATGTGTGTAATGTGATGGTATAGATATTCTTAATTTTTTCCTTTTTGTTCATGGGAGTTTCCTAGTGATTTTATGGTTAGGTTATGTTTGAAATTGTTTAAAAAGTGGTTAAATATGTGTTTGAAAATTTAGTAATGGTAATTATGGAGTTTAAAATTTATTTTGGATCTTTTAATGTGATTTATTTATGGAATATTTATTTAATTATAATAAAATCGATATTATTGAATTGAAATATGATATTCAAAATATTAATTAAGTGAGACATATTAAAAATTATACAACAAATTATATACATGTGTAAACATGTATATTTTCATGTGTCATACATAAATTAAATGTTTCAAAATGATTATGAAACAAATTATATATATATATATATTCACCAAACTATTATATAAATACACAAGTGTGTGTTTTACTATTGAATATTACATTCAAAACTATATATGAATAGTTTAATGTTTTTAATCAATTTTTAAAGTGATCATATTATTATATAAACTCACACACACATGTCTATCTCTATATAAATGTAATTGTATTGTGTATATATGTCATTATATATATGTGGTTTGGTGTATGTTTAATTTATATATATATAATCATTTGGATTAAAAATGCCTCATCAATATACATGTTGTTAATATATATGGCCTTTAAAAAAGGAATGAATATCGAATGAATTAAGAATAAAATTGCGAATGAAATAAATAAATAAAATTTAATGATAATGGAATTAAATATTTCGGTGCTAGAATTCAAGGTGTAATAGATTAGATAGAGAAATGGGAGAAATGATAATATAGAGGGGTGTTAAAAAACAAAATGAGAACAATAAATTTAAAGAGGAGGAAAATATATGCATGATAAGGGGATTTTGGCATTTAAAAAATGTCGAGGGGGAGCGTGTGATGGGTTTTGGGAATAATAATAATAATAATAAAATAATTAGGAATGTTGATCGAAGAGAGGGTGAGAATTGGAATGTTTAATGTAATATAAGATATAGGCACATATATATGAGGTGATCAATGGGGGAGCCACACAAAAAAAATATAATAAAAATATGTTTAAATAATAATAATAATAAACAGAGAAATTGAAATATAAAAAATAAATAATAACTATGTAATAGGTTTTGAATTATATGAGTGAAATTGAATGAGTGAATTAAATATGAGGATTTATTGGAAACATTTTTTGATAATTGAAAATCAGGTAAATAAAATCCCCCATTTTCTCAACTTCCCACTACCAACCCCCCCCCCCATTTATATTATTTTGGTTAAAATTCTGTAAGTTTCATTTTATTCATATTGGTATGTAGAAGGTAATAAGTTAGTTTTTTTAACTGGTATCATGTTATAATTTCAGGATTTAATAAAATTTTATTTTTATATTTAAATTGCTAAAGATGTAGAATCAAGTGATTATTGCTTCTTGTTTGGCCTTGATAACATTTTTTCTCATCTTTACTGGGTCTAAAAACAGAGGTAGAGAATCTTTCATGTCTAACATAAGGTTCCATTCATTAGAGGCTACACATTCATTCATTCATTGGTAAAATGTAATGTATCAATTTAATGAAAATAATCAATTGATTAATTGTAATTTATGGGAAATAAAAATTTTGTCTTTATTTTATATGATTTATTCATGTTGTAGATAGTTGTTTCCATATTAAGTATTCTCACATGAATTAAGAATAATTAGCCTTATTTTCACATATTGTGTCTATTTAGATAACTGAAAGATTATCATCGATATAGATTGTGATAAACACATGAAGTTAATTATTTTTCCCAATAAAATGAATGATCTATAATTTTTTTATTATTTTCTAACATTTTTAATGTATTATACACGTATCATGCCACACAAAATGTCATCGCTGTTGGAAACCATTATTTATGTAAATTTGATTTTTTTTAAATTCATTAGTGTGTTGATTTGGACTCAATTTAACTAGATCTGTTAAATCGAATATATTTGGCTAATAAAATGATTTCTGTAGGATTTATACCTTGTGTGAGAATGGCCATAAATAAATAAGTGTAATGTGATAAAATCCCCTTGGTAAATATGAAAATGATCTTTTATGTGTATCTATGTGTGGATGTTATGTGGTGTGGGGTGATGTGGAGTTATAGTGTGGTTTGGGTGTGTGGGGCAGATGAGGGGGATTTGGAAGTGGTTTTGGGGTGGCAAGGAAATGGATTTTTTGTCCTTGATTTTGTAGAGGGGAGATGATGTTTTGGTTGGATGTGCTTTTTTTAGGATGTGGTGAATGTTCGTTTAGAAATGATATTATGAAAGTGAGTTGATTGTACGATAGGATGGTGAACTACTAGTGATGTGCGGTTGTGTTGTTTTGAGATTCTTGGGTGGTATTGTAATTATATGAAAACAATGGAATTGAAATAAATGGATTTGTTTGATTAATGAGATGAATTTGACTAATGAATTAATGTGTAGAGAAATAAAAATTAATTGAATTTTCAATTGAAATTATTTTGGAAATGGGAAATCTAGAAAATGGATTATTATAAATGAAGTATGGATAATGGATAGTGTATTTTTTATATAATGTAGTGATTTTTGAGGTGGAACTAGAATTAGTGGATTTAGGAGTTGGTTTGTGCTTGTTGTGAACCCATATGATGAACTTGTGTGTGGAGATATATATTTATATACCTATATGTTCTTTGTGATTTTTATATGCACCCAAAAACATTGATCATTATGTGACAACAAACGTATTTTCATATGAGGGGTGTTTTATGAACTTCCTAGTGATGAGTATGGGTGGCCAGATATCATATATTTCCCACACTCTCTTCAATGTGATTAGATATGAACAAGTTGTGACAGATGAAGGTTTTCTATTACACCGGATTATGGACTAGGTGTCTTCAGATGAGATGTGTTATGAACATTCTCTCAGGTGGTGGCCCAAGTGTCTTTAGGCGATATGATATATAACCTTTCTATGGAGTGGTTCCATAATAGTATTTATGTAAGATGTGATATTACTATGTATTGGGGCAGATTATGGTGGGTTTTGATCAATGTTGGAGTAGATAAAAATGTTTATGTACTTCATGTTTTCGATGCCCTACTACTATTGTTATAACACTAGTCAAGACATGATGGCCACGGTGTCTTCGGGTTACATGGAATGTGACTGGTCTATGGGGAAGTGACCAAGGTGACTTCAGGCATGATGTGATGTGAACATGCTATGTGGAGGTTGTATATGTTATTCGAAAGATATGGGAGGGAGAGGACATACATCATTGGGGTGTGATAGTGGAACATTAGTGTGAAAGAAGGGAAAGAAACCCTATCATCAATATTCTTCAAATAATATTATTATACATGGATATGTTATGTGGTGTGCAAGCCTTGGTGAGATTAGAGTTTTGTTATTTGACCAATTTAGGTGATGTTGGTTATTATTTTTCCTAACAAATTAATTTAAATTATATTTTAACATTTTCATGGGAGACTTTGGTTTCCCTACTGAGTTTACTAGTATGTTCACTCTATGTATATAAAACTATTTTATGGTTTCTAGGAGGTCTTTAAGGACCATGCAAGGAATTAGCAGCATAGAACTTTGGATCTTTTTGTTTTTTTTTCTTCCTTAGAATTTAGTTTGAAACTTTCATTTGTTTATTTTTACTTGGATTAGTTTTATTTAAACATGCATTATGGGATGGTTCTAGTTTTTTTGTTATGTAATTGAATTACTTGCGGTTGAGGTATCCTATATCTTGATTAAATATTATTATTGAGGGTAATGCCACACATTTATCATATGGTTATACCCTCAGTGGTAGTTGAAAACCCTAGGCCAATTGGAGGTGGGACTCATGGATCATTATATATCTTCCACAATTGCAGTGTCATTAGAGGGAGGAGGCCAGGAAAATTTTTCTCTATGTTTTTAGTTTTGTTGGCCTAGTATTAGCTACTTTGTTTTATAGTTTTTATAGTTATAGTCAGTCTACTAGAATATGAGTTTGAGCTCCATGTTATTGGTGGATTTCATCAATTACTTGATGTATACTAATCAATGTGGAAAGACATGTTTATGGACGTCATCATCGGTTTAACTAGAGATTAGGATGTTTAGGATATTTTATTGGTAATCATAATCCATTTAATAAATTCCACTACTTATTAGAAATCAAGGAGTTGATATTAGTGGACGTATTTTCATGGAAATATCTAGGGGAGAGAGTGGGGATTCATGGGGTTCTATAGGTGATTACATTTTATCATGAACCCAATTTTACCTCTAGAGTGTTGAGTGGTCTCTAGAATTTGTTTGTCTCTTAGTTATTCATTATCAGAACATATTATCCAAAGACAAATGGTTAGACATAGTGCACTATCCAAACATTGGTGTACATGTTGAAAATGCACATTCTATATTTTTTTAGGATCCTTGGTGAGGAAACTACCATTAATAAAAATTTTATTCAAAAAATGATGTCATTCTACCATTTGTTTGGAACTATTCAATGTAATGTATACCTAAATTTTTTGATCATTGTAGTATTATACCAAGGTTATAAACTCATATATTATTAGGATGGTATTTGGGAAGAGTGTTAAAATGAATGAATAAGTGATTCCTCATATAATGAAAGTGAGACATTATCATCAGAAGTACAATGTTGATCCCAGTAGGATGCTTCTATAGATCGATGTTGTTGACCATGTTCTCTTAAATTTTTGTGTTCATTATAGACTATGAAGGTCAAATTGTTGGAATAATGTTTCTCATAGGTTTATTAGACCATTAATGTTGTTAACTCATGTTAAATTTATAAGGAATTAGTTAGCATCACCTTTACAAATAAACTATATTCAAACTGTTTTCCATGTGTCACCACTTCCCTGATATATTCATAATGGTTCTCACATCATCAATTTTGGTAATATAGAGGTTTATGATGATTCATTCATCAAGGAATGACATATTTAAATTCATTATTATTAGGTGAAGTTATTTCATAGGAAATCTATCTCTTCGGTTTGTGTCCTATAGTTGTACAATGTATTTTAATAGATCACTTTAGAGTGGAAGTTGTAGAAGGATCCTCCATATCCTGATTTGTTTTATGTTTGTTTATCTATGATTCAATTTTTTGATATAAAATTTTATAAGATCATCTATTTCCCTTGATGAGAGGCTTCAATATGTCCATACCCTTATTTGATAGTAATCTCCCTACGATTATGTTTTTAGCTGGGATTGTAGTGTTTGGTGGTTATTAGATTTATTCTTTTAGTGGGATGGTTGTACTCCAGATAAAGTGTGGCCTGTAAGACATATCTCATAGGGTGGTTTTCAGAACCTTTTTCGTTCTTCCAGGTTTTGTTTCAAATTATTGAGGATGATAGTTATTTAATATGTATATGATATAAGGTACCAGTTTTTTAAAACCATTCCTTTATATAACCCAAATTCGTAGAGGTGTAAAGAGAAAACATAATGAATTTTCCACTATTAAAACTTCAATGATAAATAATACAGTTACTTGAATAAACATACAATGGAATGTTTTTTCTTATGGTTGGTTGACTAAATATATAGTCAGTCGTTACATCTCATGGTCAATAGTTTTTTCTTATAGTTTCTTAGTTTAGCCATATGGTCCACACTTTCTTCTTATAGTTAATACTTTGGTCATGCAGTCTATCCATAGTCATGTAGTCAACCCTTTCCTTCATACTTTATCTTGTTTCCCCATGGTCGATCAACAGGTTAATTTGTCCCCTTATGGTATAAGATTTTTTTTTCTAAAAAATCCCAAAATAACATAAAATTGTGTTTTTCACATGAATAAGTAAATAATAATTGGGAAAATAGGGTTTTAAAATGTGAAATGAAACATATAATTAATAACTTTTAATTCCTTAATAATGGGACTTTTTAATGGGTCATTCCATAGAAATTAAATGTGAATTTAATTAATTAGTAATTAAAAGGGATGTTTTAACCCATGTTTTTAGAAACCCTAGATTATCGTATCTTTAATTAAAAAATGAGATTGTTTCCCCTTGTATCTTTAAATCTTATTTTTCAAATTTCTTGGGTGACCCAATATTCTACATTTTATTTCTTCATGCCCAACAACTTTTGGTTAATCTCTTATTGCAATTTTCCAAATTACCCACACACTTTTTTCTTAGTCTGTTTTGTGTGAAAAATCATGATTTTCTATCTCAGGTAGTAGGGGATTTTTTAATTCTTCTTTATTTTATGTGGAAGTGTTATATTATCAAGATTTAGTATCATTTTTCAAAGTAGGTAATATTATCCTTTAAAAAATAAAAAACTAGTAATCACAAGAAAGATGATATTTTAATAATATATAAGAAATTTATAGAAAGAAGAAAAGGATATAACTAAATTCATTAGAATATTTATAGTATATTATCTTTGTATTCAAGAGTTTAAATAGATGTAATAATGCATGATACTCTTTGATTTTTTTTAAATTAAAACATTTTGAATGATGATAATTTAATTATTGAAATTATCTATGAAAGATAACATAAATATTCACATACATAATACTAAAATTTAAATTAGAGAATGAATGTTAGATAACCAGAAGATATAATATTTTCTACTTAAAAATTCATTATTAGAATTATAAATATTATTATGGATGTTAAATAATTTAATTGGGAATTATCAAAGGATTAGTGATTTCATATTTCAATATGTATATATAAAAGTATTGGTTTCAATTTTTTGATCACAAGATATTTAATTCATTATTTAAACTACATCGTCTTATAAATAAGATAGTGTGGTATCTATATCCTATTTTTTATCATGTTTAATTTATAAAATGGATAATCAATGTAATTCATGTTATATTAATTGGTTAAATTATTGTGGAATAAATAAATAAATTATTTTTCATCTTGGAGCTGATTTTACCAATATAGAAATAATTATTAGATCCTATTTATGTTTATTCATAACAAATGTACACTATTATTTAATGTTTTATTATTTTGAAAAAATTATACCTAAAAAATTAGTTAATTCAATATGTAATTAAAATTTATTTTTTAAAAATAAAAAATATTTACGGTTGAATGAGCTAATTCTTGATTGGGGGAGGCTTGATAAAATTTATGTCATGGATTTAGTGCCCTTTCTTATATGTATAAAACATATATTTTATATATATGTTTATATAGTATTTTTAGATCATTATCACGACATTATGATTATTGATAACATGATATAGTTGTGAAAATTTAATGAGAAATGAGTTATGAGCTTAGGGAAGTAGTGATAGTCAATGTTTGGGATAGGAAATGGATTTTGCTATGTGAGATGATGTGGGAATGACACTAGGAAGCCAAAATGTGTTCTAAGAGGGGAAATTAAATATATTTATATATACTTAGTTGATGTTTTTTCAAATGGATAGATGAACAAAAGGTAAATTTTATGATTAGTTTTTACTAACTTTAAATTTTTTTACTTTATGTTCGACAATAGAATCATCGACGTTTTATCCTTGGATCAATCATAGTGTGATGTGATAATAAATAAAATGATATGTGGCTTATTTTAGGGAATGAGGATGGATCATAGTGACCTATACTGATGATATCATACTTTAGAATACAATTAGAATAAAATATATTTCTAATGTAATGAGACATAAAATACTAACATGTTAATTTTGGAAATGAATATGGAATAATATTAATTAGTTATTAATTAAATAATTAATAATGAACATGATATTGTTATGATTTTATTGAGACTTATACCATAGTTGGAGAAGCAAAGCGTCCTATGTGGTGATATTTTCTAATGAGTATGAGTTTAGTTAGCCTTACATAGTGTGTATTTTACATTATATTATTCAATATTTTTAATTTAATGTTCTTTCCCACACATGATGGTAGGGAATATTACACCAGAATGATTCTAGGGTGATTTTTCCATAAAACCTAGATGAATTGGGAGTAGAAAGATGACTTCTCCATCTTATAAGGACATCCACTATGTATAGTTATGAGTAAGATTATCCAAAACTATAATGTGTTATTGATAGGGTGTGTTAATTCCTAGGATGTGATAGATCTTTATTTTTCTTTAGTTTTATGTATGGGATGTAATAATAAGAGGTATAACACATTAGAGTATCGTTATGTGGTGGTTATGTGTTCACATGGCTATGTATATATGAGATATGATATATTTAGGTATAATGCTCACAAATATTATATAGTTACTTTAGATCATTCACATGGTCATTATTGGGGATAATAATTATGAGGTTATTGGATTCACAGGTTCAAGAATGAATGAGATACTTATTTGTGAGGTGAAACATGGGTTTCAAAAAAATAACCACAAGATGTGTGGATTTCATGTGTGAGAGAAACAAAATATTGGGGATGTAGAAATGAGATACCTTTATATATATATATATATGGTATAAACAACTTCTTAATTCTGTGCATTTCAATGAGAGTGATCCTTGGTGAGGATAGGATAAATATCACTACCTATTTAGGTGATAAGTTTGTTTGATTTATTTATTCATTAGAATTTATTATTCTTGTTTCCTATTTTCCTGAGAGTTTTCAAAGAGGTTACTTCTTATTATACCTATTATGATCACCCTATATGTATATATATAAATAGTTTTTACATCCACGAGAGTGATTTGGTGGTGATGGTGGGTGATAAACTCTTGAGGAGTTGATAAGGAGTTATTGGGGATTTTTTTGTCACTATTGAGGATTTACTTTTCTTATTTTTATTTTTATTTTCCACTGTATTAGATTTATGATATTTAAAAATTTAATTGGATTTATTCTTTTATTGATGAAATATTTTGGTTGGTGGCTTTCATATCTTTGAATATATTGCATATAATCAAGAGGGTAACTACACCCAAGTGTTCGATTAAATACCATCAATAGAAGTATAACTTGTGGCCTTTTGGAGGTAGTATTTTAGGGTCATTATCTATATTCCTACATTGATGTGATAGGAGGCATACGTTTGGAAGGATAGAATCATGATGATTCACTGGTGATATGCTTATAAAATCAATACAGTGTACATGTATAATAAAACAATCACCATTGAAATAAATATTTTTATTTCAATATCACATCATTTCAAATAATAAATATATTGAGAATAAATATGAACACTAAGTTGATCCTGGTATAATAGATCTTGAAATATCCACAGATAAGTCTAATATTCAAAACTCTATGAATTTTTGACATTTAGATTTAGATGACCACTAAAAATCATAACATCCAATAGTAATAAGATCAACTTAATTTAATGACAAAGGGGATTTGTATTGGTGTATGAAAATATTTTAATGAAATAATTATTCCAGCATAAAAATTACAAAATTCACTAGAAATATCTCAAATTAAAATTCAATAGAGGACATCTTAATGTAGTATTTCTTTACATAGGGAAAACATCAATATTGCAGTTTAAAGATTACTGTTTACTCAAAAAACAAGAGATAACTAACCATATGATTTATACTTGAATGTAAGGTTCTTGTAAAAAGTTTTTTACCCAATAAAAAACATTTTTCATAAATATTGGTTAGGGAATTAGTGTTCTTTAATGTAAGATAGGTTCCCAAACCAAACATTCTACACAAACATAGGGTTCTTAATAGTGATTTAAAACTCCCATTAAGAAAAATATAAAACACTTAAAAAACAATAACTAATTCCATAATTTTAGTTAAAATTAGACAAGTATTTAAATATATATAGTCCAAAAATGCACTTAAAATAACTTCATTAGTAAAACATATGAGGGTATTTGTGAGCATAAATATCAATGAGAGATTAATTAATATTGTTGGATAAACATATTCCTGACAATCTCCCCATTTTATTATCAAAAAATTCATATAAATATAAACCCCCAAACATAGGTTTTAATTAATTTATCAGACCAAAAAAAATTAATAAATTAAATAGAATAACATTAATTTTATCAATATTTATATTATTATTATAAACACTTCTGATTTATAAATGTATTTTCATATAATTAATATAAATTATATTTCTTCCCATATAAAAAGTATTAGTTAATAAGATTTCCATTTTTATCCAAATTTATCCCCTTTTGAGATATAATGATGAATGTATATGTATAGATACAATCATATTTATTACAGAAATGAAGTTTTAGTGAATTTTATTTCTATCTAAATATATATGAATCCTAAAAATTTAATAGGCTTATATGGTAAATAAAATAATCAATAAATAGAAAATTATGATACATAATATAAACAAAATAATTTATTTTTATTAAATATTTTTTATTATAAGAATGTTTTTCTCAAGGGTAAAAAAGAAAATATGTGGGATGAGAAAATAGTGTAGGCTCATGATATTCTAAGGATGAGGATTCAATGATCATTTAATCTATAACTGTATGATGAAATGTTTTTAAATCCATCATCAACAACTCAAAATTTCTTATCATCAACCATGCCCATTATTGTATCCAAAAAATGATCCATCACATATCTTAAGAAATTGTATAATATTTGAAATTTTATAGTATTGAATATATTATATGGATTGTACATTTATTTCAATAATTCCACTAAACTGATTGATTAAACATCAAACACTAGTTTTTATAGAAGCTAATTTTGGAACATGTTCTTTTTGATTGTATAAAATATTGTGAAGTAGAGTATTGTAAACTATGAAAATTTTATTATTATATTAATGTCAAAAAATAGTAAGATAATAAAATCTTCCACTCATATATAAAGATGTTTTTAAATGATAATATTAAGCTCTAGCATGGATTGAACTCACTCTAAACGATTAAAACTGACTCCCTAAAAACATCTTCTGATCACAAATGTCAGCTTTTAAAACAAACCTACAGATGATTTTCTCAGCACGATCATCCATTTCTATCTAAAAATTATCTAAAATTCCTTTTTTTAAATTTGATTTTATTTCAATCTATGAAGCTCAAATTGAATACAATCGAATTCAATTCTGGGTATAAAATAATTTTACAAATTTTTTATAATATTATAATAAATTTTAAGTTTTCCATTTAATCTATCAACATCATATTTAATTTAATATAAATTATGAACCATGATCACTACAAAAGTGTGAGTACTCTCTTCAATAGAGTCATAAAAATATGTAGTAAAATAATATTTCATCACAAAAGGCTCACCAAATTCAAATAGTTCATGTGATTAGATTTCCATTTATTCACCAGATAGAGATTGAATATATCCATTTATATCATTTTATTCTTCCCCTTAAACATTATTAGTTATTTTTAAGGAATCAATAATTTACACTATTTGATCCCTAATCAGGTCAATTATTTCAACTAATGATGTACTAACTTTCTCATCAAAATTAGGTCCTTTATTATATTTCTTCTCATCATGGGAAACCTGCTCATTATGCTCTTCTACTTCTTACTCATCTATTTCTGCCACTTCTGATCTATAAACAGATTCCTAAGTTATATTTTCAACTAGAAATGGTGGATTGATAACTTAACATAAAAGGAATACAACCCACTCAAAGCGTTTTCCCCTCTTTAATGTATAATAATAATAGTAGATCCATATTGTTATACAAACATATCTTCAAATGATTTTGGAAAATTGAGAATTAAAACAATCATAGTAGGGATATTTATTAAAAAATTAGTTTTTTCTTGTAGAAATAGAAATTATGATAGAACCAATAGAAGAAGCATCCAAAGAACCATTTACTTCTATTGTATATTCCCTATATTTTTCTCCACTATTTATTATATACCAACCCAATTTTAAACTTATATGTTCTCCACATGCCCTAACTACAGATTGATCATCCTGATCAGATCCAATAATAATTAATTATCCTTTGTATATGCTCAAAAAAATACAATTTTTTGATATCCTATATGAGGTAATATTACTGTGGTGACATCTTATACATGAATAAATATCATAGACCAAAGCTTTCTTATATCAAAAATGGGATACCAGTCTTCCATATGGGTAAAAAAATCCTTTATTTAAATTTATTGTAATGATCCATATATATTAAAATTAATATACTAAAATTAGTATTTTTGTTTCTCAAAATCAATAATATCACTTACATATTAGGAAGAAAATAATCTATAAATATTCTATTAATGTAACCACATTGGTCTTATCAAAATTAAAATAAACATTTTAATCTACATGTCGATCCTTAATAAATGTATTTTTGATTTGGTAAGTCCCAAATAAAAAAATAAAATCATATATTATGATTGCTGAACACTGTCCCTGATTGAATTTAGACTAAAATGAAATCACCTTCATGAGGAATGTGTAATAGCTAGGCCATATTTACTGAATAAATTAAAAACTCATTTTTGTTTAACATAGAATAAATGATATCCTATGAATATTGAAGTGCCCAGATCAGTGTGAATCACTGAGAGGGAGAGGGGGTGAATCAGTGATCCTTTAAAACTTTTTACTAATTGATTCTTAATCAATTAAACCTCTATGGCTTGTTAAGGCCTCGATCCACTCTTCTTATGTCTCTCAACCTTTCCCGGATAATGCAGTAATGAAAAGGCACAGGACACAAGGATTTACAAGGTTCGGCACCAAAGGCCTACATCCTTGCCATGCTCTCCCAGCATGGATTCTCCATTATAACCTGTTAAAATTACAATGGTCGATACAGAGTCCCACTGTATCTCTCCTGAGTCACACAGGAGGGTCTTTATACTACGTCCCACAGTGTTACCAGAGTCCCACTGGCCTGCTCCAGAATCCCACTGGAGACTTCCTCCACCCTGAGTCTCACAGGGGTCTTCTCCTAGCTGCTCGAGTCAACCGAGTAGCTCTTCATCTTGTTCAGCTCTTCAAGTATCTGCAGCAGTCTGGGATAAAGACTGATGGCCTTGCTTTGTACCTCTGATCACTTGAGTTGATCAGGTATTCTCGTCTTGCTCAGGCTTTATCTCCTTCTTCTGAGGATGACCTGGCTTCTCTCCAACTACTGAATACTCAGACAACTGATGTCTTTAACTTCAGTCTGGTCCAGTCTTAGTTCACATCAACTTCATGCACTGAGTGCATGGCATCTCTTCATCCTCATGCACTGACTGCATGGCTTCTCAAATCTCTTCAAGAACTCCTGGTCTTGGACAACTCAAATGCACACAACCAGATTTGGCTTTGTTCACGTGTGCATGTGCATGCATGCAAGCATGCACTTCCCTTTCTTTTCTCTTGGTGCAATAGACCCTCAAAGGGTATATTCTCTTTGAGCACACACCTTCACACACTTTGTTCAATTTGCTTACACACTTAAAAGTGTGTTGTACTTTGTGTGGGTCTTCTCCTCTTCTTCTAAGTGAGCACACACTTCTTGTGCACACACATAGCCTTCGGCCACTTCTTTAATTTGCACACACAATTTGTTCTTTTAATTTGATCTTCAAAGTGTGCACACACAAGGCACTAAAGGCCTCGGGTTCTCCTTCTTTGCACAAGCCACTGCCCGTAGGTGTTCTTGTCTTCTTGGCACACAAGCACAAAGGCTCGGCCTTCTCAATGTTCACACACGAGGCACTGCCTCGGTCTTCACTTCCTCTTCAAGGCGCGCAGGTGCTTGGTTCGGCCTCTCCTCTACTCCATTGTCGCGCAGATGCACAAGGCACAAGAACCGTGCAAGCCCTCGGGTGCAAGGCAGCCGTGCAAGGCCTAGGGTGCAAGAGCACCACGTCGCGGGCGCGCAGGGTGTCAAGAACCTCACCACGCAAGCTCCTCCTGCCGCGCAAGTTTGCGGGCAGTGAGGGCTCCTTCTGCCGCGCGAGTACGCGGGTAGGGACCTCCTTCAGAGCCTCGGATGGCTCTGGAACTTTAGCCGCGCAAGTGGGTTGCGCGGGGCTTCAGCTTCGCGAGGCACAAAGTGCTCTCACGGGACTTCAAATATTCAAAGGATCAGCAAGACTTCTCGAGGGCTCGGCCTCTCTTTATATAGGCAGAGGGCCTCGGTTCATCCGCGTGGGATATAAATTCAAACTCCCGAATATATCGGGTTTTCAAGATTTCCAAAATCTTGTTTCTCCTCTGTTTCACGCGGGTTCTTTTCTTTCATTATTTTCTTCTTCATGCATGTGCATGGAAACGTACGCATGGCCTTTTTTAAACCCAATCCATGCAAAGCATCAACACCGAATGGCCTCGCACCTTCGGTTGCTTCGGCCGAACTTCAAAACTCTCCAAACATTGCATGCGAGTGTATTTTAAGGCATGGTTGTGTTCGGTATGCTCAGAGGATCCCAATGGACACTTCGGTTTGATCGGAGGTGGCCGGGATCTCGAAATCATCCCTCGGATGGCGCCTGGTTCGTCGGAGGCTTGCGGGTGGCTTCGAGCGAGCTCAAGGAAGAGGACGAACTCTTCGGCCGTTGGATCGGGCGATCAGAAGACTTTGGACGGCCTGGATCTGAAGATCTCGCGCGGGATCGATCGTGCGGTCGAGATCTGGCGCGCGATCGATCGAGTGGCTAGGATTCGCTCCCGGTGAAAAAATGCACGTCCCACATCGAAACGGCGGCCGATTTTTCCGCGGTTTATCACCCAAGAGCTTCCATCAGCTCAGCAATTGAATCTTCTCCCCTCTCGGTGCCGCCCCGCGCCGAGTTCTCCCTGCGGGCGCGCTCTGCGCCCACTCTGCTCCCTGCGGGCGCGCCACTGGCGCCCACTATGCTCCTTCGGGCGCGCTCCTGCGCCCACGCTGCGCGGGCTTCATCACCGCGTGCCCTCGGTGGCTTATACACGGCCCCTACCGCGCTCCTCCAGGCGTGCCCCAGGCGCCCATGCGGTGTCCTATGGGTGCGCCCCTGCCTCAAGGATATGCTGCCTTGGCCTGAGGGTTCCCCATGGGCGTGGTGACCTCGAGTCCCACATGAGCCTTGGGTGATGACCCTCGGCTGGCCTTCCTTGGTGGCTATTTTTTTGCTAAGTAAAACACTTAGGACTTTGTATAAAAACAAAGTAACCAAGTGAAAATGCCAAATGCCACTCAAGCCATTTCTCCTCTTCTTCATTTCTTCTTCTTCATTAGAATTCCTCCAATTCTCTTCAACATTTATTCATCACTTTGGAATGGAATTCCCGAAGGTTCTTCATCTTCAACTGAAGCTCCTGAATCAAATAATTATTCAATAAACTTCATTGATCTAATCAGAGATCAAGTTGGATCATCTTCATGTTCACATGCACTTAGTGATAGTGCATGGACTTCATTAATCCACTTCATCCACTTAGGACTTGTGGATGGATCTTCTTCAACTCCTCATGCATTGTGAAGACAATGCATGGTCTTCTAACATTGTTGTGACTTTGTATCCAGTTGATACAAGTTCTTTGAGCTTAAATACCAGTTCAACAATCGTCAGATATTCATAGAGAATGTTTCAACCACAACATCCTATGTCACTTAGTGAATCTCCTAAGTGACATGCATCTTAGTACCATGGCCATTCTCCATTCATCACCATCACCATCACAACCTTTGTCATTCACATCGTGACATTCCTTGACTTCCATTCATTCCAAGACAACTTCATGCCTTATTGACAACAAATGCAACACAGTGCACTTCAATCTCCCCCTTTGTATTTGTTGTCAATACACCACTTCAGCACATATGAATGGGTTAATATGTGTGCCAATATTTTCTCCCCCTTATTGGCAATCAAATGCAAAGGTGCGGTGTGGTTCACTTTCAAAAATATCTTCCTCCCTTTGAATAGCATCTTCTTGAAAATCACTAAGAGAGGGATGATGCCACATGTTCTTCTTTAGAAAAGAACCTTTAGTTGATCATCTCTAAGTCTACTTGGGCTAACCCGGTGTAGAAAAGAAGAGTGATATAACCAAGGAACTCAATGCTGTCCAACATTCACAATACATGTGAGATCATGCTTAGGGGTTGAATTTTTCAGATATTCAATGAATTGCTGAATCCTGCACATACTTCACAAAACACATTAGAATGTTCAGGTGCAAAGATAAAGCTCCCCCTTTCATCTACTTTCTCAAGATGATATTAATTTCAGAACATCATCTTCTCCAGATTGGCTCCCCCTCAAGGGGTGCACTCCATTCTGTCCAAACCACTCTCCCGTTGAGAGTGATCATCATCTTCAATTCCCTGTAATGTTAGCACATGTAAATACAAGTGATTAGGGAATAAGATGGAACCTCCTTGGTTCATCAATGTGAACAACAAGGTTGAGAAGATTCTCTCAACCGAGATGTCCCATTTTCACCATTCTTCACACTTGCACATATGATCTTCTTTGATGTTTGCGCTGGTGTGGATCTCAACACATCTTCATGTGAAATCTTCTTCTTCCCTTTTGCCTTAGCAATTCCCAGAACTTTATCTTCAGCTTTTTGCAGATCTTTGGCAAGTTGCAACTGATTTGGCCATATGAATAGTAAATCATTTGGAAGAGTGGCCTCATTTTTGGAAGTTCCACATGGTTCTTTGGATGCTGCTAAGCTACCTCTCTTAGGCAACTTATTTTCAATCAATCCCTTCTTCTTCTGGATTGATTGTCTTTTGGAGTCCAGTCTGCTTCTATTCAGTTCCATGGCTTGTTCACAAAGATCCATGGTATGACCTTTCTTTCCATAGTAGAAGCATGTCTTCTTGGTGGCTCTTCTTGATGCATCACCCTTCTTGGATTTGAATTCCAATGACTTCTCTTCCTTTTTCATAATCTTCTTGGGAGCATCTTCCAATTTCTTATGCTTGCTTCCCAAGGATTCTTTCTGAGCCAGGTTCTGTGATCTTTTCTTCTTTCCAGCTTTGGATACAGTTGGAGATTGACATGTATCATTCTTTTGACCACTTTTGCAACCATCCCAGATGTTGTCAAGTAATCCAAATCTGTTAGCAGTAAACAGATGTCTCTGGACCTGTGGATGCTGTATCTCTTCTTCTGGCTTGCTCCCCCTAGGCATGGGCTTCCTTTGTGCTTTGACATTTAGTGGATTGTACCAACAATCCTTTGCACAGTGCCCATACTTATTACAACACCAACACTGACCCACAAATCTTGACCTCTTCAGTCCTTCTGATTGTTGGGTACTTTTCTTGACTTGCTGTGTTGTTTCAGGAGAGCATTCTTTCTTCACTGTCTTCATCCATATTTGTTTGGAATTATTCTTCCATCCTGCACTTTTTGTGGAAACACAATTAGAAGCATTAGTACAAGATGGGATGGATGGTACCTTCCTTTTAGAAGATGTTGCCCTTTTATTAGAGGATGTCTTTCTTTTAGAATCATCCTTCTCAAAGCTCACTTGAGTGGCAACATGTCTTCTTCTATCTGTCTGGGAGGCTTGGGCTTTGGGTGATTGCTGATTTTTCAATATCACCTCCAGTTCTAAGCATTTAATATTGAGGGAGTTCTTCTCATCCTCAATAGTTCTTAGCCTTCCTTCCCATTTCTCTTCAAGCTGCTTTATCTAGTCTTCATGCATCTTTTTCATTTCAAGCAATGAGTTGTCAAGCTCCTTCACCCTTTTTACTTTGTCTTCAAGTTGAGCATCTTTAACAACCATTGATACTCTATGCCTCTTCTCCAGTGCATGGTAAACATATTTGATTATTACATTAAAGATTTCTTTCTCAGAAAGGCTTCTTTGCAATTCTTCACAAGTATCTTCATATCTATCATTGCAAAGAGAAACTGTTTCTTCCTTAGCCTTCACCAGCTTTCTGAGAGTGTTGGTTATGCCAACCCTTTTAGCCAATTGATCTTCCATTGCATTGGCTTCTTCTTCTAACTGTGATTTTTCTTCATGAAGATCATGGATGCCTGTAGCTATACACTTTGCCACTTCTATGGGAACTGTCTTCTGAAGATATTTGAGTGCACTCTGAAGATCATTCATTGTTTCAACTTCATCACAGCAAGGACATGCTTTCTTCAACTTCTTGGCATGTTTCTTCTTTCTATTTTTCTGAGTCTTGGCAGATATCTCCATTTGAGGCTGGTTGCTCGTTTCCTCAAATCTGAACTTCATAAAGACTCCCTTGGATCTTTTAGAGGTAACCTTCCTTTGATACCAATTGAAGTGCCCAGATCAGTGTGAATCACTGAGAGGGAGAGGGGGTGAATCAGTGATCCTTTAAAACTTTTTACTAATTGATTCTTAATCAATTAAACCTCTATGGCTTGTTAAGGCCTCGATCCACTCTTCTTATGTCTCTCAACCTTTCCCGGATAATGCAGTAATGAAAAGGAACAGGACACAATGATTTACAAGGTTCGGCACCAAAGGCCTACATCCTTGCCATGCTCTCCCAGCATGGATTCTCCATTATAACCTGTTAAAATTACAATGGTCGATACAGAGTCCCACTGTATCTCTCCTGAGTCCCACAAGAGGGTCTTTATACTGCGTCCCACAGTGTTACCAGAGTCCCACTGGCCTGCTCCAGAATCCCACTGGAGACTTCCTCCACCCTGAGTCTCACAGGGGTCTTCTCCTGGCTGCTCGAGTCACACGAGTAGCTCTTCTTCTTGTTCAGCTCTTCAAGTATCTTCAGCAGTCTGGGATAAAGACTGCTGGCCTTGCTCTGTACCTCTGATCACTTGAGTTGATCAGGTATTCTCGTCTTGCTCAGGCTTTATCTCCTTCTTCTAAGGATGACCTGGCTTCTCTCCAACTACTGAATACTCAGACAACTGATGTCTTTAACTTCAGTCTGGTCCAGTCTCAGTTCAAATCAACTTCATGCACTGAGTGCATGGCATCTCTTCATCCTCATACACTGACTGCATGGCTTCTAAAATCTCTTCAAGAACTCCTGGTCTTGGACAACTCAAATGCACACAACCAGATTTGGCTTTGTTCACGTGTGCATGTGCATGCATGCAAGCATGCACTTCCCTTTCTTTTCTCTTGGTGCAATAGACCCTCAAAGGGTATATTCTCTTTGAGCACACACCTTCTCACTTCCTTCACACACTTTGTTCAATTTTCTTACACACTTAAAAGTGTGTTGTACTTTGTGTGGGTCTTCTCCTCTTCTTCTAAATGAGCACACACTTCTTGTGCACACACATAGCCTTCGGCCACTTCTTTAAGTTGCACACACAATTTGTTCTTTTAATTTGTTCTTCAAAGTGTGCACACACAAGGCAATAAAGGCCTCGGGTTCTCCTTCATTGCACAAGCCACTGCCCGTAGGTGTTCTTGTCTTCTTGGCACACAAGCACAAAGGCTCGGCCTTCTCAATGTTCACACACGAGGCACTGCCTTGGTCTTCACTTCCTCTTCAAGGCGCGCAGGTGCTTGGTTCGGCCTCTCCTCTACTCCATTGTCGCGCAGATGCACAAGGCACAAGAACCGTGCAAGCCCTCGGGTGCAAGGCAGCCGTGCAAGGCATAGGGTGCAAGAGCACCACGTCGCGGGCGCGTAGGGTGTCAAGCACCTCACCACGCAAGCTCCACCTGCCGCGCAAGTTTTCGGGCAGTGAGGGCTCCTTCTGCCGCACGAGTACGCGGGCAGGGACCTCCTTCAGAGCCTCGGATGGCTTGGGAACTTTAGCCGCGCAAGTGGGTTGCGCGGGGCTTCAGCTTCGCGAGGCACAAAGTGCTCTCACGGGAATTCAAATATTCAAAGGATCAGCAAGACTTCTCGAGGGCTCGGCCTCTCTTTATATAGGCAGAGGGCATCGGTTCATCCGCGTGGGATATAAATTCAAACTCCCGAATATCTCGGGTTTTCAAGATTTCCAAAATCTTGTTTCTCCTCTGTTTCACGCGGGTTCTTTTCCTTCATTATTTTCTTCTTCATGCATGTGCATGGAAACGTACGCATGGCCTTTTTTAAACCCAATCCATGCAAAGCATCAACACCGAATGGCCTCGCACCTTCGGTTGCTTTGGCCGAACTTCAAAACTCTCCAAACATTGCATGCAAGTGTATTTTAAGGCATGGTTGTGTTCGGTATGCTCAGACGATCCCAATGGACACTTCGGTTTGATCGGAGGTGGCCGGGATCTCGAAATCATCCCTCGGATGGCGCCTGGTTCGTCGGAGGCTCGCGGGTGGCTTCGAGCGAGCTCAAGGAAGAGGACGAACTCTTCGGCCGTTGGATCGGGTGATCAGAAGACTTTGGACGGCCTGGATCTGAAGATCTCGCGCGGGATCGATCGTGCGGTCGAGATCTGGCGCGCGATCGATCGAGCGGCCAGGATTCGCTCCTGGTAAAAAAATGCGCGTCCCACATCGAAACGGCGGCCGATTTTTCCACGGTTTATCACCCAAGCGCTTCCATCAGCTCAGCAATTGAATCTTCTCCCCTCTCGGTGCCGCCCCGCGCCGAGTTCTCCCTACGGGCGCGCTCTGCGCCCACTCTGCTCCCTGCGGGCGTGCCACTGGCGCCCACTATGCTCCTTCGGGCGTGCTCCTGCGCCCACACTGCGCGGGATTCATCACCGCGTGCCCTCGGGGGCTTATACACGGCCCCTACCGCGCTCCTCCGGGCGTGCCCCAGGTGCCCATGCGGTGTCCTACGGGTGCGCCCCTGCCTCAAGGATATGCTGCCTTGGCCTGAGGGTTCCCCATGGGCGTGGTGACCTCGAGTCCCACATGAGCCTTGGGTGATGACCCTCGGCTGGCCTTCCTTGGTGGCTATTTTTTTTCTAAGTAAAACACTTAGGACTTTGTATAAAAACAAAGTAACCAAGTGAAAATGCCAAATGCCACTCAAGCCATTTCTCCTCTTCTTCATTTCTTCTTCTTCATTAGAATTCCTCCAATTCTCTTCAACATTTATTCATCACTTTGGAATGGAATTCCTGAAGGTTCTTCATCTTCAACCGAAGCTCCTGAATCAAATAATTCTTCAATAAACTTCATTGATCTAATCAGAGATCAAGTTGGATCATCTTCATGTTCACATGCACTTAGTGATAGTGCATGGACTTCATTAATCCACTTCATCCACTTAGGACTTGTGGATGGATCTTCTTCAACTCCTCATGCATTGTGAAGACAATGCATGGTCTTCTAACATTGTTGTGACTTTGTATCCAGTTGATACAAGTTCTTTGAGCTTAAAGACCAGTTCAACAATCGTCAGATATTCATAGAGAATGTTTCAACCACAACATCCTATGTCACTTAGTGAATCTCCAAAGTGGCATGCATCTTAGTACCATGGCCATTCTCCATTCATCACCATCACCATCACAACCTTTTTCATTCACATCGTGACATTCCTTGACTTCCATTCATTCCAAGACAACTTCATGCCTTATTGACAACAAATGCAACACAGTGCACTTCAAATATTTTAATCTAAATTAGGAATTTTCATAGAACACTTTTACTTCATTCATAAAAATATACTCTTTTTGGCTCCATTAAACATATACTGAACCCCATAAAATATTTATACTTAATTTAGTTAGAGATTCATCTGAAACCACCATTCAAAAATTAACTAATTTTCCACATGGAACACATATTCATAAATTGGAATGCTTTTATCTCTTATATATGCTCAATATGGCTTCCTTAATTCACTTTTTATCAACTATTTCAATAACCATAAGCATAAGGGTTCAATGTTTAGGGTTTCATAGAATGATTTTAAGATTATAAGGTTGAAAGGAAATGATATCAAAGGAAGGAGAGATAAAAACAAATGGAAAAAGTGACTATACCAATATATTTTGACCTTTGGTAAAGGCCAAAATACTATTGGTATAAGTTATTCCCATGGTTTGGGTAGTCGTTGGCTTGTATTCTTTTGGTATACACCTATAACAATGATATTTGGAAATTACTGGTATAGGTGGGCTATACTAACAGTTTCTAAACAACATCTATAAGAAATATAAAATATCTATACTAATGGTTTTGAAAACTGTTGGAGTAGGTAATTCAACAAAAAACCATGGATGTTTTTGATCCCCGCACCTAGAATTTATATTTCTATGACATAATAATTAATATATAATGTTTTTTAGAAACATAATATGATAAATATGTATATGTATATTTAAAAGTAAATTATTTATTAATGTATTCATTGTTACTTGATAAAAGAATTTGACTAAAATAAAAATACACATACCATCGGTTTTCCAAACCATTTGTATAGGTATTTTTATTTTTTGGACATATATGATTTGGTTTCAAAAAACAAATAGTATATTGTCTTTAAATGGATGTTATATGAATGTTTTTATCAAAATCGTTGGTATATCTATCACATATACCAATGGTATTGGCCAAACCATGGTTATAAGGTTATTTTAAGGAAGCTATACCAACGTTTTGTCTAAAACTGTTGGTGTAGCAATGACCTATGCCAATGGTTTAGAAAAAAACCTTTTCATAGCTTCAAATTATTGTACCTATAAGATTGTTTTTGGCCAAACCATTAGTATATGGTCATTTAAATGTACTTATACTAATGTTTTGAGAACACCCATTGGTGCATGTCTGTTGGTATATATCTAGTTTCTAGTAGTTTTATGTATTTCTGATGGTTTATAAATATTGATTTAGCTTTTCATGAAAAAATTTATGATTAATCTTTTGTGATTTCTAAATATAGAAATACAATTTTGGGAACTGAATTAAAAAAAAAATAAACTTATGAATCTAAATTAATAGAATAAATATCACAAAAATATCAAATAAAAGAAATTTGAAATTTTAAAGAAACTAATGAATTAACGTTGTTGAATTTATTTAAAATTATATACACATAAAACCCCTTAATTAAAAAAACTTATAGTGAGAAGTGGATTAGTGAAAAAAAATTGTGTTGACATTCATTATTTACAAATTCTAATGATATATCTTTTTTTAACTTGATCACTAAGAAAAGCATTCCTTATATAAATATTCAAAGTTTTAGATTGAATAGCAGAATGTTATAAATATTAATAGCACAATTATTGTCACATTGATTAGAAATATGATTAGATTTTAGTTCAAATCCAAAAGAGTTTTTTTATCCATAATTCGTGTGCATAGAAACTGTCATCAGAAATATATTAATCCTTAGCTATTAAAAATTTAACATAATAAGGGTTTTTAGTTGACTATAAAACTAGGGACATTCCTAAAAGCTAATAGGTACCTCAGATGCATATTTTTATATAATAAATATCCTCCAAAATTAGTATTTTAACATAAAATTAAATTTATATCCAATTATTTTTTGAAAATATAATGATAGAAAAGTAGTTTCTTTTCTAATATCTAGAAAATAATTTATTATAATTATGATGGAATTATTTAGTTTTTTTTAAAATATCTCAAAAAGGAAAATATAAAACAAGATATATGTTATATTGGATGTAAGTTATATCAAACTACCAACCATACCTCTAAATAACTTTATGTCAACTGGTTTTGCAGATTCATCCGAATATGGCTTTATATTAATAAAAATGGGAGTTTTAAATGTCTTACCAATTTAATATCCAAAAAATTCCAGTAAATGAAAAATATATTTTCTTTGATTCAAACCATTTCCAAAACCTGTTTGGTAAATTATAATATAACGAATGAAATTTAATTCGTCCATCATACTCATTTAAGAATAAGTTTTCATAAGTTTTAAAATATCATTTCAAAGATTTTTATTAATTGAACAAAAAATAATGTCATCTATAAAAAATTTTACTACCAAACTATCAGAAGAAGTGTTTTCATAAATAAAATAGGATTTTCTAATACAACTGAAAATCCATTTTTCAAAAGAAAAGAAATTTTTCTTTTTTACCAAGAACATGGTACCTATTTATTTTTATAATGATCATTGGTAAGTCTAAAAATTGAATAATATATATGGGGTTTTTCAAAACCGAGAGGGTTCTTATCGTAAATCTATACATTAAATAACACTTTAAAAAATTTATATTACATCCATATAAAATAATTTAAAATTCATATGTGATTTAATGGATTATAGGATCCTAATGGCTTATTTCCTATAAAATTGGGAAAAATTATCTTTATAAACTATTCCATTCTCTATATTGTATCTTTTAATAACTATTCCATCCTTATTCTAAGTAATTTTTCCTTGGTGTTAATTTTTATTCCTAAAACCCCATTTAGTTCAAATCAATTGATTTCACAAGGGCCTATTAATTTCTTTTAAAACTAAATTCTTCTTAAACTATATTATTTTTTACTAAATATATTTTATTAATATCTGATCTTTAAGGATTATTATTTTTATTCAGTTTCAATTTGGAATAGAAAGGTTTAAAACTTAGATTGGTTTCCCGCGTTAATTTTATTCCAAACTCTTGTATCCAGGTATCGAATAATAATCAATAAAGTATGGTCTTTTATGTTTCTAGGATGTATTGGTAATACAAATTTAGTTTTACTTGTTTTATAATATTTAGAATTGGATTTATTCTGATCATATTATAGTCTTCTTTCAAAAAAATCTTTATAAGATCCAAGTTTCTAGTCATTTAAGGAATAATAATTTCACTTGTTTGAATTCTTTTAGGATTAAATGTAACAAATGCTTACAACATGACATGAATATATTATTAAAAAATCCTTTAATTTTTATTATATAATATATATGATTTATAATTATTAGAATATAGTATAATGATTCCCTCATCACCCTTTGGATTAAACATACCAAGGTATTCATTAATATTCATGATATGCATGTTGCGTCAAAAAACATTAATGTATCCTACATTGTATTTTCTATTATTGAATAACTCATAGGGTGTCGTTTTGAAAAAAAAGGTCTTATTAAAATGCTATTCATGATATGAAAATGTTGTACCTACATATTATACCAAAAATATGTAAGATCACTATGTTAATTCAATGTTGTCCTTTTCATTTCGTGAATATTCATATTTGTTCTATCTATAATCTTATTCTATCGAGGTGTTATTGAAGATGATAAATAATCTTCAATATAAAATTATGGGGAAAAATAATTAAATTATATACTCTCTTACTCAGTTCCATAATCATTTTTTTTTGAAATTAGTTTAAAATATTTTTTATTTTGAATAAATTTAGAAAAACAAAAAAAACTGATAAAGCATTACTTTCATGTTTTAAAAAATAAAACCATGAAAATATAGAATAATCATCAACTAAAACCAAAAGAAATAATATTATAACCAGGATTTTAAATCTTTTGGATTCAAAAAATCCATGTGGATAGGTTATAATGGATTGGATGCAGTATCCTTATTAATAGATTTACAATATTACTTATGCCTCATGCCTATTTGGTATGCATTACAATGTTTGTACAGATTAGTCTCAAGAATACGAAAATAAGAATCAATAAATTTCTTTTCTAACATTAATAGATAATATTTATTACAATGATTGAGTCAACTATTCCACATCTGGGATTTAGTAATTTCATTAGTTAACCAATTCAATTTCTGATCACCCAAGGAACTAATGTCCAAATTATAAATGGTTTTTGTTATAGGCTCTTTAAGATTAAGATATTTATATTATAAAACATCACCTGAATTGTTAAAAAATTAAACATAAAATCATTATTAGAGAGTTGATAAACAGTTTTCAAAATTTTATTCGTCCCTTGTATATAGAAAAATTTGTTCATATAGATTGATTTTTCATCTCCCGCTGATCAAACACCAATTATTTTTCCTTTATATTTATCTACAATGGTAACCAAGCATCCATCAACATTGGAAGTGTTTCCCTTTTTGAAAATTCCCTACTCTCATTTCTTGATCCACCATAATCTATATACCAAATTTCAAGTATGTTATTTTTGATTTTTATGTATAAAAACATCAAAAAAAAATTTGGGTCCCAAATTAACTTTGACTTAGCTAGGTCCACATGTAAATATCCGAGAAACCAAACATGTTAAATTTTTATATAAATTCAATAATTTAATTTGGATAATATTCTAATAATATAATATTTATATACACTACATTATAATGTATTCCTCATGAAATTATTGTTATAATAATTACCATTTATGATATAATAAAATATGTCAAAATTGGAAATGTTGTCATTTCATGAGTAGGGAACTGAATAATATTCATATAGATTTTTCTTTTCAAAATTTATTCACATATTATATTTTCCTCTATTGTGGTCATTCTCTTTAAGAATTTTATTAAATGTATTTTCATTTTTTTAATATAGTATTGGCACTTTTAAATTATTCTAATTTATCCAACAACTTTTCTATTCTAATGTAATATACTATTAATTTTGAAAATATTTTTCACTTAAAATCAAATAAAGTATATTCATTATTATTATTCTATTTTTTCTAGGAATTTATATTTCTCCTCACGTATATAAGAGTATGCATCTAATTTACTATTTAAGAATCCTCAAAATTAGAACAAGAAAAGCAGTTGGATTTCACTCATTATCCTTGGGAAGAAAGAACATGTTTTATTTCTTATTTGATTTATACTTCTTAGAATTAAAACATGAATAGATGTTAGAGTCTTTAGAAACTCTACATATATCCTTCATAGATTTATTTCCTATTTTTCATAGTTATCATTCATTTGGTACTTTTATTCTTTCATTTATATTTTTATTTTCAGTTCATTCAATTATGTACTAATAGGTATGATGTTCCTCATATTTTTCATTGAAAACTCCAAAAATATTTTTTCCTAGCCGTATTCTTCATAAAATAAGTTTATTATTTATTGAATACTTTTATCATATTATAAATATTGTTAAACCTTCTTCTTAGTGGAGAATGTTCCATTACAAAATTTAAGCCGTGCGAATTATTTAGATTAATAGCACATTCCTTGTAATTAATTTCATTTTTTGAATTAGTTACATTGAGAGAGTGATAGGTCTTTTTACCATCATATAATATTATGATTCAGTTTTCATTTCAAATTAATACATCATTAGAGTTCTAATTGAACCCTTCATTAAAATATTTGTGATAGGAGTGAATTATATGAATGTAGTAAAATACTATTCCATTTTAAGGGAAATACTATAAGAACTATTAATACTTGATGTGGCTCAAGAATTGGGGTTCCCATGAAAAACCACCATAGAATATTCTAGTTAATATTTTATTAATTTTAGTAATGATTTCGCCCTCATATACCCAAAAATTATAAAAACACAAGCATAAATTTTTGGTTAGTTTAGTTTCCTCACATCTTTAGTCATATTGTAGGAAATTTATAAAGTATTCCACATATCTTAGGAAGTAAAACATTGAGATACATTATTGAAATCATTAGGAAAAAGTCCTCACATGATATCATTCATACATTTTGGGTTTTAGTCATATTTATCTTCCTTTGTAGTATCCCAATTTTATAGTTATAAGTGAATTTAAAAATATATGAAAATATTTATATAAATTTGAAACCAAGATTATTTAAATATAAGATAATTATTTCTTTCCATGATCAATAATTTAGTCCATTGAAATATGGTGTTCAGATAATTGACATCTATTATCATAGTTCCTCCATTGAAATCTTTTCATTGTATAAATTTAAATCTAAATCTTACTATTTATTACTATATTTCATTAAAACTTTATCCTTTTATTTCAATTTTTTGATAAAAAATTTTATGACACATGGGGTGCGATATATTTTTTAAAAAATGCTTGGATAATTTAAAATTAAACCCACTTTCTGATGAAGAAGAAAATACAATATTTTGTTTTATAAACAGATTATGTACAAGAAAAATGGTGAAGAATAACATAATAATTTTTTAGTTTTTAGGGGAAAAATATCCATTATTCCACATCACAAATGCACTCTATATGTTCATAGTGATTTTTACTAATCATTTCGTCTTATTGATGGCCTCTATAACTAAGTGTAATATATTTAGACATTAAAATAAACCTGTTTCTTTTACAATGAATCGTTATATCAAAAACAAACAAGTAACTGATAAAAACTCCCCATGACTGAGTGTAAAAATTTTACATTACAACAAAATAGGTAATATGTTTTTTTAAATAAGTTCAACTCATAATTTCGTTACCAAATTATAGATGATTGATCATGTACTTTTGATAGCATAATATTCTAGTAATCTGATGTGATCCTTGGTTGCATATGTTCTTTAAAGAAATAAAGAAACAAATGAATAACCCTGAACATTATTTCGACGAATACCCAATATTATATTACAAAAAAGTATGTCTCTAAATTCATTACAATAAAAATAGATTGAAAACCATAGATAATAAACAATATATCTCAAATAATTCCTAATAATGAACGTGTTATTCAATATAAAGATGAATCCAATGAAAAATATAGTATGATATTTGATCATCAAGTTTCTTGAAAAATTAGACCATTATAAATGATTTTTAATCAATTCATCATAATTTGTAAATATTTATCAATATTAAATCATTTAATATTATAAATTTTTTGAGAATAAATTTGATCATCATATTGATATTGGTAAAATATATCTATGAATATGTCTAGAAAAATAATGATATTTAAAAATATTAACACGTTTTAAATTTTAAGTTAAAACACCATTGGAAACTGTAATGTCCCTTCTAAATAAAAATGGTTTATTCTGTTGATTAATGTACTTTGAAACATATTTTAATGAGACAATTAATCTTGATTACCCAATCATTAAAGGTTAGGAAATATGAAAAATTTAGATTCTGTAGATGACTGGTTCAAATAAAGGGTTTCACTATGTAGGTAAATCTTCAAAAGTGTGGTTTTCAACATACCACTAATTGTAAATATTGTTATAATTAACCATGTATTAGATACATGAATGTAGAGTTCTTTAATAAAAATCCCAATATAAACATATATATTAAATATAGTGTATGAAAGTTGAAATCCTTTCTAAAAACTTGGTTCCCAAACCAAACACTCCCCAGATACATAGAGTTCAAAATAGGTATTCGATAATACCATTAGAAAAATTCTAAAATATTTAGAAATATTCAATTAATTCTAGAATATTTGAGAAAATGAAATGAGTATTTCAATAAAAATATTCCTAAAATTCACTAAAAGTAACATTATTTTTAAAATAGATGGGGGTATTTGTGAGCTTAAAAATCAATGAGAGATTAAATAATATTTATGGATCAAAATATTCCTATCAAACATGAGAATACCATTTGAAATGAAAGTTCAAAAATTCATAGATCATAATCATTATTCATGTCATAACTCTTCGTAGTTCAAATATATGAACCAGAAAGTAAAAAAGAAACATGATTAATGAGGGAATATTATTTTCATAATAAAATGTCATAATAAAGTGGTGATTTCACCATAATTCACTGTTTAATTTTCAACCTTACACCTCTATGGTAAAACTATTTTATATTGAAAGATATAAAAATAATATCAAATTTTATTCTATTTTTGCATAATTTATTTTGAGTTAACCATTGTTAAAATGATAATGTTACTTTTTTAGGATTCCATTGAAGGAGGAGGTGATTTGGAGGGCCCATGATGATGTCCAAGAAAAATAGGCCAAACTGCACAGGATACATGCACCCTAGTGGACTCGTCCACACACTGATACAGAATCCTACATCCAAATGAAATGAAATTCTGTGGGCTTCTCCAGAATTCATGGGGATACATTTAATCTGAAAAAACACAATATTTATTCGTACATATAGTGTCCCAATTGACATGATCTATCCATTATATCAAATCTGGACGAAGTCAGAAGTGGTGTGTTGTGATCAATTCAGATCCCAAGATATACTCGGTAAAATGGTGTGAAACATTTGGTTTAGATAGTCAATATGTAGGGATAAAACATTGTTATTTTCCCCAAAATGAGATAATGTTATCTGTAGGTCTAAAACAATGTGAAATATTTTTTTATGAAATTTGTTTGTGCAACACAACCTTCCAATTTCCCTTTAAAATGGAACCTTGGGCTCCCCATTTATAAGTTTCACCAAAGAGTAAAGTGCATTCAATTTAGAGTTCTAGAGGATTCCGCTCCATAACCTAGATGATCTAGAGTCCCCTGTCCTCATAGGGGGAACACGGATGAAGAAGGAGTTCAACCCAAGCATTGTCATTTTCCCAATGTGAAGCTAAATGGTGGAAAATTATTTCGAGGAAGCTACAAATACATAGGAGGGTGTTTCGACACTTGATATTCTACTAGTATTCTATAATTTTTTGGAAAACTATTTTACTTATGTTAAACTTTGATTCACTTATCTTCTGAATACATTTTATTTTGTATAATTTAGTGTAATACTTTTTATCTAAACACCGATTGGGTTGATATTTCAAGTGGGGATATTGTATTATTTTGATTGGAAAAGATAAGTGTCCTATTTGTCTTACACATACATAAGATTACATTATTCTATGGTATCCATTAAATTATGTTTTTGATACCCAAACCATGATAACATGATTGTTGTGTCAAGAGGAGGTATATTGAGTATCATTTTAAGAGGTAAGCGGAAATTAAAGATTGTAACAACCATCAACCAAAGGGTTGCATTATTCTATGTGTATTTTTTAGAACGCTGAACTCACCAAGATGTGTAGTGAACTTGAAATGACCTCCTTATCTCATAATCCTAAAACACCAAATTTATTTATCAACTATCGAATTCTTTAAGTAATGTTATTTTTTTAAACTGTTTTCAAGTCCCCCCCTTAGCAATATTTATTAAAAATACACACCATAAGCTACCAAGAATCCTTGAGAGTCAACCTATTATCAGACTTATAATATAAAATATTATTTTAATAACTATCAATTTGATGTGTCAAGACAATGCAGTTAATTTTCGGCACTGTTTTTGGGAAGCACTTTGTTTTATAGTGCATGTTTTTATATGATTTTTTGTAAATTTTGTGAATATTTATCTATTTTATATTATACCTCTACCTATCCTTTTTCTTGAAATATTTGTTGGGTAGGTTTGGTGCATGACGTGTTCTAATCATGGATATTTACCTCTTTTTGAACCCGAACCAGAGAGGCTCATACGTCAACGACTCTGAGACACATAAGAGAACCCTTGGAAAGAGGATACACAAGACAATAACACTATTCAAGATCCTTTAACATATTATTATGGAACCAACATCAAAACTGAAATACACTTGTATAAAATTTCTGAAAACAATATAACACTAAAATAAATAACCTCACATGATGTTTATATACATCCCACCTAAATTAAAATTCATGGTGAGTCACCCAACATTGAACTAAAATATGGTTTAATTCATTTTTTACAATGATTCCAAGGACTTCTTGGATAATATCCACACTATAATTTAAGAGGATTTCATATTGTGTGTTCAGCAATAAAACCTACAAATGCGGATGAAGAACTAGTAAAGCCATGGGAATTACCTTTATCCTTAGATGATACTGAAAAATATTTTATTTACTACGTTAATTCACCAATTCAATGTTGGGAGAACATGAAATATATTTTTATTGAAAAATATTTCCCAGCCTCTAGAATACCAACTATTAGAAAATAAATCTATGGTATAAGGAAATCACATGAGGAAGCATTACATGATTATTAAAAACTCTTTAAAAGGTTATGTTTAGGCTGTCCACACCACCAAATAAGTGATCAAATATTAATTCAGTATTTTTGTGAAGGTTTAATTCCTATTGATTGAAATAGGATTGATGTTTCTGTAGGTGGTGTGCTTGTTTATAAGAACCCAATTACTATAAGAACCCTAATTGAGAACATGGAACAAAACATTCAAAAATATTGTACAGGTTCCAATGTAACCATTTGAGGTGTCTATGATGTGAAATGTACCAAATTCGAGAAGAAGGTAGACCTAATGTTTGAAGTGGTAAGTACCCTTCTTCGACAACATGCTCTTTCACAAGGGAAATACCAATCTCCTCCTACCATACATTGAGGAATATGTTCTTCTAAAAACCACTACTATGATCAATTCCCCCAACTAAGAGAATCTTCTGAGATTTTTGAGGAAATATTTCTTGGCCTCCCCTATAACAAAACCTTTAGAAAAAATCTATAAAATCTATCGAATATTGGGTGAAAGTAAAATCGAGCCTATAAGAAAGGGGTTATTCAAATCAACCTCTAAATCCATGGAACCAATAGGGTCAGAGTATTCATCCACCACCACCACCCAAAAATCCCCAACTATCCCAAATGCCTTTCCAACAAATCCCTCCAAAACCAGAGCATTGACTAGAATATATGATGAAACAAATGGATAACCACGATATACAATTCAAACATACAACTCAGGCATCTATACAAGACCTAAAAATCAAATTCGGGCAGCTGGCTAAATCAGTGGGGGAAATTCAATGTCCCAGGTTAGATAAACTACCATCTCAACTATTAGTCAAACCTAGGGATATGAAAATGTTAGTTTCATCACCCTTAATTGTGTATATAACTAGAAGGTCAAATGTATCTTCTATTAGAGTCATCATATCCAGAGGAAACATTCATTCCAACCATTAATAATGTTCTAAATATTGAAAACCCATGTCTTGAGAGAATCCCATCAAAAGGAAAGAGAATGTATGTTGATGAGTCTTCTATCCCAACCATTCCACATTAGTTTCCCCAAAGTACCACCGAACCCAAAAAAAGGAAAATATCTCAATAAAGAAATTTTGGAGACTTTCAAATTGGTGTAGGTAAATATCCCCTTGATGTATGATGTGAAGAAAATTCCATGATATTCCATGTTTTGAAAGAATATGTGTACACAGCGAAGGTGACTTCATGGAGATGAAAAGGTGAGCTTGGTAAGGAACATATCAGCATTAATAGAGCCATCACATTCTACCAAGATCAAAATTATTGGGGCATTCTTGATTCCATGAACCACATGGAAGAATTCATTTTTCAATGCTATGCTTGATTTAGGTGCTTCTATAAATGTGATGTCTCACATCATTTAATCTACATTGCAGTTTAGGGAACTGAATCCCACCAAAATTGTTGGTCAATTGGATAATAAGAGTACTGCACACCCTTCTGGTGTGTTAGAGGATGTTCTTCTGAGAGTTCAAAATTTAAATTTTCCTATTTATTTTTATGTTCTTAATATGGAAGATGATATGGTCAGTTGACATACTCCAATTATATTGGGGAGACCTTTCTTAAAATCGACCAAAATCGTAATTATTGTCCATAATGGAACATTATCTATGGAATTTGGTGGTGATATTTTCAACATCAAAATTTTTGATTCCCTGAATCACCCCTCATAAGAACATTCCTCTCTCTATATTAATTCTATAGATGTACTCACTTCCCTTGAAAAAATATCATTTCATTCCCCTGATCCCCTTTCTAATATTTCATTACTGATAGAAATTAGATGAAATGATTCATCCATTGATTGTTGTATTTGTCTAGAGAAATGTATTGCATGTTTATTGATTGATGATTTCCTTAACATTGAGGATCGCTTGACCATCAGCGATACCTCTAAGCTTAAAAAATATCATTCTTCTATTGAGGATGTTACCATTGTGTTGTTAGATGATATTAGTGACCTATCATTTTCACACACACTACCATTAATCCAAAATACACCTGAATTGGAACTGAAACAACTACCTCATGATTTAAAATATTCATATCTTGAGAATAGAATCATGTGTCCAGAAATCATTACTAGTTCACTCCATCCTAAGTATGAATTCTGGATTCTTGAACATTTGATAGAGTATAAACATGATTTTGGATGGAAACTTGCATACATTCCTGGTATTAGGCCATCAATTTGAAAAAAATCATATTTTAGTAAATGATGAGGCTAAACCAGGGAGGCAGGCACAACAACTACTGACCCACAACAACATAGATATAGTAAAAAATAAGGTAAAAAAAATATTGGCTACTAGAATCATTTACCCCATCTTTGGAAGCCAACATGTTAGTCTAGTACAAGTGGTTCAAAAAAAAACTGGTCTCACTGTAATAACAAATGAAAACAATGAATTTGATCCAACTCGCATGAAGAATAATTTGCATGTCTGTAAATAATATCACCGACTAAACCAACACAATATGAAGGAACATTTCCCTTTTCCATTCATTGACCAAATACTAGAGAGGATAGCATGTACGTCCCACTACTGTTTCTTTGATGGGTATTCTGGATACATTCATATCTATATTTCACTTGAGGATCAGGATAATTAAACCTTTACATTCCCCTTTGGAACATTTTCATATATGAGTACTCCATTAGGTTTGTGCAATGCTCAGGGTACATTCCAGTGATTTATGGTTAGTATTTTATCATATTACCTGGATAATTGCAAGGAATTATTCATGGACTGTTTCACATTTTTTGTCTCCACTTTTGATGAATGATTCTGTAGTATTGGTTTAGTCCTATGCTGCATTATTGAAAAAAACATTATATTAAAATTTTAGAAATTCCAATTCATTATGCAAAAAGGTATAGTTTTGGGAAATTCCATTACTTTGGATGGTATAAAAGTAGATAAATCAAAAGTGGATGTCATTACATCCCTACCATTTCTTAAAAATGTATGGGATGTGCAGTCTTTCCTATGTCATGATAGATTTTACTATAATTTTATTTGTGACTTCAGTAAAATTACACTCCATCTCTCCCAATTACTCCAAAAATAAAATAATTTTTCTGATAATGAATCTGAGGAAGCTTTTAATAAGTTAAAATGGAGTCTCACTTCACTTTCGGTAATCCTTCCTCCTCGATGTGAGTTTCCATTTGAGCTCATATGTGATGCCTCTAACTATGCATTTCAGTCAGTCTTATAAAAAAGGATTGATCTACCGCCACATGTCATTGCATATGCCGACCGTACTTTTGACCATTCCCAAGAAATCTACACCACAACTAAAAAATAATTCCTTTTCATTGTGTTTTCCTTCGAATAATTAAGGACATAACTTTTTTAGATCCAATGTCATCGTGTTCTTAGACCATAAATCCCTCTGGTATCTCCTTCAGAAACCAGAATCCAAACCACATCTCATTCCTTGTATTCCCTCCTCTAGGAATTCAATTTAGAAATTATAGACAAAAAACGAGTAGATAATTTGATGGATGTCCATATCAGTAGGATCCACCCATCATTGGATATTTACTAATCCCCCATTATTCATTTAAATGATATGTATACTGATGATCAATTGTACCAAGTGCACAATGTTATTACTAGGTATGCTGAAATTGTATATTATTTGGCAGCATCTTGCATTCATACTGATTTAATAAAATCAGGAAGACTGTATAAAACATGATTCTCATTAGTACATTTGGGATGACCCCCTACCATTGGCACACCTATTGTGATCAAGTACTTAGGTGTTGTCTTCCGGATAGAATGTTTCAGTCAATCCTTAGGTTCATCTAGACTCTTTCTTATGGGGGCCACTTTGATCCCAAATGGGCTACTTGTAAGGTCCTTGATTCTAGTATCTTTTGGACCACATTGTTTTGGGATAACCATGACTTCTGTAAATATTTTCCTCACTTTCAAAGAATGTGGAAGCTATCTTAAAAAAATGGGATGTGACAAAAACCATTGCTCTTCCATGAAATTTTATATGTTTGTGGTATTGTCTTTATGGGACCATTCTACAATTCCTTTGTAAATATGTACATTCATATGGATGCTGATTGTGGGTCAAAATGGGTAGAAGAACGAGCTACAAGGAATGATGATTCTGAGGTAGTTTGGGAATTTTTGAGAACCCAAATTTTCTATAGGTTTTGGTTACCTAGATTCATCATCAGTGACCGGGGTTCTCATTTCTGCAACTGAAAATGAAATCTCTTTTGCATCAGTAAGGGGTAAGGCATCAAGTGTCTACTGCTTATCACCCATAAACCAATGGTAAGGCTGAGGTGCCAAATAGTGAAGTAAAATAGATTCTGGAAAAAATGGATCAACCCAATAGAAAATATTGGAGTCTTAGACTCAGTGATTAATTATAGGATTTTTATATAGCTTTCAAAACTCGCATTGGCATGTCACCATATTGGTTAGTGTTTGGAAAGAGTTTTCACCTCCCTGTTGAGAATGATCACCAATCCTACTAGGCTATTAAACAATGAAATTCTAGTCTATCAATTGTAGGTTCTCAAAAAAAGTTAAAGATTCATGTTCTAGAAGAAATATGAAGAGATGAATATGAGAACTCCGGAATTTAAAAGGTGTGAACCCTGGATACCCACCACTATCTCATCCTTCATCATTAGTTTAACATTGTGCAGAAGGTCCTCCTTTACAATCCAAGCATAAAGTTGCATCCAAGTAAGCCTTTTATCATTGGTTTGGACCATACAATGTTAC
The DNA here is from genome assembly GCA_963277665.1 of Viscum album. Classification (NCBI taxonomy): domain Eukaryota; kingdom Viridiplantae; phylum Streptophyta; class Magnoliopsida; order Santalales; family Viscaceae; genus Viscum; species Viscum album. Next base: position 1,190,425,179 of record OY728145.1, read on the forward strand.
TAAAAGCTGCCTATTTCGGGTTTTCCATGTTCAAAATGATAAAACCAAGAAAAAATTCACTATTAATGGGCTGCAGCTAAAGAACTTCAATGAATCCATTCTGGAGTCCTCGATGGAGGAACTCCATGCTTAATAAGAGATATATGAATCAAGTTCATGAGGATTTATCCTTCCTTCCGACATTCTATTTTATTACAGTGAGGACACTACAAACTATAATTGTGGGGAATGGTTATATTCATGGGTTACATAGGAATTTTCATCATCATTGTTCTTTTTCTCTTTTTAGATTTCTGAATTGTATTGGAACATTCCCCCTTTCCCTCCCACTCAACTTTGTGCTGGAATATTACTTTTTTATTCCTAATTTATCATGGAAAATAATTCTAGTTTAACCATAGAAGTTATTGAAAATGAATGTGGAATGTCCATATTTAATGTTTTTTTAACATTTAAATAAATTTAATGAAATGTGCATTTTAACAAGAATTCAATAATATGGTGTAACATTATATTGAAATTTAGTTCTTTGTTGATGATATAATTGGTTGTATCATTTTGAAACCTTTGAGAATAATTTTTTCCTTTTGTGTGAATAGATTATGGGAAAATTGTGTCACTTAATATCTCCAAACATTTTTGCACCCAACCATTAAATATGAACATTTTTTACTTAATGGAAGGTAAATAAATGATAGGTTGAATTTTCTCTACTGTCCATAATAAAATCCATACGTTCATTCCTTATCTGATCTAATTCATTACTATAGCAGATTGACCTATGTCTGTGTACTTGTTATTTTACTGTTTTGAACCCTCAAAAAAGGGGGATTGTATATTGGGTAGGTCAATATCCACCCTTCCTCAACCTTTGATCTTGTTATAACTATTACAATTAGTGTATTGAGGAGATAAAACATGGGTTTTAGAAGCGTTCCAGATTTGTCCTAAGTGCCAATTTTTAAAATTAATAAATGAGGGGAGTTATGAAATGTATAACATATGGGTATATCTTGTTCGGTAGCTTGTATTTTCACTTCTAGGAATGCTTATGTGAGTGGGTCTTGAAATTTTATTACAAAGGATGTGGGGAAAGTTCATTACAAAGGATCTTATATGTAGAAAATTATTAAAATAACTTATATTTACTCGATAAAAAGCGGAAATAGTAGCATGAAATGGTTGTCAAATACACATTTGGAGAATTAGTGACATAATTATTTTCATTGATTGGTATCATGAATCTCTTGGAATTTTAATTGGATACAATTTTTGAGACGTCTTTTTCCATTATCACTGAGAATTACTCCTCAATGTGAATTTTTCTTTGATCAAATTTCTATCAAGAATTCAATTTTTATTGAATGTTAAATCATTATCATTTTTGAAATATCAACATGAATAATTAATGGAATTATGAATTTTTCCATGAGTGAAATTTTTTTGGTGTGGGGGTGTGATCGCACCACAATTCACTATTTCATTTTCACTCATTCACTATTTTGATAAATTTGTTTTATATAGAAATTTTTAAAAATAAAAAAAAATTCATTCCACATTTGATTAATTTTTTTTGTGTTTATGACTATTAAAAAGTAAAATATTACTTGTTTTGATGATTCTCTTGTAGGAGGAGGTGATTTGGAGGGCCCATGATGATGTTTAAGAAAAATGGGCCAAACTACATAGGATCTAAGCACACCAGTGGACTCATTCATACACTACTACTGAACCGTGCATCCAATGGGATGAACTATTATTGGATGGTCGGAATTTTATTGGGATACATTTAATCTGAAGAAATCCAGGACTAATTCGTTCATCTGGTGGCCCAACCAACCTGATCTATCCAGCACACCAAATCTATATGTAGTCAAAAGTTGTGCGCTGTGATCTGTCCATATCTCAGGAAATACTTGTCTGAATGGTATAAGACCATTAGTGGAAATAATCAAGAGTTGGGGCTAAAACAATTCTATTTTCTCCAAAGAGAGATAAGGCTGTCTGTAAGTCAAAACCCACGTGACAAGTGGTTTTAATAAATAAGTGTGCTCAAACCCAACTTCCCATTTTACTATAAAATGGAACTTTGGGATCCCTATTTTTAAGTTCGTCCAAGGAGAGAAGTGCAGCCAATTTAGAGTTCCAAAGGATTCCTCTCTTCATCCAAGAAGTTCTGGAGGCCCCTATCTTCATAGGGGGATCTTGGATGAAGATGGAGTTTTTTTAGCATCCTCATCCTCCCAATGTCGAGCTAAACGGTGGATGATCATTTTGAGGAAGCGACACATACTTTGGAGTGAGTTCTGACATTTTATATTCTACTAATTTTTAGTTATTTTTTTAATAAATATTTAACTTATTTTTAAATATTATGAAATTTTCATCTGAATACATTTATATCATTATAATTATGTGAAGCACCTTTAATATCAACACTGATGGGGTTGAGATTTCAAGTGGGAATATTGTATTGTTCTGATTGGACAAGAAAAAAGTACTACTTATCTCACACATACAAAATATTTCAGTATGCTTTGATAGCATTTATTTTCTATGTTTGATACCAAAATCTAGACAACCCAATTATTGTGTCAGGGGGTGGTACATTGAGCATTACTTTAAGAGGAAAGGGGAAAGTCAATATCATGACAACCCTCTACCAAAGGGTTTCATTAAACCATGTGTATTTTTCGAAATGATTAACTCACCAATATTTTTAGTGAACATGAAATGATCTCCTTATCTCATAATTCTAAAACATAAACATTATTTATCCACTATCAATGTCCCGAAGTTAATTTATTTTTTAAAACTACTTTCAAATTCACCCCCCCCCCCCCCTTAGTAATCTTTGTTAAAATAGACACTATAAACTACCAACGCTCTCTGGGAGATGACCTAGGGTCTTCTCGACACTACAATATCGTCTCTAAATAAATATCAATTTGACGTGTAACGATATCACAGCCAAGTGGGATAAATTATTTCATAATAAAAATCATCAAAATATTACATCAGGGTTTCCCACTAATATGTTCATCACATGTTAGGTTTGAGATTACTACATTGGTACCTACATTGGGCTTGAGATAACATCCCATGTATAATTTTTTTTCTTGGTCTAACCACTAGTGTACCACATTTTGGTCTTGATATAACCACTTTTCCAGCCATTGTGATCATAAAAATTTTTACTTTACGTAATTTATTATATTTTAATAATAGTATCATCCACCACATAATCATAATCTGTTTATATTTATGCCACATGGTTATGAAAAAATTTAACATTTCATTACATTTTAACCCATGTGAATGAAAATGGACTTCATCAATATATCATCATCATAATCATGTACCATCCACAGAAATAATAAGAATGGAATCAGATGATCATATCACATGTGAATCATAAGTAACATCCATTTATGTTATCTAAGATGAAAACATTTTTAAAATATCAATGGAATAATTCTTGATGACAATACTCTTTTAATATTGAAGTAATTTATTTAAAAAAATAACTAAAATATTAACGAAAAAATATTTATTTTGAAAATAACAATATTAAATATTAAATTAATTTTTCAAAAATTAAATGGTCATGATAGAAGAAAAGTTCATCAATAGTGTGAAAATTGAAACAATTATTCCTTTATCATTTTTAGTAAAAACTCCAAAGTTCCTCATTTTGAAAATAACAAGAAGATTTATTATAAATAATTTTTTAGAAGGTTAAAATGGGTAAAAAATAACTTTAAATACCATTTTTTGAATTTTAAAAATAGTCTCCATATTTTTTAAAAAAAATATTTACATTGATTAAAAATATTCCCACTCGAATAAAAAATATTTCCCTAAAAATATTACTTCCTAATTTTGAGTAACTGGGGATGGGAAATTGGAAGTTGAAATATTAATTTCAATTAATAAATGTTTTTGAATAAATTACATAATTATTTATAGAGATAGATCATATAATTTCATTTTTATATATTTACCAAGCATAATCATAGTAAAAATGAGATAGTAATGCAAAACCCTTACCACAAGTTCATCATGATTTGTAATAATTATAATATATTATATAATAAATTTGAATTTATTATAATTTCATACTAGAACAATATTAAAAAAATTAATAACATATGTATCCCAATTATAAGATCTAGAAAACAATTTATTTATAAATCTTTATCAAAACTGTCATTTATGGTTATTAATTGTTTTATTTTTCATGAATGCTTCAGTTTTGAAGTAATGTTCCTTGTACATTGATCATAGTAACATGATATTAAGAATTTTAATTATGATATTAATATACTATATACTCATTATAAAAATATTTATAATCTTCAATAAAATATAGACATTGAGAAATGAATTACACCATTCACAAAGATGGTAGTGTGTACGTACACATGACCATTGATTTAATTTTTTATTGAAAATAAGGAAATATAGATAAATTGTAACACCCCTGGTAAATAAAGAATTTGACATTTTCATATTTATCCATATTTTTTAATAAAATATTAATATTACTTTATAGGGAACGCTATGCTCGATGGCATACCTAATATGCAACAACAAGTTTCTTTGAAATCTTACGTTGCACTCTAATAATAAAATAATATTATTTTAAATGGTAGTTACCGCCTAACCGTTGTAATGGCAGGAATGAACATAACTTACTACAAAATGATTATATATGTTTGTCAAATCTTTTTACTCTTTACAATAAATGTTAGAGGATTAAAAATGCGAATGAATCCAGTTTTTAAGCGTAAACATTCTAATATACTTTTAAAGGTTGATTAACCGCCATTTGATGGCGATCCTATTTTAAATCCACTTTTTGACAATATTATGTGTTATATTTGACAAAATAAAATTCTTATTTAGAATCGGGACATCAAAATTCACTTTCCGTAAATTATTGGTATTTTTCCGATAATGTTCATTTTTTTATGAATAGTGAAAAATGTTGTATTTTAATTCAAAACCTCTTTTTTATCTAATTTATTTTTATGATTAGATTATCTTTTGGATTGGTTTTAAAATGAAATTAGAATATATTTTTACAATTCAATCCAATAGTGGTCATTGGAATTAGTTTCACTTTGAAATCAGACTTAAACTAGTGTCAATATTTTGATACTTTTTGTTTCATAAATACACGCTATTTTTTTTTACAATGGGAATTAATTATTAAATTAATTAATGAAACTTATATGTTTTGAATTTTGTAAAATAGGAATCACTTTTGAATTCGGAATATCAAATATAGCTTAGGGTGAAGTTTTGGTATTTTTCTGAAAAACATCAATTTTTGATGAATAGTGAAACCACTAAGTGGACTTAAAAAACTGAATTTTCGTTTAAATGAAGTTTTACCACCTCTATGTTTTTAATTTCAAAAATCCTACAAACATGGTTGTAATTAGGAAGTAAAATGTGGTTCAATTGGATTAAAATAATTTTTTGGGGAATAGTAAGTTTAATGTTTATTAATCTTGATTAGAGGTAATTAGTGTAGTTTCAGGTAAAAATAATGTTTTAATAATATGAAATGACATAGACACATGTCCTACCATTTTTTAATGTGTCATGGCCGACCAAGACAATCCATGGGTCATCTTTGGGACCCCATGGAGCCACTTTAGTAGGAAAATGACATTAATATCATTTTATTTAATGTTAAAATTAAAATGTCACAAACATGAGTTGTTTTACTAAAACAATTTTTAAATAGGGTAATACTAGTCATATTTTTCACTATAAATATTATTTGGAAATATAAAAAGATTTAATACATCATAGTATTTTTTATATAATTTTTGAACATTATATAAATTTAATTATTTATGACATTATGATGATGCAGTGATTACCTCATTATTTAACAATTTAAATAAAATAACAATATAATGCCAATTCAAAGACCTACACATGTCAGAAACCTCTTTTATGGGTATATTTAGAACTCTTATCCCCTTATCCTTGAAACACATCAATTTGGGACCATTATAATCCGAAAATCAATTGAAAATAAAGTAATCTTTTATCACTTTCTAAGTGTGCCCCTCCTCTCCCCTTATAAAAGTCCCCCACCTCTACCACATTACCCACACCTATCAAGCATTTGCCTCAGCCGAACCCCGCCCATTTGGTCTCTCCAAATCCCTATATTTCTCCTAGAAGCCTCAATTTGGGTAGAAGTCTTCCCAAAGAATCCTTTGAGCTCAAATCAAAAAGAGTTACTCGATTTAAAGGTAGTGTCTTCTCTTGTGTTCTTTTGTTTTATTTTTCTTCTCCAACCCCCTAAACTCTTTTTATTCATTTATTTTGTAACAACTACAGTATCTTAAATATACTAGGATGTTGTTATAAAACTTATTCTAGCTACACTTACACACACATTCATCTAATGGTTAATGAACATACTGTTTCTTTGGATGGCGAATTTCTGCCTCACGAAACGATGATTGTTCAACACTCATATAATACCTTCAAAGGTGGCCATTAAGATGTCACTATATTTATATATGATATATAATATGTTTATTTTTTACTTAAGATTCTGTATTTTCATTTAAGTCATACCTTTATGGTTTCTATTATGGGTAAAGGCGATATCTTCATTTTAGTATGTGCGGACTACCACCCCCTCAAAGTGATTTGATTCGTTAATGCCATATGTGGGACGTATAAAGTATGGATTTAAAATTATTATATATGATGTTATAATGGAATTATAATATACCATTATATCATTATTATTTTCTTTCCATTAAAGTATGAGATAGAAATGAATGTAGCGTTCATGCGTACGTACAGCTTACCGTCTCCATGAACGGTGCATTTCATTTCTTATCCCCAAATGTAATGTACTATTATAAGTACATATATATAATGGATATATATTATTTATGTTACATATAAATGATTAATATGATTCTATAATTAAAATATACATATCTATCATTCAGTTTTAATTCCATTAATATGACATAGAAATGAAGTAGCGTTCATGCGTAAGTACGGCTTACATTCTCCATGAACGGTGCATTTCATTTCTTACCTCTAAATGATTATGTAATATTATAAATACATATATATTCTGAATATATAATATATATATTATATCCACATCATGAATATCATTTTGTATATAATTAACCCATAACCACATGAACAACATGTAATTGTAAGAAGTCCACTTTCGACTTAAGAACCAAATATCGACAAAACAAACACTATTAACATAAATGATTACATAATGTTCATAACATGGAAATAAGTGATATAAAAGGAATAATGAACTAGAAAAAGGTTCTTAAGAAAGTAGAAATTAACTCATGTTTATTATTCCGGACATTAAAGAATGATCGAGTCAAGTCGGGCCTGAGGTAAGGGATCATACCGCTCTGTTTCTTTTTAAGTACTCTCCTTTATGTCACTTCTTTTAAGATCCTATTTGTTATGCTGGGGGATGTTCTTTTATATTCCTATTGATTTAAATTTTATGTTAATATGATGAGATACCCTATTTGATCTCATCAATCCATTTTTGTATGTTTTAACTGGCGCCGTTAGGCTGCCGTGTTTTCGTAAGGGATTTTTCATCTCACTTTTATTCCTTTGAGATTTATTCTACGTTTGCCACAATTTTCTTTGAGTGGTATAGATACTTCCCATTATTCTACTCATTGTGTAATATAATTTTTTTGTGTGTATTTACTTCAATGTTGTATTGCATGTTCATTCATGGGGTGTATGTTTCGAAATATACCCAAGTCAGTAAGGGAACCTTTCACCCTCCTCTTTTTAAAATACTTCTTTTTTTGGGTATTTTAATTTACATATTATTATGTTGGGATCTGTTCTTCTATATCCTTATTGATGTAAAATTTATTTCCAAGTGATGAGATACCCTTTTTGTCTCATCAACTCGTTTTCTGAATTTTAATGTGATGTCGTTAGGCTGTCAAAATCTTATAAGGGAACTTTTTAACCCAATTTCAATTTCTTTGGGTTCAGCATTGAATATGTCAACCTTTGAATATGTGTGAATGAACTTTTATTGTTTTATGCTTAATATCCACTTATATTTGGTGTATTTATATTTTTCACACATAATTATGATATTGATTTATCCTTAATTTAAGGATACCTTTATTATAAGGGATTTCATCTCATTTTACATTTCTATTGAGACTTCATTATTGTTATGCACCAATTCACTCTTATATGGTGTATATACTATCCTTTGAAATATTATAGCATGAATCCCTTTATTCTCATGATATTATAAAGTTCTGATTAAATGTTATTCCTCAATTATTGTCTTCAAGTGTCTCTCATTTTGTTTAAAACCCTTTAATAAAAATATCATTTTAAATGTTTTAATGATTTATTCATATAAATATTTCTCATTAATATCCATGTTTTCAAAATGATTTCAAGGATTTATTTATATGGATATTAATGGTGTAAAATGTTAAAAGCTTCAAAGTGGTATGGGACACATTGATTCAAAAATCTCTTTATTTAATGTTTTAAATGGTTTTGAAAATGGTTTTAAGAATGGATTCATTATTTCAATATCTTAAAATGTTATATTTTTATTGCAATGTGGGAATGTTATCTTTACTTTATTCTTAATTTATGTGCTATGTTTATGTTATGGTTCTTGGGGATTGTTATGAAGACGGGTGGTTCCATGATAAACTAAGGGTGGATGAGCCCGATATAGCTCTCCAATGCATTGGGTAACGCAAAGGGGTTAAATATTAAGGTTTCTCCGAAGAGATTTAGGGAATATAATGTGATGGGTATTCCAAACGTAACCAAGAGGGTTACTCCCTACGTAAGAATGTTATGAATTCCTCAAGTTACTTTTATGTCTTCAGATTTCTATGATTTATTCATGATTTGAGGAGGAATGTTAAAGTGCTTATGTTTTATGGGTAAAGTATGATTTCATTTTTATGTATATATAAACTCATGTTTCCCTTCCATATTTCTATAACCCTTACTGAGATTTTTATGCTCATCCCAAGTTTTTTTGAAATTTTTTTTCATAGGACATAAATTTGAATATGGTCAAGGATGGGATCAAGGAAATGTCAGGTTGTATAAAACAAGGAACTAGACATGACTCTTTTGTTCAATAGTTTTTATTTTGTGGAAAAAATGGAAGCTGAGTAGATGTGTCTACTTTGTAATCTTTGAGATGTAATAGTTCTGTCCTAATTCTCTAAAACTCTAAACCTAAAAAAGATCCCCAATGTGTAATCTTGTAATTAATTAAGATTAAGTAATGTTTAAGGCTGCGGCCTTATAGTTGGTATCAGAGGTCGGTTTAGATAACTTTATAGGTTAGGGTATTCAATAAGCATAAGTGACATTACCATAATGTCTAGGATTTAAGAAAGAGTCATAGTATTTTGATAAATTGAATGAGTAAGTATATATTAGTGTTTATATTCCTCATTAGTACATGATGATTTTGTTGATATACACACACTGAAATTTCTGTTTTTAGTAAATAGATGGATCTAGCAGGCACCAAAGTGACAATGGGTTTGATGGAGACTGTGGTGGTTCTCTGATTAAGATACTGGATGCAATGGGGGAATTCAATGAGGAATCTCATGGTTGTGCTAAACCAATTATCAAGGATTCATGACCAACCACTTGAAACATGGTGAGTTCTTTAATGAATCATGTACGAGATGACCAAATCGATGTAGAAGTTCAGGTAATAATTATAAAGGTAACCATTAGGGTTTATATGATCCCTACTTTTTAGGTAATTATGGGTTACTCTATGATATGATGGACAATAAAAGGCATGAGATAAATTTGAGGTTAAAATATGTTATGATAATTTTTGAAGATTTTATCTCGTTTTGGGAAATGTTTTAAGAATTATATTGTTTTGGAAAAGGGACAACACGCAGACCATGTGACAACCCGTCGCGTAGGACAAAGCTACGGGAATCGAACCCACAACCAAAGTGCAACTGGTATTTATCACCTACCACTGTACTACGTGAAGTCCCTGGTTAGTTTGACCAATTCTTTTTAGTTAGATGATCTTATGAATCTAGAATAAGATGATTTTGGGAATTATTAACCTATCTTTGAGGATATGTGATTAGGTTAATTACTTTTCAATATGAGACATTTAGAGCAACTGATGTTATTTGAGGATAAGTGTTAATTTGTACCTTGGAGGACTATGTGACTAAATCCTTCAAATATTTGGGTTTCAATATTAGTTTGGTTTACTTTGAATAATTTTATGGACAAGTTGTTTATTGAATGGTCCTTGTTGAACATTCGGTTTTGTTTGACAAATTTTGGAGATTAATAATAGATTTTCTTTTTTTAAAGGGTTATCCTTTTGTGGATTATCTGATCTCATAATAAAAATTTTGGTTTTGGTTTTTTTCTAAAGTCATGGGAAATATATAGTTCTCTTTTTTGGATGAGGTGATTCTCAAGAAGTTGATTATAGTACCCTTAATGCGAACAAGTATTCCTTAATACTCATCTTTTGGATAAAATATGAGTTGGATTAAGGAATCTAGTAAATGTTGAAAGCCTACGTGACAAGTAAGTATGTTTCATTATGATTTAGTGAAGCTCAAAAATAAATTCCTCAATGAATAGTAACTTAAAACAAAAATGTTGTCTGTTAAATTTTCATACTGGGGAATCGAATACCATTTAACCCATCACAAGTTTGTGTTTTTTATGGTTAACTTTCTCCTAGACATGTTTTCTATCACTCTCTATCAGAACATGACCCTTTGTTTTTTCTCCTCCATGTCCATATTTTCTTACATGGAATCCTTGTATGGGTTGAATTGGGTGACCTCTGTACTCCTCTTTCTTTATTTTAAAGTGATTGTTTTATTGACTCTTGTTCCGATGTGGGATTTTCAATGATGTTTCTAACCCCAATTTTAAAATTGTGAGGAAACAATTCCCAAAAGGGGGGAAGGATGTAACACCCCAGGTAAATAAAGAATATGACATTTTCATATTTATCCATATTTTTGAATAAAATATTAATATTACTTTAAAGGGAAATCTATGCTCGATGGTGTACCCAATATGCAACAATAAGTTTCTTTGAAATCTTACGTTGTACTCTAATAATAAAATAATATTATATTAAATGGTAGTTAATGCCTATCCATTGTAATGTAGGGAATAAACAGAACTAAATACAAAATGATTATATATGTTTTTCAAATATTTTTACTTTTTACAATAAATGTTAGAGGATTAAAAATGCGAATGAATCATGTTTTTAAGCGTAAACATTCTAATATTCTTTTAAACATCGATTAACTGACTTTTGATGGAAAATCTCTTTTAAATACACTTTTTGACAATATTATGTGTTATATTTGAAAAAATAAAATTCTTCTTTAGAATCGGGACATCAAAATTCACTTTGCATAAATTTTTGGTATTTTCCCGATAGAGTTCATTTTTAATAAATAGTGAAAAATGTTGTATTTTAATTCAAAACCTTTTTTAATCTAATTTATTTATATGATTAGATTATATTTTATATTGGTTTTAAAGTAAAATTAGAATATATTTTTACCATTTAATCCAATAGTGGTCATTGGAATTAGTTTCACATTAAAATCGGACTTAAACTAGTGTCAATCTTTTGATTCTTTTTGTTTCATAAAAACACACTATTTGTTTTGACAGTGGGAATTAATTATTAAATTAATTAATGAAACTTATATGTTTTTAATTTTTTAAAATATGAATCACTTTTTAATTAGGAATATCAAATATAGCTTATGATGAAGTTTTGGTATTTTCCTGAAAAACTTCAATTTTTGATGAATAGTGAAACCACTAAGTGGAACTTAAAAAACAGATTTCTCGTTTAAATAAAAATTTACCACCTATGTATTTTCAATTTCAAAAATACAACATACATGGTTGTTATTAGAATGTAAAATTTGGTTCAATGGGATTAAAATTTTTTTTTGGTGAATAGTAACTTTTATGTTTATTAATCGCGATTAGATGTAATTTGTGTAGTTTAAGGTAAAAATAATGTTTTAATAATATACAATGACCTAGAAACATGTCCTACCCTTATTTGATGTGTCATGGCCAACCAAGAAAATCCATGGGTAAACTTTGGGACCCCATGGAGCCACTTTAGTAGGAAAATGACATTAATATCTTTTTATTTAATGTTAAAATTAAAATGTCACAAACATGAGTTGTTTTAATAAACCAATTTTTACATTGGGTTATACTAGTCATATTTTTGACTATAAATATTCATTGGAAAGATAAAAAGATTTACTACATCATAGTAGTTTTTAAATAATTTTTATACATGAAATAAATTTAATTATTTATGACATCATGATGATGCAGCGATTACCTGATTATTTAACAATTTAAATAAAATAAAAAGATAATGCAAACTCTAAGACCTAAACATGTCAAAAACCTAAAGGATGGGTTTATTTAGAACTCTTATCAACTTATCCTCGAACAATATCAATGTGGGACCATTAAAATCAGAAAATAATTTGAAAATAACGTAACATTTTATCACTTTCTGAGAGTGCCCCTCCTCTCCCCTTATAAAAGGCCCCCACCTCTACCTCTTTACCTACACCTATCCATCCTTTGGCTCGACCAACCCCTGCCCATTTTGTCTCTACATATTCCTCTATTACTCCTAGAAGCCCCAATTTGGGAAGAAGTCTTCTCAAAGAAGCTTGTGAGCTCAAATCAAAAAGAGTTACCCGATTTAAAGGTAGTGTCTTCTCTTGTGTTATTTTGTTTTATTTTGCATCTCCAACCCCCTAAAATCTTTTTATTCATTTATTTTGTAACAACTAAAGTATCTTCAATATCCTAGGATATTGTTATAAAAATTATTCGAGCTACACTTACACACACCTTCATATAATTGTTAAAGAACGTATTGTTTCTGTTGATGGCGAATTTCTGCCTCACGAAACGATGATTGTTCAACACTCATATAACACCATCAAAGGTGGACATTAAGATGTCACTATATTTATATATGATATATAATATGTTTCTGTTTTACTTAATCTTCTGTATTTTTCATTTAAGGCATACCTTTATGGTTTCCATTATGGGTAAATGCGATATCTTCATTTTAGGAAGTGTGGACTACCGCCCCCTCAAAGTGATTTGATTCGTTAATGCCATATGTGGGACGTATAAAGGATGGATTTAAAATTATTATATATGATTTTATACTGGAATTATAATATACCTTTATATCGTTAGTATTTTCTTTCCATTAAAGTATGAGATAGAAATGAAAGTAGCATTCATGCGTACGTACGGCTTACCGTCTCCATGAACGGTGCATTTCATTTCTTATCCCCAAATGTAATGTAATATTATAAGTAAATATATATAATGGATATATATGATTTATGTTACATCTAAATGATTAATATAATTCTTGAATTAAAATATACACATCTCTCATTCAGTTTTAATTCCATTAATATGACATAGAAATGAAAGTAGTGTTCATGCGTACGTACGGCTTACCGTCTCCATGAACGGAGCATTTCCTTTCTTACCTCTAAATTATTATGTAATATTATAAATACATGTATATTCTGGATATATGTGATATATATGATATCCAAATCATGAATATCATTCTGGATATAATGGACCTTTGACCACATGAACAACATGTAATTGTAAGAAGTCTACTTTCGACTTAATAACCAAATATCGATAATACAAACACTATTAACATAAATGATTACATAATGTTTATTACATTGTAATAAGTGATAAAAATTAATAATGGACTTGAAAAATGTTTTTAATAAAGTTTAAATTAACTCAAGTTTGTTATTCAGGACATTAAAGAACGATCGAGTCAAGTCGGACCCGAGGGAAGCGATCCTACTCCTCTCTTTCTTTTTATGTACTCTCCTTTATGTCCCTTCTTTTAAGCTCCTCTTTGTTATGCTGGGGGATGTTATTTTATATTCTTCTTGATATAAATTTTAATTTAAAATGATGAGAGACCCTATTTGATCTCATCAATCCATTTTTGTATGTTTTACGTGGCGCTGTTAGGCTGCCGTGTTTTCATAAGATATTTTTCATCTCACTTTTATTCCCGTGAGATTTATTCTACATTTGCCACAATTTTCTATGAGTGGTTTAGATACTTCCCATTATTCTACTCTTTGTGTAATATAATTTTTTTTGGAGTATTTACATCAATTTTGTATTTCCCTTATTTCATGGTGTGTATGTTTCGAAAGATACCCATGTCGGTAAGGGACCTTTTACCCTCATCTTTTTAAAAGACTTGTTTTGTTGGGTATTTTAATTTACATATTATTATATTGGGATATGTTCTTATATATCCTTATTGATGTAAAATATATTTCCAAGTGATGAGATACCCTTTTTGTCTCATCAACTCGTTTTCTGAATTTTAAAGTGATGCTGTTAGGCTGTCGAATTCTTACAAGGGAACTTTTTAACCCAATTTCAATTTCTTTGGGTTCAATATTGAATATGTCATCCTTTGAATATGTGTGAATGAAATTTGATTGTTTTACACTTAATATCCACTTATATTGGGTGTATTTATATTTTTCACACATAATTATGAGATTGATTTATCCTTAATTTAAGGATACCTTCTTTATAAGGGATTTCATCTCATTTTACATTTATATTGAGACATTATTGTTGTTATGCACCAATTCACTCTTATATGGTTTATATTCTGTAGTTTGAAATATTATATCATGAATCCCTTTATTCTCATGATATTATAAAGTTCTGATTAAATTTTATTCCTCAATTATTGTATTCAAGTGTCTCTCATTTTGTTAAAAACCCTTTAACTAAAATATCAATTTAAATGTTTTAATGATTTATTCTTATAAATACTTCTCATTAATATCCATGTTTTCAAAATGGTTTCAAGGATTTATTTATATGGATATTAATGGTGTAAAATGTTAAAATCTTTATATTGGTATGGGACACTTTGATTCAAAAATCTCTTTACTAAATGTTTTAAATGGTTTTGAAAATTGTTTTAAGAATGGACTCATTATTTCAATATCATAAAATGTTATATTATTATTGCAATGTGGTAATTCTATATTTCATTTATGCACAAGATATGTTCTATGATTATGTTATGGTTCCTGGGGATTGTTATGAAGATGGGTGGTTCCGTGATAAACTAAGGACGGGTGAGCCCGATATAGCTCTCCAATGCATTGGGTAACACAAAGGGGTTAAACGTTAAGGATTCACTGATGAGATTTAGGGAATATACTATGATGGGTATTCAAAACGTAACCAAGATGGTTACTCCCTATATAAGAATGTTATGAATGCCTCATGTTACCTTTATTTCTTATGATTTCTATGATTTATTCATGATTTGACGAGGTATGTTAAAGTGCTTTTGTTTTATGGGATTATGTTTTATGGGTAAATTATGATTTCATTCTTATGTATATATAAACTCATGTTTCCCTTCCATATTTCTATAACCCTTACTGAGATTTTTATGCTAATCCCATGTTTTTTTGAAATGTTTTTCACAGGACATAAAGTTGAATTGGGACAAGGATGGGATCAAGGAAATCTCAGGCTATCTAAAATAAGGAACTAGACATGAATATTTTTTTTCAAAAGTTTTTATTTTGTGGAAAAAATGGAAGATGAGTAGATGTTTCTACTTTGTATTCTTGGAGATGTAATAGTTATGTCCTAATTAGCTAAAACTCTAAACCTAAAATGATCGCCAATGTGTAATCTTGTAATAACTCAAGATTAAGTAATGTTTAAGGCTGGGGCCTTATATAAATAGTATTTTATAATTCCAAAATAAATATAATATCATAAACATAATAGAAATATTTTTTTAATCCATAATTTTATCTATCATTGTGAGGTAGTGATGGAAAATGAATCATATCGCTACCCTGAGGCGATAGTACGCACGTATAAATGTGCGATACTTCGATTTTCCATCAGATTGAAATGAGTTAGAGAATGGTTGTTACAACCTAATAATAATATTTAATAATATTTCTGATATTTGCTTAATAATTTTATGATTTATATGATAGGTTTAAATGTGATGGAGGAAGAAATAATATCAGAAGAGCTCAGTTAAAATTTATAACAGTTTTTTTAGAGACATCCTTTATCGTACACATTTAGCCTTAAAATATTGTTATTAGTGGAATAAAATGTATATATGATCAATATAATTAATATATGGTGGTTTTGGTTTTGGTCATGGATGATATATAATGCTTAAATTGAGTGAATAAGAGACGATAAGAGGTTCCCTTTTATAATTTAGAGGAAGGACACTAGAGGAATTACCTAAGAGATTTCAATAATTTAAAGTAAAATTATTGTGAAAGTGGATATAAGTGTAAAATTATCATATTAAGGAAAATATAATGTTAATATATCTTCAAAAAATAAGAACTACCCAGGTTCCTATAGCTCTATTACCCTTATATGTTTATTTAACCCCTAGTTAACTTTTTTTAACTAGAAGAGTAGTATCAATTTTTTTATTATTTTTACTATTTATTTTGACCAACAATTATGTTCCATATATTAAATAAAAATAATTATATTCATTTAAAAAATTTAATTTATTTTAAAATTTTAATTTTCTATAAGTGGAATAATCGATTATTTATAAAAGCATGCAAAACACAAAGAAAACAAGTTTTTAGAAAATTAACATTTTAATTATAAAAATGAATTTAGTCTCATTATTTTCCCTATAAAAACTTTTAAATGAATGTTAGATTATTTTCCAAAATATATAACCTATAAGTCTAGTTGAAAATATTAATTATGAATTATTTACATAAACAATGGTTAGAAAAATACATTTTTCGTATATAAACAATTTTATAAAAAATAATAATTTTTATCTTAAACATATTTTATCTTCATTTCTATAGTTTTAAAATATAACATACTAAAGATTATTTATTTATTATTATAAATTATAAATATATTTTATTAAAAAAAATTATTAGTAGTGAACAATGTACTTTTTTAGAAAATATTATTTATAAAAATAAATTTATTATAAAAATACTTATTTTAATTATTAAACGATTTCAATGAAATTGAGTGATTAATAATAATTTTTAACATCATTATAAATTATATATATATATATATTCATAATTTAGTTATATATATTCATACCCACAAATACAATAATTAATTTATAATAGATTCTTAAATCACGATTCATTTAGACTCTGGGTAGTGTTTAAATCATGGAAAAAAATACCTAAAGATTATTTCAAAGGAAATACATATATAATCTGGGGGTAATAAATTCTACCCCATTATAATAATTCTCCATTGTAATAATGTCACAAATATATAAAAAATGAGTTTACTATTGCTTCATCCCATACTTTTATTCCCATGTAGCTTCTTTGAATTTATGATTCCTCCTATGAGCTTTGACTATGTAAGTGATGTTGTTTAACAGAAAATTATCTCTATGATGCATTATTTTTATTTGTTTTATTTCATAAGACCGATAATTCTCTACTGGAATAATCTCTAATTTATTATAGGTTAAGGCTGTGTTATTTACATCATTAAAGGAGAATTATAGAATATGTCATGAATTTGAGTTAGGTTTGGTTGAAGAACCATGTGATAAGTTATTGTCCTTACTACATCAAGAATCTTAGAAGGAAAAATATACATATGTCTCATCATAACCTTTTTATTGAATATCATAATCTTTATCCATGGAGTAATTATTTTCAATACCTTATCACCAATATCAAATTCCATATCTTACCTATGATTTTAAGTGAAACACTTCTATCAACACTGAGCTGCCTTGAAATTCTAATGAATGACTATAAATGTTTCTACCATTACTTTAACTATATCAGTTCCCAATATTTTTCATTATCCAACTTCATCCCAACATTTTGGTGTTTAGTACACCTATCTATAAAGGGATTTATAAGGATCCATCTGAAAGCTTGAGAGAATGTTGTTTTTATAATATATTTTGACTAGAGGAATGAGTTAATCCAAACTACTTTTTATATCCGGGGAAAATGATCCCAAAATTATATACAAGATGTTAAATTATCTCCTTTTATAGACCATCTATCTGAGGATGATAAGAAATATTGAAATAGAACATTATATCCAAGTATTTCTATGGAATTTTATATAACTTTGAGGTAGACCTCAAAAATCTATTAGATACAATTGAATAAGGTACTCTCTGACACCTTACCACATCCTTATTATATATATTAATATGATTATTAAGATAGAAATATTATTTGATATCAGTGAAGTGTGCTAAATTTTTAAGGAAGTTAACTATAAACCATATAAAATTATGTACATTAAATGTTTTGGGGTGTTTGATGGTGAAATTCCGGGGGATGTTTTCCCATTTACATTCCTCTATAGGTCATGTTTGTAACCATTCGTAGTCATATATCTCTTATACATAACTTCAAAACATACCTTGCACTGAGATTCTAACCCTGTAATATCTCTCTTCATGTGGTCCAACCAGATATACTATTTTAGATTTATTTATATATTTTTTTACATTTATGATGAATAGATAATTATGACCTATGAGCTTATTCTAATAGATAATTATTCATTATTGGTATTTATGAAACACATATTCAGTTCCAAAACCACTTCATTCTATAATAATCAAGGTCAAAATATGGAAAACCTCTCACTTTTTTCTATATCCCTACATCCTCATCCAATTCCTCATTAATATTCACTTTGATACATGATTGATCACTCATTAAAGAATGATATGATTTACCCATTTTCAATATGATTTAAATGTTTATTCATTGCAAATCTGTAATTAATTAACCACTTTTAATCCTTATAATAGATAGAAGAGTTGGATCCATTCGACTCAAAGCACGAGCTACATTGTATTTTTTATTGTGTGGTAATGTATTAAGAAATCATAAACTATAATCAAATCCATTCATATTATTTATAACAAATTTAAATCATTTTGAGTGAATGTATACATTAAAATTTTATGATTAGTATATATGTAACAAATTTTTTCATAAATATAATGCCTCTTTATCTTAAATACTAATATTACTACAGAAAACTTTAAATCATGTGTCAGGTAATTATATGCTTGATTATTCAATTGGAAAGAGGCATAAGAAGTCGCCATATCATTATAAAAAATAAAACAACCCATCACCTTGTTCTCCAAAATAAATAAATCAAAAAACCTTTTCAACTATAGGGAAGTTTGAGTATATGTTCACAAACCTAGCATCTCTAGAATTCCTTGAAATTTTCTTAACATTTATTAGTTCAATGGAACTTACATACCTTGACAGTTAAATTAATGTTTATTAGATATACTTGAAAAATTATTCAAAAATGTGTAAATTATATCCAACCAATACAATAATATTTCACATCTAAGTCACTGTGGTTGGTTTGTGACTATGATTAATAATTTATAACTTTATTGGATCAATTGGTAAACTATCGATATTGATTATATGTCCTAAAAATAATACTTTTTATTTCCAAAATACACACTTGGTAAATATTTCTTGAATCATATCCTTCTTTATAGTCTTTATCACAATCTTAGTGTGATATTGATTCTTTTCATTTCTCTTGGAGGATATAATATTATTATTTATAAAGACTACCCTAAACTTGTCAGGGTAACATCTAATGTCTCTATAAATTAAATCCATGAAGATAGAGGCCTATTTTTTAATACCATTGGACATCATTAATATTTTCTTGTGTCTGTATCTCATATAGAAGGTTATCTTGGGTATTTTCATCACTTTTGACTATCAACTAATAGTGTGCAAATAAAATATCAATCATGGGAAAATATTTATCTCCTAAAAATTGATCAACCAAATAAATAATATGGTACCTAAGATATATATTCATGGTCATGATCTTGTTATGTTCCCAATAATTAACTTATTGGATCATTGATATATATTTCCTTTCCAAAAAAGATAAATTTCACCCTTTAGTGACACACTTGGCCGAGTGAATCCGTTATCAAGATTCTCATCGATTGTTTTTTAAACTTATAACATAATTAGGTCCATTATATTTGGATTCATGAAAATAGTTATAGCACTTGGTGAGAGTTATATTGAAAAATCTACTTCATGATTAAGTAGAAGTCTTGGAAAATATTTTGGAATGACATCAACAAAATCTTATTCATTAAGAATATCTTAGATGTTCAGTTTATCCCCAACCATATGAGGTAAAAACCCTCTTTGTAATAGTAATAAATGACTATACATGAGATTAAATTTCGATTAGAATTTTGTATGTATCATCACATAAATATATGGTCATATGTAGGTTCAGAATATCATATGTCACTCCCATTCATTTAAAATTTATATAGACTGTATATAAATAAAGACAGATCATTCCTAAAACAACATCAAACTCAACTAGAGTGATATAATGTTTTTATTAAGAACCATCCCAAAAAACATTTATCATTAAAGAATCGTATACATATTAGAAAATCATTATTATATTATGATTTTTACATGATAATTAAACATCTAATCACTGGTTAGGTAATGTGATACCCTTAGAAAATACTTCATATATAAAATTTTGGGTAGAACCAGAATAAAATAAGATATTATATGTTTTAGAGTGGATTATAAGTGTACCTTTAACCACTACATTTCTCATAACCCACATATACAATAGTGATCCCCTTATATTTCCATTTTTATATGGGCTTAAGAGTTTACTAATGTTGATCATCACCTTTCACCCTCATATTAGAGTATTGGTTCGAATAAATCCCATATTCTTTATATTTGATACACTAGAATGTGAGCAGTGTATTTGTAAATAATTATCTCAATTCACATCATTTGATCACTTATTTTCATTATTTAAGTACAAAATTTCCAAATACCTCCCATTTAATACATAAATCATTTACTAGTCACATTAAGAATATTTCTTCTATGTTTTTCTCACGCTTCAGGTACAATGGAAGATTAATATTTATTTATGAATAGTTTTGGTAGAATTTTTATTTAAATTCAAGTTTTGTTTTCATATAAAAACCCTGAGATTAATGGGTGAATCTGATCTTAATTTCTACCCTGAGATCACATCTAATGATTTCTTCATTTCTACTAAAGTCTCATATGAATACTTTCATCAAGTGACATGGATTTAAGACACTGAATATTTAATAAATATTACTTTATGATTCAATGTAAATAATAGAAGAGCACCTTATAAGTCTTTTTAAATTTTCATTATATGAACTAATGGGTTCATCATGTTTTTTTATTTAGCTTTTGAAATTTCAAATATATTCTTTATGAATAATAATAGGAATGCATTTATTGAAAAATAACATTCCAAACTCATCCCAAATCATAGAGTCAATTTGTCACTATTCCCTCTTGTTAATGAAAACAGTCCACCATTGATCTGCATCACCTTCCAAGTGATAGGCATCCAATATAAAATTTTCATAACTTAAGCATTGGAAAATGAAATATATATTTTCATTTTTATTAATCTATTACTCAATAATTTGTGGAATGGTAGACGAATTAAAAGAATGATAATGCATCCTTAGGAAAGAAATAATGAAATGTCGATCCCCCCATTCTTAATTTGGAATCATAGAGTAATTCATTGATTGAGATAGTTGTATAAGAATAAAAATGATATTTTTTTATTTTAGTTCTCATAAAATTTGTCTCATGTAAGGAAAATCATTTCATTTTATTTAACATTAAAAATTAACACAAATTTTTATTATTAAGCCCATTGACTATAACAAAAATAATTATTTTAGAAATAATAATCATAGTAAAAAATAATATAATCATGAAAATAATTTATAAGATGTCTAAATCATGATAGATTCTCTTCAATTAATGACACCATAGTTTTAATCTTGGTCATTATCAATTAAAATAATTTTTAATTTTTTTGAATAAAATATGAATTAACACAAATATATTCCCCACGAATATTTTTCTAGGTGTGTAGTCATATACCACACATAATAAATTTGTAAAGATAAATACAATACACAATTTTCACCATATAGATTAGTTGCCTCTAGTTGCATATATTCTATAGCTAAATCAACATGAAAGTTTCCAAATGGAGATATATTTTTTTGGGAAACTACTCTAATTTATTTAAATTAACATCAAATATTATCATATACTTAGGCTTATCATAAGGGTTCTCAAAAACGTTTCCTCATCCTAGATTCCTAAAATAACTAAACCTTTCTATGATACCAACTAGGGATACCCAAAAATTGCATACATAAATATTACATCATATTATATGAATATTCAATAAATATAATTATGATACTTCCAATAACTATAATATTTTATTATTTTTGAAAATTTTGATACATAAAAAACTGATACATAAAAGATCTAAATAATATACCACAATGTTTTTTACAATTATCAACCTTATTAGATATTCCATATATAAAAAAAATTATTCATATTATAGAGAAACAAAACATAAAAAAGTTTGAGATGAGATGATTAGTAAAGAACAATATTGAAGATATCAATCAATTATCATTTTAAATAATAAAATCAGTGTACTAGTTCAAGAAAATGAGATTATCTTTTGATAATAATACCCATAAATTAGTAGATCATAATCTTAATTAGGGAATAAATCTTCACAGTTTGTAAGACGTGAATCATAATGGAATCAGTGAAAATGAGTAATGAATGCATAACATTGGCATAAGATCATGTCATCATAGGGTGGAATAAAGTCTGACATAGATATAATTATATAAATATTTTGTCCATGATACTCACCAAGGCATTCATCACAAGATAGGCATGGGATAACTACCTGTGTACCTATAATGGGATTGGGATAACCACTAATGTACAATTTTTAAGAGTTGGATAACCAATCATGGTTTATATTTTATTTTTAGGATCAAATCCCATGTTTTCATTGAGCTTATAAAACATTTAACTTCACCCAATGAATTGGAGGTCAATAACAGAGCAGCCTATCATATAATCATAATCCCATCATATTTATACCAAAATATAATGAAATCACACTTCATCTCATCATTTCCTAATCAATGAAAACAAAAATGGGTTTCATAAATTTTTTCATCTTCCTAATCATAAACCATCAATAGAAAGAACAAGGATGGTTTCATAGGATCATATATCCAATTACATATAGAAAACACCAATGGGTGTTATTGTAATGTTATCATTTTTATTCGATCCTTAAAACTCTATTTTGGTTCGTATTTATTAATATTTTTTGTTTAAATTTAAATTATCAATAAAAATCACCATTTTAATTAATTAAGGGATTTATAGTAGGGTAAAAATAAATATAATGGCCTTTTGATCGGATAAAATCACATTTCCATATCTTGTGTAATGTTAATATCCATCTATTTATGTTTTGTAGGGTATGGTAACACATGTAATGAAAATCCCATGTTACATTCCCTCTTTATGGTTAATAGCCTCGTAATGGTACTGATATAAGGGTAAGACGAAATATGTAAGGGTAAGGTAAGCACTCCATAAGTTTACTGGTCGCATAAGAGTATTTGGGTGAAGGTAAGAGGTGTTGTGTAAGGGTAAGGTAAGTGATACATAAGGGTATCTTGCCACATAAATATACTAAATATGGGTAAAAATGATTTTGAAAGGGTAATTAGTATTTTCTAGGGTATATGGACCATTATGTAGGGGTACATGCCACTACATAATGGTAAACCAAGACACCCTTACGCAATTCATACTTTGTATATTGGGATAACTGTTTAACCATATTTTTTTCTAGTTTTTATTCTTCTTAATCTTTTTAATGCTTCTATAACATGGTCTTGACTTTTTTAAATTCCAGAATCATGAAACATAAACCACTATATTAATTTTTAATCAAAAATAATATTTATGTATAATATTGAACAATATACTATTATGAATTGGTTAAAACACAAATTAAATACAGATGATTATTTTTTAGTTTTTTATAGTGTATGTATATATAGTATTTATTATCTAAAATAGATAAACACTTATGGATTTGAATCACTTTATAAAACCATTTAAGCTATGATAATGTTTTTATTATTGTGAACCTACACATAGATTTTTTTCTATGAAAGTAAACACTTACAGTTATGAATTGACTAAAAATCAAATTAAACATTGATATTTAATTTTTGGGTTAAAATGTTTGAATCCAATATGCAATTTCTATTCATAAAATCTTAGTACACTTATGATTTTTTAGTTGAACCTTTTAGTCTGAGCAGATTAGTGTCTCAAGTTATAGTTCAGTGAAGAATTATATGAACAGTTAAACCCCTACATTAATATAACACGCGTGGAAGAACCCTCATCACTCCCTTATCTTCATTGGTCTAGTGCATGTGAGAGGTAGATTTATGTAGGATTATATTCTATTCTTTCAATATATTTATGTCTATGTTGAAATAAACCAGAGAAATCGAATAAATAATTCATGATTAATAATAATCTAAAAATTATTCTCATGATTATTATGGAATATTACCCCCAAAATTATCAAAGATAATAATGGAATTATTATCCTAAATTATCAAAGAATAATAATGAAGGATTAGTAAATAAATATTATTATAGGGAGATATAAAATTATCTCATTTGTTTTTATTATTCTCATTGAATAAGAATATTTAACTCATTCATTGGAATGATTTTATTATTTGTAATTTTCTAGGAGAGAGAAATTGTTATCACATGTGATATTTTTTTTCTCTATGATATAAAATTATGGGAACCAAGATTAGGATTCTTAATGAACATTGAAAGTTGATGTGTAGAAAACTATGAGAATAATTCCCAAGTGGGTGTGTTCTTAGATATAGAGGTTTATGCTATATATTTTGAACCACATAGGGTGATTTATCCTTGTGGTTGAAATCAATGAATTTTAGGTAGGAAGATCCTTAGTTTTTGGGGACATTTTTACATTTGTTCATCTAATATAACACATGTGTTGTTGTATTTATAATCATGATTTTTATATTAATTGTGGGTGAGTTTGTAGCCCTTGAGAACCATATTTAATATTATATTCCATGAGTATGTACCCAGATCATTATTTAGGTTAGATATTTATGAAATTTATTTTGAGTTTCTCATTTACTTATGATGATATAATATTCTTTATTAGTTTTTCTAACCTATTATTTGTTCCTTCGATGTAAAATTTTTGTGAATAAATAATGGAAGACCATCGTGACATGTTGATACCTTATAAGGGGTGTATGCATGATTGTGAAAATGGTGAAAATGAACCTAATCCTAGGGTATGGTTTCCAAAATTCGTCATAAATGTCGTGTGCTACACTTAATGAATAGTAGATGCGAATATCATGTTAGTCGATGCCTAAATGATGTAAACCAGATCTTGATTCCTAATGAATTCTGAAAAAAATAATGATTTTATGACTAGTAAATTCATTGTTTTACATTAAAAAAATATAGAGATGAATGACTATTGGACTAATGGGTAGTCCTTGATTACTACTAGTACCTTGAAATTTCAACTAGCAAGGATTCAAAGTAGGTACATCTATATCTTATAGTTTCTTGTTTAGAACAAAGGTTCTTAGTTTAGATTTTTGTGTTTCTAATACATTAATTTGTTGATTTAGGGAATACCTTTTTTATTTGATCAAAATGTTAAGGACTAATTGATATTGATCTATTGAGTTTTATACTTAAAACCTACTCTGGTATTTGGGTGAATAGATAGGTTTCATGGAATGTGATTAGATGAAAGGAAGTGGACCTATGGGGTTTGACTGAGTAGGATAACATAGAGTTGGTAGTTGAATGGGATAGACTCCTCTACTATATTCATTATTTGTTTATATGCACTTATTATTCTATTATTCCATATCATTTTTCAAGTCATTAATTAATATATGACATGTAAGCCCTTGATTTATTTAGTTCCCATATGATAAAATGTTCATTATATCATTTATTATTATATTAATATAGTTTTACTAGGACATGATATTGAGGGTATATTATACCCATTGACACAGTTATATTCTCAATATTAGTCGAAATCCTTTTGTATAAGGGAGGTGTGCTTTATGTCTTGTGACCCACTGGGTAAGACTCAGTGGTTTGGGTTGCGGTGTAAAAAAATGGTATCATAACACCATTTATTATTTTATTTTGGGACTAATATAAGTCATGTAATAAAGGAGATAGATATCTGGGACTTGAATAGGGAAGTTTCCAAGTACCTGGCCAATACATATTTGATGAACATATGAATTACTATAGATGGAATAATTCTTAATATTTTTCTAATCAATTGACATAGGGAACCATCCAAAATGGTACCAAAACTGATCCACTATATACCCGAAGGGTGTTCGTAATCCTTATGGTATAGTTAATAGCACCAATGAATTAAATGAAAAATATAGGGAATGATTTTACCCAACCTAAAATAAGAGTCACGGAACACAGACACACACAAAAACAAACAGACACACTCTAACACACACACACACATATATATGATGAAATATAAAATATAATACATGCCATAATAATAGAAATATAGTGGTAGAAATACAATAAAAAAGCATAAATACATACTCCTAGGTACATTTCCAACAACCAAAAAGGAAAACTAAAACAAGAAGCCACTACTCCATGTGATAGGTGGGAAACTTCCCACCATCTCACCCTCAACTATCTATACCTAACATGAATAAAACTCATCACCTCACTGAATCGTCATTCATTTTACTTCATCAAAAGGAAATACATGTTTTACACATTACTTAGGGAATGATTGGGGAGTGAGATAAAAAGGAACTTTAGGATGCAAAGTAGATGTTTGTGAAGTATCTATAAAATAATCCTAATAATATCAATTCCAATAAAAATGAATAATAATTAGTATCAAAATTTTATATCAAAAACATGATAAACAGTTTCTCCTTTTCTTATTCTGGTATTGATTCCCCTAATAGAGAGATAATTTATTACTGTAAGGTAAAAGATGATGTGTGATCAAGATATCATTGAACATGGAGATTTTTAATCAATATAATCTTCTTGAAGATTCATGGCCTCCTTACATCATTATTGGGAAAATATAATCAAAAATTAATAACTGATTCTTCTGATAAACCATTTCCACCATTAAGATCTAGAGTACATTTCAATCCAGGTAATAAAGGACACTCTTTTATATAGTCCATTAAGGGATATTTTTCCTAACATAAGGATTATCCTCTATTAGAAATTTAATGTACATATGAGGATGATATCTTTATGGTGGTGAATGATCTAGTTGTTATTTCAAAAAGGCTTGACCTGTATATATTTTCACTTATCGACCAACTCTTCCTCACTAATGGTCAAAATCCATGGTCCAGAACAGACCTTAAAGAGAAAATTATATGTTGTCAGTGAATCAACAACTAGAAGTTATAACTAATAGAAATTGGATTCTTTCACATTATACACAATAGTATATATGATCTCCACAATTTATTGAAATATATAAACCTATTATTACAACCATGATTTTTTTTTATTTCATAATAGGAATGAAACATCAATACTTTCATCTATAAGTAGTCCTCATCTCATATTGAGGGTTAATCTATAGTCTATTTTATGTGTTCTGGAACTTTTAAATTACCAGTTATCTTTCCCCTTGTGTTGGCTTTCCACTCAAAATGGACCAACATACAATAAAAGGTGAATTGGGGTATTATGATCATATATTGGTTAATGAACAATAGGATTCAAAATTAACAGATATCATTACTCTGATTTCCACTGACAAAAAATTTTATGTTAATGTGGAATATGAATACATTCCCCTATTTAATTATTTGGTTAAGATTATTGTTCATTCTATAACCAACTATAAATTCATAAAATAAAGATTCAATTATCTTTCTGCTGATAAATGTTAATCGTAGAATGATGTAAGTAAAAATCATAGAACAATTGGATATACCATTGATAGAGGTGATCCATCAAACACAAATATAAAGGTAAAGGATGTTTTCAAAACTACTACACCACTTTTGAATTCTATTTCTATTATGTATAGGGACATAGATGCAGGTAAAGGGAACCCAGAAATGGTAGCTACACCAATTGAGGATAAAAGTATTGTGAATGATCAGGGGGTCTATTCCATAGATCAAGATACCAATTATAAAAATTCCAATTATTAAAATGATCTAAATATTTATCATTAAAAATTTGTATTTTTAAAAATATTTCTCTTTAAATAACTTAATTTATTTGATAGCTTACATTATCCACAATATTGTGTTTAAATGAACCATGATATAAAATTAATATATTTTTATTTATGAAAATTATAGCCTATCAATTACATAGGAGAATATGAATATGAATAACTATAATATAAAATATATAACATTTTCTTTATCAATATAAATGTGCTGATAAATTCATAGAAAATAATGACTCAATGTTTTAGTAAATTTAATTAATTATTAAAAATTATGTTTTATTCAAAAAAAATTTATTGATTGTTTTTGATAAAATATTATGATTACTTTCAGAAACATTAATAAATTTTATATCCCCAAATAACTATATATTTTTAATAAGAATATTAAAATTATCAGAGGATGATTGTTTTTGAGAATTTTCTTAAAATGTTGGGTTTCTAACAAATAATAAAAAATTCTTATTTAATTGAACACTATAGGTAAAAGTTCAATTTTTTATAAATAGGTTTCAAATTAAAATTTGATTTATTATATTTTAAGTATTTCAATTAGGTCAATTTGATCAATTATTTTTTGGAATTTAGTATAATATAATTTTTATATGTATAATGCATTTTCCTGAAAAACTATTTTAAAGTGTCCAATGCATTTTTATCATAATAAATTATATAGAACACTATTAGTGAATGATTTTAATTAATTTTATATATTATATACATAATAAGTTTTTTAAAATTAGTATATTATTTTTCTAGGCATGAGATAAGAATAAATTTCATTTTATAGTTAAAACCATATTTTTCTAAAAAGTTGTTTTCAACCCATTTTGAAATAATATTTTTAAAATATTTAATCCCAGTTATAGGAATTAAATTTAATAAAATTTATTTCATATTTTTAATCCATATGTTTAAATTTTGTAAATATAGCACATTTATTATTGTCCACTATTAATCGTAACTATAGTATATTAATTAACTTTATGAAGGGTAAATCGTGTTAATATTGGATAACTCTAATTTATAAAGAAATATTTTTTCAAAATAATCTTTATTGGTTGAATTTAATTAAACCTTTATCCCCATTTGAATAAATTTAGTTGTTTAATGGAATCTTTCAATGAAAATGAAAATTATAATATTTAAATCAATGTATGTTACAATATGTCACACGCTTATTTTTAAATATCTCTCATGTGTACACATATGAAAAGAATAATGTAATGGACTGATTTAAGTATCTATTATAAGATTAATAAAATTATTTTCATGATATAAATTTATTTATAATTTTTATGAATTATATAATGACATTAAATTATTATGTAACACTAGTACAATATTTTTTCAAATAACATAAGAATAAAATAAATGATTTCAAAAAACATAAAAGTTATATAATATGGTTGAGTTAATGTGTAAAAAAACTCTTGGATCTATATGGATTTCTCTAGAAGCTTGGGATAATTATATATGATTTGTCCATCTTTTCTTTTGAATTTAATGTCAAATAAATGAATATTGTTAAAATTAAAAATAATAATATTTTATAATAAATAATTTTTTATAAATTGAAATTAAATTAGTATAAATCATAAACATAGAAAAAGAACGAGATATTATTTTAAACATCAACCTTGAAAAATTTATTAGTTGTTTTTTATTTTATAGTAACATTTTTAACCACTAAATGTTAGAAAACTATAATATTATTGTATTTTTCAAATAAGTTAATGAAGGATTAAAACAAAAAGATATGTGTAAATTTTTGAACCCAAGTAATCCAAATTTTATTTTAAGAGTGTCTTTAAACTCATACTGATCTTAGATTCATATATTTGGACATCTAAATTAATTAATATTAATATAATATTTTTTAAAATTCTATGTGTGCTCCCCACCTCAATTATTAAAGAGAGACCCTCCTTTATATTCTTCAAATAACTTTGAGCCTTCCAGATTGACCATAAGATTAAAAAATACATTCAAAACATCCATGGTCACATTATACTGGTTATGTTCATCTATAAATATGAACCCTATAACCATTGGGAGGATATGCAAAGGAGTTATTTCAAAGAAGAGGAAATCTCCTAAACAGTTCAATTTCTTTTTAATTATTATTCTATTATAAATATATTATTTAAGCCAAAAAATATTATATTATGCATACAAGATATATTAAGATTTATTATAATTATTAAACAACATTTATACACAGTCTTTCCATCAAATTGTAAGTGGAAATATTGCTCATATGTACGTAAAACTTATTATCTCCATGTAGCAGTACAATTCATTTTTCATCACCTTATTTTATGGATGGGTATTACGATGGGTTTAATGTTATTATAAATTTGAAATAATTTTTTTTCCTTAATAATAATATAATTTCTAACTTATTACATTCCATGCTATTTGAAAAGGACAACATTGATCATCCATACATGTGGACTACCACCTCCAGGAAGTGATACGATTATTTTTTTTATTTTAGTTTTTCTTGGAAGGTAATAAGGATTGAATAAATAAATATATATGACATATTTCATATAATAAATATTTTAAAATTGTTATTTTTTATTTACCTTTAATTCATTACATATGTCCAAATATGAAAATAGCGTTCATGCATATGTACGACCTACATTCGTTATGAATGCTGTAATTCATTTTTCGATCTCTATCTTTTATGAATTATTTTAAACATATATATAATGAATATATATGATATCTGTGTCAGTATTCAAATTCTATATGATATTGAACCATTAACAAAATATAATGACAACAATAAATGAACTAGAATATTCTTGAAAAATGAAGCTGATATCACCAAAAATGGTGATTTTAAAAAATAAGTGTCAACAAACATTTGATAAAAGGTAATAATTAAATCATATAAGGAATCCTATTCATTTTTATGGTTTTGTAATATATTTATAATATATTTAACTCAAATATTAAGGATATTCCAATATTGACGAAAAATGTTAGAGATAATATAAGGTATTTTCATCTCACATTGATTTTTGGGGGGCACATGCCTTATACGCCACTTTTTTATTTGGTGTGGTGTATATAATTATATTGATTGTAATTTTCAATTATTATATTGAAAAGTATAGGATATAAATATCCCTAAAAGGTTATTTATTTAAGGTGTCTTCTAATTAAAATTTTACCAAATTGTTGAGGGTTTTATGTTACAATATCATTATTTATTAGCATTGTTTATGATTATGTTTTCAAAGATAAAATACTATGAAGAACCTATCAAGAAAATAATTAATTTTATTATCCTATGTTAATTTAGAAAAGAAGTACTTTAATTTTTATCACCATATGTTCTTATAAAACTGAAATTATGTTTTAAGGAAAATCATATTTATTTCTCTCTTTAGTAGAAATGTAGTTATTCTCCATACAAATGGTTCATAAATTTTTTTAATAAAATATTTTTAACACAATCCTATTATTTTTTAAATTTATTTTCTGCCATTAATTATTTTTTACAAAAAATCAAAGGAATCCTTTTTCCATTTTTATAATGATGCACCTTCTACAAAAGTGTAAAAAGTATTATTTTCATATAAATTATACGACAAGAATAGAGATTCATGTTGTCATAAACACTCAATTATTTGAAGCTTCCATTTTATTTTACCATGGTTATTTTCAAGGAAAATTATTTCCATTATATTTTTGAATTTTTATTTTTTTAATTATGTGATTTCAAAATTGAAAGGCCATTTTCTCCAAAAAAATTGTAATGATCCTTTAATAGTTTTTTATTCATCAAATACAACAACCATTGATTACACTTATGATTTATTGGGGATAAGATATATGCATAACATAATTATTTGTTCTATATATGTTTTCTGTTTAGGATGATAATATTTATTTGAAACCCAATCCTTTTCCATGAGTTATATTAGGATGAAATGATGAAATATTTGTGAAAAATATATCTTCTCCTTGAGTTATGCTATTATGAAATGTTTTTTACACCCATTTATTTTTACTAATTACAAAATAATAAATGTTTTATGGTAGTTTGGAACATATAGGTATTTGTTTCATTATTTTATGGTGTTTACATTATAAAAATGGATGGTGTCTTTATTATAACCAAGGATAATGGTCATATTATAACCATGGATGGGTGGGAACTATTTATCCCTACAATGAATTTGGTAAATATTGATATATGTAGTTATAAATAGGATAAGAATATAGAGTGAATCGAGTCTAGTAAGGTACATTGTCCACCATGATAATATTGGGAGTGATCCTTGACTACTATGATGTTTTGGGGAGTGATCCAATTACACTATGATAGTCATGACAATGAGCCTTAACTACTAAGGAAATTAATTTATATGCTAAGGTGTATGACAAAAACTTATGTATTATTGAAATTTTACCCTCTCATGGATCATGTTATTTTATTTATTTATTATTCATCTCTAATGATATTCAATGTTTTATTCTAGGACTGATGATTATGATCTAATATATGGTGGTTTTTTTGAAATTGTATCACTAAGTTATAATTCCCTTATGTTCATGTTACGCTTCAGTGATCATTTATATCTCCATTTTTTACCCATTTTTATAATTTTATCTCACCCTGTCATATATTTCCTTTCCTCGAGTTATGATGAAAGGTAATATGTATGATATGAAAAGAAAAGTTCTTGTTATAAAAAACATAGTGGGTGATGATGTGCATATTTTACTAACCAATAGTTTATGTGCCCAAATATCTAGATCCATTAGACCTATAAAAATATAACATTCATCATTATTCTATTTAAGGAATATTCATCTATTGGTATGTGATATATATCTATAAAAAATTTGGGTCTATATATTATATCTAGATCTAAAGGGGTGAATCTTAAATATCATCAAGATAGTCAGTGTAATCTAGATTTTTCTCATAAAACTCTAGCATGTAAGAATATTAGTGATGGTTAACCATATATTATTGGAATAAATAATGTTCTATCTCTAGAGAATGAAATATATCCCAAGAAAATAGAGACTCCCTTTACTAATGTTCATCCCTTGAAGACTAATTCCATCCCTCATAAGAATAAATAGATCCAAATTGTTGAGCGGTAAGAATGTAAGAATGTGATTTCAAATAAACCAAATGATGATATCCCCAAAAAATATCCAGTTTCACAAAATTAATTTGATTGAATTGATCTATTGAAACATCCTAATAATGGCCATTTTAATTCAATAATTATTTTATCATTAATTATATAGTAATATTGTTGACACTGGACAACAGATCCCCAAAATTTTCCAAATGCTCCTCTAAATGATCTAAGAGAGTAGAAAATTTTTGTAATCCTAGATTTGACAGGTCATAGAGGCCGAACAGAGTTTCAAATTAAGAGTTATGGACATTTGAAGTTGGCCTGGAAAATTGGTTTGCAGAGCCCATTCGCGAAGCTCCTTCTGCAATCATGGAGCGGAGGAACTTGACTGGAGCCCTCAGAGCCTCGTGGCTAGCACGAAGCTCCACTTCATGAATCCTCTATAGAAAAAAGAAGATGAATGCTCTGCGAAACCCTTTGATGTCCGCGTACTAGCTGTGGAGCAAGGAGGTAGGATGCTTCGCGAACCCCTTTGACATTCACAATCCCCTTTGACGTTCGTGAACCCCTTGTAGAGCAAGAAGGCAGGATCCTCCATGAACCCCTATGACATTCGCGAACCCACCATAGAGCAAGCCCTTTCATCACGCCGAGCGATCTCTGCTTACCGACACCTCTTGGCTATAAATACCAGGATCCCCTCAATCCCAAAGGACAGATCCTCTGACCTTTCACCTTCCGAGCCCCCCCATCATGAAGCAATTTCTACTCTGTGAACAATGATATTTTTAAGGTATTTTTCCATCATGAAGTTCCTTCTTATTTTCATGAATTCAGCCCCTATTCAAAGATGGATGCCCTTCTTAGATCCCACGGGCCTCCATGAAGGAAGGAGATCCCCAACGGGGCTTGGGTCATCATGGAGTGTTTATGCTTTGCAATGTACCCATCTTACACATGTGACATGCATTCTATGGCATGGTCACTATGCTTTGCAAAGTACACTACTTCACAATGTTATGCTTTTCAAGGATCTTTTCTTTACAAGGAATTACTCCACTAATGCATTTCTAATTCATGAATCACCTTCCATATGCACCTATTCCATATTCATAGTCTAGGAAACTTCACTTTGCAAAGCACATCCTTCACGATGCCCCTCTACTTCATGTAGCATCATAGCTTCACAAGGGTTTTATCTATGAACCCCTTTGATCGAAAACTCTTTTTCCTATGTGGCCCTTCAAGTTTCCACATAACAATTTCAAGATCCCTTGGGAGATTCTTCCCGTTTCATTACTTTTCATCATGCTTCCTTGCATTTGCACACTAACAGCTATTGCTTCTTCGCATAGCAACGCTAATGTGGACCCCCAAATAGATCACTTCATATCACCCCCTCTCCATGAAATTTTCGATGCCTTCCTTACCTCAAGGGTAGGAGGGTATCGGTTATGTACGTCCTAAGGGTGCAGAGTGCACCCACCTCATTGGAGCTACAAGCCGTTAAGCTGCAAGGCACCATCTATATGATCCTGGTTTTTTCCAGACTATCATTTTGAGAGAAAATTTGAATTTTTTTTTGTTGGGTGGTCGGGAGGGGTAGAATGATCATTTTTCCCTACCAGCTGATCAAGGATAATTTTTTTAACACCATTGTTGGACCTAGAATAGGGAGTTTAACATTGGACTGGAGTTCAGAAGAAATTTGAACTGTTTGAATTTTAGCAGAATATTTAATATTTAATATTATTAAATTAAATATTAAATTATTCACATAGCTTCATTTGTCAATAACTTGTAAACATAGTGTTATATTGATATCGGTTTGTTTCGTTGAGTCTGTAATGGCATGTTTTGCCTAGAGAAGGAATAAACTCATGTCGGGTACTGGGGCCGGCCTAGGCCCCTTTTTCTTCTTTTCCTTTTCTTTTGTTTTCTTCCTTCGCTTATTTCTACCTCCTCCATGTGCATGTCACCTATGATTCTCCTTGGAAATTTAATTTGGGTAGATTTGGATTTTGAAAAATAGAGATAGTTGGAATCCAAGAGGGGGACAGATTCGAAGCTCTCGACATGCTAAGTTAGAATGCGACAACCGTGAGCTGTGAAATCAACCAAATCTTTAGCGGTTTCCGCCCAAATGTAGTGTTGTTTATGTTTTTGCCATAGATCCTCTTTAAACATGTTGTTTTATGTCTTTAAAGGTTTATATTTCTAGCTTGTAGCCTATTAATTCTGGATCTATTGTATTGGGGGTGAAAACGGGTGTTTCGGGCGTATTGAAGGATTTCCCATCATAAAACTCAGAAGACACAATGTGTGTTATAGGGGTACACACCATGTGTTCTTCCCATTCAGGGAATACAATTTTGTCTTAAGTAAACGCCATGTACTTTTAATACATGTCATGTAGTTGGTGGTTGTGTAACCGGCCTTGTGAAATAAACACGGTATAGTGGTTTTTAAGGGGTACACATCGTGTACTATATTTACACACCATGTAGTGATACATGGTCACGTGTTTGGGTGAAAACACACACGTAGTCACTTTTTGTGAATAGTAGACATCATGTATAGTAATTTGCATGCCATGTACTATTACACAGGAAAACCCCTTGGGTCTGGCCAAGTGATCGGGCCATGTACTACTTCGACTTAGTAATTTTGGGATATCTTGGGTCCTAGAATTCATAATTTTGCATGTGAGTGGTCCATTCTAGGTGTTTTCTACGTAGATGGAAATGGTGGAATACGTTTTACATTTAAAGGTAATATAAATGGATTTTTTGGTGTTTATATATTAAGGGAGAGGTTCTTTTTCCTTGTATCGAGTTCTTTTGCCCCTTGAGAGTGAGTCTTGATGTTAATGATAGGTTGGGTGTTCGGACTAACCTAGTGGAGACTTCTTGAGATAAGATTATCTATGAGCTATCTCCTATGACATATGATTTTGATCATTGTTCCACTTGTGAGATATTCCCTTCTTGCATATGAGGTCCTGAGACCAGATTCTTCCAAGGATCCCCAAAGGGGTACCTTTACTTGTCTGCTGACCTAGGGAGTCCCTTCTAGGATATCTCGTTTGTTTTACTTTGATAGGACCCGAGTTATTAAATGCCTATGTTGTTCTTCATTTGAGGATTTTGAGTATGAAGCCTCCTAAGTGTTGGCTTGACGGACCCAGTGGGTTCCTGTCGTTTGACCGACCCTAAGTTGTTATGTCAGGTTTTGGTAGAGATGGTGATTGGGTTTCGTCTTGAACCCATGCCAAACTGATAATCCCTTGGGCTTTGGATGTATTTTTGGGTGGGGAATTCAGGTCATCCTCACTCATTTGTTTATAACTGATTTGGTTTGCTGATGTTGTAGTGGTTACCATAGGTGCTTCCTATTTGGTGGATATTGAGCCTGTCGTGTGGCATCCTCTTATTTTTTTGGGATACCTTCATTGGCTTGTATGCCTGAGTAAAGGATGTTTGTTTATAAATCGGAAAATTTAATTTGTTGTTGATGTGTTTTCCCAAGTTTCATGATATTTACCGTTTGTTATAGCTTTTCCTGTTAGGAAGCTTTTTTTTCCATGCCTAGTATTGTTAGAATGGAGTGGTTTTTATATGACATGCTTGATATGTTGTTGACTTTTTAGCCAAGTATTTACTGAGGTTTACATTGGATGTGTTGCATTTCTATGATCGTTTGAATTACACAGGGCTATTAAACCTAGTGTAGTAGACTATAAGAGGAATTGACCAGTGAGCTTTATCAGAAAGTCTTTAACTTATTTAGACTATAAGGGTAATTGACCATGTGAGCTTCCTTAGAGTGTCTTTAACTAATTGAGACTGTAAAGTGAATTAACCATGTGAGCTTCCTCATAGATTCACTAACCGCTTAAGGATATATGTGGAATTGACAGTGTGAGCTTCCTTATAGTGTTTTTAACCACATTAGACTATAACGGGAACAGACCATGTGATCTTCCTCAAAGAGTCTTTGATTACTCATGAATATAAGGGGAATTGACCATGTGAGCTTCCATAGAGAGTCTTTGATTACACATGATTATAAGGGGAATTGACTGAGATTGCTTCCTTAGAGAGTCTTTGTTATATCTTCAATTGTATATTAAACCAGATGGGATAGAGTATGAGTATTTCCTAGAGGGTTACTTGTGTTTGATTGGTTGAACTAGAGGGTTACTTGTTTTTTTAGCTTTTTCAGAGACGTATCTTCGGCATTGGCCAAGGAAGGAACAAGTCGATGGGATTAAAGACACAGAGATCGACTTAATGATACATGGCTTTAGTGGAATGAACTCCAGCTCAATGCCCTTGCACAGGATGTCTAGAAGATCAAGATTATGGTCCCATGGATCGACTGCTGATGTAGTTATTATTATATGAATCACTTAATCATGAATTATCATATTTTTGTATTTTTGTATATTTTTGGGACTATACATATTTACGTATATATATATACGGACATCCATGATGGCACTTTCCCATTTGATATAGATTACATACCCTAGTTTTGACTATGGTTGCACATTTTTTTACATCCTTTTGTGTGCTCCAACTAGGTTGGGAACGTTGTTGTTGCATACACTTAGCAGCACAGTTATAGGTTGCTTGTCGAGGTTCCCTATGGAGATTATTTCTCACCCATTCACATGCACCTCAGTGTACGGGTAGACCTAATGTATATTTTTTCAGGTTGAGCATGAGTTTAATGGTGGATGGGATTGAGGCCCAGTGTTGCAAGATTGAGCGGAGCTGCTCGAGTGGTTCTACTGATCAGGCTGATGTAGTTCGATTGTGTCTGGAGATCTGGTACGTGGGTTGGCTTGGAGTTAGTATTTGTTCCCTATACATTTACTTTTATGATCTTTTGTACATTAATTTTTATGTTTGTCCCGATGGGTGACCAGTGTTGTATTGTATTTCATAGCTATTTGGAATTTTACAGCATTTCACTATTTCATCTTGTTCTATTTCAGTTGTTTTTTGAATCCAAACTCTGTTTGCTTTCCATTGTGTATGATACTAAGTTATTTTTGTTGTTGGATACTTTGGTATGAGGTCATAGTGTCCCCACTATCACACCCTATTCCCTCGCTATTAGTCAGAAACCTCTAGTATACGGGAAGGCACACTTGATGCCTTGTGGCGAATCGACTCAGAGCACCGGTTAGTGGGATCCGGGCTAGGTCTTTACAAAGTGGTATCAGAGGAGTTTATTTTCATGGTCTTTACTATTTGGAATATGGTAGATAGGATTGTTAATAATGTGTTGGAACCTATGATGGTTATCAGACTGGTGCATCGAGCACACTTGTTCAGATAAGAAGTCATGGTTTCCATGGTTTGGGATTTCTGTTCTGATTTTTCGATGTTACAATTGTATATGATTTTCACCTTGAGCGACACACATGTTATATGGTGTTATGATTTACTATGGATCTCTGGATCTTTTCCATTGTTAATATACCTTGGATGGATTTTGACTCTTGGTCGGCAAAGGCAAGAGGCGTCTCATTCATCATACTAGGCATGTACGATTCACATCATATAGGCCTACTAGTGAAACCTATGAGCGAATGCGGGGAGAGGATTAGTTCAGTTTATGGATACCTGATGAGTGTCAGTTCAGTTTCTCTTCTGCTTGGGTTGTTGACAATAGTGAGTAGTTCCTTCTGAGGATGTGGGAAGAGGATCAGGCCTTTGTAGGTTGTGTTTTGGTTGTCACTTTCTTTGGTCGTTGTGATATTTACCATCTTTTGAGTGGTTTTGGATATTTTAGGCCTGGTGGTTAGACCTGGTGACCCAATTGTGAGGATTTTTTTATAGGGTTAGGTGGACGACCCAGAGACCCATTGGTTTTGACTCGAACCATTATAGGTCGATGTCTGTTCCATTCTAGGGAAACCTGTGTGAGAATGTTTGGCCCGTGTTTTCCAATGCCTATTGATGGTGCTGGTTTTTTGCAACTGGCTTCGATGGGCATGAGTGTTCGGGTGCCTTGCCTGGTTGACCATTGTTTTTGATGTTACTATTGCAAGTGGCTTTATTTGAATCTAAATTGATGTGTGTGTTGGTGCGAGATGAAGACCAATGTCTCAAGACTATATATGGACTTGGATCCCAGAAGTTGTGTGGGAATGTCCTTATGTTGTAGAGGCGACATGGTGAAATGTTGGATTACTGTGAAATGGTTGGCCCATGATTCAATCCTTTCTGGGTTTTGGCATGATGTTAGTGTGGATTGGAGGGAGCTAGACACGCCTTCTCTTAAATCTTAGTGTACTCCTATAAAAGATGATCATGCACGATCTTGATTCGTCTTGAGTATGATGAATGAGCTTCAAACCTACATCGAGATTATTTTTCTTTCTTAACGTTCATCCCTGTTGAGGTTGGAACCTGTTCTATTTGTGCTCTCGGAGTGGTGTAAGGAAATATATATGCTGGGGAGTGAACCATTGGATCATTGAGAGTGTTTTTCTTATTTAAGTTAATCTTTAGTGTTTACCTAGAGCTTTTGAGATTAGAGTTTTCTTTTAAGATGACGACATGTGTATTCCTATGGTGGGGAGTACCATTTTCGTCATAGTTGAATGTCATCAATATAGAAGGTGGTTGTTAACTCTATAAGGCTGGTCATTGGATAAACCAAATAGCTTCGTTTTGCAGATTCTCGGGTTGGGATCATGGCGAATGGTCCTTTCACTGGGATTCTAGGGGACGATATGGTTTATGGTGGGGAGTTGGTAAGAACCCATGTTTTTCTGAACTGTCGTTTTGAGGAGGAATTTGAATTTTTTTGTTGGATGCTCGAAAGGGGTAGATTGGTCATTTTCCCCTACCTGCTGATCATAGATAATTTTTTTGACAACACCATTGGTCCTGAAAGATGGATTTTACAATAGGATAGGAGATCGAAGGAAATCTGATCTATTCAAATTTTAGTGGAATATTTAACATTTATTATACTTAAATTAAATATTAAATTATTCGTGTAGCTTCATTTCTCAATCATATTTAAAAAATCATCTGATTGATATTTTGTTTGCACTGTTGAGTTTGGAATGGGGAGTTTAGCCTAGAAAAGCCATAAACTCATGTCAGGTGTCGGGGGCGGCCCATACCCCATTTTCTTCTTCTTTTTTTTTCTAACATATATTCTCTATTCCTCCTCCTTCTGAACGTATCCTATGCTTCTCGAAGGTCGTATCATTTGGGGAGATTTATATTTTTGAAAATAGAGAGAGTTGGAAGAACGAGGGGTACCAATTCGAAGCTCTCGACGCGCTGAGTCGGCGTGCGACAATCGTGAGCCGTGAAAACAATAGAAGCTTTGGCGATTTCCTCCCTAAGGTAGTTCTATTTAATTTTTTACCATAGATACTCTTTAAACATGTTGTTTTATGTCTTTAAATATTTATATTTATTTCTTGTCATCTCTTAATGCCAGATCTATTGTTTCGGGGGTGAAAACGGGTGTTTCTGTTGTTTTGAAGGATTTCTCGTCCGAAAACCCCAAAAACACAGCATGTGTTCCAGGGGTATACAGCGTGTGTTCTTACCATTCAGGGAAGAAAAAGTTTTCTTAAGTACACTCTGTTTACATTGAGTACACGCTATGTAGTGGGTGTCTGCATGACTGACCGTGTGAAATAGAACATGGAATAGTGGTTTTAAGGTGTACACGCCGTGTACTATAAGTACACACTGTGTATTGGTACATGGGAATGTGTTCAGGTGAAAACACACATTGAGTGGCTTTTTTGAATAGTAAATTCCATGTAAAGTAAATTACATGTTGTGTACTTTTAAATAGACAGAGGCCATGGGTCTGGCCTGTCACGAACCAACCCGGGTCTACCCTGAACCGGTCACCCGAGCCGGTCCGCGACATGGCCTGAGAGGCGTTCCCGATCCTCCCGGGCTGGCGACAAGCGCCAGGGCATCATTTAGAGACTGTGGGAACGATTTCGCCCAATATAAATAAATAAGAATGCAAAGATAAAATAGAGCAGCGCAGAAAAAAGTAAACTAAACAAAGTGACTAAACAGAAACAAACAGGAAACAAACTAACCAAACACGACGTGTGAACAAACTCCGTGCGACCTCGTGGGTCGCTCTCCGACTCAACGATCAAGCGTCGCCCTAGGCGAGCGCACTCAAGCTATAGCCTGCACAAACACTAAAAACAGAAAAGAACTATAGGCGTGAGTATTAAAACTCAGTAGGCTAGCCTGATATCTATTCCCAATGCACTACCTTTAAAATAAAAGAAACATCATTTCAAGTTTGAACTACAATTTATAAAAAGTATGATTTTCTAAGCATTTTACTTAAAAACAAAGTACGAACCATTGCCCTTAGCCATTTCAAAATTCAGGTTCATTTCATTAGTGCCAATGACATTTCAGAAAAAGGGAAAGTGATGTTTATGTTTTCAAATTTGTACAAAGGGGGTTAAATACTTTTATTTGAAAACAATTTTTAGAAACCGAATCAAGAGAAATTATCCATTTTCCAAAGAAAACAATACACCAGAATGCACAAAGTAAAACACACAGCAAGGGCAATGTAGGTATACATGTGAGCATCATAATCATTACTGCATGCTACAAAAGCTGAATAGACATGGGTGAACCTAGGAGATCGAGAATAAACCAGAAGACACCAATACATGAGAAATCATCCTTATTGACATGTCACGATGAAATCAAAACACACAAAACGCTCGACCATCCACTCACAGGCAGGTCGAGGGCAAATCCCATAGTAATAAACCCAATATATCCACCTACTATGGGCCACTGGTCAGTACCATAACCTACCAGTGCAGCAATCGTTCTTAGAATATTCTCTCAATATGCCAGATTCCTAAGTATCAAGTGTTTAAAAAAGAGGGGTGAGCCAACTGACGCCAACCGAGCATCCAATCAGATATATCTCTATATAAAGAACAACAGGCATTCCCCGAGCCACTCCATGGGATAACCTCTTGCCTTTAACTACTCAAGTACCCGGGAGCCTCTAAGCGCGGCCTCCCAAACAATCAATTGCAACCAAGGCATGAGAGTCATCCTAAGAGGGTTTTTATAAAAACATTTCCATCGCTTTCCATAAAGTGCCAAATGGGCATTTAATACAGTTCACAATTACTACCAAAACCATTTTAAAACTATTTGAAGAACCCACAAAACACTACTTCACAGGTTTCCAGTATTTTTATAAACCAAACCAAACCATTTTCTTTTCCAAATAAACTTTAAGAGCCAACCGGGCAATTTCTCAAACGAACCAAATTATTTGTTCATGCTTCAAAAGAAATCATTTCTCATTAAACCAAAACTCTGTTTTAAATTCCGTGAATTATGTTTAAAAGCCAAACGGGCATTCTTTCATTATTGGGTGTCCGCTCGTAAAAAGGATGTTTCATGTGTCGTGTATAAAATAAACGGCTCCTTTTGACATTAAATAACCATTTAAAAATTAACCATCTTATATTAAAAATTAATTATCGTATATTATCTCATATTTATTACAATTAATAAAATGTTGATTTTGAACAATTAGGGTGCGCAAACAGCATGAAATAATATAACTTAAATTTTAAAAGCAGTGCAAAGGGAACCTACCTCAAAACCAAGCGCGTCGACACAACAACTTCAGATCCAAGTCGCGATGACACAACGTGTGTCCGAAACCACGTGACAAGGTCTAACACTCTGCATAGTCAGTACCAAGGACTCAGACACATCCAAAAACTAACCAGAGCATGCCAAACCAAGCGTCGGAAAGAAAATCTCACCTCGGAACTGAAGCGCGACA
Source organism: Viscum album (assembly GCA_963277665.1). Classification (NCBI taxonomy): domain Eukaryota; kingdom Viridiplantae; phylum Streptophyta; class Magnoliopsida; order Santalales; family Viscaceae; genus Viscum; species Viscum album. The sequence continues at coordinate 1,190,468,591 of OY728145.1, forward strand.
ACAACGGAACCTCGGAGACAAGGCGCGGCGATGGCGCTCACTCGAAAACACCCTGCGCGGGTCCTAAAAGTCCTAAGCGAACAAATAAAAACCAACCATCAATTAAAACCCATGATCCAACAAGAGTACGATGATGAAGATAATAATAATAATAATAATAATAATAATAATAATAATAAGATTAATAAGATTAGTAATAATAATAATAATAATAAAATTAACAATAAGAAGATTAATAATAATAATAGAAATAATATCAACAATAAAAACAATAATAATAATAACATTAATAATAGTAATAATAACAGCCATAATAATAATAATAATAATAATAATAAAATTAGTATTAATAATAATAATAATAATAATAATAGTATGAAAAACAATAATAATTATAATATTAATAATATCAACATTAATAATCATAATATTAATGAGGTAAAACAAATTAAATATATAAAAGGAACAAAAAAAAGAGACCTGGCCAGGGGGCTGCGGGCTTGAGCAGGGAGCAAGCTGAGAGGAAGGAGTTCGGCAGAGGGCAGCTAGGGAGCTGCAAGGCAGGGAGAGGGCATCGACGGTGCTAGTTGGTGCTGCTACGGCCAAGGGGAAAATAGGAGGGAGAAAGGAGCGCCGAGATGTAGGGGAATTGGCCGCTATTGTTGCGGAAGGAGAAGAGGGCAGGTCGGAGGAGAGGTGTTCGCGCAGCAAGAGGGGAGGCAGTTCCGGAGGTGGTCTGGTCACGCTGCAGGATGTCAGGGTGTAGCGGAGTGGTTCGTGGTGGCTGGAAACGGCCAACTGGGCGCTGCAACAGAGGGAGGGGCGCCAGACAGGGAGTGCAGCGTAGGGGGGCCAGCTGATCCGGCAAAACGTGCAGGCGAGGCAGTGGCTGTTGGTAGCTGGCGGAGCAGGATGCAGGTGGCTGGGACCTGCGTAAGAGGCGGTGGCCAAGCCGGGGCGGCATTACAGGGAGGTAGGCGGGGTGCGGACGGTGTGCCAAACACAGGGAGCCGAGGCGTTGCTGCTACATGCGGGAGAAGGAGAGGAGGGCAGGGGGCCGTGTGCCGGAGGAGGGAGAAGAAGGCACTGCTGGCTGCTGGAGATCCGACCGAGGGGGTGTTTCTTTGCGGCTACTGTAAAGGGGAAGGCCGACGTCGGGTGTAGCGCTGAGCAGGAAGGGGCGCGCCGGCGGTGTGCTGAAGGAGGGGTCCTGCGCTGGCAGGGGGCGTCGCAAGTAGGGGGTCGGGCACCTGGAAACAGCGGCTAAAGGCAGGAGATGGGGAGTTCGGCTGCTGGATGTGCGAGGTGAAGCGGGAGGCTAAGGAAGGAGGAAGAAGGGAGATGCTCCTCGCTGCAAAGGGGAGAGCAATAGGAGTGTGGCGGCGCACAGCGCTACGGAATGGAGAAAAGGGGGAGAGGCGGTGGGCCGCTAGGGTTAGCAATAAAATAGGGGGGAAATAAATAAAATAAAATAAAATAAAACCAAATAATAATAATAAATGAATTAAATAATAATAATACATAATATTACTAAAGTAAAATGATAGAAATAAAACTAATGAAATCACTCATTTATTTATAAAATTAACAACTTTAGTTTTCATCTAGGATAGAAATAGTAAAATTTCTAATAGCCATAAAAATATTAAAAGACAATCTAAATTGACATTTCTAATTTATTTTTAATTCCTCTAAGCCGAAGAGGCCACGCAGTTGCATGGGCGAAGCCGCGCGGTGTCGCGCTCTACCCGCGCTCCCGACGACGTCGAATCCAAGATGTGCGTTTTTTTATCGGAGACTCAAAAAAATCTGATCTGAGACTAAACGCGAACCAGAGAAAAATAATTTAAAACCAATGAAATCATAAAATAAAATAAAAGCATGGTTTGGGGTGTGACATGGCCATTTATTCTGTCCTTGTACTACTTCAACATTGTAATTTTGGGGTATCGTGGGCCCTAGAAGTCCGAATTAGGTGTTTGAGTGGTCCATTGTGAGTGTATTTTCACATATACCACAATGGTGGAATCCTTTTTAAATTTAGAGGTCATATAAATGACTTTTTGGGGGTTTATATGTAAATGGATAGGTTCTTCCTCCAGTTATTGAGTTCTTCTTTCACCTGAGAGTGATACTTGGCGTAATTGATTGGTTGGGTGTTCGGAGAAACCTAGTAGAAACATCTTGTGATTAGATGAGCTATGAGCTATCTTCTATGACATATTATTTTTATCATTGTTCTTATTGTGAGATATTCTCATCTGGCCTATGAGGCTGTGAGACCAGATACTTCCAAAGATCCCCTGAGGGATGCCTTTACTTGTGTGCTGACCTAGGCAGTCCCTTCTAGGATATCTCTTTTTTTATCCATTTATAGGACCTATGTTATGGAATTCCTATGTTGTTCTTCATTTTGGGTTCCCGAGTATGATTACTCCTCAGTGTTGAATTGAGGGACCTAGTGTGTGCCCATTGTTTGACCGAAGATGAGTTGTTATGTCGGGTTTGGGTAGAGATAATGATCGGGTGTCATTTATAACTCATTCCAAACTGTTAATCCCATGAGAAATTGATGTATTTTTAGGTTGGGTGTTCGGGCGACCCTCACACATTTTTTATATTTTACTTGGTTTGTTGATGTTGTAGTCGTTACTAGAGGTACTTCCTGGTTGGTGACAGTTGAACCTGACGTGAGGCGTCATCTTATTTGTTGGGATTCCTATATTTCCTTGTGAGCCTGAGTAGAGGTGGTTTGTTTGTAAATAGGCTAATTCACTTTGTTGTGGATGTGTATTCCCATGTTTCTAGATATTGGTTATTGGTTCTAGCTTTTCATGTTAGGATGATTTTTTTCATGCCTAGTATTGTTAGGATGGAGTGGTTTTTATCTGACATTTTTCATATGTTGTAAACTGTTTAGCCAAGTAGTTATTGAGGTTTAATTTGGCCTTGTTGCATTGCTATTATTGTTTGACTTACACAGGGTCGTGAGAACCTAGTGCAGTAGACTATAAATGGAATTGACCATGTGACCATCCTCAGAGATTATTTAACCGCTTTAGACTATAAGATTAATTGACCATGTGATCTTCCCCAGAGAGTCTTTAACCACTTTAGACTATAAAGGTAATTAACCATGTGAGCTTCCATAGAGAGACTTTAACTGCTTTAGTCAATAAAGGGAATTTAATGTGTGAGCTTCTGTAGTGAGTATTTAACAGCTTTAGACCATAAGGGGAATTGACTGTGTGAGCTTCCTCAAATAGTCTTTGATTAGACATGACTATAAGGGGAATTGACCATGTGAGCTTCCCAAGAGAGTCTTTGATTACATATTACTCTAATGGGAATTGGCTTAGAGTTCTTCCTTAGATAGTCTTTATTATGTCTTCTATTGTATTTTGAACCTGAGGGGTTATACTATGTGTAGTTCCCAGTGTGTTTCCTATGTTTGATTGGTTGAACTATATGGTTACATGTTTTTTTAGCTTGTTCAGATATATATCTTCAGGGTTGGCTGAAGCAGGTACTAGTCCATGGGATAGGGAACCAAAGATCGAATTAATGATACATAGTTTGAGTGGAACAACATCCAGATCAATTCCCTTTCCCAGAATGTCCAGCAGATTGGGATTATGGTCTGAAGTATTGACTACTGATGTTGTTCTTGATATTTTAATCACATAATCATGAATATTCATATTTATGTATTTGTCTATAGGTATTGGACTATACATGTGTACATATATAGATATGGACATCCATGATGGAACATGCCCAGTTGACAGGGATTACATAACCTAGGTTTGACTGTGGTTGCACATTTGAATTACTTTATTTTGTTGTGTTCTAGCTAGGATGAGCACATTGTTGTTGCATTCACTTAGTAGCATAATTATAGGTTGCTTTTTGAGGTGCCCTACTGATATTATTTCTCACCCATGCACATGCACCTCGGTGTGCATGTAGACCTAATGTCTAGTTTTCATGTTGAGTATGAGTTATATAGTGGATAGGACTGAGGCCTAGTGTTTCATGACTGAGTGGAGCTGCTCGATTGGTTCTACTGATCGGGCTGATGCAGTTTGATTGTGTCTGGAGATCTGGTATGTGGGTTGGCTTAGAGTTAGTAGTTGAGCCCTACACTTTTACTTTTAGCTTCTTTTGTACTATTATTTGTATAGTCATCCCTATGGGTGACCACTGTTGTATTTTATTGCATAGCTATTTGGGCTTTTATAGCATTTCAGTATTTCATCTTGTTCTATTTCAGTTGTTTATTGCTTCCACAATCTGTTTAATTTCTGATCTGTATGATACTTAGTTATTTCTGGTGCTTCATACTCTGAAATGACGGCATAGTCTCCCCACTATCACACCCTAGGCCCTCACAGCTAGTTGACAGCCTTTGGCATATGGGGAGGCGCGCTTGAGTCCTTCTCGAAGAACTAGCTCGAAGCACCAGTTAGTGGCTTCCGGGTTAGGTCATTACACCATCGTCCCCAACACATGACTTTTAACTATAGCCTCACCCCATACATCATACGCGGGGTTCCCAGACTCGAACATTCTCTATAAACACTAGTCTCTACAGGATTAAAATCATTCCTCAAATAGAATGAGATCCTATTTATTGGAGTGGCGGTTGTGCACGGGGACAGGGCAACCACATTGGTGTAAGCCCATAGCTTTTCTTGTAAGAGGTAGCACCCCTTCTCTGTCTCTCATCCTCGGTACCAAATCCCTCTCTCTTCGGGATTTGTCACTACCTAGGAATCCACCATGGAGTAAGTCTCTATATCAATCATCTGGGCTTCTAACCACACATAATCCCTTGTTTCCTCTTTGGGTCACTGAATACGTATAATCCCCACTCCACTTCAAATGGATGCACCTTCTAAAACATGATATTCAGGCCTTTTCTACCTCTTGTTTGTCAAACCGAGAAAGACTAGCGTGGGATTAGAGTAAGCATCGACCATGAAATACTCTCTAGGTATCCTAGTGTGCAAGCCCCACAACCATCCCAATCTACGTGGACATTGATCCTTTCCATGGTAGGGTACGTTGGAAGCCTCCCTAAGGTTCACGCCCAACAATCGTTGGTCCCAACCATCATCACGTTGGTTCGCCCACACCCAGGCCGAACTATGAGGGCTTTTATCCTTCGAAAGGCATGGTAGGTAGGAAGTCTCCCTATGGTTAAAGCCCAATAACCACTGGTTAAAAACCCCTTCATGTCGGATCACCATCCTCCTGCATGACATTAAACTACATTCCCACAATTCATTCTACATGACATTAAATTGCATCAACCAGCCGAAACTATATGGGCTTTGATCCTTGTCTCCTAGACAGGGTATGTAGGAAGCCTCCTTGACGTTCAACGCCATCCAACAGTAAGCCGTTGTGATCCCATCCAGTGGTAAGCCATTGTGACCCCATCCACTACAAAGCAGTTGTGACCCCATCCAGCAATTAGCTGTTGTGACCCCATTTAGTAGTAATCCATTGTCACCATTAGTCAGTGGTAAGCCATTATCAACCACAATGACGATAAGCCATTGAAATCCCCCAAATCGATTGTAATCCATTGAAATCCCCAATTGAAGATAATCCATTGACGTCCCAAATAGACGGTAATACGTCTTCAGATGAACTATGTGGACTTTGATTCCCTACCACGTGGATACATAGGAAGCCACTTTGAGGTCCAAGCCCATTAATCATGACATAACCTGATTTTCCTCTCCATACCATGGGTTCCGAGAAGACCATGCACCATCCCATAGGTTATATTTCCTCTAAATCCAATCTATGTATCCATTCTCCTGGGCCACCTCCTCAGGTGTCCCACCGTCCCACTGAACTATGCAGACTTTGATTCCCTACCATGGGGATACATAGGATGTATCTTTAAGGCTCAATCCCTGGATCAACATCATCCTCACATTGGTTCCATCTCATTTCCCATCCATTTCAATTAACCATCCATCATCCATCCCGATTTTACCAGATCCACCAAATCCCTATGAGATCATACCAATTCACCTCCTAGCATCAATGTTTCCTCCTGGGGTAACACCCATCTGATCCACTCTAATTATTGATTCAATCATTTTGGTCCATCAGTGCAAGATTTTAAGCTCACAACATACCCTGTGTTAAACATGAAAAGCTGAGGAAAACATCAAATATATGCCTATGGCATATAATTCCCCGCATTCGAAGTGGGATTACTAAGGCTTCCACACCCTCGAGAATCCCTATAATAAGGGGATGAAACTCAGATGTTCTAGTGTTCCAGCATCCAGACTTTATAGTGATGTAAATTGTTACTACTCTCCTGACTGAAGGTTTATGTCCTCACTGATCCCCTTGGAATGTCCTTGTAGAAGTTGTGTCCATGAATATATGGCACTGGAAATATTTTCACAAACAACGTCTTAAGTTTATAAGGGAGACCTGGACGAGGTGAAGAGTTTTGAGGATGAATCCATGGAAGGAAGAACCGACATCCAATCATCCTGTTTCGATCAAGGAGAAAATTTCCCTGAATAAGTGATGAATGCTACCCTCCTTGGGAATGTAGGAATGTGGGGAAACAGTCTGCTCGTCTTCATTTTCATTCAATAGATGGACATGCACTCCCCTTATAAATCTTCAAAAATAGAAATGGTGAACCTGATGTGATGATATCCTCCTCAATATGGAGATTAGTAGCATTTGAGACATTAGTTGATTAGCATGTCACTGGATGTAGCTATCCGGCTCTGGGTACCTCCATGAAAATAGTAGGCCTGGCATGAAACCCACCAGATGTTGGGGCCGTCAAAACATTAGATATCCTGTTCTATGATGTTGTCATAGTGGATCTATCTTACCATCGTTGGAAGATGGAATTGCATTGGGGCACTGGTCGTTGATTCATTTCCTTTCCACACTAACTGGCTAATATCCTTACTTTTCAAGAACCAAACTGCTGTAGGAATAAGATCGTTGCTCGGCCACTAACCCAGGGGCAGGTTCATTTCAAACATAGTAATATCATGCAGATCCATCGCTTTAGCAATAATCCCTACATCTACAAACGTTGAGAACCCACGCACTATCTACCAGTCTGAATTCATTCAGTTTAGGTTGACCAACGACCTCGTATGCCTGTCAAGGAGGAGGGGATTATCCCGACATGTGAAATGGCCTGGAAGGATCTAGAGGCATTTGTTCCTTGTCATCACTACAATCCCCAAGGGAAATTAAGGGATCCACTGATCCCCACTCCATTGTACAATCATTTCAGGGGCCTCTCCCCAGACTGCCTCGATTACTCTCTCTCCTATGTCAACGTGGTAGGGGGTGTTTGGGCCAGCCCTATCCAGTTCCCTTTTATGGGGCCCCCAAGGAGGGCTCCCACACGGCCACACCAGTACCGCCATCCGGTCCAATGATTCAAGGAGTATGTTAGCCATGCACTTATGCCATTGGACCCAGTCCAGTTGACCTGACGCCAGCATCTTGCACAACTCGAAGATGATTCCCGTAAATAGGCGTCAATGTCAGTGACTACTATGGATCGGGCCACTTCCGACATATATCATCAACCCCTTGTGTATGTGGAGTAGGGTGTCTTGTATAACCGGACTGGATCGAGGCCTTGACCGCCCCATGGGTAGGCTGGGTCGACTCTCTCGGCTTCCAGTGTAGGTAGTGGTCGCTGCCAGTATGGAGGCCCTCCCCGTACGATCCCCATAGGGAATGAAGTTCATCCCCACTTCCTAGATTGACATGGACATCTACCCCATGCTACCCACTGTACAAATGAGGAACCAACCCTTGATTGTGGCACCCATCATGGAAGACTCTCCCATGCTCATTACATCGGTTATGGAGTCATCCATCCTATTGCAGATTTCAAATATAAGTACATTGCGCATCAGGTCAATCTTTAGTATGGGGGGCCTCCCCATGGCGTCATCTAAGCTGGTGACGGTCCTCCTCACATCAGAAATCAAAGGGGAGAAGGCCAACTTCACTTCACCAACACCCAATATGGAGGTCCTAACCAAGTTCTGCTAGGACAATACAAGGACCTTCCTCGCACTTATGTCCCTAGTGGAAACAATCATGGAGGACTTACCCATGATCTTATCGGTTTGAGCAGATGTCCTACCCATTCCAGCACTTCCCACAGAGGTCATCCTCGTGTCCCCTTTGATATCTATCCTAGTTCCCCTCACACCTCGGCTTACTCAAGTGGAAGCCCTCTCCGCCCCAGCAATAGTACAACCGAAGGTCCACCTCGTGCTGAAAATCTACCCTATCGTGAAGAACCTTCCTAGGATAGGATGGTGGGTTTTATTCACCATTTAAAGAATGATTAGAAGATTCAGACTGAGATAAAACTAGTTTTATTCTCAGATTATGAAGCGGAATATGACTCAGTGATGGAACCATCGCCCAGATCCTCCGTGTCAAGGGCCGGGGTAAGAAAAAAGGCGCATCATCTTAATACTCCTAGAATACGAGGTCCATCATATTATTTCCTCCTTCTATAGGTATATCCAGGAGGAAAAAAATTGGTAACTCCAATGGTAATGTCCATTCAATCGCCATCATCATCACCAAATGCACTTTGTACCTCAACTAGAGATTACAAAGAGCTATTCTAGGGACCAACAGTGGATGAAAAATTGCCCGGTCCATCGCTAGCAGTCATATTAACTACACCAGAAACTATGGTAGTCAACCCATCTTACCACGATATCCTGGCTAAGTCACTTCACTATACAGAGGATAGCCCGAGATGTGGACGTTTTCCTGGTCATTCACCGTATTCTCAACCGTCCAGCCTGTTGTCCCAGTAGTCTACATCGGTAAAACTATAGGTTCCCCATAAAACTTCAGAAGTTGAGTGGGGAAATGAAGGGGAAGACCCTGAATCCAAGCCTATGATATTATGGGATATCCTCGCAACATACACCTTCCCTAAGATGTTTTGGATGGTTTTTGCGCCAACTTTTTGTGGGCCGAAATCCCTCACCCAATAAGAATTCAAATGTTTCTGTCCAACCCTCTAAGAGACTAATTTTTTCTTCATCATCAGTGGTTGGATTATCCTAAGATCCAAGAAAATTTTGATGACATTGGGGAACAATGTCGTCTAGTTGATTTGGCTTCAGTTCTTATGGCCTAGTGCTCTAAGTCACCAGGTCTCCATAGGGACCTCCAACAATGGTGTGTTCAAAGTTTTAGGGTACTCTGCATGGTTATCAACGTGGCTTCTCCCCACATATAGATACACGGTTAGGGGCAGTATACTACCCCCACATTTTTCTTATATGGCGATAACATTATTTTCTAGGCGACATATAGGATATGCCTCCTAGAAGAGTTGCAGTTAACATGGATGATCTACCTGAGGGAAAGAATGAGCTACAGCTTCATGGAGAGGACCCCCCCCCCCCGAGAGAGTTTCACACTTTTTGGATCCATCGGGAATGATTACTCATCAATAGAATAACCTTATGGGTCATCCTATGCCCACTGAGTCACTAGTCCTCAACCGAAATCCCAACAAGGGAAAGGAACACCTCGAAGCTACCAAACCCTCCGACCCATCTGTCTCAGTGAAAAAGATGGAGGAATACCCTGAAAAGTTGTGCTGCATCAACAACTCACCGAACAAATGAAGATAGTCGACGGCCTCCTTGCTGAATGCACTGCAGAGTGACGGCCGGACTATGGTGATCCTAGTCCGGGGTAGCAGTAGTAGGCACAAATCCACCTCGGTGTATTGTCTCTAAGTTACCCTAACCATCATGCCCACAACGGCAGGGTTGAAGCCAGATCTTATGGCAAGAGGGTGTGGTACATCTCTCCAAATCCTCTGGAACAGTGTGACAATCCTCGGGAGCCAGCGTAGGTTCCCCCAGTAGCTCCACATGACGTTCCACTAGCTGGTCCCTGAGCCGCTGGGCAAGCTTATCGTCATAAAGAACCTACAAACACACTATTGCTCAGGGATCCCCTTTAAGATAGAAATCAATTCTCGGATGATCCAATAGAGGCACTCATCACCCATCACGAGGACATAGAGACGCGACTGGTGGCAATCCTGCCTGATGGAATGCCAGACCCAACATGGTTGGATGATATGCCAGCACCCCTAGGTTTCTAGAATCCCTCTTTTTCCCCCTTCAATGGGATAGGGGACCCACCACAGTACCTGCCCACATTATCTCAAGGTGTCACCACATTTTGGGAACTCTAGTGTAGTAGGAGGCCGCCAAGCTCCGATGTTTAGTAGAGACATTGGAAGGGAATGCATTTGTCTAGTACAACCGTCTCCCCATCAGATCAATTTATAACTAGGAGGACCTCCGTAGGAAATTCATCTTCTAGTTCAGTTCCATTACTCAGAAGACAGGTATCGCAGACATCTTCAAGAGCAAGTGGAGGCCCAATGAGCGCTTTGCTGACTTTTTCACGTTGAGGAAAGGAATCACATACTCTCTTGAAATTCCACTATCATAGGAGAAATTATTAATGATGTGCATAGGGAACGTCTTGACAAAAATGGTCCCCTATTTGATCACCCATAACTACCCTGGGGGATTTTGATACTTCTAGGATATGTCCCAGAACCTGGAGGAAGCCTTATAGTAGGCTATGCAGGCACGCACATTGCCTCTAGCAATCCCTGCGAGAAGGTCCGCCAAGGCCGAGCCCTCTTTAGTGGCTTTGATAGAGTCCTATAGGCAACTATATTCATTGCCAGTGGAGCTGCTTCCCTAGCATCGAAGAGGTTCTCCTCCTTAGGTGTAGCCACTGGACCAGCAACACCCACCTCATAATTGGATGGTGCCACTACACAATGCACCACCACCGCCCAGTCCTGGTAACCAATTTCCACCTCCTCATCGGGCTCCTCTAGACCCACATCATGGTCACGCTCTAAATCCCCCATTTCCAGACAGGAGAAACTAGACCTACTTTTTCAATGAGGCATAGGTCCATGGTTACATCCACAGTGCCTTAGAGCATGGGATTCTATGTTTTCTTGAGTGCAGAAATCCTGAATAGGAAAACCTCACTAATCGCCCTAATTACTACCCATATCACTGGATCCTGGGGAATAATCTCAAGATCAACAATATGCTCAAAGATAGGCTGCAAGACTAGGTAGATAACAACACAGTCTATTTGGGTCCAGCTCCGACACACGTGGCATGTCTCTTCGTGCGGCCAGACAACATCAATGATAGCGAAGGTGAGTGGCATCAGGTTTCTAGCCATAGGCCCTAGAGGTATGATATCTGGATGGCTAATAAAATATTCACTTGTGCCCTAGGTTTTATCTGTGCACTCTTGAATCATCCAGAGCCTTCAGAAGCGGCAACAACTACTTATACATCATAGTCTCTGTTGTTCTCCTCCCAGAAGAGCAAACAACAGTGGTGTATTGGAAAGCCAAGTCCCCTACCAATGCCATTGTAATCCCGCAGTCTTGGTGACTTCATTCCCCCAAAGATAGTGGTTTCTCCTAGAATATGTCTACTAGTGGACGACTCATTGAGTGATGGTCAATGGTATGCCTCGTTTAACACTATAGATATAGTGAACCCCTGCATTATTCCTGACAATGAGGAGTGCTAGGTGGATCCACCCAATGTCCCTTGTCGTCGTTAGCGTCAACAGAGGTGCGGCTATATGGGCCTTCGATGTTCTTCGGTCAGTACTTCCTGCCATGCTGTTAACATGACCGAATCCAGCCAGCCGGCCCAGTACAGAGCTCAGCATCCACAACCTCCTCATCTGGTGACATCAGGACCGCCTTCACCGCATTTTATATTATTGGATCAGGAGGAGCCACCTCAACCCCATCGTGACCAGCCACACTCTACTACAGGCTGTTGTAAATCGTCTATCCCCCATCCAGTATCCACCATGTGGGCTTCAACCAGTGTGAACAGAGATATTCCTAGTACCATTCAGTCACCAGTCTAGTCAGAAGAGCCCACCATACCTCCTATAATAGACTGACCTCCTTTAAGCATTAGTTCACAGCTGGCATAGAAGTACAATGTTCTCAAGCATCTTTCCAGCATTCCTCCAAGGCTCTCTATCCTTGAGGCCCTTATCCTATTATCGGATATGCTTGAGTCCCTTGCTGAGGATTTAATAACCCCCTCCTATTCCAGATAGTGGTAGCCGCCACATAATCCTTTCACGCTGAGGTGGTCGAGAATGCAGAATGTCATGTTCTCATCTTGATCTCTAGATAATATAAGATATCTCCAATAGAGCATCACATTTTCCCATAGTACATCACTGGACAATTCAATGGTGTGAAGGTTCTATGTTGTCTTGTCGACACGGGCTCTGGGATTAACCAAATCCCAACTCTGACATTGTAAAAAATGGGATTGTCCAAAGATGATCTAAGATTCTCTGACCTAAGAATCCATGGTTATGGCAGGAAGAACATAAACAGGTCAACATGATCCTCTTGAAGAACCAGTTCAGTTGCCTACATTCCTACACTGAATTTATGGTTGTCTCCCAAGACACCACCAATAATGTCTTGATGGGAAGGCCTTGGATCCACCTACATGTGGCGGTTCCCTCATCATACTACCAGTTCTTCAAGTACTCCCTTAATGGTCGAGTGTTTGTGCTTCAAGGTGATTCATCACCCATTGGATCTTTTGAATTCCACTACCTAGATGTCGACTACTACAAGATCAAATAAAAGCAGATTCAAACTAATGAGTTCAATCATGCCAAAGCTGCGACCGACCCATGGATAGATCTAGATGATGCATACGTCGTTCATATCCACCGATTGGAGGCTATGACCCTAGACATGGGAAAATAATTATATCTTTTTGGAATGATTGGGGAGGATATCTTAGTTCTAAGAGATGCTGTAAGATAACTTTATATTCGTACAAAAATCCGGACTTTGTGATCCCAGTGCCTCTCAATCCCATAAGATATTGGGATGGCCAGCCCATGGCAACAACAATAAGTCATAATTTCTTGCTTCACTGGGCTAAAATTAACCAGATCAAGCCAAAGAGCCACTATTTCTTCAATATTATCAAGCATGGCCCCTTGGGATGAAGGCACGATGGGAGAAGATCGACATCCTTCATCGCAATAGTTGTGGAAACACAGGTGTCCACTGTTGCTCAGGCGGGTACCAGCCTCCCTTTGGGATCTTCCAACTCATAAGTGACTCCTTCCATGGAGTATTTCACCTTCATAGGTAAATAATAGGATTTAGTGGATTATCCCCCTGCCTTTGAGGAGGGCGTCTCTGCCGCAGTCGACTAGTTGGTAAAGGTGAACCTCGGTTGCGAGGCAGACCTGAGACCCACAACGAGTAGTGCCTCCATGCCCCTCAAAGACCAACAATAGTACATAGACATCCTGAAACAACATCATGATATGTTCTCATGGAGTTATGATAATAGTCCAGGAGTATATCCTTAGGTAGTCATCCATCGCCTCAGTCTCCTGGAAAATCATTGTGGGTTCGAGCACCCTCCCTGAAATATTCACCCTTCTCATGGTGCCCTGATTGAGGTAGAAATTGATAAGCTCTTCAACGCCAATTTCATTTAGGAGGTATTGAACCCAAAATGGCTTGCCAACATTGTTCCAGTCATGGCGAAGAATGAACAGATCAAAATCTGCATCGAATTCCTGGATCCCAATCATCATTATCTGAAGGATGATTTTATCTATCCTATGACAGAATTGTTGATTGACACTAAAGATGGGTTCTAAGACCTCTCCTTCATGGATGGGAACTTAGGGTATAATAAGATTGCAATGGCCCTATGTATGAGGATTCTATAGCCTTCAAGGCACCACAAGGTACTTTTTGTTACCAAGTTATGCCTTTTGGTTTAATGCATGCATGTGACACCTACCAGCAAGCTATGCATCGTGTATTTATGCTAATCCTCAGAATGTTGGTGGAACGTTATGTGGATGAATTGGTGGTCAAATATCATGAGCGTCAGTACCATCATAGTGACCTTGATAAGGTGTTTGGATTCTTCCATTACCATCAACTAAAGATGAAACCGTTGATGTGTTCCTTCGGGGTTATCTTAGGAAAGTTTCTCGGCTTCATTGTCAAATACAGGGAAATTGATAGAGACCCATAGAATATGAAGTCCATTTTCCATATGTCTTCTCCGATCAATATTATATAACATTAAGGTTTCTCAAGGCCACGTAGCCTATAAATTCCAATTCATTACAAATTTGGATGGAAAGTGTAATCCCTTTTCTTGAAACATGAAGAAAGACACCGTATATGAGTGAGAGGAAGAGTGTCAAACTTCTTTCGAGGAAATCAAGTTGTATATTCTTCAAACTCTATTTTAATGCCACCCATCTCCAAAAATCTGCTGGTTCTTTATGTGAAACCCCTATAATGATCCCTTGGCACCCTTATCTCCTACAAGAACAATGAGGGAATAGATAATAACCTCTACTACCTCAGCCACATACTCCATGATACAAAACCAGATACTCCCCTATCGAGAAGAGCTACCTTGTGCTCATAATCATGATATAGAATCTTCGACATTACTTTCAGTATCATGAGGTACAAATGGTATTCTGAGTAGATCCCCAGAAGTACATCCTAAACTGCCCCATATTGATAGGTCATCTAGCTTGGTGGGCAGTAATCCATCCACATTTCGATATCAGGTCCATCGCTCAAGATTCTATCAAAGGTAAAGAATTGTTAGACTTCATTGCTGCCCATCCAGCTCCTACAGACTAGTCCATGTACCTCGATTTTGCCAATGAAGTGATTCTCTCAGTAGAACAAGCCATGCTGTACTAGCAAATGAACTTCGATGGTGCTTCCCAAAGCCCCACCAGAAGGAGGCTCAATGACCCCAGAATCAATAGAGTAGGCTTGGGTATCATCTTCATTACCCCATCACTAGCTGTTATGCCATACTCATTCCTGTTGTCAGAAGGCTGCAACAACAATGTAGCAGAGTATCCGGCTCCCATCACTGGCATCGAGTTGTCCCTCGAGATTGGTGTTCCCTATTTGCATCTGAAAGGAGACTCCAAACTAGACATCAAGAAGATCAAAGGTGACTATGTCATTAGAAATCCAGAGCTCGTACCACTATGGGAGCACACTCTTCAGCTAATGGCCCAGTTCCTATCTCTGCCAGAAGTTACTCATGTCCCCTGATCTCAGAATGGTCATGGTGATGCCCTGGCCATCCATGCTACATCACATATAGGGCCTGAGCATGATGATCTGATAATCCACATGCCACACTAGAGATTCATTGCTTCGATCATCCAATATGATGATGATGGCTTCCAGGTGAGCCACCTTACTGCTGATGCCTCCACACCAGTACACTGAGGTCCCCTAGATGCAGTGATTGAAGTGATTCCCGACTAGAGAGCCCCCTTTGTTGAGTGTCCCTAGAATGGTAATATCCTAGTCGATAGGGACAAGCGTGTGTGAATCCGATGTTGCGTTCTATAGTTTACCCTTCAGGATGGTCCCCGTTGTGATAAGATTCACTATAACTGAGATCTTGATGGGGTTCTCCTTCATTGTATTCAAGGAATAGATATTTCCCAAGTCATGCAGAATGTTCATCACGGTTCCTGTGTGGATCATCAAACTGGGCCAAATCTATCTCACCAGATCCAAAAGCTGGGGTACATTTGGCCCTCTATGATCCATGACTGCATCATGTTCACTAAAATGTTCCATACGTGCCATATTCAATCTGACATCATGCATCAAACACTAGATCCTCTACACTCCACCAAGTACTCTTGGTTATTTTCAGTATGGGGACTTGATTTCATGGGACCAAATCCACCAGTGACAGCTCGCCAGTGCAGATTCATCTTGACTGCTACAGATTTCTTCTCCAAGTGGGAAGAGGAAGTCCCACTCAAGGAGGTCAAGACTCGTTCCATCATTTTCTTCGTGAGCTCTAATATCATCTATCGATTTGGAGTCCCTCGTGCTATCCTCACCAATAATGGTATGAACATACGAGAAGATGATATGGAAAATTTGTACACTAAGTAAAATATCTGTTCTAACCATACCTCCCGCTATCATGCTCAAGTAAATGGGTAGATCGAGGTGCTCAACAAAATACTCTCTAATATTCAACAAAAAATGGTTGGCCAAAATAAGAGGGGTTGGCCGGACAAGCTCCCCAATGCCCTATTGAATTATCAGACAATGACCCATAATTCCACTCAGGTGACCCCATATTCCCTAGTATATGAGACGGTGGCCATTCTGCCTATTTAGATTCAATTTCCCTCATTTCACACAACAATCTATGACCAGAAAGCTCCAGATAAAGTAGCTGGAATCTGTCTCGCTGAGTTGGAAGCACTTGATGAGAACAGGCTCCATGCTCTTTATAATCTAGAAAGGCATCCGAACAATATAGCTAGAGCTTTCGTTATGAAAGATCGCCTCTGATCCTTCTTTCAAGGAATCTTGGTATTGGCACTAAGGGAACCAATGATACATGGTAGGAAACCACCCATGTTGGAACCCAAATGGTAAGGAAGTTACATGGTTCATTAGGTTTACTCCAATGGAGCATACTCACTATTTACATTAGATGGTGATCCTATAACTCCTCCCACCAATGCCATGTTCCCAAAGAAATACTTTTCCTAAGCCCCTCCTTCACCCATGGTCATGCACAACCTTAAACTATATGGTCGTGCATAACCCTAAACTACATTACAACCCTACACGACGTTAAATGTACAGTTCTACATGACCCTAAACTGCATTACGATACTGCATGACCTTAAATTGTAAGGTTTTGCAAAACCTTAAAGTATACGGTCCTATAAGACTATAAAATTTGTTTCATCCTGCAAGACATTAAACAACATCTCCTGAACTATGTATGGATTGAATCCCATCCTCATGGGATATGCAGGAATGCTCAAATGCCTCATCTTGAGTCTATACACCAGTTTCCTCTTTGATTATACCCTCCTGGCCATAGATTTTTTGGAGGATCTAACATGGTATCGCATAGGCTTTTTTGGCCTCACCCATGTCAGGCTTAAGATGATTGCACCATGTTCCCTCCTTCATTATTCTAATACTCCCACTTTCCTTACCATATGACGTTAAACTCCATGGCCCTTTAAGAACTACATATGGAATGATTCCCATCCTCATGGGATACGTAGGACCGCCAGAACATTACATCCATAGGACCAGCCCTTAATTTCAAGGCATCCCATTGGTATGAAATACAAGGTGTGGTGTGGGATTTTTCCCTCATTCAAGTCAAGATCGTCATGAAATTACTATGTATCCCTCCTCCCCAAAGATCCCCACCTCTTCTACTGTCTAGTTTAACTTAAAGGGACATGTTCACATTTATGCTCTAGAAACTCCATCATTTGGGCTTCCATTATCTTTCACATTAGAATGGTCCCCCAAACGGTATGGATACCTATACCAAGGTATCTATTAACATTTAAGGTTAGCACCCTTGAGGAAGTCAAATGAAAAATTGATACAAGCCCCACGTTGCGAATATGGTAAGTGGTCGATACTGATTAGTTGTTCCCATTACTGGCCACATGATATAGATGTTGTGTTTCGAAGCTGGTCAACAGATATCCTTTTTTATTGTCACCAACCCATATGTCTCAAACAAGGAGTGTATTTGTTTATTCTACCCCATCGTCTCTCTAAATCTCAATATTCCTTGAGTGGGAGTGTAATTCTAGCTATCGGACCTTCATGTGAGGGGAAGAGCCTAGTCCAAATCCTTGTTTTACACACCGATAATTGCTCACATGGGCTTAAAAGCTAAGGTAAGGCAATACCTGCTCGAGGGATCATATGGTTAATGTGGGTCGGGATGCCCAACCACGAGTACCTCGACCCTTTCTGCCCCCTAGCTCGAGTTCTCATTTAGTATTGTGCGGTGTGGTATAGACTCACATCCTTATTCACATCGGTCTATTTTTCTACACCACACATATCCCCTTTGAGACATACCTCCATTCATTGGACTTTTCGTGAGAACTGGCCCTGCCATGCTTCTCGAGCCTCATCATTTGGGTTTCCATCATCTTCTATATCCAAAATGACTGCCTAAATAACATGGATGCTCGGCCCAAGGGCTCTCCTACCATTACGGGCTTTCGTCCTGGAGGATTTAGAGTGGAAAATTGATACAATTCCTATGTTGCGAGTATGGTCAATGTTCGATGCTCAATTTTTTTCCCTAAATTCCGGTCAAATAAGGGTGGTTATTGTGTTGCGAACCTGGTCAAAAGTTTTCCTCTGTCTTCGTAGCCACTCATTGGTCCCCCATATGCAAGATGATTCACCCTCTCTATCCCATGAATATGAAATTAATATAGGCATATTCAGTTAGAGCTTTATGAACCTAAACATCGATCACCATCATCCTAACAACAAGACGATAAACTAGAAGTTAGTCATGAGTTTCTGTTCTAGGCCCTGTCTCAGGTCCTTTGACCATTCCGTCCCATAGACACGATATGTTTTTGAAATATTATATAAATTAGCTTTTATAAATAGTATTAACTGAATATTGAATTTTATAACATTATAATTAATCTTACACATTTTCTTGAATGAGATGTAAAAAAACAATTTTTTCGGATAAAAGAAGTATTTAAAAAAATGAATTTTTACAGCCTTTTGATAGCGAACCGATTTTAAATGTAATTTTTGACAAGTTCATAAGTTTAATTTTATATAATAAACTTCTTATATTGAATCAGGATATAAAAATTTACATTGGATAAATTTTTGATACTTTTCTGATAACTTTCATACTTTGATGAATAGTAAAACTACGCTAAATTTTTCTTAAAAACAACTTTTTTTGTCAAGATAATTTTTATAGTAACATTAAAAAATTTAATGGTTTTAATTTATAAATAGAATATATTTTTACCATTTAATCTAATATATGAAAATATAATGAATTTTACATTGAATTTATAGGTAAAAACATTTCAATCTTTGATAATGTTTTAACTTTTAAAACACATTTTCTTAATAATGGGATAAATATTAAATTAATTACTACAACTTCTGTGTTTTGAATTTTTAATAATTGATTCCATATTTTGATTCAGTGGGTGCAAATTATGTTAATAGTTTACTTTTATTTTTTTGACATTATGAATAAAAAATATAGTAATTTTTATTTACTATAGTTAATGGTAAATTAGGTACTTAAGGGTAAAAATAATATTATAAAATTACCATAACAACTTCCAAAATACAATTAGATGAATACAAGTCGGCACATATCACCTAAGGGCCAGAATAGATTCGTTTCATGGATTATTTACCATGAAAATGTCATAATTATAATTAAAACCATAGAAAGTGACAATATGTCACTCTCTAATATCTTATGAGTGTAATAATTCTAATTTATTGATAAATTTTATAAAAAATCAAACATGAATAGTCTCAAGAAATTTAATAAAATTATCTACATCATGTGAATTTATTTATAATTTTTAGGTATTAAGTAATTATCATTAATTATGACCCAATAATGATGTTGAAATTATTTTATTAATGGTAATATCAAATAAATGGTTTTAAAAATATTGAAATAAATATTATATGGCCTATTTAATGTGATATATGAATTTTCATGATGAATATGAAATTATATGAATCTATTAAATATTTTTTTCGATTATATCCTCTGTGTGGAGTATATTTAATTTCAAATTAACAAATAGTTTCAAAATTGAAACTATTGTTATTTTATAAAAATAACATATTATAAAATTGATTAAAAATCACAAAAATATTGGAAAGTTGTAAATTTAAATTTATATGGTCTACAATGTCATAATGTATCCAATTATAGACAATTAAAAACACATAATTAATTATTTATAACAATTTAACATTTATAATATTATTACCACAAAAACATTAAATAGATTAAATAAGGATAAATCAATTTGATAAGGTTTAAAATAAATTATCAACATGTCTAAATATTATTGGTTGATGAGATTACAACCCCAGATCATCTCATATTCTAATTTAGTCATTTTTGGATGTTTTTACATGGGGGCTGAAATTATTATAAATTAATATTTCTTATGTTTCCAAAGGTGCCCCTCTCCTCCCTTAAAAAAGGGCACCTCCTCCCTCTCCTCTTAATTACATTTTGAGCCTTCATGATTAGACATACCCTATCCATTTATCTTCTACACTTCTCTAGAAACATACTAGAGTTCTTGGTCTTCTTCAAAGACCATCTTTAGTGCCATATGAGGAGGTTTATAAGAGGTGCGTTGAAGAAGAGGTAATATTAATTACCAATCCTTTCAAATTTATTTCTTTTTCTACTTATTATTCTTTCTCTCTTTCATCATAAATTAATTTCATCAGTATCACATATATACTAATGTGTTATTATAAATATGAAACAATCCCATTTCACCTTTTATCCATCCTATGGAAAATGAAATCACTGTGCGTGCATACGTACGGAATACCGTCTCCACGCCATGGTGTAATATGTTTTCCACCACCACCTTACTTGGATGGGTATAATGTTTTAAAGAATAAATATACATGATTATTATAAAATTATACTAACTCTGATATATTCTATCATCCACTACAATACCATTCAATAATTATGGGAACGATATTGTCGCTCTTGCGTACGTATGGATTACCGTCTCCACGATGAAATGTGATTCGTTCTTCATGATCTCTATTAAATCATGATTAAATAAACGAATTTAATGAATAAATCTGATATATATTATACTACTACTATTATGTAAATGATGTGGCTATAACCAAAAAAATGAATAAGAATTTATTTGACAAAACACGCATAATAACATAAAGCAATGAACACCCGAATAACAAGTAGCAATGAAATATTACTCATAAGAAGAGAAGAATATGACCATATATGATATCATAATAATGAAAATGATTCTAGAATATGTCAATGACAATATATAAATGATTATATAGGATGTTCGGATACGTACAAAGCATATCAGACCAATGTTAAGGGAAAATCTAGCAATTTTATTTTTATCCAAGATTGTTTATACATCAAAATTCACTGGGGCATATTTACCATCCACATATATGTTTCATCAATATGTAATTTTATTTCTATACTCCTAAAATTTTTTAAATCCTATTTTACCTATTGGTGAATTTTTAGTAAAATATATGAAAGAAATATTTTGTCGTTTTCAGTACGAGATACTTTTTGACTTTTCCATCCAATGTACGATAATAATGATTTTCATAACTTATACGCCATGAATGGATTTTTATGATTTCATTGGAAATTATTTCCATGAAGATTCCTTTAAATGTTTTCATGTTTATTTTCAATTAACTTCTTTTAGTATAAAATTATGAGAATGGAAAAATGTTTATGAAGTAGAAAGGATATTTTCCTCAAGATTGGTGTTCAAGTGTTTTATCAAAATTATTTTCCATCTAAGATAATATAGGGTTTTGTTTCTATCCCTATAAATATATTGATTTGATTATATTATTATTGAATTATTTTTATGAAGTCTTTTATCATATATGGATTATGTTATGATGGCATGATGTTTAAGAATCCCATTTCTACTACATGTGTTATGCTATGATGTATGATTTATGATTTTGTGGCACACATAAGAATGGTTTCATTATGAGATGGGTGGGACATATATATCCCTACAATGAATTGGGTAAAGATTTATATCTCATGAGATAGACATGGCTGGAATGGAAAGTTAATCGGGTTCAGTGAAACAGTACTAGAATGAGTAGTGAACTCGGTTCAGTAATAGACTTTTTTCACTATGATGGTCTTGGAAATGAGTCTTGACTAATATGAAATGTTTTTCTATAAATATTTGTATATTCCACAAAGGTTCAAGTTTTATGTTATGATTATTGGGATTACATTTCACTACTATGATTTATCCCATGTCAAGATATTATGATCTCTTTTTCAGGTTAATATTTTCAAAATGTTATGTTCTTATGAATATGATATGATTGATATTTCCTTTGATTACCCTTACTGAGCATTTGAGCTCACCCTTTTATATGTTTTCTTTTCCCCAGGTTAGGAAGAAGTGTATTAACTAGGATATTCCAAAAGGGACTCTATATATGATGAAATAAGACGAAGACAATGTACATGATTTATGAACCAGTTGTTTATGTTTCCCAGTTTATAAAGACACTATACCTATATGGTCCTATCATGGTTTTGTTATATGTTGTAATAAGTATGATTTAATTCTTATGTAATAACAATGTTTGTAAATTATGGGTCATTATAGTTGCTATCAGATGAAAGGTATAGTCAGCCTTTGGATCCTAGGATGTGAAAGCCTAAGTAAGAACACTAAGGATATGTCTAAGCATAGAACACAATATTATTGTTTTAGAAAAGGCCATGAATAACATATGATAAGACCTAAAGTGTGAAGTT
Organism: Viscum album; assembly: GCA_963277665.1. Taxonomy (NCBI): domain Eukaryota; kingdom Viridiplantae; phylum Streptophyta; class Magnoliopsida; order Santalales; family Viscaceae; genus Viscum; species Viscum album. Next base: position 1,190,491,147 of record OY728145.1, read on the forward strand.
TTATTCTTGATATGTGGTTTTCCTATTATGATTAGTGTTTCTCACACTATGCTTCTTGGTTTTAGTTAATGGATGGAACCCAAAGGAATCGTGTTAATGCTAAATGCAACGGGAAATGCAATGATTGTCCCCCTCAGAAAAAAACCTTATAAGAGCTGGATTGCAAAATATAGTAGCCATGGTCAAACAACTTTCTCATTTTATGAATCATGCAGGACTTCCAAACGAGAAAATAAAGGAGAAACATTCTGTTGAATCCTTCATGAGCCAGCGTCTAGGTTCATTCAGCGGGTCTTCTGAACTATTAGTGGCTGAACAATGGATTATTACCACTGAAAAGATATTTTCCATTCTAAAATTTTCTGAACATGATAAATTCAGCTTAAAAGTATATAGTTTGGAAGGCGAAGCTAATGAATGGTGGAATATTATTAAGTATAGCAGGAAAATATATGAAATTGAATCCATGGAATGTTTAGAGACACGAAGCATGACGTACATGGACATTACATTACTTTTGTGGAATACTTAGTACATAACAAAAACACACACACAAGGATCGTAATAGTTTAGTGTCTTTGGAAACTTGGAATATAATCTTCTAATAGTGGTGAAAGATCTTCAACATCTCCCATAATGATATTACTTTTTTTACCTAAAACCATTCTTTATATCCTGGGGAAAAGAAAACATAAAAGGGTGAGCTCGAATACTCAGTAAGGGTAAACAAAATAAATATCAATCACATCATATTCATAAGAACATAACATTTTGGAAATCTTAACCTTCAAAAGAGAGCATAATTTCATAACAAGGGATAAATCATAGTAGTGAAATGGAATTACAATAATCATAACATAAAACATGAAACATTGTGGCATACACACATAATCATAGAGAATCATTTCTTATTTGTCCAGACTCATTTCCGAGACTATCTTAGTGGACAAAGTCCATTTCTGAACCGAGTTCACTCTTCGTTTCAGTCTTGTTTCACTGAACTGGTATAACCTACCATTCTAGCCATGTCTATCTCATGAGATATAAAATCTTTACCAAATGCATTGGAGGGAGATATAGGCCCCACCCATCTTATAATGATACCATTCTTATGTGTGCCACAAAACCATAAATCATACATCATTGCATAACCCATGTAATAAAAATGGGAATCTTAAACATCATGACATCATAAAACAATTTATATAAGATAAAGGAATTCATAAAATTATTTCCATCACAACATAATAAAATCCATGTAATAATAGGGATAGAAATAGAACCCTATATTATCTTAGATGGAAAATAATTTTGATAAAACTCTTGAACTCCATTCTTGAGGAAAGTATCCTTTCTACTTCAAAAACATTTTTCCTTTCTTAACATGTCATACAATTTTAAACTAAAAGATGTTGATTAAAAATTAACTTGAAAACTTGTAAAGGAATATTCTTGGAAATAATGTTTTAAAAATCCATTCATGTCATATAAGTTAAAAAACATTCTTCTCGTACTTTTTTCGGAAAAGTCAAAAAGTACATCGTACGAAAAACGACAAAAGATTCCTTTCATATCCTTTAATAAAAACTCACCGAAGGGTAAAATTGGATTTAAACAATTTCAGGTGGATGGAAATAATATTACATATTGAGGAAACTTGGATGTGGATGATAAAATACACCCCCGTAAATACTAGAGTATAAACAATCTCGGATAAAAATGAGATTGTGATATTTCCCTTACCTTAGGCCCGATTTGCTTCATAAGTGTCCGAATCTCCTGTATAATGATTTAAATAATTTCATTGACTTATTCCTAAATCATAATCATTGTTATGATATCATATATGGTTCACTTATGACTTTATATTACCCATTCTTTTGTAAATTCCATGTTAAAGAGCGTTTTGGGTAAAATCGTTTCATTTGTCATCCTTGTTTTGACTTGTAATTATTCATATAATTACATAGATCATGATTACTTAATTAAAGAATATAAAGCATGATTTATATATAATATATATTCAGAATATATATATATATATAATATTAGTAAATGGAACGAAATACACCGATCATGGAGACGGTAGGCCGTACGTACGCATGAACACTGTTTTCGTTTCCTTATTGAGTTGAATGGAATTAAGTAGATGACATACATATATGCACAAATAAATCCAGTATCATTATTATGTCATATATTTCATGATTAATTATTATATATACTTTATAATTATTCATGAATGGTTAAAGTGGAGAATGAATCTCATCGCGTTGTGGAGACGGTAGTCCGTACATATGCACGAGCGATGATATCATTCTCATGATCGTCAGACTGTATTGGAGTGTTTTTATACTATTTCAGAATAATTATAACTTTAAAATAATCATATATAGTTATTATTTACACCATTATACCCATCCAATTAAGGTGCTGGTGGAAAATAGATTTCACCACGGCGTGGAGACTGTATTCCGTACGTACGCACGCGCAGTGATTTATTTTTCCGTAGGATGGATAGATGGTGAAATAGGGTTATTTAATACTTATAATAAAATATCACTATATTAGTGATACTGATTTTATTACTTCATAATGAAACAACCTAAGAAGAAGAAGTGGAAGAAGAAATAAAGTTGAAAGAATCGGTAACGGACATTACCTCTTCTTTGAAGCGCCTCTTTGAGATCTCCTTTTAGGGCACTAAAATAGGTCTTTGAAGAAGACCAGAACCTCTAGGATGTTTCTATTGAAGTGGAGAGGAGTAATTGGCAGGGGTTGGCTGAGCTTGAAGGCTCAATGTGTTGTGAGGAAGAGGGGGAGGAGGTGCCCTTTTATAAGGGAGAAGAAGGGCACCTTTGGAATAACTAAAACTATTATTTTATTATAAAGTAAAATTCGGTTTTAAATAGCTCCAAATTAATTTATTTTGAATCTAAGGTGGGGATGGGTCGAAATTCTCTCATCCAATATAATTTAGACAAGTTTAGGTTCCTATTTTAACATTATCATTTATATTTAACATTAAGTTAAATAATTTTACTTTTACTGTGTCTTCTTGTGTTCTTACACTATAAGGTTAATAAACATACTATAACAATCCAAACGAACTCCAAGGTGTTTATTATTAATATATATAACCTTATTTAAGTCATTTGACCGAACCTTAGATTTTTAAGAATAAAATAACAATTAATAATATAATATTTGTTTTAAAAACTATTTTATGTCAATTTTGACACTATTTAGTAATTCAATTTTGCGAAAATCATAACAGAATGATTAGTTCAAAAAAAGTTAATTAAATGAATATTAACATCTCATATGAACCTATAAACTTAGTGTAATTCATACAAAGTCTCAAATTACACTTATTTGGGTATTTATAATATCAATTATTCTAATTTTTCACTATTATAGTAATTACCACATCATCATTGTGTCATAAATAAATTAAATTATTTAACGTCTAAGAATTATAAATAAACTATCGTTATGTAGGAAATTTTATTAGCTTTCTAATGAATATTTACAATCATATTTATCTTATGTATAACCCTATATTAAAAATGTTTTAGTAAATAAACTTTGATTTTAACTCTTTTAACTCTTATTTGAATTAAATAATAGTAAATGTCCTAATCTAATCCAAGTGGGCCTAAATTGTCATATTTTATTCCTAAGGTTGTTTTTGGTCGAATTACACTTATACAATAGAATTAGGACATGTGTTAGGGTAATAATAATATCATTTTTACCATGAATTACCCTATTTACTTTTAACTATGGGAAAAAAAGTACAAAGTTACTATTCACCAAAAATTATTTTCATCTCATTGAACCACATTTTACTTACTGACATCAATCGTGTCTGTCGGATTTTTGAAATTCCACTCACAGAAGTGGTAAAATTATGTTTTATGAAAATTTCAGTTTTTTTAACTACCACTTAGTGGTTTCACTATTCATCAAAAAATGAAATTTTCCAGAAAAATACAAAACAATTAGGCCTAAGCTATATTTGATATTATTAATTCAAAAATGATGTCTATTTTATCAAATTCAAAACTTATCAGTTGCATTAATTAATTTAAAAATTAATTCCCATCATCAAAACAAATATCGTGTTCTTAAGAGATAATAACTATCAAAAGATTGACATTTGTTTATGTATGGTTTAAATGTGAAATTACATCCAATGACCAAAATTGTATTAAACTGTAAAAATATATTCTAAAAATACTTTAAAACCACTCAAATTAATAATTTATCACTATTAATTATTTCGATTAAAAAGGTTGTTTTCAATTAAAATTTAGTAATTTCCACTATTAATCAGAAAATGAAAGTTATCCGAAAAGTACCAAAATTTCACCCTAAGCTAATTTCTATATTCCGAATCCAAAAATGAAGTCCATTTTGAAAATTAAAATTTACAAACATTTAAAAAGTGGTTATTACTATTCATTACGTCTAGTTTTAATAATATTTTAATAGCATATCATTGTTTAGCGAAACTCGGTATTGCGTACAACAAACGCTATCGCGGAAGGTTGCGCATGCGTGTAATGAAAGGCAAGTCAAGGATGCGTGTTGTGCAAGCTTCTTTTGGTGTAGCGTACAACACAATACATTAATGAAATTAAAAATAATATTTTTCATAAAATCTCGGGGTGTAACATTCTACCCCCTATAAAATGAAATTCGCCCTCGAAATTCGTTGGGGTTATAAATGGTTTACTACTCGAAAGTTTCTTTAATAGAAACCCACATCGTAAAAACGACTACCAAAACCAATCTTTAAAAACAAATGTATGAAACGTAACGGTTACCCAAATAAACTAATCACCGGGTTTCCACATAGGTGAAAATATGGATATGGACGGGAAATCTAATAATCATGTTCTGATGGAGAGTGGTAGGGAACATGGCTATGGAAAAGCCAGCAATCACGAAACTATTGATTTGTGATGATCTAAGGTACCATCTGATTCATCGGATATAAGGGAACTAGGAAAACATTTTTGGTTTTTAAGATCATTTCCCTAAAGTTGATGAATTAAAAGAAATACTTGCATGATTTTTGTACAATCCCACTGTTGTTCGTGAATTGATCAATTTCCACTTCATCCCTTAAAGATATGAAGTCGAATTTGTTATTTGTGATGTGTTAGCAGATCATGTGATAGAATGATGGGTCATTCCATCTCTTTCAAACAAAAGGTTAGCAAAAGTTATAAGTCCATCTTATGGTTAGATTAATCGTATATGGTTCCAAAAATGAACTTATACTTCATATATCATACCTCTTAATAAAATAAAACTAGTTTATACTAACCAAGGACTTCTTTTAGGCCAGTGGTTGGCGATAAGGGCCAGTCGCACTTCGGTTGTGGGTTCGATTCCCATAGCCTTGTCTGACGCGATGTGTTGTCGCTCGTCCTGCAGGTTGTCCTTTTTCTAAAACTACATTACTATATCATCCAATCAATAATATCGAAAAAAGGTTCTATCCTTAAACAATACTAACTTATCTCCAACATAATCCATTCCAATATTTAGGCTTATCCATAATATTGCAGTCCATTGTCATATTATAGTGAAAACGATTACTAGAGATTTCATATAAGAAGCATGTTAATACCATCGTTGATCCCCATATATCATAAGATAAGTCTTGTTGGTCACATTACAAACGTTTGAAGGCCTTAATCATGTATTCTTTTGAAAATTGAATACCCATTGAACCTTAGTGAAAACATGAATGCAGTTAAAAGTTAACACTTTCCACATACCAAAATCCTCAAAATTCTATATACACAAACCACAATATCACTTAGTCTTTATATCAATCATGAGCTCATGAATAAAATAAAACATCTCATTTTCTTCTTATTCCTTTATTATGCGCATATCATGTACTTTACAAAAATATCTGAATATCATTCCATGGTTACTGGTACCATTCAACATATACATTCAAATACTTTTAGGAAAAACAATAGTGTAACAATCCTTATATGATTCTTTATTCCATAATACCATTAACTATACAAAATAACTCTCGATAAACATAAAATCATTCCACTACCTTCTAAAACAATCTACTGAGCTTCAACACTTATTTCAGCTCATATATCATTTGTATTCTCCTCATCATCATCCACATAAATACTACCCATATGACCATGCTGATTCTCTTCATGAGATTTTCCATTAGGGCATTGGTATGCATAATGCCCGTACATTCCACATTTAAAACATCTAATCATTATTGAAGTCGTAGAAATACCATTATCCTTGTCCACGGTGTTAACTGAACCTTTTCCTTTGCACTTACTGGCTTTGTGTCCTTCTTTTCCACACCCAAAGCATCTTCCAGTTCCTTTGAAACAATCTCCCTGATGCCTCTTCCCACATGATTTACATGAGGGAAATTGAACTTTCTTTCCTCTATGATCATCATGAAACTCCGTCTTTCTCTTATTATCTGAGTCGGGAAACTTACCAAAGTTGAGATTATTGATCATATTATGAGATTGCTGATTAGGCATAATAATGATGTTTGGACTTCCAGATCCCGTTTCATTTGGTTTCTCATGAAAAAATTATTCCATTGTCCGCCATATCCTCAATTATCATGAATCTTCCTTTTTCCAGCCATTTTCTAAAACCCAAAAAGAATAGGGTGAGAGATAAAAATCATGCTAGAGAATACAACATACTAAAGGGGGAGCACACTCAATATCTAACATCTTAGGTTAAATTCTATGATCGTTACCGTAGTTCTAGGACTATATCCTATACGAATACTTATCCTTAGGGACATCCCTAGACATACCCTAGAAATATCTCTAGGGATCTCACTAACATTCTCGCATCCTAGTCTCCAAAGGTTGACTAAACCTTTACCCTGATACAACTTGTAGATACCCGAATCATGACTTACATGGAAATTAAATTACTTTTTCGGAATACTTAGTACATAACAAAAACAGACACACTGGGATCAAAATAGTTTAGCGTCTTTGGAAACTTGGAATATAATCTTCTAATAATGGTGCAAGATCTTCAACATCTCCCATAAAGATCATCAGTTTTTTTACCTAAAACCATTCTTTATATCCTGGGGAAAAGAAAACATTAAAGGGTGAGCTCAAATTCTCAGAAAGGGTAAACAAAAGAAATATCAATCACATAATATTCATAAGAACATAACCTTTTGGAAATCTTAACCTGCAAAAGAGAGCATAATTTCATAACATGGGATAAATCATAGTAGTGAAATGGAATTAAAATAATCATAACATAAAACATGAAACTTTGTGTCATACACACATAATCATAGAGAATCATTTCTTATTAGTCAAGACTCATTTCCAAGACTATCTTAGTGGACAAAGTCCATTTCTGAACCGAGTTCACTCTTCGTTTCAGTCCTGTTTCACTGAACCGGTATAACCTACCGTTCCAGCCATGTCTATCTCATGATATATAAAATCTTTACCCAATGTATTGGAGGGAGATATAGGTCCCACCCCTCTCATAATGATACCATTCTTATGTGTGCCACAAAATCATAAATCATACATCATTGCATAACCCATGTAATAAAAATGGGAATCCTAAAAATCGTGACATGATAAATCAATTCATATAAGATAAAGGAATTGATAAAAATATTTCCATCACAACATAATAGAATCCATGTAATAATAGGGATAGAAATAGAACCCTATATTATCTTAGATGGAAAATAATTTTGATAAAACTCTTGAACTCCATTCTTGAGGAAAATATCCTTTCTAATTCAAAAACATTTTTCCTTTCATAACATGTCATACAATTTTAAACTAAAAGAATTTGATTAAAAATTAACTTGAAAACTTGTAAAGGAAGCTTCTTGGAAATAATGTTTTAAAAATCCATTCATGCCGTATAAGTTAAAAAAGCATTCCTCTCGTACTTTTGTCAGAAAAGTCAAAAAGTACCTCGTACAAAAAATGACAAAAGATTCCTTTCATATCCTTTACTAAAAACTATCCGAAGGGTAAAATTGGATTTAAACAATTTTATGTGGATGGAAATAATATTACATATTTAGGAAACATGGATGTGGATGATAAAATACACCCCAGTAAATACTAAAGTATAAACAATCTCGGATAAAAATGAGATTGTGATATTTCTCTTACCTTAGGTCTGATTTGCTTCGTAAGTGTCCGAACCTCCTGTATAATGATTTAAATAATGTCATTGACTTTTTCAAGAATCATACTCATTGTTATGATATCATATATGGTTCACTTATGACTTTATATTACCCGTTGTTTTGTAAATTCCAAGTTAAAGAGCGTTTTGGGTAAAATCGTTTCATTTGTCATCCGTGTTTTGACTTGTAATTATTCATATAATTACTTAGATCATGATTACTTAATTAAAGAATATAAAACATGACTTATATATAATATATATTCATAATATAGATATATATAATAGATCAGTAAATGGAAAGAAATACACCGTTCATGGAGACAGTAGACCGTACGTACGCATGAACGCTGTTTTCGTTTCCTTATTGAGTTGAATGGAATTAAGTAGATGACATACATATATGTACACATAAATACAGTATCATTATTATGTCATATATCTCATGATTACTTATTATATATACTTTATAATTATTCATGAATGGTTAAAGTGGAGAATGAATCTCATCGCGTCGTGGAGAAGGTAGTCCGTACGTACGCACGAGCGATGATCTCGTTCTCATGATCGTGGGACTCTATTTGAGTGTATGTATAATATATTCAGAATAAATAAAACTTTAAAATAATCATATATAGTTATTATTTACACCATTATACCCATCCAAGTATGGTGGTGGTGGAAAATAGATTTCACCACGGCGTGGAGACCGTATTCCGTACGTACGGACACATGGTGATTTTGTTTTCCGTAGGATGGATAGATGGTTAAATTGAGTTGTTTCATACTTCTAATAACATATCAGTATATGAGTGATACTGATGTTATTACTTCACAATGAAACAACCTAAGAAGAAGTGGAAGAAGAAATAATGTTTAATGAATCGATAACGGACATTACCTCTTCTTTGAAGCGCCTCTTTGAGATCTCCTTTTAGGGCACTAAAATAGGTATTTGAAGAAGACCAGAACCTCTAGGATGTTTCTAGTGAAGTGTAGAGGAGAAATTGGCAGGGTTTGGCCGAGATTGAAGGCTCAAAGTGGTGTGAGGAAGAGGGGGAGGAGGTGCCCTTTTATAAGGGAGGAGAGGGGCACCTTTGAAATAACTAAAACTATTATTTTATTATAAAGTCAAATTCGGTTTTAAATAGCTCCAAATTGATTAATTTAGAAGATAAGGTGGGGATGGGTCGAAATCCTCTCATCAAATAGAATTTAGACAAGGTTAGGTTCCTATTTTAACCTTATCGTTTAGATTTAACATTAAGTTAAATAATTTTACTTTTACCGTGTCTTCTTGTGTTCTTACACTATAATGTTAATAAACTTACTATAACAATCCAAAAGAACCCAAAGTTGTTTATTATTAATATATATAACCTTATCTAAGTCATTTGGCCGAACATTAGATTTTTAGGAATAAAATAACAACTAATAATATAATATTTGTTTTAAAAAATATTTTATGTCGATTTTGACACTATTTAGTAATTGATTTTTGTGAAAATCATAACCAAATGATTAGTTCTAAAAAAGTTATTTAAATCAATATTAACATGTAATATTAACCTATAAAATTAGTGGAATTTGTAAAAAGTCTCAAATTACATTTATTTGGGTATTTATAATATCAATTATCCTAATTTTTCACTATTATAGTAATTACTGCATCATTATTGTGTCATAAATAAATTAAATTATTTAATGTCTAAAAATTATAAATAAAATATCATTATGTAGGAAATTGTATTAGATTTCTAATGAATATTTACAATCGTATTTATCGTATGTATAACCCTATATTATAAATGTTTTAGTATATAATCTTTGATTTTAACTCTTTTAACTCTTCTTTGAATTAAATAATAATAAATGTCCTAATCTAATCCAAGTGGGCCTAAATGGTCATATTGTATTACTAAGGTTGTTTTTAGTCGAATGACACTTATCCAATAAAATTAGGACATGTTTTAGGGTAATAATAATATCATTTTTACCCTTAATTACCATATTTACTTTTAACCGTGGTAAAAAAAGTAAAAAGTTACTATTCACCAAAAATTATTTTCATCTCATTGAACCACATTTTACATACTGACAGAAACAGTGTCTCTCAGATTTTTGAAATTCCACTCACATAAGCGGTAAAATTAAGTTTTATGAAAAAATCATTTTTTTAACTACCACTTTTTGGTTTCACTATTCATCAAAAAATGAAAGTTTCTAGAAAAATACAAAAAATTAGGCCTAATCTATATTTGATATTATGAATTCAAAAATTATGTCTATTTTATCAAATTAAAAACATATCAATTGCATTAATTAATTTAAAAATAAAATCCCGTCGTCAAAACAAATAGCGTGTTCTTAAGAGATAATAACTATCAAAAGATTGACATTTGTTTATGTCTGGTTTAAATGTGAAATTACATCCAATGACCAATATTGTATTAAATTGTAAAAATATATTCTAAATATACTTTAAAACCACTCAAATTAATAATTTATCACTATTAATTATTTCGATTAAAAAGGTTGTTTTTAATTAAAATTTAGTAATTTTCACTATTCATCAGAAAATGAAAGTTATCCGAAAAGTACCAAAATTTCACCCTAAACTAATTTCGATATTCCAAATCAAAAAATGAAGTCCATTTTAAAAAATAAAATTTACAAAATTTCAAAAGTTGGTTATTACTATTCATAATGTCTAGTTTTAATAATATTTTAATAGCATATCATTGTTTAGCGAAACTCGGTATTGCAAACAACACACGCTATCGCGGAAGGTCGCGCTTGCGTGTAATGCAAGGCAAGTCAAGGATGCGTGTTGTGCAAGATTCTTTTGGTGTAGCATACAACACAAGACATTAATGAAATTAAAAAGAATATTTTTCATAAAATCTCAGGGTGTTACAGAATGGGACGAGTTGAAGAACTTATTTTTCAATAAGTACTTCCCACGTATTCTTCGAACAAAGGTGGATAAGGAGTTTCTTGATCTAAAGCAAAAGGATGATGAATCGGTTGGTACCTACGGAGAAACTTTTACAAGACTTGAAAGGCATGCTTCCGGAATTATTATACAAACTGAGAGTAAGATGGATTGATTCTTTAGTGGCTAAAAACCAATTCATAGAAGGGCATTATCCATAAGGGACTTCAATAGATACGATGAAATTGTTCGATGTTATATCAAGGTTGAGATGGAGATTGGAGTAACGCATCAGTCACATGGGTTTGATATGAAGAAGAAAATGGAATTCCAAGGAAAATGTAAAGACCACACTGAAAAGTAGATGAATCTTCCCTTATGCTAAAAGTGTGGAAAGAAACATGGAGGGAATTGTCTTAATGGTACAGGTAAATGTTTTAAGTGCGGAATAGAAGGTCATCGGGCATTTGAATGATGCAGTGATGGGAAGAATATGTATAGTGATTCTAACAAAGAAAAGGCGACATAGAATGCACCTCCTACACTTCAATGTTACAAGTGCAAGGAAATAGAGAATTATGCCAATCAATACCTAATACAAGGGTTGTTGTTGATGATCGACGTCAACAAGATCTTAAGGTCAACGTCAAAGGAAAGTAACATGCAATTTCCATTGGTGATGTGGAGTACCATAACGAAGTGGTGAATGGTACACTTTCCATCCACACAAAAGTAGCAAGTGTTTTATTTGATTCGGGATCCACCAACTCTTTTATTTATGAAGAATTTTCAATGTGTATCTCTGTACTACCCGAATGATTAGTTGTTGAGTTAGCTCTGACAACTCCTAATGGCACAATAGTCGTATCAAATGTTTACAATTCTTCTCCGATTGATGTTTGTGGGAAAGTGCATTCTGAAAATCCGATGATCCATCCTACAGTGTAATTTGATGTGATTCTTAGCATGGATTGGCATTCTTTATATGGAGCTCATATCAGTTGCCAAAGAAGGGGAGTCATATTTCATATTCCCAATCAATCTATGATCATATATCGATGCAAGGATGAATATAACCTTCTGGTGTAAATTTCATCCATATTCCGGGTCTTGATTCAAATAAATGATGGTTATTTATCTCAAATGGTTGGATAGAAACTGATGATTAAGAACATGCCCATTGTACAAGAGTTTGATGATGTCTTTCCTGAGGAATTTCCAGGTCTTCCACCAAACCGTGAAGTTGAGTTTTCAATAGAACTCATACCATGTGTTGTGCCCATTTCAAAGACACCTTATAGAAAGGCCCCAACTACATTGTATGAATTGAAGAAGAAACTCCAAGAGAATCTTGTTAAGGGATTCATACACCCTAGTGCATCACCTTGGTAATCACATGTTCTGTTTGGTAAGAAGAAAGATGGATCAGTGAGACTCTTCATTGATTATCAAGAACTTAACAAGATCATTATCATGAACAAATATCCCCTCCCACACATTGATGACTTAATTGACCAACAACATTGTGCTCAATACTTTTAAAAGATTTATTTTTGTTCAGGGTATCATCAATTAAGGTTCAAAAGGGAGGATATACCAAATACAGCTTTCCATAAAAGGTATGGACACTATGAATTTATAGTGATTCTATTTGGTCTTACTAATTCCCCTACTATCTTCAAGGATCTAATGAATAGAGTCTTTAGAGTCTATTTTGATCAGTTTTTGGTTACCTTTATAGAAGATATTCCAGTCTTTTCAATGAGCAATGAAAAACATGAAGATCATTTTCGAATTGTATTAAATATCCTAAGAAAATAGAAGCTTTATGCCAAATTTACAAAGTGTGAATTTCGGCTTCAAAAACATTTATTTTTGGGTCCCATAATCTCTAAATAGGGGATATCTATGGATCCAGCAAAAATAGAGGTTAGCGAAATATGGTCGAGACCAACAACAGTAATTGAGATCTGATGTATTCGTGGTTTGGCTAGATATTATCAACGTTTTGTGAAAGACTTTTCACGATTTTCTAATCCACTCACCAGGTTGACTCAAAAAGGAGTTATGTTCATTTGGATGGAGGAGTGTGAAGAGAATTTCAAGGAGTTAAAAAGAAGGTTATCCAATTCAACTAAGCTCACACTTCCTTGTAGTGGAGAAATGTTTCTGATCTACAGTGATGCATCCATGAAGGGATTAAGGAGTGTTCTCATGAAAAATGAAATGGTGATAGCTTATGCCTCATGACAGTTGAAAATCCATGATAAACATTAGCCAACTCATGATTTCGAGTTAGCTGTGGTAATCTTTGCATTAATGATTTGGAGGCATTATATTTATGGTGAATGGTGCGGTATTTATATTGATCATAAATGTTTATATAATATTTTCACACAAAAGGAGTAGAATATGCGCTAAAGAAGATGGTAGGAGTTGATTAAGGATTATGACTGCTCAATTCATTATCACCCTAGGAAAGCAAACAAGGTGGAAGAGGCATTCATTCGACAAGACCATTCTAGATTATCCATGATATGGATCCAAAAATAGACAATATTTATGGATTTACAAAGGATGGATCATAGAATTATAATGGAATGGAAAAAATATTATCTTTCTCAAATGAATGTTCAACCATATATACATGTGAATATTAAATAGGCATAGAAAGAAGATGTGGAGTTACAAAATAAGGTGAGAAATGTTCATGAATTCCACATTGATTGTGATGAAATAATAAGGTTCAGAAATCGGGTTTGTGTTCCTCCCATAAAATAATTAAAGAAGGAAATATTGGATGAGGCTCATAGTTCTTCATTCTCTTTTCAACATGGAAGCATGAAGTTGTATAGTGACCTGAAAGCGTACTTCTGGTGGGATGACATGAAAAGAGATGTTGCTGAATATGTCTCTTGATGCTTAGTTTTTCAGTAAGTTAAAGCTGAGAGACGTAAGTCTAAGGGGATGTTGCAACCATTACCCATACCATAATGGAAATGATAAAACATCACTATGGACTTTTTCCCTAGACATCCTAAAACATCTAAATGAAATAATTCTATCTGGGTTATAGTAAATTGTCTTATGAAGTCGGCACACTTCACTGCTATTAGAGAGGATTTCTCTATTGATCAGCTTGCCAGGCTATTTGTAAAGGAAGTGGTAAGATTTCCTGGAGTACCACTTTCCATTATATCTGATCAGGATCCGAGGTTTACCTCGATGTTTTGGTGAAGTCTTCAGCAAACACTAGATATAGAGTTGAGTTTCAGCACTGCATATCATCCCCCGACAGATGGTCACTCTGAGAGGGCAATTCAAACTCTAGAAGACATGCTGAGAGATTTATCTATTTATTTCAATGGTGTTTTGGATCAACACCTAACTTTGGTGTAATTTTCTTATAATAATATCTTTTACTCCAGTATTCAGATGGCTTCTTATGAGGATCTCTAGGGAAAGAAATGCAGAACTCCAACATTCTGAGATGAAGTTGTGGAAAGAAAGCTATTAGGACCAGATCATGTTGATGCGATGGAAGAAAAGGTCAGATCTATTAAATAACACATAATAGTAGCTCAGAGTCGAAAAAATTGTTATGCCGACAACCGAAGAAAGGACCTAGAGTTTTAAGTGGGCGATAATGTGTTATTACGAATATCTCTTTGGAAGAGAGTAATGATATTTGGAAAGAAGGGAAAGCTAAACCCAAGGTATGTTGGTCCTTCTGAAATACTGGATTAAGTTGGGATGGTAGCTTACCGAATGGAAATTCCCCCAAATCTCTCTCAAGTTCATGATGTGTTCCATGTGTCTCTCCTAAGAAAGTACATACCTGATCATTCACATGTACTAAGCTCAGAAGTTGTACATCTGGAGAAAGATCTTTCTTGTAAAGAATAACCGATAGAGATTTTGGATCGTACCAAAAAAGTTCTACGAAACAATACGGCTTTCTTGGTTAAAGTTCTATAGAGGAACCACCAATTAGAAGAAGTTACATGGGAACTTGATTATATGATGAGGGAGAGGGATCCTCATCTGTTTGTTACAAAGTGACGAATTTCGAGGGATAAATTCATTTTAAGGTGGGTTGAATGAAACACCCTGATATTTTATGATATTTTTTTATTTTTATGTTATATGAAACACCAAATTAAGCTTTCACTACATGAAACACTGGATTTGATTGCATTAGATGCAAGAGAAACCTTCCTCGATAGCTTGTGTTGTACGCAATAACGAGTTTCACTAAACAACGATATATTTTTAAAATATTATATGAACTAGCCATTATGAGTAGTATTAACTAAATTATGAATTTGATAACATTATAATTCATCTTACACATTTTCTAGAATGTGATATCAAAAAAATCAATTTTTTCGGATAAAAGATGTATTTTAGAAAAAATGCATTTTTACCGCCTTTTGTTGGCGCACCCATTTTAAATATAAATTTTGACAAGTTTTTAAGTTAAATATTACAAATTGAACTTCTTATTTTTAATCATAATATAGAAATTTACATTATATGAATTTTTGATACTTTTCTGATAACTTTCATATTTTAATGAATAGTAAAAATACGCTAAATGTTTCTTAAAAACAACTTTTTTCCACAAGTTATTTTATATGGGTAAATTATAAAATTTAGTGGTTCTAAAGTATAAATATAATATATTTTTACCATTTAAAATAATATATGTCATTACCATAAATTTTACATTGAATTCATAGGTAAAAACATTTCAATCATTGACAATGATCTAACTTTTAAAACCTGTTTTCTTTACAACATGATTAATATTAAATTAATTATTGCAACTTTTGTGTTTAGAATTTTGAAAAATTTATTCCATATTTGGATTTAGTGGGCCCAAATTATCTTAATAGGTTACTTTTATTTTTTTCACATTATGAATAGTAACTACGACAATTTTGTTTCCCAGAGTTATAGGTAAATTAGGTAATTAAGGGTAAAAATAATATCATAAAATTACCTTAACTCCTTCCAAAATTTAATTGGATGAATAAAAGTTGACCTATATCACCTAAGGGTCGGAATAGATTCGATTCATGGATTATTGTCTTTGAAAATGACATAATTATAATTAAAACCAAAGAAAGTGACAGCGTGTCACTCTCTTATATCTTGTAAGTGTAATAATTTTAATTTAGTGATAGAATTAATAAAACATCAAAAATGAATAGTATACAGAAATATAATAAAATCATAAAAATCATGTGAATTTATTTATAATTTTTAGGGATTAAGTAATTATCATTATTGATGACACAATTGTGATGATGAAATTATTTTATTGACTGAAATATTAAATAAATGGTTTAAAATTATTAAAATAAACATTATATGAACTAATTAATGTGATCTATGAATTTTTTAGATTAATATGACATGTTATAAATCTATTAAATAATTTTGATCAAATATATCCTCTCTTTGGATTTTAGTTAAATTCAAATAAATGAATACTGTCAAAATTGACACTATTGTTATTTTATAAAAATATCATATTACAAAATTGTTTAAAAATACTAAAAATATTTAAAAATTATAAATTGAAATTAATATGGTCTAAAATTTCATAATGTATCCAATTATCTACAATTCACAAAACATAAGTAATTATTTATAACAATTTAAAATTTATAATATTATTACCACAAATAAAATTAAATAGATTAATAAGGATAAATCAATTTGATAAGGTTTATAATAAATTCAAAACATGTCTAAATTTTATTGGTTGATGATATTACACCCCTATCTCATCTCATCTTAGAATTGAGAAATTTTTGGTGGTTTTTAGTGGGGTTTGATTTTATTATAAATTAATATTTCTTAAGTTTCCAAAGGTGCCCCTATCCCACCTTATAAAAGGGTACCTCCTCTTCTCCACTTCATAACATTTTAAGCCTTCATGCTTGGCCATACCATGTCCATTTCTCTTCTCCACTTCCCAATAAACATACAAGAGGTCCCGGTCTTCTTCAAAGACCAACTTTAGTTCCCTAAGAGGAGGTTTAGATGAAGAACGTCGAAGAAGAGGTAATATCGTTTACCAATCCTTTCAAATTTATTTCTTCTTCTACTTATTATTCTTTATTTTTTCATCATAAATTAATAACATAGGTACAAATTATATATTTATTTGTTATTATATATATAAAAAAACCCTATTTCACCTTCTATTCATCCTACAGAAAATGAATTCACCGCGCTAGCGTACATACAGAATACTATCTCCACGCCTGGGTGTAATCTGTTTTTCCACCAACACTTTACATGGATGGGTATAATGGTGTCAAGAATAACTATAAATGATCTTTATAACATGATAAAAATTCTGAGATATTCTATCAGACACTCCAATACCATTCAATAATTATGGGAACGATATCGTCGCTCGTGTGTATGTACGGATTACCGTCTCCACGATGGGATGTTATTCGTTCTACGTGATAATCATTAAACCATGATTATATAAATGAGTTGAATGAATAAATCTGATATATATTATACTACTA
Source organism: Viscum album (assembly GCA_963277665.1). NCBI lineage: Eukaryota > Viridiplantae > Streptophyta > Magnoliopsida > Santalales > Viscaceae > Viscum > Viscum album. The sequence goes on from OY728145.1 coordinate 1,190,508,847, forward strand.
CCATTCTTTAAATGATTTATCTATAACATAAAAAGATCAATAAGAATTTATTTGACAAAACTCGCTTAAGAACATAATGCAATGAACACCCGAATAACAAATAGCAATGAAATATTACTCATTGGAATATAATAATATGACCATATATGATATCATAACAATGATTATTATTATGGAATAAGTAAATGATATTATTTAAATGATTATACAGGAGTGTCATATATGTAAAAAGCATATCAGACCTAAGGTAAGGTAAAATCTCACTATCTCATTTTTATCCAAGATTGTTTATACTTCAGAATTTATTGGGGCATATTTATCATCAAAATCCATGTTTACTCAATATGTAATATTATTTATATACTCTTAAAAAAATTTAAATCCAATTTTAACTATTGCTGAAATTTTAATAAAATATATGAAAGGAATATTTTGTCATTTTCAGTACGTGATACTTTTTGACTTTTCCAGCCAAAGTACGAGAAAAATGTTTTTCAAAACTTAAAGTACATGAATGGATTTTTATGATTTCATAGAACATTATTTCCATGAAGATTCGATTACATGTTTTCAGATTTATTTTCAATTAATTTCTTTTAGTATGACATGATGAGAAAGGAAAAATGTTTATGAAGTAGAAAAGATATTTTCCTCAAGAATGGAGTTCAAGTGTTTTATCAAAATTATTTTCCATATAAGATAATATAGGGTTTTTTCTATCCCTATTATTACATTGACTCAATTATGTTATTATAGAATTATTTTCTTGAAGTCCTTTATCGTATATGGATTATGTTATGATGGGATGATGTTTAAAAATCAAATTTCTATTACATGGGTTATGCTATGATGTATGATTTATGATTTTGTGGCACACATAAGAATGGTTTCATTATGATATGGGTGGGACCTATATCTCCCTAAAATGTATTGGGTAAAGATTTATATCTCCTGGGATAGACTGGAAGGAATGGAAAGTTAATCTAGTTCCGTGATACAGGACTGGAATGAGGAGTTAACTCGATTCATTAATGGACTTTGTCAACTATGATGGTCTTGGCAATGACTCTTGACTAATATGAAATGATTTTCTATGATTATGTTTTTATGACACAAATTTTCATGTTTTATGTCATGATTATTGGGATTACATTTCACTACTATGATTTATCCCATGTCATGATATTATGATCTCTTTTGGAGGTTAAGAATTTCAAAATGTTATGTTCTTATGAAAATGATATGACTGATATTTCCTTTGTTTACCCTTACTGAGAAGTTAAGCTCCCCCTTTTGTATGTTTTCATTTCCCCAGGTCAAAAAGAGGGGAATTAAGTAGGATATTCCAAAATGGACTCTAGATAGGATGAAATAAGCGGGAGACAATGTAGATGATTTATGTACCAGTTGTTTATGTTTACCAATTTCTAAAGACATTATAACTATATAGTCATATGATGGTTTTGTTATATGTTTTAATTAGTATGCTTTAATTTTGATGTAATAACAATGTCTGTAAATTACGGGTCATTATAGTTGGTATTAGAGGAAAGGTATAGTCAACCATTGGGAACATGGATGTGAAAGCCTTAGTAAGAACCCTAAGGATATTTATAAGTACAGAACACAATTGTAGTGTTTTAGAAATGGCCATGAATAACCTATGATAAGACTTAAAGTGTGAAATTTTATTCTTGATTATGTGGTTTTCCTGTTATGATTAGTATTTCTCAAACTATGCTTCTTGGTTTTATTCAATAGCTGTAACCCGAATGAATTGTGTTAATGTTGAATGTGATGGGGTATTCAATGATTTTCCCCCTGAGAAAAAAAACCGTTATGGCATCTGGATTACAAATCCTTTTAGACATGCTCACACAACTTTCTGAAGCTATGAATCATGCGTGACTTCCAAACTAGAAATATAAGGAGAAACATTTTGTCGAATCCTTCATGAGGCAGTGTCCAACTTCATTCAGTAGGTCTTCTGATCCATTAGTGTCTGAAAAATGCATTAGCACCATTAAAAAGATATTTTCAATTCTAAAATGTTATGATCATGATAAAGTCGTTATAGTAGTATATTGTTTGGAAGGTAAAGCTGATCAATGGTGGAATTTTATCAAGAATATCAGACAAAGTGATGAAATTGACTCCAATGAATGGGACGAGTTCAAGAACATATTTTTCAACAATTACTCTCCTCATTTTATTCAAACAAAGATAGAGAAGGAGTTTCCTATACTCAATAAAATGGATGATGAATCAGTTGGTACCTATGAAGAAAATTTTATAAGACTCTCAAGGAATGATTCCAGAATTATTATCCAACCTGAGAGTAAGATCGATCGATTGATTAGTGGCTTAAAACCATGTCTTCGAAGAGAGTTATCCATAAAGGACTTCAATAGCTATGAGGAAATTGTTCGATGTGCTCTCAAGGTTGAGATGGAGATTGGAGTAACCCATAAGTCATATGGGTTTGATAAGAAGAGGAAAATGGAATTCAAAGGAAAATCTAAAGGCCACATCGAAAAAAGATGAATTTTCCCTTATGTTCAAAGTGTGGAAAGAAACATGGTGGGAATTTTTATAAATAGAAAGGTAAATGTTTTAATTGTGCAAAAGGAATGTCATCAGGCTTTTGAATGCCACACTGATGGGGAAAAGATGTCTAGTGATGTGAACAATGAAAAGGATACACTGAATGCACCTTCTACACTTCAATGTTACAAGTCCAAGGAAATGTGGCATTATGCCAATCAATTCCCTATTCCAAGAGTTTTTTATGATAATCGACATCAAAAAACTCTTAAGGACATAGACAAAGGAAATTCACATGGAATTTCTATTGGAAATGTGGAGTATGATAATGATGTGGTGAAAGGTACACATACTATCCACGCTAAAGTAGCAAATGTTTTTTTTTATTTTGGATCCACCCACTCTTTTATTTATGAAGTATTTTCTAAGGGTATCTCCATACTACCTAAACGATTAGCTATTGAGTTAGCTATGACAACTCCTAATGGTACAACAGTCGCATCAAAAGTTTACAATTCCTCTTTGATTGAAGTATGTGGGAAAGCACTTCCTACAAACCTTGTGATCCTTCTAATGGTGGAATTTGATGTGATTCATGTCTTTCCAGAGGAATTTCCAGGTCTTCCACCAAACCGTGATGTAGGGTTTTTAATAGAACTCATACTGGGTGTTATGCCCATTTCAAAGACGCCTTATAGAATGACCACAATTGAGTTTCCGAAATTGAAGAAGCAACTCCAAGAGAATATTGATAAGGGATTCATACTCCCTAGTGCATCACCTTGGGGATCCCATGTTCTGTTTGTTAAGAAGAATGATGGATCAATTAGACTCTTCATTGATTATCTAGAACTTAACATGATCACTATCAAGTACAAATATCCTCTCCCACGCATTGATGACTTATTTGACCAACTACACGGAGCTCAATACTTTTCTAGGATTGATATTCATTTATGATATCATCAATTAAGGGTTTAAAGGAAGAATATACCAAAGGAGACTTTCCGTACAAGGTATAATCACTATGAATTTATAGTGATTCCATTTGGTCTTACTAATGGTTCTGTTATCTTCATGGATCTAATGAATAGAGTCTTTAGAGACTATCTTGATCAGTTTGTGGTTGTCTTTATAGATGATATTATTGTCTATTCAATGAGAAAGGATGAACATTAAGAACACTTGATAATTGTATTAAAGACACTAAGAAAGGACAAGCTTTATGCCAAATTTACCATGTGTGAATTTTGGCTTCAAAAAGTTTCATTTTTTGGTCACATAATCTCAAAAGAGGGGATATCTATAGATCCAGAAAAAACAGAGGTTATCAGAAGATGGTTGAGACCAACAACAGTAACTGAGATCTAATGTTTTCTTGGTTTGGATGGATATTATCGACATTTTGTGAAAGATTTTTCATAATTATCTAATCCAGTAACCAGGTTGACTCGAAAAGTAGTTATGTTTGTTTGGATAGAGGAGTGCGAAGAGAATTTAAAGGGGTTGAAAAGAAGGTTATCTAGTGCACCTATGCTTACACTTCCTTGTATTAGATAAGGGTTTGTGATCTACAGTGATGCCTCCAATAATGGATTGGGCTGTGTTCTAATGAAAAATGATATGATGATAGCTTATGCCTCATGATAGTTGAAAATCCCTGAGCAAAATTACCCAATTAATGATTTGGAGTTAGTTGCAGTAATATTTGCATTAAATATATGGAGGCATTATCTTTATGATGAATGTTGTGATATTTATACTGATCATAAAAGTTTAAAGTATATTTTCACACAAAAGGAGATGAATATGAGCCAAAGAAGATGGTTGGAGATGATTAAGGATTACGACTTCTCATTTCATTATCACCCTTGAAAGAAAACTAGGTGGCAGATGCATTAAGTCGACAATACCATTATAGCTTATCCATGATGAGGATCACAAATGATCCAAAATTTATGTATTTACAAAGGATAGGTCTTAGAATTATAATGGATGGGGGAAATTATTATCTTTCTCAAATGAATGTTCAACCATCTATACATGTGAATATTAAAGAGGCACAGAAATAATATGTGGAGTTACAAAAGAATGTGAGAAATGTTCCTGAATTACACATGGATTATGATGAAATAATAAGGTTCAAGAATTGGATTTGTGTTCCTCCCATCACAGAATTAATGAAGGAAATATTGGATGAGGCACATAGTTCTTCGTTATCTTTTAACCTTGGAAGTATGAAGATGTATTGAGACCTGAAATAGTACTTCTGGTGGGATGACATGAAAAGAGATGTTGCTGAATATGTCTCTCGAAGCTTGGTTTGTCAGCAAGTTAAAGCCGAGAGACAAATTTCTAATGATATGTAAAAACAATTACCTATACCATAATTGAAATGGGAAAACATCACTATGGGCTTTGTCACTATACTTCCTAAAACATCCAAAGGTAATAATTTGATCTGGGTTATGGTTGATCATCTTATGATGTTGGCACCCTTCATTTCTATTAGAGAGGATTTATCTCTTGATTCGAATGCCAAGATATATGTAAAGGAAGTGGAAATATTTCATGGAGTACCACATTCCATTATATCTGATTGGGATCCAAGGTTTAGCTCCATGTTTTGGCGAAGTCTTCTGCATACTCTAGATACAGAGTTGAGTTTTAGCACTGCTTATCATCTTCAGACAGACAGTCAGTCTGAAAGGAAAATTCAAACTCTAGAGTACATGTTGAGAGCTTTCTATATGGATTTAAAAGTGTTTGGGATCAACACATACCATTGTTGTAATTTTCTTATAATAAAATCATTCACTCCAGTATTTAGATGGATCCTTATGAAGCTCTCTATGTAAATAAATACAGAACTCCAACTTGCTGGGATGAAGTTTAGGAATGAAAGCAATTAGAACCTGATCTTGTAGATGAGATGACATAATGGTCATATCTATTCAACAACACATATAAGCAGCACAGAGTTGACAAAAAAGTTATGCTGACAGTGGAAGAAAAGACTTATAGTATGAAGTGGATGATAATGTGTTCTTACAAATATCTCTTTAGAAGAGAGTAATGAGATTCGTAAAGAAGGTCAAGCTTATCCTTTGGTATATTGGTCGTTTTGAAATACTAGATATTTTTGGGAGGGTAGATTACCGATTGTTTCTTCCACTGAATCTCTCTCAAGTTCATGATGTGTTCCTTGTATATCTCTTGAGAAATTACATAGTCGATCCTTCACATGTACTAAGCTCAGAAGTTGTACCGCTGGAGCAAGATCTTACTTATGATGAACAGCCAATAGAGATTCTGGATCGTAGCTAAAAAGTTCTATAAAACAAGACAACTTTCTTGGTTAAAGTTTTAGGGAGGAACCACCAATTAGAAGAAGCTACATGGGATCTTGAGGATATGATGAGGGAAAGGTATTCTCATCTTTTTGTTACGCAGTGATGAATTTTGAGGGTGAAATTCATTTTATGGGCGGTAGAATGTAACACCCTTAGATTTAATGATATTTTTTCTTCTTATGTTATATTCGACACCAAATTAAGCTCTCACTACATGCAACACTGGCTTGGCTTATGTTATAAGAAAGATAAACCTTCATTGATAGCTTGCGTTGTACGCAATTCTGAGTTTCACTAAACAACGATATGTTATTAAAATATTATATGAACTAGATGTTAGGAATATAATTAACTGAATTTGGAATTTTATTAAATTATAATTAATCTTACATATTTTCTAGAATGAGATATTAAAACGAAATCATTTTTTCAGATAAAAGAGGTATTTTAAAAAAAAATCAGTTTTACCGCCTTTTTATGGCGCAACCATTTTAAATATAATTTCTAACAAGTTTATAAGTTTAATTTTATATAATAAACTTCCTCTTTTGAATGAGGATATAAATATTTACATTCGTTAAATTTTTGATACATTTCTGATAACTTTGATATTTTGATGAATAGTAAAAATAAGCTAATTTGTTTTTAAAAACATCTTTTTTCATCAAGATAATTTATGTGGTTAAATTATAAAATTTAATGGTTTTAAAGTATAAAAAGAATATATTTTTACCATTTAATATAATTTATGTCATTGCCATTAATTTTACATTGATTTCATAGGTAAAAACATTTCAATCTTTGACAATGTTTTAACTTTTAAAACCCATTTTCTTAACAATGGGATTAATTTTAAATTAATTACTACAACTTTTGTGTTTTGAATTTTGAAAAATGGATTCCATATTTGTATTCAGTTGGTCCATATTATGTTAATTGGTTACTTTTATTTTTTTGACATTATGAATAGTAACTATGATAATTTTTATTTTCCATAGTTAAAGGTAAATTAGGTAATTAATGCTAAAAATAATATTATAAAATTACCCTACCAGCATCCAAAATTCAATTGGATGAATAAAAGTCAACCCATATTACCTAAGGGTAAAAATATATTTATTTCTTGGATTATTGACCATGAAAATCACATAATTATAATTAAAACCAAAGAAAGTGACAACATGTCACTCTCTTATATCTTATAAGTGTAATAATTTTAATTTAGTGATAAACATAATAAAACATAAAAAATGAATAGACTCCAGAAATCTAAAAAATATATCTACATCATGTGAATTTATTTATAATTTTTTAGGGAATAAATAATTATCATTAATGACGACACAATAATTATGTTAATATTATTTAATTGATTGAAATATCAAATAAATGGTTTTAAAAATATTAAACTAAATATTATATAAACTATTTAATGTGATCTATGAATTTCCTATATTAATATTACATGTTAGTAATCTATTAAATATTTTGGTTCGAATATATACTCTGTGAGGATTTTATTTAAATTCAAATAAATGAATTGTGTCAAAATTTACACTATTGTTATTTTATAAAAAATATATTATAAAATTGATTAAAAATAAAAAAAATATTTAAAATTTATAAATTCAAATTTATATGGTCTGCAATGTCATAAAATATGCAATTATTGACAATTCACTACACATAATTAATTATTTATAACGATTTAAAATTTAGAATATTATTACCATAAATAAAATTAAATAGATTAAATAATGATAAATCAATTTGATAAGGATTAAAATAAATTCAAAACATGTCTACATTTTATTTGTTGATGATATTTCAACACAATTTCATCTCATCGTTGAATTGAGTACTTTTGGGGGGTTTTGTGTGTGGATTGAATTTATTATAAATTAATATTTCTTAAGTTTCCAAAGGTTCCCCTCTCCTACCTTATAAAAGGGAACCTCCTCCCTATCCTCTTCATAATATTTTGAGACTTCAGGCTTGGCCATACCCTGTCCATTTCTCTTCTCCACTTCCCTAAAAACATACTATAGGTCCTAGTCTTCATCAAATACCTACATTAGTGCCCTAAGAGGAGGTTTAGAAGAGGCGCGTCGAAGAAGAGGTAATATCCTTTACTAATCCTTTCAAATTTATTTCTTCTTCTACTTATTCATCATTGTTTGTTTCATCATAAATTAATAACATCAGTATCACTTATATACTGACATGTTATTTTAAATATGAAACAACCCCATTTCACCAACTATCCATCCTATGGAAAATGAAATTACCACGTGTGCGTACGTACGGAATATCGTCTCCACGCCGTGGTGTAATATGTTTTTCCACCACCACCTTACTTGGATGGGTATAATGGTGTAAAGAATAACTATATATGATTATTATAACATGATACTAATTTTGAGATATTCTATCATCCACTCCAATACCATTCAATAATTATGGGAATGATATCGTCGCTCGTGTGTACGTACGACTTACAGTCTCCACGGTGCGATGTGATTCATTCTACAAGATCTTCATTAACCCATGATTATATACATGAATTGAGTGAATAAATCTAATATATATTATACTACTACCATTCTATGAATGATTTAGCAATAACATAAAATGATAAATAAGAATTTATTCAACAAAACACACATAAGAACATAAAGCAATGAACACCTCAATAACTGGTAGAAATGAAATATTACCTATAAGAAGATACAAATATGACCATAAATGATATCATAACAATGAATATGATTCTGGAATAAGTAAATGACATTATTTAAATGATTATACCAGAGGTTTGGATAGGTACAAAGCATATCAGACCTCAGGTAAGGGAAAATCTCACAATCTCATTTTTATCCAAGATTATTTATACTTCAGAATCTACTGGGGCATATTTATCATCCACATCCATGTTTCCTCAAAATGTAATATTATTTCTATCCTCCTAAAATTGATTAAATCCAATTTTACCTATTGGTGAATTTTTATTAAAATATATGAAAGGAACCTTTTTTAGTTTTCAGTACAAGATACTTTTTCACTTTTCTGGCCAAAGTATGAGAAGAATGTTTTTCTTAACTTATACAGAATGAATGTATTTTTATGATTTCATAGAACATTATTTCCATGAAGATTGCTTTACTAGTTTTCAAGTTTAGTTTCAATTAAATTCTTTTATTATGACATGATGAGGAAGGGAAAATGTATATGCGGTATAAAGGATATTTTCCTCAATAATGGAGATCAAGTGTTTTATCAAAATTATTTTACATCTAAGTTAATATAGGGTTCTGTTTCTATCCCTATTATTACATTGATTTGATTATGTTATGATATAATTATATTTATGATGTCCTTTATTGTATATGGATTATGTTATGAAGGCATGATGTTTAAGAATCCCATTTCTATTACATGGGTTATGCTATGATGTATGATTTAAGATTTTGTGGCACATATAAGAATAGTTTCATTCTGAGATGGTTGGGACCTATATCTCCCTCCATTGAAATGAGTAATAATTTATATCTAATGAGATAGACATGGCTAGAATGGCATGTTAATATGGTTCAGTGATACAGGACTGAAATGAGGAGTGAACTCTTTTCAGTAATGGACTTTGTCCACTATGATAGTCTTGGCAATGAGTCATGACTAATATGAAATGATTATCTAAGATTATGTGTGTGCCACTAAGTTTCAATTTTTATGTTATGATTATTGGAATTAAATATCACTATATGATTTATCCCATGTTAGGATATTATGATCTCTTTTTCAGGTTAAGATTTTCAAAATGTTATGTTCTTATGTATATGATATGATTAATAATTACTTTGTTTACCCTAACTGAGTATTTGAGGTCAACCTTTTGTATGTTTTTCCCCAAGTCAGGAAGAAGGTTATTAAGTAGAATATTCCAAAAGGGACTCTAGATATGATGAAATAAGAGGGAGAAAATTTAGATGATTTACGAACCAGTTGTTTTTGTTTCCCAATTTCTAAAGACACTATACCTATACAGCCCTATCATGGTTTTGTTATATGTTGTAATTTTTATGATTCAATTATGATGTAATAACAATGTCTGTAAAGTATGGTTCATTATAAAATTGTAAAATAGGTATTATACACTTGATAATAAGATTTTTTGAACCTTGTATTCACCCTTTTTTATGTGTTTTCATTATAACTATTTCTCTCATAATCATATCGACATTTATTTTATACATACACATAAATATGTTATGGTAAAAAAAATAAACATTTATATTTTAGGTACACAATTGATTCACCCCATCAGTATCAGTTTATAACCTCCCATGCCTATCATTAATCATCTAAAATATTGTGGGATTGATTCATAAATCACACCTACAACATCACAATGGACTATTGTGACTAAGAGGGAGAGTCATATCAGGTTATATATAGATTACTTTATGATGAGTAAGTGTGACCCAACTATTTTATTCTAGGGATATTATCTAGAAATAACAAACATTATAATACATTGTATTCTATATATGATATTAGTAAAGACACCATTTGATAAATAGATAAAATTGAATGCTGATTTTTATGAGGTTTGTAGGTTATGAATAAATCTTATAATATTAAGATTAAAAAAATTGGGTCTAAATTATCATATTCTCTTTTATTTGTTATCATAAAGAAACAATGAGATTGTATTTTTATAACCCAACTGAAAAATGTTTTTGTGGACAAAAATGGTGTTTTACTGGAAAAGTATCACATTTCTCATGGAGTCAGTGATAGGATTGTTTATCTTATATATGACCAAATAACAACAAATCTAAAATATTATTGATATAGAATGTGAGATGGTTCCACCGGATATTGTAGTAACTAAACTAAATTGTGTTTCTCAGGATCAATAAATTTATAATAAGGGCACATTAGAATCTCGAGTTATATGACCCTATTTTGGAAATAATTATTAATTAATTTTTTTTATAATAAAAAAATTCATAATTAGAAAATTTTAAGAGTTTTGATCCAATGAAATAGATAGAGTTTATTAAATTTGATATTGATTTAATGTATACTAATCAAGTTTAGAAAATTTTAGATTAACAAGATGGGATGACAACCATGTGGTGTAAGTGGGGTTTCCACAAGAAAAATAACATCGATGCTTGAGTTTCTACCTATATAAATCTATTTTTAATAAAATGTACTGATTAAAAACTAAAATAATTAATATGATAATAAATTTTGGTCTATTTATCATCTATATAGTTTCATTGATAATAATACCTTATACATGGATTAAAGGGGTTGAATATTCATTGAATAAGATTAAATGAATTAATGAAAATGAGAATAAATTTACATTTTGTTATTGAATATAGAAATTATATTTTGTGAAATTTAATGAATCCTAGATGAATATATTAAGTGATGAAATCCCTTATGTCTTGTACAACCAATATTTTTTGGTATCCCACTCAAGTCCCTCTTCCTTAATTTAGTATGATCAGCATCCTTGGTGAAGACACTAACAATTATTGTTTTTTGTGGGGGGTCCTATAATTAGGATCGGGATCCAAAGGTCATTATAATCGCACAATGGAAGGAAACATTTGTTTTTTCACCAATGATATTCATCAAGAAAAATATTTCAATATTCCTATATTGGTTATCTAGTTACACGCATTTATGCTTCTCATTTATCACATGTTTATTATTTCAATTATTGATCATTTCTATTTTCATTTTTATTCATCTAACACGTTTATATGTTGGAAAACGAAGACCCAATAGTGATATCAAATTATAGACATAATTTATGAATCAATGTGTTCATTTTAATTGTTTAATTGACAAAACGTTTTACAAATGTTAAAACAAGGTAATTAAAGTTTCTAAAAATCAATGAAAAAACATATTTATATTTAATAATTAAATTATATGTTTATTTAATTATTTATGTTATTAATTTTTACAAAATATTTCATAATATTGGAATAATATTGTCAATATTTTCTTAATAAAATTTGTTTTTTATGATTTGTCCAATATGAACTGTTAATATTCACTACTTTTTATTATTAAGACAAATAATTTATTTACATTCATCATGTTAAATAAATTATATATTGGACTCTATTTATTAGTTTTTTTAAATAATGTAAAATATGTTTTGAAATATTCATAAAAAATATAAGTTTTTATTAATTAATTAAGAATATAATCATTATTGTTAATTCATAAATAATTTGCAAATATATGTTATTTATAAAATATTTTCAAATCCTAAAAAATAATTTTATGAAATATTTTAGTTAATCAAACGTTTATAAATTAAATAATTACAATTTTTTAAATTGTATTATATAAATATTTAGGAATCATTTATTCAAAAAATTATTCCAAATATTAAATGTTAATATTTGAAATACTTTATGAAAAATTATTTATAATTCTATCTCATCTAAAATAAAATGTTAATTTCAGAATTATAAGGTGTAATTTATAAAAGATTTTAATTTATAAAATAAATATAAAATATAAAGAAGCTTATATTTGAAATTTTAAAATGTTCATAAATAAATAATTTTAAGTTGTTCAAATTAAAGGGGCCTTATTTTGAAAAATTATAAAATCATTTCTAGAAAATAAATAAATATTTTATTTATTAAGAAAATTCAATTGAAAATTGAATTAGATTATTTGTAATTTTATTTAAAAATAAAAAATGTTTTAATAGAATATTGCAAACTTTATTAAAATGGTGTTATAAATTACAAAACATTGAAAATTATAATGGTTTATTGATTTTTTTTTTGAATAATTTTTTAAATATTAATTTATTACTAATTAGTTATTTTTAAAGAAGACCCTTTTAAAATTAATAAGATTTATGAATTTTATAAATCATAAAATAGGATATTAAATCCTTTTTATCCAAAATTATATAGAATATTTATAATTATTAAATAAAGTGTTTGTTAAGGATTATAAAAAACATTTAAAAAAGCGTTTATAGATTTCATAAATACTATCAAAATATAAATGTTTTTTATATTTAAAATTAATAAAATTTCATAAATAATCAATATGAAAATTACATGTATATTTATTTAATTATATTATTTAAGAAACATCAGAAAATGTTCGGTTGTTGATTTGATAAATGGTTTGAAAAGACATGATACTAAATATAATAAATAATATACAAGTGTGAATTTTTATTGAGTGTAATAGATTTTATATTATAAATTTTTGAATTTTTATATTATTACCTAATTTATTATTGGGTTTATAGTTTAATTTTATTTATTAATTTTTAATAAATTGACAAATTATATTTAATATTTTAATTTCTCATTGAGTTATATTTTATTCCCTATATTAATCATTGTTCTAAATTTTTTAGGTTATGAATGTGTATGTCTTTTTTTACCTATTGAACAATTTTTTTGGGGTAAATCCATGCCCTATATACAAGGGAAAACATCATAAAATTAATTTTATTTACCCAAAACATGGTTTTTAATTGAAGTTATTTGATTGAATTTAGTTATGTATAATTTTCTATGCTTATTAGGTGATATAGATATCATGAATTGAATTGTATATTGGGTAAAGACTACATAGGTTGAGAGACTTATAGTTGGACCATGTACTGTTTTTGAGGCATATGTGTTGTTCAGAATGTATAATATTGATGAATATCAATAACTCTAGGCTAGCTCATGAATATATTACCAATATTATGTTTCTATATTTCATTACATGAAATGTTCTCGTACCCTATGCCTATGACGTGTTCATATTTGTATGAATATACTTAACTTCTATTTTTCGGTGAGTAACACAAAATTTTTGGATGTTTAAAATATGTAAATTTATGTGGCTGGAACCCATTAATTTGTTTGATGGAATAGGAATTCCAAAAATAAATATTTATAAGAACTCATAAAAAAGGGCATACAACATGAGAGGATAATGATTACATAATATGTATGAATTTAATATGAATATGTTTTCTATTAAATTGGTGAGGTCTTAAATGAAAACCCAAAAAATAATTAATGTGAGACACCTTCCAAAGAAACAAATATAGAAAAATCAATAATCCAACTAGGTAGTTTCAAGCCAAACTGGGGTTCTAATTGATTATCTTGTCCATATAATGAGTGAATTAGGGTTATTGAACATGTAGTTTCTTGGAAAAGTGGGTACCCCTGGATTATCTTTTTTTAGCATGTTTTTTATAATTTATTAAGGTTACACTTAACTAGGAAACCTTATGGGTTGGGATACCATAGGAAAAGAGTTTATTAAAGCCGTATGATGGATTGTGAAAAATTGTTATCATATCATCTACAAAAGAATAATAACCCATGTGGTTGGGATGAATCTTTATCTAAATAACTAATGTAATGAATTTCATAGTATTGTGCGTCATTTATTAGTAAATTATGGATCTTGGATCCCTAAGTGGATATGATTTACGTGGGAATCATTTTTCATTGGAAAAATATAATTTAAATATAATAATGAAAAGATATTAACATAAGATATTATTTAGATAATTTTTTATTAAAGATATGTTATTCATTATCATTAAACTAAACATTAAATGTAATCCTTGAAATGTGAATCATAATTTATGAAACCTCTAAGACTAGTGTCAAGAGAAAAGTTCTAAATTAATATAAATATTCAACATGTTAGAACATTTACTACTTAGATAACCAATTGTTGAAGTTTCTCAACAAGATAATTTAGAAACATAATGAATCAAAGAATGATTCATTAATGGATTCAATAGAACTATATGTAAAGTTACCTAAGGATTTTTAGTCTTATATACTAAATATGAGAAGGTATTTAAACAATATTCAATATGATAGAATATTTTTGGAGGGACTAATGAATTACAATAAGGATTATTCTGGTTATGGAATTCATTGGATTATCATTAATGGAAATGTTCTTACAATATGAATGAGTTAATAACACTTTCACCCAATATTATCAAAATATTGAGAATAAATGAACTTGGTATATAATGTATATGTTCTTGAAATGTGAATATATTAATGAGCTAAAAGTTTAATATCAAAACAAGAAAGGATACAAATTCCAATAATATTTTATTAATAATTTAGCTAAGGTTATTTGAGACATGTAGGTATCCATAATAATTTTGATGGTGGACTAGTGGTAAACACACCATGTAATCAAATAAAAAACCCAAGATAAAATCATGTAGGAGGGATATTTCTAAGTTACTATATAAATATTATATAAGGTACTATATAAGAACAATAGTTTCCTAAACTATTCATATGATTTAGGGATTCAATCAATATGTTAGAGGGCCTTTGGTCTGATATTAGTGTTCAGGAAACTTGTCCTTCAGACAATGGGATTTTAGGATATGGGAATACTGGGCCAAGAAGATTTTATGTAATACCACACTAGATCAATCCCCATAGGAGGAATCATAGTAACTAGTATAAAAAATACAGAGCTAAACATATTGGTAATGGAGATTAGGTTTGAAAATAACCCTCAATATTAGAAATTGTGTATTTATACCTAGAAAAATGCTAACCGATTATCCATGAAAGGTGGAGATCAAAGAGTCATCAATAGTGAAGATATTAGACAGGGGTAGTTCAAAATGTAGTTGGTTATTTTAGGATTTGGATCATGTACTAAGACTTTTTCCACTAGGCCTTCATTCCTTATAATAATTCCCTATGTACCGAGTTAAAAAGGTATTATCCTAAATAAATTAAAATCTATTGATTTTAGGTCATTCATTTAGATTGTTGGTATCCTTAAGATGGAGTGATAATCCCATATGACAGTGTTTTATAGTATATCATAATGGGTTTCGATTTTCATGGAATATCCTTGTTAGATATTATTGATATAAAAATTGATTCGTTGTTTTTTAGTATATGTGATACTAAGTGTACATTTTACAGGTGTTAAAAATTTTCATATCTTCGAAATTATTTGAAGAACTAAAATATGTTGTGGTTTTCATTAAAGTGATGAAGTAAATAGTTTCTATATCAAAAGATAGAATTTAATGATATTTATCAAGAATGGATGAATTTATGTAAAAGAAGTGTCTCCTTATATTAATTCTCATATATGATAAGTGGAATCAACAAAGAGTGATTATGAACTACATTAGATGATTAATTGTATCAATGGGTTATTGTTTGATTTAATTATATAACATTTTTTCAAAATAAATTATATGAGTAATGGTATTTTATTTAGGTAATGTGTTTATCTAGAATATTGTTAAAATATAATGAAATTTAATTTAGACCCGGTAGTGAGGTATTTTAAGGAATACAGACTTCTAATTCTAGAAATTAATCTACACACATATAATGATATATAAAAAATGAAACACCTATTTTATTTTTTAGGTATTACTTGTTAAATAAAACAAGGATAATTTTATGAAACACATAGTATTTTATGTTATGTATTATAAAGAAATTTTGAAATAGATTATAGTGTCTAAGAGGTTATTTTGGGTATGTTTGAACTTAAATATGGTCAAAGATAAAAAATAAAGTATTTTTTTTTTATTTTATATTTAATTTATTATTTACTTAATATAAAAATAAATTATGACATGTTACATTAAATAAATAATTAAAAAGTAACATTTTTCCGTAAGAAAGTGAATATCCATAATAACTAAGGAATATACCATTCTAATATTAAAAGTGGCTCTTCACATAATTTATTAAATTTTTTGGATATGTTTAGAAGATTTATATTTAGATATCATGAGAAAGTGAATTATAAATGGTATCCTAAATGATGTGATAGGATATAAAATTAATGAATAATTAATATAATGACATTTAGTTTCTATGATAAAGTTAAAATCATTATTTTTTAAATTATTATGCCAATACAATTAAAAATTTGTAATTAAATTTATTAGAAAAATATTTAGGAAATAAGGTTAATGGTTAATGTAAAGGTTTACGTGTGTTTTTTATAATATACTGAATTTAACATTATCCTAAAAGAGTTTGGGATAAATAGGTTAAAATGGAAATAGTTACATTGTCCTAAATGAGAATGTTTGATGGCATAATTTCATAATTGGTTATTATTTTAAGATTAAAACATTTCTATATAGACAAGAAAATATTTCATTATAACAATTTAATGTTATTAAATTAAGGAGTTTTAATATGGGTTTAATGTTTTGAACTTATGGAATATGATTTCCCTATCTTAATACTATTCAAACAACTAGTCTTTATAAATGTCACTTACATATGGGATAGTGAAATTATTTTATTAGATGGTCACATAGAGATGTGACATGAATTATGAATTGACATAAAATTCAAAAAAAGATTACTAATGTGAAAAATGAAGGTCTTTCTAGGTATACATGTATTTAATTAATGAGAGAGTTATGCGTGAATGGACTAAAGGCCTTCATTTTTTATTCATTTTATTATAATCCACCTTTTAATGGTTGAAGGGGAACCTGTACATGGCCCATAGGATTCATGACAATACATGACCTGGGGTTCTTAATGAATTCATCCCAAACAATGAATACATGAATCTACCCATCCTCCGCATCCACATCGTGATTAGTACTCGACCTTGGTATGACTGGTTAGGTAGATATCTTGTGCAGGGATGGACAAACCTGGTACCAATGGAAAAACCATACCCTCTCATTCTTCTAAGTATGATTAGATCTACTCTACTGAATGTGCATACTCTGAATCATCATAAAGGTACTTGTTCCTTATATATTAGTATCGTACATCTTCAATTCATGTGGCCCATGTCTTTAAGGTGGCCCAAAGGCCTTTAAGTGGCCTGAAGGCCATGATGTGGCATGAAATCCTTATTGGCCTGAAGTCCTTGGGTTATCTAATAGCCTTGAGGACTCAAGGACTAAATTAGTGGTCTGAAGTTCTGAACATGAGATTAGTTATGGATACTACATTACCAAACAATACATGTTATAGTACCTTATACAGTACTACTATAATAAACTGAAAATCTACCTCTTCCTGGATTTGATATTGGGTCTCTTGGATGAAAATAAAGAGTCATCATCAACTTGGATGAGGCACATTTTCCTAGATTTATGTAATGTATGTAAATATATCCTATATTTATAATAAAGAAAATCCCTATTTATCATACATTCATGCATGCTGCCATATTAAATGAATACTCAAATGAGAAATGTCACATCGATGTAAAAAAATTTAGTTTTTCTTAATCAATGACCTTCACAATATATTATGGGTTGTAATGATATGTTGAGATTACCATGAATATATTCTTGAAAGAATGTTAAATTGTAGTATATGAGATATGAAAAATATATTCGTGAGGTAATATGTAAATATTAACTACATAAATTAACTTTCTATGTTATAACTCAAGGAATTTTGAGGAATCATATATATATTTAGGGGACTATTATTATTTTTATTACTTCTTACCTGAGGTTTTTTAGATATCTAGGTTGAGAAACTTCTATCGTTGATAACATTTTTACACATTTCAAAATATAAAAGAATGCTAACAATGGGGTGATTGGGTATGTTTATAATCATGTCATCAGTTGGAATGCATCCAAGATGGGGTTCTCATACTTTTATGATAAGAAAATCTATATAGACATTGATTATATATGTCAAAGGAAATTAAAGGACATACATAATTGTTTCACTTATAATGTGTTCAACTACACTCATTAGGGGTTTATGATTCACTCATATATTATATGAACAACATGGGATGTATTCATAGACTAGTATGTCTTTTTTAAAGAATCATTAATAGATGAGTTAAATAAACTAGATTGGAATATTCCATTTTTTGTGGTAACTTGATGTTAGGGGAAAACAAATTTACGGGTATAAATTCGATTTTTATGATACATTTCATGGTGGGAATATACATACAGAGACATGATTTTGTTTTATGGATATTACACTGGACCACTTTAGTTCTGGTGTAGAACATATGATATGTTATACATTATTCATTTCATACATATTTTAAATATAGAATTATTATTTTTTTCAATGCTATTAAGGCCCATATGGTCACACATTTAGGCCTCTAGGTATGGATTATGTTTTTGAGAATTTTTTTTTCCAAAATGAATAAATAATTATGAAACTCTATCCATAAATTTTATTGGATATATTCACAATGAGTTGTATAGTTTTTCAAAAAGTCCTATCAAGTGGGTGATTTTTTAATATTCACTAAAATAATTAATTTCATATTTGATTTTGGAAAATTTACCTTCCATATGGCTTAATTGATAATTATGCATTATGTATAGATTAAATGATTTGAATACACTTTTAATATGATTTAATGAGTAATTAAAAATGAGAATAAATGTAAAAAATAGATTGAATATGCACAATACATTTCATTATATGAAATGAATCATGGATGGATATATAATGAGATGGTATCCATTCTTTTTTAGAACCCATTTTATTGTGTATGACTATCACACCCTGGCCCTTGTGATTAACTTATTCAGGTATTTTCTAGCTTAAATTATTACTTATGGGATTTGTTTGAGTCCAAGATGAAATTATTGAGATTATGTTATAATGTGTGCCATTTGAGTCGACATCCTTGAGTGCATGAGCAGAGAATATTTTGGAAACACTATGCGGATCCACTCGAGTAACCATTCATCCTATCCGTTTTTAAAAAAATTGAAATAAAAATATTTTGTATTTAAAATGCTCATTAATTGTTGTTTCATTTAAACTATTTGTTTTGTTAATAATTTTAGTACTATTGAAATAATATGAGTACATTTATAATATTTTTATCATTATACATTAGTATTATTAAGTATTTTTATTACTACTACTACTACTAATATTATTATTATTACTATTATTAATTAAATGGTAAGGTATTAATAATAGAAAAGGAGGAAAAAAATAAAACCCTAATTATAGCTCCCACTTCGGCACTACCCCCTATGCGACTCTTGCTACCCCTCCCCCTATGCCTTACCCGTGATGCGCCCACAGAAACTGGCCTCCATAGGACTCTCGACCACTTCCTCATCATGTGTGCCACCAAAGACCTCCCAAATATCTGCCCGTCGGGTGCCCCACTGCTGAACAACAACCTCCCTAACCTCTCAGACACCTCCCTATCATGCACCACACCACTAGCTATCCACCTCCTCTCATTCGGCATACTGTTCAACCTTCTTCCTTTACAGAACCACCCCCCTTATTCCCCTCTTTGACTCACCTCTAACGACCCTCTCTGGAATCCCTCCCCAGTCACATTCCCTACATGAGGTGTACACAACCCCCATTTGATGGTTACAACATTTATTCCCATTTAATTCATATTTTAATTTATGATTCAAATTGATTTATTTATTAACCATTTTTATTTAAGGGTTTTGTTAATTAAGTATTGATATTGGTATGTGTTAGATTTTTTGGACTGGAACTGGGTGTTTTTGAGTGGGTGTTATCGTCGCACTATGGTTTTGAGGTTGGATTCCCATACACATGAAATTATTAATTTTATAATCATCAATGTTATGATTTTCTCCCCTTATACGATTAATATGTTCTAATTTCATGCTTTGGTTTAAATGTATTTTTGGTGAAAATGTATCTGTGATCTTGTTTTATGATATTTTACATTATTTTGTGAAATAAAGTTCACTGAATACAAGTTTATATTGTGCATGGATTTATAATTTTGAGTTTCATCTACTTCTATATGTTATACCTTTATATTGGTGTTAATTCTCATTGTATATCCTTTGGTGTGTTCACTTGGTTTGAGAAATGGGTAGTCCTAACCTTGTTTTATGAAAAAGGTATCATCAGGTTATAGATGTATAGAATATTTTTTAAATTAAATATTTTTTTGGTACGCACCTGATTTGTATGTTTTGGTATGTGGTTTATCATTTTAAATAATATCTTTGTATGAAAATTGGTGTTTTTTAACTTTGTGAAAGTGTGAACTAAAATTCTTTTCTCAGCATTTCATGCCTGGTCTTCAAAATGGATCCTGATTTTCTTTTATGTGTCAAAATAAATATAAAATGTTTTATTCTTTGTTAAAGTGTTGGAAGCATGCTAAATAATTTTTTGGGGACTTCATTGGATTTTCAAAAAATTTTGGATTTTATAATAATTGTATTTCTTTTGAAATAATGGATTTTGGGGTTCTTGAAAAGGTTTCAAATGTTCTAATATATTTGAATTGTAAAGATTGCTATTTTAAAAAATTGGTTTGTTTTGTAGAATGGAATTGTTGCTCAGTTTTCATTTACACAAAGGTTGTCTTTTGTTTGATGGTGTGCCAGAAATGATTTGAAGGGGTTTTACAAAAGATTTTATATGGTAAATAGTGTGTCTTTCACCACTTTAGTAATAGGTTTTATTATTTAGTAAAGAATGGTTTTATGGAATGTTTAAGGGCCAGTTTGGCCACATTGAGAAAATAAGGGGATGTTCTTATTATGAAAATTTCCATTGGATTCTCCTCAAGATATTCTAATATAGAATGGTTGGGATTCCTCAAGATGGAGTCCCAGGGTCCCATTATGTTGTTTCCTTCATTGGGAACCCTTTGTAATCCATTTATATTAAGGACTGACTAAAAACTCATTTTTTTTAAATTTTTTAAAAACTATTTTTTTATGTGGGAACCGAAAATGTGAAACAAACTAAGACAGTGTGTCAATGGGATCCACCATTGTAGACACATACCAGACTAACCCAAAGGAAACAAAAAAATTAAATGTGCCCATGGGAATCCACCATTGCAGACACGATTGTGGTGAAGTGAGAACCAAACTCAAGATCCTCCACGATTCAAAACATTAGCATCAGATCTGCCAGCACCATCCCAATTTGACAAAGAAACATTCTAACCAGCACAAAATGGGGGCATGCACGATGGGAAAATCCAAAATAGTTGAGTAGAATCTAAAAAAGAAGTAATATGACCTTAGAAAACAAAACAGAACATCAAATGAGAGATTCGGGGTGTGACATGCTATTATTATTATAAATATTGGTTGTGATTTTATGCTCATCGATGTCTGATGGCTCACCCCCTTTAATACCTAAGACACTGTAACCTGGCATATCAAGATAATTTTCAATGACAAGTAATTCACTTGTAGGTTATGGTACTGACCAGTGGCTCATAATAGGTGGATATGTTTGGGTTCAGTGCTATGGGATTTTCCATAATCTTGTCTTGAGAATGGATGGCTGAGTGTATGGAGTGTTATATTTCATCGTATGTGTCTTACTAATGTATATGGGGTCACAAGTATTAGTTTTTCCGGGATTATTCTCGACCTCTTGGGTTCAACTATGTCTAGTGACTTTTATCTGTTGAACCGTAGTTGAGATACTTGCATACCTATTTACATTGCCCTTTATATATCTACCTTATAACCATTGTGTGGTTTTTTCCATGAAAAGTTACATTTTGGTTTCCTTACTCATATGAAAATGTTTTTCAAAATAAAACATGTTTCAAACTCTCCAGTTTAGGTTTTTAAATGAAATCATCACTTTCCAATTGAAATAGCATGTAAACAATTACGGTTAAAATTTGGGTTTTAAAATGATTAAGGGTAATGGTTGGTACATTTTATTATGTAAAAACTGCAGAAATGAATACTTTAATATATTTTAGTTTCAACATAGAATTTATGTTTCTTATATATAAAGGTAGTGAATTGGAAAATAGTATACCAGAATAGCCTAATGAGTTTTAATGATGACGCCTATAGTTCTTTTTTATTTTTATTCCATGTTCAGGTTCCATCTTGGGTGTTTTCCCCTTGGGGGAAGTTTGATCGTTGAGTCATAGAGTGACCCGTGTGGTCACACAGAACTAGTTCGAATGTTGAGTTTGGTTAGTTTTCTCTTCTTAAATTCTTATTAAGTTGTTTTTTACTTATTTTCAGATTCTATTTATTATTTTTCCACTACTTTTATTTATTTATCTTGGGAGAAATCATTCCCAAAATCAATATGCCAACACCCAAGCACTTTTCATCATCCCAGGAGGATCGAGAACGCCTCTCGGGCCTTGTCATGGATCAGCTCTAGTGACCGGTTCAAGGTCGATTGGGGTTGGTTCATGACAAAATGGTGTCATAGTAGGTTGGAACGGAGTGGACCTTTCTTTTCAGAGTGTCGTTTGTAATTTGGTAACGTCAAGGTAGAAGGAGTATAATTGTCGGGACTCATGGGGTAGGTGTGTAAAGAGCATCACGAGATCTTTCTCATTATGATCCTCGGGATTCAATTCAAAGTCTGGTTAAATTAGTTTCTATGTTGTTTTAGGGCATGTTTTTCGATTGGTATAGGATAAAGGGAGTTTGGATAATAGTCCTCATTAGCTGCACGACCTGGAAATGCATGTGGACCTAGGGGAATGGTCTTAAAAGGCTCTTAGATTTAGTGACATGCTTGGTAATGGCCACCAACCATATGTTCGAGTCACCCACCGACACTAGTTCCCTTTTTGTTATTTTCGGTCTCCTTTGACTTCTAAAAGTTTTTTGGATAAGAAAAAATTAGTTTTGAAAAATGGATGTTTGAAATGAACTATTTAATTTGTGGATTGTTTTAAAGGAAATGGGTTGAATGATTTATTTTTTGGAAAATGAAATTGTTTTGTTTTGGACTTGTTGTTCCTAGGGGTTCTCACATGCATAGTGGTATGTTGCAATATGAACAGATGTTTGGTATAGTGGATGGATTCCCATGGTGGCACGAAAACATGCATGTGAGTGAGACTCTAAAGAATACAAAATAGAGAGGGAGTAACTTTTCATTCTTGTATTAAATTAATGGTGTCTTTAAAAAAGTTTTATGTTATAATGGCATGTATTATTGTGATTAGAGATTTTAAACTTTGTATCGTTTTGATATGGTTTATTTTATTTATTGAGTTGACATTGATTGGGTTCTTGAATTCTCTTGTCATGTGGTTGTGACCTTGAAGAATCGATGGATGATCATAATGCAGTCGATCAACCTAAGGGTTTTATGCTTGAATTTCAAAATCAAGATCCACCTCTCTTTTACTGTCATACATATCCTTTCGTAGTAGAAGAGTGGATGCAAAAGATTGAAGGGTACTTTAACATCACTTAGTTTATTGATTCGTTGATTGTTATGTTTTAAACCTTTATGCTCGAAGGTTCACCATGGATGTGTTGGAAGTTAGTGTCTCGGAACAAGCACCGTTAATAGATTACATGGGAGTTTTTTATGGATTTTTTCATTCGTCAATATTTCTTCGAGAAATAATGGATGAGAAAGGGGATGGATATTTTTTATCTACATCTAGTTGATGTATCTGTGTTAGAGTATTCTAATGCTTTTGGGAGATAATCCCTTGTGATTTAGGATATGCCATAGATGAATCCATGAAGGTTCGATGTTTTTAGGTAGGACTCCAACCCTATTTGTAGTCGAAGGTGTCAGCGTCTAACCAAACTTTTCTTTGATGATGTGTGGAGGAAATACCTTTATGTTAATTCCATGTAGAAAAGAGTGCATGTGGAATTCATCCCTCCTTCATTTCCAAGGATTTGTGGAGAGACTTCCAACAAGAAGATGGGTAAGTGATTGAAAGTCGATGGAGCAGGTATTAGAATCCAAAGCCATCAAGATCATTAATTAAACTATTCAAACAAGAGATCCTCATGTGATATCAATGTGGAACGTTGGGTCACAAGAGGCCATCATGACCAAGTACTCCTAATCCCTGTCATTCTTGTGGATGATGGGGTCCCGTGCTGTGATTCTGTAGGGTAGTTTCTAGAAACTTTCATTGGGGGAAGTTCTCAAATGTGATGTGCTATAGGTTTTTTGTTTAAAGTTTTTCATATAGGTTTACTTCTAGTGAAAGGGATCTCTTATCAATACAGGTGTACATAAGTTTTTTTGGGTTTTGAAATGTATGGGAATGTAATGAGTTTTTGTTGAACATTTATTTTCAATGCTGGTGTGGTTTTCATTATAAAATTATTTCATTTCAACTGTCAACTCAAAATATGTATGTTTCATATTAGGATTATCAGCAGCTGACTGCAAGGAAGGAGATGCTTCATCCATCAGACCTCCAGCCAAAAGTTGTCAGAATAAACCTAGTGCATAGTCAAGAACATGAGATAAATTTTTAGAATCTTGGTTAAGGTTGTGAATCCATCATATGCTGAGAAACTTTTAGCACTTCTGTTGTGGTTTATCTATTTTTGTAAATTTCCTATTATCACAAAGAGCATGATAGACTTATCCAACACAAAATGTAAATAAATATTCCTTTTCGGATACAAGTTACCTATCTGTGTCATTTCGGGTACCACCCATGTTAATTGAGTGTGTTCTTATTTTTTATTCATCATTAGGTAAAATATGGTTTCATTGTTTAAATGTTCTCCCTGTGTATCTTTTAGAATATGTAGGGCCCAGTTCGGTTCTAAGTCTGTTTTCCATTTGCCCGTGTATATGTTAGACTTTTATGGTGGGGATATCTTCCATGAGTCTTTTTGGGTTTTATCTTTTGTCGTTATCAGATGCTAGTCATGTTTTTTGGTGGGGAGTCCAATCTGGCCTCCCATCTTCTAGTGATCTATTTTGGGAAATGAGGTTTATTCACTTTGGTAGTTGATGGAATGTCCTTAGTTTAAGAGATTGGATCAAGTTGAAATAGATTTTTTTGTGTTGATCAATCAGTTGGAATGTTTTGTATCTTTCCTGGGGGATAAATAATTATGTTAGAGAGCATTGAAACACCCCACCCCTTATTTTTAATTTATATAATTAGTTTTTCAATTAAATAATTTTTTCTGGGGTTTAGGTTGAGTCACATATGAAATTTTAGAGTTTTTATTAAAAATTGTGCCTTTGGAGTTGACATTGTTGGGCATACAACTGGATCACATTTTGGAAACCCATCATGGCTCTTCCTAGGTAATTTTTCATCCCATTCATCTTTGGAAAATTTAAATAAAAAGATTTTGTATTTAAAATGTGCAATAATTATTCTTTCATTTAAAAATTTTATTGTGTTTATAATTTAATTACTATAGAAATTATATGATTACTATTATTATTCATATTTTAATCATTACATATTACTATTATTATTTATAACTACTAATACTAAAACTAGTATTAATATTATTGTTAATAAAATGGTAAGGTATTAATAAGATAAAAAACAATTAAAAACATAATTCTACCCCCCATTTCTGCGCTACCCCTATTATATGAGACCCGCTACCCGCTTCCCCTTGTTGTGCTCATAGAAACCGGACATTGTAGGAATCCCAGCCGCATATCTTTCACATGCCCTACCCCAATCCTCCTAGACGCCTCGCAGTCACATGCCCCGCCACCGTCCAACCACCTCCCCAACATCAGGAACTCTTCCACATCACGCGCCCCACCTTTGGCCAGCCACCTCATATCAGTTGGTCTCTATCGTGGTTATCCTCTTTAACGGAATTGACCCCTCATTCCCTATTCTGGCACACCTCTGAGAACCCTCTCTAGTGGACCTCCTCTAGAAATTTCCCCTCCTTCAGGTGAACGCAGCCCACATCCGATGGGTAAACCATTTTTACCAATTTAATTCATATTCTAATTTATTCTTCCAATTTATTCATTTTTACCGTTGTTTGAATATTTTTAATTTTGATTAATTATAGATAAATTTAGGTTTGATATTTTAGGACCCACATGGGGTGTTTCCAACCTTTGTGGAAATTCCAACTAATCTATGCTTGTTTGGTGATATTTTAATTTGATTTATGAAATAGCACACACTGAATGTAGGTTACTATTGTGATTGGATTTATAATAAGATTTTTAACTACATCTTGTTCTCCATTTATCTTGGTGTTAATTTTTAATTTTAAACATTTGGTTAATTCACTTGGTTTGAAAAATGGGTAGTTCAAGCCTTGTTTTATGAAATAGGTATTGTCCTATTACAGTTGTGCACACGGTTTTCTAATTAAATGTGTTATTTATTCCGAACCTGATTTTTTTAGGACATGGTTTATAATTTTATAAAATATCCTTACATGAAAATTGGTTCTTTATTGCTTTGTGAGTGTCAACTAATTTTATTTCTAATTATTTCATGTCTTGTCTTCAAAATGGTGCCCAGTCGGATTTTATGTGTCAAAAGTGATAATTTTTTTGTTTGTTTTTGTTAAAGTGTTGGGAGCATGGGAAAATATTTTTTAGGGTATTTTATGGATTTCCAATGTGTTTTTTCTTTGATAAAAAAATTTCTTATGAAATAACAGTTTTTTGGGTTCTTGTGAAGGATTCAAATGTTTTAAGATATGCGAAGTGTGATGTTATTTTTTTTTAAAAATGGTTAGTTTTTTTTCAAAGGAATTGTAAATCAGTTGGAATTTCAACAAAGGTTAGTTTTATGTTTGAAAGTGTGCCAGAAATGTTTTAAAGGGGTATAACAAATGATTTTATATGGTAAATGGTGTGTCTTGCACTTCATTTGAAATTGGTTAACATATTTTGTAAAGAAATATTTTATGGAATGTTTAATGGCCCATTTGGACACTCAGTGAAAATAAGGGGATGTGATTATTATGAAAACCTTCATTGGTTGCTCCTCATGCCTTGACAATATGGAATGGTTGAGAAGTACTTGGGATGGAATCCCTGGGTTCCATTATAGAGGTTCCTCATTTGGGAACCCTTTGTAATCTATTTATTTTATGGCAAGAGATTTGACATTGGGGAGACTCAGGGTGTGGCCTGCTATTATTATTATTATTATAAATATAGGTTGTGATTTGATTCTTAATGACATATGATGGATCTCTCTATTTATTACCTAATACATTGGAAGCTGGAATATTGAAAAAAGTTTCTAAGGTGATTACTTTACTCGTAGGTTATGGTACTAACCAGTGGACCATAGTAGGCAGATATGTTTGGGTTCATTGCTATGGGATTTTTCCTCAGCCTTTCTTGAGAAAGGGTGGCTGAGCATATGGAGAGTTATATTTCATCGTATGTGGCATGATACTGTAGATGAGGTCACATGTATTAGGTACATTTAGATTATTCTTGATCTCTCACATTCATCTATGTCTAGTGACCTTTAGTTGTTCAACTGATGTTGATATACTTGCATACCTATTTACATTTCCTTTCAATATCTTTCTTGGTACCCTTGTGTGATGTTTTTCATTAAAAGTTAGATTTTGGATTCCTACATTCTATTATTTTTTTAAAAATAATATGTGTTTCGAACTCTTTAGTTATTTTTTTAAATGAAATCATCACTTTCCCATTAAAATAGCACGGAATCACTTAAGGTTAAAATTTGATTTTTTAAATGATTAAGGGGAATGGTTTGTACTTTGTTTCTATGTAAAATTTTTAGAAATGAATACTTTAATATATTTTTGTTCAAACATAGAAGGGATGTTTCTTATTTTTAAAGTTAGTGCATTGCAAAATAGCATATCAGGCCAGCCTACTGAGTTATAATACTCACACCTATAGTTATTTTTTTAGTTAAGCCCTTATAAAAGTTCCATCATGGTTGTATTCTCCATGGGTGAAATTAGATCATTGATTTGGAGAGTGACCCACAAGGTCACATAGAGTTAGTTCAGATATCATGTTCTTTTAGTTTTGTCTTATTTAGTTCTTGCCTAGTCATTTTTTCGATTGACTTATTTTTTATCTTCTCATTATTATTTACTCACATATTTTATTTAATTATATTGGTTGAAACCATTACCATAATCACTCTTTCAATTTCAAGGCTATTGTCGATAGCCCGGGAGGATAGGGAATGCCTCTCGGGCCTTGTTGCAGATTTTCTCAGGTGACTAGTTCGGGGTCAACCCGGGTTGGATCGGGACATATCCTCTCAAATATTTATTCCTTCACATGGATGTTTACCACCCTTGGAGTATATTTTACCACCTATTAATTTCTATATGAGTCCTTTGATTGATATATGTATCTATAGGCCTGTGTAATCCCTTGGAAGTATGAATAATTAGTACTCCACTCTCATGGTATTTATTAAGAAAACTCATTATAGAATATTACATTGTGAATCAAGGTTTGAACATTTATGTTATATATTTAATAAACATTCATTTTTACAATGTTATATCATATCTACTGTGTATTTTCATCCACTAACATGTCTATATGATGACTAATGGAAACCACATAATGGTATAAAGAAATTCTTGGTAATGACTACAAATAATATTTTTCATTAGTATAAATAATAAATCCCACTAGGATATTTTTTTAATATTTTATCATTATAAATATATTCTATATTAATTTTAGTTTAAATCAAGTTTTATTTATAGAAATATAGTAGAGGATTAATATTTGACATAACATTAATAATTTTAGGATCTATTTTACCCTTCTATGTTATGAAAATTTCAATGATATATTTATTAATTATAGTATGTTTATCTAAGTTGAAACATTTGATTTAACAATGAAATAAAAAAGTTTTTTTCATAATGAACCTATATAGTAGAAGTTTAATATTATTTATGGTTATGTATTAAGAATTTATATATCTCAATAAAAATGTTTTCCCAACTTTAAATCCTATTATGGCATGTTTTAGAAAATTCTTCTTAATGAACAGAATTATTGATGTTACCAACATATCTCATTTGGAAATATTTACTGATAAATATAAGAGATTTAATTTATTTATGTAAGAAAAATGTTCTAAAGTGTTTTAACATGACAACATCAATGAAGGGTTTTTAATTGTGATACATGGTGTGAGTATTATGAGGACTTAATTTCGTTATAATGAGTTTGAAAGAAAACTCACAAACGATAACCCTTATTCTTCGATAATTGGATCCATCATGAAATTTATATTGTATACTCAACCTGATTTCTTATATAATTTGAAAATTGATATTATATAATAATCATATCCCAGTAAGATTTATTATATTATAGTAGAGAAAATATTTAATTAAATGATAAAAACTATTTA
This sequence comes from Viscum album, assembly GCA_963277665.1. Lineage (NCBI taxonomy): Eukaryota > Viridiplantae > Streptophyta > Magnoliopsida > Santalales > Viscaceae > Viscum > Viscum album. The sequence goes on from OY728145.1 coordinate 1,190,538,864, forward strand.
TTTATCATGGTTTTTAAAGATGAAGAAGTGATTATTTTAAGGGATTATACAAACGATATCTTCAAAATTATCAAGGATGATTATATATATAAATACAGTTTCACACATTTTCACAAAAATGAAATTATTTTCTGAAGTAGTAGAAAAAAGTCAGTTATGAAGGGCTGAAAAAATGAGATAGATTACAAAACAACATTAGATGTAATCAAGGAAGATATTGACTTGAAGAAAATTTCTATTAAACTGGGGGTAGTTCCTATTATATCTGGAGAAATGGAGCTCTACAGTATCATTAATGGGAATATTTCCCTACCCATGGATACCTAATAAAACCAATGAAAAAGAACCTTTAAAAATAAAATTTAATTCAGTAAATCATTAATAGAGATGATATAAAGATTTATTGGGTGAATATAGAGCTGAATGAATTAAATCCATTAAAAAACCATTAATGTAGTAGAATCAAGAGATTTATATAAGAATTATGGGTATCAGTATTGGATGTAATAGTTATTATAAAAATAATTGTATTATGGTTTTATATAAATAGAATCTCTCTTTAACATTCATTCATGTGTGAGGAGTATTTTACCAGAAGAGTGGAATGATATGAAAACCCTTAGATGTGTGATTTTGAATTGTCCCCAGTAAATGGTCATTATAAAATATTATATATTATTATTATATTCTAATATTAGAATAATTATAATCTCATATAAAATTCCATGTAAACACATGAGATAATTTGTCATGGATTATTATCTATATGGTCATGAAAAAACAAATTTTATTTAATTTTCTAAAAACTAGTATTGATATTTATAGGGTTTTATTCTTATATTATTCCCCATCACATGAGATTATAATGTTATCTATATTCTAAAGATTCATACATTGATATCTTTATTATTATGACCATGAGGATAAATTAATCAAGTGATGGTTGGGTATGTTTTGGACCATATGGATGGTACCTATGTATTATGTGTAGAGTTTTTTCTTCTAACACAAGTATGATAACATGTTCCATGATTGAATTAGACCAATGAAAATCATTTCCATGTTTAGTTGAGTATTATTTAGTGTGATAAAATAATTTAATGAGGTTTTTCTAATAAATTCATTCAATATATAAAGTATATTTTGATGACTCAAGAATGTATGAGTTTTACATACTAGTTTTACATGTAAAATGTCTTGTGGTTAACATTATGTTTTGTAAAAAGATAATATATGTGTATACATATATTTTTATAGAAAACTATTACAGTGTATATGTTAATATAGAGATATTAGTGTGTATAATTGAGATTATTTGAAAAAAACTGAGAGATTTTATTAAATGGAATATTATATTCTATTTTTTATATCACACAAAATACTAAATGTAAAATGGAATTTTGATAAACTGTTAAAACATTATTAGTAAAATATGATCCACATAATAAATCCATTGGATTGTTGGTTTTGAAAAGGAGTAACCTAATTTTGAAATATAAGGGGAGAATTTTTTACAAATATAATTTTAATAAGTAACTCCAAATAAATAATAACTAAATTTTTATGAAAATCATAAAATATTAATATAAATATTTTTTTAAAATCTGATTTAAATGAGTAATGTATTTTTAGAAAAGTAAATTAAGTTAATAACCATAGACGAATGATTTTAATGAAATTTATAGATAATAAATTTAATAAAATAAATCATAATCCCTCTACTAGTGGTTGTTGGATATTTAATGTGTATACACATATTTTATAACTCAAAAATACATTTTCATCAAAAATGGTTTTTATTACATTTTGTTCATTGATAATATGAATAATTAGTAAATAAATTATGAATTTTATTTAATAGAATAATTTTATAAATCAATATTTCTGATTATGTTTAAGATTTATTTTTTTTTATTTTTGTGAAATGATTGATTTTTGTGTGAATTGTAAAAAAATGTTGATTTTTCAAAATATTAATTAAATATCAATAAATAAGGTAATTTTAATGTGAAATTATATTTTTTGTATTATATTAAAATAAAAACAATTTTATTATTAATAATATAATTAATTCCACTGGAATCAATATTATATTTTATATTTTCATAATTTCATTTTTTTCATGAAAGGGTATTTTTCTAAAAATTGTTTTTTTGATTTGTTTTTAATATGTATATTAAAATTAATTTATATAAATTTAATATTATAATATGTTTTATATATTTCGAATTATTATGTTTTTACATTATTATAAGTCCAATTTCATTTTAGTCATAATGAATAATAACCATATTAGAAAGTATCCCTCACAATAAAGGGTAAAATATGATAATTAATGTCATGACATTATCATAATGCAAAAACATATCATCTACAATTATATTAAGTTATTTCATTTAAATACTTATTAAATTATATTTTAAATTAAATTAGATTAGTTGTTATTTACATTTATGATAAAATACAATATTTAATTGTTTTTAATAATTACAGGTGTGTCACTCCCATGATATATAAAAGAGAACCTAATGTCCTCACATGTCCACACCACTATACTAGGTTAAAAAACTATTATTTAAACAAATACCTACCCAAACATCCTCCTCAAATCCTAGAGATTATTGTTTCACCAAAATAATGACATAAAATTCTTAAGGTGTAAGAAAGGGGGGGGTTTAAAATATGTGGTATAACTCTTGACTACACATTTTCATGGTTCTTTCAACAAGACATTCTTAAAACCTATAATAACCAAGATTTTATAATAAAATAAATATTTATAAAATAATTAATTGTTCTTTTTTTATTTTCCACACCTTTTTCATCTTCTTTTTCATCCTATGGGAAATGAAAACATCGCTCGAGCATACCTATGGTCTACTACCACTATGAAGCAATGCATTTTGTTTTTCAGAACTGCCTCACATGAATGGATAAAATGATATATAAAATAAATAAATATGAAATTTATGACTTAATTATGATTTTTAATTATAATATATTACTTAATTCCTTACCCTTCCATCTATTCGAAAATGTTATTGTCGCTTGTGTGTGTGTGTGGACTACCACCTCCACAAATTGTTGTGATTCGTTTTTCATTACTAACCCCTATGGATGGTACTATGGATGGATATAATGATTGAATACTATATATATGGTTATTATTATTCTAATTTTTTATTAATTATATATCATAGCATATTCTTACATGTCCAGTTATTATAACATGTTATTGTTTTGGTTGGTTATTCCAACTATATAAATGTTATTATATAATTTATGTCATGAATAATTAAGGAATGTTACTTTATTGTAATTTTATGTAATAATTTTTAAGTCATGATTTTTAAAAATTCTTTAAATATAATAAACAAGTGCATATTTGTAAATAAAATAGATTCCTTGAACAAATTATAAAATTTTAAAAAATATATATTTTCCACCATTTCATAAACAAATCTCCATAAGATACTTGAAATATAAATGTGAATCCAAAAATAATTTCAAACAAATATATTTAATAAATTTTAAAATTATTGAAGTGATTAATTCATTACCATGGTTTAATTATTAGAACCATTGAACCAAAATATACATGAGAACTGATACAATTATGATCCAAAATATTAATTTTATTGAATAATTTTTAATAAATTGGAAATAAAAGATATTAAGTTAATCATATATTATTATAACTAGGATTATACCTTCTTTTAAAGATATTTATTTAATATAAATTTAGTATATTGGATTTTAAAGTGCTTCTAACTAAGTCTATGTTGGTGTTAAAGGGAATTTTCATCTATGTTTCCTTTCATTGAGACTCATTGCATTTTGACCAAATGTTTTATTTGTAATGTGTATATGTTTCCATATGTTTTTATTTTATCATTAATCCATTTAAATTAATGTTTATTGAAAATATATTCCAGTTCTCCTCTTCAATTTCCTTTTGATTCAAAAGTTACGAAAGTGGAAAGGTTTTTTCATAAAAAACTTTGTTAAAATGTTGTAATATTCTTTTTTTAGACATTTTCACATAATATACATATTTTATAAAATTATTTTCGAATATAATTATTATAATATATATTTTTTAAATTAATTTTAAAAATACCTTTAATGTTCATTATTTTTTGAAAAAAGTTTTCATATTTAAAATCATCCACTCGTGTTATTTTTTTAAAAAAGTGTGAATGAAAATTTTTTAACATATGTAGTGTGAATGAAATATCCCACAATCATGAGACTTTCTATTTAAGAACATTAACATTCATGTTTTAATTATTTTTAAAATAAATTATTATTTCCCAGAATTTTTGGAAATTTTCATTTTAGGAATTTTAAAATAAAAAGTTCTTATATCCATATCTTTAAATGAAACCCAAAAGGGTTACAAAATATTTTTTAAAGAAAATATTTAATGAGATTTTGAATCTCAAAAATATAATTTATATGTAGTTATTTTTTTATGGTCCCTCTTCATTGTTTATGGTTATAAATGAGGCATATGTAACTCAATATGGTTGTTGATTCTGATATAGCTCTATAATTCTATGGGTAAATATTTTTTTCAAAGAAGAATAATGTCAAAATTAACTATGTTTTCTTTTCCATTTTTAAGTGTTCCTTGAATATGATGTCCCATGTAACCTACATGAATTTTCTACACTTAAAATATGTTTATGTGAATTTGATTAATTTACAAGGTAATAAAATAAATATATGAGTTTAAAAATGTTTATGACTCTTTTTAATGGTGAATTCCATTTTCTAAAAATGGTTTTCATGAGTTCTTAATGTGTTCAATGAATCCATATTGATTGTAATTTTTCCTTTATTTTCACTTAGGATTTTATATTTTTAGAGCATTGTGAAATTATTTTTATTTATTGAGTAAGTAAATTATTAATTTGAGATTAATTTTATTATATAAAAGGAAAACATTCTTATGGGATCTCACAATTTTCAAATGAATTAATGGGTTTCTTTATTATTATTTCACTTAAAAAAACTTTTATTCTCATAAAAACGTTCAAATTTTTTTGATAGGGCTTAAGGATGATTATGAACTATTAAATGGTCCATAATTCTACTATAGGGATTCTAATTAAAAAAATTAAATCATGTTTTCACTGAAGCATGATTTGAAATTTAAGAATCATTCATTTTCTATAAAAGGAAACTGAGCAGAAGTGTCTACTTTTTATAATAAGGGTTTGATATATTAATGTTTTTCATAACTTTTAAAATCATTAAGTCTAAATTTCCAGGGGGATATAATAAAATTAAATCCTCATTATAAAACTAATAATAATGTTTTGATAAGGCATGGTCTATTATAATTGGTATCAATAAATGTTTTAGATAACATTAGAGGTTATAATGTCAATATTTGAGAAAATAATGGTTTGTTATGATTTAATATACTCAAACTGAATATTTTGGTTCTAGAAATTTGAAGGAATAGAAATGTAGTAAGTTATTGTCTGGTTTGAAGGACACATCAATAATGGTTCAAAAGGGGAAAAAATCAAATACAGAATTTATAGTTACAAATACAATGTATATGACTTACTATATATCTAATTTTATGATTAAAAAATACCTAGGAGTGTTTTATAACACACGAAATAAATAAAAAGAGTAGTTTCATGGAAATTCATGTGATAAAGATCATGAAAGAAAAAAAGCTTGAACATATTATCTCTCAATAATGTAAAAAGAATCCCCTAGTGAAATATATCTTAGTAAATGGAAGATGATTTAAGTGTAGGGGGTTTGGGAATTATAACAATTGATGAACTTGGGGGAATGATCTAGAAGGGGACCAACATGGTCATATGAATAAAAATTTAATAGAATAAAATGATGATATTAGGAATAAATATGAAAGTTTTGAATTATATTTTCTTCATGATTAAATTAGAAAAAATTATTAGATTGAGATTTATAGATATTAATGGATGGTTCATATTTTTTATTGTAAGAATGAGGTATTGATTAATAATACCAAAATTGTTAATTAAATAATTATGAAATTTTTAATTATTAAATAGATTACATATTGGTTTTCAAGAAGTATGATATAGTTTTATTTTATTTATTTATTGATAATCTTTATGATAGAGTATATGTTCAAAGGTATAAATTGCTTTTTGAGGAATTTATTATGGTATTCGAAGGTTATTACTGATATTTCAGAGGATGTTTATTGTATAATATATAACTATGAGGTTTAACATTTTAGGAAGAATGATTTTTTAATCTATGGATATATATTGAAATGTATCGATAACATTTTGGTTTTAGCTGATATTTGATGTTGAGGTAATTATGGTTAATTTTAATTAATGGGTTACTATATTTTGGGAATATATGTTTAATCATTTAGATGGAGATGGCATAAAATTTTAATTTGGTGACTAATTGGTTATGGTTATTTTAGAATAATTTCACAATATTGGATTATATGATTAAGGTAAACAGAAATATTATTGAATAATATGGTATTATATTTGAGGAAAAATGGTTGAGATATATTTTGGGAGAGTATTTGATTTAATTATATATTTATAGTGATTCAGGTTATTTATTTTAAAAATTTGCATAAATTTGGAGAATACATGATTAAGACATATAAATTTGTATTATGCAATTTATGAGTAATTGAATTTATTTAGACCTAAATATTAATTTGACCTTTGATGAATGTGTAATCAAATTATTCTAATATTCTGGTTTTAAATTTTTTATGGGATATTTTGAACAGTGTTAAGAGAAATTATTTGTTCAATGATTTATATTAACGTTTTTTATGTAATTTTTTGAGTATAGGGAGATTAATGTAGTATTTATTAAAATTTTATACTAACAGAACTTGTTTAGACCATTTTCTGTTTTTATTAATTGATATAAATAAGAGAAATAAATTTTCATTCTTTTGTGAATCTTGTGATCCACTCTTTGTTGATTTTAATGCTTTTGGCATTAAAATTTAATCTTTAATATTCATTTAATGTTTTATGCTATGAGATCAAAGTGGAAGATGATCAAAACCCAAATAAAGGATGAAATTCCATTTTCGAAGAGGAAGACAATAAAGTACATATAATTTATAAAAATATATATCTCAATAGTAAATGAATTTCATAAAAAAATCAGGTCATAAGTAGAATGTAAGACTTAGATATTTATTTACACATTTGAAAAAATATATATAAGTATGAGTCTTATAGATGCAGAAGCATTTATGAAATAAATATTTCATGGTTTTGACCTAGAAAATTAAGGTTCTTGAAAAAACATTTATGTAACATCCTGTTACAATTTTCATTTATTCATAAACCCCTCATTTTGAACATTATTTTTTGGGTTTTGTTTGGTGTTGAATTAGGTGAAATTATAAATGTTTTGGATGTTTTTGGGCTATTTAATGGTTGGCACATAGCTGACACACAGTTTTCCAGACCGTGTTTTCTACCACAAAAATTTTTGAAAAATTGGATAGTGGGCTTCCTACTACTTGCACACTGTATTAAAAACTGTGTTAACATTTTTAGGAAAATATGAATCCCTTATAAGACATGTTAATGGTGTACACACATATTGATTAAACTGTATACCCTTTATAAGAAAACCATGCAAACTAGTTTTTCTAGATCTGAATTTTTTTAAAAATTCCTAAACCATCCATTTAAGTCCCTAGTGGACCTCCTTCAACCCAAAACGGTTTCTCCCATCCATAGAGCACCCAAGAAGTGATTTTGGTCCCTTGGATCCCTCCCAAAAGTGATATGATGCTAGAGTAATTCCCACTGATCTTCTAACTGTTAGTTTACTCCTCACATTCTTGATCTCATGTTGTCCCTCTTCTCCTCCTAAGGGTTATTTGGATCCCTATATTGATTTTTTGGATCTAATACATACTTGTAAGGATCTAAAACAGAATGTGATTATTGTTTTCCTAAATTTTGTGATTGATTTTCTTCATTTTAAAATCCAAATTAGGGATTGATGTTTTCAGATCCATTGGATTTTGAGGTAGGTAGTCCAGTTTTGATACCCAATTTATCTTAGCCAAAATTTATTATTATAAATTCAATTGATGATTTGAATAATAATTCATGATTATTATTAAATTTTATTCAATTGTTTTATTAGAAACACAATTCCATTAAATTGGGGTTTTTTGGAAAAATAGGTTTTGGAATGAAATTAGAAACCCCCTCAATTTTATTGAATTGAGGTATGATTATTGAAATTTGTGGGATTTAAATTCTTTTATTTATGTAGTGTATTTGATGGAAATAGATTCAATTAAATTACTGAATAGGATTGTGGAATTTTTTTATGGAAAACTATGAAAAAATCTAATTCCATTGAATTGGGGGTTTGTGATTAATTTGATGGAATTTTATTTGAAAAGTAAATTGTTGAATTTAATTTGTGATTGTGTATTATGAAATATCATGATTGTTTTCAAATACTTACTTGTGAAATATGGCATAAAATTTTCTTTTATAGAAACATTATTATTTTATATTAAAAAAGGGAATGATTTTGATTAAAAATACATTATGGGGCTTATTGAAAAAATTGGAATATTTTAAATAGAGAATGGAATGAATTTTATTTAAATAATTCATAAAATAAATTTCTCATCATTTTTTTGTACTTAGAACTTGAAATCCTTAGTTAGTCAGCGAGTCTTTTGGGAAACACATTACAACTTAAAAAATTATAAAAAATTATTACAGAACACTATATACCTTAGTAGATTATGATGAGTCCTCTTTCTGCTTAGGCCCAAAGAGGTGTATGTATATATTTGTCATTTCATGGTGTTAGGTCCCCACAGCATGGAACAATCATACCTAATTATGCATATAACCACATTGATCAAATATTTTTATTTATTTTTAATATATTCTATTTTTATAATATAGTTTACATGCCGCAAAATTTATGTAAATTAATTTATACAAATATGTTTACTTAAATCATTTTGTGAAAAATTTCATTTGTGTAAAGAAACATTTTTTGGAAATGTAATTCCTTCATTTGAAATATATTTCCAGCATTTGAAATGTGAATCATGAATTTTGTAAATATTATTTTTAAATGGAAAACTTATTTACTTGAAAATCAAAAGAAATTCCTTGGTTAATTTAATTTTGAAATATTATTAGAGAATCCTTGGGTGTAATGGAACTGGGATTTGGCTCACACTTTTGGGAGATTATAGATTATCCCCTTCAATTTTTTAACAATAGAAAGAGATCAGACGGAGGTGGCTCTAGCTATTGATACATTGAATAGGTGAGTTGCATATGAATTGTGACTAGGTGAATTTTTCCTCTTTTTGGTACTCTATTGTAGTAAGTGGGCTTAATGACACCAATTTTACTTTTGGTACATTATTCACTGTGTATTTTCTTCTGATATTCATTCTGTATTGTTTCTTTTACTTCCACAATATTAGTTAAAAATCATCCCCACATCCTTTTTTATGATTCTAGTTTCTAGTCACTAACCCATGAGGATCCTTAATTCCCTTTCAGGCTACATTAGTGCCACATCAGTTATTGGTTTACAAGGGACCCAGGCTGGTTCATGACAATTTGATATTAGTGGAGATTCATTATTAACTTCTTGTTTTAAAGTCACTATGCATTGTTAAATCTCTTTGTGGAGTACGGGGTTGTTGGGATGGAGTTTCTGGATAACTCTTTCCACAATGAACCTTATGTCACCATGGGTGGTATGGGAAATATTTCATTGGGACAATTTAATGTCATTTATATATTTTGATTTGGATATATTAAAATTTAAACTTTATCTATTATATCTATTTGTATTAATTTACATTTTAACCTATTTGAGTGTAACATCATATATTTATTGTTGTCTGTGGATGTTTTGTATTATCATGCCTCTATAAAGACTTGTAAATAAAATTTAGGAGGAAGCAGTTGCTGACCCTCAGTGATCAACCCCTACTATGAATTCGAATATGGTTGAGGTGATTATGCACATTGTCTATGATATGGGACCCGAAACACCTCGAATTCATAGTCTTTATCCATCTATTGAACATCATAGGAATTTTTTCAAGTTTTGTTCTCATGAGTTCCATTACTAGAATCTATAACAATTCATATGAAAATATTATCCTTAAGAAACTAAGGGTTGGTTTAGAAGAATGTGGCATTTGTTTAGGTTCTCAAACAAACCAGACTAAATCATAGTGAAGTGTTCTACATTTTTTCTAGAAGGAATGAGTAAGAGATTGTTGGAAATGATGATAATAATGATGAAACATGAGGGGTTGTAGTGGAAAGTGTTCTATGATCTTTTTACTAACTAGTTCTATCTAATTTTGATTTTATTGTCCAAGTACACTAATTTTTCAAACCTGAGAAGGATGAAAAGACCATGATATAATATTCAACGCATTTTTATGAGCTCTTTCACTTCTCACATGATATAGTATCTAATGGGAAGATAATGTCTTGATGGTTCGAGTTTTGAATTCATCAGGATATTCAATATCATTTTTTCTTCCTAAAACTGCATTCATATAATGATTTTATGGATAGAGAAATTAGGGTTGAAATGAAATTGGATGGAAAGTCATAGTTATGAGAAGTTTCATTATCTCCCAGTGGTATTTTGAGTTCCTTCAATGGAAAGTTCAAGCATTATGATTTTTGAGGAAATTCTCAATAGAAGGTTCATTCCTGACCACGTGTATTTCCTAGAAGATGTACTTTTATTTTTTTAAAGTGTTAAATGTTGGGACATTAAAAGAAGGCCTTCATTAATCCACAAAAAACTATGTATAATGCACACATTAATGGAACATGAATAGATTCTTCTACATTTATTCTAATCTATATAGTTGATGAAAATCATTAATGCCACCTAAAACCATAAGTAAATCCATTTCTTCACATGAAAATTGGTTCTATCACCATGCATTTGGAAAAAATCTTCTTCACATAGTGGGAGAGTCTCTAGAAGAACCAGATACAGGTCTAGTGACCATGATAGGTACCATTACTATCGCTTCATCATTAATGACAACTTTATTTGATACTGATGAGTATTATTCATTTATTTCAACCCATGTTGTTAATATTCACGTTCTTCATATAAAGAATTTATATTGTGTAATGGATAATATTGCACCCCCTGATATGAAGAGAGAGTATGGTCTCTGTAGTTCCAATTTTTCCTTATTTCTATCAGATGCCAATATTTCTTGTAGTTTTCTGGTTCTCAACATGAAACGACTTGAAATATTATTCAAGATGGATTTTCTAGTTTCAAATAAATCCTAGATTTATTATTATCTTTGATGGATATCCATTACTACACATAGTAGTGTGTTCCGTGTCTTTCAAGGAGAATGTGTCCCAATGTCGAGAAGATATGGACCCTCTTATCCAGAGTTGGGGAATGTAATATCTATATTTTCCTTTGATCTAGAGTTTGAATCATTGATCGGTGATCTACCTCTAGTGGATGTCGATTCCTCTAATGTGTATTATTTAGACTTGTCTAGTGTTCCCCTAGCAAAGGAGGTTTATTTTTATATTAAATTAATTATTGGTACTCAAACAGTATATATCCACTCTTACAATATAACAACAGAAAAAATGAAAGAGATAATGTAACATTTGGATCATCTTCTTGATAATGGTTTTAGACACCTGAGTGTGTCACATTGGCTATCATTTGTCCTTTTTAACAATAAATATGATGTTTTAATTCACCTACGTATTGATAAATGAAAGATTAATGGAGCAATGGAAAATAAAAAGTGGTGGTTACCATAGATTGATGATATGATTGATCAATTAAAAGGGGTGATGTGGTTCTAAAAGATAACAGAGGTAACTATGCCCCCTCACATCTTCCCTTTGCTGATGAAATTATCATTTTTACTCAAGGGGGAAAAAGAAAAATTCAGAATCTCAAATCCATCCTCCATCACTATGAGCTTCTCTCTGGACAAGAGGTTAGCTGGAATAAATCCTTCATTTTCTTTGGAAAAAACATATTAGATTCCAGGAATCATTGTATGATTCATAGTCTTGGTATCAGAGAAGGCTCCTTCCCTTTCACATATCTTAGAGTCGCAATTTTTATAGGTAGACTGAGATCCACCTATTTTACTGAAGTGGTTTGTCAAGTTAGAAGAACTCTCTCCAATTAGAAAGGAAAAGCTCTCTCTATAGTGGGAAGAATTTTCTTAGTTAAACATGTCATCATTTCCAAACTTGTTTATTCTTTTATGGTGAAATCTTGGCCTACTTCTATATTTATGATTCTTAACTCCCTTATGAGGAATTTTGTTTGGAGTGGCAGTACTCTGGAAAAGAAAATTATCATTACTCCATATACCAAATGTTGTTTACCTCTCACTATGGGGGGACTTGGGATTAAGAATATCAAGCTCTTCAATCATTCCGTTAAAGCTCAATTTATTTCGAGACATATTAATGGAAAATCAGCATCTCTTGACTTTCTTAAAGCATGAATACTTTCTAGATTGATTTCTTGAATGTTTTCATACATGCACTTTTCTGTATGGCCTAGTTTGAAAAATATTTTTCAAAAGATTAATAATCATTCCCATTGGTTGGTGAATGCCTCTCCCAAGATGAAATTCTGGAGAGATAACTAGACATGGACACCTTTAATTGAGGGTATAAATATTGATTCTTTGGATGTTGATCATGATGCCTCTATTTGTGATCAACTTGAGCTGAGCAACAATCTGCCTACTCATATTCTAGGAATTGTTAACTCATATGATTTTATAAATTCTGATCATTTCATGGTATGGGAACCAACTGTAAATTGAATGATTGACTCTAAAAGATTCTAATATAATTCTATACAGGTCATTTACTCCAATTATGTCCATAATTTTAGAAGATGGATAAAACCCTCTCGATTTACCCTTCTCTGGAGAATTCAAAAGAAAAAACTGTCAGTGGATAGTAATCTTCAATAGGTTGGTATCAATCTTTGACCAAGATACGACCTGTGCCACCAACATTGAGATGATCTAGATAATTTATTCCTCTCTTGTAAAACCACTACATCAATCTGGATATTTATCTTTGACCTCTTCGACATCTCAATACCGCAGGTTGATAACATAGCATATTTTTTGCACTTTATTGCAGTAGAATAGCTCTCCAAGCAGATCCACATCCTCTTCTTTGTTGATTGTGATGAAACTTTCCACATTCTTTGGAGAGGCAGAAATAATTCAAGGCATGACATGTTTTATTTTAATCACAATGTTTCCATTTCCAGCATTCTTGTAATGACTCGAAATGCAAATCAGTTTCACACTGTACAATGTCACAATTCCATCAAAGACATTGCAGTCTTGAGAAAGCTTCATCGGTCAAGTAATTTTCCCAAACCTATTGGCACTATAAGAAATTTTCTGGATCCCTCCCTTTGAAATTTGGATCAAATGCAATCTTGATGGTGCCTCAAAGGGTAATCCTGGACCATCTAGTTATGGCTTTGTTTTCCGAGACCACAATAGTGACTTGATTGAAGGTTATTACAGCTTTTATAATCATTTCACTACCCTTGAAGCTGAGATGATGGATCTTATAAATGCAGTGGAAATGTCTCACCAAAGAAATTAGAATAATCTCTGGTTCGAAAGTGATTCCTCTACTATTGTGCAAGCTGTTAGAAAAAATTAGATTCACCATGCCTGGAAACTTACCTTGAAATGGATCAAATGCCTTGACATTCATGTCTCTAAGAGCTTTATAATCACACATGTCTACCATGAAGCCAACTATCTTGCTGAAAGACTTGTAAATAAAGGTATTTCTGAATCCTCTAGATTACATTTGACAACACTTTCTGAGGATTTTTCTGTTTACTTGATAGAGACAAATGTAAAATTGCCTCCTTTATACTCTTGTAATTCACCTTATTTATTTTATAGTTTCTTGTTGCCTTTTTCAAAAAAACAATTCTAGGAGATAATATCATTTCATATAGATATTGTTTTATTAGGCCACATGATAATAATGATTCCAACTATGTCCTCAATATCGTAGTAGAGGTGTATGTAAATAAAAGTTGGTCAGATTACCTTTATGAAGAAATGTTTACAATGTTTTCAGACAACCGGATCCTGAGTTATATCTTCTCTGAAAAATACTTAAATATCCCTAAGAGGTTATTGGTGGAATACCAACATTCTATTTATTTTGACATCACTTATACCTTGGGTAAATGGAATGTCATTGTAGATTATTTGAGTAAGAAACTTCCGAACCTGGTAGTCAAATAATCATCAGAATAATGGAATTTACTGTCTCTATTTGTAAAATTTTATGTTGGAGTTCAGGAGAAAGGGGATAAGTTTTCCCTAGTCACCAATTGGTTGAAATATGTTATTCTCTAGTTCATTATTTAGGATCAACAACATGATTATGAGTTCTGTAGCATTAAACACTCTATTTATGGTGGTGAGACACTTTACCAGTGGTTTCTCCCCAAATGTGGTATTCTAGGATATCATAGTATTTTGGCAGTACAATATTCAGTAAGGAATGTTGTGATGTAGTATTGTTATAATTGCCAGTTTAAGTGAACTCTAGAACCATGAATATGTTCTATGAAATGCATCAGCAGTTCTGGTGGCAAAGTATGAGACATGACATTGCTAAAACTGTCTCTCAAAATTATACATGCCAACCGGAAATGGTCGATCAAAAGAAACCATCATGTTTTCTTTAGCCACTTCTAGTCCCAAAATTGAAGTGGTATAAGATAAAAATGTATATTTTGGTAGATTCCCACTTTCTTAGATGAAAAATAATGAGATATGGGTTGCGACATATGGGATGACAATAATAGTTTACTTTTTACCCATTCTTGATAAATTCAAAGTTAAAGAGTTGGGAAACCTCTATGTGAATGAGGTTCTTCATTTCATAGAGTTCCATATGCTATAGTCTCAAATTGGGAACCTTGGTTCACTTATTGTTTTAGGAGAGTCCATTAGGAGGAACATGGATCTAATGTTTATTTGAGCATGACATACAATTAGTATTCGGATGCCCAGAGAGAAAGAGTTATACATATTCGTGAGGATATGTTATGTGCATTGGTTATCAACATTCATGGGACTTGGGATGATCATTTGGGGTTGTATTATTTTTCTTATAACAATAGTTACCAGCATATAATCAGAATGGCTCCTTTGGAGGCCTTTTATAGATGGACTAATAAATATCAGTTGTGTTTGTTGGATATTGGTACATGTTCTTTAGTTGGACCAAGCATGGTCCATGAGAAATCAAAAAAGATATATTTTATTTTTTAGATAACTTTGATGAAATATAGAAGATATAATTTTTATGTAGATCATCACCATTGACTGTTGGAATTTTCAGTTGGTGACTAAGAGATAATGAAGGTTTCACCATGATTGGGTCATTGATGGCTTAGGATGAAGGGAAACTTGCTGTCAATTTTGTTGAAACTTTATAGGCAATTGAGAAGGTAGGAATAGATTAATATAGTTTATCACTACCACCGCAGCTGATATCGATGCACAATTAGATTCATGTATCATAGCATCAGAAGTATCTATTAGATCTATCTCATGTTGGGAGTTGGTGTGATCTTTTGGTTAAACCTGATTTGTCTATGACAGAATGGCTAGTAAGGATAGTTTATTCTAATATATATGTACTTCATGGGAATAATGTACCTTTGGTTTTTGTCCAATGACAACACAGTTCTGATAGTCATGAGATGTGGGAGAGGTATGCACTGACGAGAGGGTAGTGACCCCATCACCTTGACATGTTAGCTTTATTGTAGACTTTTTGGGGACATAATATAAATATCAATGTTATAAACTTTTTATTGGATCAACAGGTCTAAAACATAGTAACCACATCATGTAATATATTATTAATTTTTTACATTAATTTTTTTTCATTAATTCCATTTAAATAAATACCAACTTTATAGATAAAATCATGTTGATAAATATAGATATTTTATAGAAATATGATTTATGCATGCAATTAATATTTATAAAATTAAAATATGTTATAAAATATAGATAAATGAGTTTAATGAAATGTATAGAATGTACATTGGATAAAATAAATTAACAATCACTTAATGTTGGTTACTAGGTAAGGAATTAGTATAAATTTTTTATTCTTAAAACTATATTTTCATAAAAAATGGGTTTTAATAATTTTTTTCTTGGATAGTATGATTATTTTCAACAAAATATATATATTTTTCATAAAATAAAAATTATTTTTAGGAAAACATGTCATTATAATCCTATGATGCTTGAGAGAAAGTCCAATGTCCTTACATAATTATTTATTTTTCGGATAATCAACTTTTTAATTGGGTTACGGAGGAACCATACATAACCATAGCCCAGTTGGAACATTGCAAAAGTAAATGACCCTGAAGGTTGAAATCACCTAAAACCATAGAAAATCTTGTTCCCAAGTTTAATTAACACATTTATTAGTCCCAAATAGTACTTGGATGCACAATTAGCCATTCCCCATTAAGAGATTCTCAATTCCTAGTATCAATAGAATATGACATACATTGTAATTTAACCAAATCTCATATCCCTATAAATATGTGATCTACTTATTTGAATCCCCATATTGGTTTACATTATTCATAACTGTGACCCATTTTTTCAATCAATTCATCATAGTGTCACCACCACTGAGGCCCTTCACTGTCATTGCCCATCATCATCATTCAAGACAGCCCACACTCAGCCAACTTACATCATTAAATGTTTTGTGATCTCCACCTAGATTAACCACATCCCATCACTAAAAACCCTTAAATATTGACTTTTACCTATAAAATCAAAACCACATGATTTAGGACCACCATAGACTCCAACTGCCAGTGGATCCACTGTTTCCTCCGACGCCAAGTTGGCCCCCATCCCCCTTGAGGAATCCATCCCCCACTTCAAGAATGATATCCATCCACCCTAAATATTTGGTTTTTTCCAAGATTTGATATTGGGATTGGATGGAGGATCATAGGGAACCTTTCCACTAGGTACGACCCCAACTACAATAAGCATATGATTAGATTTTAGAATTTTTCTCAATTGATTTATTTTCTAGTGAATAGTCCAAAATGAAAATATTTGAAATGTTGTCATTTCTTTCTATAAATAAGTAAATTGAAATCCCCATTCTATTTTGTATTTGGTTTTAAATTAATATAGTATCTATTTTATTAAATATGATCTAATTAATTTTATAAAAATCAATACTGTATTTTATTTCGGTATAGGTTCATTTACACACTTATAAATGGTATTTTTATAAAAAATTGATTTTCAATCCATTTTTCATATTTATACTAAAATTATTTTTGTCACTAATATATATTTAATAAGATATAACTGTTTTAATATTTTTTTTAATAATGACATTCAAATTTGGTTATAAGTCCATTTTATTTTTATTCATAACGAATAATAATCATGGTAAAAAGTAGCCACAATAGTATTGGGTACAATGGGTTAATAAAGGTTTATAATTTTAGAAAAAGTCACAAAATACCATCAAAATTTTTATTGGATGAGGATATTTTTATTTTACCTCATTTTATTTAAAATTTAATTTTTCTATGGTCACATGACCATTAATAAGACTATTATAATATTTTAAATATAAAAATTATTACAAGTGTGGCACTCCACTTATAAAATGGAACCTCTTATCACCACATTGACATACCACAAGTTCAATTTATATATACTAATATCTACTCAATAAACCCTAAAACCATCCTCTCCATGTCTTATAGGATATGGTCTCATCAAAATACCACTCTATAGGGATTAATGTGCAAGAAAATTGAGGCTTTCCTAAGAAGAGATATGACTCTCAACTGAGTACAATCATGTTTATTTCGTCCTCTACCAATTTAAAAAATATCATAACCATTATGATATAATAAAAATAGTATTTATGTATACATAAATTATATTATTATTATGTTATAATAAGGTTTTGTCTCATTTTACATCCTATGGGAAATGAAAAAAATCTCTCGTTCTCCCCTGTGGACTACCACCTCAATGAAGTGTTATTATTAATTTTTCTTCACGGCCTCCTATAGATGGTTAAAATGATGGATAAAATAAATTTATATTATATTTATGAAATAATTATTATTCTAATAAGATAGTATATTACATACTTTCTTACACTTACATATGTTTGTTATTGATAATGTCATGTGTATGAAAGTGTGGATTGCCAACCCATGAAGTGACGTGAATAATTTTTTTACCATATCACGTAGATGAACCTAAGGACGGAAATAATGAATCAATAAGTAATATTTTAAATTATTAAACAATTTTTAATGATATATTATGAGTATACCCAAACATATTTTTACTCATTCTGTTATTATAACTCTTTCTTGTTTGGGTCAATTTTACTACCCACATGAACATTATTATAATTTGTATGTCATGAATTATTAATTAATTTTATACAATGTTAATATTATGTAATAATGTGGAATTTATGAATTTTTTCAAGATTATATAATGGTAAAAATAATATATATATATATATATATATTAATGATTTCAAATCATTATATGAAATAATAACTTATAAAAATAGAATTTTCAAGATTTTCATCAAAATATTTACCATAAAATTAATGAAATATCCTTAAAAATATGGAATAATATTAAACAAATATATATAAAAATCCTAACAAATTTCATTTTATTAAACCATGAGAAATGATTATGTACAAGAATAAAAAATCAATATATACACAAGAAACATAACAATTACAACCTTAAATATTGATTTTAATGAAAAATTACTAATAAATTTCTTACAAGATGATATAAGTACATCTTAAATATTACTATAATTATTATTATGATTGTATATATTTTTATAATAAAGATGAATTAAATATATTGGATGTTATAGCACATCCATCTAAGTGGAAGTATGAGGTAACATGATTTTTTGTTTCAATTTTCTTTTATTGAGATTCATTTCATTTTAATAGAATGTTTTGTTTTTTTGGGTATACAATTGTGTGTGTGTGTATTATAAAATTAATTTCATATAATTTATTTAATTTAAAAATACATTTCCAGTCATATTCTCTAATATTTTTTGATTTAAAAGTTTCCAAATTGGTAAGGGATTTTGTTAAACTCACTGTTTAAAATATTTTAGCTTCTCCTGTACTGGTTATTTTTCAAAAGTGTGAAAGGAATATATTTTTAACATATATAGAATAATCCCAATATCTTAGAATTGTGTTTTTTATTCTATATTAACATTAATCAAAAAGTACTCAATGTTTTTCAAAGGAAATCATATTTCTTATCCTTCTTAGAAATTTTACTTTTAATATTTTTTGATGAAAATGGATTTGTGTCATTATTTTTATTTGAATACTATACAAGTTTATACTTATATGTTATAAAGAATATTTTATTATATTATACCCTATAAATTTAAAGCTTATTTGTTGTAATTATTTTTCATTCCATGAAAATTTTTATGATGAGGAGTCAGTCTAATATATCTATCAACTACTTTTGGTAACGAGTATGTTAGTAAAATAATTATGTTGGAATTAACCATATAAATTATTCCATTTTAGGTGTTATTATAATTTTTATATTAATATGATATCCTTAATAACCTAAATTAATTGCATATGTTTATAAAATTGATTTTATGTAATTTTTTTATCTCACAAGGTAAGAAAAATAAGCATATGGTTTAAGAATTTTTATGACCCCTTTTATGGGTGAAAATCATATTTTTCACGAAAAACTTTTTCATGTGTTTTTAATTTTTTATGAATACTTAAATATTATAGATTTTTAATGATTTATTGTAATTGTTTAATGATTAAAATTATACAATAAGGCTTATTTTATGAGAATGAAATTAATTATTTTGAGCTCATATTTATTATGTAGAAGGTAAACTTCTTTATGGGATCCCATGATTTTGAAATATAATATTGTGTTTCTTTAATTTTTATTCCCAAATTGATTTTTTATTTTCATTCAGTGTTCAAAAATTTATTTCATTGGGCTTAAAAATTAATATGAACTATAGAAAGGTCAACATTTACAAAATGGTGATTCATCTTAACAGGAGAAAATATTATTGGAATGAAACAAATATTAAATTTAAGAATCCCATTTTTGTAGGAAAATGAACATTGAGTGCAAGTACACCACATTATATTGCATGGTTTTGTCATGTATGATTTTTCTTAATTACATAAGATACTAAAAATAAATGATTAACAAATATAAGATAATTAAATCCCTTATATGAAACACATAATTAGGGGATGATTAAGATCTGTGATGCCATATCATTCCTCACAACTTGTTTATCATGAGAAATACTAATTTGTTTACAGAGAAAATTTTATACTGATGGTTATGAGTTAAATAATTCATAATCATGTTCAATGAAACATAGTCTCATAGGTTTACACTATATACTATATAAATGGATTATTTTTTTTATAAAATGGTGTGTTAACTATTTTAATAATTTTATATGAAAACAATATCTGAAAGAATATAGAAGTATTTAAAAATGGTTTTAAAATGTTTCGTAATAGTTTTGAGTATTTTATAAAAGTAGGAGAGATATAGATATTTTAACTAAATCATCGAGCATTATTTCATAAAATTCACCATTTCTTGGTTTATTTTATAGAATGGTTATTTATTTCAAAATGTGTTATTCGTCATTAATGATGTGACATATCATTCAACTACTCCTCCAACATTTTTTATATACCAATATTCTATAAAACATCATGTAATGATGTGTTATTGAATAAGTGAATGCTAAAGGTGTTTAATAATTTGGTTTAAATATTTTTTGTCTATTGTATGTATTATTATAAATAAGTCAATAAATGATCATTTTATAATGTATAAAAACATTTTTAATTCACGTGGATCCATCATTCAGTAGTGGAATTCTATTTAAATGGGGATTAATATCCTCATTCTAGATATTAGTAAATAATATTAAGTAATTTTTAGATCACCCTTTTTATTATATATTCATCAAACATGTAGGTGGTGTTAATAGTACATCTGAAAGAAAAATGATTCTATAGAACCATTAGACAGTTCCCATATCTAGTGGACATTATACGAGGAAGGAGACAATACATTTTTAGGGATACTTACCAAGGTCATTATTGTGGATGATATACCATGAATAATTATGTTTTCTATTTTATTTTTTTATTTTATTTTATTGTTTACTCTCCATGTATATATAAAGGATTGTATTTGTGATTTATTTTAATATATTTTTGTATAGAGATGCCCTAAAAACAAATTCAGTTAATATATCTACTAAGGAGTTTTAATACCTTATCACTTTTAGAGGCTATTTAATCATATAAATTATCTTCGATGTCTATTTATTTTAACTCCTCATGTGTTCTATAACATAATTTTCTTTTAATAAATATTTAATTCCCCTCTTACTATAAATAATAAAGAGGATTCATGTATACTTCCTGAAACTCTGAGATAAAAAAATGGTTCTAAGTTATATAGTTTTCAACACCTAAGAGATACTCTAGTGATTCCACATCCTTTTATATTATAGGTATAAGAATAACTTGTATATAAAGGGTATTTAGAAATTAAATTCTATATTAGATTTATCATTGGATACCAAATGACACCTATATTTAATACTTCATTTTTAATATAAATATTTGTAATGTAATTATTAATTTTTATGTTGTTATTTAATTTTCATTTACTTATTTTGATTATGAATGAGTTTTCTTTATCCTTAAATTATATTTCAAGTTACAGTATTATAACTAAAACCCTATACTGAATGTAAGTATAAAAAAATTAACGACACTCAAATGTAATTTGGTGCATGAGAATATTTAGTAGGATTGACATCTTAAATAGAGAAAATACTCCATACTTTTGATGGAAGAGAGGTTCCGGGTTTAGGGAGGTAGTCATGGGATTAATTCTCTAAGTCAGTTTATTTCCATGTGTGTGTTATAATAAAATTTTATTGGATTTTTATATAAAATATTTTTTTGAATTTATATGATAGGTACAGGAGAGAATAATCCACCACAAAGAGGGGGGCATTAACCGTTTCTAAAACCCAAAAGCTCAAAAATAAACGTTTCCATACCTGATTTTTGTCTAATATAAATGAATGAATACTTAAATAATGACCATGTTATCAATGAGAAAATCATGAAATCATCATTAAAACCTTGAATGAATTTTATCACTAGAAAAGGTAATTTTATTCTTCCAATTTTAATATTATCTAAACACAACACTATAGAATAAAATTATGTTTTAAGAGTTCTCTAACTCCTAAGATAATGATGAATTATATATTGACAATGTATTAAATAATAACAAGTATTAGCTCCTAATTTTTAAAATTACATAATTTGTGCCCTTTAACTCCTTAATTTCCCATTCAAATACTGTTTTTGATATCCCCTTTAATTTTTTATAACCTGAGAAATAACACATGATCTATTCAATAATATTTAGATAATAAATCATCATGTATTACTTTAAAATAAATGTTTCCCAATTACCCCCTTCATTATTAACAATAAAAAGAAATAGATCCCCCACACTTACAAGAATAACATCTTTATATTATCCCTAGTTTTACACAAATAAAACAAAATTAAATATGGGAAATAAATAATAAAACAAATAGTTATTTTATTATTTTATTTACTCCCTACAAAAATATCATCATTTGGAAGTTAGAATTCATTAGATTATTTTATAATATATACACCACTTTATTCATCATTAAAAAATTCTAATTAAATCACCCAATACTCCACCTTCTCCTTGATTAATTTTTATTTGATATGAATATGCTTCAACCAAAAATATTATACCTAATTATTTTGAAGATTGATTTTAGTTTTATTTTCATTCCTAATCAACAATGGGTATGCAGTTCTGTCCTCATGTCACCATACTACGAATCATCCATGTAATGGTTGTTATGGATTGTGATACAATAACATACACAACAATTTTTGTTCTTAAAATGCCAAAATTTTTCTTCCTAAAGTGACCGTAATTGTATATTTCTATAATATAAATTATATCAAAAAATGTTTACATTTGATAACCTATTTCACCTAACAAATATATATAATAATATCCATAAATATGAAATAATGTATTTTTTTCATCTCAATCTATATTTAATAGTACCTTTGATTTATTATAATATTTTTTAACTATTGTAAGATTAATCAAATTAGGTTTGCATTAGAATCATGAAAAATAGTAACAAAAATAATGTTGTAATTTGTTTCTCTAAATATTGATTTAGAATCCAATGAGTCACTAAAAATACATTTATCAAAACAACATCCTTTTTCATCCATGTAAATCTTAAACCCAAATGCTATAAGGGTAATGATATTCCATAATTATTACATATTACACTTATTTGATAACTCAGGAGAATAATTTTCATATGAGATAAATATAAAGGCAACCCAATTGAGGACATATAAACCAGAAAACATTCAACCCATAAATCATTTCAATCAATATTGTTTTCACATTTGTGAAGAAATGTACTTAGAAATTGTCACTTTGTTTCTAAATGAAATAAAATTATCAAAATAAAAAATCCAAATGAGTGAGTTTGTTTCATCTCAAATGAGATAGATATTTTTCTCCACATTTCCTTTATTGAATTCAATTATCTTGATGGTTACAAGAATACTTTAATACATTTATTATAGTATTTGATTCTTACTAGAAATCAATTTCATCAGTTTAAACATTTAAGAACAATACCCATTTTAATTTTTCATTGTAAACCTCTTCTTCAAGTTGATCATTATGGAATGATAAAAGCATGATCATTTGAATCACATTTTATTTTATTTTCTAATTTATGATTTAAAATAATAAGACTATTCAATTTTATGCTACTGGAAAAAAAGTCAAATCAATGTTTATAACCTCAATTTGAAATCAATCCATACATACACAATGATAACTTTCCCATGTAACTTCTCTGTTACAATTGATATTATTTTTAAAAATATACTTTTTATATTTACCATTATTATTTTGGGGATGTTTCAATACTTCCAAAGTTTTATTATTGAATTTATTTTGAAATACTCTTTTTTTATTGATATTCTATCCTCATGCCTTACGAAATCCTTAACACTTTTTAGATCAACCTTTATGATCACGATAGATTGATTTGAAACCATCAGAATTCTCTATGTTTTAATATCATTTAATACGTATACAAGGATGTTTTTAAGGATCTATATTTTTTCATATCTTTTTTAAAAGCATATCCTTCTACATTTAGTATTTCTTAATCACTAAAAATTTTTAAAAACATTATAGGATTTTACAAATATGAGACACTATTTGAATATATTCAATGATATCAAAAAATTTCTCTTTCAAATTATTAAATATCATCATCAATTTGTATTATTTTAGCAATTAATTTTTATTTTTAGAAATTGAAAAGTAATATATATATATACATTCCACTATATATTCTGTTTATAACATAGATTACTCCTTCCATCAAGTGTATATCTAAGGAATTCCCCTCATGGGCTCACTTTTGAATCATACCTAATTTACTACCTTTAATATTAATGTAACATGGGGTTCAAAATAATGTTATAATGTTATAATTATAAAATTTTTCTATTCCACATAAAGTATTTGGAATAAATGTTGTTGATGTAAAAATTTGTTGAGAATGTAAAAATGGTCATTTGTTGATTATCACTTAAGGTACATCAATGTTTTATAAGAATATAACATGGTTCTATAAATTTTTAAAAAATTGTTTCATAGGTAAAAGTTATATTTTATTTGGTTGTGTATAGTGCACTATATTCATTAATTATTCCATTCATATCAATATATGATTCTATGTATCCATTATATTAATTGGAACCATTGTAGAAATATTATATATTTTTATAGAAAATCAATTTTTTTTCAAAACACCCAGGAGAATTCTCCAACATCTTAATATATTTCGAATTAATATAAATAAAATAAATATAATTAATACATGTAAAATAATTAAAATCCCAAAAAAATAAAATATTTTGTTGAATTCATGGTTTTCAGACCATACACATCCATGCATATCAACTCAATAAAATTTTATTTTCATCATATACCTTATTACTCTGGTTTTTTGTTTTTCAGTTATGAAATATATCAAAAGTGTTGAGAATTTATTGATTCATATTTTCTAGATTCATCACAACTAAATATTTTAAAATTTTAGACATTTTCTTTTGAAAAATAACCAATTATTTTATAAAAAATCTCATTTATCCATTTCACACTTTTATAATAACTATTTTGATCATTGGGAATTTAGAATACATTATTAATTTTTCACTTTTAATTCATTATCATAGTTCTATCCTCCAAACATATATTGATACATTAATTCCTATGAGTGGTCAACTTATTCTGATTATCAACAAGTTCAGAGACACTCAATAGATAGTTCATTAACCCATCGACAAAGAGAATATCATTGTACGAATATTTATTTTCATCAATTTTGGGTCTTCCAATTCCTTGGAAATTGATTAATCCAAAATTTCATAATGTAATGACATGTCCACAATATCATTTGAGAGATTTCATGATGTTCTTGTTATCGATTATGTGTTATGAGAATCCACAATCATGCATATAATTCCTTCCTTATATTATTAATTTTTAATCCACTTAAACCACCATTAATTGTTCTCCAATTCTATAACTATTAATAGATTTTATTTCTCATTCATATTTTTTTCTCATGTTTAATAGTGATATATTTTTTGTGTGTGTCTATGATGATCATACCTCCCAAAAAATTATTTATATAATTAAAATAGTTTTGTAATTAGAACTCATTTTAAATATGTTGTCTTAACTCACCAAAAAAATTCATATTGGATCCCTCTAAATTCGTATCATCACTTTGAATCTACATGTGATTAATTATACAATTTATTTTGGAATATATATCCATAGATTACAAAAACCCAATATTTTCCATCAATGTAAAATATATTTATTTGAAAACAAGGTTCCAAAAAATATTCTTGTTGAGAATAATTATAATTGAAAATATACTATGTTATTCTAAAATTCTCATTATAAAATACCTATTTTACATGGTTTCACCCATATTATTGGGCTCATCATTATATTTCATCCACACCTCATTTCTTTTGGAATTTCTAGCACAACATTTTAAATTTATAGTTGATGTTTTTTCCTTATTTAGTAAAGTGATCACCACATTTCTTTTATTTTCACTACCATCACCATATAGTTTAGATGCTTCAACATCCAAAATAATACTCCGTTTTAAAATAAAATAATATAGATGATTATTGGTATCAAAATAAATATTATCATCTAATTTATAAAATTCATTATATAACATCTCTCCCCTTACTCATTGGCATCAGAATGTAGAGAGATACTACTAGGCCTTATGCAATTTTCCGGAGGCACCAATGGTTGGAATGAAGTGTTGAGGTATTCATGAATAGTTGGGGAATGATTTTCCCTTATAATTGAAGCAACCAGTCAAACAATTCATAACAAATGAAAACCACATTATGCTTGTTAATAGGATTTTACAACTCAAAAATACAAACATACCAATAAAAGAAAAAAAATATCTATAATCAAAGAATCAAGAGGAATAATACAAAACAAAACCCTAAAATCTACGACACAACATAAAAGATTCAAGCCATGCTCCATGGTCCAAGAACCACAACCCACCAAATCATCGCGAAGTACCACAAATGGAATGAGATGCTTTGTCGTTACTTATATCCTGAAAAAAAAACATCTGAAAATGAACCAAAGGTCCAATAAATGGGGTGAGCACAAATACTGACTTGATTTTCCCCAAATGGAATCCCAACACACACCACTAGGATAAGATCAAAATCATAATTCTATAAAAACAATTTATATAAAACAAAAAGTAGTGAAACCATTTCCAATAATCCAAACAAACCCTTACCAATACATCTTCCTCCCAAATAACCACAATACAAATAAATAACGCAACCATTATATAATTTATTTATACCAATTTAAATTAGCACAAAAATTTCCACCTTGAATAAGAAAACCCAATAAATCATTACCATAGAGGTTCCCATTACCAAAACTAGTAAACTATCATGGTGGAACTTCTCATCCAAAACTGTTTACTTCTTTACCAATATAGTGGAACTTCACACCCATATATCCTTTATGGTGGATCTTTCATACACTATCGATCCAATTTTTTATTGTGAGATTTCATTCCCACTTCAAATCCATCAATCACTTGCACAATAACTTAACCAACAACAGGCATATAACATACCATGACTACAATAAGATGCCACCAATTAACTGAAAACCTAATAATACATTAGGCCATCAATAAAGGCATAATAAATTCAATAAAAAATCCCCATTTTATTAGAATCCATTTCCACAAACCATTTTCACTTCCCAATCCAGGAAAATGAGTTAAAAATATACATTTTAAAATCTAACAACCATAAACATTTCCCTGAATTTACCCATTTTTTTCTGGAAATCCATAGATCAATACAAAATAGATTTCCAATAAACATATCAAATCAAATCCACCAGTTATTTCAATAAAAAAATTATTTAATGAAAATATTCTTGTTCTAGTATTATAGAGTGGAGAGAGAATCCACCTATCATTCGGTTTTTGAAAAATTGACCACCCCCCCCCCCCCCGCACCACAAATCCGGATGAACGCTCATCTAAAAACACTCTAAATCCCATTAAATATCATAAAAGAGCCTTAATAACATATCATTATGAAAAAAACAAAATATCTACATGAAATGGTTGTAAATCAAGAAAGCTGGGATAGTAGAAGATGTAGAACTAAGGAAAACCACAATGAAACCAAGAGAGGAGACTTACCCGAGAAGAACCACCTTTAAAACACCAATAATCGCCTTCAATTTTCCTGAAAAATGGGTGGGAGATCTCCTATAACCATTGATTACAAAAAATCTCCTATATAGTTCATGCGAGAGAGGAAATGAGTGAAATAGAGAAAATTTCAAGAGATCGTGATTTTAAAAATCCATTTTATTCATCACGGATGGTTATCTCGTATGGTTAGGGAAAACCATGTGCTAACCATGAGGATGATACTCCCTTAAATGGATCATAGAATGGACTTTTCATATAGTTAGAAAATTCTAGCACAAATAGAAAGAAGGAAAATGTCTCATGTTTCATGGTTTCTTGGGTTTGTTGTAAGGATTCCCCTAAACATGGTTAAACCATGGTCCTTTGAAAAGCCTTCAAAACATTCTTAAAACCCCTATAAACTCTCCCAAAATATACTATAATCTATAAAACAACAATATATATATATATATATATAATGAATTAAATAAGGGTTATATACCTAAAAACATGGGTGTTACATTCTGCCAACCATTGGAATTTGTATCCTCAAAAAGTAGAGAAACATTGATTTGAAAAAAGAGACTGGTTCATTGCTCGACCATCTCTTTATCCTACTTCCATGTCTCCTCCTGAATCTAAATATGCTACCACAAAACCTGAACTAGACTGACTCTTTTATCGCAAAAGACATTATCTCACCTATCGACAATCTACACTAGCACGTGATCGATCAAAGCATCCAAATCTAGCTTAACATTATCCCATCGAATCACATGGCCATGATCTGGATGGAACTTATTTGACGGATATACAAAAAACACAATGTGAACTACACTAAACCATGGTGGAAAATCAAACTAATAATCCTCCTCTCCAACATTCTGAAGTATCTCAAATTGTGCAATATACCTTGGAGGCAACTTTCCTTCTTTTTCCAAATAGATGATGTCCAAGCATATTTTAGATTCTAAAAGACACATGGTCACCAAACTCAAATATAAATTACCATCAATGATGGTCTTTATGAAATTTATAATTTCATTTAGTAATATATATTCTCTTCCAAATCAACAAGATAATCTTTATTGTTACTTAGGCAAGGCTCAACCCATCCATAAATGTTTAACAAATTTCGACCAATAATGTAGAGAATGACATAGACGCCCATATAATACTTCAAATTTTCCATCTATATGGCGGTATAATAACTATTATTATACGAGAACTCCACCATTGGTAAGTTCTCCTCCCACGATTCACCAAGATTCATCACAAAATACCATAGAAAATATTCTTACATTTGTATTATTCTCTCAGATTTCCCATATGTCTAAGGATGATATGTCATGCTCACAGTCAACTAAGTCCCAAGGGATTTTTGTAAGAATTTCTAGAAATGAGATATGAACCTTGTATATCTATCTGATACAATTGAAATTGTAACATCATGCCTCTCTACCAGTTCCAGGATATAGATTTTTGATAGATCCTCCACTATACGAGATTCATGATTAGGGATGAAATGGTCCAACTTTGTGAGCCAATCCACAATCACATATATGGAATCATGATTTATAACCATTCTCAGGAGACCAAAAAGAAAATATATCACTATTTATTCTCATTTCCATACTAGGATTGGTAATGTTTGTTTTATACCTTCCATTTAATGATTCTATACCCTAACTTGATGAGAAGTCAAGCATCTCAAAAAAAAACTCTGGCACCTTTCTTTTCATATTGTCCCAAAAAAACCACACTTTCAATTCCTTATACATTTTCTGGATTCCTAGATGGACATCCTATCTATAGTAATAATAATATTTGAGCATTTCCTATTGATAATAAAATGGTAATACCATTCAATTCATGAATTAAAAAAATGACTCCCCATTCATTACCCAACCCTCAATGGTCTCTCCATAATTTAGTTTTTACCACATTTATATAAACTAGGAATCATACACTTGAACTTCTTTAACCAACACAACCAAATCAAGAAGAAATGAGACTAGAAAGAAAACTGATCTATCAATCCAATCCTCACATTCCAACTACATGTTGGCTAGGACTGGCATTAACTTCCATTGTTCAAATGCTTGTTTCACCAAATGAGTATATGAACTCCAAATTATTGTCTCTACCATCGAATTTCCCTTACTGGATGTATAGATAAAGTCAAAATAAATCATCTGGAGATACTCTAACCATCTCCTTTTCTTCAATTTTAGATATCTCTACATAAAACATGATTTAATATCTTATAATCAGTAAAAACTATGAACTTCTCACCAAAGAGATAATGACACCACATTTTCAAGTCATGAACCAATACTACCTACTCTAAATCATGTGTTTGGTAGTTCTTCTCTAGAGGGATTATTGGGAAATTTAATCACAATCCTTAAATATTATACCTTTATACTATATGTCATCATCATAATTTTTATATCCTCGTCATAGTATCTAGAATGATATACTAATAGAATATTTATTTTCCGTCAATAAGAGGCCTTTCATTTTCCTTTAAAGTAATTTTCATCACAATGACAACTATACCTTGTTTCTAATTGTTGGTATTTAGGATTTATAATCCTTATTATATCAATTATTAATTGTAAGGAATATATCTAAAATGTGTTCTAAAATGCCATAATTTAAATAGTTTAAATAATTTTTCCCTTATAGTTATCTTTTCCTCACTATATTTCTCTTGAATAGACTACTGGTAATTCATTGAAATTTAGTTCATTACCTTTGGTGTCAGTTTCATCCCTATAAGAAAAAATATGATAAAGATGCTTCAATAATTTGATTCATTGAACAATTTATTCTATTTAAATATTAGTTTTCTCAATATGAATGATATATCATCATCTCATATAATATCAAGACATTTTCAACTCATTAGTTATCAAATTAGAGAAGTCTTGATCTAATTATGGAAGAATTATAATCATTTGTTTTGTTTAAGATTGTTATCATTAATTTTTTCACCTATGTGAAATAACTAAGAATTTATCTGTATCTTTTAAATAATTTCCGATTATTTATCATAAAAAATCACTCCTCAATCGATTCTGCTTAGGTAATTTGAACATCAAAAAAATTGAGCATGGTATTATTGTAATTACAACCCATTAAAATTATTGTATCCTTCATGGGTATCATGGAGATTCTTATAAATTCCCTTCACTATTTATATACCCATCATTAATGATAAATCCATTTATGAGAGGGGTGAGATTAATACACTATGTGCCCACTAAATGGATAGAATATAATAATTATCAAGAAAATGTATTCCATGCCAAATTTTATAATATATAAAACATTCATAGTGATATAAAAACATTATAATAAAAAATAAATGATATATGGAACCATCCTCTCATTATATTAATGAATCCCTTCACATAGCAAATTATAATTTGCTTTTTTTCAATAGTGTTCATGATTCACATAAAATCACATTAATTCAAAATAATATTATCAATAAAGAAGATTTAAAGATCCTTTGGAAAATACCATGAATTGATTTTACTATTTGAAACCTCTAACATATACAAATTATCAAACATATTATATGAACTTCCAAAATATCCATTCTATAATTCCAAATTGCAGGTCTAGGGGAGACCAAACTACAAATTTCTGGGGGGGATAATTAGTGGTTACTGAAACACCAAATCATAAACATGTGTATTATAATAGTGTTTTACTTAATAGGTTCAAAAAATGAAATAAATTTATCATAATAAATAGAGTGATTATGAATTCGCATTACACATTGGTTTTTACATGGCCCACTTAATCATTTTATCGTATGGATAATCCTTAGTGTACAATGGTTATAATACCACTATCAATATTCTTATCTTATTATTTGCAAGAATAAGGAAAGGTGAATGAAGGTGTCCATGGACTCTAAGTAAAAAATGGTTCTATTTTAATGTCTTGATGTTGATAAATATTTACTTCCCACATCATGTACCTCTGGAACATGGATCAAGATTACCCCTTTTTTCACTTTAAATCAATAAATAATATACATATAATTCTCTCCAAAAATTTTAACCAGTTATCTCAATATTAAATCAAGATGTTATCCAATAATTTAACCTAATATTTATAGAACATTCTTACATCATGGAGTGAATCCCTTGGTTGTGTAATGAACCCCAAATCATAAATCCTTGTCTTATATGTCTTAAAATGCTCTGGAAAATAATTTTACCATTATTGAATGACATATGGGATTGTGGTGTGGGATTTATGTCTAATGTTATTAATGGTATAAGAAGTATGACATGTAACCATACAATATTCAATGAGTAATTATTTCATCTAAGTCATTATCACAAGGAATTCTCACAAAATTTAACTTTGTATTGTGTGATCCATCATTGTTTCATGGATATTTGATTGTGGCATGAATGTATTCGTATCCCATGGAAACCGCAATATTAGAAATTAATTACATCACATTAAATTATAAAATTAACCCCCTAATTCCCTAGAAAAATCCCTTTACAATGATATATTTGGGGATTTTATAGAGTGTTCCTGTGTAAGAGTGGAATACTCCGCAGACTCAATCATTCATGTTTCCATTTATTTTTGCTGGACATGATTTTCTCCAAATAAAAAAATATTCAATATTTTTTATTATGTTATCTTAAAATAGATTCCAACTCATAAAAAATATTATTTTTAATGATGATATGATGGATTCATCATCCAAATCCATGAATTTAGTATCTCAAGAAAGAGGCCATAACACTCTCCCAATATATAAATTACCAAAAGAGCACAATAGAAGAGTTAATTATGTTTTTTTGAGTTCTCTTACTCTTTTTGTAAATATCCAAATTTTTAAATTCACTTCACATTGTCTCTTCAGAACACAGATTCCCTATTTACTAAGGTCTCTCTAATCTTCTTATAAGGGATATTCAAATGAAATTATTATAATTATAAGAAATATAAGTAATAATAAAATTATACTTTAATAATCTTAAATAACTAAAAATTAGATATAGAGGAAAATGAAGTATCATTTTATATCAATTATTACTTTTTATGCCTCCATGATTTGGATGATATAAAATTTTGGCAGTGAAATGGGTTAATCGAAATAAAAAAGGGTTATCATCTATCTTAGGAAATCAATGAAATGTATTAGGACCAATATATTGTGTACTATTTTAAATATGAGTATAAATAAAAAAATCTAGGTTTGGAACATTATGATTCAAAAAACACAATTATCAAATATTTACTGATTACCATGGATTATTGTATATAATATAATTTTAATATATGGTTTTAACTGATTATTCCATTTTAGTTTTTATTATTAATAATAAAGAACACTAACATACTAGTGGTTGAGTTTTCACATTAATATGTTGAGTCATATCAATGGGATTAAATGAACAGTTATTCATAAAAAATACACCATGGTGTCTAAAAGTTTTTCAAGAATTTATTTTTAATGAAATAATTTAATTTATGCCCTATATTGGATTCTCACACGATAAGATGGTTAATCTAGTATAGACTAATGTAATTGGGGTTATCATACATCAATAAACTATTACATGATTTGGAAATAAATTTAAATTTAATTTCTATTTATTTAAAATATGACAAATAATGAGAAAATGATATGAAGATGAGGTACCAAAGTAGAATTGAATTTTATTAATGATTATTGATAATCCTAGGCCTTGTATGAATCATAGTTTATTGAATAAATAAATTTCAAATGTTTTAAATAAGAATGGATAATGTATTTCAATGGTCTCCATCCACTATTTATGAGCTCATCATCTCAAAACCAATATATCCTATAACACCCTGAAAATTTTGTTTGAAATAATATCATTCTCTTTATTTTTATTTGCATTCAATATATAGTTTTTGGAAAAATGAAAAAAAATAGTATTATTATTTAAATTTGAAGATTATAACATATCAACTAAATTAGAGATATGAATAGGAACAAAAAAATTAGAAAAAAATATGTATGATGGTTTTATAGAATTAATTTTATTGATTAATTTATAATAAATAAAACTCCATTTTATGTGATGATATTTTATGGTTCAAAATAATGTTTTCCTGAGAAATATTTTTTATTACATTTTTAGAACTAAAATAATAATTAATTCCTCCCATATTTTATACATTATATTCTAGTATATTAATAAAACTTTTGATGCTTGAATGTATGTATTATATTAAGGTGAGTTTTTGGGGTTTTAAAGGATTTTTTGGGTGAATAATGAAAAATGGAGACATTTGTAAAATTTTCATTTACTTATATTAAATAAAGAAATTTAAAATACCCATTATGATTTGAATTTTATATTATATTATCTAAAGTCATTGTTAATTAAAAATTGTATAATTAATTAAAAATTAATTAATATTAATCCAAATTTTTATACAAGTTTTTTTTGGATTAAAAACTTATTTTTATAAAAAATCTATTTTATATCCTTTTTTGAATTTATATTAAATTTTATTCCAACCATTTCTAGAAAATTAATCATTAGAAATTTATTCAATAATTTTAATCATGAGTCCCAAATGTTATAAATATTTCCATTTTATTTTTTTCCTTATGAATAGAAACTATGGTAATTTTGTCACTATGGTAAAGTGTAAATCATGTAATTAAGGTTAAAAATAACTTAATAAGGTATTAAAAACCCATCTAACAAAAGAATTAATTTATTTGTATTATTTTATTTTAACTAGGCCCTTTAATGGTGTTAAAAAATAGATTTGGTGCCATTTTTCTTTGGTAAATACATTTATATTACTTAAAAGAAAGAAGAATTCCATAATTCATCTTCCAAATATTTAATATCTATAGTATTTTATGACCTAGAAAAAAATATTAACAGATATAAAATTTCATTTTGAATGGAAATATTTTTTAGTATTTAATTTAATTTTCATTTTTATGTTATTGAATAATTACCTTAAATAGAAATGCAAGCTCAATATTGTTCTTGTGCAAACATTAGAGAAATAAATTAAATTATTTTAAGAACGTTAAAAGCTACCCATTTATGTGAGTTATGTTATCCAAATAATTTTTTGACACATATTCTATATTATTATTTTTTTTATAAGAATATATTAAACTTTCTGTGTGTTCTTAATATTATTTGAATGCCAAATTAGGTGAGTAGTACTAAAAATGACATCAATTGTATTTATATCATTTAATATTTAATTAAATGATTTAAAATTAATGAAAAAATAAACTTCTTAAAAAATATTTTTATTTTATTATAATATCATAAATTGTTCACATATGGGTTACTTTTCATTTTATTATAATTTTCATGACCTCAAATTTTTAAAAATATTTTTATCATGGTAATTAATAAATTGGGTTAATACGGTAATAACTAAAAGATAAGTGATTGAAAATCACATTAAATTGTATAAATATTATTTTATGATATTATTTATATTTATCAACATTGTATAATTAAAATATATTAATTTTGTTCCACATAAACAAGAAATTTATTTATACTAATGTAATTATTTAAGTAATTGCAAGTGTTCCCCTCACTTAAAATTAGAGATATCCTCTCCCCTCTACCATGAAATTTTGGATATATTTATAATAACCAATACATGACTGCATCCCATTATAAATATCCTATCTATGAACTATTGGCTCTTTTATCATCAAAATACCTACCTAGAAGGTGTAATTTATAAGCCAAATGTAGTTTTCTAAAAATTATATATAACAACTAATTGATAATTTTCATTTTATTTTTTATAATATAATTTTCAAATAGTTATAAACTATTATGATATATCAATATAAGTATATAAAATATATTCAAATTTTATTATGATTCTCAAAAAACCCATTTTCATCTCTATTTCCATCCTACGGGGAACAAAAACCTCATTCATGTGTATGTGTGATCAGACACCGCCCAAAGGAGATGTGTTTTGTCATCACCACCTACCAAGGATGGTTATTATAAAGTATTCAATGAATATATATCATAATAATTCAATAATTATTTTTCTGAATAGATAATATTTTACTTACCTTCTTACCCTTCCACCTGTTAAAAAATTATAATGCCGCTCATATGTACATGTGGACTAGAACCTCCAAAAATATACATGATTAATTTTTGACACCATAAATTCATACATGATTATAAAATTTTATTGAATTTGTTAAAATGATAATCATATGATGATTAATATTTTAGTGTTTAGGGAACCATGACCGCATTGACCATTTTAATGCTACAAATGTTTTTTGATTATGAACTAAACATCCTAAAAAAACCCTACATGAACATAAATGATTAAATGACTATATAATGTGTGGTAATAAATGATAAAATGGAAAATAATAATGGAATTCATAAGGATATAATTATTATGATGTTATAAAATTAATATAATTTATTTATATAGAATATAAAGTACTAATGTGGTGACTCAGACTCAATGTATGGGGTCTTATATCACTATTTATTTTCAATGGGTTATATTACTTCTTCATAAAATATATTATGAATAGATTATATGTATAATTTCCTATAATTATTTTATATTCCTTTTACACTTATATATCTTGGATGTAGATTTGTTATAAATAATTAATTCAATGATTATTTCCCACATAAATGTTACAAAATTTGATAGTGTTTCTCATCTCAATTTTTATTTTATGATACATATACCATATTCAATTGTTATTGTATTTTTGTGGTGTTTAAACTACCCCTTTGATAATTTATAGCATTAATAAATATATATTCCTGGTATTTAATGTTTCATTTCAATTTATTAATTTTAATAGTTTATGATTTAAAAGTTATCCATGTGGTAAGGGTTTATGCTATAATGTAATTTTTGTTCAACATTGTTTATGTTTGAATTTATAATGATGAAAATTAAAGAAAAATTCTCTTTTTTGAAATATATATTTTCATATTATCTATTTATCTATAGAATTTTTTTTTCTTTTCATTTAAATTTATTCACTTTGGTTCATGATAGTTTTTCATTTGAACATTGAATAATACTTTTATAATTCTCTAGATATAGGATAGGGTCTAACCCTTGGGTCATTCCCAAGAATCCAGTGTGTCTATCCTAATGATAATTCTAGAATGTATTCATTATATATTCCAAAATTAGAAAAATAAAAATGAATTTTATATGATGATGAATCAATTCATGAAAATTAACAATGAAGAACTAGATAAAGAGAATGGAAAAAAGAGAAAAAATTAAATGAAAAATCAGTGAAAAGGAATATAATTCTTGAGGTATGTTTCAACTGAATGACTTAATAAAATATTTATTCATCCATGAAAAAGTTATTGTAGCACATCCACAAATATTACTATATTAAAATCCCTATAAAATAGTTAAATTTATTAAATAGATTATTATTATACCCTTCTGGTGAATATGTATTCCATAATAACTCCTCACGTCACATTTTCAATTCACTATGATTTAAGAAGAAAGTGAAAAAAAATTGATCTCTTAAAACTGATGAGAATAACTTCCAAAATCAATATCCTTGTGTTAGTATTTCATGTCTATAGGTAATAGATCACAAAATGGAGAGAAAGAAAACATAACAAGCACAAGAATTTTATTTACAAAACACATAGTTGTAGAAGAGTTTGAAAAATTAGTAGAGATATAGAGAAAGATAAAAATTGTAAAATAGAATGATGAAGGGATCTAGTGTGAAGTTGAATTAGATCTGATGAACTAACATGGATACCAAGATCGGGGTACTTATCAAAAAATTAAAACATGATGTTATCTCTTCATCCGGGACTATTGAAATAACTCATAATGTGTGCATCAAAGATCCAACATGGAGTTCAACCATTCCCATCAACCCTGGATAAAAAACATTATTCTTGATTGAAATCATCTCCTTTCAAGATTTACATTCCTCAAAATCAAATTTTAGTGTCCATATGATGGGAGTGATACCAGATTGGTAATAGGATTTTTATTTTTGTTTTCGAAGGAGAGTGTATCTAAACATCCATCAATTTCCATCAATGAAAAACCTATTACAACATATCAATTTCAATACTTCATCAGACAAGAATGTTCAAGATGAGCGGTCACATTCTTCAAATAATGAACTCATCATTCGAGAACACCAACTGAACTGATTTCATCTTGACACACATTTTAATGTTGACCATAAATTTTAGATCAAAACCTATAATATAAATTATCTTATGAAACAAATAATATAAAAAATTATTCTTCACTTGTATTATATTGGGTGGATTTTTTATCTTATGCCCTATATTTATCATTCAGCCTTCCAAAATCTCTTAGCATAATCACTAATGTGGACTAGAAACAAAATCGTCCTACACACTAATTTCAAATAAAAAATATCCTATGGAAGAAAATTTGAATCTCTTTCACACTGAATTAACATCTTACCAAAAAAATGAAAATAAAACCAAAATTAAAAATAAAATAAATATAAGATAAATAATTTGATAAATTTAAAATAATACAAAGAATTTACAATTTAAAAATAAATTATATATTTTTATATTATATAAAAAATAATTAAATAATGAATAATCATTAAAAAATAATTAGAATTACAACAAACTAAGAATTTTTTGAAACAATTATAATTAATATTTAAAATAAATCACATAAATAAATAATTTAAATATAAAATAAAAAAGGAAGAATGAAATAATTAATATTTTAAACATAAAAATATATAATTTCAAAAAGAATTCAAGGATTTACTAATTATCAAAAAATAAATCATAACACAATAATTAATTAGTTAAACACCTAATTTATCATTAAATAATCATTTAAAAAACCTGATGTGAAACAATTTATGAAATAAAAGCCACATTAATACTTAATACATCTATGTAAACGTTTTTAATGAAAGTTTATCATCATTTCATGATTGGTAGACAAAAAATTTCTTTGTTTTCCATGTTTTAAAAAAAATGTTTCACCAATAGTATTGTTTATATTTCATTAATTTCATAATGTCAATTTCAACTATCTTTGAATTTTTTTAATGGAATAAGAAGGGAACTTTTTAAAAATTTCCACACAAATCCTATAGATTATTTATACAAACTATAAAAAAGAATGTGTTTTCACATATGATTGGACCCCTATCATGACCCCGTCCCTAAAAATTATACCCTTCCTGGGTCTGAAATGTGAGAAGGGAGATAATGACCCCCCGAGTCCAGCCTCCAATAGGCCCTCGGTTGGAGACTAGCACTGAGGGTATAGTAAACACACAAATGGGAGGCATTTCCCTCTAAGATAACACATGTGGAAAAGAGAGATAAGATAGACACCAATCAACTCAATCTCAGACTGCAATATAAACGAAACCCATGTAAACATATGAAATGTCTTTTAAAATTACTACAATTGGAAGGGAAAACCCGCAAGTACCGAAAAGAAAATAAAACATTAGCAATGACAATACCGAACATCTCCTGCAACCCCAAGCTAGTAGAAACCAGCATGATCTCCAACCTGCTCAAAGTGACCTGAAAAATATTTTGTATATACATAGGTTGACTATAATAATATACTCAGTAGGATCCTCTCTGAAGACTTTAGTGAAAAATTAAAGAAATCATGTTAAAGCACAGTGAACAAAAAGTGAAACTAACTTGTCACCTAAATAGGTATACTATGTTTTCAACCTCACCTTGGATACTCTCACCAAGTAATGCATACAAGAATACATCATATAATTAAAAATATCAAGGGTACCCCGCTACTACTTACCCATTGGTTTGCCGCTTTTCCCCAATGTCACACATCCTGAGAATCTCTCTCTAAAAAGGATTTCCCATAGACACTTGGGAGAAGCACCACAATATGCACCTCATGTAACAAAACCACCACGTCCACAAACTAATGTAAGCTTGTATTTTCTAGGATCCACCATAGCTCACATAACATGTATCATACATCAGGTATTATACATTAAGACATTATAGCCCATACACCGAGTAATGATCCTCATTGCATCACTACCTATACATGTTACAACTATAGTAGTCCACAGAAAACTCTATCCATAATATATGTGAGTGTGAATAACCACAAGCCATTATAGCATTCTACACACATATATGGGGAAAACTACCTAATGTGCCTACCAGGAAAATTAACTACAAAGAGAAGAGAGCGGGGCCAAAGGGGGTAGTCATCCATCCATCCTCCCACTGGAATGTTTGGGGGGAAAAGCCCCTAGGTCTCAGAATACCTGGGGTGTTTATTTCCCTTACTGAAAGGGTGGAGTAGCGTATAGGAACAGAAAAGGTACATAATATACTATAACTCAGAACCACACTATAGGAATAACCTAGTCTTAGAAACACTACAGCTAACATCCCTCAGACTCTGGGCTGCTACTTCTAAGACTAGGTATCCTATATGCACACAACCATTTAAAGAAATTTATTAGATTAATTCATTCCCTTTTTATCAGTTCCACTTTTCCTTAATTAATTCATTAAACATTAATTTACCATGAACAATTCCAAATTAAATTTCATTAGCATCATACCCAAGTCAATTGTTCCCTCAAAATTACAACCTCATCATTATGTTTCAGAAACTCCATACCCATGGGATAACTCCATTTATTCAATTATTAATTATAGAATTACTTTCCCACATTCCCATGAATTGTAGAAAAACATTCTATTCTACTAAACACAAAGTGGCACAACACAGTTAGTGCATGTACTACCCATCGAGTATTTGCCACTGATATCAAGAGTATAAACCCGTCCTTTTTGATAAGCTAAACATGGAAAGCACGTGGCATACCCCGCATGTCATCTCCTCTTTCGGAAGAAGGGTAAGTAAGACCAGCTGCCTTGAGCATTGGGGAAAAGTAAAGCAGATAAACAACCAAAAGAAACAGCAAGCATCCAACAATCAAATCCATCCCATTCCATCATCCCTGGTGTCCTCCCAAACACCTAGATGCATACTCGGATGCATCTCACCATGGTAGGCTTCATCTGTTGTAACAACAAAAATCCTTCATGCCCACACATATCAAAACAACCATCTAGGATCGCATCATAGCACAGGAAGCAGGAAAACAAACACGATATTAATTGGGCTCTTGGCCCATTAACAATCATGAGGTTAACTCAGAACCCCATAAAGAATTATCAAATAGTCAATTCTTTAATCCATATTGAATTAACATATTTGTTATTCATAGGTTCCAAATTTCTTAAACCTAATCAGCAAGCTATCAATAATTAAACATTCTTACTACACCAATTTGATTAACATCAAATTACAACTAGAACCAAATTCATTTAAATGCCTCGCTATATTTATCCAAACAATAATCAATTAATTCCAATTTATTTTCATTACCGATTTCCATCATGAATGAAAAACTAATCAAAGAAATCATAGATATCACTCTATCTATAAAAACATGAGGCAATAATATATGACCAATATCAATTTATTTATCATATTCATATTTTTATTATGTCAGTTCCATTGTCATCCAGAGGGATTAAAACATGATAAAGATACATTTTCACATAAAATAAATGTCATGACCCATCCTCAGGGCCCATGTCGTGACTACCCCAAGCCCGCCTTCCATAGGCCAGGGGCTGGTGACTAGCACCAAGGCATAATTCACGATAATAGAAGGGAAGGAATTGCCTTTGTAAAGTAAACAAACACCACAGAGTAAGCAAGCAGAAGTAAACACTAAGTAAAACTGGGTACAAAAGTAAGTGCAGAAATGTAAGTGGGCCAGAATACAAACCCAAACTAAAAGTAAAGTACAACTGAAAAAGGGAGCACAACAACTGAAAAGTAAAGCTGCAATGTCGAGTCGTCCACTAGAAGTCCCACCTGAAGGGTGGGTACAGATAGCCTCCACATCTCCTCGGGTCTAGTCATCCGCTCTGATTACTTCCCGCCCAGTGGTCCACCTCCAAGTACTGACCTGCACCACAAACCTCAACCACGATCAGTGATGTCTGTTGTCTGCAACCAACACAACGTAGTGCATGCATAGCTCGTGCAGGGGTGAGTATAAGCTACTCAGTAGGGACCCTGAGACCCTTAAAGGTCTCCCAGAATCCAAAAAAGGATAATCCACAAAGGAAATATAAAATCACGAAGTAACATCCGACACTACTTAGGTATATGCCCATACATATACCTAAGTCATCAATTACGATTCGGCTCTAGCATCTGAGCCCAAGTACAACCCAGTCCACATAGAAAATCATAACTCAATCCACATGGGAAAGAATAACGTAATCCACACAGAATATCAAGTCAAACTTATCAAAGATAAGATTGAAAGTCAAGACTCAGCTCACACAGGTACACTTCTTCGTAAGACGATAAATATGATCAGATATAGCCACTGACTCATCTAAGGTGTCGGACTCACAAAGGATCGATATGTACTAACCCCCGCAATGACCCACATAGGATCTGACCCACACTGGATCGGTATGCATTGGCCCACACAGGACCGTAGAGCGCTGACCCGCCTAGGATCTGACCCACACAGGATCAGTAGCACTGACCCACGTAGGATCTCTGAGTGCTTTAGTCGTCACCGTCGAACCCACAGAGGATTCCCGTACTGTCTTCATCATTGTCACAGTCGTCGCCAGCTCTATGGTCCCCTCACACAGCAAGCTCGTTCGGGAGGGTCTGCTCCACAAGCCGAGGGGCTGATACATCAACTGACAGAAAGTCCATAGTTTATGTATCCCAAAGTTCCTTATCATCAACAGGAACTCAACATGATAGACGGCGCGTCAATCGGACGCCCGGTCTGAGAGTTATTGGCTTTTTCGTGCTAGGGGCTCGGTTGGTTTTTAAGTCAAAACCAACCCGACCATACTCCAACTATGTCCAAACCTTGAGCGGAGTACGCCCAAAGGTCCCTCTCACTAAGAGGAATCCAACAAAGTTGACGGTACGTAAATCGTACGTCCGGAACTCAAGTTATATGTTTTTCCGCTCCGAGGGCTCAGTTGGTTTCGTGTACCAACCATCATTTCCAAACTCAAAGTGCTCAGAAACCTTGAGTGTAATATACTGAAACGACCGTCTCGATCCAAGTATCACATCGCAGCTGACGGTGCGTCGATCGGAGGTCCGCAGCCCATGTTATGGGAAAAAGACCGAAAGAGGTCCGAAAATGGGGGTTTCGGGCCTGGACCGACCCGTCCCGAGACTCCCTGGGTCGGCCCGAATCGGGTCGACCCGACCCGAGTCTGGGTCCAGCCAGCTTGGGGGCGGCTCGAACTGGCTGGCGCGCTGGAGCGCTAGCGGTCCGCTGGCCAGCTCGGTGTAACCAAGCTGGGCGGTCAAGGGGGGGGGGGGGCGTTGCCCCCCTGTTCAATATAACACCCCCCCCCCCCCCCCCACATGGGGGCCGCTGCTGTTCGGCCAGCTGGGGGTTACAAACCCCCAGCTTCTCCCCTGACCGGTCGGCCCGTTCCGGCCGGCCGGCAGGTGCCTCCACGGGACTGACTGGTCCGGTCCCCCTGCTCCGACGCCGGCGGCCAGAAACCCGCCACCACTCCCTGCTCCAGGGTGCCGTGACGGCTCCGCGCCCCTCCGCCGTGGCCCCGCTCCGGCCGCAGTGTTTTCATGATTTTCCAGCACAGCGT
Organism: Viscum album; assembly: GCA_963277665.1. Lineage (NCBI taxonomy): Eukaryota > Viridiplantae > Streptophyta > Magnoliopsida > Santalales > Viscaceae > Viscum > Viscum album. The sequence goes on from OY728145.1 coordinate 1,190,582,737, forward strand.
GAAGGTGCTGTGCATTCTTGCCGCATGATCCCATGCAGTGTCGTTGCACCGTGTCACTTTCCTTCGAACCGCATCAACACAATGATAAGGGAGGAGGGTCAGCCATGTTTGTGTGGTCCGGCCCACTCCCGTCAATTGATAGAAAGTGGTAAAATTTGTAACGAGGAATGATGATGGAAGAATTCATGAATAATAACAACAATAAAACCCCTACCTCGAGCGTAGTTGAACGAAGGCTCATCGTGGAATTGCAGATCACGGAAGGAGGTGTCACGGAAAGAGGATCATCGTGTCGCAGAGAAAAGATTTGTCGGCATCGCGTCGTCAATCTCCAAGTATCCGAAGTTCTTGTCGACCTTCGACGGATGTCGGTGATCTTTGCATTCTTCGCATTCTTCGTCAAGGAAGAAGAAGAACATCAAGACCTTGAGCAAAAAGAAAATTCTTCCAAGCCTTCATGCACCACGAACCCCTTAATAAAATAAGACTTGTCTTTTTTTATTAACACACAATCCAATGTCTTTGAAATTCAAAAATGAATCAAAAAATTCATGGAATTAATTGGGGAGTTTAAACCACCCAATTAATAAGGCATTTAATACTCAGTTTAAACGCAAGAGTTGACTTATATTTAAAAGGGGGTACGGGTGTGTTACCGAAATTAAGCTGGAGGTTTCATGGAAGTTGAAAAGGTGGGGCTCATGTAGGACCCACCCCACAAATATCCTACCTAGTGGAGTAGGATATAGTGGGTCCCACTTCGATGACCTATCTTAGGTTAAACAACTTAAAATAAATAAATTGGTTTCCCCATTTTATTTTATTCATTTACTTAACCGAGTATTTTAAAAACCACACCTGAGCAAATGAAACTCCAAAAAAATTGTTCCTAAGCTATTATCGGTGCTATGATTCCATCAGTGTCCTCAGATTTTGATTCCGAGCACCAGTTCAAAAGTTAGGAAAACCTGCTCGTTCGTTCACTGAATGTACCTGAGCTAAACTTTGGAAAATGATTTTGGGCACACCGGGTCTCGGAATCAAGTGCCATTAGAAACTGCATTCTTGTAAAATCCCAAAGAAAACTAATAAAAATATTTCCTTGAATTTTATGGGTCTTTACATTACTCCCACTACAGGGCTTTACGTCCCTGTAAAGATACATCATAAACTAGGGAAAAAATGTGGGTACTGAGCACGCATCTGAGCCTCCCGCTCCCAAGTGCTCTCATGGAGGTTCCTGTGCTGCCATTTGGTGTTCACTAGAGGAATCGACCGTCTACGTAGGACCTGCTCCTGTCGATCCTTGATCTCCATCGGGACCTCCACAAACATCGCCCCATCGTCAATGTACAGCTCCCCATGGTCAATGATATGCATCAGGTCGTGCATGTATCTCCTCAGCTGAGATACGTGGAAGACGTCGTGCACCCGATGAAACTGAGGTGGTAGAGCAAGGTGATAAGCCACCTCACCAATCCTACTGGGGACCTAGAATGATCCGATGAAGCGCGGAGATAACATTCCACCTCGGCCAAATCTCTGTAATCCATGTCGCGGTGAGACCCTCAAGAAGGCCGGGTCGCCATCCTCGACCTCTAGTGGCATCCGCCTCCTATCAGCATAAGACTTCTATCAGGTCTTAGCTGTCCTCATCTGCTCCAGGATGACCTGGACCTTCTCCGTCGTGGCCTAGACTATCTCTGGTTCCACAAGTGCTGACCCCCCAGGGTCTGTCCCGTATAGTGGTGATCTGCAAGGTTGGTCATACAACGCCTCGTATGGTGCCATCCTGATGGGGGAGTGGTAGCTATTGTTGTACGTGAACTCCGCCAAGGGTAGGTGGTCCTCCCAGCTGCGACCAAAGTCAAGGACACATGCACGGGGAATATTCTCGAGAGTCTGAATGGTCCTCTCCGTCTGACCATCCGTATGAGGGTGAAAGGCGGTGCTCAAATGTAGCTGTGTCCCGAATGCCTCCTAAAACCCCTTCCAAAGTCGGGAAGTAAAGAGAGCATCTCGATCGGAGATGATAGATGATGGCACACCATGAAACCATACAATCTCCTAAACATAGAGACGTCCCAAGCTCTCCACTGAGCCCTACTCTCTGATGGGTAAGAAGTGAGCCGACTTGGTGAGTCTGTCGACAATCACCCAAATGGAGTCATGACCTCTGGAAGTGTGTGGAAGTCCAGTCACGAAGTCCATAGATATTCCATCCCACTTCCACTCCGGGACCTCCAAAGGTTGTACCAAGCCTGATGGTACCTGGTGCTCTGCCTTCACCTACTGGCAGGTGAGGCATCGAGAAATGAACTTAGCCACAGCCTTCTTCATACCCAGCCACCAATGATGTCGTCAGAGATCCTGGTACATCTCTTCCACTCCATGATGTACTGCCAAAGGGGAAGTGTGAAACTCCCTCAGAACCTCCTCATGTAAAGTAGCGGGTACCATGGTACGTCCTCTGAAAAGGACCTCATGCTCTCCTCCTAAAGAGAATCCATCAGGTGTCTATCCTGAGGATATCTGTGCACGCCGCGTCTCACAGTCGGCATCCCCACACTATGCCTCTCTGACCCACAGCAGTAGTGGAGGAGTGACTGTGAGTGACTGAAGAAAGGCTGCTCTATCTCTATCCACGAAGTATATCTGCAAAGCGGCTAGATGATCTGTCACCTCCCCAAGTATCTAAATGCCAGTCCTCCTGCTGAGAGCATCAGCTACTATGTTAACATTTCTTGGAGTATAGACTATCTCAAAGTCATAGTCCTGGAGGAACTTGAGCCATCGCCGCTGTCTCAGGTTTAGGTCCTTCTGCAATAAGATGTACCTGAGACTCTGGTGGTCAGAATAGACTGTAGAAGCGCTCGCCCATCAGATAGTGTCGCCACATCTTCAGAGCGAAGACCACTGCTGCTAACTTCAGGTCATGGGTAGCGTAGTTATGCTCATTCTACCTCAACTGATGTGATCCATAGGTGATCAAAACCCACTTCTGCATCAGGAAACATCTGTGTCTAGTCCCTGATGCATCGTAGTAGACTACGTACCCTACTCCCACCTCCAATAGCCTCAAGATTGGCACGCTGTTCAATCTCTGTCTCAGCTCCTGGAAGCTCTGCTGACATCTTTCTGACCACACAAAGGGTTTCCCCTTCTTCATCAAAGCCGAGAGTTGTCCCTCAACTCTGGAAATGTCTGGCACGAATCTCCGGTAGTATCCAGATAGCCCCAAGAAACTCTGCACCTCTGTCACACTCCTGGGTGGCTCCCAAACTAGCACTACCTCGATCTTCATAGGATCCACAGCAACTACCGCCTCAGAGATGATGTGTCCCATGAAGTGGACCTCAAGTAACCAGAACTGACACATTGAGAGCATGCCGTAAAGATCGTGCTCTCGAAGCATGTCTAGTATAACCCGCAAGTGGTAGGCATGCTCCTCCTAAGTGGTCGAGTATATCAAAATGTCTTCAATGAAGACCATGAAAAATCGATCGAGGAATGGCTGAAAGATCCTATTAATGAGGCCCATGAACACTGCTGGAGCATTGGTTATGCCGAAAGGCATATCCAAGAACTCATAGTGTCCATACCGACATCTGAAAGTCGTCTTCTACACGTCCTCGTCCAGAGCTCTAAGCTGATGATAGCCTGACCTGAGGTCTATCTTCGAGAACCACCATACTCCCTTCAGATGATCGAAGGGGTCATCAATCCTCAGTAGCAGATACATGTTCCTCACGGTCACCTGGTTCAGGCAACAATAGTCGACACAAAGTTGCAAGCTCCCGTCCACCTTCTTGGTGAACAATATCAGGGAAGCCCATGGTGAAACACTGGGTCAGATGAATCCCTTGCCCTCAAAGTCCTCCAACTGTACTCGTAGCTCTCAATTCTTAGCGAGGGCCGTCCGATATGCTAGAGTGGATATCGGGGATGTCCCGGGGTACAGGTCAATATAAAAGTCTTCCTCTCTGCGAGGAGGTATCCCTGGGACGTCATCGGGGAAAACGTCCGCATATTGATCCACCACTGCAGGAAAACCAGGACTCCGCACATCAACTGCTCCTAGGATGAGGCTATCCAAATGATGAGTTATGGGATGCCCTCTCCTCTATGAGAGTCCATCATATGCTGAAAATGCTCCCTTATCACTAGTGAAGGTGAACCTGCTCCCGTAGGTGCATACACATTGCACCTTGTGCCTAATGCAGTCAATCTGAGCATGGACTATAGATAACCAATCCATGACCAAGATGACGTCATATGGACTTGACGCCACTACAAGAAGATCCTAGGCGAAGCTCTCGCCCCCCTAGAGTAAGCTCACACAGCTGGCACCAGTGCGTAATCGTCGAGTCTGCTCCCGTAGGAGTCTCTAGCCGTAAGGATCGAGCGAACGGCTCTGTCAGAATCTCTAAGCTCCGAACAAGGGCAGGAGCTATGAAAGAATGACATGATGCTATGTCTATAATAACTGCAGTAATGGTGTAGTAGACACAGATAGTACCTCGAATCATCTCGGGTGCGCAGCTGTTGTAGGAATCCGCTGCCTGGAGTTGTGCATGTCTCTGCCCGCCAGCTCCCTGTGGTCGGGGTGGAACTCCTGGTGGTGGTGGTGGTGGTAGAGCCTGAAAGCATCTCCCACAAACTGATGCTCATCCAGCTCCTCTGCCTCGCCCGCCTGCTCCCTGCGGACCACCACGGTCGACCCTCTACCTCTGGCTCGGTGGTCCCTCAACCTTCTGCTGCTACTCAGCACGGTGGGTCGGGCAGTCACGAGCCATGTGGCCCTGCCCACCGCATGTGCAGCACTATCTGCCTCTTGTAAGACTGGCTCTGCGCTGTGTTCCCCACACCTCTGAGCCAGTGTCTTGAGATCGTCTGCCTGAGGGTCTGGTCTGCCTGGACCCATGTGTCATCCGTCGACTGCCTACTGCAGAAGACTCTACTACGTGTCGCCCTGCAGTAGGTCTCGCTGCTGATGTAGGCTCATCAAGGAAGCTCTAGATGAGAAGGGCTCACTCCAGTACCCCTGCCTGTGTCAGAATGTTGAGGGAGATCAGCGATGCCCTGATCTCATGCCTCAATCCCTGCTCGAAGGTCTGGGCCCAGAAAAATGGGTCTCGTACCATGTCCATCGAATAGTGCGAGAGGTCTGTAAATCTCACCGAGTACTGGGTGACCGTCAAGATGCCCTGCCGCAGCTATAGAAGCTCCTTGATGTGCACCGCAGGGAGGGTGGCTGGGATGAACTCCGAGAGGAAGAGGCTCTCAATGTCCGTCCAGAGGAGAGATGCCTCGTCATGCACCTGGAGCATTAAGCTCCACCATCTTCCTGCTGCCATGTGTAGGAGACATGCTGCAAGGATCACCATGAAGTCTACTGGTGTCCCTACCAAATGGAAAACTCGTACAACTACCTCCATCCAATCCTCGGCGGCCTGAGGGTCCATCTCCCAGTGGAACATGGGCGGTCGCTGATGTTGAATCTCGTGCAGTGCACCAAGGCGACGTGCACATTCAGCAGCTGGAGCTAGCAGCATCGGTGGCTCGGTGAGGAGTGGTACCGCCGGTGCCTCTCCTGTTAAAGGGCCATGTACCGAGGCCTTGTCGCTCGGTGGGCTGTCTTCACGTACAAAACCCAGATCCCTAACTGGCTGTCATCGTGGGGCCATCCTGAAAAGAAATAGGTGCGCCACGGTTAATATAGAATATCCGGTGAGCTGACACAAAGTAATCACAAAGAAAACTTGAAAAACACATGGAATCAATGTTTTTGTCTGTTAAGTCAAAAATCAGAAATCAGGGTCCTGGTGTACGGATATGTCGGCCGCTGCACCAACACTGGACTCCCTGGACTGATAACCACACTCAATACTCTTAACAGTATTGCTTCACATAGAAAAAGATTAGAGTCCTGAGTTCTGTGGTAGAACCGAGCTCCTCTGATACCAATTTGTTACGACCTGTCCTTGGGGCCCGTGTCGTGACTACCCCATGCCCGCCTTCCATAGGCCAGGGGCTGGTGACTAGCACCAAGGCATAATTCTTGATAATAGAAGGGAATTAATTGCCTTTTTAATGTAAACAAACACCACAGAGTAAGCAAGAAAAAGTAAGCACTAAATAAAACTAGGTATAAAAGTAAGTGTAGAAAAGTAAGTGGGCCAGAATACAAACCCAAACTGAAAATAAAGTACAACTGAAAAAGGGAGTACGACAACTGAAAAGTAAACCACATCGTCGAACCGTCCACTAGAAGTCCCACCTGAAGGATGGGTACAGATAGCCTCCATAGCTCCTCGGGTCCAGCCGTCTGCTCTGAGTATGTCCCGCCCAATGGCCCACCTCCTGGTACTGACCTGCTCTGCAAGCCTCAACCATGATCAGTGATGTCCGTCGTTTGCAACCAACACAACGTAGTGTGGGCATAGCCCATGTAGGGGTGAGTATAAGCTACTCAGTAGGGACCCCGAGACCCCAAAGGTCTCCCAGAATCCACAAAGGATAATCTACAATGGAAAGATACAATCACGAAGTGACATCCGACACTACTTAGGTATATGCCCATAGATATACCAAAGTCATCAATTCCGATTCGGATCTAGCATCTGAGCCCAAGTAAAAGCCTGTCCACATAGGAAATCATAACCCAATCCACATGGGAATGCATAATGCAATCCACACAGGATATCAAGTCAATCTTATCGAAGATAATATTGAATGTCAAGACTCAGCTCACACAGGTATACTTCTTTGTAAGACAATAAAGATGATCAGATATAGCCACTGACTCATCTAAGCCATCTGACCCACAAAGGATCGATAGGTACTAACCCCCGCAATGACCCACATAGGATATAACCCACACATGATCGGTATGCGCTGGCCCACACCGGACCGCTGAGCGCTGACCCACACCGGATCTCACCCACACAGGATCGGTAGCACTGCCCCACGTAGGATCGCCAAGTGTTGTAGTTGTCGCCGTCGAACTCACGGAGGATTCCCGTACTGTCTTCATCGTCTTCGCTGTTGCAGCCAGCTCTAAGGTTCTCGCACACAGCAAGCTCATTCTAGAGGGTCTGCTCCATGAGCCGAGGGGCTGATACATCAACTGAAATAATGTCTGGACTTGATGTATCCCAAAGTTCTATATCGTCAACAGGAACTCAACGTGACAGATGGCGCGTCAATCAGACACCCGGTATGAGAGTTATTGGCCTTTTCATCCTAGGGGACCGGTTGGTTTTTAAGTCAAAACCAACCCGACCATACTTCAACTGCATCCAAACCTTGATCAGAGTAAGACCAAATGTCCGTCTCACTAAGAGAAATCCAACAAAGTTGACGGTACGTCAATCGGACGTTCGGAGCTCAAGTTATAAGTGTTTCCGCTCTGAGTGCCTGGTTGGTTTCGTGTATGAACCAACCCGTCCGAACTCAATATTCTCAGAAACCTTGAGTGTAACATACCGAAACGACCATCTCAATCCAAGGGTTGCATTGCAGCCGACAGTGCATCGATCGGAGGTCTGCATGCCATGTTATTGGAAAAAGACAACAATAGGTCTGAAAAATGGGGGTTTCGGGCCCGGAACGACCCGGCCCAACACCCCCTGGGTCGGCCCGCTTGGGCTCAGCCTGGCCCAGCCTAGGTGCGGCCGGGCACGCGAGCGGTCCACTGGAAGTCTCGGTGTAACCGAGCTGGGCAGTCAAGGGGGGGGGGGGGTTGCCCCACTGTTCAATTAATCGTGCCCCCCCCCCCACGTGGGGGCCACTGCTGTTCGGCCAGCCGGGGGTTACGAATCCCCAGCTTCTCCTCTGACCGGCTGGCCCCCTCCGGTCGGCCGGCTGCTGCCACCACGGGACCGGCTGGTCCGATCCCCCTACTCCGACATCGGCGGCCGGAAGCAGGCCGCCACTCCCTGCTCCGCCGCGGCCTTGGTCCATCCAGCGCGGCGCGATGACACCTCGGCCCTACTCCAGCCGTGGTGTTTTTGTGATTCTCCGGCACGGCGCAATGGTTCCACTTATTATTGTCGCATGATCCCACGTGGTGCCGTAGCACCACGTCACTTTCCTTCGAACTGCATCAAAACAAGGATAATGGAGGAGGGTCGGCCGTGTTTGTGCGTTTCGGCCCCCTCCCGTTAATTGATAGCAAGCGGTCCAATTTGTAATGAGGAACGATGACGGAAGAATTCATGAATAATAACAACAATAAAACCCCTACCTCGAGCATAGTTGAATGAAGGCTCATCGTGGAATTGCACATCGCGGAAGGAGGCGTCGCGGAAGGAGGATCGTTGCATCGCGGAGAAAATATATTTCGGCATCGCGTTGTCGATCTCCAAAGATCTAGCACTCTTTTCGACCTTCGACGGAGGTCGACGTTCTTCACGTTCTTTGCATTCTTCGTCGAGGAAGAAGAATAACTTCAAGACATTGAGCAAAAAACATTCTCCCAAGCCTTCACGCACAACCAACCCCTTAATAAAATAAGACTTGTCTTATTTTAGTAACACACAAAACAATGTCTTTGAAATTCAAAAATGAATCAAACAATTAATGTAATTAATTAAGGAGTTTAAACCACCAAATTAATAAGGAGTTTAATATTCAGTTTAAACGCAAGAGTTGACTTACATTAAAAAGGGGGTGCGGGTGCAATACCGAAATTAAGGTGGTGGTTTCGTGGAAGTTGAAAAGGTGGGGCTCGTGTGGGACCACCCCAAAAAAATCCTACCTAGTGGAGTAGGATATAGTGGGTCCCACTTCAACCACATATCTTAGGTTAAACACCTTTAAATAAAATAAATTGGTTGCCCCATTTTATTTTATTCATTTACTTAACACAAAATTTTTAAAGCAACACCCAAGCAAACACAACTCCGGAAAAGGTGTTTCTAAGAAATTATCGGCGTTGCAATTCCATCGGTGTCCTCAGATTTCGATTCCGAGCACTAGTTCAAAAGTTTTGAAAACCCATTCGTTCGTTCACTGAACGTACCGGAGCTAAACTTCGGAAAAATATTCCGGGCACACCGGGCCTCGGAATCAAGTGCCGTCAGAAACTGCATTCTTGTAAAATCCCAATGAAAAATAAGAAAAAAAATTTCCATGAATTTTATGGTTCTTTACATGAAAGGGATGCAACAAATACCTTACCTCAAATAGTTCATCTCGTTCTTTATCCACACAACGGGTCAGGATCATCCTCTCCCGACAACAACATCCACCTGAGGATGCCACGGTATGACCGCACCAACCAAACCAAAAGAAGAACCCCATTAGAAGCATAGAGATTTCATGCAATAACATGGAATGGAGAAATAGGAGGAGCTTATCCCCAAAGGAATGACTATAAAACATACCTTATATCCAAGATTGACCGATATAGCTCAATAGCATCAAAACAGAGCGAAACCAATCCGAGGAGAAAATATTGATTGTGCAAATCCTATGGGAAGGATTGAAAGGTTCTAGCGTCTCATAGCCGAGAACAAATAGGAAGAACACGAGAGGATGATATCATATCCCTTTTGATGTTTTAATGGGGTGACAGTTTATGATATGCTTAATTCCCCATTAAAAGTGGATAGCATTATCCCACGTGGTTTGACCAAGTAAAAACATCCTGATCCATAAGAATATTTAATATAGGATTTATATCCTTTTAATCGACCATAGAGTCCGTCAAATCAGGCTTTAAATGTATTTTACATCAAAGTAAACGTCAAAGGGGAAAAACTGTAGGAAGCTGGAAACACTATTCACATACTCAAAATTTGAAAAAGGAAAGAAAAGGTCACTGTTAGACCTCACTGTTAGATATTACCAATACTCCTCACCATTAGTGGTTGCCTATAGACCTCACCATTATAGGTTACCGATAGACCTCACCATTATAGAAACATTGTCATGAATCCTCACTAATATAACTGTTCACAAAACCTCACTGATAGAACACTGTTCACTGAACCTCACTAATAGAACACTATTCACTCAATCCTCACTAATAGAATACTGTTCACTGAATCCTCACTAATAATAATCTATTCACTCAATCCTCACTGATAGAACACTGTTCACTAAATCATCACTGATAAAACATTGTTCACTAAATCCTCACTGATAGAATATTGTTCACATACCGTTATAGGTTACAGATAAAACTTTTCACCGATGGGACAGTTCAGAGAATTAGAAATTTGGAAATGTTTTTGGGATATGTCACCTTGACCTCTCGGAACACCTAAAACACCATATTTTCACAATTTAATGGACAGAAGAGGTTCCGGCCATTACATCAGATACCTCTCAAAATATTTTCATCCTCGAGAATTCAATCCCAAACAAAAGAGACAAAAAAACGGGGTCTGAACAACCACCCATCAAGATACCTCTCAAAAGAGAGCAAGCCACAAAATCAATAAATGAAACTCATAAATAAAACATGGAAGGACTAACCATAAAGGGAAAATCAATATTTCAAAAGAGTTAAACATAAAACAACTCTGGGTATTGAGCCGGTATTTGTTACTCACATTCCCAAGAACTATCCTCCATGCCACCGTGTCGCCACAAGAGACGAACTAAGGGGATAAAATGCCCATGCAACACCTTCTCCTTGCAGTCTTGGATCTCCAGAGGTTGCTCCTCGAAGGTTCCATAATCATCAACATTGATCTCTCCCTAATTGATGATGTGAGAGTCATCATGAAGATAACGACGAAGTTGTGCTACATGGAAACATCATGTATCCGACTCATCTTTGGGGGAAGTGATACTCGGTACACCACAAATCCAACACGATATAACACCTCGAAAGGCCCAACACACCAAGGAGAAAGCTTACTTCCACGACCAAACCTTCACTGCCCACGATGGGGAGTCACCTTAAAAAACACATGATTCCCTACATTAATATCTAAGGGCCTCATTCTTTGATCAACATATGATTTATGAGGATCTTGTGCTATCTTCATTATCTTATGAGTCACCTGAACCATCTCTATTGTATTATACACTAGTTCTGGTCTGAGAATTGTTGACTCTCTAATCCTAGTCCAGCACAACAGAGAACAGCAAGGCCAGCCATACAAGGTTTCAAAGAGCGTCATACCAATGGTGGGCTGAAAACTATTATTGTAAGAGAACTCCACCAAGGGTAAGTGCCTCATCCATGAATCTCCTAAATCAAGAACAAAAGAGTGTATCATGTCTTCAAGAGTCTGGATGGTTCGCTCGGTCTGACCATCCGTTTGAGGATGAAAAGAAGTGCTAAGGCATAATTGAGAACCAAAAGCAAGATGGAGACCTATCCACACCCTGGAGGTAAAATAAGGATCTCGTTCAGAAATGATCGTGCTAGGGACTCCATTTTTTCTCACCACATCCTCTAGATACATCCTCGATATAACATCCACTGATCTCGACTCCTTGATTTCTATGAAGTGGGACGATTTTGTTAAAAACCCACTACCACCCAAATAGAATCATGTCCTCCCGGAGCTCGAGGTAAACCTGTAACAAAGTCCATTGATATTTACTCACACTTCCACTGAGGAATCTATAATGGCTAGGGAAGACCACCAGGAACACTATGTTTGGCATTCACCTTCGGGCAGACTAAACATCGAGACACAAACTCCGAAACCACACTCTTAAGAATAGGCCACCAAAACTAACTCCTCAAGGATCGGTACATATTTTTCATGCCAAGATATACTGTTAACGGTGAACAAAGGAACTTTCTTAGAATCTTCTCATGCATCATCAAGGGAACACAAATCCTTCCATGGTACAACACTCGGTGTTGTTCATCCTCCGACCAACCATCAGGGGCCTCACCACAAACAACTCGGTCTCTCCAAACCTCCACCTCAAGATTTCCCGACTGGGACTCTTCCACCTTCTGAATCAGGGATGACTATACCATCATCAAAAAAAAAAGACAACCTCTACCCCCCACTTCTTCCATATCAAGATTCAATGCTGATAGTTCTTCCATTACTCTCCAGGAATAACCAGATTCACGTGAAGCATCAGTACATGACTTTCAGCTCCGCACATAAGCTAAAAAATTACCTTTTCCAGGTTTATAAGATATTTATAAGTCATATTCCTACAATAACTCCATCCACCGATGCTATCATATGTTCAGGTCTCGCTAGAAAAAAACATACGTCAAACTCTTATGATCGGTGAAAAACAAAAAGCCCTCCACAATGAGGTAATATCTCCCCAACATTAGAGAAAACACCACAGCTTCCAACTAAAGATCGTGAGTGGAATTATTATATTCAAGGGGACATAAATGCTGAGACCCATAATAAACAACTTACCTTTTATGCATGAGAACACAACCTAACCTCATATGTGAAGCATTGTAGAAAACATCATACTGAACTCCCTCTTCTAGAAGACAATGTACTAGAGCACTTACTAACTTATCCATTAGATACTCGAAAGCTACCTGACGCTGATCAATCCATATGAATGCTTGATCCTTACAAGTCAAAGTTGTCAGTGGAGTCGTAACTCATGAGAAATCAGCTACAAACCTCCTGTAGTGGCCTACGAGACCAAGGAAACTTCACACCTCTGACACTGTCCTAGGGGTGGCCCAAGACACAACTGCTTCTATCTTCGATGGATCCACAACTACTACATGTTGGGACACAACATGCCCTAAGAAACGGACTTATCGAGCCCAAAACTCACACTTTGAAAACTTCCCGAACATCTGATGTTGGCGAAGAACTCCTAAAACGTCTTGTAGATGCTCTGCATACTACTCTTCAGATGAGGAGTACACAAGGATTTAATCGATGAAAACTACCATGAACTTGTCTAGGAACTCATGGAACACCACATTCATCAATACTATGAATATAGATGGTGCACTCTCCATGCCAAATGGAATTAAAACGAACTCATAATGCCCATGAAGACAACAAAAATAAGTCTTCGGGATATCCTCATCCTTCACAAACATCTGATGATATCCCGACCGCAAGTTGAACTTTGAGAACCAAACTGCACCTATCAATTGATCAAATAAATCATCAATTCATGGAAGAGGATAGTGATTCTTTATTTTCGCTTTTTTTAAGTGGCGATAGTCTACACACAACCACAAACTATTGTCGGCATTCATCACGAAAAAAACTGGTGCACCCCATGGTCACAGACTTGGCTGAACAAAACCACACTGTAACAGACCATCAAGCTATATATGTAGCTCTCGTAACTCATATGGGTCCATACTATATGGATACATAGAGATAGGATACTCTCCTAGTTGTAGCTCGATCCCAAACTCGATCTCTCATCGAGGGGGTAATGCTACAACCTCTTCTATAATGACATCTGGGTACTCCTCTACGATCCTAGGAAATGCCAACTGCTAAAAATCTAAAGAACTTAGCATCAACTCAGTCATCATGGATGATATAGATGGAATGCTCCTATGACCCATCCAAGGATCTCTCTCACCAACAAACACCACTTTATCTCCATCCTCACCAATGAAAATGACCTTATTCCTGATGCAATCCTTGCTGAGGATGACATCATACAGTTGTATTCGTAAATATCGGAAGTCTCCCTAAGAGTGTTCTTTCCCCAACACTATCTCATAGTCTCTACATACTTCAAACATGTCAGCTTGACCTGAAACTGGCGTATTCAACGCCAATGGAACTAGAAGCCTCGTTACATCATGTCTCAAGGAATGGAAAAGGGTAGGTGATATGAAGGAGTGTGAGGTTCTTGAATAAAACAAGGCATACAACAATGTAGAAAACAAGTAATGGTTACCTATAATGACATCTAGATTTCCTGGAGCTGGAAATTCTAGAGCATGATACTGACCAAGACCTCTCTGACCATGATGATGACCACCACCACAGCCGCACTCTGCTCTCTAAGGATGGGGAGCGTCATGAGGTTTTCCTCTGCCTGCCCCATCTACCCTCTGCTGATCTAAAGCTGGTGCAACTGGCTCCTGCTGCCTCATCTGGAACTGCCTCAATGGAGGAACCTGGAGTGTAGCGCCCAGTGCACGATGACAGCTCTGAAAGGTCGTGCACTCCCGCTGATGATGGCCATGACCACCAAAAGAAAAATAAGTGCATGAACCCTCGGCATAAGCCTGAGAGTTACTGCCTCTGGAGAAACGAGATGTGAAGGGATGAGACATACCCCTGGCTGAATAGAAACTCTTCTACCCTAATAACCGGGAACCCCAGACCATAGATCTGCTTCATGAGGAATCATGTTGATTCCCCTCTCTTGATGATCCAGTCCGGGCCAAAGTCTTCTCAACAACCTCCACCCTCACCAGTACCTCAAGATATGTTTTCAGTATAAATGGTGTGACCTAGCACTAAATCTCTGGACACGACACCTCCTCAGAATGTCTTTCCCTGGCCTCCTCATCTGGAAACAGGTCCAAAGAATATCGTAAAAGGTTCCTAAAATGGATTCCAAACTCTTGAACACAGAAGCTCCCTATCGAATGGAAAGAAACTCCTAGTGACTTTATGCCTTTGCAGTCGAAGAAAGAAACTTGACTGTAAACCTGTCTCGAAACTCCTCCCATGAAATCATTGACTCTTCACGATCCCCGAGGAACAAGAACCACCACTGCCTTGCTGCTCCACGCAGCATCATCACAACCAAGGACACTCAGTTCTCCTTACGAGCACGAATCGAACTGAAGATGATCTCGACCTCCTCTAACCGGTCTTCTGTGACTGCATCTGAAATAGAGCCCTCATACTTCTACAGACTCTAACGCTGAAACTCTTGTAGTTTCTTCCTCCAAGTGTGTTCGTCGTCAGCCTCTACCCTATGGCGATCTGCTGGAATAGCCTGCTAGACATTTTCTATGCAAACCTGACGAGGATGTCAACCTAGAGCTGTTCCTGGAAAATAAAAACCATTAGAGTTCCTAAACCTGGAATATGGAAAACTCAAAATTACTTAATTAATTTTTTTCTTTTATTCATTTTAGGTTAACCAATTCCAAGGTCTACCCATTCAAAAACAGGAACAAATAAGAATGATGCATGATCCTTTCCTAGGTCTCTACCCTGGAACCAGTATCACCTTGTTTAGTATCCATTGTAAACATAATGGTATGTACATCAGATCATAGGGAGCCCTGAATGCCTATGTATTAGCCGGTCTCCAATGTTTACCTCACTTGAAAAACATGAATGACACCGCTTCCCTACCAACCCATGCAACCACACCTGTGCCTAACTCCAAACTCCATCGTATCCCTCAACCAGACGTCTGATACCACTCTGTCATGACCCCTTCCCAAAAAAGTGTACCCCTCCTGGGTCGGCAATGTGAGATTGGGGATAATGACCCACAATTCCTATCTCCAGTAGTCCCTGAGTGGGAAACAAGCACCGAGGGTTTAGTAAACACACAAATGAAAGGCATTACCCTCAAAGAGAACACATGCGGAAGAGAGATATAAGATATACACCAATTAAATCCAACTCAGACTGCAATTTAAACGAAAATCCAAGTACACATATGAAATGTCAAGAAAAAGTACTAAAACTGGAATGGAAAAACTGCAAGTACCCAAAAGAAAGTAAAAAATGCAGCAACCACAAACTCGAACAGCTCCTACAACCCCAAGCTAGTAGAAACCTGCTTGATCTCCAACATACTCCAAGTGACCTGAAAAATAGTTTGTATATACATAGGGTGAATATAATAGTATAATTAGTAGGATCCTCCCTGAATCATCTTGTGCAAAAGTGAAGAAAGCATTCTAAATCACAGTGAAAAACAAGTGAACCTAACTCGTTAACTAAACAGGTATACTAAGTTCCCAACCTCACCATGGCTACTCTCACCAAGTAATGCCTACATGAATATATCATATTATAAAGACTTTCAAGGGTACCCTGCTACTACTTCCCCACGACTATGCCACTTTTACCCAACGTCGCACATCTTGAGCATCTCTCTCCAAAAAGGCTTCCCTGCAGACACCTAGGTGAAGCACCACAATATGAACCTTTTGCAAAAAAAACCACCACGTCCACACACCAAAGTAACATGGTATTTCTAGAGAGCCACAACATCTCGCATAACGTGTATCATACATGGGGTATTATACCTCAAGCCATTACGATCCATACACTGAGTAAGGATCCTCAATCTATCATAGCCAATACACGTTACACATATAGTAGTCCATAGAAAACTATAACTAGAATATATGTGTCTGTGAATAACCACAAGCCATTACATACCTCTACACACATATATGTGGAAAACTAACCAATGAGCCTACCAGCAGAAGTAACTACCAAGAGAAGAGAGTGGGGCCAAAGGGGGTAATCAGCTATCCATCCTCCCACCAGAATGACGGGGAAAACACCCCCCAGGGCTCAGAATCCTCTAGGTGTTAGTTGCCCTTACTGATAGGGTGGAGTAGCATATAGAAACACAAAAAGTACAGAATATACTATAACTCACAACCACACTATAGGCATAACCTAGTCTTCAACACACTGCAACTAATGTCTCTCAAACTCTGGGATTTTACTTCTAAGACTAGGTATCCTATATGCACACAACCATTTAATAAGATGTATTAGATTATTTAATTCCCTTTTTATCCATTCCACTTTACGTTAATTAATTATTTAATCATTAATTAACCATGAACAATTCCACATTAAATTTCATTAGCATCATACCCATGCTAATTGTTCCTTCAAAATTACAACCTCATCATTATGTTTCAGTAACTCCATCCCCTTGGGATAACACCATTTATTCAATTATCCATTATAGAATTACTTTCCCACATTCCCAGGAATTCTAAAAAAACATTCTATGCTACTAAACACAAGGGGGCTCAACATAGTGAGTAAATGTACTACCCGTCGAGTCTTTTCCACTTATAGCAAGAACATAAACCCATCCTTCCTTGACAAGATAAACATAGAAATCACGTGGCATACCCCGCAAGTCTTCACCTCTTTCAGAATAAGGGTAAGTAAGACTAGAAGCCTTGTGCAGTGGAGAAATATAATGCAGATAAACAACCAAAAAAATAGTAAGCATCAAACAATCACATCCATCCCATTCCATCATCCCTGGTGTCCTCCCTGACACCCACATGCATACACCAATGCATGTCACCACTCTAGGCTTCATCTACTTCAACAACCAAAAGCCTCCATGCCCCCACATATTACAACATCCATCCAGGGTCACATCATATCACAAGCAGCAGGTAAACAAACACACATTAATAGGCCTCTTGGCCCATTAAGAATCAAGAGGGTAACTCAGAAGCCCTTAAGGAATTATCAAACAGTCAATTATTTAATCCATGTTGAATTAACAGATTTTTTATTCACAGGATCCAAATTCGGGAAACCTATAAGTAAGCTATCAATAATTAAACAAGCTGACTGTTCCATTTTGATTAACATCAAATTAAAACTAGAACAAAATTCGTTTACATTCCTCTTTATCTTTAGCCAAACAATTATAATTAATTCCAATTTACATTTTTTACTGATTTCTATCAAGAACGAACAAGTAATCAAACGAGCATAGATATCACATTATCTAGGAAAACATGAGGCAATAACATATGACCGATATCAAATTATTTATCCGGTTCAAATATTTATTATGTCAATTCCATTATCATCTAGAAGAATTAAAACATGCCAAAGATATAGTTGCCCATAAAAAAAGAGAGAAGCAATAAATCCCCTACCTCAAATAGTTCCTCTCATTCTTTATCCAGACAACGGGTCACGATCATCCTCTCGCGACAACTGTATCCACTTGAGGATGCCACAGTATGACCATACCAACCAAACCCAAGTAAAAAACACCATTAGAAGCATGAAGATTAAATGATATAACATGGAAAGAAGAAACATGAGGATATGATCCCCAAATGAACGACTATAAAACATACCTTATATCCAAGATTGACTGATATAGATCGGTTGCATCAAAACAGATCAGAAATAATCCAAGGAGAAATTTTTTATTGTGAAAATCCTACAGGAATGATTGAAAGGTTATAGCATCTCATAGCTGAGAAAAAAGAGGAAGAACAAGGGAGGATGAAATCTTGTCCCTTTTGAAGTATTAATGGGGCAAAAGTTTTAAGATACTCTTAATTCAGCATTAAATGAAGATCACATTAACTCCCACAGTTTGACCAAGTAATAACATCCCGGGCCCTAAGAATAATTAATATAGGATTTATGTCCTTTGAATCGGCCTTAGAGTCATTAAAATAAGTCATTAAATGTATTTTACGTCAAAGGAACCATCAAAGGGGTGAAACTATAAGAAACTGGAAACATTGTTCACCTACTCAAAATTTGGAAATGGAAATAAGAGGTCACCATTAGACCTCACCGTTAGAGATTACTGATAGACCTCACCGTTAGTGGTTGCCTATAGACCTCACTGTTAGAGGTTACCAATAGAACTCATCGTTCTAGAAACACTATTCATGGAACCTCACTGATAGAGCTATTCACAAAACCTCAATGATAGAACATTGTTCACTGAACCTCACTGATAGAACACTGTTCACTAAATCCTCATTGATATAACACTGTTCACTGAATCCTCACTGATAGAACACTATTCACTAAATCCTCACTAATAGAACACTTTTCACTGAATCCTCACTGATAAAACATTGTTCACTGAATCCTCATTAATAGTATACTATTCACCTACCGTTATAGATTACTGATAGAACTGTTCACCGATGGAACTATTCACAGAATTGGAAATTTGGAAAAGTGTTGGGGATATGTCACCTTGACCTCCTGGAACACCTCAAACACCCTATTTTCACAAAGTAATGGATCAGAGATGTCCAGGCCATTACAACCCCCTCTTCCTACCATCAAGAAAATAATTATCCTTAAATATTCCGTTATAAGTTTTCATGTTTAATTTCCTATTAAGTGGTTTTCT
The DNA here is from genome assembly GCA_963277665.1 of Viscum album. Classification (NCBI taxonomy): domain Eukaryota; kingdom Viridiplantae; phylum Streptophyta; class Magnoliopsida; order Santalales; family Viscaceae; genus Viscum; species Viscum album. The sequence continues at coordinate 1,190,601,760 of OY728145.1, forward strand.
AAATATTATTTAACAATATGTATTTTAAATAAGTTATTTCAATATTTAAAGGGTACTTCTCTCATGAAATTATGAAGTGATATATTAAAATTATTTTCGTCTATGTTAATTTATTTTGATGAATTATACATTTTAATGGGGATATAATCTACTTATACCACACACCATTGTACTCTATATAGATTATGATCATGATATTATATTTTTCTCTAGAAAAAAAATATTGACATTCAATATTATGTTTTTCAAATATAATATTTATTTTTATTATGAATTTTATTTATTATTTAAACATTTTCATAATATAGATAAATTTCAATTAGTAAGTGATGAGTGAGGCCCGTTATTTCTCTTTGATGCAATTATAGGTATCCAAATAAAAAGTTGTATGGGTGTTTGGAATATTAATTACCTTTTTATTTGTGACTTATTGGCACAACTCCATGAAAATTTGATTATAATGTCCAACATTATGCATTCTATCATTAGAAAACTATTTATTTTTATCTATGAGATTATTTATATTATTATTTCATCTATGGATACATTCCCATTTTTTAATATTGTTGATAATAAATATTTTATTATTGTTTATCTCGTCCATATTATTCATGATTTATTTAATCTATGATAAATTTCATTGTATTATTTCATTAGATGATCATTTTAATACTCATTTTTTTATTTTTTCCTTTACCTTGGATACCATGAAGTGGTATATGAATAATTTAAAAGATGTAAAAGATTAAATAATATATTTCTCACAAGAATTTTATATTTAATTTCATGTTTTCAAATGAATTTTTAGAATAATATATGTATATAGTGTTCAAATAATACTAAACTATTTGATCCTTCTATATTTTATTATTGAGTCTTTATATAAAATTTTTGTTATTTTTACATAAAAAAAATACTATTTTTATGATTTTATCTTACATAACTTTTTTATTCTATATTTTATGTTTTTTCTATTTCAAAAAAAATGTCTCATGAAATATAAAAAACATAAGGATTAATGAAATAATGGTGAAAATGATTTTTAGAAAATTGATAATCTAGAGGAATTTTGTAATCCTAGAATTATAATGTTTTCAGAAGAATCATTATAGTGGTAATGGACCAACCTACTAAAATATATGAAAGATAATCCAATTACACTAGAAAATGAACACTATGATACTTCTAATACCTCTACACATAGCCTTGATATTTACAAAATCTTACTATTAGAGGAATTCCTATAAATAGAATTGTGCCTTATAGATTTGAATATATACATTGAATTCATATAAAAACATGAAATCATTAATGACATATCAAATTTGACTACATTTTGAGAAATTTAATTCTGATCATTTTTTATATGAGTGTTTTCCTAGAAGATTAAAATTGTGAGGCCTTTCATGTAAAAGAACCTATAATTTATTATTGTAATTGTTTCACAAAGATAGCAGTTAATTGGGTGGATAAACGATGATATTGGTTAATTATATTATTACCATGATTCTAGTTATTTTATCTATATCACCAATCTTCTAATTAAGTAGTAGTAGTATAACAAGATATATGTTATGTAGAATAGTTAAAACAAGCTACCAGGTATATAGTGTTGAAAATATGGCTACCAGTTAATGTAGTAGAGAAATACCAATAATTATGATCAAAGTTTTATAGGTTCAAGAATACTAAGTTGAGATTCTGAATTTTAAGAAGTATATACCTTTCAATAGGTATACAATTAAGGCCACCTCAGACCAAGTCTATTGATAGACCATGAACTTTTGTTTAAAAGGGATATTACAAAATCATTTTTCAATTATTTTATTCATCACTATATTTTTATTCTCTAGTTATTTTTAATATAGTTTAGATTAAATAATCACTATTCATATTCATGTTAATTAGTAATATAAAATTCTGATAAATTTACATTTATACTTATTTTATTTTTTTTATTTATATTGGTATTTAAAAATACAAATACATTTACCTTTGAATTTTTTTTTAAATTTTGATAATTTTATATATTATAGAGGATGAAAATATTTAACTAGTTTTTTAAAAAAAATATAACTCCCTAGTTATAGATATCCATCCACATATTTATAAAATTATAATCTTACATATGATATCATAATATTGGTTTCCATATTAGAATTAAATTTATGATATTTTCTAGAATTCATTATTATAAGTTTTTTAATTTATAGCTTCCATTAACCCAAAAATGTGTGTAGATAATTTTTCTAAATTAGAAATCATTACATTTAGGATCATTCTTAAATTTAAGTCAATATATACCACAATGTTTTGTGGAAATTAATATGAATGAAAGAGATATAGAATGGAAGCCTTTGAGATCCACACTAGAGTTGAATGGCTTATAATGATTATTGAAGTCTATAATTGTCCTAACAAGAAAGTATCTACCATTACTAGAGTAGATAAAAATGAGTTTTAATAAAATAATAAAGTTAAAATATTGTTCTGTGATTTCTACAAAGAAATATCTAATGTAAAATATATACTTGTTGAATTTCATGTTGTATATAAGAGAAATATTTAGTAATATATTTTGGAACATAAAAAGTTCTTGAATCCAAAATAGCCATGCTGTGTGTTGACTATCATGATTTTTAATTTTTACCAAGATTATTTTTATCTCAAATGCATTATATATTTATAAAAATTGTTAATAGTCTATAATCCCATGTTTATAAAATATTAACTGACAATCTATTAGTTGAGAAAATTATTGACATTATAATTAATTGATTGGAATAAAAATGGACATCTGTTGAGGATAATAAAAATATCACAAATTTATGTCTATATGAATTCATCAATACATTTAAGAGGCATTGTAATCACTAAATGAAAGGTGATGAAATACAAAAGAAACAAAATGGGGTTCCTTTTTCCAAAATTAGAAAAATAATTAACTAAAATCTAAATAACTTATCAAATAAATATTATATAAACGTTTTTGAAGAATGTATGAATGGACCTATTGAAGGAGAACCTTATAATTTAGAAAGAATATTTTTTAAATGATAATTTTTTCATTAATCTATCAAATATAAAGGAAATGGAAAATTTAAACTTCTTAACTAATTTTTTACATATATAGAAAATAATGACCTATTACTCATGAATGTCATAATATTATAAATAAATATTAAATGAAATCAATGTCTTTAATAAAATATTATTTAATGAAAACAACAAAAATATTGAAGGTAATTTTCACTAGGAATACCAGTTAAACTGACACTACTTTTGATGACTCATCTAAATAAATTTATGAATGTTAAAATATTTTTGGATATTATTCGAACTATTATATATAAATATATATATATTATGTGATGAATTTTTTTTATGCTATGAAAAATGTATATATAGTTTTGAAATGTTTTTATCATTTAGAATTTGATGATGATTCTAAATACAATTGTTTATATTGTCATAAAAGATATCAAAAAATATTGAATCTTAAATTATAGAATTCAACAATATATATCAGATTTTATGTAAGAGGTATATATATCATAAATAATAATTTAATGAAATAATACCAACATAATTTTTTTTGAATATAAACTAATATACGCTAGAAAATAAATTGGAAATCTAGTTTCATATATAGAAAACTCAAAAGATAAAATCTCAAAACAATGTTCCAAGATGATGGTAAAATAAAATATTTTTGAATATAATGTTATAAAAACATTTAAAAGGATTTAAAATTATAGAATAATAAATTTTTCTCAATGAAATGTACAACATAATGAAGATTAAATCTATGATAGAAAGACCAAATTGTTTTTGATAAGTTCCCAACATGGGGAAAGTAATTTGAAAATAGGTTTAGTTAATTGAGGCCTATTTAAACATCATCTATATGAGGATAAAAAACCACCAAAATATCAGTCTATTAATGAATCTACTTTTTTAATCACACACCCTTATGTACTATGTTTCAAAGAGATTGAAATTATATGAAAGAATATTCCCTTAATATAATTCATTCAATTGTGAAAAAATAATGTTTTAATTCAAAATAAAATTATGCATATGGGTACAAAAGATAAAAGTAACAACAAGTTAGAATGATTCTACTTATTAGTTCTATTAAAAACATGTAGGTCTATATTCTAGAAAAGTATATTTGAATATTATTTTTCTACGCATCAATAGATGAACATTCACCACTGATTCCTATAGTATTTCTTATTTACCTTTATATAAATAAATCAATTTGAATATTTCTTATCAGGTTTCAGTTATTCATTTCAATTAGGGAAGGATTTTATTGATTTGTCCTTGAAAACATTAATAAATTTCTAATATTAATAGAATATAAAATATATTTTAATTTTTTAGAACCATCCTTAAAATATGTATATAATTATATACATTAATAGTTCATAAATTACATAAATGTTTTTCAAACAATTTTTGTTTGTTGCATTTTTTAAAAATTCTAAACCATTATTAGATATTTGAAGTATTTTTTTATTGTCCTTTATTTCTTGCATATCATTGTTTTAGTTTAAATTTTTAACTAAATTTAAAACTTTCACCGTAATTTAAAATTAACCATTATAATGTTAAGGAAATTATAAATATTTAAATTTTAAAAAATGATGAAAATTTAATATAGAAGAAAGTTATTTTGGTAAGAATAATTTTCATCCTTAGGATTAATAATATATTTGTGGACTATCCCAAATCGAAAATACACTTTATAAAACTATGAGGGAAATAGAGAATTAGATTCATTCAAGGAATCTGAAGTAGATATCTTATATATTTTCTTTGTTATTCAAGTCTTTTCAAAATGTTTATGTATATCATTTATTTAAAAAATGGAGGCTACTTCTCAAAATTCACGTATAATATTTATTAAGAGAAATTGTTTTTGATTCTCATTATCTTGGTAAATAATAATTCATTATATTGATTTTTTGGGATATTCATGGTTGGATAATGATAAAATAAATTATAGCTGATAATGGTTACAATTTCCCTCTTCTTATTAGAGATTTATATGGTTCATAAATGCTTTCAAGATAAGAAGCTGTGATGAAGGATTATTTTTTATAATTTTTTAGAAAATTAGCAATTATGTTGTAGAATTTATCAAAACATCCAAAAATTTCTTATAGAAAAGAATGTATTTTTGTTTAATATAAAATTAATGATGATTATGGTTACTTTATAATTCAATAAGATGAAAATTATATCTTTTTTGTTCCAAAAAATGTCTCAACCCCAATTACGTAGAGTCGATGCATTATAACATATAATTGGCATGATTACAAAAGATTGGGTCTCGAAAGATCAATTAGTTTAGTAGCCTTGGAAGTACTAGACACATTCATAAGTTTTAAATTAAATCATAAAATGGAAAACAACAAAAAAATTGTTTCCATAGAATACACTGAGATCCCATAGACTATCCCTAGAGGTCAGTAATAATATAATTCTTTGCATACTGAGAAAAATAAAACATAAAAAGGGGTGAGATTAGATGCTCAGTAAAGATAAAATTATAGCAGAAACATTCATAAATAAGAATAAACATTTAAGTCAGTGCATAAGACTATAACAAAAGCCTTTTAAACATAAACTTCAGCATAATATGAAAATGATAAAATCAAATAATGCCATTTACTTATTCACATGAATATTCTACTAGTCGAATACTCACATGTAATATCAATAGACACTTTCATAATAATGAAATGAATAATGCCAGAATATCATAGCCAAATAGTCAAGGCTTTGTGCCAAGACTACAAATAAGATTTTGTCAAGGCCTTATTACAAGTCACTAGTTTGTCTCATGAGACCTACCGATGCATCGAGGAGCTATAACGGACTCCACTCGTCACTTACTAAGTCCAATGAATTCCTCATATGAAAATTTTAAACATTACATAAAAATTCCTATTAAAACTAGCATACGAAATGTCAATACTTTATCCACAAACAATTAATGGTATATAAAAATAGCACATCCACAGTCAAACATAACTCATTCAATACAATATGGAAGATTTTATTGTAATTGATTAACCTCAAATCTGAATAATGAAGGATATTGACATAGATAAATATAATCATCAAGATTATTTGAGAGAAATATCCCCCTTTTTCTTGAAAACATTTAAAAATCACACTATTTGTCAAGAAGTCGTTTTAATAATAGATTTTTGAATCAAAGTGTCACATACCACTTTGAAAATTTTTAATGGAATTTTAATTTTAAAACAATAATGTCCATAAAAATAAAACCTTAAAACCAATTTTAAAACATGGATATTAATGAGAAATATTTAGAATAATAAATCATTAAAACATTTAAAAGGATATTTTAGTTAGAGTTCATAACCAAAAGAGAGACACTTGAATAAAAATAATTTAGGTAATCGAAACATTATAATATCATGAGAATAAAGGGATTCATGATATACTATGTCAAAGTACATTATATACACCATATAAAATTGAATTGGTGCATAACAATAATGAAGTCTTAGTGAAAATGTAGTTTGGGATGAGATCCCTTATAAAGATGGTATCCTTAAATTAAGGATAACTAAATCACATAATTATGTGTGAGAAATATTAATTCACCCAATATAAGTGGATAGTAAGTGTAAAAAAAATCATATTTCATTCACACATATTCATAGGATGACATATCCATGCAGTACAAGTTGAACAAAAAGAATTGAAATTTGGTTAAGAAGTTCCCTTGTAAAAATTTGATAGCCTAACGATGTCACTATAAAATACATAAAATGAGTTGATGAGATAAAAAGGGTATCTCATCACCAGGACATAATGTTTACATAATTTAAGATATAGAAGAACATATCCCAATTTAATAAGATGTAAATTAAAAGACATAACAAAAATAAATCTTTTAAATAGAAGAGGGTCAAAGGTTCCCTAACCGATTTGGTAACGTACAAGACATACACCACATGAAAAAAGGATCATACAATAAAGATTTAAATACTCATAAATGAAATTATATTACACAAAGAGTACAATCTAGGGCAATACATACACCACCGAAAAGAACATAGTGGAAAATGTAGCATTAATCTCATGGGAAAAAAAAGTGAGATGAAACCCATTACCACATTGTAATCAACTGTGTCGTATGAAAAAAATTTAATAACTCAAAAATGAATCACATAATACCATGAACATAATGAGAATAATTATAATATATTTCAAATTCCAGAACACGATACACCACATGCAATGAATAAGTCACAGACAATGGAAATCTCACGAAATTAAAAGCGGGATAAGAATATCCATTACATTATAATTTATCCTTGGTCGAGGGTAGGTTAATCTATTGTATAATTGTTAAATAATTGTTATTAAATTATACAAGAATCATATTCATTAATATTATATCATATATGATATTTTTACATTGCTTTGTTAATAATATGTTAGTATTATCGTCGTTTTGTGTGTTAATGGATTTATTTTCGTTTATATTATTTGTTATGTGAGTCATATTTTTTATGGATTAGATGTATCTTATTCATATCCAGAATGATATCAAGTCTCTAAACATTATTTTTAATCATCAAATGAAAAATAGTCTTGAATGTATATGATGAGGAATGAATATCATCACGTTAGTGGAGACAGTAATCTGTGCGTACGCACGAGAGACAATATCATTATTCTGATATTAAAATAATATATAATTGGATGGTATATAATATACAAAGAATAATTATCATGTTATATTTCTTATTTACTTGAATTAAATATCATTATTATACCCATCCAAATAATAATTTATTGAATAACTATTACACCATGACGTGGAGATGGTAATCCGTACGTACGCACGTATGGTGACATGTTATTCAAAGGATGGATATAAAAATAAATATGGCTATACCATATTTATAATAAAATCACAGTATATATAAGATACTGTATTTATTATTTTATAATGGAAATAATAAATAAAGAAGAAGTGGAAGAAGAAAATAACCTGAAAGAGGGTGGTGAAATTATTACCTCTTCTTCGGGATCTTCTTTTTGATTTGATCAAAAGGGCTCCTTAATTTGTCTTTCTGACTAAAGTAAGGCCTCTAGGATGATGTGAAGGAAGTTGAGAGGATATTTCTACTGGTTTTGGCAGATCCAAAAGGCTTTGAAAGTGTTAATTAGAATGAAGGGGGAGTTCCCTTTTATAAGAGGGGTGAGAGGCATCTTTTGAAAAGCTCAAAATATTATTTTATAATAAAATAAATTTAGGTTTCTAATGGCTCCAAAATGGATTTTTAAAGGATAAGGTGGGGATGGGTTGAAAACCAATTGTCCAATAGGTGTTAAATTGGTTTGGGTCACTATATTAACTTTATTTTTTTGGTTTAACTCTTAGTTAAATAGATTGACATTTACCATGTATGTTTGTATTTTTATATTATATGGTTAATAAACATAATATGTACTTCAAGAGAACCCCATGTGGTTCATTAATGATACACCTATCATTATATTTGTCCTTTGTCCAATCCATTGATTTTTGGGAATAGAATATTAATTAATAATATAATACATCTTTTAAAAACTCTTTTATGTCAATTTTGACACTATTTTGTTTTTGGTTTTTTTCTAAAATCATAACACAATTATTACTTCGAACCAAATTCCTCTAACTAACCCTTATATGTGATATTAATCTATAAAATTAGTGAAATTCATAAAAAGTCTCAATTTAAATTTATTTGGATATTTATAATAACAATTATTTTAATATTTCATTAATTAGATAATTAATGCATCACCATTGTGTTATAAATAAATTCAATTATTTAATGCCTAAAAATTTTAAATAAGCTAACATTATGTAAGAAATATTTTTAGATTTCTAATGAATTTTTATAATCGAATTTATCTGTAACACCGGATATTTTTATGATAAATATTTTTTTATGTTATATACAACATCAAAGGAATCTTTCACTACACACAACACTAGCTTAGCTTGATTTACATGCAATTGTGACCTTCCTCAATAGCTTGCATCGTATGCAATACCGAGTTTTACTATACAATGATATGCTATTAAAATATTATTAAAACTATCTGTTATGAATAGTAATACCCACTTTTTGAAATTTAATAAATTTTATCTTTCAAAATGGACATCATTTTTGGATTCTGAATATCGAAATTAGCCTAGGATGAAATTTTGGTTTTTTTCCTGAAAACATTCAATTTTTGATTAATAGTGAAAACACAAGGTTACTATTTAAAAACCGACTTTTATTTATTTAATTATTTATTTTATATAAATTTATTTTAGGTTAAAATTGATACATAATACCTATATAGGTTCAATTTAATTCATTGGAGTCATTTTATAATAATTTTAGATATATAAAAATTTTATTGAACTTTTCACCGTCTTTTACCCACCTCCTAGGAGAATTTGCAAATTTAAATAAAACATAATTTTACCACTTCTATGAGTGGAATTTTGAAAATCTAAGTGACACTGTTAATATCAAGGACTAAAATGTGGTTCAATGAGATGAAAATAATTTTTGGTGAATAGTAACATTTTACTTTTATTTACCACGGTTAAAAGTAAATAGGGTAATTAAGGGTAAAAATGATATTATTATTACCCTAACATGTGTTCTAATTCTATTGGATATGTGTAATTCTACCAAAAACAACTTTAGGAATAAAATATCACCATTTAGGTCCAATTGGATTAGATTATGACATTTATTATTAATTTATTTAAAGAAGGGTTTAAATAGTTAAAATCAATGTTTAATAACTAAATCATTTTTAATATAGAGTTATACATAACATAAATTCTACAATAAATATTCATTAGAAAGATAAATGATTTCCTACATAATTTTACTTTTTTTATAATTTTTAGACATTAAATAATTTAATTTATTTATGACACAATGATGATGTAGTAATTATTTTATTAATGCAATATTAAAATAATTGATGTTTTAAATACCCAAATAAATGAAATTTTAGGCTTTTTATGAATTATAATAATTTTCTAGGTTACTATAAAATATTATTATTTATTTAATAAACTTTCTTCGAACTAACCATGCTGTTATGAGTTTCAAAAAAATCAATTACCAAATATTATCATAATTGACATAAAATAGTTTTTTTAAATAATATTATATTATTAATTGTTATTTTTTTCTAAAAAATCTATGGTTTGGCCAAATGACTTAGATAAGGTTATATATATTAATAATAAACAACTTGGGGATTGTTTGGCTTTTTATAGTATGTTTATTAACCTTATAGTGTAAGAAAGCAAGAAGACGCGGAAAAAGTAAAATTATTTAACTTAAAGTTAAATCTAAATGTTAAGGTAAAAATAGAAACCTAAACTTGTCTAAATTCTATTGGATGAGATTATTTCTACCCGTACCCACCTTAGATTCTAAATAAATCAATTTGGAGATATTAAAAACTGAATATGACTTTATAATAAAATAATATTTTTGGATTTTCCAAAGGTGCACCTCTCATCCCTTATAAAAGGGCACCTCCTCCCTCTCTTCCTCACACCACTTTGAGCCTTCATTCTCGGCCAACACCTGAAAAGTTATCTTATACACTTCCCTAGAAACATCCTAGAGGTCCTGGTCTTATTCAAAGACCATCTTTAGTTCCCTAAGAGGATGTTAAGATGAGGCGCTTCAAAGAATAGGTAATGTCTGTTACCGATTCTTTCAACTTTATTTCTTATTCTACTTCATATTCTTTATTTGTTTCATTATGAAGTAATAAAATAAGTATCACTCATATACAGATATGTTATTATAAATATGAAACAACCATATTTTACCTTCTATCCATCCTATAGAAAATGAAATCACCGTGCATGCATACGTACAGAATACCGTCTCCATGCCGTGGTGTAATCTATTTTCCACCACCACCTTACATGGATGAGTATAATGGTGTAAATAATAAATATATATAATTACTGAAGAGTGATATTGATTCTTAAATAGTATAAATACACTTAAATACAATTCCATGATCATGGAAAAGATATCATCGCTTGTGCGTACATACGACCTACCGTCACCACGATGTGATGATACTCGTTCTACATGATCTTCATTGAATAATTATTATATAATTGAATTGAACGAATAAATATGATATATATTACACTAATACCATTCTAGAAATGAGGTATCTATATCCTAAAAGAATAATAAAAATTAATTCTAGAAAACACGCATAAGAACAAAAAGCAATAAACACCCGAATAACAAGTAACAATGAAATATTACTAATAAGAAGCTAAGAATATAAACTCATATGATATCATAAAAATGAGTACGATTCTGGAATAAGTCAATAACATTATTTAAATCATTATACAGGAGGTTCGGACATTTACGAAGAAAATCAGACCTAAGGTAAGGGAAAATCTATCAATCTCATTTTTATCGGAGATTGTTTATACTTTGGTATTTACTAGGGTATATTTATCATCAAAATTCATGTTTACTCAATATGTAATACTGTTTCCATCCACCTAAAATTTTTTAAATCCAATTTTACCCTTTGGTATGTTTTTATTAAAATATATGAAATGAATCTTTTGTCATTTTTCATATGAGGTACTTTTTTACTTTTCCAGCCAAAGTAGGAGAAGAATGTTTTCTTTAAATTATACAACATGAATGGATTTTTAGAAAATTATTTCCATGAAGCTTCCTTTAAAATTTTTCATGTTTATTTTTAATCAACTTCTTTTAGTTGAAAATTTTACGACATGTTATGAAACGGAATATGATTTTGAAGTAGAAAGGATATTTTCCTTAAGAATGGAGTTCAAGTGTTTTATCAAAATTATTTTCCATCTATGATAATATAGGGGTTTGTTTCTATCCATATTTTTACATTGAATTTATTATGATACAATGGAATAAATTTTATGATGTCCTTTTATCTTATGTGGATTATGTTATTATGGTATGATGTTTAAGAATCCCAATTTTATTACATGGGTTATGCTATGATGTATGATTTATGATTTTGTGGCACACATAATAATGGTTTCATTATAAGAATGGTGGGACCTATATCTCCATCCAATGAATTTTTTAAAGATTTATATCTCATGAGATGACATGGCTAGAATGACAGGTTAATCCGGTTCAGTGATACAGGACTGAAACAAGGAGTGAACTCGGTTCAGAAATGGACTTTGTCTGCTTAGATATTCTTGGCAATGAGTCTTGACTAATAAGAAATAATTATATATGATTATGTGTGTATGCCACAATGTTTCATGTTTTATGTTATGATTATTTGTATTAGATTTAACTAATATGATTGACCCCATGTAATGATATTATGAAATCTTTTGCAGGATAAGATTTTCGAAATGTAATATTCTTAAGAATATGATATGATTGATATTTCTTTTGTCGACCCTTACTATGAATTGGAGCTCACCCATTTTTATGTTTTCTTTTCCCCTGGTCAGGAAGATGGGTATTAAGTAGGATATTCCAAAAGGGACTCTAGATATGATTAAATAAACAGGAGACAATGTAGATGCTTTATGAACTAGTAGCTTATGTTTTCCAGTTTCTAAAGACACTATACCTATACGGTCCTACCATGGTTTTGTTATATGTTTTAATAAGTGTTATTCAATTTTAAAGTATTTAAAATGTATGTAATGTATGGGCTGTCATATTACCTTATGTATAACTCTATATTAAAAATGTTTTAGTTATTAGTCATTGATTTCAACACTTTTAACTATTCATTGAATTAAACAAAAATAAATGTCCTAATCTAATCCAAGCTGACCAAAATGGTTCATGTTTTATTATTAAGGTTGTTTTTGATCGAATTATACCTATCCAGTTGAATTAGGACGTGTGTTATGGTAATAATAATATCATTTTTACCATGAATTACCCTATTTACTTTTAACGGTGGTAAATAAAAGTAGAAAGTTGCGATTCACCAAAAAAATATGTATCTTATTAAATCACATTTTACTCCTTGATATAAACCATGTCTCTCGGATTTTCAAAATTCAACTCAAGGAAGTGGTAAAATTATGTTTTATGTGAATTTGAAAATTCTCCTAGGAGGTGGATAAAAGACAGTAAAAAGTTCAATAAAATTTCTATATATCGAAAATTATTATAAACTGACTCCAATGAATTAAAGTTAACTTATATAGGTATTATGTATCTATTTGGACCTAAAATAAATTTAAATCAAATAAATAATTATTTAAATAAAAAATCGGTTTTAAACTATAACTTAGTGTTTTTCACTATTCATCAAAAATTAAATGATTTCAAAAACATAACAAAAAATCACCCTAAGATAATTTTGATATACTGAATTCAAAAATGAAGTCTATTTGATCATAATTAAGACATATAAATTTAATTTACTAGTTTAAAATTAATTCCCACTGTCAAAACCAAAAAGCGTATTTTTTATGAAATAATAACTACCAAAAGATTGACATTTGTTTATGTCCAATTTCAAAGTGATATTACATCCAATGACCAGAATTGGATTAAATTGTAAAAATATAATTTAATTGTACATCCAAACCATTAATATTTATAGGTGAACACTATAAATTATTTTGATTAAAAAATTTGTTTTTAGTTAAAGTACATTATTTTTTACCATTGACCCCAATATGAAAGTTATCAGAAAAACACCAAAAAATTATTGAAACTAAATTATTATGTCCCAATACCAAATAAGAAGATTATTTTGTCAAATTTAATATATAATGGTTTCAAATTTTGGATTTAAAAATGGTTCACCATTAAAAGGTGGTAAAATTTCATTTTTTAAAAAATACTTCTTTTATCTGAAAAAATGAATTTGTCCATAAATTATGTCTAAGAAACTCATAATATGGATTCTAAAATTATAGGCGTTATATAAAGTTCAAATTTCCATTAATATGACTCATAAATGCTTTTGAACGGCTAATTTGGTAAGTCGTGGTGTGCTTGAACTCGATGTTGTGTGTTGTGTAAGTTATTGAATTACATTGAAGAACTAACATACTATGAAATCTTGGGGTATTACATTCATCCGTCCATTAATAAATTGCGACCTCACCATTTAAAAAATAGGGCTTGGGAATATAATGGAATGTCCCACATCAAAAAAAGAGTCAATAAAATTATCACTTTAAAAGAAAAAAGGAGAAGTACAAAAGACACCCAAGATAACCCATACTAGGATTCCATGTAAGAAAAACATGGATACGGAAGATAAACTATGTGTCAAGTTCTGATGGAGAGGGATAGAAAACATGATCAAGAGAAATTTAACAACAAGAAAACCAAAAACTTGTGATAAGTCAAATCGTCATTAGTTTCCTAGTAGGAAATGTAAATGGACCATAATTTTTTTTTGTTTTAAGTTACATTTCATATGGATGTGGAATTCATTTATGAGATTGACTAAGAACATAAAGAGATAAAATTACTTTTTATGTAGAGTCTCATTCTTCAATAAATTTCTACCACTAACTCATTTGTTTTAAATGATGAGTTTTCAAGAAGACTTAGTCACACCATTAATCAAAAACAAAACAGTTAGTATAATATGTAATGATCCCCCAAAAGGATATTCCTTCAGATATTGAAACACTGATATTAATTTCTAAAATTAATCCAACAATACCCTAAAGTCTAATAAATACCATTCATTAAACAATTTTCCTTAAAATCCTTCAATATATTCCAAAAAAATATCGAAACCCAAAACATAGAAGAATTTGGTTATGTAGTCATTCACATTAAATTTTAACTCCAAAAGACATTAACTACTCTTAAAGTCACATACTTAAAAGTAATTAACCTAATCACATATTCTCTTTTATAGGTTAATCATGTCTATAAATAACCCAAATCACTATCAATACACAATAAACACATAGATAAAAATCCACCATTACTCCTCAAATGAAATCCCATAGTATTCTATTTTCCTTGGGCATATAGTGTTCCCGAAAAGGCGAACATCTTCCAAAATAACATTTATCACTTAATCAAAAAATCATTTTCATATACTAAGGGTTTTCATTTGATAAAACATAAGATCCCATGTCAACTTATTATTGATCAATAAAATCATTTATCTAAATACGATTAGTCACACTAACTAGGGACTTCATGTAGTCTAGTGGTAGGAGATAAATCCCAATCGCACTCTGGTTGTGGGTTCGATTCCCACAGCTTTGTCTGATGTGAAGGCTTGTCACACGGTCTATGTGTTGTCCTTTTTCAAAATATATATTTTATAACAATACGAAAATTTTATAAATTCTACAAAATAACTATATCATAATTTAACCACAAATGTTATCTAATACTGTGCATTTTCATCCCAAAAATTTAACAACTTGTAATTACCTCAAACCCAATGATCGTATAAAACCAAATGGTTATTTATCACATTATCCACAATAGAAAAGACAATTGTTCTTAAATATAATTTTTATATGACAACTGAAAGTTTACAAATACAATAGAAAATTATTCCAAAGTAATCCCATCAACAAGGAGCACTAATACTTTTAATCATTTCTCCAACCATTTATTTCCACATCGCCTCTTCTTTGACCAAGAAAATATCCTATAGATTAGGGAATTCACTCGAGTAATGGCCATGTCCCCTAAATTTACGGAAAATGATTGTAAATGGATTCTTGGGACCATTTTTTATTTTCATTCATAGTACTCTTCATTTTTCCTTGGAAATTATTCATTTTATCTCCTTCTTTCCCACACTTAAAACATATCTTTGTTCCATTATGACACTTTCCTGGGTGTCTCCTTCCTCATTTCCTACATGATATAAATTGAGGATTCTTTTCTCCATGGTCTCCACTACTGGAGATCTTATCATTCACCACCTTTCTATTCTTTTTTTAGTATAGGATTTGGTTAATATATATGTTGTTCATCATATTTTTTGAAAACTGATTTTGCATGAATATGATATCTATTACGCCTATCAACATCCCATTTTGTTTCTCATTTCCACCACTATTCCAACCTAGTATATCATTCTCAAAGTTACTATGAATTCCTTGGAATCCAGCAATTGACTAAAACCAGATAGCATTGTGTGAGTAATAGTAGTCATAAAATCATTTAGAGAATATCATGACACCATATTTTCAATTTGAAACGCCTTAGGATTAACCAAGGTAATTTATTATCATCATATATTAAAATCCTTAAAATAGGTTTGTAAAGAATATGTAAATTATCCTAACCATATTCCCCAGTAGTTTTGTAACCAAGAGTGCAGCAAGGTCCATTGTCGTGCAGCATTTCCCGTTCAAGGCTAGCTCAAAGTAGTGTTTTTAGGTTTTACCCCTTGGTTCATCTGTGCTACATCCACCTATACCTATTCGTATCCAAACATGGATGTATTGCTTGCAAAAATCACAAAATCTCTACAATACGAAAATTTTGAAATTTCTTCTAAACTAATCCTGAAAGCATATCTTAGGGCTATGTTCTTTAATCAGAGTTTATCTAAATCTTGATTCCAAGGTTTTTATTAAACTTCCTCTGATACCAACTATGACGCACCAACCCCAGTTAGCTAGAGCCGGTGCATTATTATGTATCATTGGCATGATCACAAAAGATCAAATCTTGAATTCCCAATTAGTTTAGTAGCCTTTGAAGTACTAGATACATTCATAAGGTTTACATTACATCATAAAATTGAAAACTACAAAAACATTGTTTCTATAGACAACACTGAGATCCCATAGACTATCCCTAGAGGTTAGTCATAATATACTTATTTACATCTTGAGAAAAATAAACCATATAAAGGGGTGAGTTCAGATTCTCAGTAAGGATAACATTATAGCGGAAACTTTCATAAATAAGCATAATCATTTAAGGCAGTGTATAAGACTATAACAAAAGCCATTTAAACTTGAACTTCGGCATAATATGGAAAAGATAAAATCAAATAATTCCATTTACTTATTCACTTGGATATTCTACTAGTCGAATAATTACATGTAATATCAATATCCATATTCATAATGATGGAATGCATAATTCCAGACTATCATAACCACATAGTTAAGGCCTTGTGCCAAGACTACAATTAAGATTTTGTCAAGGTCTTGTGCCAAGAAACTAGTTTGTCTCATTAGACCTACCTATGCATCAAGGTTCTATATTGGGCTCCACCCATCACATACTATGTGCATTACATTCTTCATATAAAAATTTTGAACATTACATAAACATTTGTATTAAAACTATCATAAGAAATTTCAATACTTTATCCACAAACCATGTATGGTATAAAAATAGCACATCCACAGTCAAGCATAACTCATTTAATACAATATGGAAGATTTTATTGTAACAGATAAACCTCAAACGATAATAATGAAGGATATTTACATAGATTAAAATATTCATCAAGGTTATTTTAGAGAAATATCCCCCTTTTCTAGAAAACATCTAAAAATCACACTATTTGTCAAGAAGCTGTTTTAAAAATAGATTTTTGAATCGATGTTTTTCATACCACCATGAAACTTTTAAAAGGAATTTAAATTCTGACACATTAATGTATATAAAAATAAATCCTTAAAACCATTTTTAAAACATGGAGATTAATGAGAAACATTTATAATAATAAATCTTTAAAACATTTAAAATGATATTTTAGTTAGAGTTCCTAACCAAAAGAGAGACAGTTGAATACAAATAATTGAGGTAAAAAACTTTATAATATCATGATAATAAAGGGATTCGTGATATACTATGTTAATTTAAATTATATACACCATCTAAAAGTGAATTGGTGTATAACTAAAATGAAGTCTTAGTGGAAATGTAAATTGTGATGAAATCCCTTTTAAATATGATATCCTTAAATTAAGGGTAAATCAATCGCATAATTATGAGTGAGAAATTTAAATTCACCCAATATAAGTGGATATTATGTTTAAAACAATCAGAGGCCATTCCCACATATTCATAGGATAAAATAATCATGCAGTTTAAGTTGAACCCAAAGAATTGAAATTGGGTTAAGAAGTTCCCTTGTAAAAATTAGACACCATTGCATCGTCACTTTAAAATTCAGAAAATGAGTTGTTGAGATAAAAATGGTATCTCATTAGTGGTACATAATATTTAAATCAATGAGGATATATAAGAATATATCCCAACATAATAAGATGTAAAAAATACATAACAAAAATAAGTCTTTTAAATAGAGGACAGTCAAAGGTGGTCTTACGGATTTGGTAACTTACATAAAACATGCCACATGAAAGAATGATCATACAATGAAGATATAAAAACTCATAAATGAAAGTATTTTACACAAAAGTAAAATCATGGGAAGTATATTCACCAGACAAAAGGAAATAGTGGAAAATATAGCTTGAATCTCACTGGAATAAAAATTGAGATGAAACCCTTTAACACGTTGTAATCAACTAAGTCGTATGAACAAAAGTTAATAAACACAAAATTAATCACATAATACCATGAATATAATTATAATAAATATAATACATATCAAATGGAAGAACACAATACAACACATGAAATGAATATGTGGCAAAAATGGAAATCTCACAGAATTAAAAGTGAGATATGAATATCTATTACATTGTACTTTTTCCTTGTTCGAGGATAGGTCAACCTCATTTATAAGGTTTAAATAATTGTTATTAAATTATAAATGAATCATATTCATTAATATGATATCATATATGATATTATTACATTACATTGTTAATAATATCTTAGTATTATAGTTGTTTCAGGTGTCAACAGATTTGTTTTCTTTTATATTCATTGTTATGTGAGTCATATTTGTTATGGATGGGATGTATCTTATTCATATCCAGAATTATATCATGCCTCTAAACATTATTTTTAATCATAAAATGAAAATTATTCAGGAATGTATACGATGGGGAATGAATCTCATCTTGTTCGTGGAGATGGTAATCCGTATGTACGCACGAGCGACAATATCATTCTTTTGATATTAAAATATTATATAATTTGATTGTATATAATATATATAGAATATCATGTTATATTTATTATTCACATGAATTAATCATAATTATTATACCCATCCAAATAATAATGTATTGAATAACAATTACACCACAACGTGAAGATGGCAATCCATACGTATGCAGTATGGTGACATTTTATTCAAAAGATGGATAGAATAATGAATATGGCTATACCATATTTATAATAAAATCAAATAATATAGAAGATACTAGAGTTATTATTTTATAATGGAAATAACAACGAAAGAGGATGTGGAAGAAGAAAAGAACTTGAAAGAGGTTGGTGAAATTATTACATCTTCTTCGGGTTCTTCATTTTGATTTGATCAAAAGGGAACATTAAGTCGGCTCTATGACTAAAGTATGGCCTCTGGGATGAAGTGAGGGAGGTTGAGAGGATATTTTTTTTAGGGTTTGGCAGAGCCAAAAGGCTTTGACGGTGTGAATTAGAGAGAATTTGGAGTGCCCTTTTGTAAGAGGGGTGAGCAGCACCTTATGAAAAGATAGAAATATTATTTTATAATAAAATCATTTTTGGCATATAATGGATCAAAATAGATTATTTAAAGGATAAGGTGGGTATGGGTAAAAAACACTGAAAAAATAGGTTTTTTACATGTTTGGGTTACTATATTAACTTTATTTGTATGTTTAACTCTTAGTTAATTGGTTTGACATTTATCATGTCTCTTTGTATTTTTATATAATATGGATAATAAACATACTATATACTTCCAAGAGAACCCCAAGTGGTTCATTAATGATACACCTATCATTATATAAGTCATTTTTCCAATCCTTAGATTTTTATGAATAGAATATCAATTAATAATATAATATTTGTTTTGAAAACTATTTTACGTCAATTTTGAAACTATTTCGTATTTTGTTTTTCCTAAAATCATAACACCATTATTAATTGCATAAAAATTCATATAAGAAACCCTAATATGTCAAATTAACATAGAAAATTAGTTTAAGTAATAAAAAGTCTCAAATTAAATTTATTTGGATATTTATAATATCAATTATTTTAATATTTCATTAATTAGGTAATTACTACTTAACCATTGTGTCAAAAATAAATTAAATTATTTAATGTCAAAAAATTATAAATAAAATACCACTATCTAGGAAATATATTTATATTTCTAATGAATATTTATAATCTAATTTATCTTATCTATAACCAAATATTAAAAATGTTTTAGTTACTGAACATTGATTTTAACTATTTTAACTCTTCTTTGAATTAAATAATAATAAATCTCCTAATCTAATTCAAGTGGACCAAAGAGGATCATATTTTATTCTTAAGGTTGTTTTTGGTTGAATTATTCTTATCCAATAGAATTAGGACATGTGTTAGGGTAATAATAATATCATTTTTACCCTTAATTTCCCTATTTACTTTTAACTGTCGTAATAAAAGTAAAAAGTTACTATTCACAAAAAATTATTTTTATCTTCATGAATCACATTTTACTCCTTTATATTTAATATGTATCTCATATTTTTAAAATTTAACTCACAGAAGTGGTAAAATTAAGTTTTATGTGAATTTGCAAATTCTCCTATGAGGCGGATAAAAAACGGTGAAAAGTTCAGTAAAATTTTTATATATATAATATTATTATAAAATGACTCTAATTAATTACATTAAACTTATATAGGTATTATGTATCTATTTTCACATAAAATTAATTTAAATAAATTAATAATTATTTAAATAAAAATTCGGTTTTAAACTATAACTCAGTTTTTTTCACTATTCATCAAAATTTAAATATTTTCAGAAACATACCAAAAATTCAACATAAGATAATTTCTGTATTCTGAATTCCAAATTGAAGTCTATTTTTAACAAATTCAAAACATATAAATTTCATTTATTAGTTTAAAAATAATTCCCGTTGTCAAAACCAAAAAGCGTATTTTCTAAGAAATAATAACTACCAAAATATTGACATTTGTTTATGTCTAATTTCCAAGTGATATTAGTTCCAATGACAAAAATTTTATTAAATGGTAAATATATAGTCTAAATATACATCCAAAACATTGATATGTATAGTTGAATACTATAAACTATTTTGAATAAAAAAGTCGTTTTCAGTTAAAATATATTAGTTTTCACTATTCTCCTAAATATGAAGTTATCATAAAAACACTAAAATTTTATTGAAAATAAATTATTATAACTCTATCAAAAAGAAGAAGTTTATTTTGTCAAATTTAATATATAAAGGTTTCAAATGTTGGATTTAAAAAGGGTTTTCCATTAAAAAGAGGTAAAATTGCATTTTTCTAAAAAAACGTATTTTATCTGAAAAAATGAATTTGTCCTTACATTATTTCTAAGATACTCATAATATGGATTCTAAAATTATAAGGGTTATATAAGGTTCAAAATTCAGTTAATACTATTCATAACTGCTTTTGAACCTCCAGTTTGGTAAGTCGTGGTGCACTTGAACTCGATGTTGTGTGTAGTGTAAGTTATTTAATTACATTGAAGAACTAACGTACTATGAAATCTTGGGGTGCTACAATCTTCCCTCCTTTAATAAACAACATCCTCACAATTTTAAAAACGGGGCTTGGGTATATAATGGAAAGTCCCATATCATAAAAAGAGTCAATAAAAAATATCACTTTAAAAGAGAGAAGGAGATGTACAAAGGTCACCCAAGATAACCCATACTAGGAATATACATGTAATAAAACATGTATATGGAAGATAAACTAAGTGTGAAGTTATGATGGAGGGGCATAGAAAACATGATCAGGTGGAAGTTAACAACAAGAAAACCACAAACTTGTGTTGGGAAAACAGTTATTAGTTTCCCAGTAGCAAAAGTAAAAGGACAACATTTTTTTATGTTACATTTCATAATTATGGGGAATTAATTTATGAGATTGACTAAGAACATAAAGAGATATACATAATTTTTATGCATAGTTTCATTCATTAATAAATTTCTACCACTAACTCATTTTTTTAAAACGATGAGTATTCAAGAATACTTTGACACACAAGGTGTTCTAGAATATACTTCTAGATAATCCCATGATCCAGAAAGGATAAACAATATATTTACCTTTTCTTTAGAGATTAATAAAAAAAATGGTTTGTACAAGATATAATGATCCTCCAAAAGGATATTCCTTTAGAGAAATAAACACTAATATTATCTTCTAAAATTAAAACATCAATACCCAAAATATAAATAAATATCATTCAATAAAAAATTTTCCCTTAAAATCCTTCAATATATTACAAACTAATCTTGAAATCCAAAACATAGAAGAATATGGTTATGTAGTCCTCCATGTTAAATTTTATCTCTATATGACATCAACTACTCTTAAAGTCACATACTTAAAATTAATTAAACTAATCACATATTCTTTATTATAGGTTTATAATTTCCATAAATAAACCAAATCACTATAAATCCACAATAAAAATATAGATAAAAATTTACCATAACTACTCAAATGAAATCCCATAGTATTATATTATCCATGGGAATATAGTTTTGCCAACAAAGAAAACATCTTCCAAAATAACATTTATCATTTAATTAGAAAATCATTTTTGTTTAATAAGGGAATTCATTTGATAAGACATAAGATCCCAAATCAATATATTATAGATCAATAAAATCATTTTTCTAAAAATGATTAGTCACACTAGCCAGGGACTTCACGTAGTCTAGTGGTATGTGATAAATCCCAATCGCACTCTGGTTGTGGGATCGATTCCCACAGCTTTGTCTGGTGCGACAGGTAGTCACACTGTCTGCATGTTGTCATTTTTCAAAAACTATTTTTTATAACATTACCAAAATTAGATAAATTCCTCAAAGTAACCATAACATAATTTCACCACAAATGTTATCTCATAACTTTCATTTTCATCCCAAAATATAATAACTTGTAATTTCATCAAACCCAATGATCATATAAAACCAAATTGCTATTAATAAAATTATTCACAAGAGAAAATATAATTCTTCCTTAAATATAATTTTTAGATGGCAACTGCAGGGTTACAAATAAAAGATAAAATTATTCCAAAGTAATCCCATCAACAAGGAGCACTAATAGTTTCAAACATTTCTCCAACCATTTATTTCTACATAGCTTCTTCTTTGTCCAATAAAATATCCTATAGAATAGGGTATTCACTCGGGTAATGGACAGGTCCCCTACATTTACAGAAAATTTGTGTAAATGGATTCTTGGGACCATTTTTATTTTCATTCATAGTAATCCTCATTTTTCCATGGAAATTCGTCACTTTATGTCCTTCTTTCTCACACGTAAAACATTTCTTTGTTCCATTGAGACACTTTCCTGGGTGTATCCTTCCACATTTCCTACATGATGGAAATTGAGGATTCATTTCTCCATGGTCTCCACTACTGGATCTCTTATCATTCATCACCTTTATCTTTTTGGTTGAGTCTGGCAGTTGGTTAATATATATGTTGTTGATCATATTTTTGGAAAATTGATTTGGTATGAACATGATATCTTTTACGCCTATCAACATTCCATTTTTTTCTCATTTCCACCACTGTTCCAAACTTTTTCATCATTCTCAATGTTACTATGACTTCCTTGGAATCCATCCATTGACTAAAACTAGAATTCATTGTGTGAGTAACAGTAGTAATAAAATCATTTAGAGAATATCATGACACTATATTTTCAATTTGAAATACCTTAGGATTATCCAAAGCCATTTATTCTCATCTTATATTAAAATCCTTCAAATGGGTTTGTAAATAAAATGTAAATTATCCTAAGAATATTCCCCAGTATTTTCATAACCAAGAGTGAAGCAAGGCCCATTTTTGTGCACTAGTTCTAGTTCGAGTCTAGCTCGAAGCGGTGTTTTTGGGTTTTACCCTTAGATTCATCTGTGCCAGAGCTGCCTCTACCTGCTCTTATCTAGAAATAGATGTACTGCTTGGAAAACACACAAAATCTCTACAATACCAAAATTCTGGGATGTTCTTCTATACTAATCTTCAAAGTCTATCTTAGGGCTCTGTGCTCTAATCAGATTTTATCTAAATCTATATTCCAAGGTTTGTACTAATCTTCCTCTGATACAAACAGTGATGCCCGACCCAAGTTACCTAGAGTCGGTGCATTATTACGTATCATTGGCATGATCACAAAAGATCAAGTTTCGAAAGACCAATTAGTTTAGTAGCCTTGAAAGTACTAGATACATTCATATGGTTGACATTAAATCATAAAATGGAAAACCAAAACAACATTGTTTCCATAGACAACACTGAGATCCCATAGTCTATCCATGGAGGTCAGTCATAATATACTTCTTTTCATCCTAGGAAAAATAAAACTTAGAAACGGGTGAGCTCAAATGCTTAGTAAGGATAACATTATAGAGGAAACATCCATAAATAATAATAAACATTTAAGTGAGTGTATAAGTCTAGAACAAAATCCTTTTAAACTTGAACATCAGCATAATATGGAAAAAATAAAATAAAATAATTCCACTTACTTATTAACATGGATATTCTACTAGTCGAGTAATCACATGTAATATAAATAGGCACTTTTATAATAATGGAATACATAATTCCAGACATTCATAACCACATAGTCAAGGCCTTCTACCAAAACTACAAATAAGATTTTTTCAAGGCCTTGTGCCAAGACACTAGTCTATCTCATGATACCAACCGATGCATCGAGGAGCTATAGCTGGATCCACCCGTTACTTACTAATTTCAATTCATTCCTTATATGGAATTTTTGAACATTACATAGACATTCTTATTAAAACTAACAAAAAAAATGTCGATCCTTTATCCACAAACAATGAGTGGTATAAAAACAGCACATCCACTGTCTAACATAACTCATTTAATACAATATGAAAGAATGTATTGTAACCAATAAACCTCAAACAAGAATAATGAAGTATATTTACATAGATGAAAACAATCATCCATAGTATTTGATAGATATATCCACATTTTTCTTGAAAACATTTAAAAATCACACTATTTGTCAAGAAGCTATTTTCAAAATAGATTTTTGAATCAAAGTTTCCCATACCACATTGAAAAATTTAAAAGTAATTTTAATTTTAAAACATTAATGTACATAAAATTAAATCCTTAAAACCATTTTTAAAACATGGGGATTAATGATAAACATTTTGATTAATAAATCAATAAAACATTTAAAATGATAATTTAGTTAGAGTTCCTAACAAAAAGAGAGGCACTTGAATAAAAATAATTCAGGTAATCAAAACATTATTATATCATGAGAATAAATGTATTCATGATATACTATGTCAAAGTACATTATATACACCATATAAAAGTGAATTAGAGCATAACAACAATGAATTCTTAGTGGAAATTTAAATTGGGATGAAATCCCTTATAAAGATGGTATCATTAAATTAAGGATAAATCAATCACATAATTATGTCTGAGAAATATAAATTCACCCAATATAAGTGGTTATTAAGTGTAAAAAAATCAATGGTCATTCTCACATATTCATAGGATGACATATTCAAGCAGTACAAGTTGAACCCAATGAATTGAAATTGGGTTAAGAAGTTCCCCTATAAAAATTCGACAGCCTAACGACATCACTTTAAAATTAAGAAAATGAGTTAATGAGATAAAAAAAGTATCTAATCACATGGACATAAAATTTACATCAATGAGAATGTAGAAGAACATAACCCAACCTAATAAGATGTAAATTAAATACATAACAAAAATAAGTCTTTTAAATTGAGTAAGGTCAAAGAATCCCTTACCGATTTGGTAACTTACAAGAAATATGCCAAATGAAAGAAGGATCATACAAATAAGATGTAAATACTCATAAATTAAAGAATATTACACAATGATTACAATCATGGGAAGTACATACACCACACAAAAGGAAATAGTGTCAAATATAGCATGAATCTCATGAGAATAAAAAAGTGAGATGAAACCCTTTACCATATTGTAATCAACTCATTCGTATGAAAAAAAGTTAATAACCACCAAATTAATCATATAATACCCTGAATATAATAATAATAATTATAATATATATCAAATGGAATAACACAATACACCACATGTAATGAATAAGTGGCAAATAAAGGAAATCTCACAGAAATAAAAGTGAGACAAGAATATCCCTTACTTTGTGCTTTTTCCTTGGTAAAGGGTAGGTTAAACTCCTTTATAATGGTGAAATTATTGTTATTAAATTATACAAGAATCATATTAATTAATATGATATCATATATGATATTTTTACATTGCTTTGTTAATAATATCTTAGTATTATCATCGTTTTGGGTGTTAACAAATTTGTTTTCCTTTAAATTAATTGTAATTTGAGTCAAATTTGTTATGGATGGGATGTATATTATTCATATCCAGAATGATATAAAGTCTCTAAACATTATTTTTAATCATCAAATGAAAATTAATCTTGAATATATATGATGGGGAATGAATCTCATCGCGTTCGTGGAGACGGTAATCCGTACGTACGCACGAGCGAAAATATTATTCTTTTGAGATTAAAATAACATATAATTGGATAGTATATCATATATAAATAATCATTTTCATGTTATATTTATTATTTACATGAATTACACATCATTATAATACCCATACAAATAATAATCTGTTGAGTAACAATTACACCACGACGTGGAGACGGTAATCTGTACATACACACGTATGGTGACATGTCATTCAATGGATGGATAGAATAATGAATATGGATAAACCATATTTATAATAACATCACAGTATATAGAATATACTGGAGTTATTATTTAATAATTTAAATAACAATAAAAGAAGAAGTGGAAGAAGAAAAGAACTTAAAAGATGGTGGTGAAATTATTACCTCTTCTTCAAGTTCTTCCTTTTTATTTGATCAAAAGGGAACCTTAAGTTGGCTTTCTGACTAAAGTAAGGCCTCTAAGATGAATTGAGGGAAGTTTAAAGGATATTTGTGTTGGTTTTGGCCGATCCAAAAGGCTTTTATGGTGTGAATTAGAGAGAAGGGGGAGTCCCCTTTTATAAGAGGGGTGAGGGGAACCTTAGGAAAAGCTAGAAATATTATTTTATAATAAAATCTTTTCAGGTTATAATGGCTCCAAAATACATTATTTAAATGATAAGGTAGTTATGTGTAGAACACAACTAAACCAATAGGTTTTAGACATGTTTTGGTCACTATATTATCTTTTTTAGGTTTAACTCATAATTAAATAGTTTGACATTTACCATGTCTCGTTGTATTTTTATATTATATGGTAAGTAAACATACTATATACTTCCAAGATAACCACAAGTAGTTCATTAATAATACACCTATCATTATATAAGACCTTTGGATGAACCTTAGATTTTTATGAATATAATATCATTTAATAATATAATACTTGTTTCAAAAACTCTTTTATGTGAAATTTGACACTATTTGGTATTTTGTTTTTTCTAAAATCATTAAACCATTATTAATTCAAACCAAATTCATCTAACCAACACTAATATGTAATATTAACCTAGAAATTTTTTTGTATTTCACAAAAATTCTCAAATTACATTTATTTGGATATTTATAGTATCAATTATTTTAATATTTCATTAATTAGGTAATTACTGCATCCCCATTGTGTTATAAATTAATTAAATTATATAATGTCTAAAAATTATAAATAAAATACCATTATTTATAAAACTCTATTTATCTTCCTAATGAATATTTATAATCAAATTTATCTTACTGATAACCCTATATTAAAAATGTTTAAGATATTAAACTTTGATTTTAACTCTTTTAACTCTTTGTTGAATTAAATAATAATAAATGTCCTATTCCAATCCATCTGGACCAAAGAGGTACATATTTTAGTCCTAAGGTTGTTTTTGTTCAAATAATACTTATCCAATAGAATTAGGACATGGTTTAGGGTAATAATAATATCATTTTTACCCTTAATTAACCTATTTACTTTTAATCGTGGTAAATAAAAGTAAAAAAGTTACTATTCACCAAAAATTATTTTTACCTTATTGAAACACATTTTACTCTTTGATATATATTTTGTATCTCATATTTTGATAATTCAAATCAAAGAAGTGGTAAAGTTATGTTTTATGTGAATTTGAAAATTCTCATAGGAGGTGGGTAAAAGACGGTGAAAAGTTCAACAAAAATTTATATATATATATAAAATTATTATAAACTGACTCAAATGAATTAAATTAAACATATATAAGTATTATGTATCTATTTTGACCTAAAATAAATTTAAATAATATAAATAATTATTTAAATAAAAATTTGGTTTTAAACTATAATTTTTCTTTTTCACTATTTGTCAAAAATTAAAAGTTTTCAAAAACATACCAAAAATTCAAACTAAGAAAATTTTGATATTCTGAATTCAAAAATGACGTCTATTTTAAAAAATTCAAAACATAGAAATTTGTTATATTAGTTTAAAATTAATTGTCGTTGTCAAAATCAAAAAGTGTTTTTTTTATGAAATAATATCTACCAAAAGATTGACATTTTTTAAGGTTTAATTTCAATGTGATATTACTTCTAATGACCAATATTGGATTACATGGTAAAAATATAATCTAATTATAATTCCAAATACTTCATATGTATAGTTGAACACTATAAATTATTTTGATTAAAAAAGTTGATTTTAGTTAAAATATATTATTTTTCACTATTTACCCAAATATAAAAGTTATCAGAAAAACACCAAAAATTTAATGAAACCAAATTCAAATGTCCCAATCCCAAAGAAGAAGTTTATTTTGTCAAATTTAATATATAAAGGTTTAAAATATTTGATTTAAAAAGGGTTTCTATTAAAAAGATATAAAAGTGCATTTTTTGAAAAATACTTCTTTAATCTAAAAAAATGAATTTGTCCTTACATTATGTTAAAGAAACTCATAATATGGATTCTGAAATTATAAGGTTTATATAAATTTCAATATTCTGTTAATATTATTCATTACTACTTTTTAACGACTAGTTTGGTAAGTTGTGGTGTGTTTGAAATAGATGTTACGTGTAGTGTAAGTTATTGAATTACTTTTAAGAACTAACGTACTATGAAATCTTGGGGTATTACATTAATAAGTTCACAAAAAAACATATAATTCCTTGAACTCAGCATTATTTTTCATTGGGATATATCATTTTTACTACATATAAAAATAGATAATAAAAAAAATGAACCAATATATGTATATATTATATAGTAAAAAAATAGTTTATTTAAACATTTCTTAATTTATGTGTGTAACACCCCAAGCTTCTACGGCACGCTTCTCTTTGAATAATGCGATAGCGTGTGTTGTACGCAACATCGAGTTCTAACACACCACAACCAATCAAACTAGCCGTTATGAATAGTAATACCTACTTTTTGAAATCTTATAAATTTTATTTTTCAAAATGGACTTCATTTTTGGATTCAGAATATCGAAATTAGCCTAGGGTGAATTTTTGGTATTTTTCTGAAAAACTTCATTTTTTGATGAATTGTGAAACTACTAAGTGGTAGTTAAAAAACTGATTTTTCATAAAACTTAATTTTACTGATTTTGTTATTGGAATTTTGAAAATATAAGAGACCCTATTAATATCAAGGAGTAAAATGTGGTTCACTGAGAGTAAAATAATTTTTGGAGAATAGTAACTTTTTACTTTTATTTAACATGGTTAAAAGTAAATAGGGTAATTAAGGGTACAAATGATATTAATATTACCCTAAAACATGTCCTAATTTTATTGGACAAGTGTACCTTGACCAAAAAAATCCTTAGGAATAAAATATTATCCTTTAGGTCCACTTGGATTAGATTAGGACATTTATTATTATTTAATTCAAAGAAGAGTTAAAAGAGTTAAAATCAATGTTTATTTACTAAAACATTTATAATATAAGGTTATACATAAGATAAATTCAATTGTAAATATTCACTAGAGATCTAAAAAGATTTCCTACATAAGGATATTTTATTTATAATTTTTATACATTAAATAGGTTAATTTATTTATGACACAATGATGATGCAGTAATTACCATAATAATGAAACATTAGAATAATTAATGATACAAATACCGAAATAAATATAATTTGAGACTTTTTATGAATTACACTAATTTTATAGGTCAATATGACATGTTAGGACTGACTTAATTAACTTTTTTAGAAGTAATCATTCTGTATGATTTTTAAAAAAATCAATTATTGAATAGTGTCAAAATTTACATAAAAGAGTTTTTGAAACAAATGTTATACTATTTATTGATATTAAATTCCTAAAAAACTAAGGATCGGCCAAGAGACTTATATTATGATAGGTGTATCATTAATGGACCACTTGGGGGTCTCTCAGATATATATAGTAATTTTATTAACTATATAATATAAAAATACAAAGTGGCATGGTAAGTGTCAACCTAATTAACTAAGAGTTAAAACTAAAAGATAAGGTTAATATAATGACCCGAACCTCTCTAAATTCTATTTGTTGAGTGGTTTTCGACCCATCCCCACCTAAAACTCTAAATAATACACTTTGGAGCCATTATAAACCGAATATGAATTTATTATAATATAATATTTCTTGCTTTTCCAAAGGTGCCCCTCACCCCTCTTATAAAAGGGAACCCGCACTTATAATTAATTCACACCTTCAAAGCCTTTTGGTTCAGACAAACCCTGCCAAACTACTCTCTCAACTTCCCTTACTACAACCGAGTGGCCTTATATTGATCATAAATCCAACCTAAGGAGCTTTTTTGATCTAATCAAAAGGAAGAACCCGAAGAAGAGGTAATGTTTTGACCACCCTTTTTCAAATTCATTTCTTCTTCCACTTCTTATTTCTCTATTATTAACATTATAAAATAATGAATCCAGTATCTCCTATATACTATAATATTATTATAGATATGGTAAAACCATATTCAGTATTCTGTCCATCCTTTGAATGACATGTCACCATACGTGCGTACGTACGACTTACCGTCTCCATGTCGTGGTGTAATTGTTATTCAAGATATTATTATTTGGATGGGTATAATAATTATTTTTAATTCATGTAAATAATAAATATAACATGATAATGATTCTGTATATATGATATAACATCAAATTATATATTATTTTAATATCAAAAGAATGATATTGTTGCTTGTGCATACTTACGGAATACCATCTCCATGAATGCTTTGCGATTCATTCTCCATCGTATCCATTCAAGTATAATTATCATTTGATGATTAATAATAGTATTTAAGGACTTTATATAATTATAGATATGAATAATATAAAACCTATCCATAACAAACACGACTTATGTAGCAAAACATATAAAAGAAAACGAGTAAGCTAACACCCGAAACGATGATAATTCTAAGATATTATTAACAAAGAAATGCTAAAAGATCATATATGATATCACATTAATGTATATGATTCTTGAATAATTTAATAACAATTATTTCACCATTATATAGGAGGTTAACCTAACCTCAACCAAGGAAAATTACATGGTAAGGGTATATTTCGCAATCTCTCCATTATCTGAGGTTGTTTATACGTAATAATCTACTGGGACTTCTTTATCATCCACATCGATGGTTCTTAAAAATGTATTTCAAAACATTTTTACTATTTACTAGAATATGTCTTAAAGTCATTTATACACTTTTTTGACTTTTTATAATAGGTTTATAAAGGAATCTTCCATTCGTTTTCCAAACAAGGTGCTTTTTAAACTTTTCGACAGAATTAAGGTAAGAATGTTTTTTTAACTTATACGGAGGGTGCAGCTATTTTTTGCCATTATAAAATTTCTGAAGCTTCCCTTACATGCTTATAAGAATATTTTCAAGGAAAATGTTTTATTTTATATGACTCTTAAATGATTTCAAAATAAAAAGAGATATTTCTCTAAAAAGTGTTTTGATTTCATCTATGTCAACATCCTTTGATGAATTTTAAGCTTATTTGAATTTGATTTATTATGAAACAAAACTTCCATATTGTATTGAAGGTTTTGTGATATGTTTGACTATGGATATGTTGTTTTTATCACCTTAATAGTTTATGGTGAATGTATTGACATTTCGTATGCTAGTTTTAATACAAATATTTGTGTTATGCTTAAACCTTTTCATATGGGAATGCATTGGATTTAATATGTGACTGGTGGAGCCCGCTATAGCTGCTCGATGCATCGGTAGGTCTCATGAGACAAACTAGTGTCTTGGCACAAGGCCTTGACAAAATATTATTTGTAGTATTGGCACGAGGCCTTGGCTATGTGGTTATGCTAGTCTGGCATTATGCATTCCATCATTATTAAAGTGGTTACTGATATTGCATGGGATTTTTCGATTAGTAGAATATCCATGTGAATAAGTAAATGGAATTATTTCATTTTATTTCTGCCATACTATGTTGAAGTTCAAGTTTAAAAGGCTTTTGCTTTAGTTATACATTTCCTTAAATGTTTATTCTTATTTATGAAAGTTTCTGCTATATTGTTATCCTTACTGGGCATTTGAGCTCACCCCTTTTCTATGTTTTATTTTTCCCAGGATGTGAAGAAGTAAATTATGAATGACCTGCAGGGATAATATGAGGGGATAACAGTGTGGAATATGGACACTATGTTGTTGTAGTTTTCATTTTTATGATGTAACGTAAAACTTTATGAATATATCTACTGTTTCCACGGCTACAAAACTAATCGGTCTTTCGAGACATGATCTTTATTGTGATAATGCCAATGTTAAGTAATAATGCACTGACTCTGGGTTACTGGGGTCAGGGCATTACAGTTGGTATTAGAGGAATTTTAGTACAAACCATGGAAGCTAGATTTAGATAAACTCTGATTAGAGCACGCATAACTAAGATGAACATTGAAGATTAGTATAGTTGAACTTCCCAGAATTTTGGTATTGTATAGATTTTGTGTGTTTTTCGACAAATACATCCCTGTCTGGATACGAGCTGGTAAAGGCGGCTTTGGAAGAGATGTACCTAGGGGTAAAACCCGAAAACAACACTTTGAGCTAGACTCGAACGGGAACTGGTGCACGACAATGGGGCTTTCTGCACTCTTGGTTACGACACTCCCAGGTGATATTTTTAGGATAACTCTCATTTTCGTTACTAATTATTATGAAAGATTTATGAGTATATACTTCCTTAAAGAAAACATTCTTATGATTATAGATTATATCCATAAATAGTTCAATTTATGTTCAGTGTTTCATAACTATGGGATTATGTATTTTGATTCATAAACTGATCGAGTTTATTCCATTGTTTAGAAATGGTACCTAGTGGAAGAAATGGAAACTGTATCAATGCATGCACTCCATTTAGGGATTTCCCTCCTGCTCGAGATAATTATAGTGGAGCTGGTGATGCAACTGGTGCTAATCAGCTAATCACCATATTGGGACAACTCACTCAGGTTATGAATAATAACCTTACTCGTATGGAGCACCCTGATCCGCAGCGTGGAGGATCAATGTTAGATTGATTCATGAGGCAATAACCACTAATGTTCAATGGGAGTACAAATCCCTTAGTGACTGAGAAATGGAAAAATTCCCTAGAGAAAATATTTCAGGCTTTGGGGAGTAGGGAAAGGGAAAAAGTTATCATGGCAGTTTACCGCCTCACTGGAGATGCTGATCAATGGTGGTCATTTATTCAAAACACGAAGGAAGATGATTAAGTATAAAATATGGAATGGAGGGAGTTCAAAGATCTTTTTTTAGAAAAATACTTTCCTCACGACCATCGAGAAGATATGGAAAGGCAATTTTTGAGTCTGAGAAAAAAGGAGGATGAGAATGTCACAAAGTATGAGGCTAACTTTACAGGGTTAGCAAGGTATGCTGGAGATTATATACGTAACCCAAGAAGTAAGATTGATCGTTTCTTGGATGGGTTAAAACCATTTCTCCGTTGAGTATTATCCCCACAATCCTTCCCGTCGTATGAAGACATTGTCTCATGTGCTATCAAGAAAGAAAAGGAATTATCTAAGTATTATGACTTTAAAGAAAATCAAGAGAAGAAGAGATCTTATGATCAATATGGGAATGGAAATAAGGGGAAGAAGGGAATGGTTGAATATCCATCTTGTGCTAAATGTGGGAAGAAACACCTCGATACTTGCTTAAAAGAAACGGGTGTCTGTTACTAGTGTGGTGAAAAAGGCCACCAAGCTTGTGATTGCAAGGGGAAGAAGGAAGCTACTGATGTCCAATGCTACAATTTTAGGGATATGGGGCATTATGCAAATGAATGTCCTATGCGTCAGGGGATCGTACCTCAGAAAAGGCAAAGGGATCAAGGCCAAGCTTATGCTATCACTACTGCGGAGGTAGAAGCTCTAAAAGACGTGGTGGCAGGTAATTTAATGGTTTCCTCAAGTTCAAGAAATGCATTATTTGATTATGGATCATCGCATTGTTTCATATCCTCCCAGTTGGCTAAGAAAATTAGATATTTTCAATTTCATTTAAGAAGGGAGTTGTTAGTTAAAAATCCTAAGGGAAGTATCATTGCAACAAAGTTTTGTGAATCAGTCCCCATTAGAGCACATAAATGTTCCTTATCTACTGATCTCATCGTCATACCTATGATTTAGTTTGATATAATCTATGGTATGGACTGGATTTCGAACCATGATGTGAAGATTTATTGTAATAAGAAGGTGGTTATAATTTTTTATGATGATGATAAGGAACACCTTATCTTTAGAGCAGAATCATCACCACCAAATTCTTATCGAGATCCACCCCCAGTAGCTCAACTAAATTCAATTATTGGGGTGGAAGAGAATGAAATGACTGTGGGTGGGGAAAGGAATGTTCAAATAGAGGATGTACCTATTGTGAAAGAATATGTACATGTGTTTCCGGATGATTTACCTAAACATCCTCTAGAATGATCATTTGAGTTTTCCATTGATTTAATTCCTAGATAAAGGCCTATATAGAAGACCCCTTATAGAATGGCCACTGTAGAATTAGTTGAACTAAAGAGACAACTAGAAGAATGAGTAATAAGTGATTTATTCTCCCTAGTTTTTTCCTATGGGGAGCCCCTGTTCTTTTTGTTAAAAAGAAATATGGGTCTTTGAGGTTATGTATCGACTATATGGAGATCAATGCTATAACAATAAAGAACAAGTATCCCTTACCTCGCATTGGTGATTTATTTGACCAACTGCATGGAGATCAATACTTTTCAATGATTGGACTTCGATCTGGATACCATCATTTGTGTTTAAAGAAATAAGACATTCCGAAGACAGCATTTCGAACCAGGTACGGGAATTACGAGCTTATACTAATGCATTTTGGATTGACTAATGCACCCTCTATATTCATTGACCTGATGAAAAGTGTTTTCAAGGAATATCTTGATGAATTTTTGGTGGTATTTATTGATGATATCTTGGTATACTTAAAAATCTACGAAGATCATCAAAATCACTTGCGCATTATCCTGAATACTCTGAGAAGACATGAATTATATGGGATGTTTAGAAAGTGTGAATTCTGGCTTTAAGAGATTTAATTTCTTGGACATATTCTCTCTAAAGATGGAATCTCTATTGATCCTTCTAAGACCAAGGCAATCTTAAAATGGCCAGCACCAACAAGTATAACTGAGGTACGTAGTTTTATGGGTTTAGCAGGTTATTATCGACATTTCATCCAGAAGTTTTCCCCATTGGCTAACCCTTTAACAAAGCTCACACGTAAAGGGGTTAAATTTGTTGGGAAAAAATAGTGTGAAGAATGTTTTGAAGAACTTAAGAGAAGATTAGTCAATGCTTTTATATTTACTCTACCATCAGGGAATGATGGGTTCGTTATTTATAGTGATGCATCAAAAGAAGGACTTGGTTGTGTCCTTATGAAGAATAATGGGGTTATTGCCTATGCATCACGACAGTTGAAAATTAATGAGCAAAACTATCCTACTCATGATCTCGAGTTAGCAGTGGTGATCTTTTCGTTGAAGATATGGAGGCACTACCTCTATGGGAAAAAATGTGAGATTTATAATAATCACAAGATTTTGAAGTATATTTTCTCACAAAAATAACTGAACATGAGGAAAAGGAGATGGCTTGAATTACTCAAGGATTGTGATTGTACGATACACTACCAGCCAGGGAAATCAAACAAGGTGGCATATGCTTTCAGTAGAAAAGACCATGGAGTTTTGACCAATATGAGAATTAAAAGGGACAATATTTTCATGGATCTAGTGAAGATGGACATGGGAATAACCATGGAAGGTGAAACATCAATTATTAGTCAAATGGTTGCCAAACCATCTTTATTAGAAAGGATTAAGATTTCTCAGACCGATGATGAAGAATTTCAAAAGAAGATTAATGCTATGAATTATGGGAGATTGAGAGACATTGTGTATGAAGATGGAATTTTGAAATTCAGGAAGAGACTTTGTGTTCCCGATATAACAGATATAAAAAGGGAATTGCTGGATGATGCTCATAGTTCCAATTTTTCTATACATCCTGGGAGCACCAAAATTTTTAGAGATTTGAAGGAACATTTTTGGTGGGACAACATGAAAAGAGAGATTTCTAATTTTGTGTCAAGAAGTATGGTGTGTCAACAAGTGAAAGCTGGAAAGAAACAACCTGGTGGAGTATTGCATCCTCTTCCCATACCGAAGTGGAAATGGGACAATATTACGATGGGCTTTGTCAAGGGACTACCAAAGAATCCTAGAAGGAATGATGCAATATGGGTTAATATTGATCGTCTTACAAATTCAGCACATTTTCTTACTATAAGAGAAGATCAACCACTAGAACGTCTAGAAGGACTATATATTAATGAAGTTGTGAGACTTCATGGAGTACCCCTATCAATTTTTTCTGATCGTGATCCCCATTTTACATCAAGATTCTGAAAGAGTCTTCAGAAATCCCTGGATATTGAACTTCATTTGAGCACTGCCTACCACCCTCAGACAGATGGACAATCAGAACGAACTATTCAAACCTTAGAAGACATGTTCAGATCTTGCTCACTTGACTTTTAGGGTATGTGGGATCAATATTTACCTCTGATAGAATTTTTCTATAACAATAGCTTCCCTTCGAGTATTCAGATGGAACCATATGAAGCGTTATAAGAAAAGAGATGTCACACACCAATCTGTTGGGATGATATTGCTGAAAGAAAACTTATAGGTCCAGAACTAGTGGAGGAAACAATGGAAAAGGTGAAGGTAATCCAAAATCACATCAAAGCAGCTCAAAGTAGGAAGAAGAGCTATGTAGATAATCTAAGGAAGGATTTGGAATTTCAAGTTGGTGATCATGTTTTCCTGAAGGTATCTCCATGGAAGGGAGTCATACGTTTTTGTAAGAAAGGTATATTGAGTCCCAGGTACATCGGACCTTTCGAAATTCTAGAACGAATTGGGGCTATTGCTTACCGATTGGCAATGCTGCCAAGTCTCTCCAAAGTTCACGATGTGTTCCATGTATCTTTGCTGAGGAAATACATGCCTCACCCAACACATGTACTCACCTATGAGGAATTAGAACTGGAACCTGATCTGTCTTATTGCGAAGAGCCCATCAGGATTCTTGTTACGAGAGAACAAGTACTGAGAAACTGGATGATGCGTCTGATAAAAGTTTTGTAGAGAAACCATAAGATGAAAGAGGCTATGTGGGAACCCTAGGAACATATGATGATGAACCACCTGAGTATTTTCATGAAGTATTATTCTAGAAATTTCGAGGGCAAAATTATATGAAGGAGGGGAGAATGTAATGGCCCATGCTTCTACGGTATGCTTCTCTTTGAATAATGTTATAGCGTGTGTTTTACGCAACATCGAGTTCTAATAAACCACAACCAATCAAACTAGCCGTTATGAATAGTAATACCAACTTTTTGAAAATTTATAAATTTTATTTTTCAAAATGGACTTCATTTTTGGATTCGGAATATCGAAATTAGCCTAGGGTGAATTTATGGTATTTTTCTGAAAAACATCATTTTTTGATGAATAATGAAACTACTAAGTGGTGGTTAAAAAACAGAATTTTTCATAAAACTTAATTTTACCACTTCGGTGATTGGAATTTTGAAAGTCCGAGAGACACAGTTAATATCAAGGAGTAAAATGTGGTTCATTGAGAGGAAAATAATTTTTGGTGAATAGTAACTTTTTACTTTTATTTACCACAGTTAAAAGTAAATAGAGTAATTAAGGGTAAAAATGATATTAATATTACCCTAACACATGTCCTAATTCTATTCTACAAGTTTATATCAACCAAAAACAACCTTAGGAATAAAATATTATCATTTAGGTCCACTTGGATTAGATTAGGACATTTATTAATATTTAATTCAAACAAGAGTTAAAAGAGTTAAAATCAATGTTTATTGACTAAAACATTTTTAAAATTGGGTTATACATACGATAAATTTGATTGTAAATATTCATTAGAAAGATAAAACGATTTCCTACATAATGATAGTTTATTTTGAATTTTTATAAATTAGATAATATAATTTATTTATGACACAATGATGATGTAGTAATTACCATAATAGTGATAAATTAAAATAATTCATATTATAAATACCCAAATAAATATAATTTGAGAGTCTATATGAATTAAACTAATTTTTTAGGTTAATATGACATGTTAGGATTGACGTAATTAACCTTTTTTCGATGTAATCATTCTGTTATGATTTTTAAAAAAATCATATATTGAAGGGTGTCAAAATTGACATAAAAGAGTTTTTAAAACAAATATTATATTATTAATTGATATTAAATTCCTAAAAATCTAAGGTTCGGCCAGGAGGCATATATAATAATATATATATCATTAATGGACCACTTGGGGGTCTCTTGGATGTATATAACTATATTATATAAAAATACAAAGTGGCATGGTAAGTGTCAAACTAAATAACTAGGAGTTAAAACTAACAGATAAGGTTAATATAATGACCCAAACCTATCTAAATTCTATTGGTTGAGTTGTTTTCGACCCATCCCCACCTTAACATTTAATTAATACTCTTTGGAGCCATTAGAAACCTAATATTAATTTATTATAAAATAATATTTCTAGCTTTTCAAAAGGTGTCCCTCACCCGTCTTATAAAAGAGAACCCCCCATCTCATTAATTCACACCTTAAAAGCCTTTTTGATTGCCCAACCCCTACCCAAATACACTCTCAACATCCGTCACTACAACATAGAGGCAATAGTTTGATCTGAAAGCCATCCTATGAATCCCTTTTGATAAAATCAAAAGGAAGAACCTAAAGAAGAGGTAATGTTTTCACTACCCTTTTTCAAATTCATTTCTTCTTCCACTTCTTCTTTCTTTCTTATTCCCATTCGAAAATAATGAATCCTATATCTCCTATATAATGTAATATTATTATAAATATGGTACAACCATATTCAGTATTCTATCCATCCTTTTAATGACATGTCACCATAGGTGCGTACTTACGGCTTACCGTCTCCACGTCGTGGTGTAATTGTTATTCAATATATTATTATTTGGATGGGTATAATAACGATTTTTAATTCATGTAAATAATAAATATAACATGATAATGATTCTGTATATATGATATACCATACAATTATATATTATTTT
The DNA here is from genome assembly GCA_963277665.1 of Viscum album. Taxonomy (NCBI): domain Eukaryota; kingdom Viridiplantae; phylum Streptophyta; class Magnoliopsida; order Santalales; family Viscaceae; genus Viscum; species Viscum album. The sequence goes on from OY728145.1 coordinate 1,190,641,731, forward strand.
AATATCAAAATAATGATATTGCCGCTCGTGTGTACGTACGGACTACTGTCTCCACGAACGCGATGAGAATGATTCTCCATCGTACCCATTCAAGTATAATTATCATTTGATGATTAATAATAGTATTTAATGACTTGGTATCATTCTAGATATAAATTAGACACAACCTATCCATAACAAACACGGCTTATGTAACAAAACATATAAAAGAAAATGAGTAAGCTGACACCAAAACGACGATAATTCTAAGATATTATTAACAAAGCAATGTTAAAAGATCATATATTATATCATATTAATGTATATCATTCTTGAATAATTTAATAACAATTATTTCACCATTATAAAAGAGGTTAACCTACCCTCATTCAAAGAAAAGTACACGGTAAGGGTTTATTTCGCAATCTCTTCATTATCCGAGGTTGTTTATACATAATAATCTACTGGGACTTCTTTATCATCCACATCCATGTTTCTTAAAAATGTATTTCAAAACATTTTTACTATTTACTAGAATATGGGTTAAAGTAATTTATACACTTTTTTGACTTTTTATAAGAGGTTTATAAAGGAATATTTCTGTCGTTTTCCAAAAAATGTGTTTTTTAACCATTTCGACAGAATTAAGGTAAGAATGTTTTTTTTACTTATACGGCGGGTGCAGCTATTTTCCACCGTTATAAAATCTTCGAAGCATCCCTTACAAGCTTATAAGAATATTTTCAAGGAAAATGTTTTATTTTATATGACTCTTAAATTATTTAAAAATAAAAAGAGATATTTCTCTAAAAAGAGTTTCGATCTCATCTATGTCAACATCCTTTGATGGATTTTAAGCTTATTTGAAGCAGATTTATTATGAAACAAAACATCCATATTGTATTGAAGGTTTTGTGAAATTTTTGACTATGGATATTTTATTTTTATACCCTTCATGGTTTATGGTGAAAGTATAGACATTTCATATGCTAGTATTAATACTAATGTTTGTGTTATGTTTAATCCTTTTCATATGGTAATGCATTTGACTTAATATGTGACGGTTGAAGCCTGCTATAACTCCTCGATGCATCGGTAGGTCTCATGATACAAACTAGTGTCTTGGCACAAGGCCTTGAAAAAATCTTAGTTGTAGTCTTGGCACGAGGCCTTGGCTATGTGGTTATGATAGTCTGGCATTATGCATTCCATCATTATGAAAGTGGTTACTGATATTTCATGTGATTATTCGATTAGTAGAATATCCATGTGAATAAGTAAATTGCATTATTTCATTTTATTTTTGACATACTATATTTATGTTCATGTTTAAAAGGCTTTTGTTTTAGTTATACATTTCTTTAAATGTTTATTCTTATTTATAAAAGCTTCTGCTATGTTGTTATCCTTACTGGGCATTTGATCTCACCCCTTTTATATGTTTTATTTTTCCCAGGATGTGAAGAAGTAAATTATGAATGACCTGCAGGGAATGTATGGGGGGATAAGAGTGTGGAATATGGAAACAATGTTGTTGTAATTTTCATTTTTATTATGTAATGTAAAAATTTATTAATATATCTAAGTTTTTTAAGGCTAAGAAACTAATCGGTCTTTTGAGACTTGATCATTCTTGTGATCATGCCAATGTTATGTAATAATGCCCTGAATCTGGGTAACTGGGGTCGGGGCATTACAGTTGGAACCAGAGGAATTTTAGTACAAACCATGGAAGCTATATTTAGATAAACTCGGATTAGAGCAGATAGACCTAAGAAGAACATTGAGGATTAGTATAGAAGAACTTCCTAGAATTTTGGTATTGTAGAGATTTTGTGAGTTTTCCGAGAAATACATCTTTGTCTGGATAGGAGTAGGTAGAGGCAGCTCTGGCACAGATGTACCTAGGGGTAAAACCCGAAAACACCGCTTTGAGCTAGACTCGAACGAGAACTAGTGCATGACAACGGGCCTTGCTGCACTCTTGGTTACAACACTCTCGGGGGATATGATTAAGATAACTCCCATTTTCTTTACAAATAATTTTGAAAGGTTTATGAGTATATAATTCCTCAAAGAAAACATTCTTATGATTATGGATTATATCCATAAATAGTTCAATTTATGTTAAGTGTTTTATAAGTATGGGATTATGTATTTTGATTCATGAATGAATCTAGTTTATTCCAGTGTTTAGAAATGGCACCTAGTGGATGAAATGGAAATCGTATCAACGCATGCACTCCATGTAGGGATTTCCCTCCTTCTCAAGATAATTATAGTGTAGATGGTGATGCAACTGGTGCCGATCAGCTAATCACCATACTTGGACAACTCACTCAGATTATGAATAATAACCATACCCGTATGGAGGACCCTGATCCGCAACGTGGAGAATCAATGTTAGATCCCTTCATGAAGCAAAAACCACCAACGTTCAATGGGAGTACAAATCCCTTAGTAGTTAAGCAATGGATAAATTTCCTAGAGAAAATATTTTAGGCTTTGGGGAGTAGTGAAAGGGAAAAAGTTATCATAGCAGTTTACCGCCTCACCGGAGATGATGATCAATGGTGGTCATTGATTCAAAACACAAAGGAAGATGATGAAGTATCAAATATGGAATGAAGGTAGTTCAAAGTTCTATTTTTAGAAAAATACTTCCTCGCGACCATCAAGCAGATATGGAAAGGCAATTTCTGAGTCTAAGACAAAAGGAGGATGAGAATGTCACAAAGTATGAGGCTAAATTTACAAGGTTATCAAGGTATGCTGGAGATTATATACGTAACCCAAGAAGTAAGATTGATCATTTCTTTTATGGGTTAAAACCATTTATCCATCAAGCATTAGTCTCAGAATCCTTCTCATCGTACGAAGACATTGTCTCATGTGCTATCAAGACAGAAAAGGAATTCTCTATGTCTTATGTCTTTAAAGCAATGCAAGAGATGATGAGATCTACTAATCAATCTACGAATGGAAATAAGGGGAAGAAGGGAAAGGTTGAATATCCATTCTGTGCTAAATATGGGAAGAAACACCCCGGTACTTGCTTAAAAGGAACAAGAGTCTGTTACAAGTGTGGTGAAAAAAGCCACCAAGATCGTGATTGCATGGGGATGAAGGAAGTTACTGATGTCCAATGCTACAATTGTAGGGAGGTGGGACATTATGAAAATGAATGTCCTACTTGTTAGGGGAACGTACCTTAGAAAAGGCCAAGGGATCAAGGCCAAGCATATGCTATCACTACTGCTGAGGTAGAAGCTCCGAAAGACGTGGTGGTAGGTAATTTAATGGTTTCCTCAAGTTTAGAAAATGCATTATTTGATTCTGGATCATTGCATTGTTTCATATCTTCCCAGTTTTCTATGAAAATTAGATATTTCCAATTTGATTTAACAAGGGAGTTGTTAGTTAGAACTCATAAGGGAAGTATCATTGCAATAAAGTTTTGTGAATCAGTCCCCATTAGAGCACATAAATGTTCTTTATCTACTGATCTCATCATCATACCTATGATTGAGTTTGAAATAATCCTCGGTATGGACTAGCTTTTGGACCATGATGTGAATATTTTTTGTAAGAATAAGGAGGTTATGATTTTTGATGATGATGATAAGAAACACCTTATCTTTAGAGAAGAATCGTCACCACCTAATTCTTATCTAGATCAACCCTTAGTAGCTCAAAAAAATTCAATTATTGGGGAGTAAGAGAATGAAATGATAGTGGGTGAGGAAAGGAATGTTCAAATAGAGGATCTACCTATTGTGAAAGAATATGTAGATGTGTTTCTGGATGATTTACCTGGCCATACTCCAGAACAAGAAGTTGAGTTTTCCATTGACTTAATTCCTTGATAAAGGCCTATATCGAAGACCCCTTATAGAATGGCCGCTGTAGAATTATTTGAACTAAAGAAACAACTAGAGGAATTGAGTAATAAGGGATTTATTCGACCTAGTGTTTCCCCATGGGGAGCCCATGTTCTTTTTGTTAAAAAGAAAGATGGATCTATGAGGTTATGTATCGACTATAGGGAGATCAATGCTACAACAATAAAGAACAAGTATCCCCTACATCGCATTGATGATTTACTTGACCAACTGCATGGAGCTCAATACTTTTCAAATATTTACCATCTGTCTGGATAACATCAATTGTGTTTAATGAAGGAAGACATTCTGAGGACAGCATTTTGAACCAGGTACGACCATTTCGAGTTTACAGTAATTCCTTTTGGATTGACTAATGCACCCTCTGTATTCATGGACGTGATGAATAGAGTTTTCAAGGAATATCTCGATGAATTTGTGGTTGTATTTATTGATGATATATTGTTATACTACAAAAGCTAAAAGGATCATGAAAATCACTTGCACATTATCCTGAAGACTCTGAGAAGACATGAATTATATGGGAAGTTTAGCAAGTGTGAATTCTGGATTTAGGAGATTTCTTTTCTTGGCCATATTGTCTCTAATGATGGAATCTCTGTTTATCCTTCTAAGAAAAAGGCAATCCATGAATGGCCAGCGCCTATGAGTATAATATAGGTACATATTTTTATTAGTTTAGCAGGTTATTATCGACATTTCATCCAGAATTTTTCCCGATTGTCTATCCGTTAACAAATCTCACACGTAAAGGGGTTAAATTTGTTTGGAAAAAAGAGTGTGAAGAATGTTTCGAAGAACTGAAGAGAAGATTAGTCAATGCTTCTATATTGACTCTACCATCCGTTAATGATGGGTTCGTTATTTATAGTGATGTATCGATGAATGGACATGGTTGTGTCCTTATGTAGAATGATTGGGTTATTGCCTATGCATCACGAAAGTTGAAAATTCATGAACAAAACTATCCTACTCATGATCTTGAGTTAGAATTTGTGATCTTTTCTTTGAAGATATGGAGGCACAACCTCTATGGTGAAAAATGTGAGATTTATACTGATCACAAGAGTTTGAAGTATATTTTCTCACAAAAAGAACTCAACATGAGGAAAAGGAGACGGATTGAATTACTCAAGGATTATGATTGTACGATACACTACCACTCGGGGAAATCAAACAAGGTGGCAGATGCTTTGAGTAGAAAAGACCATGGGGTTTTGAAAAATATGAGAATTGAACGAGACCCAATTTTCATTTATCTAGTGAAGATGGACATGGGAATAACCATGGAAGGTGAAACATCAATTCTTTTTCAAATGGTTTCCAAAAAATCTTTACTAGAAATGATTAAGAGTTCTAAGACTGATGATGAAGAATTTCAAAAGAAGAGTAATGATTTGAATGATGGGATATTGAGAGACTTTGTGTATGAAGATGGAATTTTGAAATTTGGGAAGAGACTTTATGTTCCTGATATACCTGATCTAAAAAGGGAATTGCTGGATGATTCTCATAGTTTCTATTTCTCTATACAACCTGGGAGAACCAAAATGTATAGAGATTTGAAGAAACATTTTTGGTGGGAAAACATGAAGAGGGAGATTGCCGATTTTGTGTCAAGATGTATGGTTTGTCAATAAGTGAAAGGTGGAAGGAAACAACCTGGTGGAGTATTGAAACCTCTTCCCATACCTGAGTGGAAATGAGACAATATTACAATGGACTTTGTCATAGGACTACCAATGACTCCTAGAAGGAATGATGCAATATGGGTTATTGTTGATCATCTTACAAATTCTACACATTTTCTTGCTATAAGTGAAGATCTACCACTGGAACATCTAGCAAGACTATATATTAATGAAGTTATGAGACTTCATGGAGTACACCTATCAATTGTTTCTGATTGTGATCCCCATTTTACATCAAGATTCTGAAATAGTATTCAGAAATCCTTGGATACTGAACTTCATTTGAGCACTGCCTACCACCCTCAGAAATATGGACAATCAGAACGGACTATTCAAACCTTAGAATACATGTTGAGATCTTGCTCACTTGACATTCAGGGTATGTGGGATCAATATTTACCTATGGTAGAATTTTCCTATAACAATAGCTTCCATTCGATTATTTAGATGGCACCATATAAAGAATTATATGGAAAGATATGTTGCACATCAATCTGTTGAGATGACGTTGGTGAAAGAAAACATGTAGGTCTAGAACTGGTAGAGGAAACAATGGAAAAGTTGATGGAAATCCAAAATCACATCAAAGCAGCTCAAAGTAGGTAGAAGATATATGCCGATAATCAAAGGAAGGATTTGTAATTTCAAGTTCGCGATCATGTTTTCCTGAAGGTATCTCCGTGGAAGGGAGTGATACGTTTTGGTAAGAAAGGTGAATTGAGTCTGAGGTTCATCGGACCTTTAAAAATTCTAGAACGAATTGGGGTTGTAGCTTACCGACTGGCAATGTCGCCAAGTCTATCCAAAGTTCACGATGTGTTCCACGTATCTCTGTTGAGGAAACACATGACTAAACCAACACATGTACTCACCTATGCGGAATTAGAACTGGAACCCGATCTGTCTTATTGTGAAGAGCCTGTCAGGATTCTTGATATGAGAGAACAAGTACTGAGAAACCGGACGACGCGCCTGGTAAATGTTTTGTGGAGAAACCATAAGATGGAAGAGGCTACGTGGGAACCCGAGGAACTTATGATGAAGAACAACACAAGTCTTTTAATGTGGTAGTATTCTAGAAGTTTCTAGGATGAAATTATTTGAAGGAGGGGAGAATGTAACACCCTAAGATTCTATGGTATGCTTCTCTTTGAATAATGCGATAGCGTGGGTTGTACGCAACATCGTGTTCTAACACACCACAACCAATCAAACTAGATGTTATGAATAGTAATACCTACTTTTTGAAATTTTATAAATTTTATTTTTCAAAATGGAATTCATTTTTGGATTCGGAATATCAAAATTAGTATAGGGTGAATTTTGGGTATTTTTCTGAAAAACTTCATTTTTTGATTAATAGTGAAACTACTAAGTAGTAGTTAAAAAACTGAATTTTTCATAAAACATAATATTACCGCTTCTGTGATTGGAATTTAGAAAATCCTAGAGACACGGTTAATATCAAGTAGAAAAATGTGGTTCATTGAGATGAAAATAATTTTTGTTGAATAGTAACTTTTTAATTTTATTTACCACAGTTAAAAGTAAATAGGGTAATTAACGGTAAAAATGATATTAATATTACCCTAACACATGTCATAATTCTATTGGACAAGTGTATCTCGACCAAAAACAATATTAGGAATAAAATATTATCATTTAGGTCCACTTGTATTAGATTAGGACATTTATTATTATTTAATTCAAAGAAGAATTACAAGAGTTAAAATCAATGTTTATTTACTAAACCATTTATAATATAGTGTTATACATAAGATAAATTAGATTTTAAATATTCATTAGAAATATAAAAATATTTAATACATAATGATATTTTATTTATAATTTTTAGACATTAAATAATTTAATTTATTTATGACAAAATGATGATGCAGTAATTACCATAATAGTGAAAAATTAAAATAATTAATATTATAAATACCCAAATAAATATAATTTGAGACTTTTTATGAATTAAAATAATTTTCTAGGTTAATATGACATTTTAGTATTGACTTAATTAACTTTTTTATAAGTAATCATTCTGTTTTGATTTTTTCAAAAATCAATTATTGAATAGTGTCAAAATTGACATAAAAGAGTTTTTAAAACAAATATTATATAATTAATTGATCTTAAATTCCTAAAAATCTAAGGTTCGGCCAAGAGGCTTATATAATGATAGGTTTATCATTAAGGGACCACTTGGTGGTCTCTTGGATGTATATATTAATTTTATTAACTATATAATATAAAAATACAAAGTGGCATGGTAAGTGTCAAACTAATTAACTAATAGTTAAAACTAAACGATAAGGTTAATATAATAACCCAAACCTGTCTAAATTCTATTGGGTGAGTGGTTTTCGACCCATGACCACCATAAAATTTAAATAATAAACTTTTTAGCCATTAGAAATCGAATATGAATTTATTATAAAATAATATTTCTAGCTTTTCAAAAGGTTCCCTTCACCCCTCTTATAAAAGGGCACCCCCTTCTAATCAATTCACACCATCAAAGCCTTTAGGATCGGCCAACCCCTGCCCAAATACTCTATTAACTTCCCTCACTACAACCTAGAGGCCTTATTTTGATCATAAAGCCAACATAATGAGCCCTTTTAATCAAATCAAAAGGAAGAACCTGAAGAAGAGGTAATGTTTTCACCACCGTTTTTCAAATTCATTTCTTCTTCCACTTCTTCTTTATTTGTTATTCCCATTATAAAATAATGAATCCAGTATCTCCAAAATACTGTAATATTATTATAAATATGGTACAACCATATTCAGTATTCTATCCATCCTTTTAATGACATGTCACCAAACTTACGTACGTACGGCTTACCGTCTCCACGTTGTGGAGTAATTGTTATTCAATATATTATTATTAGTATGGGTATAATAATGATTAGTAATTAAGGTAAATAATAAATATAACATGATAATTATTCTTTATATGTGATATACCATCCAATTATATATTATTTTAATATCAAAAGAATGATATTGTCACTTGTGCATACGTACGGACTACCGTCTCCACGAACTCGATGAGATTCATTCTCCATCGTATCCATTCAAGTATAATTATCATATGATGATTAATAATAGTATTTAAGGACTTGATATAATTCTAGTTATGAATAATATACAACCTATCTATAACAAACACGGATTTTGTTACAAAACATATAAAAGAAAACGAGTAAGTTAACACCCAAAATGACGATAATTCTAAGATATTTTTAACAAAGCAATGTTAAGAGATCATATTTGATATCATATTAATGTATATGATTTTTGAAAAATTTAATAACAATTATTTCACAATTATTCAGGGTGTTAACCAACCCTTACCCAAGTAAACGTACTTGGTAAGGGTTTATTTTGCAATCTCTTCATTATCCGAGTTTGTTTATATGTAATAATCTACTGGGACGTATTTATCATCCACATCCATGTTTCTTAAAAATGTATTTCAAAACATTGTTACTATTTACTAGAATATGGGTTAATTTAATTTATACCGTTGTTTGAATTTTTATAATAGGGTTATAAAGGAATCTTTCCATCGTTTTCCAAACAAGGTTCTTTTTATCTTTTTCGACAGAATTAAGGTAAGAATGTTTTTTTAAATTATACAGCAGGTGAAACTATTTTACAGCATTATAAAATCATCGAAGATTCCTTTACAAGCTTATAAAAATATTTTAAAGGAATATGTTTTATTTTATATGACTCTTAAATGATTTCAAAATAAAAATAGATATTTCTCTAAAAAGAGATTTTATTTCATCTATGTCAACATCCTTTGATGGGTTTTAAGATTATTTGAAGATAATTTTTTATGAAACAAAACTTCCAAATTTTATTGAAGGTTTTGTGATATGTTTGACTATTTTTATGCTATTTTTATACCCTTCATGGTTTATGGTGAAAGTATTGACATTAAATATGCTAATTTTAATACGAATGTTTATGTTATGTTTAAACCTTTTTATATGGGAATGCATTGGACTTCATATGTGACGGGTGGAGCCCGTTATAGCTCCTCGATGCATCGGTAGGTCTCATGAGACAAACTAGTGTCTTGGCACAAGTCCTTGACAAAATATTATTTGTAGTCTTAGCTTGAGTCCTTGGCTATGTGGTTATGATAGTCTGGCATTATGCATTCCATCATTAAGAAAGTGGTTACTGATATTGCATGTGATTATTCGATTAGTAAAATATCCATCTAAATAAGTAAATGGAATTATTTCATTTTATTTTTTCTATTCAAGGTTGATGTTCAAGTTTGAAAGGCTTTTGTTTTAGTTATACATTGTCTTAAATGTTTATTCTTATTTATAAAAGTTTTTGTTATATTGTCATCCTTACTGGGCATTTGAGCTCACCCCTTTTCAATGTTTTATTTTTCCAAGGATGTGAAGAAGTAAATTATGAATGACCTTCAGGGATAGTATGAGTGGATAAGAGTGTGGAATATGGACACTATGTTGTTTTAGTTTTCATTTTTATGATGTAATGTAAAACATTATGAATATATCTAGTGTTTCCAAGGCTACTTAACTAATCGGTATTTCGAGACTTGATCTTTCTTGTGATCATGCCAATGTTATGTAATAATGCACCGACTTTGGGTAACTGGGGTCAGGGCATTACAATGTGGTCCATTATCAATGAAATAAAAGTTGAAGCAGTAATGATGAAATTACATTTTTTTGGAATATTGATAAATCATGGTTTAGTAATGCGATTGAAATAAGGTAATTTCAGGAATATGGATCATCTGTAAATAGATGAGGAAAGCCTAATAGTTTTTAAAATTATATGACTGATGAGATTAGTTTATAATTTAAAATATAATTATATTGTCATGAAATCATTATTCATATATTATATTAAATTTCAACAATATGAAGAACACATTGTTGATATCTCTCATAAAATGAAATAATATGATGTTATTTATTTAGATGAATATCTATAAAAGAAATCTAGAAATTCTAAGCAATGAGAAGTTTTGAAAAAAAATTTAGTTCAGATGTCCAAATTAGAAGGTAAATCAACAACGATAGTGATTTTTTCAAGGATATAGAATAAAAAAATAGGAAGATATAATGAAAGGATAATGGGAAACCCTAATTTAATTTAGAAATGGATTAAAAAAATGATTTAGGGGATTCAGCTAAAGATAATATAAATGTATAATAAAATAAAAATATATATATATATATTAAAAAAGATGAAGTTTATTTTCTAGAGGTAATTCTCCCATCCCATATAATTAAAAATAATAAAATTCTCAACATTCCATTGAAGATAATGTTTTTAAGGAAATGTCACGACCCTCCCTCGGGGCCCATGCCATGACTACCTCAAGCCCGCCTTCCATAGGCCAGGGACTGGTGACTAGAACCAAAGGCATAAATCCCGATAACTGGGAAGGTATTGCCTTTATAAAAGTAAACAAAACACCATAGAGTACAAGCAGAAGTAAACACTAAGTACAAAAGAAAGTGCTGAACGTAAATGGGCCAGAATACAAAGCCAACTGAAAGTACAGATACAACTGAACGAATGTACAATAGAAAAAGACAAACAGCTAGAAGAAAGGAAGAGGCTTCTGGGTCATCCTCCTCAGATCCTACCTGAAGAGTTGGTACAGATAGCGTAGCTCTTGGATCGTCCACCACGGATCCTACCTGAAGGGTAGGTACAGATAGCGCAGCTTCTCAACGTTCTCGCTCGTCAAACCCCTCTAAGTGTCGTCTCACTGTGAATTCCACCTCCGGATACTGACTCATTGTGTGTTCAACCTCCGGGTACCGTCCAGTCCTCGAACACTCGGCCTCCGTCTGCTCTTCCTGTCGTCTGAAACCAACACAACGAGGTGTGGGCATAGCCCGTGTAGGGGTGAGTATAACAATACTCAGTAGGGACCCCGAGACCCTTAAGGTCTCACTAAAACCAACAGTGATAACCACAAAGAAGATCTCAACAGATAACCTCTACTTAAGTATATGCCCATACATATACCTAAGTTATCAAGTAACCCATCTCAATCATGTGGAACACAAAGATTAATAAATCAACGGATAACCACCACCCAGGTATATGGCCACACATATACCCAAGTTATAAAGTGACTCATCTCAATCATGAGGTAAACACAAAGGTCATAGACTCAGCTCAAACCAGGATTTTAATTAATGAAACCGTAACTACTGAAGAGCCCCGTCTCTGGAGTGTACAGTGGTCCTGTCATGACTCTGAGGTACTTCTCACTAACCTAAGACTGCTGAGGTACTCCTCCCGTCGAGTACTGTGGGCCTCCTGCTACAACCAAGCGCTTCCCACCATGGGTCTGCCACTACAACCAAGTGACCCCCCTCATAGCCTCCATAGGTACTCCATCTATTGAGTACCGCGGGTCTTCCGCTACAACCAAGCACTCCTCTGCCATGGGTCTGCCGCTACAACCATGCGCTCCCCATTGGGCTATCCGAAACACACCGAGTCGATCGGTCAAGCAGTCGTTTGGTCTCAGCCAGCTATAGGTCTCTGTACTCCGCACGCTCGTCTCTAGGAGGGTCCAATCCACGAGCTACTGGTCGATACTCCAAGTATCACAAAGACTCACGAAGAAGTATCTCAAAGGACCGCCTCGTCATAGGGGTCTAAACGTAATAGACGGTGCGTCAATCAGACGCCCAGTCTGTCAGTTATTAGCCATTTCGTCCCAGGGGCCCGGTTGGTTTCGTGAGTGAACCAACCCGACCGTATCTCAACTGTACCCTAAACTCTCATAGGGTATACTCATAGGGACTGCTTCTCAAAGTGATCACCAACGCCGCTGACGGTTCGTCAAACGGACGTACGGTCTTAAAGATATCAGCTTTTCCTTACCAGGGTCCCGATTGGATTTCAGGTACAATCCAACCCAGCCACTATCCAACTGCATCCAAACCTCGGGCGAAGTATGCCAAAAGTTCCATCTCCTCATGAGGAATCCAACAAAGTCGACAGCACATCTATCAGACATCCAGAGCTCAAGATATAAGCATTTCTGCTCCGAGGGCCCGGATGGTTTCGCAACCGAACCAACCCGTCCGACCCAAAGTTCTCTTAAACGTTGAGTGTAATATACCGAAACGACCATCTAGATCGAAGGATCGCATCTCTGCTGACGGTGCATCGATCGGAGGTCCGTAGCCCAAGATATGGGCGAAAGACCAAAAAAATTCTGAAAGCGGGGGGTCTAGGCCCGGACCGACCCGACCCAACCCCCCCCCCCCCCCCCCCCCCCGGGGTCGGCCCGAACCAGGTCGACCCGACCTGGGTCCGACCTGGAAGGGAACGGCCCGGCCCGGCTGGGCGCGGCCCGTTTTGGTGTGGCCCGGCTCGACCGGGTGGCTCGCTGGCTCGGCCAGCGAGCTGGCGCTCCGCGGATACGGCGCGCGCCGCGTCCCCCCTGGATCCTGCGCGGCCGCGGGATCCACGCGCTAGTAGCCGTGGCTTCAGCCGCGTCAGTTTCTCCAGGCGGCGTACCAGGGCGCCGGTGCCGACCGGCGACCCGCGCCGCTGGTGGTGTCCGCGGGCCACAGGAGTTGCTACGGTGGTCTGTTTTCAATTCTTTCTGCGCCGAAGCTCATCCCGGGTCCCGTTCTTCACTGCGGAAACAACAAATCATCTTTTCGGACCATTCTGTCAATGCCCATTGATCCGCACGTCAAAAGAAAAAACTGCGGAGTCTTCAGTTCGCCTTCGCGTCCCCGACTACCACCACACTTTCGTTTGGCCTCAACAGCACGGCGCGACGGCACCGCGCATCCTTGCCACATCCCTCCAGGTTCCCACACGGTGTTGTCGCACCGAGCCACCATCTTCCAAACCACAACAATAAGATCATCAAAGGGGGAGGAGGGTTGGATGTGTTCGTGCGGTCTGACCTCCTCCCGTTATTATGATAACAGGCAGGCCAATTGAAACCAAGAAAGGTGAAAAATGAGATCATGATCAACAATAAATAAACCCTCATAACTTCCCGCAACAAAAATTCCCAACCCTCAAGGAAAAAGTTCTCAGATCAACTAGATATTAAGTTGATCCGTGTTTCATTATTTTCTTTAGAATGAAATAATCAAGGGAATAAAATCGTTCTCAAATAATTCCCTACCTCAAGCGTTGTCTTTGAACGAGATTTGTCGCGGAAAGGGACGTCGCGGAAGAAGACGTCGTAGAAGGGGGAAACGTCGCATCATAGAGAAAGGATTCATTGGCGTTGCGTCGTCGATCTCCGAGGATCCGGTGTTCTTCATCGCCCTTCATCGAAGGCCTGCGTTCTTCGCGTTCTTCGCGTTATTCGCATTCTTTGCGAAGGAGGATTGAGATCTTAAAGCTTTAGAGCTTTCCCCAAATCCTCTCAACAAGAAACCGCTCAAAAAAAAGTGTTAGTATTATTTTATTTCCATGCCAACGATTTGAAATTGAAAGATAAGAAATGAATAATTAATTCAAAGAATTAATTGTAAAAATTTAACTGCCCAATTTAATGGGGCATTTCTTAAACAGAAAAACACACAATTGACATTCATTAAAGAGGGGGTTGCAGGTGCGTTACTTAGGAGGAGAGAAACGGTGGGGTTCGTGTGGGCCCCACCTCATAAATATCCTACCAAGTGGGTAGAGTATTTTGGGTTCCACCCTATTCGATTAACTTATCTTAAGTGGATTTAAGTGGGTTTAAGTGAAATAAAATAAAGTGCTGCACCACATTTATTTTATTTCTTAACATAACCCCAAAAACTAAAAACCACACTCGAGCAAAAGAAACTCTGGAAAAGGCGTTTCTAAGAAAAAACTAGCGCTGAAATTCCATCGGTGCCCTCAAAATTCAATTCCGAGCACCAGTTCAAAAGTTAGAAAACCCTGCTCGTACGTTTACTGAACGTACCCGAAAGAAAGTTCGGAAAGTTATTATTAGTCACCCTCGACCCACGCCGATCATGGTCAGACTCTGCCTAAGTGAAACACGCCCCAAAGAATCCAACGGTACTCTCAGATTTTCAATCTGAGTTACCATTTAAAAGATAAGAATTTTAAAATAAAATAATTGTCATTTAATTATTTTATTTGCAGCCAAAAACAAACTTTTTCTGGTGGCTCGTGCCGGCCAAAGTTAGTATCTACTTAAATAGGCCATGCCCTCATATGTTCAGTGGTTGTCTCAGATTTTTAATCTGGGCTACCGTTTGTGAGTAATAAGCATTTGAAAAATAAAATAATTTATTTAATTATTTTATTTATGGTTATGCCATTTTTGGAATTTATCACAGGAGGCTCGCGCCGACTAAACTTAAGTCACGCCTAGGGTAAACCGCCATCCTGAGTGCAATGGTGCCCTCAAATTTCTGATCTGAGTAATCATTTAAGAGTTATTACACTTTTTCAGTAAAACTGCTTACACGCATTAATTTAAGCTTAACAAAACTTCAAGAAATTATTCCGGGCACACCGGGCCACGGAATCAGGTACCGTCAGAAACTATGTACTCGTAAAATACCAACAAAATTAAGAAAACAAATTTCGTTGAAATTTATGGGTCTTTACATTACTCCCACGTCAGGTCTTTACGTCCCCATAAAGCTATAACACAAACCAGGGAAACTAAAGCGGTACAGAGCATGCATCTGAGCCTTTCGCTCCAATGTGCTTACCTGGAGGTTCCCATGCTGCCAAAGAAAAGGTGAAAAAGAGGAATAGACCATCCTCATAGGACCACCCCTGTCGATCCTCAATCCCTACTAGAACCTCCGCAGAAGTCACCTCATCGCCAACGTCCAGCTCCTCATGGTCAATGATATGCGATGGGTCGTGCTCGTATCTTATCAGTTGAGATACGTGGATGTCGTTGTGCACCTGGTGCAGCTGAGGTGGATGGGTCAAGCGGTAAACCACCATGACTACCCAGCTGATTACCTAAGATGGTCCGCTGGACTTCGGAGATAACTTGCCGCTTTTGCCACAACTCCGTAAACCTCGTCGAGGTGAGACCGGTATAAGGACGTGATCTTAATCCTCAAACTCTAGAGGTCTCCAATTCCTGTTAGAACTGAAACTCAAAACGACTTCTGCCATAAGGGTATGGTTGACCGACTCAAGAGTGATCGGTCACACCCTTCTGTGCATGAGTTTATCCTGTGCTGCCTCGGGTTTCCTTTCCGCCGACAAAGGAAAACCCATCCAGACGTTGTCGTTAAACCACAACCTTATTTCCGAATACCATCAATTTGTGTATGATCTGTGATTGCCCAATCCATACTCAAACCAACGTCGTAATGCCTCGACTCTGCCACCAAGAGATTCCAACCGAAACTCTCGCCTTGAGGGTCTGACCACACCGTCAGCGTAAGTGTGATTATCGAGTCTCCAACAAAGGAATCTCCAGACGTGAGGGTCAAGTCCAAGGCTTACCGGAAACTCTAGGTCTGGGACAAGATTCGTGGAAGGAAGGAATGATTCTTATCAACATCTATTACTATGGCAGTGAGTAGTGGACACAGTCTATCCCTTGAATCATTCTTAGAGCCATTGGGTCACTCTCCCTGACCGCAAGTAGCTACTCTCTTCCCCTGCCCTCTAGCTCCTTGAGCCTGGCGGGGACAACTAAGGAGGGTGGTTGTAGTATGTTAAAATGTACACCACCACATGATGCTCTCCTAGGTCTTCATCCACATCTACTGCTTCGCATACTCATCTCTCCTTTAATATTTCTTTTATGGAAACATTTATCACACCTGAGTCTCTAAGACTGGTGTCAGTTTCCTGTTTCTACTGCACTGTGCAGTCTTCATCCGCTCCTGGATGATTTGCACCTTCTTTGCCTACGCCTTGTAAGAGCTTATAAAATATATCCTTTTCCGAAAAGAGAAACTCGGTCCCATCCCATGGATGAACCACGTCCATTGCCTAATATAGTCAATCCTGACATGAATGATGTATTCATGCCATGGATGACGTCGTAAGGCCTCGACGTTACTACCATGAGATCCAACTGTCACTCTCGCCTCCAAGGGCCGAGTCACACTATCGGCATCAGTGTGAGGTCACTGGGACTCCTCTAGTAGAAATATCGAAAGTGAGGGTCAATTCAACAGCCTTAACCGAGACCACTCAGTGTCAACCAAACAAAAGGACAGGAAAGCAAATATCACAAAGATAAGTGTCTTTTTTTCTTTTTTTGCAGCTCATAGTAAAAAGACATGAATACAATATAAATATGGAAGAAGAAGTACAAGGAACATATCCACTAGCTCCGCTCCTGTCCACCTGCTCCCAGAGCTCTACTACCTTGTCCACAGCTCGACTGTTTCTCAAGCACTCGTCACTGCTTCTGCCTCGGTGGCTCCTCCAACGCCTGTGGATCGACTGTGCGAGGAGTCGGACAGTCACGTTCCAGGTGACACTTCCTGCCGCATTCATAACACTTCCTACTCCTCGTATGGCTGGATCTGGTTCTCTTGGACCTCTGTATCATCTGTCTACTTCCCACTGATGACTCGACTACAGATCGAAAATCCTGTGGCAAAGGCAGAAGATCCTGTACACGCTCGGGGTGTAGAGCTACTGGCACAAACTCCACCCTGAAGAAGGCCTCGAAGTCTTCCCATGTGAAGGTCATCCCATCGCAAAATTGGAACAAGTGGCTCCACCACCAGCCTGCTGCTGCCTGAAGAAGGCTGGATGCAATGATCACCATAAAGTATGCTGGTGTCCCCACTAGCCTAAAGACTCTCACCACAGCCTCCAGCCAATCCTCATCTGCCTGCGGGTCCGTCTCTCCCCATAACCTAGGTGGCCTCTAGAGCTGGAACTCATGCAGCGCGCTCAAGCGGCATTCATCGCCTACTGCTGGGGCTAGTGGCATTGGTGGCCCAACGTATGGTAGTACCGCTGGTGCCTTAGCTAGTGCCTCAACTACAAGAGGGCCATGTACTGAAGCCTCGTTTCTCGGCAGTCTATCAGTATGCACATCCCTCTGGGCTCTAGATTGTCGTCCGTAAAAAGACATCCTGAAAAAAACAACGTGACACGGTAAAATGACTATACCTGGTGAGCTGACCTAGTTTGATTTGACTTTTAAAAACTTCTAGAAACACACATGCAATCAGTGTTTTCTTGCACAAAGTTGGAAATCAGTTGTCAAGGTCCTGGTGTATGGATACGTCGGCCGCCTGCACCAACACTGGACTCCCTGGACTGGAAACCACACTTGGTACCCTTAACACTATTGCTTTACAGAAGAAAATATCAGAGTTATAAGTTCTGCGGTAGAACCGACTCCTTTGATACCAATTTGTCACGACCCGCCCTCGGGGCCCATGTCATGACTACCCCAAGCCCGCCTTCCATAGGCCAGGGTGAATTTTATAGTGGATGCATTAAGAAGCTAGTTAAGTAGCATAGGGAATTTGATTTACTAGATATGATGTAGTGGTAAACCAAGATACAATTAATGTAGTTTAGAAAATCATACTTCCGAGTGTAGTAATAGGAAGATATAGACCATACTGGTTGAACGCTTCTAGGGTTAGGATTATATAATCATGTTTCTAACATATATAATGTAGATACCATGAAACATGTTTACAGTTGAGGATTATTCATATCAGGTGTACAAATATTTCATTCCCTTTGGTTTAATACTGATATTATAATATCCTTGTCTACTTTATTATATATAAAAATATTTTTATACTTTAGAAACTTTTAATATTTTATAGTTTCTATTTATATTTTTTATATTAAAGTTAGTAATTGATATAAAATATTGGTGAATTAAATTTTCCACATTGATATTTTTTTTGTAAGAAAATCCTTAATTCATAATATTTATTCCTTTACTTTAGGAAAATATTATTTTTATAGTTTTCATACATTTATATTTTAATGAGGGTAAAAATATATAGTTACTTTTAAACTATAATTCACCCACTCTTATAGATTTTTTTCCATATCATCGTAAAATTGGGTTCCAAAAGTGATCCCATATATATATTTTGAATGTAATAAAATAACAACAGGATATGGGTTATTGGATTCGGGGAGTTATAATTATAATCAAATATAGATTATTTGGTCCCATGAGAACTAGATTTAGGAAATCATAGAATTGATAACATAAACCAATAAAATATTATATGGTTTCGTCTATATATAGGGTAATTTCAATATGTTTTTTGAAAAGTATAGATTGTGTTTCATTACTATAGATTACTACTCTATTTGAATACTAAAATGATGTTGTGGTTTTATAATAGATTAACCTTGGGGTAAAAACACTAAAATGTATTCTTTTGGTATTAACTTGATCATCACTATTTCATGATGTGTGTTCCTAAGATCACACACTTAAATAGATGATATTGGGGGATATTCATCGATTATTTATCACTTTCCATGTGAACTATTATGATAAATGAGAGGGTTAAACTTATGTAAACCTATGATATTCTATAGTGATGTGGGATAAACCTATGGTTCCTTGGGTTAATAAGTTAAATGTTGATCAAAATATTATACTTTTATAAACCCCATTTGAATTTTTATGAGATGAGTATTTAAGATAATTAAATATATTTTTTGATACATTTATGAGAATACAACAATATTTTTTAGTACGTGTTTTAAAGATAATGTTTTTTTAATAAATAAATATTTTATATTTTATGGACATACATTGATAGGTATTGATAACATTTATTTTTAACATTATATTTGATGTGAATATCATTAATTGGGATAAAAGGGTTATTGAATTTTGGGAACAAATGTTTTATTGTATATAGAACCATGGGTTTGACAAATGATTTATTTGCACAGTGATTAATGTTATTTTTAATGAATTTTAATATATTATGAACATTATATGATTAAGGTAAATATAAATATTTTATGTTAAGATTGGATTTTTCTGGAGGTTATTTTTGTTATGGAAGCAAATTAGATTTTATTATTTCTTTATAGAGATTTAGGATATTAATGAAAATCATTTTAATATTTTATAGATTTTATGGCTAGTGAATATGTAAATTTGGAATGTATAAGTGGTTAATATTTTTTGGAGATAAATGAAAAATTTTTCTTCAAAGAATATTTGATTATGTTATTATTTTATTTGAGATTAATTTTTGGGAAACATATTTTGAAGAGTTATAAGGTTAGATTTGTATGGAATGATTTAAGATGATCCTTTGTATTTTTATTGAGGCTTTAGATATTAATGTAGTATTTATTCATATGAAGGTTTATTCATTTTTTTTATTATTTTAAAATGTGATAACCATAAATTTTTTTTCAATATATGGTAAGAATAAACATTTGTATATTAAAGGATATTATAAATAACTAAAATTAAATTTTTCTGCTTCATGCATAATCAAATTCATCTTGAATATTCATTTCTCTGAGTGAGAGATAAGATAAAAGTGGATAGAAATTGAATCAAAACCAAAGGATTAAATTATGATTATTAAATATAAAGAAATAATTTAAGTATATTTTTTCATGTTATATATATCATTGTTCTAAGGATACCTTAAATATATGAATAGAATTTTGAAATAAAAATAATGTCCTATTATCTTGATTTCTGATAAATTGATGGTATTCTTTAACCCCTTAATGATATTTGGTTTTTTGGTCATTAGATTTATAATTATCATGTTCTCTATGAATACATAATATTCCTAGGACATTATTTTTATCCTCCATGTCCATATTTTCACTTCCACAAAATTTTATCCTAATCTATCTGCCTAGTTATTTTTTATTTTGGGTAAACTTTATGATTCCTAATCATCATATACAAAAGATACTTTATTATTCCACTGTATGATATGAGTTTGAAACAAAGGTATTTTTTATTATTAAACCATTGATTATAGAGATAAAAATTGAGAGGTTTCAATTTATGCGGGATGGATGAAGCATCATAAAAACATCATTTTAAAAGAATAATATACTCAATTTCTATCTTAATATGCATCAGTGAGTATTAAAGGAATAAAGAGATATTTTAAAAATATTATTAATAAAATGTTACCATTATAAAATATGTACTAAATTTAGATTAAGAATAGTAACAAATGAATTATAAAAGATACTTATAAAATATTTTTATGCTGAATATTTATTTATTAATTCATAATAAAAATGTACAAAATTTTCAATAAATTCCATTAATACTTCAAAAATCTGTTGTCTTCAAAAATGGATTTCACTAAATTTAATTCATGGAAATCATAATTAATTTATTCTATATTTATTGTTTTATTTTAATAAATTAATATCATATTTGAAATCATCCTATTAATATTATCATATAGTAAATTTTTGGATTTTATTGATAAAATAAATATATTTGAGTGAATAATGAAAAATTCTAATTTTTTAAAATGTATAATTTTTTCCATTAAATGAATTAATTTAAAAGTGATATTATATTTTTTATTTATAATTAATTTATATTAAATTTACATTAATTATAAATAATCTATTTAATTTAATATGATTCATCATTATACTTGACTTTGGTATAAGTTCATTTTTAAACATAAAACACATTTTTCTATGAAAGGATTTATGTTAAATTTTATGAAGTTATATTAAAAAAAATTCATGAAATTATTAAATTTTAATATTGTAAAATGGAATCTATATTTGGATGTAGTATGTTCAAATTTGTTTAATTGGTCCCTTAAAAATATGGTCATCAAGAATAGTAACTATTCTATTGTTTTTTCACCATGGTAAATCATAAATTAGGTAATAATGATTTAAAATATTGTGAACAAGATTTAAAAATATATTAAAAAAATTTATATATTTCATCAGATTAGTGTAATTTGGCCAAACTCTTTAAATGTTTTTAAATATTTCATGTTGGTACCATTTTCCTTTGATAAAAACCATTATATTACATTATGAGAATGAAATATCTAAAATTCATATTTATTATGTTTAATATGTATAATATTTCGCTATAAGGATAAAAAACATCTAAATTTTTATAAATAATTATTTTGATGATCGACAAATTCATTTTATTATGGTATATTGTTTTAATTTTTTCTGTTGAAGTTGTTATATTGAATTATTATGAAGCTCCAATAATGTTCTTTTTCAAGAAATAGAAAAACAAAATAAAATTTTTTAATGTTTTAAAGTAGTATATTTTGTGTGAGTTAGGTTGTTAGAATAAATTTTCTGATAAATGTAATGTATTACTAATATTTTAAAAGTGTATGTTCTTTTTATATTTGTCAAATCCACAAATTATTTTCAATATATTGAATATTATTTAACAAATATATTTTCTGATTATGTTTAATCTTTAATATAAGAGTGTTATTGGAAATATTTAGATGCCTAAGGGTGTGATAACTAAGGTGGATGACTTTAGAAGGGCATTGGCCTTGTTGTGGATATAAAATAAATAATGGATATCCCATGAAACCCACTATCTAGCCGATGGGGTTCTAGTAGGTCTAATAGCTACAGAAGACCACATCGGCCTGCCAGTGAACAAGGAAAGATGCATGGAATTATTCTAATAACACTTTCCATCTAGTACATCAAGTATGGAGGTGAGGTTAATTCCCACTGTGAGATTTAAAAAAAATGTTATTTCCCCATCCATAAAAACACAAATCAAACCCCCTTTATAATTATTAAAATTGGAGACACCCCCTTGGTCCTTGGGCTTCTAAATACTTCTCCTCTTATTCTGTCTGAATTTTGAATGATCTTAGAAGCAATAACAATGAATTTTTTCCATATATCTTTTCAAAATATATATTCCTCTTGGTGGGTAGGGAATAGATCTATGTCAGGTTAATTTTTTCTGTGAATATATGATGATTTTTCCTCTTTTCATCATATAATGTTGGAGGATCTTGCATATTGATAATTATTGATTCATCAAATCGAGACATAACTTTGAAAAAAAATTCTGCTAATTTTCATTGAATCAACTTCCCATAAATATTGTTCTTAGTTAATTAATGATTCATATTTAATAAACTGATGAATCCTTGTAAGTTTTTTGGATTCATTTATGTGTTAACAATTTAATATTTAATAGATCTAGAATTTTATCATATTATTTTTCTTCTATGTAAGACTTTTCAGAATGACCATTTTGTCAATTTATCCTTATTTAATATCATTTTGAATCCCTTTTAAAATGATGAATTATTAATGGATTTATGATTATAGTTTAAACTTGATTCCACTTATAGAATTAACAATGAACTCACAAGATATTTTTTAATCGATAATGAATTCAGTGAATTGGAATTCCTTCCTTTGACATACCTTGTAGGTTACTCCATTGATGATAACATAATAGTATGTGATTATTGAATAATATTCCTAATATATAATTATCTTAAGTTCTTTTTAATCCTTCATCGAGATAACAAGAACCCAGAATTTTCATGCTTATCCGATGAGAATGTTCTCCATATATGTGTGATATGGTTTAATATTAAATCCATGACGATCATTTGAGTTATTCATCAATAACATTGGGGTATGATGATACATACTATAACATGGCCATGTTCATGGATATAATCATGATATGATGAGGCATATTCATTTTCATTGACCATGTTTAGTTTGATCGAATGTGTGAATTTTTTGGTTCTTATTCACACTCATTATATTCTTTGTGTTCCTTTATGTTATAAAACTCTTTCTTTGGGATATATTTTTGTATATGTAATGTTTTTGTTGTTCTGTGAATGGTACCAAAGCGAATGGTGGACCAATCATGACTTAGTATCCCTTGAGGGGGAGTACGTTTAGAAGATACATGTTACACGATGATATTACCATGATTGAAAAATGTTTATGAAGACATTACGTAGCCTAACATATGACCCAGACAATCATATATGAATGGTAATGTTAGATGCCAATAGGGCATGATGTCCTAAATAACTTAACATGTGATGAAAATGTGGGTCTTGATGGTATATCTAACCTTAACATATAGATATCAATATGGTATGATGGTATACAATTATCTAAACTATAGGAAAACGCCTCTTCTGTCTATTTATAATATTCAAGGCTGGATCATGTGTTTGTGACTTTTTTACTAGACTACACAAATGTTTTCTATGATAGAGATGAAGTATGTATTTACAATGCTTATAGAATATTGGTTAGCATATTGATTATTTGTATGATTTTTTCATATTTAAATAATTACTTATAATTGTGAATTTATCTCATATGCTTATAGGCTCCTATTATGGGTACATTGGGGTTGACTTATAAGGTTTTATTAGTCACTCCCTACAAAATAATCCTGATGCAGACGCATATTTCTTATATATGTGTCTGATGATGGTCTTGGGGGTCCTAAAAGATTGTTGGTTCATTAAAAATAGATATAGAGGTTGTATCAGGATACAAAATAGACTATAATTCAATTTTATTTTTTTATTTATCTACTACACTTATATAATGTATTATATACCTATATTGGAATCATGTTTATTTATTTATAGTAGTAAATGATTGTCATAAGACACTATTTTCATTTAGTTTACACTTGTTAGACTATTTAATATATATATTTTTATTAAATTATTTTTAAAGTGACATTATTCAAAGGGTATAGTTTCCCCACTAACAAAATTGAACCCTCAATAATAGTAAAAAACATCTTGCTGTAGGGGAGGCACACATGATGTAAAAAAACAACAATTTTGAACTACTGGTTCTAGCTGAGGCATAACAAAATTGAATTAAAGGATATGTAACTTCATTATTTAATTTTGGAATAACCAAGGACGCTGAAGAAATGATATTGGACAAAAGGGACAGTCTAGGGGAGTTTCTATGTTATTGGAAAAAACATGTGTAACTTACCTTAGATTAATCATTGATGGGATTTAAATTATAGTTTTATATGATTTTGGGTTTATTAATGAATCATGTATAGGATCATAGGATAACATTCCATATTTATATATATAGACACCTATTTTCACTTCATAACAGTTATTTAATTTATTTCAATGATCGTTCTATCTTTTTGGGTTAGACTTGTGTTTATGATTGGTGGATGTTTATGTTTACCATTTTGTGATATATATTATTTTCATTAATTAGTTAAACCAAATAATATTACTATATTTGGTATATATATAAATCTGACTAATGTGAATGAATGGATAATATCATTTAGTCAGTGGAAGGATATACCTTCAGTTATTGGTGGACTTATATGAATATATTTTGTTATCTTATAGATTAGTTAAGACCACTGTTAAATTTTCAAAATGTTATCTTCATGTTTCAGAATATGTCTCCTTGAATATGACTCATGGGTACTTCAACTATGCAATAGGGTGTACAAGAGAATGCTCTAACACTATATCTAGTAGTTCAAATGATAAGATCACTTTAGCATAAATTTTTTCGACTACTGATCAACTAGTGTGGGATAGTTACCATGAATATGGTTGAATATGATTGTGAATTTGTACTCTAGCATAATCTATCATTCCTATGTCTGGGATCCCCTCAGTGTAATGGGTGCTGGATACCTATTTTTAATGGATATTTATCGTTATATGGATCCAAGAGGATTAAAAGTTCAATATTGTGACCTTATTACTTTATGATTATTCTAAATTTTGGTTCAATGTTATACTATAGGCAGGATTACATGAGTATCTCATATGTGGAACATTCAATAGCCACTTCTTTGAGGAGTTATTTTTGGGTATGATGAAGTCGGACAGGGGCTAAGAGTTATTGGAACATCAGTACGGGAAAATGATGATGTCTCTTAACTTATATCATTTTGAAATAATGTGACACTTCACACCTCTATTTTCAAGTTATAATGAATAGATGGGATAATAAGATAAAAATCATGCTTTGGTAGTATTTGAAATGCCAAGTTAGGTTCTTCAATCTGAAAAATTATTCTCAGGTTCTTAGCAAGGTCATGGCGATCAATACGGATCTAGAGAAAGATAATTATTGATTATTTTTTGTATCCCCAAATATAATTCCTATGATAACTCTACTGTTATGAAGATGAAGGATGATGACTCATGTTGGAGTTTTAGTAAACATCTAGAGCTACGATAATGATCTTCAATAACTTTTTCAACTAGAATGAGATCCTTAGTGACAATGATATTGATAGAAAGGGTATAATCATACTTAATTCCCAAAAAACATAGATTATTTTCCTATGGTGTAGAAATATATAGAATATAAAATGTTACCAATTGAGGGCATTGTAAATTATTTTTTTGGCGGAATGAGATAGATTCAAGAATGGTGACCCGAGGTGTGCCATTATCCTTAATATTATGACCAAAAAGAAATAACTTTCACATGTTATGAAAAATATGGATATGGTCGTGTACTTTAGGTATTCCAAGTATATGTAGTGGATTGGAATTATATATATATATATATAATTTTAGGATTATCTATTTTATGAGGTATGTTATTGATCAAATCTATATTATCAACTACCTTTTTTAATAAAAATGTTTCACATTCCTTCATATCTGTATAATTTATTTCTAGACATGGATTACAATTCAAGTTATTTAATGAGATAATTTTCTTGAGACACCATTAGGGAAAAGATTAAATATTATTCAATTAATCATTGAGTTTCCTATTATCATTTTCAGTTATAAACATCAATGATAATTGATGATTCTAGAGATGTTGATTTTCAATGGGATCCTTGACATGGGCTGGATAACAACCTTATGAGGCTAAATTGGTTCATATCATATAATGTTTCCATTTAAATCTCTTATGGGAGAGAGTTATTTGATGACAAGATAATGGGTGTTGGGAGTAGGTAGAGATGGATTAGACTTGTCCCAGATTAGGATGATCACGTAAAACATGGTGGTATTGGCTATCTTAGTAGGATTATTGGTTGTCCCATCATCATTTCATCTAGTCCTGGATCTCTATTTTGAAAACATCATAGATGACCTCCCAGGACTCCCACCTAATATAGGAGTTGTATTTGAGATAGATATCACAGAGGGTGGGAAATCCATTTCTATACCCCCTTATTGCAACTTGAGAGACATTCTAAATGTGATCAAGGTGCATCTTGTGGACATTGATAAGATGTGATTTATCGGGATGAGTACATTAACATTGGATGATCATATAATTTTCTCCATAAATCTGTATTATTGTCTCCAAATCTACATTTATTACAATAAACTGAACGGGGTGATTGGGTAGAAGAGATATCCATTACCTTAGATCAATAATATTTTTGATTTATTACTATTATCTTGGTGGTTCTCCAAGATTGATCTTAAACCGAGTAATTAAAAACTATAGTTTGGAGAGGTGAACATCATGATGAAATTAATTTGGAGTAGGTATATCCTATATGATAATTTGGAGATGTCCTTTGGATTGATGAATGCACCAGTAGTGTTTAAGGACTTCATGAACAAGACCTTCCACCAATATTGAGAATGGTTGTTCATGGTGTTCATTGATGAAATCTTCATCTACTCATCAACCCAAGAGTTACAATATATAATTTTTCATATAATAAGAAGTAATCATTGAGAACATTAGATTTATCTGAAGCTATGAAAGGTTAACCTTTATATTCTAGAGGAAGAATTCATGGGGCATGTGGTGTCTGTGACAACTATATCTATAGACCTAAAGACTATAGAGGTAGTGAATTCTTGGATATGTCCTCAGAATGTTTTGGTGAAAAGATATTTCAAGGTTTTATTGGATACTGCCAATGTTTTATCCAGAAATCCATTTATTTATCAACATATAAGAAATTTTTGAAATAGAAGGGCTTGAATTTACCCTAGGTTAACCAGTGTGATAAGGTATTTTGGAACTGAAGTGGAAGTCGACTACAAGGACAATGCTTATTCATTCCAAGATTGGGATCAATTATGTTGTATACTATGAATCATGAGTCATTAGTCTTTGAGTGTTAATAATTTGGAGGGAGAATTTAGTATCTTTTGGGTCTTGTCAATTGTGAATCAATTTTTGGATTTATCCCACTTGCAATATGGAGTAAGAAACAATGGTCCAGTCCCAAAATTATTGGTGAAACTATAATTTTAGGGAGATTTTTGTTTTATACATTGACCATAATAGCCTCCATTAAATATTCACATTGATAGGACCTAAATATAAGGCTACAAAAATATGTTGAGTACCTATAGACATTTGACATTGTGGTTTCCTATTCACCTAATAAGGGCAATGCCATTGCATAACTTCCAAATCCTAAGATGAAATGGAAAATGATCACACAGAGTATCCTTCTGAGGAGTAGTGGATCCTAATGAGTATGTTTAATGATTTTAAATTGATGATTTTTAAGACTAGATATTTATTTCTTGTTCTTTTTGGTTGATAAAATCTTTTCTTATAAAATAAGTGAAGGCTGGTCAGTATTCAGACTTGAATGCACTATGATTTGAGAACATCTAGAAAGAGATGACATGATACCCATGTGATCAATGGGAAATGATGATGTGATCACAGTAGATAAGAGTGTAGTAGTTCTTAATTAAATTAGAGAATATATTATGAGAGACTCCATTTATCGTGGTTAGAGGTAAATCCCACTGTGATAATGTTATATCATGATGACCGACAACAGTTCTTGTTTCAGTGGATGAAGAGGTACATTACTTGTTCTGTTTCCTGATACCATACCTTTTAGAGGGTAAATTCAAAGAACCAATGACATGGAGGTTTACTCAATATTCATATCATGTCATTTAAGATGTGTAAGAATATTTTTATGCTCTTTTCAAAAGGGTTTTTCTATACCCAAAAAAATCTATAAACTATATGTGTTTTTCAATTTTCCAAATAATGTTTCTAACTTTTTACCTATATGACAGTGTTGGTCTTTAGAATTGTTTGGAAATATTTAAGACTGTGAGATCATACATATACATGGAGATATATTGAGTATTGTATTTTATATAGATGTATGTTGTACATTAAGTTTCTAGAAGGTCATGGATAATTACAAAGGGCCTCATCAAATATTGAGTATAGAGTACGATCCACACACAGATGGATAGTCTAGGTAAATGATTTATATATTAGATAATATACTTTTGTAATATAAAAAAATATTAATTGGATTGTGGGGTTATTACCTAGACATGATAGAGTTTTAATACATGTATTTTATTCAAATATAACTTTATGAGGTCATTTACTAGAGGCCATGTCATTCATTGCTCAGTTGGCATGAGGCAGGTGAAGCAGAAGTTGTCAGGACCATTGTGGTGTAAGAGACAAGAAAGAGGGTGAAGATGATAGTGATTTTAAAGGTAAGCTATCATAGTAGGGAAAGATCATATGAATACATGAGGAGATGAAATTTTTAGTTATGTATTGGGGATTAGGTTTTCTAATGAGTCAGACCTCAAAATTTTTCTTCATAATTTATTGATGTGGGGGAAGCTTTCAATGTAGTTTTTCAAACCCTTAGATATCACCAAATTGGTTGGGATAGTGTTGTAACTTCAATAACATGAATAAAATTATTTAATAGTTAATTAATTCCATAATATCCATTTTTAGAGGTACATGCTTGATCCTATGCGTGTTATTGAACATGAGGATGTTGAGTATAATCCAGATTCATTATATGTGCAGAAGGTAGGGAGGATTTTATATTACTGAATGAAATTTCATCAATTGAATAATGTACTACTTGTTCCAGTCCATTCAAATCATGGAAGGATCTTGGTGGAGGCTTATGAGTTGGAGGGTGATGTTCTCTATTAATGTACCATATTTTTAAAGATAAATCTTTAATGGTAATTATTAAGGATAATAAATCATTATAGTAGTAGAAATGTTACATATACACTTCGTTTTTTGATGTATAAGGTGTTACCAAAAAAACATATTTTATTCGGTTATTATTTGTATTTTATATGAGATTCCAAGAGTTCATATTTTCATGGTTACGGGTTGAATAATCTAGGTGGATGACTTGAGGAGGATCTTGGACTTAGTGAGTCTATAAATTATCCACCAGCTTGTGATTGGGGTTTTAGTAGGTTTTTTGGCCACAGTAATTCCCATCAGATGGCCGATGGACATGTCATAATGCATGTAATTCAAGAAGGAAAACCAGATCACTGAGGGATATTCATCATCCAACTCGTGCATCATGTACGGGGATTCAATTAATTCACCTTATGGGATTTAATGTCACAAGTATTATCACCTCATTAAACACTTAAATCCTACAACCCTTGAGCCTTGCATTAATTTTATACCTACTCATTGGTCATGACGGAATTCAATACATATCCCCATGTTATCAATAATATTTAGTTTATCCTAGAATAAAGATCAATTATTTTTCTCTCTATATCCATGCTAAATCCATATTCATTTTGGTGTGTGAAGAATGGGTCTATGTTACATATATGTTTTTTATAAAGATACAATGATTATTTACTTCTTTATTCATAGATTTGTGATTTTTTTCCTGATTAGTTTTCAGAGATCCAACCAAGATCTTACTTAAAAAGTGATCCTTAATTTGCGGAGTGTTATATAATTATATTGATTAAAATATTCTTATTATTGAACCTAAGTTAAAACAAAATACTATTGACATATCCTAAGAAGATTGGAGGCATTACCAAAATATCAATGATATATCATTAATCAGATCTATAATTCTTGACAATCATTTCATTTCCATGTAATCCATTATTGAATGATCATCTTTATACATTCTCATTATTTATCTCACATTGAATCTCATTTTCAATGATGAATTATCCAGGGATAAATGATCATTGGATACAACATGGTACACTACTAGAATTAACATCTAATTCTAAATACATTCTTTGACCAATGAAATATTTTATGAATTAGAATTATATCCTTTTAAATACCTTGTTATCAACTCCATTGATGATTAACTAAATATATGGGCTTCTAGAATAATGTTCTTGAAATGTAATTATTTAGTGTTTCTATTTTAAACCTTATTCTTGACAAATAGAACCAAGAATAAGAATTCTTTTTGTGTGAGAATGCTTGATGTTTGTGTATAACATTCTTCAACCATTGATTCTGGATGAGGATTGGAGTTATCAATTAATAAACTATTATGTAGGAAGATCATTACATTATTTATCCTATATTCATGTTTTTTAGAATGATATGATGATTCCTTGGGATGTTATTTATATAATATTTAGTTTTATAAAATGTGTATATGATTTTTAGTATTGTAAACACTCGTGATATATTATGAATTCAATAATGTTATTTCCATATTTCATTATGATATATTTTGGTATATTATATTTTATTGTTGTTCTATGTAGGGAACCAATGCCACATATGAAAGTTTTATGGCTCGGTAGCCCTTAATGGGTAGAATATTTATATACTACATGTTATATTATGGTAGGATCAAGATAGATAAAAAATAAAAAAATCTAACTATTCTGTAAACTTGTTGAATGACAATCAATTGTTAATAGAAATGTGATAATTAGTAGGGAATGGTGGTATATGTGACCAGACCTATGTGAAAATAGTGCAGAATGATGGTCTATGGGACCTGACATAAGAGATAGTTATATAGTGTATTGGAATACCATGGTATGACTTATATACTAAGGGATTATATGACTATTAATATTATTCAAGTCCTGATCCTACATTTTTGAAAATATCTAGGAAAACATATATGTTTTATGACATTGATCTGATATTTCTATAGCAAGGTTTCATAGTAGATTCATTAACATAACAACTTTCAGGATGATTATTTTGTTGTGTGCCTAAATATATATTATCATGAATTATACTCTTATTCATTTACACCGACATTGAGGATTCATTGATGGTGTAAAACTTCGTTTTATTATTAACACCCTGATTAATAATTGTGATGCATTTGTAGAATTTATGTATGGAGATCTGATTAATGTAGATATGAATGTGAAAGATGGATGAGCCATGGAGAAATGATCAGGAGGTGGGACCAAGAAAGAAAATGGGGGATATAACTATTTTTTTATTTATCTACCAAACGTATACCTTGTTTTGGAATAGCACATTTTGATAACATTAATTTATTTTTTGTTTTATATGTATGACATCTATCATTATGGTTGTTTAGTTTTTTCAGGTTACTCTGTTATTTATATTTTTTATTTTATAATTTTTCTATGGACATTAAAATGAGGGTATAGTCTCATTATTGATGTATTTAGATACTCAATACAAGTTAAAACCCTCATAAACGTGGGGAGGAACACATGAAGTCATGTGTCACTCCAACTAAAACCCATTAGTTTAATAAAAAAAGTGAATTGTCCAAAAAATAATTTTAATGGTATTTTATGTAAAATAATATTTTATTAAATTATTTAAAAATTAATAAAATATTATCCTTGTACACATGAGTGGGATATGGTTGGGAATATCAAACATTATTGACTTAAGGGTCACAATTCCTTTTTTACTAACATTCTTGACCCCTAATGGGTAAAAATATTGTTATCATTATAATTTTCACTATAGAGACTAGATATTTTCATATCTAAATATTATATATTTTTATATTAATATTGAATACATTTCAAAGACACAAAACCAATGATCAGAAATATTTTTTGTATTTTCATTCAAGACACACAGTCTTCCTATCACATGAATGATATTCAATATCTCTGATAAATACCACCCCATTTGGTACCCTTGAATGATAAACCCCACTTAAACCCGTTCATCATAACATGGTGGAAGGAAAGATAATAAATTATGAGATGAGAGCCAAGAAAGGATAAATAAATAGACATCAAATGATAATCATTTGAAAGAATAATATATGCATAAGGGTATGAGTTCATAATAATAACATACAACGTTCATACTCAATCTATCAAATATATAAAACATGATTCATGGAATAAGGATTTATTTTTCCAAAATACATGATTAATAATAGTGAGAAAACATCATGAATGAATCATTAACCATATATTTATTTCATAGGTGTGTGCACCATTATATGTATAGAAAAAATATCATATATAAATTTTAACTATTGAGACTCTGTAATCATAACAAATCAGGCATCAACCCCTGTATCCCCTAGTGGGTCAATTACATCAAATTATTTCTTATAATGGATCAAAAACACTAAATTATATCAAAAAATTATATCCTAATATATAAAAAATACACATGAAGGTGGTGATGTAGGCTTGATGCGTGATGTAGGCTTGGGATGACACAAGCATGGCACAAGCCTAGTGATGCGCACAATATGATAGAGGAATGGCACTTCAAAGTACCTTTGGGCCAATTTGAGGACCATTGGGAAATGTAACATGATTAATTCCCACTAAACATTTAGTACATATACTGAATAAATGAGTCTTGATGGGTGATCTATCCCTTGGGGGTGCTATGGCATGCATTTTTGACCTTTTTATGTGGTGTGTGTGTTTGTGTTTAATGTAATTGTACCCCTATTCACAATATATATATATATATAAACAATTCCTAATGAATTGGAGAGATTTAAAATTCTCTATCCACCGATCACATAATGAGAATCATTCATATCTGTTCCATAAGATCATAATAACATTCATTATATCATCACATCATAATTCGTGCAAATAGAAAGAGTTTTAAAACCATGTCATCAAATAAATAAGTAGTACCACATGAAAAAGTAGTGTGTTTTATTATTATATAATCGTCATTATCATTAAAAAATTACAAAAATAAAAATGATGGTATGTTGGATAATATCCCCAGTAAATTATAAGTAACATCAATGTTTTTTATCATAGATGAACAACTCCTTTAAAGGAACACAAGAATATTTATCAGGAGAAATATTTTTTTCACATTGAAATAATTTCTTTAATAACTTCTAAAATATGAAGGATTTTTTTTTGGAAAATGTCCTTTGAAACTTATATGGGATGCTCCAAATAATAGTTCTATCATAATAGTACAAAATTCTACTCATTCCAAATACATTAAAATAAAACATTCTCTTTTCACTTATATATAAAAAATCAAAATGTACCTCATTAGAAAAACAAGAAATATATTCAATTAAAATCATTTTGTAAAAAATAAATCATGGGTAGAAATTAATTTAAAAACTCAGAGGATAAAACTAAAAAACTATTTAATTAATTTTTTGAAAACATAGATATCAAAGGAAAATGTTATTCGATCGAAGATAGAAATTGTGATTATTTTATTTAAAAAAATAATTTTGGTCCCTTGAGTACTTACTGTGAGGAAAATGAAAGGAAAAATATTTTTAAAAGAAATAACCAAAGGAGAATAAAAATGAATTTGATTTATTAGGTAAATATCATATAATTTCCACAATGGTAATTCAATCATTAACCATCAAGACAAATATTGGATTGAAATTCAAAAACCTTACCTGAAGCTGCAAATTTTTTTATTGATGGTTTCTTATAGAACCATACTAAAAATATATCCTAACATTTATGATTTTTTATTTCATCTTATAACTAGTTTATTAATTGTTTTATTAAAATCATTGTATTGGGTGATATCTGCTTTTTTTTCATACATGTTTTGGTTTGGTAGTCCCAAACATTGTTTATTTATTATAGTTATTTATTTTTTATAATGTTAATAAAGATATAAAAATCATATATAAAAATTATATACATAATTATAATCTTAAATATTTTTTATAGATATAAATATTATTTATATATTTAATGGAGACAATATTCATTACATACGCATGGATGATAATTTCAATTTTTTACTGAGAAAACATAAAAAAGACAATAATTAATAAAAATTATAAAATAATTATCATATCATAAAATCATATATATCAATAAAATACAACTATAATAATTTGAATTAACTGAGTTTTTTTAAAATGATTCTCTTTCCTTCATGGAGGATGTAGTCCACATGTACACACTACCAACATTATCATTTTTTCATAGTTTCAAAGGTAAGAAGGTAGATATTATATTGTCATTATAGAAGAATAAATAATAAATTAATTTCATATATAATTACTAAAACCATTATAATATTCATCCATAAAATATAGGGATGGAAGATTATTTTTATTGTTTGGTGGCGATGGTAAGTCGTACATACAAACAAGTGATAATTTCACTTCTGATTTGACAGAAAAGTGGGATAATAAATGTGGTTGAAAATTAATATATTTTATTATATTTAAGATAGTTAATTTTTCATTTAATTAATAATATACTATATTTATAGTTGGTAAAATAAAAATAAAAATGAAGTGATAAGTTAAGCAGATAACATCTTATTCAAAAAAACTCATTTAGATATCTATTTAAAGACACTAGGGTGGTCTTTTAGAAATATAAATAATTTCTATAATATATATTGTGATTTCTACAATGGAATTTGGAATTTTATGGAGGATATATAAGCATAAAAGTTGTGTGGAAAAGATAAAGTAAGGGTTACCATTTATAAATAAGATGAGGGGAACATTTTTATAATATATTAAATTATAAGAAAGTGATTATCAAGAGATATTATTTAAAAAGGAAATATATTTGAATATAATACTATATTTGGTTAATATTCAATAAACCAATAAAATTCTTACTGCTCGATGTGGTTAATTTAATAAAATATTATTTTGATAAAATATCATTAATAACTATTTTGAAACTATTCATTTAATTTGACTTAGAAGAAATAAAAATAAAGGATTAATTAAAATATAAGACATTATGAAAATACTTGTAATTAATATTTTTCAATAAAATTCAAGAAACACCATAACTCATTCCAATTCTATTTC
This sequence comes from Viscum album, assembly GCA_963277665.1. Taxonomy (NCBI): domain Eukaryota; kingdom Viridiplantae; phylum Streptophyta; class Magnoliopsida; order Santalales; family Viscaceae; genus Viscum; species Viscum album. The sequence continues at coordinate 1,190,677,262 of OY728145.1, forward strand.
ATTTAATATTTTAAAATCATTAATTTTACTTTTCTATTAATTGAATAAATATTGTACTTGTTATCCATATAAATTTAATGTAATTATGTGATTAATAAAAACTATAAATAAATTTCCATCATGAATAAAGTATTATTATTCACAAAATAGTCATTTAAATCTATTCATAACTTCATTTTTTCTTTTTGAGAACATATAATCATTTTGGAAAGAAAAATAGAGACATTTTATAACTTGGATTGCTTTAAATTTTTTATAGGACATTTTCATGGAAAAGTGTCTATTAAAAAAATATTCAATGCTAAGTTGATAAGGTTGTTATTCTATAAATTTAATAATAATTAGTATGAAAACATATAGCCTAATCCATTGGTTTTAACCATGATTAAACCAATTTACCACTTATTAGGGACATAACTTTTACTATTGTTATTATTCAAAAACCATAAAAATAAAAGTTATGTATTTATAAAATTAGAACCTCATTATTCCAAATGATTAAACCAACTTATCAATTTAAATATGTATATGTTTTAAAAATTAATTTTAATTTTAGTGAACAGTATGTGATAAAAAGTGTTATTTGGAAAAATATTCTTTTAAGAATAAAAATATATTTTTCATTATCCCAATAATAAAAAAAATATTAGAAAACTATTATGATATTTTTCTCATATATAATATAAAATTTTCGATAAAATAATTCAACAATAGTTAAAATTTTAATTTTTTATGATAAAAATACATTGTGTGCATAAAAATGTGTATTAGAAAATTGAATTTTTAAATAAAAAAATTATTATATTACAAATTCAAATATAGAATTGATTAAAAATAACTTAATTGGATTATTTAAAAATTAAGATAATTTATTTTAATTTTAAATTATTTTTAATGAATATGAAAAATTGTGAATTTTTTAAAATATTATAGTTTTCATTAAAATTAATTATTTTAACTATTCAGTAATGAAAATAAATCCTTTAAAAAATTTGTCAGAAATTGAAGTAAGATAATTTTGATATAATAATTTCAAAAAGGATGTTTATTTAATGAAAATATTTTTATAAAATCAAAAAAATTAAATAAAACATTTTCAGATAAAAATAAAAATAAAAATAAAAAAAATTTGAAGGAAATATATTTTTAAAGAATAAAATAACTTTACTAAAACTTTAGTGATTATTCATTAATAATTTAGCAATAAGTTTTCATTGATTAGGACCAATATATATATTTATATGTAGGTATTTTATAATTTTGTTAATCCTATTCATACACTCCTATTCAATGTATATGTTATAATGATCACATTTAAATATTAATATTTAATAGTTTGTTTAAAATTGGTTTTGTTTGTAATTATAGCTGTAAAATTATTTATAGAGATTTATATTCTATAATATCATGGTATTATGCACTCCCACCCTTTAATAAGTTTTCTTCTCAAAATTGTAAATCATTATATGAAATCAATGGATTGATATTTCAAAAGTCCATTTCAAAAACCTACATCATTAAAAGGGTTAAAAAAAACTTCTTCCTAAAAAATGGAAATGGAAATAATACGTTAATATATAATAATACGTATCTAGGTTTCAAGATAGGTGAATGTTAGTGGAAAAAATAAAACATGGACAATGATGAAATATGTAAAGTACATTGAATGATCAAGAGTTACAAATAAAATTGATCACAATAAGGTCAATTGTCATGAGAATGTTAATGACATAAAAAATATACAAGGTTTCAATAGAAAATAAATTCCTTACAATTTACATTAATTGGATAAAATTATCATTTTATGATACTTTTCATAGATTTTAGGAATTTATTTACCATCAATACCAAGAATATTTGTGAAGATACTTACTTGACATTTCAAATATCACCCTCTAACATATTTTTCTAAAATATCTTATATTTCTCAAAATGATTAGTTTTCATGCTGAATTATTTATTTATGAGGAATAAAAATAGAATTCTAACAGGTCTTAATTGGATATCATAATATTATATATATATTTAGACACTAACTAAAACCAAAATTCCTAGCACAAGGTAAGATAATTCACAATATGAATAAAACTTCATACAAAGAAATGATACTCTTAAATTTTAAAATTTACACAACCACAATAGGGGTTCAACATACAACATTTCATAAATAACCATATAGTCCAAATAATATAAATAACATTATAAATAAATAACGTTTCAACCTCAATGGCTATCTCATACAATTCAACATAAATCCTCAATAATTTATTTTCATTCTTAGAAATTAATTTTTCTTATTAAATAACATGTTAATCCCAAAGGTTACATATAAATAATTCAAATAAAAAGAATCCCCAAATATCATTAATCAATATAATAAATAAATATATAATTTTATAATGTTGTCATATTCCCCAAAAAATCTTGAATAGAATTTAGCTACTAACCTGAAATGTATTCATTAGCTTGAAAATAAATATCTCTGAAATAATTAATTTTAAATTAATTAATTATCAATCATTAATATTATCTATATTCCACAACGAAATAGACCATCATTATCAAAACACAAAATAATATACTAACCCAATTTTCTATTTAATCCTCAAAAATATATTCTTTCGAAATCATTGAAAATATTTGAAATCACTTCCAAATACAATCATATGAAATTTTGAAAAGGGGGTGATGATATTATTGAACTAATGATCAGCTTATAACCCCATTATAGTATCAATAACGTTTATGTAAACCTCACATTAAAACATATTTGTGTCATAAAAATAAAAAATTAGTATTCATCATATAAAATCATAACCAATTGAATATATTCCATATATTAAAAAATCAAACAAGATTCATTAAATAAGACATAAATAACTTTTTTTCAAATAATTACCCAATTCATAGGATATGAATATTGTCCCATTAATGTGAATCATCTCTTTATCACAACAAAAAATTATCATCATACCATGGAATCACTTTTATTGGTTATTAAAACCATTCAACAGTTATTTCAAATTCCTCAAATAAAAATATTATAGAATAATCATTAGAAATTTCTTGATACTTCTATCTAAAATATCATTGATAAAATTATTTAATCATAATACATACAGACTTAAATTATTTATCATTTAATTGTGATACTATAATGATCCTTTTTGGTTCTAAGTGTTAACACTTGGACTATAGAATTGGCTCAGATAATTTCCATATTCCCCCAATAATAAACATTGAACTATAAATTGTTAATTATGATAAAAATAATAAACCCCAATTTGAATATTTATATTTTCCTTCATAATTAATTTCTATATGAAATTATTCTGCACACATAAAACACATTCTCAATCCTTTTAGAAATTACCTTTAGTTATTCTTTCCAAATTATATATATATTGGAAAATGATTCTTTTTTTCTCTGTAATATCCACCACCTGAGCTCTCATTGTACTCTATCCTAATCTTTTTTTGTGTACCAGATAATTGGTTATAATTGTTGTTTTTAATCATATATCTTGGTATCTAATTAGTAATAATCACAATATCCATTACTCTAATAGTCATCCCATTTTTCATCACATTAATACAATTTCCATCACATTTAATGTTATTCTAGCTCACGTTTCCCTTAATTGTCTAAAACTAAAAATCATATTGTGATCATCAATAATAATATAAGAATACCAAATAATTCATAAAATAATGTATAAATCCTAAAATACTCTTTTCAATATATAAAATCTTATGTTTAACCAAGGAATCCATAATCATCATCCAATCATATCCATCCTAGTGCTTTGTAATGAAAATGAAAGCTTATCCAAGCATATCCTCTTAGAGTTTCAAAGTTGGTGCATAGTACATGAATAGTCACCATGCACTAGAATGATGTTCTAGATTTACTCATCTAACTTTTATAGGGTTGTAACACCTAGATTCATGAATTAAAAATCTACATACACATGTAGTATCCAAATAGATATGTATTTCTAGAAAACCCATATATTATCTTCGTTAGAAAAACAATAAGATGTTATCCTTTGTGTAGATACATCTATTGTGTTTTTAATAGGGATTTATAAACACAATTTATAAGTATTAAACAAACCCTACTATGATACATATTTTTGTGACATAATATTTTCATTCATAAATATTACTTCAATTTTAGATGAATATTCAACAAATTTTAGAAAGACGTGCCCAAAGAACATAATGATTTAATGTATGTGGAATGTAAATATAACATATTTTAATTTTGTTAAATATTTTCAAAATCACCCACACCAACCACCTCATTTAGTACTTTTATTATAAAAATCATATTAAAAACATTACTTTATAACATAGGGAAACTAAACATAAGAAAGGGTTATTTTAGATGCTTAGTAAAGGTAAATATGGGATATATCAATCAATGATCATATGAGATAATAATATAAGAATAAACATATGGGATCATAACTATAACATAAGAATATTAAACCCAATATCTCAAAAATCATAAATATGATTCATAGAAAATGTTTTATCATTTCAAAATAAAAGGTTTTTAAGACTGATAAAACATCATAAATCAATCCTGAAACATAAATATATGTCAAAATTGTGTGTAACCATCATAGGAATAGATTTTATTTCATATGTCAATGATAACTTCCAGGAATATCAAATAAAAATGTATTAGGAATCAATACATTCCTCCAATATCAAATAAAGAGCATCAAATTTTTTTTCACAATAAACCAATCACATCAACTAGTTTTCCTCAATGACTCACGTACATAGACTTTATTCCCCAAATTCTGTCATGAGATATAAAATTTTATGAATTTCATTAGATGGATATATAATTCTAGGCCCACTATTCACATAATGAATACTATAAATATATTTTCAAAATGATCATAATAACATTTTATATATCATTACAATAAAACCCATGCCTATAAAATGGGGTTATTAAATATTTCATTAATTCAACATAGCATAACCCAGGAAAAAATTTGTTTCATTAACACGTCATTATCAAAATCATAAAAAACCAAGAAAATTAAAAATAAGGTATCATTTAATTTTATCCTATATGAATCATAATTTCACCAAATGATGTTATCGAAAATGAAGAACTCCATTAATGTATCATGGGAAAGCTTCTTAAAGAAAGTATCCTTTTCACATTAAAATTTTAATAATACATATTTTATTTTAATTAGTTTTTTAAATAATAATCTTAAAATGTTTTAATGGAAGATTAAATATAGGATGGTATTAATAGTGGTAAATTATATTCACTCTTTATGCATTAATATAAAACATCATTTTCACCCTATTGTGGAAAAGTAAAAAATGTACATCTTTCAGAAAAAGACAAGAAATTTTTTGTAAACAATTTTTTTAAAAATTAAATCCTTGATAAAACTAAATTTAAAAATTTATTGGTCAGTATTAATAGTGTAAATTTATATTCACTCTATATGCATTAATATAAAACATCATTTTCACAATGTTGTGGAAATGTAAAAAATAACATCCTTTAGAAAAAGACTAGAAGATTAATTTTAATTTTTTTTTAAAAATTCAATCATTGATAAAACTAAATTAAAAAATTAATAATAACATTATGAAAATGATATATAAAACATATTTATAAAACTTATATATGGAAGAAATTTTTTTTGATTGAAGAGATAAAGACATTAGGTTTTCCTTAAAAAATTATTTTTAGTCACTTTAGTTGTAATGGTGAGGGAAAAGAAAATAAAAAATGTATTTAAAACAAATAAACATAGGATAATAAAAATTATGTAGAATTATTAGGTAAGGATCATATAATTTCCTCAATGGAAATTTAGACACAAATAATCTCAATTAAAATAGGATTGAAATGTGAATCCCTTACCTCAATTCATGGATTTTTTTGTTTTCATTTAAAACAACTATATAATAAATATTAATTTATTATAAATTCACTAATTAATTATATTCCAATATATTATACCATTTAGTATTATTATATGACATTTTATAATAAATTTATGAAAAAATTTGTATTAAAATCCTTGTTCTGAGTGAAATCTACTTTATTTTTCAAGCATATTTTGGTTCAGAAGACATGATCCTTGTAAATGTATTATGGTTATATCATTTGAATAATTTTAATGATTATAAAAATATCATATATATTCATTACATACTAATTTATAGAAATCCATTAAAAGTAAAGATGAAAAAATGAGTTACATTGCCCATGGATTGAGTATATTGTACGTACACATTTATATTGTTTTCACTTTTTGATGGATGGAAAAAAAGAAGTGAAAATAAAAATTCATCACTATATAATAATTATTATATCATTGATATAATATAATTTCATTTAATCCATCTTTATTACCATCCATGTAAAATGAAGATAAAAAACAAATCAAATCTCTTTGTGGAGGTTGTAGTCTGTAGGCACGCATGATCAATATTATTGTTTTCCAATACTTTGGATGGAATGAAGGAAGCTAAAATGTTATAACTATATAATATAAATTTTTTAATTAATATCATATATAATCATTAAACTCATAATAATAATCACTGATAAAATATGGTGATGGAAAATGAATTGTATCGCTATGTGGAGAAGATAAGACATGCATACTCACAAGTGACACTTTCCCTTCCCATTTGATAGAAAAAAGGATGTGTAATGATGATTTCATAATCATAATAAATTATCACTATAATCAGTATACATAATTTATTATATATGGAAAAATAAAAAAAATTATAGGAGGTAAGAGAATAAAAAAGAATTTGTGTTCAGTTAAGGTGATAACCCCTTCATTGAAATTACTCATTTAGATCTGCAGTTATGGACAAAAGGGTGGTATTTCGGAAATATAAAAACCATTAAAATTTTCATATGGAAGTTCAAAAGTTTTTTATGGTATTTTAGATCTATAATTCTTAATGTGGTTTGATGAATATAAATAATGTTAAACATTATAAAATATAGGTGAGGGGCACTTTTGAAATTACTTAAAAGAATAAAATCATTATAAAGCCATTATCAATAAAAATGTCTCCAAATGTAAATATATTAAAATATATTACAATTTATTTTTGATATCCCATAAACTAATTTAATTTTTACAGGTTACTGCATTGTTTTAAACATTATCCTTTTGATTAACCCCTAGTTTTCCTTTTTTAACCTTAACTGTAGTAACATCAATTTCATATTAAAAAGGTTATAATTCAACTTTTAGTTGATAATTGGATCCTAAATGGACATGAAATGAAATTTTATACCATATATTTTGAATCTTGTCCTATTTAAATATTTTTATTATTTTTAAATAATTTACTAAAATTTTATATTGATAAAATTTCATTAATGTCAATTTTAACAATATTAATTTAATTTGTCCTAAAATACCAAGATAAAATATTATTATTATAATATAATAATTTGTTAAAAATATTATTATTTCATATTAATTTATAAATTTTTGTAAAACCATGAAAAAATCATATTATATTAGTATTTATATTTTTTAAAACATTTATGAAAATTTATGTTAATTGAATAAATACTATGTTTGAAATGAACATGAAATAATTGAGATTTTATAATTACTGAAACATAAATATAAAATACCGTAGTGAATATAATTTTATTATTCAAAAAATATATATTTACATTCTCTCATAACTTTCTCTTGACTCTATGGGGAAACATAATAAATATTTAAAAGTAAGAGAGTGATGTTTTGCCACATTCTTTACATTAAATATAATATAAGCCATTATCATTGAAAAGTATCCACTAAACAATTAAATTTATAATATAATATGATAATGGAGGAGTAAAATTAATCCAATGAGAATTAGGATGAAATATTATGGCCTTACAACTTAGTTTTAAAATACATTAACCATACATACCCTTTATAAATGTGATATATTTTACCATAATTACTATTCCTAATGGTTAAAATTAAAGGGGAAATATTTTAAAAAATAGAATATTAATTAAAAATATGGATTAAATTTAATAAAACTAAAAACCTATAAGTTTAATAAATTAATTTTAACAAATGTGCGCAAAATGTGCTGAAAATATATATTTAGATGAATATAGTCTTAAGCATAAAACAAAGTTTTATTCTTATCCAAAACACATTGAATATATTAGATGAATGTTAATGAAATTTATTGAATATATAATATTTAAATTTAATGTAAATTATCATAAATAGTGATATATTTAATTTATTAAGATAAAAACACATTGCATGCATAAAAATATTTTTCTAGAAAAATGATTTTTTACATATAAAAATGTTTATATAACAAATTCAAATATAGAATTTATTTTAAAAAACCAAATTGGATTCATAAAAATATAATAGAAATAATTTTACTTTTAAATAATTATAAAAGATGAATCTTTATAAATTATTGAAGAAATATTATTTTTAATAAAAATCATTATCTTTAACAATTCATTGAAATGATTATTCTTTTCTAAAAATAATAATAACTTAACCCAATATTAATTTTGTTATTTTTATTTCAATAATAATTATTATTTTATCCAATAATTTTTTTTAGATTTGAAAAATTAAATATAATAATTTATCTCAAAAAGAAATAATATTATTTTTTTGTATAAAATGAATTTTTGACGAATAAAATGACTATACTAAAAGTATATTGATTATTTTCTGATGAATAAAAAAATTGTAATGACTTTGAACTTTCTATATTTATGTCATTATTTTTTTTTATCATTCATGTCAGACAATATAACCGTTGAGATACGAAGGTGTAATTCAAATAATAATATTTAATGGATCGTTTAAAATAAGTGTTTCATATGATGATAGCCATCAAATAATTTAAAGTGGATTATAATATAAAATATATAGTATTTATAGTTAAATAATGTTATTGGGGGTTTAAAAGTATGATATATCGGTTGAAAAATAAACTAAAATTTTCTAAATTTTACTAGATGAGAGGAGTTGGACCTATCACCACCCAATATTTTTAATATATCAATTTGTTTCCTCATTAGCTTGAATATTAACATGTATTAATTTAATAAGTTGAGTAATTCCATGTTTCCCCATCCCCTATCTTATAATATGACACCAACTATATTATCCTACTCAAACATCATGATCTATTAATCCCAACCAAGATCTACACAAATCTCTTCCCAACCATCAGACCCATGACCTAGAGGCCATGGTCTCACCAGAAGACTAACCTAGATGGATTAATGTATAAGCTAATGGAAGTGTTTTGAAGAAGTAGTATAACTATTAACAATTTATTTTAATTTTATTTCTTCTCATACCTACTTTACATCTTCTTAATCAATGACGAAATAAAAAATTAGTATATCTGCTATTATAAAATGTTATTATGATCTTGTTAAAACCCATTTCCCTCTTCTTTTTATTACTATAGGGAATGAAGATGTCTCTCGTTCATACTTGCGAAATACCACAATAATAAATGAATTTTTTTCATATTTCATCACCAAAATCTTGATTCTAAATTGATAATATATTACCTACCTTTATTCCCCTCCATAGATAAAAAATAATAATTTCACTTGTGCAAACATATTGACTACCTCCTCCCAGAAGTGATGTTATCCTTTATTCATTACTTACATTAAATGATGATTATAAAAATTTATTTTATGTATGAAAATGATAATTATATAATTTATAAAATTCTAGGTATGGTGGAACCATGAACCCATTGACAATGGTAAAACCTAGAAATGTTTTATTTGTGATTTTGAAATTAACATCTTCAAAACATCCTATAAGAAATCAGTTGATTAAATAACTATATAAGGATTGATAATTAATGAAATAAAGAAATAATATCTGGTAATAAACCAGAAAAAGGTTTTTAATCAATTATAAAATCAATATATGATTATTATACAGGATATAAAGTATGTATGTGGAAATTCAAACTCAGTTTAAAGGGGTTCTATACTCAGACTCTCTTCATTTTGCAATATTAATTAATTCCTCTCTTTTTTATTCCAAGATTAGATGTTTAATGACCTATGGTTAGTTTTTATTTTATATCCATTTATTTTATATGTATTAAATTTTTTAACATATAATCAATTAAATTATTAATTCACACATAAATCATATGATATCTATAACTATTTTTCATCTCACATTTATTTCTACAAGTAATATTCCATATTCACATTATTTTAAGGGGTGTTTACATTGATGAAAATTATTAGATACTTTTCTTTTAAAATTCATATAATTTCTTATTCTTTTGTAATCTATGTATGTTATGTGTTTTCCTTTCAGTTCACCTATTTTTAATTAATACACAATGGAAAATTCTTTTTAAATAAAACAAGATATTATTTCCACTATGTTCATGTAACATTTCTTTCCACATCTGGTTTTTTTAAATTTGGTTAATTTTTTTTATTTTTTACAGTTTAATGATTTATTGAAGTCATCTTGAACTATATTTTACTTTTTATAAAATGTTTTAAAAATGAATCTTTTAATGATTACATGTATGTAATATATTAGAATTCAATACATTATAAAAAAAGAATCTTTTAACAAATACAACTTGGTTACTTCCTTCATGAATCAAGACTATTATATTTTAGATTTTTTATTTTTATATTTAAATTATGATTTTCAAAGAATATTTTTTCATAATATTGTAGTTTTTTGTTTTTAATTAAATGATTTCATAATTAAAATGTATTTTCTTCCAGAAATGTTCCAATGATCTATTAAAACAATATTCATCTATGCACATATCGATTTTAGAATATGAAAAATTATTGGGGACATAATATAATGATACAATCCACAATATTACTCCTGATAAATTATAACCATGATGTTTCTATTATTTATAGGGTAAAATTATTGACATTTTTTAAAGAGGTTAGTGGACATCCCATATTCATTCACGTCATTTTGGATAGGATCCAACTTGCTATTTTTTAACAGCACTGTTACTAGTAATGATCCTGATAGTCTCATTTTCATGGGATCTTTTTCGGGTATTTTCAGCATCAAAGATTTGGTAGGTGTGAAAAGGGACTTATCGAATGAAGATATATGGGGGAGACTCTATAGTGAAAAGAGATTTTCTCAAAAGTCAATTTTCTATTGTGGCATGTGAGGAATAAATCATTGCTTACTGATGAGAATTTACAATGCGTATGAGTGAACTTAGATTTTAGGAGTTGGTATTACATGTACTTTAAACATGATATAGTAGGCCATGTATTCTTTGGTAGTGAATGGGATAAATGGATATGGAAGGCCTTTAGTGCCTTATTCACCTAGAACGGGTATAGTGGGGTGTAGGATAATTTATCGGTTCGTTGTTTAGAAGAGTTATCTCGCATGAGGTAGAGAGGAAAGATAATATGATTATACTCATCATGGGATGTTGGGTTTTTTAAAATTCCAAGAATGACAGTCGCCATAACAATTTTTTCGGATCTTAGGCCAGTATGATTTTTATGACGAAAAACATGATTCTAGATCAGGTCTGATTAAGTCATGACTGTTATTCATCGCCAATAGTGAATTCTATCATTCTCGGCATTTCAGGTTATAACCAAGTGGAACATTCAGAGAAGGTATGATATTAAAGATGGTGGCCTCCATCAATGGGGTCAAATTAAATACTTATGGGTCTTTATTATGGGAGGAGATGAGTGGGGTGGTGCTGTTAGAAACTACAAGGGTCTATAATTGATGTTTTTTTAGATGCATATAGAAGAGGTGATGTACTAATGGCTGATGCTCAAGCACTGGTTGAGGGACTGGAGATATGCACCCCAAGGAAAATCATTTTGAAGATAGTAGAGACAGATTCAATGATTCTTTATAAAGCACTGATAAGAAAAGATAATAATCCATGGAATATTGAATACATCATCTGGAAATTCAAAATTCTCATTGTAAATCATATTGTGCTATCCCACAAATTACGGGGGGGGGGGGTAACATGGTGGCAGATTTTTTTGGAATCTATGAATACTTCAAATAAAAGTACGTACTCCTTCTTTAACATGGGTTATTTTCCTAGTGAGGGGATAATGATTTTTGTTTCTGATGTGATGGGCTTGTATTACATTAAACAATCATAATGTTTTTTTGGTATTTTGTGTATAGTGATTTATTCAAAATGAGTAAAAATGTTAAATTTTAGTCAACTAGTTTGGGTATTTTATATACACCTTATATTTTATCTTTGTCTTATTGTAATAATGGCTTGACGATTTTATTATGATGTCTAACAGTATACATCAAATAATTATGAAACTAGTTATTATTTTATATGTGATTATTTAGGTTGTTATTTAATATAATGATATATTAACCTTTTATGATAGTAGATATATGAAATATTTTATTATTGATTTTATCTACCATATAATTCATTATTTATTTATTCTATGTTATCTTCTTTTGTATGCTTTCCCTTATATTGATTTTCATATCTCCCATTATTATGATTTCCATTGAGTATGATACTAAGATGAAATATATAAATGAATTTTGGGTAATACTAGATGAAATAAAACAATACTTAGAACAATTTAATGTTATATTTAATGTTTCAAAATGTACTATGAGGATTATATATGTAACTATTCTACCCCGAAAGCTCCAATATTAAATCATTTGGTATGTGATCCATTGTATATGTTATAAATATTTTAAAATAACCACAAAATGTAGGATACTACGGTTTTGGTGTTATGTATCCAAAATAAGTTATGTTTATATCTAGCTTAAAATAGATAATTAATGATATTTATTTTGCTTTAGGGATATCTTTATTCACCAATCAATCATATTTATTATATTAGTACATGAAATTCACATCACTTGTAAATCCACCACATGCCTTTTTAATCAATGAAGAAAAATCATATAAAAATAAGATAATAAATTCTAAAAAGTAACTTGAATGTAATTTAAACAGAAAAAGATCAAATTACCTATATTAATGGAAAAGTATATTTAAAAACATATCTATAAATTACTAAAATTATTGAAAAAATAAAATTATTCTGTTTGTTCAATTCATTATAATGAATTACATCATCGAGTGTTAGAGGAGTGGGAGAAAGTCTACATTTAAATGGAACTAGAACACTAGTATGTTTAAATATTTTGAATTTTTATTACTAAAAGAAGTTTATTTAAATTATTAATGTGATAAAATAGATGTTTTTTGGGGGATGTTTGGGATAAAAATGAAAAAAAATTAAATTTGATTATTGTGAAACTTATGTAACTTGGGTAGTTATTACACTTGGTCAATAGATGGCTATTTAGAGACCACTAAATTATTTATTTCTAACTAATGTATATATGAAATTCCACTAGAATCAAGGTGGGGGACATAAAATAACATATGGTTTTATTTAATATCATTTGGTGGATAATGGAAAACTAGTGGAATTTCCCAACCCCTCTCTTAAGTGTGGTCAATTTGGGGTGGAGGGTCCACATATCTTGTTATATTTCTACTCAAGTTTTAGGTCATTAGCTTACTTAAATTGTGGGGAGGCTTACATTGTTTCTTCCAATTCTCTGTTTATTTTTCCCTTGTTCTATCATGTAATGAAAAAATAATTTGAGTGTGGAAATTTTATTATGTGTTTTTTATGATCAGGTGTAGTCGGGTTTGTTTAAGAAGTCAGTGCGGTTAGTGAACTCATTGGGGTGAGTTTTGTGAAGATGGTTCAAATATCTAGATATTATTAGGGAAAAATCAGTTATAGTAACACAGAACCAATTATTATTTTATTACATATGACATTATAAAATAATTGAGTAAGCATGAGATATAATACACATACATGATTCTCACATTACATTTTAAAACATAAACTTCAACAAATAATTTCATTGATAACATTATTATTCACTATAGAATATCCTTAAATTCACTCAAATTTCACATTTGGATACCATAGGGACATGAAATAAACTAAAAGGTTGACATAAAATGCTCAGAAAGGGAAAGAACATAGTTGAATATATCATATAATTAATAAATCCTTAATAATATGGTAGAAATAAAGAATAAGTAAAAATTTCATATTACTAATATCCTGAAATGAGAATATTTATATGTATGAAATAAATAGATAAATAATCACAGGGATATTAATAACTCGTATCCTAAAGGTATAATATATAATCTCAGATATCATAATCATTCCACTAAGGGCTCACACAATGAAATCATATATAAATACACAAGGAATAAACAAAATAGAAAAGCTGGTTTATCTCATGAGACCTGTGGATGCTTCAAGGGGTTATCTAATATTGTTACCAAATTTTCACTTACTAAGTATAATGCATTTAAAATATAAAAACAATGAATTAAAAGAAAAAATAATTATCAACATGTATTAGTAAAAAATAACTATATCTAAATCCTAACATATAAGTTGTCCATACTTACCCCAGTAAATAAATTAATCAAAAACATAATAATCCCATCAGATATTGAACATGAGATAGATTCTTAAATACCTATAATTTCATGAAAGTAAGATAAAAACATTTATAGATTTTTTTTACACCACACAATATAAAAAACTAGTGAATATGGCATTTGCAGACAAAAAATAAAAGTGAGATAAGAACCATTTTCTCTTTACTTTAACAAAATATCATTAACATCTAATATAATTAACATAACTATCTTAATTAATTTTTTAATAAAACTATCAATATATATTAACATTTACATTATTATATTATAATCATGTACCACACATTTATTAGGCTGTTAATATTTATTTTATTCATCAGATATTGGTAAATTTTGATTATATCATCCATGTTTTGAAATGATGATGTCAAACCTCGTTCTTGGATTAATAGTTAATTATTATTCCAAGTAAAATTATAAAACATACCTATTTATTTATAATTATCAAATGTTATTCCAAGATAATTTTTTTTATGATTTTTGAAAATAAAATTAGTGATGAACTTGTTTCGGGTAATTTACTAATATCAACATAGAACATTATAATGATTTATAATTATTGTATTATCATACCAAAAATAGAATCATTAAATATTTTTTACTTAGTATCATATATATTCATCTAAAACACTTTTATAAACTGGCATGGGAAATGGTGATTTAAAATTAAATCAATAACTTCACGAAGACAGTTGTTTGTTTGTACACTAGGGAAATGTTTTCATTTTACAATGAAGGGGAAATAAATAAGGTAAATAAAAATTTATCATTATAAAATAATAACTATGTTATAAATATCATATATATTCATTGATTCAATTTATATAATTATATTTTGATATCTATGGTGGAAAACAAAACTTGTTATTCATAGAGGTTGTAGTGTGCACACACACCCAAGAGACATTTTCATTTTTTCAATAGAATGAAAGAAAAAGTATATATAATTTGTTATATAAACATAACAACATTAATAAATTATATATTTATATTTAAAATATATAATAAATACATAAAATGGTAAATTTATTTGAAAATTGTAAAGAAGAAGATAGAAAAAAATATTGAAAAGAGAATCGGGGTTATGTCTTCAATAATGATTGAATCGTTTACTAAATCCATGAGGTATATGGTTTTAGTACCTCCAAAAAAACCCTATGATATAAAAGAGACTTATTATAGGGGAAATTATAATATATCTGATGTTTAGATATGAATTGGTAGTGGTCTTCCAATGGAGATGAGATCGGGTATTTATACACGAGGATATAGGTATTTGAGGTAAAAATATTGACAATTTTTATCATTCAAGCCTAATACATTAATGAATGACGATTCCTATAAATTTTTTGTTTTATTAGTAAGAAAATAAGATTATTTTACATTAAATCTATTAAAAAACCAAATTAAATAATTTAAAACCCTTACTAAATGATATAAAACAAGAATAATTTTATATTTTAAAAATGATAACTTAGGATTCAATTTTTTGAATAAAGGATTATATATAAAACATAATAACTTGAAAGTAGTTATTTACTGAAAAATTACATTTTTTAATGAAAAGATTTATCTGAAATTTCCATTCATTCTTACATAATAATGATGTTATAAAAGTTTGTATATATGTAAAAATGAGATATTTCACTTATCACTAAAAAAGAAACAATTTCCGAAATCCCAATAAATTTACTCTAAGATGATTTTGAAATGTCGATTTAAAAAATGCATTTCATTTTATAAATTAAAATCAATTGTGGTGGAAAAAATTATTCCAATACCAGTTCATAAAATAAGTGATATTTTAAAAAAAATATCAATACATAAAATTACATTATTATTATTTTATATCGTGTGACATCTATTAGAATCTTTTTAAATTTTTCAAATTAATTTATTAACAATAATTTTCAAAATAATAATTTATTAGTAATGATTAATTATATTTGTTGAAATAAATAAATTTCACAAATAAGGACCATTTTTTTTAAAAAAAAATATTTTTTATCATTATGTTATTTAATTTTTTTTAATAAATTGCTTATAAATTCATTATTGATTATTCATTACATTATATGTATAAAAATTTAATTTTCAAAAAATTTAAACCACAAATAAGAAAAATAACCTTAAAATGAAAAATATAATTGTTAAGAGATTTATGTTTATTTTTTTATCCAGGAATAATTAATATGAAAGTTATTATAATTAACTTTGTTATTTTATTAATTATGCTTAATTTAACTATATTTTAAAATATTTATATTATAATAAACAATTATTCACACCAGTTCAGTCTGGTGTGCATCATAATCTCTCAAACACATTAAACTCATTAAAAATATATATATTCTAAAATCACGTGGGGTAACATTATATCACCTTATTTGAATATCTCCCTTTAAATTCAATTACTACAATTAAAAAATTTAGGCTACATATGAATATTTTCATTCTCATATTCCCATGAATCATTTAAGAATATTCTATTTCTCCACATTGAATTGACTTGGTTAGTGATCTTATTCCAAAACAATTTATCTATTTAATCATGAATATAAACAAGTTATTCATTATATAAAAGATCATTGTTTAGTTTTTGATCCTAGGAGTTAAGTACATGTGATGGCCTAGTTATGTACTTCCTCAAAGAAAAAACATGGAACAAGTTGTGGACTTAATAGAGTTTCAATGGAAGAACTAAGTGATAAGCTACTATTCTTATTTGATAAAACATATCATTGGTACTGATATATCTTTCATATAGTATCCCTTTCACTAAAAATCTTTTTACATCCTTCCATAGATTCACCTTTACAAATTTGTGTTCCCCTATATGAACTTTCGAGCCCTTCCTTTGATTATCACTAGATCTATTTTTCCATCTTTGAACTTCTATGATAGGATTATGAATATTCCACACTTTTAAAATAATCTAATTAATAAGTTATTTTCCTAGTTTATTCCTTTCTCTAACTTCTTCCAAAAAGGTTATAGTAAATCATATATTCATAAAGGGTACATCATATAGTGCTATTTGGGTACTTGAGTGAAATATATTATTATATGAAAATTACATGAGGGTTAGATACTAATCCAACATATATTGAATGTTAAGAGATAAATATCTCAATACGATTTCTGGTGTTTGAATATTCATTCATAATCCCCATCAGTTTGAGGGTGATAATCCGTTATAAAATGTATCTCTATGTTAAGATACATTTTAAGACCCTTACAGAATTTCAATGTGAAATTGGGGTCATAAATATACTAAAATCATAAGGCAGCACCATGATGTCATAGAAAATCTCTAAAACAGATCCAAGTAATTTTTTCAGGAGGTAGATCATCCTTACTTCACAGAAATGTTATAACATGGTAATGTGATCAACAATAACCTAAACAGCATCATTCCACCTATGATTACTTGGAATTTATGTGACAAAGTACATTATGAAATCGTCCCACTTTCATATTGGTACAATGATAGGTTTCACGACTCCCTTTGGATATTGGTTTTATCCTTTTCCAATTGGAAAACTAATCATCTGGAACATAGTGAAATTTTTTTCTTCATACCATTGAATCATAAATATTCTCTAAAATCCATACAAATAATTTTTATTTGGATTTATAGATAAATTTGAGGAATGTGTTTCATCTATTTTATTTCTTTATAAATATGTAATTAATATAAAACATAATATATTCACAAACATCAATACATAATCCATATATATGATGTTTCAAAATTTACCCATACAACTAATTTTATCTTCCCGTGTAAATCATTTTAATCAAATTTGGACTTCTGTATCCTTTTTACTAAAAATTGTTAATTGATTTACTATATAAGGAATAATGTGTCTTTCTATCAAATAATTACTAAATATAACATTACTAAATCACAAAATATAAGATCAATGTTAATACTTATCACGGTAAGAACTTCATGGCCTCTCCTACTCAATTCGACAACCATCTTGTCTGCCTTTCTAGGATGGTAGATTATAAAGAAATCACATACCATAAGTTGTTCTAACCGTATTATTTTCCTTTTGGAAAACCATATTTGGGGGAAAATGTTGTTAAAATGTTTATGATATATATATATATATATCGAATCTTTCACTATACAGAAATCACCTTTATATCATAAATTAAAATAGTATAAGCACAAACTCAAGACCATGAGTTTGTTTTTTATGTTAATGGATCTTAAATTTTTTTTGATACATAAGAAAACACTCTATTCTTTTTCATATGTACTCAATATAATAATATCATTGATGAATCACTAAATATTAAAATTAGACACTTTTTATAGTAATGTTAATCCTGGTGCATTATAAATTTTATTCTTTATCACCTCAAACATTCCCTCGACCATGTGAATTTAATCCATTTAGATGTAAATATATAAAACATGTCGGCCAATAGGGAAATTTTTTTTACAAAAAAACTGATAATAGCCTTCTAAAAAAATAAACAATGTATCTTTTTTATATTATTTGGTGGGAGACCTTCATTTACTATCATTTTATTTAAAGGATCAATTGAGTTTTCTTCCTTAGAAATATTATTTCCATGTAAAGAAACATCATTGAGCCAAAATATATGCATTATAATTTTTTAATATAACTCCATTTATATATGAGTTTCCAAAATTATCCATATGTGATTATAATTATCATCAATGATTTTAGATTATTTCATGATATCCTTAATAAATAATCCATGAAGTCATCAAGATATTGCTGGAATATTCTATTCATCATGTACATAAAAATATATGGTTCCTTATCTAAAAAAAATTGAATAACCATAAACTCATATTGTCCATACCTCATATGAAAATCCATATTAATTATATCAACCCACATTACTTTTAAAATATGATTACCAGAATAAAGATAAATCTTTAAATAAATTTAAGCTCCTTGAATTTGATAAAATAAATCATTAATGCATAGAAAATGATACTTATTCTTTATAATAATGGCATTGATCTCCCTATAATCGATATAACATCTCATAAACACATTCGACATTTTAAGATATATGACAGGTGATCCCCAAAGAAAAACATTAGGGTGTTTAAATCCTTGTTGACACTACTCAACTAATTATATATTAAACTCTAACAATTCTACTTGTCCCATTATTCTGGGAGTCATAGATATAGGTTTCTCAAATGGGTTGAGTGCAATAGAAAACTCAACATTATGCTGATATGGATGTCCTTATAAATCCTCTAGAAATACATTAATGTATTCTTTTAGAACATGAACATCCTCTATTTCAATTATTTATTCCCCATACATGGATAGTTTTTCCCTTTAATCTCTCATATGATTTCATTAAGGTGAGATACATAAGATGTATCTTGACAAGATTTAGATAATGAATTCACTCCCTAATAAAAAATGGATTTTTCCCTTTATAAATAGAAATTTACATCACTTGAAAATAAATTTTTTCATTATACATTGAATTCTAACCATGTCGATCTTTATATGAAAGTCAATCATTTGTATGAAAATTAATAATTCAATGACATATTATATATGTCACTAAATAAGGACTGTTGAATATATAATTGTTCCAATAAGAATCCCACAAGGTTTTTTAATTTAAAATGTCTCCCTCATAGTTTTTGTGTATAATTAAATGTTTTTAATAAATATTTTTGATATAAAAGTGTATTTATATATGAAATAAAATAAATAATTATATAATTTTTTTTATAATTAATGTAATTATTATCACATCATTTGGGATTTTTACCTCAATTATAGCTATCTAATATGCTTTGTAACATCCCAGTCCAACTCACCACCAAAATAATGGTTAAAGTGATGGATCATATGGCCTCAATAGCACATACCCATACACTAGAGGTTACCAACCAATTACAAGGGTCTCAAGAGGTGATAGTGGGGAGATTATACCATCATATAAGAGTAGAAAATTAGTTTATCAGATAATAAATAACATAAAGTAAAATAATTAGTAATAAATTAAATAATTCATAGTAATTGAATAATATAAATCTTATACAAAATATTTGAATGGAAAATATATGTCAAATCATGCATGTCTTGATAATGATACATAACCAAAACAAAAAACAAACTGCAGGCGATAGTATAGAATACAATATAAGAATAAGAAAATAAACAAATTCCTAAAGGATTAATCCATGATAATCTAGAGTTCATACTAGATATTGGGCTCTTATCTCTCAGGTACATGAAAAACAACACAAGAAATAATCCAAGGTCCAGTGAACATAAGGATCTACTCAGGTACCTAGTGTAATGGAAGCCCAAGTAGGGTGTGAGGTATAAATCCCAATAGGTTTCCACAAATGATGTCTAAAAATAAATCTAGTCCATGAATATATGAACAATATTGTGAATGTAATAATAATAAAAACAACTAAAATAAATAAATAACAACCAACATAATCAGGTTCCTAAAGGACAGCTGGCAGCTCTAACTACATCTTCTCATTACCAGAATAAGATGTTTGACAAGTAACTATATATATATTAGAAATTATCTATACTGTTATGTTATATATCATACCCACCATTTTAAACCATGTACTTGTGGACGTAAGTGTCTATATTCCTAGAAAACTAGGTTCTTCTTGATCAGGTCATAACTTAGTCATCCATAACTAGTCTAAATGGCCCTATAAGACATAACAGAGAGTGCATGACCTTCATCTCATAATGGGTGGGGAACGTAATGCCCTTCACATGAGATGATGAGTGTTACTTCATGTCAACAATTTAATGGTAGTGAGTGAATTTTTATATCTAAGGTACATGAAAAACAACACAAGAAATAATCTATGGTCATACGAACATAAGGATCTACATAGGTACCCAGTGTAATGGAAGCCCAAGTAGGGTGTGAGATATAAATCCCAATAGGTTTCCACCCACGATGTCAACAACTAAATCTAGTCCATTATTATAAGTAAAATATTGTGTATGTAATAATAATAAATAAACAAATGAAATAAATAAATAAAAACTAACATAATCAGGTTCTGAAAGGACAACTGTCAGCTCTAACTACATCATCTCATTGCCGGAATAAGATGTTTGATGAGTCACTATATATTTATATATATATTTATATTTAAAATTTTACGTATTTTTATGTTATATATCGTACCCACATTTTTAAACCATGTACGTGTGGATGTAAGTGTCTATATTCCTAGAAAACTAGGTTCCTCTTTATCGTGGCTTAACTTTGTCAACCATAACTAGTCTAAATGGTCCTATAATATCTAAAATAGGGTGCATGCCCTTCATCTCATAATGGGTGGGGAACATCATGCCTGTCACTTGAGATGGTGAGTGTGACTTTATGTCAACACTTGAATGGTAGTGAGTGCATTTTTTTCTCAACACTAACCAGGGAAGTGGTGTGTTATAAGAATAATCCACATAGTATCACTAATGTGAGAGTTTAGGATTCAACAACTGATGTAAGGGACTGTGATTCCTCCTTGATCAATTGTACCCTTATAATAATTCAACAACATATATCATCAAGTAAATATATAATAATAATAATTATAGAATCCATGTAGCATCACCACTCAGGTTGTACATTTATTTAGCCTAATTAATAATAGATATTATATTTTAACTATAACATGTACTTTGCATGAAATGAATTGAATGTCTATTGCACCCTTTAGAATTCATTTAAAACATTCACCTTGTTCATTTCATTATAACCATCATGAAGCTAATATTTGGTAAAATTCAGGTAACTTTCATTATACCATTTAAATCAGTAAGGGAAATAATCCCATCATTATTAGTCACTGCACTTAATACAATCAATTTAATTAACCAAATACAGAAAAATAAATTTATAAATATCAATTAAAAATTAAAAGGGTTCACTAGAAAATGGAAATTACCAATATAGGTAATTGCAATGAAATTTTGGGCAAAGCACTTAAGAGGTTCCTTGGTTCATTTTACATTTATATTAATGGATAGAAACACCATTTATGAATAACCAAGAAATAAATTTACAATATATTCCATTTATATAACCTTAAAAATTAAAAAACCATTACTTCCATAAAGACAAGAAAGATGAAATCCACTAATTACCACTTTGTAACTTCAAATACATAACAACTCATATGGGGGTGGGGGTTTATTATAAAAACATGAATTTTTTTTATCAAAAAACTCATTTAAAAAGGTAAGAATCATATTTGAGAATCACATCTCAATTCACAAAAATATGAAATTTTAAATTAAACAACTAATGATGGAAAATAAATTAAAAGGCTCAACCTGAAACTTAGGAGTTTCCATCAACATATATGTAATTCATGAAAAGGGTAAATTCTATTATTCATCCATGATCAACACTTATAAGGAATTCTAGTCAATGAATCATTTAATTATAAAGGACCAATCAAAGGAGAAACAACCAAGG
This sequence comes from Viscum album, assembly GCA_963277665.1. NCBI lineage: Eukaryota > Viridiplantae > Streptophyta > Magnoliopsida > Santalales > Viscaceae > Viscum > Viscum album. The sequence goes on from OY728145.1 coordinate 1,190,700,314, forward strand.
GTGCCTGCAATCAAGGTTTACCTCCTCTATATACTAAACGATGATCATTGAGAGTGTATCAAGGTATATTGAACATTTTGATATGAAGAGATTAATTAAATAGTAATGCATGGCAGAAACCATCATGCAACAGAACGACATGTTAAAAAATGGAAAATTTGAGGAAACTGACATAGACCAACTGCCTTATTCTTAGGACACTACTCTAATCAACTATTGAGTTATGGATTGGTCTGGTTCAGAAGAAATATCTGAAATGGATATCCACCCTCAAAATAAAGAAAAATGTTATTTTTCCACTATAACATAGTTATTAGGATATTAAATGAAGAACTTTTCAAAAGGAATCAATTGATCACTGAGAGGAATCCATAAATACCAATGGCGTTCATTTTAGATGATATAAAAAAAAGATATCAAGTATCCGAGTTTATTGTTGGAAGCATAAACCCATGAGAAAGGAGGATCTATGAAAACTAGAGGAGGGTGAGAAAAAGAGAAAAGAGTTTTAAAATTGATGAGGGTTAGTTTAGCGATTTCACCCTCAAAATTCAGTCACAGGGTTTGGAAAAAATGTACACCAACTACATGGTACCCTCTGCCTAGGAATCTTACATTGCATGGTTTATGCTACACGGTTTTCTTAAATGTTCATCAACCTTGTGAAGAATATTTCATATGTACTACCTAATTGGTACTATCCAAGAGGATTAGGTGCACAGTTTGGGAAAAACATGTGTTTCCCATGAATCACCTATTAGACCACTAATTCAGGTTTCATGGTTTTCTACAAAGGGATACATTGTTTTAGAAAAAAATGTTCACCCTTTTCAGAGCACCAAAAAATGAGATTTCAGAGCCTGATTGTACAAAAACTTAACACGATGACTAGGAAACCCCTTGGTCCTTTACCAAATTCTCAAAACAACACTTTGAAGTGTTCCTACTCTCAAAATTATGTTCCTAATCATGGATCAAAGAACGACATATCCACGTAATAACAAAATTGATATTTCCTTGTAATTCTAACTTTTCTCAAAAAACATGGTCATTAAAACCACTCCATATCAGAAATTATCATCCATGAGAATCCTTCAAGAACAAAAAAAAACATCCTATAAAAAAAATTATGAAGCCTCTTTCAAATGGTCGTGTTTCATTTCCAAATGCCCAACACATCTAACAACACAACATAAGCACATGAAAGAAAAGTAATCAAACCCTAAGACAATTCTCGTTTTTTAAGGAAACACCTATGTAGAACATAATAGAATTTTCTTATCTAGAGACACAATCATGTTGTCATATCATTAAGTATCTGACTGATGGTTCTCCTCAATAAGGAATCTTTTTCTTTATAAGTGTCCTATTATGAGACACATAACCTCCACTATCGTAATTTACTTTAATGAAATCCCTAATTGTTATTATGATTCTCCTAAAATGTTTTATTTAGCTAGGAGAAATTTATTAATTCAGAGGATATAACTGAAACCTCACCCCAATGAAATTTTCAAATCTCGATCAACCAAAATGAATCTGGTTACACAACCCTTCTAGGAAGACATAACAGATCATTCACCCCGAACTCCTTAACATGGTGGATTGATTTTAAACAGTTTTACATGAGTGTGTCTAGGAGGGAGAAGGAAAACCGAGTCAATGAAATTTAGCTAATTAATATTTAAAAAGAATGTCTTATAAATCTTACAAGTTTTCAAACAAGATAATAATTTCTTCCTCCATGGCAGTTCATGTTTACAATGATAAATATCACTGAATTCGATGCCAGACTTCCAGTAACATTCCTATATCAAACCATCACTCCATTATATAAAATGTTTTACATTAGTATGAACAATGCTGTAACCCATATCAAACACACTATTATTGTTACCAATCACAAACAATCATTTTATCCCTATAATAATTCTAGGATAACCTCAGATTCATTGAACTAGGGTCCAAGGAAATAACTCAATTAATCCATGTTCACTGTCTACTAGTGATATGTTGGTTAAAATACAAGAAATTGACATTTTATCATTGACTGAGCCAATAGAGGCATCCACATGGAAGTCTAGTCAATAGAAAATGGTTGGTGCCCAATAGTCTCTCTAAGGAATTCCTACATGGGAACCTTTGTATAAATCAGGACTATCCATGCCTCAAAGAAAACCATGCAACCCACATATAAATTTGATTTAAATTATTCATCATGAAAAAATATTTTAAACCATTAGCATGGAATATAATTTATGCTCTCTTAGTAAATCAAGGACTACCTCATGATAGGGGACATGCTCATCACTTTTAAAAGAGTACACTAAGATAATTTGAATGGTTTCCAACTACACAAGGAAACCTAATGAAAAACAACAAAAACAATACTTATCAACTTAATAAAAGAATAAAAAAATCACTTTATGACACATTTATATAAATCCATCACATTCCTTTAGCACTCAAAGGCATTCCATTTTTTCTCAATATAACCACTGATTTCCATCTGAGACTGAGGATGTTTCAACATGTTGCATACACATCTTACAATATCAATATCGTGCTAAAAAGAAAGCACTAACAAAAAAACTATAACCAAAATAACATTCCCAACCATAGGAGTGTCATAGTCATTAAAATAATGGTTATAATAGCTTCTCATAAGTGTTCTAGATGAAATTCACATTAAACATAAAAAAGTAATCATTTGGCATAAAACCGAAAAATAAACTGACCGACATGTTAAAATACTAGATCCTCAAGTAAAGTCAACCTAAGTATTGGGAAAAATTTATTCATTTATCTCATAGGTCACTCTACTAAAGAGATGACCTTGGAATATAAAGAAGAACACACTGTTTAATGATTTCACAAAACTCATTTGATTCATTATATCATTTAACAAATCAAAGTGTATTTTGTATATCAAAAAACACTACCCCAATATTTTAGGATAAAGATGACACATCATTGATACTATCCCAAGGATATTCGACCTATGAATTCAATTATCATATTGCTTATATAGAAAACTATCACAAGTCACATTATCTCATATGACTATAAAACAGAATGAAAACATCTTAAGTCACCCAAGGAAAGAAAAAATGGTCCCAATGATTACGAAGTAGTCGATCATGCCCATGGAACATCTAACCTACTAAAATCAAGAATTAATTAATGTTCATTCCCATAATAAGGGTCAATGATACAACTACCATCCATCCAAAAAATTAACTCATTGAAATATAAAAGTCTTAATATGGAAAAAGACACTTGAATAAGACCATAGAAATGAAAAAATCATGGAATTTAGAAAGGAATTTTTTTTATAAGGGTGTTAAATACATCATGGCCACCCCTCTTGAAAGCATATTCCTCGACCCTATTACTAGGGCACACAAAAATGATTCCACAAGGTCTACACCAATAATTTATGTTCTTTCCATAAAGGAAAAGGCCTATCTAAAATTCTCATGTTTCTATTCCAAGGAAACTCTAAGAGAACGTTTTAAAATAAAATTACAGGATGGGTTTTATGTGAAGGACACCACTTCAAGTTCCATTTTAAGTCATTATATAACTCATATTTAATATATAAACATTTAAAAGATTTTATAATTGAACATTAAGCACCATTTATAAAATAAAAGCACCTAGAACCTTTTTCAATTAATGAAATAATAAAAAACATGTTAGTTATCTCAACATAATTCGTTACACGTTAAACATTTTCTGAAATCCTCACATAAATTAGGATAATTATCATATAAATTATTTTCAGGTTGTAAATCATATGGTAACCTATGAGGGGCCCACTTATCCATCATGGGATTAATAGAATGCACCCCAATGGAAGTTTCTTAATTATTACTGTTTCAAAACACACATAAAGTTTTATATAATTAGAAACATGACCCAACTATCCTAGTTGTGTCTATTTGTCCATGTAAGAAGGTAATCAGATGATCTACATGCCCATGTGATAGAGTTAGAATCCTTTATTATTGAAACCAATTTATTTCATATTAACATTAAACTAATTTAATATTTATTACCATTTCAAATATTACAAATAGTCAGGTATAAAGGTTAATAAAAAACTTGTCATCTACCAATCTATAAAGCGCTGATACATTTTAAGATTTGGAATTTAGATCCACTTAACCAAAAGAGTTCTATTTCAAGATTCGAACTTTAGTAGCCTCTACATTTTAATGAATGTACATAGATATTTATATAAGTTTCTAGATGTGGATTGAGAATATAGGTCAAATTTTCCAAATTATAAGGTGCCCGTACACCTTACAACTAAAAACTGGTTCTAATTTAATCACAACTAATAAATTCATACAATGCAAATATTTAAATATCAAATAACACTAATATGAATGTTATAAAAATGAATAAACACATAAAAAAATCTTGATAAATATTAAGTATGTAATATAATCACCTAAACATATTATATAACCAGACATGCTAATGAAAATAGAAGCATGGCATAACACTGAAAGTACAAATTCAAATCCGTTGAAAAAAATATAAATGAAACTACATTACATGGTATATTCATGGAATGTGAATCTTCATGAACCTATAATAATTTATATAATTCTTCATCATTTCCATATTAGTTTAAGGGTAAAATAAAAATTAATATGTAAATCAATAAGTAGAAAAAGCACACCAATAAATTTAGGTGAAATAAAATTCATCTATAATAAAAAACAACATGAACGTCAATACCAACCTTAGAAACTTAGAAATATCCCAACACATGTGTTGATCCCTCCTAGTAAGAACTATTTAACAAGCATCAAAACATTTATTGTCATTTATTTACCAACTTAAAACAATAAGAAGATGAAAAAATAAAGGATTTGATACCACATTGTAATGTCCTGGACCAACACGCCACTAAAATGGAAGGTGAAATAGTTGGTTAAATTGCATCAATAATGCATCCCCATGTACAAGATGCTGTCGAATAGCAGTGAGTGTCTTAGGAGGTGATAGTGGGGTGAATATACACTCATATAAGATTAGAAATGTCATTTATTAGATAACAAATAATAAACTACAAGTTAAACAATAATAAATGAAAGACAGAACAACAGAATAACAATATAAAATATATACAAAAGATCTCCAGATCCAGTATATAATAAAACATGCATGTACGGATGATGATACATACCAAAAAATGAATACATACAATAGGCATCAGCACAAAATAAAATACAAGAATAATAAAAGAAACAAATCCTCGAAGGCAAACTCTATAAGCATCATGATCTTTAGTTTGTTCCTATTTTCCTAACTCCCAGGTATATGAATAAAATAACAATAATGAATCCATGGTTTAGAGAACACAAGGATTGACTCAACTACCCCAGTACAATGGCATCCCATGAAGGGTGTGATATATAAATCTCAGTAGGTTACCAACCACGGTGCCTACAAATAAACTACGTTTGTTAATATAAGTGAAATAGTGTGTATGTAATATGAATAAATAAACAATTGAAATAAATATATAACAACCAGCCCACTCATTTTCCTTAACGAATCCTTGAATACTAGGTGATGGATGGACCATTTCATAACTCAGTCATCAATAACTAGTCTAAAGAGGCCTATAAGCTCTAGCAGAGAATACATTCCCTAGATATCATAATGAGTTGGGGCCTCGTTTCTAATACTCAAGACTGTGAGTGTTTCATCATGTCGAAACTTGAATAGTAGTGATTTCACCATCATGCCAACAATCACAAAGGGCATGGTTCCCCATGCCTACTATCCACATAGAATCACTAGTGTAAGATGTCATGAATCAACACCTGATGTAAGGGAGCATGATTCTTCAATACTGAACTACACTCTTAATATCGTTCCACAACCTATATCAAGGTGTAAAAATATAATGATAGTAATATAATCCACAAGTAATTACATCTCATGATTATCATTTATTTAGCCCAATTAATAGTAAAGTAATTACATTTCAATTATATCATGTAATGTGAATGCAATGAGTAGAATGGACATTCCACCCTTTACAATTAATTTTAGACATTAAATTCATTCCAGTCAGGAAAACCATGATGAAGAAAGACATCAGTAAGCTTCCAGTAATTTCCATTATAACATTTAAATCAATCAAAAAAGGCATAAGATCATGACTAGACATTCTTTTTAATACAATCCATTTAATTTATTTATAAAAGATAAATCATTTTATAAATCTCAATGACCCTAAAATAGGTATCATTAGAAGATGGGAAATTACCTACATGGGTAATAACAATGGAAATATAGGCTATGAAATTAAGAGGTTCCTTGGTTTATTTAACATTTATATCTAATGAGGTCAGCTCTATTTAGGAATAACCAAAGAGTCCATGTACAAAACATGACATATTTTTAACCTTAACAAAAGAATAGGAAAACCACCTATACCATAAATAAAAGAAATATTCAATTCACTAATTAACACTTTATAATTTAAATGAAATCAAACCTCATCTAAGGTGATTTATTAGAAAACATGACATTTTTTATCAAAATAACTCATTTAAAAATTTTAGAATAATATTAAATAATTATATCTAAATTCACTGAAGGATGCATTTTATAATAAAACATTCAAAAATGGAAAATTAATTATAAAGATCAACATGAAACTTAGGATCTTCCATCCACATTTATGAAATTATCAACTAAGGTATATTCCATTATTAATCACATAAAAATTCTTAGAAGGCATTCAGGGAATTTAATCATCTAAAAAATTATCAATAAAGGGATATTCTATTATTAATAAAAGTAAAACTGTAACATCCTAGGTAAATAAAGAATAATACATTTTCAGATTTATTAATATTTGTTAATTAAATATTAATTTTACTTTAAAGGGGTTTCTATGTTCGATAGAGTACCCGATACACAACAAAGAGTTTCTTTAAAATCTTACGTTGCACACTAGTAATAAAATAATATTATTTTAAATGTTAGTTAACAAGTAGTCGTTGTATTGGGGTGAATGAATATAAATAACTAAAATATGATTGTATATGTTTTTTAAGCGTTTTTATATTTATCAAATAAAAGTTAAAGGCTTAAAATAAGAAAGAAAAATTCAATTTTAAGGCATGTATACTCTATTTTGCACTAAAAGGTCAAACTATCTCCATTTGATGGTGAACCCTATTTAAATAAAGTTTTGGTCACTCTTATACATTATATTGGACCAAATAAAACTCTTCTTTAGAATCAGGACATCAAAATTTACTTCGTGTAAATTTTTGGTATTTTTCCGATAAAGTTCATTTTTTTAATGAATAGTGAAAAATGTTGTATTTTAATTCAAAACATCTTTTTAATATAATTAATTAATAAGATTATATAATATTTTTAAGTGGTTTTAATGTTATGTTAGAATATATATTTACCATTTATTCCAATAGTGGTCGTTGGAATTAATTTCACTTTGAAATTGGATTTAAACTAGTGTCAATCTTTTGATACTTATTGTTTCATAAAAACATGCTATTTGCTCTGACATTGGGAATTTGTTATTAAATTAATTAATTAAACTTATATGATTTGAATTTTGTAAAATAGACATCTTTTTTGAATTCGGAATATCAAATATAGCTTAGGTTAATGTTTTGGTATTTTTCTGAAAAACTTCAATTTTTGATGAATAGTGAAACTACTAAGTGGTACTTAAAAAACTGATTTTTTTCTTCTAAATGAAATTTTAGCACCTTTGTGTTTTGAATTTAAAAAATCCGAAATACATGGTTCTATTTAAGAAGTAAAATATGGTTCAATGAGATAAAAATAATTTTTGGTGAATAGTAACTTTTTAGTTTTTAATCGCGATTAGAGGTAATTAGTGTAGTTTAAGGTTAAAATAATGTTTTAATAATATGAAATGAAATTGACACATGTCCTACCATTATTTTATGTGTCATGGACGACCATGAAAATACATGGGACAACTTGGGGACCCCATGGAGCCACTTTGGTAGGAAAATTACATTAATATCGTTTTATTTAATGTTAAAATAAAAATGTCACAAACATGAGTTGTTTTACTAAAACAATTTTTACATGGGGTTATACAAGTAATATTTTTTACTATAATTATTAATTTGAAATCTAAAAATATTTCTTACATCATAGTATTTTTTTATAATTTTTAGACATTAACTAAATTAAATTATTTATGACACCAGGATGATGAAGAGATTACCTCATTATTTAACAATTTAAATAAAATAGAAAGATAATGTAAAATCTAAGACCTACACATTTCAAAAACCTATTTTATGGGTGGATTTGAAACCCTTACCACCTTATCCTCGAAACATATCAATGTGGGACCATTAAAATCCGAAAATCATTCTAAAATAAAGTAACATTTCCTTTCTTTCCAAGAGTGCCCCTCCTCTCCTCTTATAAAAGGCCCCCACCTATACCTCCTTACCCACATCCATAAAGCCTTTGGCTTGGCCAAAACCTGCTCATTTTGTCTCTACACATCCCTCTTTTACTCCTAGAATACTCACTTTGGGCAGAAGACTTCCCAAGGAAGCCTTTGAGCTCAAATCAAAAAGAGTTACCCGATTCAAAGGTAGTGTCTTCTCTTGTGTTCTTCTGTTTTATTTTGCTTCTCCAACCACCTAAAATATTTTTATTATTTTATTTTGTAACAGCTACAGTATCTTAAATATACTAGGATGTTTTTATAAAAAGGATCCGAGCAACACTTACACACACCTTTATCTAATGGTTAAAAAACATACTGTTTCTATGGATGGGGAATTTCTGCCTCACAAAATGATGATTGTTAAACTATCATATAACACCTTAAAAGGTGGCCATTAAGATGTAACTAGTTTTATATATGATATATAATATGTTTCTGTTTTACTTAAACTTCTGTATTTTTCATTTTTGGCATACCTTTATTGTTTCCATTATGGGTAAACGCGATATCTTCATTTTAGGAAGTGCGGACTACCGCCCCCTCAAAGTGATTTGATTCGTTAACACCATACGTGGTACGTATAAAGGATAAATTTAATTATATTATATATGATACCATATTGTAATTATAATACTATTATGTATCATTATGTTTTAATTCCATTAAATATAAAATAGAAATGGAAGTAGCGTTCATGCGTACGTACGGCTTACTATCTCCATGAAAGGTGCATTTCATTTCTTACCTCTAAATGATTATTTAATATTATAAATGCATGTATATACTGGATATATATGATATATATGGAATATAAATCATGAATATCATTCTTGAGATAATGGATATTTGACTACGTGAACAACTTGTAAATATAAGAAGTTTACATTTGACTCAAGTTCCAAATATCGACAAAACGACCATTATTATCCTAAATAATTACATATTGTTCATGACAAGGTAATAAGTGATATAATAGTAATAATTAACTTGAAAAAGGTTCTTAGGAATGTAGAAATTAACTCAAGTTTATTATTCCGGACGTTGAAGAACGATCGAGTCAAGTCGGACCCGAGGTAAGGGACCTCGTCTCATTCTCCTTCCATTGAGGCATATTTCGTTTTATACACAACATTCTTTTATACGGTGTATAAACCCATTTGACATTTAATTTTATACAAAGGGAATCTTTTTCTACGAATCGTTTTACTAAATGACAAAAATTAATGTTTCTTTTAACATACACAGTGACAATGACCTTTTCCGCCTCCACGAGTATTATTTGGTCTTTGGCTTCCTCAACAAGTCGTAATGTTTTTTTTAAAATGAAATAAATACCATATACTGTTTAATGTATTTTGGTATTGAAAATGGTTTTTATAATGGTTTTGTTATGTCAATATATTTTAGTGATATATTGTGATCGAAATGTGGAAGTGTATTATTTCCATTATATTTGTTTTATGTCTTATGATTTTATAATGGTACTTGGACATTTGACGGTTGGTTAGGTGATAAACCATATTACGGGTGGTGCCGTGAATGTGAGGACGGGAGGTTATGTTATAACCTCTAATGAATTGGGTATTAAATTCGGCCGTATGGCTATTCCATTAAGTGATATGTGCGGAAGTCGACCGTATGGTTATTCCACTTAAGTATGTTTATGTCCCAAGTTACCATTATATGTTATGTGTTCTTTATATGGGTTTTATGGTAATCTTTTGGTTACAAAAGGGTAAGTAATGGTTTTTTATTCAGCGAAGAGTTTTTTACTACTTCATAAAGGTGAAGGTATTACTTTGATAAAGTATACATGGTTTACTTGTTGTTTGAAAAACTAACAGTTTTCATTCTTTGTGTATCCCTTATTGAGCTTTTTATGCTCACCCCAAGTTTTTTTTGAAATGTTTTTCATAGGACATAATTTGGAATAGGGTCAAGGATGGGATCAAGGGAATGTCATTATATCTAAAACATGGAACTAGACATGTTTCTTTTTAAGAGTTTTTATTTAATGGAATCTTAGTAGAAGTGTCTACTTTGTAATCTTTTGAGATGTAATAGATATGTCCTAATTCTCTAAAACTCTAAACCTGAAAAGATCCTCAATGTGAAATATTCATTTAATTCAATATTAATTAAGGTTTAAGGCTGGGGCCTTATAGTTGGTATCAAAGGTCGGTTTAGACAACTTTAGGAGTTAGAAAAGTGTTAAATTATAAATTAATTTATGGTATGATTGAAATGATATAGCATTTGAAGATTACCATGTTGCTTCTCCTAAGATATTTCTGTGTTATGAATGGTTTTTCATAGAGGAAACAATACAACTTTTCTGGGAAGGCATACAGTGGGAAATGACCTTTCAAATCAGTATCCTGTGATGGTCAGAATCATAAATAAACAGTTTGTTGCAGTGATGGATCAGTTGAGTGAGGTGAAAAATGTTGGTTGTGTTTATTGATGATATTTTGGTGTTTTCCTAAAGGTAAAAAGGAGCATGAAAGTCATTTAAGGGTTATATTGCAAACCATAAAATGAAAAGAATCTGTATGGAAAATTCAGCAAGTGTGAGTTTTGGTTACAACAAATTTCTTTCCATGGTTACATTGTTTAAAAAAAAGGCATAACTGTTGATCCTGCTAAAACAAAAGTTTTTGAATAATGGACAAGACCCACAAATGTAACTGAGATTTTTATCTTCCTTGGCTTGGCAGGTTACTATAGAAGGTTTGTTGAAATTTTTTCACGGTTATCTAGTCCAATGACTAAGCTAACTCGGAAGGGTGTTAAGTTTATCTGGAAAAAAGAATGTGATGATTGTTTTCGGGAGTTGAAAATAATATTAGTGAATGCTCCATTTTTGGAACTTCCTTCCAGGAATGGTGAGTTTGTTATATAAAGTGATTCTCTGTTGAAGGGACTTGGCTGTGTCTTTATGCAGAATGATCATGTAATTGCATATGCTTCACGTCAGTTGAAAACTAATGAGGTAAATTACCCTACACATGATTTGGAATAAGCTGATGTTGTTTTTGCTCTAAAAATTTAGAGGAATCATTTGTATGGAGTAAAGTGTGAAATATTTACTGATCACAATAGTTTAAAGTATATATTCACTCAGAAATAATTGAACATGAGACAGAGAAGATGGCTGGAATTAATCAAGGATTATGATTGTACAATTCATTACCATCTGAGAAAAGAAAATAAAGTTGATGATGCTATGAGTTGAAAAAGTAATTATTCATTAACCATGCTATGTTTGTAACGAGATCCTTTGGTTTTTGATTTGATTAACTTTGGCATGGAAGTTGTTTGTGTAGGAAGTTCTTCTATTTTGTTTCAGGTATCAGGGAAATCGTCCCTATCAGACAAAATTAAGCAAGCATAGAAGCAAGACAGTGTGTTGAAGAAAAAGGTAGAGTTGGTTCAGAAGGGTAAGATGCCTGAATTCAACATTGATGATGATTGGGTTTTGAGGTTTAGGAAGAGATTATGTGTGCCTTGTGATTCACAGTTGAAGAATGAGTTGTTATGCGAGGCTCATAGTTCCCCATTTTCCGTTCATCCTAGTAGTACTAAGATGTACAGAGATCTGCGGGAGTATTACTGGTGGGATGGAATGAAAAGGGATATTGCTTATTTTATTATGAAGTGTTTGACTTTTCGTCAGGTTAAAGCTAAGTGGAAGCTACCGAAAGGGATGCTTCAGCCTTTACCAGTGCCAGAGTGGAAATGGGAAAATATATCCATGGACATTGTTGTGGGATTACCGAAGACATATAGAGGTAATAATGAAATGTGGGTTATTGTTGATCGATTGACTAAAAATGCTCATTTCCTTCCTATTCGAGATACATTGTCTCTAGATCAACTTGCTCGGTTGTATCTTAAAGAGATATTCAGGTTACATGGAGTTCCTCTCTTCATTGTATCTGATCGTGATCCCATTTTTACTTCTAACTTTTGGAAAGGCCTTCAAAAGTCGTTGGGTACTGAATTAAATTTTAGTACTGCTTTTCATCCGCAATCAGATGGGCAGTCTGAACGTACAATTCAGAAAATGGAGGATATGCTACGTGCTTGTTCGATGGATTATCAGGGAAGTTAGGACCAACATCTTTCTTTGGTTGAATTTTCATATAATAGTAGTTTTCATTCCAGTATACAGATGGCACCATTTGAGGCATTATATGGGAAGAGGTGTCGAAACTCCATCTTTTTGGGATGAAGTGGATAAAAGGAAGCTGATGGGACTAGAATTGGTATAAGAGATGGTAGAAAAAGTTTAGTTGATTCAGAAACACATGAAAACCTCTCAAAGCAGACAGAAAAGTTATGCAGATAACTGAAGGAAGGATCTATCTTTTGAGGTAGGTGATCATGTTTTTCTCAAAGTTCCACCATGGAAAAGTGTGATGCGATTTGGTAAGAAAGGAAAGTTGAGTCCAAGGTTCATTGGAACATATGAAATTCTAGGGAAAGTTGGATCAGTTTCTTACTGAGTGGCTTTACCTCCAAGTTTATCTCAGGTACACAATGTTTTCATGTTTCGATGTTGAGAAAGTATATGCTAGATCCATCTCATGTTTTGAGCCCGGAGGTAGTTCGGTTGGAAGAGAATCTCTCTTATGAAGAACAACCAGTCCATATTCTTGACCGAAGAGAGAAAGTGTTGCGAAATAAGGTAATTCACCAGGTAAAGGTTTTGTGGAAAAACAATGTGGTTGAAAAGGCAACATGGGAATCGGAAAATTCTATGAAGGATAAATACCCCCACTTATTTTGATAAGTGAATAAAATTGCGAGGACACAATTCCCAAAATGGGGGAAGGATGTAACATCCCAGGTAAGTAAAGAATAATACATTTTCATATTAATTAATATTTTTGAATTAAATATTAATTTTACTTTAAAGGGGTTGCTATGTTCGATAGTGTACCCGATACGCAACAAAGTGTTTCTTTAAAATCATACGTTACACACTAGTAATAAAATAATAATATTTTAAATGTTATTTAACACGTAGCTGTTGTATTGGTGGGAATGAATAGAAATAACATAAATATGATTATATATGTTTTTTAAATGTTTTTATATTTATCCAATAAATGATAAAGGCTTAAAATAAGAAAAAAATTCAATTTCAAGGCATGTATACTCTATTTTCCACTAAAAGGTCAACCTATCTCTTTTTGATGGAGAACCCTCTTTAAATAAAGTTTTGGTCACTCTCATACATTATATTGGACCAAATAAAACTCTTCTTTTGAATCGGGACATCAAAATTTACTTTGTGTAAATTTTTTGTATTTTTCCGATAAAGCTCATTTTTAATGAATAGTGAAAAATGTTGTATTTTAATTCAAAACCACTTTTTAATATAATTCATTAAGATGATTAGATAATCTATTTAAGTGTTTTTAAAGTGAAATTAGAATATATTTTTACCATTTAATCCAATAGTAGTCATTGGAATTAACTTCACTTTGAAATTGGACTTAAACTAGTTTCAATCTTTTGATACTTATTGTTTCATAAAAACAAGCTATTTTCTTTTACAAAGGTAATTAATTATTAAATTAATTAATTTAAATTATATGTTTTGAATTTTTTATAATATACATCATTTTTGAATTCAGAATATCAAATATAGCTTAGGGTGAAGTTTTGGTATTTTTCTGAAAAAACATCAACTTTTTATGAATAGTGAAACTACTAAGTGGTACTTAAAAAACTGATTTATTTCATTTAAATGAAATTTTAGCACCTTTGTGTTTTGAATTTCAAAAATCCGACATACATGGTTGTCTTTAAGAAGTAAAATGTGGTTCAATGGGATTAAAATAATTTTTTGGTGAATAGTAACTTTTATGTTTTTAATCACGATTAGTGGTAATTAGTGTAGTTTAAGGTAAAAATAATGTTTTAATAATATGAAATGAACATGAAACATGCCCTACACTTATTGGATGTGTCATGGCCGACCAAGAAAATTCATGGGTCAACTTGGGGACTCCATAGAGCAACTTTGGTAGGAAAATGACATTAATATCTTTTTATTTAATGTTAAAATAAAAATGTCACAAAGATGAGTTGTTTTACTAAAAAAAATGTACATGGGGTTATACAAGTCAGATTTTTGACTATAAATATTCATTGGAGATCTAAAATATTTCCTACATCATAATATTTTTTTATAATTTTTAGACATTAAGTAAATTAATTTATTTATGACACCATGATGATGCATCGATTACCTCATTATTTAACGATTTAAATAAAATGGAATGATAATGTAAAATCTAAGACCTACACATGTCAAAAACCTATTGGATGGGTGAATTTTGAACCCTTAAAACCTTATCCTCGAAATAATCAATGTAGGACCATTAAAATCGGAAACTCATTCTAAAATAAAGTAACATTTCCTTACTTTCCAAGAGTTCCCCTCCTCTCCTCTTATAAAAGCCCCCCAACCTCTACCTCTTTACCCACACCTATCAAGCCTTTGGATCATCCAGAACCTGTTCATTTTGTCTCTACACATCCCTATCTAACTCTTAGAAGACTCACTTTGGGCAGAATTCTTCGCAAGGAAGCCTTTGAGCTCAAATCAAAAAGATTTACCCGATTCAAAGGTAGTGTCTTCTCTTGTGTTCTTTTGTTTTATTTTGCTTCTCCAACCCCCTAAAATCTTTTTATTATTTTATTTTGTAACAAATCCAGTATCTTCAATATACTAGGATGTTGTTATAAAAAGGATTCTAGCTACACTTACACACACCTTCATCTAATGGTTAAAGAACATACTGTTTCTATGGATGGCGAATTTCTGTCTCACGAAATGATGATTGTTCAACTATCATATAACACCTTAAAAGGTGGCCATTAAGATGTCAATATATATATATATGATATATAATATGTTTATGTTTTATGTAAGCTTCTGTATTTTTCATTTATGGAATACCTTTAGGATTTCAATTATGGGTAAACGAGATATCTTCATTTTAGGAAGTGTGGACTACCTCCCCCTCAAAGTGATTTGATTCGTTAAAACCATATATGGCACGTATAAAGGATAAATTTAATGATATTATATATGATACCATACTGGAATTATAATATTGTTATGTATCATTATGTTTTAATTCCATTAAAGATGAAATAGATATGGAAGCAGTGTTCATGCGTACGTATGGCTTACCGTCTCCATGAACGGTGCATTTCATTTATTACCTCTAAATGATTATGTAATATTATAAATGAAAGTATATACTGGATATATGTGATATATATGGAATCTACATCACGAATATCATTCTTGAGATAATGGATATTTGACTCCGTTAACAACATTTAAATATAAGAAGTTCACTTTTCACTCAGGTACCAAATATCAACAAAACAACCATTATTATACTAAATAATTACATAGTGTTCATGACAAGGTAATAGGTGATATAAAAGGAATAATTAACTTGAAAAAGGTTCTTAAGAATGTATAAATTAACTCATGTTTATTATTCAGGACGTTAAAGAACAATCGAGTCAAGTCGGACCCGAGGTAAGGGACTTCGTCTCAATCTCCATTCATTGAGGCATATTTCGTTTTATACACAAATTTCTTTTATACGATGTAGAAACCCCTTTGACTATTACTTTTATAAAAAGGGAATCTTTTCCTATGGTGAATTTTATTAAACGACAAAAAGGAATGTTTATTTTAACGTACACAGTGACAATGACCTTTTCCGCCACCACGAGTATTATTTGGTCTTTGGCTTCCACAACAAGCCGTCATGTTTTTTTAAATGAAATAAATACCATATAATCTTTAATGTATTTTGGTATTGAAAATGGGTTTTATAATGGTTTTGTTATGCCAATATATTTTAGTGATTTATTTTAATCGAAATTTTGAAATGTTTTCTTTCCATTATATTTGTTTTATGTTTTATGATTTTATAATGGTACTTGGACATTTGACGGGTGGTTACGTGATAAACCATATGACGGGTGGTGCCGTGAATACCAGGATAGGTGGTTACATTATAACGTCCAATTCATTGGGTATGGAAGTCGGCCGTATGGCTATTCCATTAAGTGATATGTGTGGAAGTCGACCATATGGTTATTCCAATTAAGTATGTTTATGTCCCAAGTTACCTTTATATTTTATGTTTTATTTATATGGGTTTTATGGTAATATTTTTGTTACAAAAGTGTAAGTAATGGTATTTTATTAAGATAAGAGTTTTTTACTACTTTATAAAGGTGAAGGTATTACTTTGATAAAGTATACATTGTTTACTAGTTTTTTGAAAAACTAACAGTTTTGATTCTTTTTGTATCCCTTACTGAGATTTTTATGCTCACCCCATGTTTTTTTAAATGTTTTTCACATGATTTGATGTGGAATCGGGTCAATTATGGGATCAAGGGAATGTCGTGCTATCTAAAACATGGAACTAGACATGTTTATTTTTAAGAGTTTTTATTTTATGGAATCTTAGTAGAAGTGTTTTACTTTGTAATATTTTGAGATGTAATATATATGTCCTAATTCTATAACTCTCTAAACCTGAAAAGATACTCAATGTAAATTATTCATTTAATTCAATATTAATTATGGTTTATGGCCAGGGACTTATATAAACTCTTAGAATTTGTTTGGGAATTTAATAAATTATTTATAAATGGATAATTTATGCTTTCACTCCCAAGGGTTATCTGGGATTAAAGATGAAATATTCTATATACTAAGGAATGATCATAGTGACTGTATCAAGGTGGGTTGATCAAATTGATGTGAAAAAAAATTAAAAGGTACTGCTTGGAAAAGTATAGTGTAATACACAATTGATCTATTCAAATGCAATTTAAAATTTCAGGAAAAAATCACCGAATACCTACCTTATGGATAAGAAATTAAAATCACCCAATATCTATGTCTTTTTTATTCATGTTTGGTATAAAAAAAGAAATATGAATCTTTTTTGAATATAAGGAAAATGTTCTCTCACCATTTCAATTTGGTCGAAAGGATATTAAAATAAGAAATGTTCAAAAGGAATTGAGATATTACAGAGAGGAATCTGTTGATACTGATTGCATTCAATTTAGATAATAGATATAGGAGATATCAAATTGCCTATATTATGCTTGTAAGTCAAAACCCATTGGAAATGAGGAGTTGTACACACTGAAGGATGAGGAGGAAAAAATTAATGAGTTTTAAAACTCATTACGGGATGGTAATTAATTTCACCTTCCAAAATTAGTTTAACGGTTAGCAGCATAGTATGACTAAACAATGAACCAACTAGGTGGCACCCTCTATATAAGAAACCCTCCTCATATAGTTTATTACCTATGGTTTTACTAACCATGCACCAACTGGGTGATAAATAGTGATTGGGTAATACCAAAGTGCCACTAATAGTGTTTGTTAGGCACATAGTTTGAGAAAACAATATGAATATTGTGCGAATCCCACTGCATCTCAGATTCAAGTCGCATGGTTTGCTACTGTGGGTTGAATAGTGTCATACCTTTCTCTCAATTCAAAGAACATAAACATGATATTTCAGAGTTTGACAATCCCAAATCATAATGAAACATAAAGAGAAACCCTTGGGCCTTTACCCAAGTCGCAAAACAACACTTTGAAGTGTTCCAACTCTCAAAATTATGTTCCAAATATGTTTTTCAAAAGAAAAACCCATCCACTAAAATCCAAAATATAAATTCCCTTCTAATTCAAGGTTTTGTAAAAACACAGGTCATTACAAGATTTTACTTTATCCCTAGGAAAAATATAATGAAAACACTACTAATTATAAGTGAATTCATTTAAATAGTTCGCCATCTCTACATATATTAAGCATTGAACATTTTCATCATCTTTCATTCCCTTAAATTCGAAATCAAAATGGCCATTCTCTCCACACATGAAACAAACTCACATTCCCTTAAAATATGTTCAAAGGTTATTCTTTGTAAAAATATTATATATTAAAAATTATACCCTTCTATATTTTACCTTTTTCATATATCTTTTTTTAGTGTGCATGGCCACCCTATTATTTTCTTGATTTAATTCGATAACACAAGACTAGGATAATTATTTATCTATCATAGTATCAATCAATACTATATTATTATTTGTTAAAATGTCTTATAGATTAATTTACATTAATTACAATGATTCATCCCATCAATGAAATGATTAATATTAATTTTTTTATTATATACATAGTCTATAAGATAAATTTTTATCCTTGTAATGAAAGCATCATATTATGCAATATTTCCCACTTCCTTCCACCTTATCTTGGGGAATTTTTATTCTATATCAATTTTTTCTCATGAAAAAATTATATTCTAAAGAATATATCTTTAATATACATCAATTAAATACTCTCATTCTCTCATGTTGGCATAATGTTCTAGATTAAGGACCATCGTCGATCAGAATATCCCATTAGATGATAAAACAATGTGGTAACAT